>JAQPPZ010016874.1:8857500-10107586 GCA_028583015.1 Wollemia nobilis
GGGGGGGGGGGGGGGGGGGGGGGGGGGGGGGGGGGGGGGGGGGGGGGGGGGGGAGGGGGGGGGGGGGGGGGGGGGAGGGGGGAGCGGGGAGGGGGGGGGGGGGGGGGGGAGGGGGCGGGGGGCGGGGGGGGGGGGGGGGGGGGGGGGGGGGGGGGGCGGGGGGGGGGGGGGGCCGGGGGGGCGGGGGGGGGGGGGGGGGGGGGGGGGGGGGGGGGGGGGGGGGGGGGGGGGGGGGGGGGGGGGGGGGGGGGGGGGGGGGGGGGGGGGGGGGGGGGGGGGGGGGGGGGGGGGGGGGGGGGGGGGGGGGGGGGGGGGGGTGGGGGGGGGGGGGGGGGGGGGGGGGGGGGGGGGGGGTGGGGGGGGGGGTGGGGGGGGGGGGGGGGGGGGGGGGGGGGGGGCGGGGGGGGGGGGGGGGCGGCCGGGGCGGGGGCCCTCTGGGGCCCCCGGGGGCGGCGGGGGCCCGCTGGGGGGGGGCGGGGGGCGGCGGTGGGCGGGGCGGGGGGGGGCCGCGCGCGCGGGGCGGCCGGGGGCGGGCCGGGGGGGCGGGGGGGGCGGGGGGGGGGCGCGCGCGGGGGGGGGGGAGAGGGGCCGGGGGGGGCCGGCGGGCGCGGGGGCCCCCCTCGGCGGGGGGGGGGCCCGCGGGGGGGGGGGGCGGCGGCCCCCGGAACCCGCGGGGCGGGGGGGGGGGCGCTCACGCGCCGCGGACGGCCGCCGGCGTCGGGCGGGGCGGGGGGGGCCGGGGCGGAGGGGGGGGGGGGACCCGGGGCGGCGGGGAGGCCGGGGGGGGGGGGGGGGCCGAGGGTGGGCGCGCGGCCGGGGACCGCGGAGGGGGGGCCGGGGGGGGGGGGGGGGGGAGCCGGGGGGGGGGGAGGCGGCGGGGGGGGGGGGCGGGGGGGGGGCGGGGGGGCGGCGGGGGCCGGGGGGGGGGGGCGGGGGGGGGGGGGGGGGGGGGCGCCGGGGGCGGGGGCGGCGGGGGAGGGCGCCGGGGGGGGGGCGCCCGGGGGCGGCCGGGGGGGGGGGCCGAGGGGGGGGGGGGGGGAGGGGGGGGGGGGGGGGGCGGGGGCGGGGGGGGGGGGGGGGGGGGGCCGGGGGGGGGGGGGGGCGGGGGGGCGGGGGGGGGAGGGAGGGGAGGGGCGGGGGGGGGGGGCGGGGGGGAGCGGGGGGGGGGGGGGGTGGGGGGGGGGGGGGGGAGGGGCGGGGGGGGCCCGTGGGGGGGAGGGGTGGGGAGGGGGGGGGGAGGGGGGCCCGCCCGCGGGGGGGGGGGGGGGGGGGGGGGCGGTACGGGGCGGCGCGGGGCCGCGGGGGGGGGGGGGGGGGGGGCCCGGCGGCGCGGGGGCGGGGGGCCGGGGCGGGGCGCCCGGGGGGGGCCGGGGGCGGGCCGGCGGCCGGGGAGGGGGGCGCGCGGAGGGGGGCGGGGGGGGGCGGCGGGGCCGGCGGGGGGGGGGCGGGGCGGCGCGGGGGCGCGGGGGGGGGGGGGGGGGGGGGGGGGGGGGGGGGGGGGGGGGGGGGGGGGCGGGGGGGGGGGGGGGGGGGGGGGGCGGGGGGGGGGGGGGGGGGGGGGGGGGGGGGGGCGGGGGGGGGGGGGGGTGGGGGCGGGGGGGGGGGGGGGGGGGGCGGGGGGGGGCGGGGGGGGCGGGGGGGGGGGGGGGGGGGGGGGGCGGGGGGGGGGGGGGGGGGGGGGGGGGGGGGGGGGGGGGGGGGGGGGGGGGGGGGGGGGGGGGGGGGGGGGCGGGGGGGGGGGGCGGGGGGGGGGGGAAGGGGGGGGGGGGGGGGGGGAGGGGGGGGGGGGGGGGGGGGGGGGGGGGGGGGCGGGGGGGGGGGGGGGGGGGGGGCGGGGGGGGGGGGGGCGGGCGCGGGGGGGGGGGGGGGGGGGGGGGGGGGGGGGGGGCGGCGGGGGGGGGGGGGGGGGGGGGGGGGGGGGGGGGGGGGGGGGGGGGGGGGGGGTGGGGGGGGGGGGGGGGGGGGGGGGGGGCGGGGGGGGGGGGGGGGGGGGGGGGGGGGGGGGGGGGGGGGGGGGGGCGGGGGGGGGGGGGGGGGGCGGGGGGGGGGGCGGGGGGGGGGGGGGGGGGGGGGGGGGGGGCCCGTGGGGGGGGGGGGGGGGGGGGCGGGCGGGGGGGGGGGGGGGCGGGGGGGGGGGGTGGGGGCGGGGGGGGCCCGGCGGGGGGGGGGGGGGGCGGCGCGGGGGGGGGGGGGGGGGGGGGGGCGGCCGCGGGGGGGGGGGGGGCGGGGCGCGCGCGGCGGGGGGGGGGGGGCCGGGGGGGCGGGGGCGGGGGCGCGGGGGGGGGGGGGGGGGGGGGGCGGCCGGGGGGGGGGGGGGGGGGGGGGGGGGGGGGCGCCGCGGGGGGCCGGGGGGGGGGGGGGGGCGGGGGGCGCGGCGGGGCGCGCGGGGGGGGGGGGGGCGCGGGGGGGGGGGGGGGGGCGGGGGGGGCGGGGGGGGGGGGGGGGGGGGGGCGGGGACGGCGGCCCGGGCGGGGGGCGGGGGGGGGGGGCGGGGGGGGGGGGGGGGGTGGGGGGGGGGGGCGCGCGCGGGGCGGGGGGGGGCCGCCGGGGGCGGGGCGGGGGGCGGCGGGGGGGGCGGGGGGCGGGGGGGGGGCGGGGGCGCCGGGGGGGGGGGGGGGGGGCGGGCGGGGGGGGGGGGGGCGGGGGGGGCGGGCGGGGCGGGGCGGGGGGGCGCGCGCGGGGGGGGGCGCGGGGGGGGGCGGGGCCGGGGGGCGGGGGGGGGGGGGGGCGGCGGGCGGGGGGGGGGGGCGCGGGCGGGGGGGGGCGGGGGGGGGGGGGGGGGGGGGGGGGGGCGGGGGGGGGGCGGGGCGAGCGCGGGGGGGGCAGGGGCGCGGGGGGGGGGGGGGCGCCGGGGGGGGGGGGGGCCGGGGGGGGGGGGCGGGGGGGGGGGGGGGGGGGGGGGGGCGGGGGGCGGGGGAGGGGGGGGGGGGGCCGCGGGGGGGGGGGGGGGGGGGGGGGGGGGCGGGGGCGGGGGGGGGGGGGGGGCGGGGGGGGCTGGGGGGGGGGGGGGGGGGGGGGGGGGGGGGTTGAGCACAGGTCCTCTTCCTTTTGCCATGCTATAGATTCAGTTTGTGTGGTCAAAGGCCTCTGGTGGAGTCAAACCAAAGATGTTTCCCTATTTTGGACCCATGATATTGCTTCCTTGCACGTTGTCTAAAAATTTCAATTTGTGTTAGCTAGTTTGGTGATTGGTTATTTGTCCTTAAATTTTTGACAAGATCATCTAACAATATAATTTATGGCTTGGTATGATGACAATGTAGTGTCAATTTTATCGATAGGATAGTTGTCTTGCTGGGTAGTGTTTAATTGAGTAGTTTAGTGCCCTTTCATTTTATCCTTCTTGCATAGGCATTCAAATGATCCTTCTCATAATCCTCCTTAGATATAATCAAAGGCCATTGATGCATCTATAAATACTCAAATTTGTGCCTATGCATGTTGATTTCATGTTTATGACAAGACACAAGGAGAAATCCATTTATTGAACAATTATGAAAATCAAAATCCTAGACTAAACCCCCTTAATTACTTGCTTTTACCACATGCAGGTTCATGTGGAATGAGCATGTTCATCACATGTTGGTAGGTCCATTAGATGCTAGACGTTTTAACAAACATGTGGTAGAGTGAGAAAAAATTGTGTTGACAAGCCAATTGATTACTTGTTTTGTTGAATAGGAAGATAGAAGTTGCAGTCATCCTTAAGTTGAATCCCCCATGCATAGTGGATTTAGCAGATGCCCCTTTTATTTAGGCCAAATCATTGTTAATTAAATATCCAAGTGTAGTAGGTTATTGGGTTGGTGTTGTTGAACTTAACGCTTGATCGGTCACACCTTGGCTATCTCCTACCATGTGGTACTATGCTATTTTTGACTTCTTTGTTGTTTTGGATGACATTGTTGTCCTTCCATGAAAATTTTTTAGGGACCTCTAAAATTTTTATCCTACATTGGTTGTGGGAAAATTTTAATGTTCTTTAAAAAGGAAAAAATATTCCCCTTTGATATGACCACCACTCGGTGGTTAGGAGGGGCTTTGCTTGGGCTACCTTAGAAGCATCGATTATGGGCACATCACTGTTGACCCACATATTAGCTTTGACTATATTTTGAATATCCTCTCACCACATGGAATTAAGTTGCATTATTTCTTGTGCACACTTTTTCAAGAAGGTACTTCCCTTTTTTATTTTGTGTAAATGTTTATTCCACATGACTTGTGTGGGGGCACTAAGGTGCCTTATAAGGTGGAGAAATACCCTAATAACCTGAACACCTATGGTTGTCATGGAAGCCTCTGCATGAAGCTTCCTAGTAGCACTAGTTGGAGGTTCTAGAGAGCCTTCGAGTGGGGCCAAAAGTGCTAATTGTGGGTGTGGTGATTATTGGTGCTAGTTGTGAGCACAGGGACATAGTTTAACCCATTGATAGTGTGAGTTTGACCTATGTTTGACCCTTCGCTATATTAGGTTAGAATTTTAATGTTGTCTATTTAACCTCTTGAATTTGAAGTTAACCATTATTTGTGATAGTTAGTTGAATTTAGGGTCCAATGAATGCTTCAAACCCTGTTCAATTTATAGTTTTGTAAAAAAAATATGATTTTTGTTAGAAAAATGAATGATTCAACCATAGATATTTGAGTATTTCAATACCCTTTGTTATAGTTTAATTTTATGGAAAAAATGAATGATTAAAATAGGTTTGTTTATAATTTGTTTGACTACAAATTTGAGAAAACTAAGCTTTTTGGTTTGAGGTAAATGTCATGACCCTTCCTTGGCATAATTTGCACTTTGATAGAATTATATTATGTTATGTGTTTTATTGATGGAATGTTTGAATATTACTTGACTAGATGCTTAGATGTAAATGGTTTATGAAGGTAAATTATGTATATTGTTGATGGAAAGTCTATTTACCTCATTATGATTTTTGCAGGAAATGGATTATATAGAACATGTGATATTTATTACCATTGAAATGATTGATTATTTCATGGGTAATTCCTATAAAATATTTTAATTAAAATAATATGATGTTGCTAATGGAATTGCACTCTTTTCGTAGGGACAGGTTTCAAACAAGTGGTAGAAAGAAATAGCCACCGAGAAGGGATTACTTAAGGTAAGTGATGTGATGGGTAATTTGTCAAAAAGAATAGAGGGACAACATGGATGAATGCTTCCTTCATGGAGATGCATATCACAATTTGCATATAACAAAGAAACACCAAGATTTAAAGAATATTTTTTCTACATAATAGTATTCTTAAAGGATGGAAATTTATTTGGTTAAAATATTACAGTATACGAAAAGTTGATTGTTTACTTTTATTGTTTTGTTTTCACTATATATATATTTATTTTTTTATTTGTGGAAAACATCCCAAAAGGGATGCCACTTTCGGGTAAGACCCAAGGAGGCAGGGGTATCCATTCCGCCAAAAATGCCCAGGACTCGGACCTGGCCTACCACCTTTGACATACTCAAGGAGCAAACAAACACACAAAACCAATTTAAAAATAAGTAAATAACAACAAAAATAATAAAATAAAATAAAAAACATGCTCCTTGAGTGTGTCAAAAACAAAAGCACAACCAAACACGCACAATAAGATAAAAGAAACCACAACACAAACCACATAGAAAAACACAAGAACCACATAACAAAACACAAACAAGACAAAAACAACAGAACACTACAAAGACATAACCCAAAAAAACATGAAAAATAAACACAACCAAAACCTAAAAAAAATAAAAAAAATAAAAAATAAAAAACAACCAACAACAGACAATAAACAAAAACAAAATACATAGAAAACACTCACACATAAAAACACGAAATAACACAAACAAAGAGAAACCCAAGAACAAGAACGAAAAAAACACAAGAACAATAACAAAAAACATAAAAAAAAAACAACAAAAACACAAGAACAACAAAAAACAACACAAAGAACACAAAAACAAAACAAAACAAAAGAACCCACCCACCTTAAAAAACTAAACAAAAAAACAAAAAAGAAAAAAAATGAACAAAACAATGACCTATCTAGACCAGAAGACTATTAAGGCAAGAATCAACAGAGGAAACAAAATAAAGAATAGAATGAGCTAGGGAACTAAAAAAAACTGAATGAACCAAAGAGAAGCAAAAAAAAAACAAGAAGAAACTAGGTACCTTCGTAACTCGGAGCCATCCAAAGAAATGATAGAAAGAAGAGCTTCCCTAATTTGAGAAGCCCACCATATAGGAGGGTGGCCATAACAAGTAAGATCACCTTTGTCCAAAGCCCAATTAGCTAAAGCATCAACACTCTTGTTTTGATCTCTAACCACATGATTGTAATCAACTTTCAAAAATCCCATCCGGATTAACATAATCTTCTCAATAATTCTTTTTATTCTCCAATCCACCTTATGATTCTTAGAAGGAGTCTTCAAGAGATTAATCATAAGTTGAGAGTCGACTCAACTAACACCTTTTCCCATCCAACCTTAGTAGCCTCCTGAAGACCTCTCGAGGATACCATACCCCTCAAGCAAGGTTATTGGAAAGAATACCCAAATTCTCAGCAAAAGTAAAAACCAGGGAGCCATCCGAAAGTCTACCAATTCCTCCCACACTGGCTTTTCCAGGGTTCCCTCTAGAGGCTCCATCAGTATTGACTTTTCCAAAATCCTTAGGAGGAGGTTGCCAATTTCTAGTCCTATCCATCTTACTAATACTCACATTCCCTTTAAGTTGGTTGCCCTTAGAAGGTTTAATCTTCAATATTTGCATCACTTGATCCCATATTTGGTGGGAGTTTTGGGGGTGATTAAGGAGTTGATGGACTGATTCAACTAAGTTGGCTATGGTCTTTTGCCAAATATAGTGAATATCCTTCCTATCTTGATTAAAAATTTGGCTTTTCCTTTCATTCCAAATATTCCAAAGAAGAATGGTAGAACCCATCCAAACTAACTCGCCTAATAAAATGATCAACACCCTCTTGATTAGGCCAATCCCTCCAAAGTTGTTCAAAAGTAAAAAAATTGGACCACTGTAAGCCAAGTAAAGTGGCCATTCTCCTCCATAGCTCGGAGGCTAAAGTACACTCAATAAAAATATGGTTGATATTTTCTACATTCTCTTCACACATTTCACATCTAAAAGGGCCATGAAAACCACGCTTCATAAGTTGCTCACCAGGAAGCACCCTACGATGCAATAAAAGCCAATTAAAGAACCTCACCTTAGGCCAGAGCTTTTGAGCCCACAATCGAGAAAATATGTCGAAGAATGGTTGGGATTATTATGGCATAAGGTCAAATAACCTTGAGCAACCGAATACTCACCCTTAGTAGTGTTGTTCCATCCAAAACAATATTTTTCATGGGACCAAGAGAGGGATCTCATATGAAGGATGCCTTGGATATCTTGTCTTTGCCTTTCTAGGATTTGAATAGGCCAGTCCTCAATAGGGATCCAATATCTACCAACATTTGAATTACCAGCATGGTACCGACAGTAATTAGCCACCTTTATCCAATTAGCTCGGTGAAGCTCCTCCATCCAAGGCCTCCAATCGAGAAACTGAGTTATCAAAGGCTTGTGACCATCCCAAGAATCTGTCCAAAAATTTGCATGTTGACCATTATGAATGATCCAAAATAATTTTTTCTTTATCAAATCCTCACCAGTCTTAAGAACTGCTAAAATGGGAGAACCTTTGGTAGGAAGTTGATAGCGAACAAGGTCTTCAGGACTTTTGTTCTCCACATATTTAGCACGAAGATTATTGGCCCAAAGAGCATTGGGGTTATGCAACATCCTCCAATATAATTTAGCAGCTAAAGCTTTGTTGTTATTAATTGAAGACCGGAATCCTAACCCCCTTCACTCTTAGGAAGACATAAAGTATCCCATTTCACCAAGGCCCATTTTCTTTTCTCCTTAGTACCACTCCAAAGGAAACGATGACTGATTTGATCCAATTCTCGAAGAACAACCTTTGGGATATTCAAAATGGAAGAAACATAAATAGGAATAGCTTGAAGGACTGATTTTACCAAGGTGATTCTACCCCCGAAGAAAGCCACTTGTTGGTCCACTTTCCAATTTTCTTCTTGACTTTGTCCAACAACCAATTCCAATCTTTATTTTTTTGCCTTTGAATATTTATGGGAATACCTAAATAAGTGATTGGAAGAGAGGTCTTCTTATATCTTAATTTATCCAAGACCATGGATTCCTGTCTAGCAGAGCAGTGAAAGAAAATAACTTTAGATTTGTCTTCATTGATCAACTGCCTAGTAGCCTTAGAAAAATAGCTAATGATTTGCTTAATATTAGAAGCTTCCTTAACTGTAGCTTTACCTAAAAGAGTAGAGTCATCCACAAATTGAAGATGAGAGATAGGTCTAGCTCCATGAGCAATGGTAACTCCCTCAAGGGTTTTGTTTTCCCTCTTTTTGGTTATAGTCCTACCCAAGCATTCAACAAGAATGATGAATAAATAAGGGGATAGCGGGTCACCTTGCCTAATACCTCTGGAAGCTGGGAAAGACCGAGAAGGCCTGCCATTGATAAGAACTAAGTAGGAAACCGAAGAGATACATCCCATAATCCAATCCATCCAATCCTTAGAGAAACCAAATTGCCTCAAAACTTTGATAAGGAAGTGCCAATCCACTCTGTCATAAGCTTTGGATAAGTCTAACCGAATGAACATGGAAGGAGAATTTTGCATATCCATGGAATGGATGGCTTCCTGAGCAAGAACTATCTCATCTACTATTTGACGTCCTTCCACATAACCCCCTTGCTCTGGGGAAATAATCTTATGCAAAAGAGGCTTCAACCTTTCTCGCCATGATTTTAGTAATGATTTTGAGAAGAACATTACATAAAGCAATAGGTCTAAAAGCTGAGATATGATCAACCTCTTGAGCTTTTGGAACAAGAGTAATATAAGTTTTATTGATAACCTTCAAAATTTCTTTGGCTTTCCTGGCTTCTTCCACCACCTCTAATAAATCAACATGAAGGATATCCCGTAACTCTTGGTAGAACTCAATAGGAAAACCATCAGGACCTGGGGTTTTCCCTTTTTGCATTTTAAAAACTACTTGTTGAAGCTCATTGATAGTAATAGGAGCAGTAAAAATAGAGTTCTCCTCAGAAGTGATAAGAGAAGGGATTGCTTGAAGAACATTATGTTGAGAAGCTGAGTCAAGAGGAGTAGCAACAAAAATATTGGAAAAGTAATCAACAACAATAGAGTTCATGCCATCCCAAGTATAAACAACATCTCCAGAATCTGATTTTAAGGAAGAAATAAAGTTGTGAGATCTTCGAGCTAGAAGATATTTGTGGAAGAAATTTGTGTTTCGATCTCCTTCTTTGAGCCATTGAATTCTAGATTTTTGCTTCCATAAGATTTCTTCTCTTTTTTCCCATTCCTCTAACCGAGTTGTGAGTTTAATTTCATCTGCACTTCTCTTCTCTCGTGAGGCCATCTAAACGGATTTTCTTATTCAAATTTTCAAGATGAGCAATAACTTCATGTTTTTTTTTATGAACATCCCCAAACTCTTTCCAGTTCCAAGTCTTGATTTTGGATTTAATGTATTGCAGTATTTTGGCAAAACAGAACATCTTAGTCCCATGCCTAGGTTTACCTTCCTTCCACCATTGTTGCACACGAGGTCCGAAGGAAATGTCTCTAAGCCACATTAATTGAAAATGAAAAGGAGAGAAACTCACATTGGTTTTCCACATTTCCACCATGACTGGCCAATGATCCGAACCAACATTATTAAGAGTCTTCACTTTAGGAATGTGACCATGGATTAAGAAATTTTTAGAGAGCAAAAACCTATCCAATCTCTCCATTATACAAGCTAAGCCTTGCCTTCTGTTAGACCAAGTCATAAGGCCATTATCTCGGTTGGATATCCACAAGATGGAGGTTTGCAATATATTCGCTCATGAGGTCGGTGCTTTTGTCCAAATTTCTATTTCCCCCCTTTTCTCATCCAGAGAGAGGATGGTATTGAAATCTCCTCCGATCAAGATCCAAGATTTAGGAAAATGAGAGATAATATGAGTAATATCCTTCCACTGTCTTCTTTTTTCCTCCAAAGAAGTCGGAGCATAAATAGTAATGCAGAGCATAATCTGGTTGGAATGTCTACTTTGAATAGCTATAGCCAACAAACCCCAACTGCCAATCATATGGTGAATAACTACCTCTTTTGGGTCCCAAAGACAAGCAATGCCACCCGAAGTCCCTTGGGAACTGAGGGAAACCACTTTTCCAGCCGGCCAAATTTTACCGGCAATTAAGTCCATATCCTCCATTGACATCTTTGTTTCTTGAAGGAAAACAAGATGTGGATGATTTATCTGAATCATTCTTCTAATTTCATTTTGTTTTGAAAGACTCCCTTTGAGTCCTCTAATATTCCAAGTGATGATCTTCATTAATACCAGGGCTAAAAAAGTTGGGAAGGGCATTAATCTTACCTTCCTCTACAAGCTTTTCACCTTCTTTTACCATATGATATTGATTGGTCTTGCGACCTACTTTTTGATTAGAATCCATCTTCAATTTTTTTTCCCTGTTTCTTGACTTATTCCAATTGAATCTGAGATGGCTTCTAACCTTGAAGAATGCTCGTACACAACCAAAATTTTACTAGATGGTTCAACGGAGTCTATATTGGGACCTCCATTATTTGAAGTTTTGACATTTGAAATATTGTTTTTCTTGTGTAAATTTTCTCCTTTTTTTCTCGTTGAAAACCTTTGATTTGTTGGTTTGTCTCTCGAGTTCTTCCCTTCATATTTAAATTGTGTTTCTAAGATTTCAGTTTCCATTATTTCCTCTTCCTCACTTGGGACATCATTTGTGGAAAGGATTTCAAACATATTAGCAGATGACTTTGATTGATCCTTCATAACTGGTTTTTTCTGAGTGTTCTTCTTCTTAGGTATTTGGAAACCTCCTGAGTTTATATCTTCTTTCTTTTGATCAAGAATTTTATTTGGGCAAGCACTGGCCAAATGACCATATTCATGGCAAATTCTACAATGAAAAGGAATGTTCTCATAGTCCACTACTTGCTCCCAAGTGTCTTCCCCAAATTGTAATGTGATATTTTTAGGTAGGGGTTTGTCAAAATCCATTAAAACACAAATCCGAGCATAAATAATATGTTCAAAATTTTGAGTACAATCAGCAATCATCATAAAAGTTCCTAAAGAGTTTCCAATTGAAGAAAAAATAGTAGGATTCCAAAATTCAATAGGGAGGCCAAAGAGTCTAACCCACACGGGAGCTATAGAAGGCATCTCTTCTTCGGCTTTAAATTTAGTATGCCAGGGCTTCATGAAAAGCCCCGCCCTTCCAAAAAACCAAGGACCCCCTTGAAAAGTTTTCTCTCTATCTTCATTATTAGCAAATAAAACAAGAAAATAACCATTTGGATAAATAGAGATTTGTAACTCACCTTTAGTTTTCCAGATTTTTGTAGCCCAGACTTTGAAAGCAGATAGACTCGGATGAAAACCCACGAACCGACAAATTAGTCCTCTTTTTTCCAAATCTTCAATGCCAGTCTGAATGTTACCCATATCAAGCTTAACAATAGGAGTTCCATCAGCTGCTTTAAGACATCCTGACTCCATTTTCCTGGGATCAATCTTAGGCATTCTTAGAGGTTTATGGGAAGCCCTAATATTGATATTAGCATTGGGCTGAGGCTGTCCACCACGAAGGGCATCCCTAAAATTCATTTTTGGGACCGAGTCTTCGAAATTCTTACCCTTGACAGGGGTTTTCATAGTAGAATTATTTTGTGGGTGCACCTTAGCACCAGATTCACTTGAGATATGAGCCATTTTTTGATCAACTGCTTGAAACTTGTTTCGTGATCTCTTTAATCCTTGCCCTAGACGTCGTGGAAAGGTATGGTTTTCACTTTTCTTTTGTGCAGCAAATTGGAAGCCGTTGTCACTCAAGTTCACAGTATGATCTATTGAAAGACAAATTTCTAACCCATATTGTATCCCCTGCAACATTTCCTGCTAAAATATTGAGCATAAACCACAAAAATATTGGCCGCTAGGGCCCGAAGGCCCTAAAAACCAACCTCTGGAGCTGCTTGCACTCAACCCAGATGAAACCCTCGCATAGCCACTTGCCAAATATATCGTTCACACATAGGGATGTGCTAGGATCTGTGTTGCTCCAAATGATATGAAAATTGGTGGAGACGTTCTAGGGTTTTTCAGGCATCTACCCTCAAAATTTTAGCTCAATCCGAGTCCGGATGAGTGAGATATGGCCGAAACGAGTTCGGAAGTTTGGGCAGTCCTGCGAAAAACGTCTAATCAATTTCACAAATGAGCCCGTATATCATTTTCACTAAATATATTAGCATGAAAATGAATCATGGTGATTTTTGATTTCGTTATGATAGCCACTAGGGAAAATAGTTTTTAATTTTCTACATGTTAGAATGTTTTGCATTGTTTACATACATAGGTGTTCGTTAGGTGGAAATGGGGTAATATGGAACCCAAAGACCTGAATTGCATAGTTTTAAAAAAAAAATATTGTTTGCAAAATTTTATTAAGTTCACAAGTGTCCTAGAGGAGAGAGTTTATTTTGATTTGTTGAGGAGAATATTTTTTGGAGTTCCAAAGAGTGGTGAATCCAACATACATTCGGTGAAACTATCAAGTTAGCTGGGTAGTGAGAATTGAGGCCAGATCTACCTTGAACCAAGGAAAAAAAAAATTGTTGTTTTATGGAGGGGAGAAAAAACAAGAGCACCATAGAAAAGGAAGAATTGGGTCGAACAAGAACATTCGTGATAGCTATGACCAAGACTAGGTAGATTCGAAGTTTATTCTTAGTTTATTTTAGTTTAAGCCTGATAGATTGTCATACATGTGTATATATATTTTTAGTTTGATTTATTTAAGAAGTAACTATTTCATTCAAGGATATGGACTAGGTAACACACAATGGGATTTGGGTGTAATTGAATATTTCCAATTGTTTTAAACTCTATAAGGAATGAATGGGATTGTTATAATGGAAACATGGACTTGTTGTGGCTGATCCACAACACACCCCAAAATTGGGGACCCACCTTTTCGTTTTGATATCCGGGTGTTGGCATTTCATTTTTAGTGTCTAATCCTTCGTTTTGTCGTAGGTTTTGCAATTGTTGTCGGTTCTTGTTGGCAGTATTTTCTTGTCGATGATATTTTATTGTCGTCATTTTCTTGTCGATGATATTTAATTGTCGACAACTTTTTCTTGTCGACAATATTTTCTTGTCGACAACTTTTTCTTGTCGACGATATTTTATTGTCAACAACTTTTCTTCTCAATAATATTTTCTTGTCGACAACCTTTTCTTGTCGACAATATTTTCTTGTCGACAACTTTTTCTTGTCAACAATATTTTATTGTCGACAACTTTTATTTGTTCATTTTTGTTGACAATCTTTATCGTCATTGTTGTTGTTGATTTTTATGATTAATTATGTGTTAGATTTCATGTATATGTATGAGAAGTATTTACTCAATAAAGAAAAATAATAAAAAAATAAAAATAAAATATATAATAATAAAATGGGTTAAAGCTTGATTGTTTTTAAATATATGTTTTTTATGTTTTGTCGAGGTTGTCCGACCAAGCAACGCGCGAAGAGAGACGAGATGGAGGTCGAGGGCGTCAAGGCGGGCCAGCTCCGCAGTGGACCCACGTGGCACCAATTACAGAATGGTGGCCAAGCAATACAAAGACTCCGACAGCGACGTTCGAGGGCGTCAGGGCGGGCCAGCTCCGTAGTGGACCCACGTGGCACCAATTACAGAATGGTGGCCAAGCAATACAAAGACTCCGGCAGCGACGTTTAGAGGTTCGAGGCAGCAATGACGTGGTGACTCATGTGGCAGCACAGACAGGGATTTTTAATATCACCGTAGTTTTTAGATGATACGAAGGTAAACATCATCACTCACAACAGTAATGTAGAGTGTGGGTGACGAAATGCGAAGGTGAATGGAGCGCTGTAGGAAGAGTGTAAGTAATTTGGACCAGCGGAGATTGCGTCGTTTACAAGTGTAAGCCACGGTGGACAGGTTAACTCCCGAAGAAGGTGCACAAGCGGTGATAGTCCGACATAGGCGATATTATCAGGTAAAAACGCCACGACAGGAGGAGCATTATTGTGCTTGTGAGCGTTATAAAATGAATGTGACCACGAAACAGTCAAGAGAGTTGTCGTATTTTCCATATAACGCCCATGTTATTATTATGGGGTTTCCTACCTGAGACAAAAGGGAAATGCGGAAAAAGAATTATGAAGACAGAGAGACAAAAGGGAAAACGAAAGGCAATTAGTAAAACCCAAGGATAAGAAGATGAAACATAGGGTTTCAGAAGCTGAAATGAAAGAAGGTTTTGGGAAAGCGAAAACCAAAGGGGGGAAAACAAAACGGAGGAAAATGGAAACGAAGGGCTACGAAGGTGAAGAGCTTTCCTGCAATTTTAAATACTCCATCGAAATGTTGTAAAAGGGACGAAACTTTTGGCATGGCCAAATGGACTTTTGGCATGGCCAAATGGCGGCAGATTTTGATATGTAAAACTTGGAATATAATTTGAATGCCAAAGCTTCTCTTCAGAAATTTCAGGCCTTGTTAGCAAGAAAGAATGAGAAATTTTCTGCATGCTCCATTTTAATTGTTTTATGTTTCTCCTTCCAAATTTCAGATTTGTATGTGAAATTTATGCCATTGTTTTTGGGTTATTTCATGTGAATGTCTGCAATCTGGAAATTATTTTAAACCCTAGGAGCCAGCACCTAGTTTACTTTGATTGTGTTTGTTTTGCAGGTCAAATAGGCTAGGTTGCATGTACGAAACTCTCACGTATTCGGTTTTGCAGGATGGGGTGCTATCAAACTGAAGGAGCTTTTGCATTGCTGCATTTTCAACAATTATTTTGATGCAAATTTTTAATTTTCTGTTTTCAAAAATTTTAATTTCAGAACTTTTCCTTATTTTCAGGCATTAAAATAAACATTAAAAAAATTTCAAAATCTAAAAATAATTTCACCATTGCGTAGGTTATAGTTCAGACTTCCAATACGCACTTTGAAATTTCATTTTCGGACTTGTTTAGTATTTTTAAAAATTCATCGAAGTTGTTGTTTTGTTACAGATTTTAAAAATCCGAAAATAGAAAATTTCCATTTTAAGGTCAAATTTCATTTTTCCAGTTTTGTTTTGCACTCATGAGCCTATGATGACATTCCCTTCATGGAAATTCCAATTTCATTGAAGGAGTTATGTTTTATGGCATTTTCACAAATTTCCATTTTGGGCCTAAAATTACCCTTTCTTCATAAAAATTCTAATTTTACGAAAGAGGGGTAATTTGAGTATTACATTGAAGGTCTTTTCCTTAAAGCACTTAATTGTTCATCTTGATGAAAATTTGATTTCATTTAAGAGGGATAAGTTAAAGTGACATTTTGAAGCTACATGTGAAGACCCTATTCATCATTGAGGATTTAATGCAAGATAAAATCTATTTTAAAACCATCAAGATAAAAGGAATTAAAGCACTACATCGTGGTCATATGAGGGCCAACTCACATTTGATTTATTTTGGTTCAATGAACAATCACTAAAGTTTCATGGTAAAATAAACCAACATTGCCCCTTGTTTACAGTTACTTGCAATCACTAAGGTGTTCCAAGCATTTAAATTGAATATCTTTATTTGAGATTACTAATGCACATATGCAAATGCTAATATAACGGAGACCTTGGAGAAGTTGTTTGTTTAACTTCTTTGCAAGAGGGGATTTGGAATCCAAATCCTAAGGGAGAGTGTACTTTCACAATTGGGTGAAAATACCACTCAACATTTTGGCGCTAGAAGGAGGGCCTGAATAGGTTTATTTCAGTGTGATTTAAATGCTATAGGGATTTAAATTTTGAATATTTCATGCCCTATTGATTATTATCTTTAGCCCTCTTTTAATATTACAACTTTGTACTGTTAAAAGGAGGACATGAATTGCTATGCATTGTTCTAACGCTTTGATTGTTCATACAGGAATAATGGGATTTGATTTGATGTTAAAAATAAAAAATAAAATAAAAAATAAAAATAAAAATAAATGGTATTAAAGTTATATTCTTTAAGATTCACTAATGGCTATGTTTTCACCATGGATGACAGGTAGCCCATTGAACATACCAGGAGTTCAACATTATTTGCCCGTCGGTTTTGAGAGATGTCTTCCTCGATTTTTGTCTAATGGGACAAATACTGCAAAGGAACATATTCAAGCATTCAAATTTGTTGTGAATCACTTAACAATTTGGTATGATGATGTTGTTTGTAAAATGTTCCCTTACACCTTGGACAAAGTGGCATATGATTGGTTTACAAGTCTACCCTTAGGGTCTATCACTTCTTGGGCTCAACTAGAGGCAACATTTCTTAATCAATTCAACAAAAAGCAAGTTGACCCAATCCGCATGTATGAGCAGTTTCTCACCATTAAAAAAGGACCAAGTGAAAATGTGAAGTCATTTTCTGAAAGGTTCTTTGGATTATATGCTCAATTAGTGACATGTTATGTTTTGCAAGAAGAAGTGGCTCTCCAAATATATGTCAATGCTCTTGACCCACTCATTTCCACATATTTGCGAGGGATGCCCCTAATCACATCTTTGTCTCAAGCCTATACTCAAGCAATGGCAATTGAGCAACAATTGAGTTGTCAAAATTATGGTGTGGGTTTTGGATCATGTAATCTTCAATCATTTAATACTTCCTTTACCCACCCAATGATTTATCCACCTCAACCAAATTCAAGTGTGAATCAATTTCAGAATCAACAATCATTCCCAAGCTTCAATCAATTTCAAAATCCTCAACCTACTATGCAAGATCAACCATCTTTCTTAAGTATGAATCAACTTCAAAATACTCATCTTGATTCAAAGGATATTTCTAAAATCAATTTTAATGATTTTCATAAGAATATGATTTTAGGCAAGGGAGGAGTACTAGATCCAACTAGTATTGAAACATGTGACAAATTGGAAACCCTTGACTCACCAAAAGATGAATTCTATGAGGATGAATCTGTTTCGGATGACATTGTTGAAAATGATGACCAAGAGGATCCACACCTTCCAAATTGTGATAAAATTGAATCATGGGTTACACATGTGGATTATGATAGCCTTATCAATTTGAATACAAGCAATAACCCAATTTTGGAAGTAATTGAACCATCTAAGGAAGGTGAAGATAAATTTGATGAGAAACATGTTGATGAATTAAAAGATGAAGAAGAAATAGTTGAGCATCACAATTTGATTTTGAAAGATGATCATTATGATTCTTGGGAAGAGTATGCTCACTCCAAAGCCTGCTAATGAAATTTGTGTGCCTATTGATATGCAGGATGATACAATTGCCCTTTCATATGAGGATATTACAAGTCCTGTACAATCTGAGAATGTTTTGGAAGAAGGGTTGGAATCTCATCAAAGGTTGGAGAAGGATAATGATTTTACTACCATGGATCAAGAAGGAGAATCAATTGTTTTTGTTCCCCTTGAGGGGCAAGAAATAGAAAATCTTGATCCACCTATTGTTTCTACAATGTCTATGCCATCTCAAAATCATGAAATTACAAAACCTAAGTGGTGTGGGTTTGATACTGTTGATGATCCTAATGAAAATATGAATTTTGAGGCAACTCAAGCCATTGATCATGGAAAGGTGTCACGTGACACATATCTTGAAAAATTAGGCTCTTGTTTTGAAAAATATGGATGCATGTTTGATTGGGTGCCTAACTTTGGTGTTTTTGAACAGGTGTTGGATGATGAAGAAGACAATGAAGAAAAAGAAAAAGCTACTAACACTCATCAAGTTGTGGTAAATTCTAACCATGATGGGTTGAGTATGGATGACAAGGTGAAATCTTTACCTTTGGTAGTAGCTACCAAAATTTCAAGTGACGGATTACATGATGTCCCTTTGGATGCTAATGTCATTAATGATGAAATGTCAAATCTTGGTGATGTTTGTCAAGTCTTGATTGATTTGGATTGCTTTAAAATCTTGAAAAATATTTTGAATTCAAGACTTTTAGAAATAGGCTCTTGTTTGCAATATCTCACATTTGAAAAGGAAAGCCTACTTCTAAATTATGAATGGAATGATGAAATTTGCACTTTAAAGAATAGACATGATAAAATTGAAAATCAATCATTGTCTAATCAATTTAAAATTTTGAATCTCACCTATGAGAATACTAATGGAACTAAATTTAATTGGTGGGGTGAGAGAGGGAAGTTGAAATTTGTTGCATTGCTTGGTATGATCTTATTGTTGTTGGATTCCTACAACATTTGGCATGTGTATTGTGACATATGTCTTTTGAAATGTTCTAATCATGTTTGGGATCCAGGAAAGTGATAATCCAAGCTTTGCATCATCTTGTATTATATTTTGATTTTGGTTTTGGTTTGTGTTTTCAAGTTTCATTTTGGGATTGCTATTTGGATTAGGATTTAAGTTGTGTGTTTGATTTCATTTGACATGTTGGTTTGTTTATAAAAAAAAAAAAAAATTTGAGATGTCAACTTATGCCTAAAATCAGGAGAATATGAAACATTGGAATTGTGTTGTAGAAAGCTCCACAAGTAACACAAACATTTAAATAATATCGTTTGAATCTTGTGATGCATGAAGTTGTCAGTTTTGCACATTATGGTAAAATAGATGATATATTCCAAAAGAAGCAGTGCATTCATATCTCATGTCATATTCCACATTGCATATACATGTCATCTCAGTTACATTTTCATTCCATGGGCAATTATTGAGAAGGTGTTGAATCCTCTTAGGATTATTACATAACATATATTAAAAGGATCCTAAGGTTGGGAACTGCTGCCCAAGCTATCTTGAACCAAGCACATTCCATGCACATTAAAAGGGAGTCTTGAGCAAAATGGTCAAAACCATACTTGGATGAAAAGGTGAGGTGAAAAGAATATTTCATGTTTGTCCTATCATGCAACATAATCCTTAAAACAATGGTTTTTACCACTTCCATAAAGCTTAAAGCCTAAAAATAGAGTAGTAAGGATAGGGTTAAATCCTCATCGAACTTAGGTTGAGGATCCAACTCCCCAAAGCTCTGATTTGACCTACATGGAGTAGTAAGGATAGGACTTAATTCTCATCTCGCTTAGGTTGAGAATCCGATTCCCCAAAGCTTCCATTTTTCCCATTTCATCATAAAGCTTGGATTGGAAGGATCGTACTACATGTCCTCTGCAAAGGATGGGTAGTCATCCCAAAGGTCCAAGCAATAAAAGTAAAACTAATTTTTCCATTTCATCTCCATCTTGGATTGGAAGGATTGTACTACGTGTCCTCTGCAAAGGATGGGTAGTCATCCCAAAGGTCCAAGTAATAAAAAATTAATATTTCCTATTTCATAAATCTTGGATTGGAAGGATCGTACTACATGTCCCTAGCAAGGATGGGTAGTCATCCCAAAGGTCCAAGAAATAAAAGAAAAAGAATGAATGAAGCCAAGTCATGGATTATGGGGTTAAGTATGCTCATGCGTGGCAACATGTCTTGCCTAAAAGCAAGACCACTGATTGCTCATATGGATAGACTAGCCTGACCATTTCATCCATAACAGGTTAAATTATTTTGTTCAAGATGAGGTAATGAACTCCAAATCAGAATAGTAAGGATAGGGTTAAATTCCCATCTCGCTTAGGTTGGGAATCCTATTCCCCAAAGTTCTGATTTCACTTACACTTGCACATGGGTTCAAGATGGTAGTGACACATAACCAACTTTGGGATCTAGTAAAATTAATTCAGTATACATATATTTGGTCCTAAGAGGGTTTGACATCTTTAATATGTTTGTCCATGATATAAAAAGGTTTGAGCATTTATAAAGCAGGTTGTTACATCTCTAGCATCTTCATCATGCATCAATCATTCATAGCCTTGCATACAAATCATAAGTAAAACTGACAATGGAATGTTGATCAAGTTCAAACGATAGGGAATGAAAACACATTGCACACACCGAGCTGATACTTATGATTCTGATGTTGCATGTTTTTCTGATCTATCGGTATTGGTTTATCTTTATGTGCTAACGCCTGTATCTAAGCTTGTATATTTCAGGTTGGGTTCTCACCAAAATGCTCAGGAGCATTTGACAGCAGAGTCGCCATTTGTTGTGGCTGATCCACAACACACCCCAAAATTGGGGACCCACCTTTTCGTTTTGATATCCGGGTGTTGGCATTTCATTTTTAGTGTCTAATCCTTCGTTTTGTCGTAGGTTTTGCAATTGTTGTCGGTTCTTGTTGGCAGTATTTTCTTGTCGACGATATTTTATTGTCGTCATTTTCTTGTCGACGATATTTAATTGTCGACAACTTTTTCTTGTCGACAATATTTTCTTGTCGACAACTTTTTCTTGTCGACGATATTTTATTGTCTTTTCTTGTCGACAATATTTTCTTGTCGACAACTTTTTCTTGTCAACAATATTTTATTGTCGACAGCTTTTATTTGTTCATTTTTGTTGACAATCTTTATCGTCATTGTTGTTGTTGATTTTTATGATTAATTTTGTGTTAGATTTCATGTATATGTATAAGAAGTATTTACTCAATAAAGAAAAATAATAAAAAAATAAAATAAAATATATAATAATAAAATGGGTTAAAGCTTATTGTTTTTTTTTAAATATATGTTTTTTATGTTTTGCAGGTTGTCCGACCAAGCAGCGCGCGAAGAGAGACGAGATGGAGGTTGAGGGCGTCAAGGCGGGCCAGCTCCGCAGTGGACCCATGTGGCACCAATTACAGAATGGTGGCCAAGCAATACAAAGACCGAACGCGTTCAGGCGGGGCCAGTGGACCCACATGGCACCAATTATAGAATGGTGGCCAAGCAATACAAAGACTCTAGCAGCGACGTTTAGAGGTTCGAGGCAGCAATGACGTGGTGACTCATGTGGTAGCACAGACAGGGATTTTTAATATCACCGTAGTTTTTAGATGATACGAAGGTAAACATCATCACTCACAACAGTAATGTAGAGTGTGGGTGACGAAATGCGAAGGTGAATGGAGCACTGTAGGAAGAGTGTAAGTAATTTGGACCAGCGAAGATTGCTCGTTTACAAGTGTAAGCCACGGTGGACAGGTTAACTCCCGAAGAAGGTGCACAAGCAGTGATAGTCTGACATAGGCGATATTATCAGGTAAAAACGCCATGACAGGAGGAGCATTATTGTGCTTATGAGCGTTATAAAATGAATGTGACCACGAAATAGTCAAGAGAGTTGTCGTATTTTCCATATAACGCCCATGTTATTATTATGGGGTTTCCTACCTGAGACAAAAGGGAAAACGAAAGGCAATTAGTAAAACCCAAGGATAAGAAGATGAAACATAGGGTTTCAGAAGCTAAAATGAAAGAAGGTTTTGGGAAAGCGAAAACCAAAGGGGGGAAAACAAAACGGAGGAAAATGGAAACGAAGGGCTACGAAGGTGAAGAGCTTTCCTGCAATTTTAAATACTCCATCGAAATGTTGTAAAAGGGACGAAACTTTTGGCATGGCCGACTGGAACTTTTGGCATGGCCAAAGGAGGCAGATTTTGATGTAAAACTTTGAAATATAATTTGAATGCCAAAGCTTCTCTTCAGAAATTTCAGGCCTTGTTAGCAAGAAAGAATGAGAAATTTTCTGCATGCTCCATTTTAATTGTTTTATGTTTCTCCTTCCAAATTTCAGATTTGTATGTGAAATTTATGCCATTGTTTTTGGGTTATTTCATGTGAATGTCTGCAATCTGGAAATTATTTTAAACCCTAGGAGCCAACACCTAGTTTACTTTGATTGTGTTTGTTTTGCAGGTCAAATAGGCTAGGTTGCATGTATGAAACTCTCACGTATTCGGTTTTGCAGGACGGGGTGCTATCAAACTGAAGGAGCTTTTGCATTGCTGCATTTTCAGCAATTATTTTGATGCAAATTTTTAATTTTCTGTTTTCAAAAATTTTAATTTCAGAACTTTTCCTTATTTTCAAGCATTAAAATAAACATTAAAAAAATTTCAAAATCTAAAAATAATTTCACCATTGCGTAGGTTATAGTTCAGACTTCCAATACGCACTTTGAAATTTCATTTTCGGACTTGTTTAGTATTTTTAAAAATTCATCGAAGTTGCTGTTTTGTTACAGATTTTAAAAATCCGAAAATAGAAAATTTCCATTTTAAGGTCAAATTTCATTTTTCCAGTTTTGTTTTGCACTCATGAGCCTATGATGACATTCCCTTCATGGAAATTCCAATTTCATTGAAGGAGTTATGTTTTATGGCATTTTCACAAATTTCCATTTTGGGCCTAAAATTACCCTTTCTTCATAAAAATTCTAATTTTACGAAAGAGGGGTAATTTGAGTATTACATTGAAGGTCTTTTCCTTAAAGCACTTAATTGTTCATCTTGATGAAAATTTGATTTCATTTAAGAGGGATAAGTTAAAGTGACATTTTGAAGCTACATGTGAAGACCCTATTCATCATTGAGGATTTAATGCAAGATAAAATCTATTTTAAAACCATCAAGATAAAAGGAATTAAAGCACTACATCGTGGTCATATGAGGGCCAACTCACATTTGATTTATTTTGGTTCAATGAACAATCACTAAAGTTTCATGGTAAAATAAACCAACATTGCCCCTTGTTTACAGTTACTTGCAATCACTAAGGTGTTCCAAGCATTTAAATTGAATATCTTTATTTGAGATTACTAATGCACATATGCAAATGCTAATATAACGGAAACCTTGGAGAAGTTGTTTGTTTAACTTCTTTGCAAGAGGGGATTTGGAATCCAAATCCTAAGGGAGAGTGTACTTTCACAATTGGGTGAAAATACCACTCAACAGGACTGATGAGCAAACTTTCCTGAACTAGAATTTTTGGGATGGATAAAAAGATAGTAGCTTTATTAAATGAAATATTAAGTAGCCAATATTCCTTTTGAGAAGAAATGCTCCCTGTTTGATAACCAATAGTAGATTATTAATGGAATTTTTTTTGGTGATGATAAAGAAAGATGTTTATTCTTTGAAAAATGTGAATTGGTTGTTTACTGTTTGGTAAAGAAAATACATTAGAGAATTTGATGATGATTTATATTATTTTTGATAGATATTTTCCATGCTCTATCTGTTGAAGAAAGATTATTGTTGAAATTCTTTTCCATGGAATGTAGTGGAATGATAATGCTAGATGTGATGGTTTTTATCTAATATGTAGATGAAATTTATGGAAATCATTTCTTGTGTATGGCTTATCCACTGGATGGACTCATTTTGTAAACTTATGTTGAATCTTTGTTATGCATTATTAATGGGATAAGTAATTAAAAAAAGACTTAATGCTTGGTAAAATATGAAACTGAGTATGCACTGCGTGTAAGAGGTTCTTGCACTATTGTTGTTTAAAGCTATCTTTGATTCCTCTATAAGGTATTCCTTCTCATTGGTGCTAAAGGAAACGTGCATGGAGCTAGAACGATTGCCATAATAGAGATTAGAGAAACAATTATTTTCCAGTCTTTTTGGATATGAAAGAAAGTCCAGAATATGGTTTCATATTAAATTGTTGTGCCAACAATATTTTGTAACCAAGGAAGCAGTTGATTATATTCTAGTATGAAAGTTTTGAGAGGAAAATCAATCATCAATTGAAACATGTATTGAAAACGAGATAGACATTTGTTCTATCAACTAATTATTTTAATTGGCTATAATATTTTGTAGAGATGAAATAGATTACATATTGAGTTACTGAATTTTAAAGTTAGGATTAGGTGTTTTGCTAAAAATATATTATGATTTTATATGGTTTTACATTCAAAATCATGTATTGGCTAAGTTTATGGTTGTGCAAGTATGGTGATAAATTAAATAGGAATCTAAACTAAAGTTTTTAAAGATTCAAGTCTATAGTAGAGGTATATTTGAGTCAGTTTTTTGTTCTCTTACTTTCTCAATGAACGTTTTAATGAAGTAAGCACCATTGTGTGAAAAGGAACACCTATTTTTGAGATAGTCTATACATACGTAAAGTAAAGTAAAGCAATGGATGAACCAAGATATTACCTCATGGGTTAGATTTATTTTAAATCAATCTATGTAATGTAAAATAAAATTGGTAAACACGAATCCAAAAGGAATGTGATGGCCATCAATTCAATCTTGAGTTATCCATGTTTAAACTTTATTTTAGGATTTGGACGTGAGTGAGATTCATCTAAGGTTGACTAGCTAAGAGAAAGCACCCAACAAAGAGTTTCAGAAAAAAAAAAAAAAACGTAGTTAGTAGTAGAGACTTTGTAAAGAAAAAATTAAGAACAAATGACTAGCTCATTGACAGATGAGGGTGAAAATCAACATTCAATATTGTTAAGCAAATCCGCATAAATAGACTTATGAGAATATGGTAAATTGGTGAATAAGGATTTAGTCTGGCTAATGTATTTGGTTCTTAGTGCTTCTACCATAATAGAATTTTTTAGAGAGTAGAGATTTGTGTATGTCCTCAGTTCTCTTATACTAAAAGACTTGTGTAATGAGTAGAGATTAAGACTTTACCTTTTAAAATAAAGAAAGTAATAATCCAGTTAGCTTATGGAATGGTTAAGGAATTTGGTATAAAATAAATATACATCTAGTACTTATCATCGATAGACTTGTAGTTATGTAGGGATGGGTGCACTTGTAATCCATGATGAGCTCTATAGATAAAGTTTCATAAGTAAGAATATCTCTAGTAAAATATCACTAGAGACATATTCGTCTAACTTTTGGAAATGAAACTCAACCAATATTTAGGAAAAATAAAAATTAGTATGTTTTTGAGGGAGAAAATTTGGGTTGTGACATCTGGTATCAGATCATGGTTCATAGTGGAATAGGTTCACTACGTAAAATTAGATGTGGTGTGTAAAAGAAAACATACTTATCTGTAGGATATACCTTGCTCAAAAAGAATAGCTGATGAGAATAAACCCATCTACTTATGTAGAATAATTAGGAATATAGTTGTGTAGATTAAAGATACAACGCCAAATAGAAATAAAGAAATCACAATAAAGGAATGCAGAACAATTATACAAAATGAATGATTTTTATTAATCAATGGAGTTTAGAAACTCCTTTTAAGTACAACGGGGCTCGTAACCCTTTTCGTGATACAAAGTTACAATTTGTGCTAGGGTTCTCCGAAACCCTAGGCGGCACAATGTGGTGGCGTCTCCGAAGAATGTATCCTTAACCTCAACGAGAATGAGTGGGCTTCGTTGTATCCTTTGGCTCGGACCACTCCGGCTTAAGCAGCTGCTATCAACAAATCGAGATCTACCACTAGAATCCTGCACACATTAAAATTATCAAAGAGTTAGAAACTAATAAGAGGGCTCCACTGTGTGAGCCCTCAGAAACAATCTAAAACCCTAGATTTATGAAATAAAAATAAACGAAATGCAGAATTCAACAGCAGATTAATACATAAAGAAAGATTACTTGCTTTAGACGAATCTATACCTTTTCCTGTTAACGCGGCGAGACCGGGCGGCGGCGATGGATGCGGCGAAAGGGTTTAGTTCAGACTTAGGGCCGTAGAAGACTCAGAAGACTCAGGATTAACGGCAATAGCCAACTCCAGGACTTAGATAGGGAAGATAAGTAGGTTTAGCCGAAGAGATAGATAGGGTTTGAGCCATCAAGGTGACTCAATTTATAATCTACTCTTAGGGCACACTTTAGGGTTTTAACGACACTTTGAACGTGTGGCTAAGATTAAAGTGGATCCAAGGGTAGAGAATAAATCTAGGTTGTGAAACGGATTAAGATGGATGGACGGATGAGATTAAATGAAGGATGGACGGCTCAGATTAAATCACTTAAACTTTATTTATATTTTATATATTAAATATATTAAAATATATATATAAATATTAATTTAAATAAATTTGGGGATGAAAAATGGCGGGAAAAGTGAAATTGGGCCAAATAATGGTGGGAAAGTGTGGATTTGGGCCAAATAATGGCGGGAAGGATGGATGACTGACACGTGGCTGGTAGGAAGGTATAGATGACTTACAAGTGGCTGGATTTTGGTGTCTCTAGATGCCCCTTTTTGAGTTGCTTTGTGTGAAGACACAATGTAGCACAAAAACTTAAGACACCTGAAAAGTTGGATCAGACGCAACTCTCTCTCAAGACTAAAGCACAACTTTGAAGACCAAAGAATAAAAGAATATTTAAAAATTTTCAGCTTACCCCCTCAATTGGCGAGCGAGAATGGTTCTCACAAGCCAATTGGAAGAAATCGGAAGATAATGAACCGTTTTTTCCCCAACGGTGAAAAAAGGGGTTGGTGCATGCACCATCTGTTTATGTCCCAACGGA
The DNA here is from genome assembly GCA_028583015.1 of Wollemia nobilis. NCBI lineage: Eukaryota > Viridiplantae > Streptophyta > Pinopsida > Araucariales > Araucariaceae > Wollemia > Wollemia nobilis. The sequence goes on from JAQPPZ010016874.1 coordinate 8,884,100, forward strand.
AAAGGGGTTGGTGTACAAACCGAGAAAGAATATGATTGAAGACGATATGAGTGATGTGAAAGATGGACCGTTTTTCGCCCCAACGGTTATAAAGGGATTTTTGCCAAGCTGTAAATTCCATGATCATGTAAGATGAATTCCACTATAGGAAAATTAGAAATTGATAACGGATGCCCCAAATCCTGTGTATGAATCCATATTGTTGATGAAATTGCCTTGTTGGCACCATTGATATGCGAGAGATGAAAGATGCATGAAAGAGTCCAGAACTCGAGAGATGCTCCTAGTGATTTGTATGGATAATTCCTCGGGTCGGAACCAATCAACCTAGGTAGCCACAATCTCTAGCAAGACTTAAAATAATGACGATATGAAAGATTGTCCATGTTTAAGGCCCCATGAACTAGGCCATCAATGACAAGCTGTTGAGCAAATTAATCTTGGTATGAGGTCACTTGAAAAGTAGAATACCCAAAATTGATTTCCAATTTTCAAACAGTGAAATAATTGATGATGATAAATGGTAAGTGTCCTTATGGTGGTTTAATCCTCTTACCGAATTGCATGGATTCAAATCGTTGCAATCGCCAAGGTGATAGAATATACCACTAGATACGAGGTTTACTTTAATTTGATTTGGCAAAAATATGCATGATGAAAGAAAGAATGAAATTGACGATAGATCAGAAGAATTGATGAATGTGGTTAATTTTGTGAAGGTTTTGAATATTTTTAACCCAATTTGTAAAACAATGATGAATGATGCGCTTTTTGAGCGAAATGACAAAATTTGTGTCCAAAAGCTGTTGTAACCTTCACAAAATGTTTTATTATGATAAGAAGAATGGATGAATGCAATTTGATGAAATTTGGAGGAGGTAAGCTTCAATTTTGTAAGTTTTGTTCCTTTATTCAATACTGACACCAAACGCCGGTCTGCGTTTGTGGTTGGCAGAGACGCCGTCGGTGTTTAGGCGCTCTGCGAGACGCAGGACTGCGTCTGAATCCGCCATGAAATGCCCTACTGCGTTTTAGGGTGCCAAAATCAGCTATTTAAACAGTTTCAGCGAGAATTTCGCTCATTTGTGCGTTCGAGCTTAAGAGAAGTGCGTATGAGGGAGTGGAGTGAAGTGGAGTGAAAGGTTGTGTGGGAGAGTGAAGCACGCGGGAGCTATGGCGGAGATGGGAGCGGACGCGCCAGTGCAGCCAGCTGAGGTATTTGTTCATTTAAGCAAGTACTTATTATGTGTTTTTTTTTTTTTGGAAAAATTTGTAACAAATTTTTGTTTTGTTGTTTTGCGGCTTAGGGTGTTAGAGGCACGACACCGATTCTCCCCTATCATTTCGGGGATGAGGAGGTCGTTGTCCCAGGAAGACTGGGAGATATTGGAGGCGGTGGGGCTAGCGGAGGCAGCCCGGTTGGAGGTAGTTCGGGCGGATGAGGGGTACCTCTCGGCTTTGGCCGAGAGGTGGGATCCAGATCGGGGGACGTTCCGGCTCCGGCTGGAGAGATGACGGTGACGCTTGAGGATGTATACCGCATCCTCAAGGTGCCGTGGAGGGCGCGGGTGGAGGTTGGATGAGATAGGGCCATAGAGATGGCCAAGGTGTTTGGGGATGAGTGGAGGGAGATCCGGACGGAGAGCGGGGGGATCCCATACTTGGCCATGTATACGGCCAAGGAGTTGGGAGCGGTGGAGGCTCTGACGATGTTCGTGTTGGCCAACATTGTGGCCCCGAACAGCATCGGGTGCAGGTTCCCATGGAACACGATGGGTGTAGTGAGCGAGATGCTCACTAATAGGGTAGTGTATGCATGGGCGCCCGCTTTATTGGCGTAGGTGTACCGGGAGTTGTATGAGGTTTGGAGATGGGGCCGGAAGGGCATGGGTTGCGGTGTGGTGCTCCGAGTCTTGGGGTAGGAGCACTTCAGAGTGGCTCGACCGGAGGGGTTGCCATGGGCTCAGCGGGACGTGAGCCAGGCTTATGGTAGGAGATGGCCAATGGCGGAGGAGAGACAGTCGAGCCGCCCCGTGAGATCGGGGCAATGGTATAGGAGACTATGGGCAGACTTGACAGATGCCCGAGTCATTTGGAGGCCATGGCGGGAGGCGAGGTGGATCGGGGATGGAGAGCACGAGACGGGTGCGACAGGCCAGATGGGTAGTAGGGCGGAGCCACGGTGAGGGGAGTACATACGGATGTCTCGAGTACTCCGCCGGGTCGGATTGAGGGGGATGTCCCCGGTGAGCCGGTGCGCTATCGGAGGCACGGATCGGAGGGGATTTGCCATGTGCCGAGTCATGGAGGGAGGTGGAAGAGGACGATGAGGACATGGAGATCCCCGACGTGGACGACGTCGGGGTGACAGTGAGTATGCGGCATGGATGGCGCGAGCCGAGGTGGGAGCCACCATTGGTGGTGGTAGAGGGAGAGGAGGGGGGTGGAGAGGGCGAGGGAACCGTGGAGGTTCCCAAGCGCGAGGAGGGTCCCCGCCTTCGATCGATAGTCGAAGGGAAATGGGAAGATGGCACGGTAGGCTTCGAGGAGCGGAGATGACGGGGAGGATGGCGAAGAGGGCCTAGGAGAGGCCGCAGGAGAGGCTAGGGAGGTACCCCCTAGCGGGCACGAGAACGAGTGGCGCAGCTGCGGCGAGAGATAGCGGAGGCGCGATGCTATGCTAGCTGCCCGGGATGAGAGGATAGCTCGGTTGGAGCAGAGGCGAGTAGAGCGGGATGCCTATTAGTTGCTCGGGAGGAGAGGATGGCCGGCTGAGGCGGACTTGGATGGAGCGACCGGGGTGCCCGAGGATGACGGGGTGACGAGACTCCAAGCGGAGCTAGCGGAGCGGGAGCGACGACACGGGATAGACATAGCTAGGCTTAGGTCTAGGACTCGTTACATTGAGGCTATGGAGGACACATTGTTTAGGCATCACATTGTGTTGCATGATCCTCCATCCTCCTCTGTCTCTAGGCGTAGTGAGTCTAGGCACACCACTAGGTCTAGGGCTCCTACTAGGTCTCAGGGGTCCTCTTTTGATGGTTAGCTTAGTGCTTAGATGCACTCTTTATGAGCCTTGGTGCTCTATTGTATATTGTAGCCTTTTGGCATTCATTGTACGAGTTTGACCTTTATACATATATATATATACATGGCTTTTATTTATTTGGTGTTTTACTCTCTTTTGTGTGAATGCCTATGTTTTTGTGATGCATGTTTTTATATGTTTTAATGTTTTTGATGCATATGTGATGGAATGGAATGCAAACTTATAGATGATTAATGCGAATAAGTATATAAAAATCTATGGTTAAAAGCGAGACTAAGTAAATGAAATATGCACTAAGAAGCACTCATACTTTTAGATAGTTAGATTTAGCGAACTATTATCATAATTGTTTAATCAGGGGCACCGAACTTGGTGGCTTGTGAATGGATGACGTATGGAATGACATGAATATGGAAGAAGATATGGAGGGTGATATGGAGGTTGATATGGAAGACTATTTTACAAAGACTCAAACATGCTAGTGGTATCAAACAAACTTACTAACACTTCCTAATTCAACTAGGACCAAATGTGTGTGCATGCGAGTTCATTAACCAAATCGGAAGCATGGTAGTGACTCTAGGCAATCAAAAACCTGTGTGTGTGCAAGTGTGTTCATTAACCTCATCTTGCATAAATTAGGTAACCCTGTTATGGAGAAGACCCCGAAGCTAGTTTGTCCGTATGAGCATTGAGAGGTCTCTTTTTGAGGAGAGACATGTCGCCACGCAATGAGTATACTCCACTTGCCGAGTCAAGCGTCTATAGCCCCGGTGAAGGTTAACTCCATAGTCCATGTTGTTTTTGACCTTTGTAAGCCTTGGGGATGACTACCTATCCGTCTGATTGGACAAGTAGTACGATCCTTACAACTTATTTGGGATCTGTGGTGTGTGAAAAATGTTCATTTCCTTAGAGCTTTGGGGAATCGGATTCTCAACCGAAGTATGATGAGAATTTTACCCTATCCTTACTACTCTGTTTATATTTATATTTTGTGATTGCTTGTGATAGTGGTAAGAACCACTATTTTATGGACTATGTTTGCATGATAGGACAAACGAGGATTACCCTTTTCACTTCAAGGCACAACCCAAGGATGGTGTTATCTCTCTTTGACACAAGATGTTTTTAAGATGTGAAAATGTGATAGGTTCAAGACCGCTTTTGAAATCATTTCCCAATACTCAAGATTTTATTTAGTGTAATTTGTGATATGGCCCTAGAGAACTTTGACATGCATTTCGAAGTTTGCTTAAAACACTAGGAATGGCTGAGTGGATGAAAACATTTTGGCAATGTAAATATGTGCAAATGGAAAATGGGTGTACGAATGACAATTCGGTTTGATGGATTTTATGAAGGTGCCCCTGATTAAGGCAACATGACTTTTGCTTGACCAAATTTTATATCCAAAAGATAGAATGGTCTCTAACATGATATGCAACTATGGCTGAAAATGAAATGTTATGGTTTTCAATGAGATGTATGCACATGAAATGCAATGTTTTTGAATGAGATGTATGCAACTAACAATGAAATGCAAATTCTTTTTATTTTATTTGTTTTTTTTTTTTTTTTTTTGTTGTACAAGCCATGTATATATGTACATATAAAATTCAAACTATGCGTAGAATGCCCTCAAGTGTATAACATTAAGTGGTTCGGGTTCTTCCTCTCCCTCTAAAGCTGGCAAGTCTATAAGTTCCATTACCCACTCTTTCGGTGACCATATATGGACCTAACCAATTAGCCGCGAATTTATCTCGAAGATGCGGCAATGCATTGGTGTTTTGTTGATTCTCTTTAAGGACAAGATCCCCTACTTGAAATTCTCTTAGATGAACTTTGGCATTGTAAGCACGTTTCAATCGGTCTTGATAAACTCGCAAATGCTCTAAAGCATTGATTCGTTTTTCATCTATGAGTGTGAGTTGATCAAGACGTGCTTGTCTAGCAGTATCATCATCGATAAATTCCTGCAAAGAAATTCGCAAGGAAGGGATCTCGAGCTCAAGAGGCATGATTGCTTCGGCTCCATAGACCAAAGAAAATGGCGTTGCCCCAATGGGAGTTATGATGCTTGTTATGTAAGCCCATAATGCCAAGGGGATTTGTGTATGCCAATCTTTATGATTTTCTTTAACAAGTTTCTTAAGAATAGCAATTATGGTCTTATTGGAAGCTTCCACTTGTCCATTGGCTTGTGGGTAGTAAGGAGTTGAGAAACTATGTTGGATATTATACTTTTCGCAAAGAGCTCGAACATCCTTATTCTTAAAAGACTTGCCGTTATCAGAAATAATTTTAGAGGGAATACCAAAACGACAAATGATATGGTGAAGTATAAACTCCACAATTCTAGGACCTGTCGTATTGGTTAGAGGAATAGCTTCAACCCACTTTGTGAAGTATTCAGTGGCTGTAATGATGAAAGTATGCTGTCCTGAAGAGGCAGGTGAAATCTTGCCAATTAAATCGAGACCCCATTGTGAGAAGGGCCAAAGGCTTTGGATGGGCTGTAAAACTTGTGATGGTATATGGGTTAAATTAGCGTGTTCTTGACACTTTTTACATTGTTTAACATATTTGCAACAATCTTGTTCCATAGTGGGCCAATAATACCCCATACGTAAAATACGCTTCGCAATGGCCATTCCACTAAAATGACCACCACAAGTACCATCATGGGCTTCGGCAATAGCTCTATGTGTTTCACATGCTTCTAGACAGCGGAGGAGTACTCCATCATATCCACGTTTATACAACACATCCCCCAAAAGAACAAAACGAGCTGCCTTTTGCTTAAAACAGCGGCGGGCAATTCGAGACAAATCAGATGGGAGTGTTCCAAACTTGAGGAAGGCTACTATCTCACTAGACCAAGGCTCATATGGATCCGAATGGATAAAGCAAACATCTTTTTCATCCTTAGACTCAGCACGGACAATTGCGGACTTAGAGATTGTGGAAATGATTAAGGGTTGTACCTCTCCAAGGGAGTCCTTTGGAATCAATGATCCAAGAGAGGCCATGGCATCCGCAAATCTATTAGTCGAGCGAGGCAAACTAGTGATCTCATACCAATCAAACTTAGAGAGCAACTTCATTGCTACATCATGATAAAGCTTAATGGTAGGTTCTTTGGCTTGGTATTCTCCTGTAATTTGTTTAACCACGAGTTGAGAATCCCCAAATATCCGAATACGCTTAATGCTCATAGCTATGGCTGATTGAAGACCTAAAATTAAGGCTTCATACTCTGTTGTATTATTGGTGCATTGGAAGTCTAGTTTGAATGATAAAGGGATGGGAATCCCTTGAGGTGTATGAAACACAACTCCGGTGCCTTGACCTTTCGCGCACTTAGAGCCATCAAAGAATAGCGTGATGTCAACATCTTCCTCCGGAATGATGTCCTCTTCTTTTTCAGTGATAGCAAATACCGAATCATCTGGGAGCTCAATAATCAAAGGATGATCACTAGGTAGTGGAGCTTCCGCAAGTTGATCGGCTATAACTTGACCTTTAACAGATTTTTGGCTAATGAATTCAAGATCGAATTCGGTAAGCAACATTATCCATTTAGCGATACGAGTGTTATTATAAGTGCGAGACATCATATAACGCAGAGGGTTTTCTCTAGCTATGACATATGTTGTATGGCTAAGCATATAATGACGAAGTTTCTTAGTGGCAAAAACCACTTCTAAGCACAACTTTTCCACATAAGCATATCGGGTTTCATAGCTTACCAATGTTCGAGCTAATATAATAGACGAGCTTGCTCACGATTTTGTTCATTCTTTTGTGCAAGCATTGTCCCTAAGGCAAAGTCCGTTCTTTGAGATATAAAGATTGAAAGGGACCCCTGGACGAGGCGGAGCTAAGGCTGGCGGAGACGCTAAGTCTTTGCTTGATGTCATCAAAGGCTTTACGACACTCATCTGTCCATGAAAATTGTACCCCCTTTTGTAGTAGGTGGCAAAATGGCCTACATTTATCGAGAAAGTTGTGCAATAAAGCGACGGATTGAATTAATCTTTCCTTGCAAACTACGCAACTCCTTCAAATTAGTTGGGGGACACATTTCCATAATGGCTTTGACCTTGTTTGGGTCCACCTCAATACCTCGTTTAGAGATAATAAAACCTAGGAGTTTGCATGAGGTAACACCAAAGACACATTTCTTAGGGTTCAACCTTACTTTATGCTCTAGAAGTCTATCAAAAACTTTTTCCAATACATCAAAATGCTCTTGTCGAGTTTTAGATTTTGCCAATAAATCATCCACATAATCTTCGATAATCTTATGCATATAATCATGGAAAATATAAGTCATGGCTCGTTGATAGGTTGCACCTGCGTTCTTAAGGCCAAAGGGCATCACCCTGTAACAAAAAGTTCCCCAAGGTGTGGTAAATGTTGTTTTGTGTTGATCTTCAGGGTTTATTCGAATCAGGTTGTATCCTGAAAATCCATCCATGAACGAAAGCATTTCATGACCAGCACAAGTATCGACAAGAGTATCAATGTTTGGAAGAGGAAAGTCATCCTTAGGACACGCTTTATTTAGATCTCGAAAATCGGTGCAAACACGTATTCCCCCGTTAGGCTTGCGAACGGGTACCATGTTAGAAAGCCACTCAGGATAATCAATCGGGACGACAAATTTAACATCCAGAAGTTTTTGAATCTTCGATTTAACTATGAGGGCCACGGTAGGATGCATTTTCCTAAGTTTCTGTTTGACAGGTTTAGCATCTTTTTGTAAGGTGAGGTTATGGACAACCAAATTAGGGTCTAGGCCTGGCATGTCTTTGTAAGACCATGCAAATATCTCCTTCTTCCGCTTGAGTAGAGCAATCATTTGCTCTTGTTCCTCCGATGATAGACTTTTAGCCGGTTTCACAATTTGGGTGCCATCTTGGTATGGACTAAGGTCTACATCGATAGTTTCTTCAATAGACATGTGGGAACCTTCCTCAAGGTGATGGGGAGTAGGGATCGGATTTATGTCATCTAAAATGTCATCGAGCTCCTGTGCCTTGCTCTCGTCTATGTCTGCTGGAAGACCTCTGGCTTAGAAGATGAAGGTGAATGTGGAGGTGAAGGAGGAATGTAGTTGGCGGAAGCCCTTAACAATTCCTCGGAAAGGATGAACTCTGAAATAGATGGAGGAGATGAAATCCGATCCATGTCAATCAAGTTTGGGTTGATCGGGATTGGCTTATCCGGATCATATGGATTATGGAGCGGGGTGAATAAGTCTTCAAAATTCATTGTCGACTTATGGAAGAAAGGATGGGCGGAATGGAAGGGAAAACCGGTGAAGACCTCGGAAGACCTGAAATGCAAAACAACATAGTTTTTCAGTTTTTTTTTTTTAGTTTGAGTTTTTTTTTTTTTTTTGTAGTGGTGAAAACCACTATTACACACATACATAAAGCAATAAAGTATTTTTATATATTTTGATTTTTTTTTTTTTTTTTTTGGGAATTTTCTGATTTTTTTTTTTTTTTTTGGTAGTGGTGAAAACCACTATTTTAGTATATACATATAATACAGGTTTGGATTATGGCTTATGGATGTGGCGGAGGGGGTGGTTCACCTCGTTCTTGTGGAAGAAGCAAGCGAAAGATGGCCTCTTGGAGAGGGAACAATTGGAGATAAAACTCGTCTTGTTCTGTGAGGGGAATAATGGGCGCCGACTCTTCTTCAGATTCATCACCATTTGACATGACGTCAAATTCTTCATAGGCTTCATCTTCGGATTCGTCGGGGTGGAGGATTTCTTCTTACGAATTAAGATTAATGCTTTGAAAAGCTTGTTCAAAAGAAGAAAGGGATGGAAGTGGTTGGTAGCCCAGACCAAAACGCTCAGTGGGTCTCTGGTATGGCATATCGATGCGTTCAGTTACCCCTTGCTCGTATCGACCTAGGCCAAATTGCTGCCAATTATGTCTGTGGAAATAGCGAGAGGGAAAACCCTCCATCCTTTCGATATTGGCAGGGACTGGATGCTTGGGTTCTAGTATGGTGGTAGGACTAGAAGATGACTCTATTCCCCCATATACAAAATTAATGGAATTTGGCATAGAACCCATGTTATAAACCGATCCAATGGATAAATGTTGGTCATGTGGATGACCAAAATCTTTAACTTTTTGCACATTGAACGGTGTGATGTGGACATCTTGGATGGCATACTCACCAATACCTGCATCAGTTAGATGGACCTTGACTTGGGAGGGAGATGGACTAGATGATGGAATAGAAGAATGTGGGATAGAAGAATTGGAAGGATTTGGTTGGGTTGATGCTTCATCGACTTGTGAAACATCGGTGGTGATGGTTGGGAAGATGGAGGAATAATAGGTGATGTTGAAGAAGGTGTAGAAGAAGGGGGTAATGACGTGGAAAGAGATGATTGGTCATGGCCACATGTGCATGTGGTCAGCGATGAAGAAGAAGGAATATTAGGAGATGAAGAAAGTGGTGAATGAGATGGAATAGCGGAAGAGGAAGATGGTTGCGATATGATGGGTAGCTCCTCGGGGAATGGTAGCTTTAGAAGAAGATGGTATAGAAGAAGTAGATGGGGTCAAGAAAAGATGAGTGGATGGCAACACAATCTCATAAGGATTTGAGACATAGTTGCAATGTTTGAAGGGTTCGGTGTCAGCAGGTACACAATGAACCTGTCCCTCATATACATACTTCAGACATTGATGCGGTATAGAAGGGACACATCTCATCTCCCTAAGCCAAGGCCGTCCAAGCAATACATTGTATGCCATGGACCCTTCCAAGATGTGAAACAAGGTATGCAAAGTTCGGGCCCCTACCTCAATGGGCAAGATAACCGTGCCAACCGTGGAAGATAAAGCATCATTGAATGCTTTAAGAGTAAAAGTCGACTTGGTGATAAGGGATGGCGACAGCTCTAGATGACTCAACGCCGATGTTGTAATGATATTGATTGAGGAACCGGTGTCAATTAAGACTCTCTTGAATGGCTTGTGATCGATCTTGGCCATGATATGCGGTGGAGGATCTATACTTTCTGTTGACAAAGGTTTGATTTCAAAATCATAGAAAGTGATGGAGGGCTCCATGCATGTTTGAATACTCCCCACAAAGTTGTTGAAGGCATTAGTATCTTGAGTTTGAAGCTCGATTGACTTTAATATTTCCATTAATGCCTCTCTATGCGGGGGAGATTGTTGAATGAGGTCATAGATCGATAACTTGGCAGAAGCCATTTTTAAGCTGGTAGTTAATCGGCTACTCAATGACATGATGGGTCGTTGGCGTTGAGTAGAATGATTTAGCGGTTGTTGAGAAGTACTAGCACGTCGTTGGGTCACTTGTTACACGAGGTGGGTGGGGGTTTGTACAGGTGGTTGTGGTTCGTCCTGATTTGGTTGGTTCGCCCTTTGACCCCGGGTTACTACGTTAATAGTACCCACAAAACCTTGGTATTGTTGTACATGGTTGACTTGATTAGGAGGAGTTACACGAGTTACTCCCCACTGAAGTTGTTGGAGCTTCCTCCCGATGTGGAAGGGGTGTTTGAAATACACCAAGATTTTGATTTTGTTGGGCTAAGGGGCTATCCAATTTAATGGCTCCAATCTCAATAAGATCTTGGATCACATGTTTGAAAGTTGTACAATTATTGATATCGTGTCCATTTTGCCTATGATAAGGACAAAATAGGTACTCCTTGTAATACTTCCCCCTTCTAGATGGTTCTAAAGGTTTAAACTCAGGTAAAGTTAAGCTGATTTGTGCTATATAACTTGTTGAATATGACCGCATATGGTTCATCTAAAGGTGTGAACTGTCGCTTGGGACGATTTGTTTGCCAAGGTCGAGTTTCCATGGTTGGCCCTGTATTGTGAGCTGGTTGAGGAGGGGCGGGTACCGCATGATAAGCAATTGGTTGCGGTTGACTTTGCATTACTTGTTGTTGTTGAGCCATTACGGGCTGGCTCGCCACCACTTGATTAACTTGGTTAACATTTGAGGTTGTACTAGCTTGTGCTTGTTTGTTTTGGCCATAATTATTATTTCGTTGTTGGCCCTTTTGTTGCCATTCTTTTCTACGGGGTTTTAAAACACCCTCTTGGACTTTAATGTCTTCTATGATACTTGCTTGGGCCAAAGCCTCTTCAATTGTTGTAATTGGAGTAACCAAGAGATAGGTTTTAGACAACTGTGGGTGAACATTTTGGTTAACTCCTCCATTGGTAGGGAGAATGGCAATTTATTAATGATAGCCCTCCAACGGTTTCCAAAGTCATAAACAGTCTCATCGTCATGTTGCTTGAGCTTGTATAAGTCGGACAATGAGACTTTCCTTTGTACATTTAGGGAGAATCGTTCTAAAAATAGATTAATCAATTGCTCGTAAGCATAAATGCTATGGTGAGGTAAATGATTGTACCATTGTACAGCATCTCCTCCTAATGTATGAGGAAAAGTTCTGAGCATAAGAGCGTCATTATTTTGGATTCTAAAGCAGGCATGCATGAATGAGCTCACATGTTCATGAGGATCCTCGGTTCCTCGAAATTTGTCAAACTTCGGTAATGTGAAATCATTCGGATATGGCGGTGAAGGTACCGAAGGATGAATTGGTTGATTGATCAACGACCTTAGCGTAGGTTTATGACTAGATGAGCCGGGCATGTTGAGCATAAGGTTGTCAATCTGTTGTTGCATAGCATGGAGTCGAGAATCTTCATGAAAATTTTGATTCGTTTGATGATTATGATGATGCAATGGAGGAGTGGAAAAATGATGAGATGGGATGAAATTGCCTGGATTAGGCGGTGTGGAATGGACGAGGTTGTTGGTATGGATGATACCGGAAAGAAGGTGATTGGGGTGAATGATGAGCTAGGTGGGTTGGGAGAAAGGTGGGGTAGGAATGGACACCACCGAAGATTGGGGTACCCGGGTGGGGCCTGAGCTAAGAAAAGGCTGGTTTGGGTAGAAATTGGTTGGGGTGTAGGATTTACTACGACTGGTGGTTGGGCATTTTGTTGTTGTTGTTGCTGAAGCAACTTGTCGAGGTACTCCCTAACCTTATTAATTTCTAACCCAAGGGATGTGGGATGATTGGATGAAGGTGGAGGGCAGGCTGCCATGGTAGTCACGGGGAGGCTGCGTAGCGAGGGGCAATGAAGGTGGCTGAAGTAGGCGGTACATAGGAAGAAGCGATGGGCTGTGCCCCGGGTAGGGTGAAACCATAAATGGTTTGGGAAGAAGAGGGTTGAAATTGGTCATGGCTAGAGGAGGTTCCACCGGCCTCATAGAGAGAATTGGTGTACACCGGGGTAAATGGAGGAGAAAGTGGTCGGGAAGACACTACATTTGTCTCCAAAGGAGGACAATTGAGCATATGGGAAGATGTTGGAGATGAAGCCGGGTGAGCAGATACAACATTAGCCTCAAAAAAAGGGTTAGTGTAGACCTGAGTGAAACCGGCGGGTATGGTTGATGCAATATCCTGCTGAAAAATAGAATCTTGCATAGGGGAATCTTGGATTGGCTCAAGGACATAACCGGTGCCATCTCTTAAGTGAGTTTGCACTTGGGCCATATCAATGTGGGTAATATGACGGGAATTGTCTTCCTCCATGGGCATGGCCATGCGATAGACGGTAGAAGGACGTGAAAGACACTGCGGGGCGAACTCGCTGAAATTCACTAGGATAAGTGGTCATGTTGGTGGTGGGGATGTTATTGTGAATTATTCATTTGATTATTTAGATTTAACACTTTAGATTGATTCCTTGTTAAGACCATAACGCAATAAATCTAAACAAATTCAGAAAAGAAGAATGCAAAACTTGAATGATAAATTTACACTAAAGAAATTATCGGAAAATAGTCACAACCTAGGTTTCAACCAATGTGTCTTACCTGCGGTTAATTACTTATTTTCTGATCTTAATCTGTAGTAAATTTTAAGTGTCCAGTTTATGAGTTTTGCATGTGATCTAATCTTGAATTATTCACAAAAAAAGGTAAAAACTATGGCTAGGAAAGGACAACGAGATTCTTCTTGGTGATGAAATCCAGCAAGTTTGCTCGGGGGTGACCTATGGTGTCTGAGGCAGAAGTTTAATGGATGGAGATGAATTCCACCGTCACTAAACTTCAAGCAATACACGGTGATGAAATCCAGATATTACTTATTTTAAATGCAATATGAAATGCGGTGAATTTTATTTTAAGTGTTTTAGTTGTCTAATGTATACATACAAAGCTATAAATCAAAAGTTCTAATGATCTAAGCAAGAGGCCACTGAAAATATGCCATTTCCTCTGAAGAAGTGGAGTACACCGTTTAAAACCCCCTGCCTACCAATGATATCAGATATCAAAGGAGCAACCGGAAGGTTCGTCCACTTCTCTGCCTGGAATCACCCAATGGCAGGAGTACTATTGACATCCAATCAATAGTCCTACTTAGATAACTAAAACAGATAATTCGTAGCTATTCTAATATGCAGCTAGGTATGCAATTTTTTTTTTATGCAAGCAACAACCAATAATGCAATGCAGAAAAATGTAACTAAAAATGTAACAAAAAAAATGTATATACAGCTTAACTGTTCTTTTCAAGATTACTTAGTTTTTGTTCATTTTAAAGCAATGATACGAAAAAGAAACAGAATACGACGAGAAAAACCAAAAACGTAAAAGTACGGTTTAACAAAGAAAAAAAAAACGCACTTACTCGGAAGCCTACGCTTTTACGTAAAACGCCTTCAAACGCCCAAGGGAGTCACGCGAGGTGAAACGCACCTCTGCGTTTCGGATCGGACTTCCAGACGCCGCTCTGCGTCTGCTGCATTTTGCAAACTCCTCGAAACCCTAGTTCGTTGGAACAACGAATTTCATGATTTTGAAACTCTACAAAATAAAACAAAAATAGGAATAGATCAGTAAAGCAAGTATTAAAAACATGAAACCCTAGGGGGTCCCACAGTGATCGCCATTTGTAGATTAAAGATACAACGCCAAACAGAAATAAAGAAATCACAATAAAGGAATGCGGAACAGTTGTACAAAATGAATGATTTTTATTAATCAATGGAGTTTAGAAACTCCTTTTAAGTACAACAGGGCCTGTAACCCTTTTACGTGATACAAAGTTACAATTTGTGCTAGGGTTCTCCGAAACCCTAGGCGGCACAATGTGGTGGCGTCTCCGAAGAATGTATCCTTAACCTCAACGAGAATGAGTGGGCTTCGTTGTATCCTTTGGCTCGGACCACTCCGGCTTAAGCGATTGCTATCAACAAATCAGATCTACCACTAGAATCCTGCACACATTAAAATTATCAAAGAGTTAGAAACTAATAAGAGGGCTCCACTGTGTGAGCCCTCAAAAATAGTCTAAAACCCTAGATTTATGAAATAAAAATAAACAGAATGCAGAATTCAACAATAGATTAATACATAAAGAAAGATTACTTGCTTTAGACGAATCTATACCTTTTCTGTTAACGCGGCGAGACCGGGCGGCGGCGATGGATGCGGCGAAAGGGTTTAGTTCAGACTTAGGGCCGTAGAAGACTCGGAAGACTCGGGATTAACGGCAATAGCCAACTCCAGACTTAGATAGGGAAGATAGGTAGGTTTAGCCGAAGAGATAGATAGGGTTTGAGCCATCAAGGTGACTCAATTTATAATCTACTCTTAGGGCACACTTTAGGGTTTTAACGACACTTTGAACGTGTGGCTAAGATTAAAGTGGATCCAAGGGTAGAGAATAAATCTAGGTTGTGAAACGGATTAAGATGGATGGACGGATGAGATTAAATGAAGGATGGACGGCTCGGATTAAATCACTTAAACTTTATTTATATATATATTAAAATATATTAAAATATTAAAATATATATATAAATATTAATTTAAATAAATTTGGGGATGAAAAATGGCGGGAAAAGTGAAATTGGGCCAAATAATGGTGGGAAAGTGTGGATTTGGGCCAAATAATGGCGGGAAGGATGGATGACTGACACGTGGCTGACAGGAAGGTATAGATGACTTACAAGTGGCTGGATTTTGGTGTCTACAAGTTGAAGCGGTGAACTAATTCCTCTTGTCTCTCTTGTGTGTGGCCAGGGAAAATGCCACCAAAGAGAAGGAGAGGAAGTGCTACCCCATAGACAAGGTAGACATGATGGACTAATGTAGAGGAAAAGAACCCAAATGTAGATTTAGAGAACTGTAGAAATGAAGGAGAGAATACTAATAATGAGAGGGATAATCTCACTGCCATAGTAGCCCTACTTCAAGAGAAGGTAGAAACAAATAAATAGTTGCTAGATGATGTGTTGAATTGGGACACATAGGATGGAAACTCTAGAATGGGACACATAAATGAACCTGAAAATGAGGCACAATAGGTTAGGATTCAACTAGAGGTTGAGTAAGGCAAGTAAATTAAACATTTAAAGTCTTCCAAGTTTAATGAAGAGGAAGATGGTGATAAAGCTGAAGCTTGGTTGAAAGAGATATAAACCTACTGTAATATGAAGAAATTTTCCTCTGGCACTTGAACGTCCTATGCCACACTACATTTACAAGGTGATGGCTTGGATTGGTGGTAAAATTTTAGTTATGATAGGAAATTTACGGTAATAGTTGACTTAAAATGAGAAGAATTTGTAGTAACTTTTAAAGCAAGATTCCTCACAGAAAAATTTTATTCCTAGAAGTTCGAGGAGTTCACTAAACTACAATAGGAAACTAGGATAGTGGAAAAGTATTATCAAATATTTTTCAAGCTACTAAAATATGTACCTGCATATAATGAGAAAATGAAGATCCATAAGTTTATACTAGGAGCATATTCTAGAATAGAGTAGGAAGTAAATATACGGGAACCTACTACTTTACAAAGGGCCTATGATTTTTACAGAAAAGCTAAAATATATCTCAAAACCTATTTCAATTATGAAGGTTTATATGAGTAGGGAAGAGAGGCATTAAGGAAAAGAAATAGTGCAGGTTTTGTAAAGTGGGAAAAAGAATAGGTAAATAAAAGTATCCCTAGACAAGAAAAAAGGAATGATAGGAAGCAAGGAAAGTTTAGGAAAAGGTTCCAAGGAAATAATCGTAATCACAACAATGGTAACAATAGACCACCATAGGGAAAATCTAATCCTCCACTTGTAGAAAAATTAGAAGGACATAAGCCGAAGGTACATCCAAGACCGAAAGAATGATGATTTATTTATAGAGGAATGCATTATTATAGTAATTTTCCACATAGGATAGGAATGAGTTCAAAGGGAAAGGAACCGATGTACAAAGAACCTATACCTAAGGAACTCATGCACAAGATTTATGCTGCAATAGGGAATCAAAATCTAGAAGGTCAAGCCACACCACTATTGATAAAGGGTAATATTTTTAGTAATAATATTAAAATCTTAATTGATAGTGGTGCTACATATAGCTTTATTTCCACTAGTTTAACTAAAGATATTTCATAAAGTTCAAGAATCTTGACACATGGGTGTAATGTCAAGTATGGTTCAAGATAAACCTACTCTATTAATCAATGTTATCCTATGGTAGAAAATGTCTTACTTAGTAGAATGGCAATGAGATTCATGTATGTGGCACCATAGCATGCCTTTTATGTAATCCTAGGAATGGATTGGTTGCAAGCGCACAAGGTAGTACTCAATTTTCAAGAAATATGGATTGAGTACATAGAAGATGGTGGAGATCTACAAAGGGTGTATAGCCTATAAGGGGATTTTCAACCTCAAATTATTTCGATAATGCAACTCAAGAAAGTCATCAAAAAGGGAGGAATGATATATGTTGTTAAGATAAATGAAATCAAGGAATAAAAAAGGGAAGAGATGTTAAGGAAACACTCAATTCTTCAAGAGTTTAGAGATGTATTTTGAGAGGATTTACCTGGATTACCACTGAAATGTGAATTTGATTTCACAATTGATCTTCAACCTAGAACTAAGCTATATATAGAGCTCCTTACAGAATGAATCCCATAGAAATGCAAGAGCTAAAAGTGCAACTACAGGGGTTGTTGGAAAAATGATTAATCAGATCAAGTGTGTCACCATGGGGTGCACCTATGCTATTCGTAAAGAAAAAGGATGGTTCCTTGAGATTATGTATAGATTATAGAATGTTAAACAAGGCAACTATCAAGAACATATATCCTTTACCCAAGATCGAATATCTCTTCGATCAACTTAAAAATACCCACTATATTTACAAATATTGATCTAAAGTATGGATATCATTAGTTGCGAATCCATAAGGACGATACACATAAGACAACCTTTAAAACTCGTTACGACCATTATGAGTTTATTGTATTACCTTTTTGTCTAACTGGTACGAACATGTTCCTAGCAACTGTAATTGGATGAAAAAAATGGATTTGGATGCAAAAAACAATGAGAATGTATAGAATCACCTTTGAAATTGAATCACTTGTTTACACTGGAGGAAACCCTACCAATGGATAAAATAAATATGTATATTCTTGTATTTTATGGATGCCTACTTACACCCATTTGAATGATTATAAATATCTACCCTATAGTTGTGAGTGAAAGGACACAATGGTCCATAAAAATAATGAGTGATTAGTTAATGGTTAATGGTTAGGATTAGGATCCTAACATGCCACCCTCCTTAAAAAGAGCTTTGTCCTCAAAGTAGAAAGTGAGGAAATTGTTGTTGGATGTGATGAAGTGTTTCCCAGGTAGCATCTTCGGAAGGTAGGCCCCACCACTGAATCAAAATCTCGGTGATGGTGCGATGTCAAAGTTGACGAGTGCGGTGATCCAAGATAGCTTCAGGTTCAACCATGAGTGATCCATCCTCTGTGAACTCAGGTAGTTGAGTTTGTGTGGTAATGTGTGTGTCGACTACTGGTTTAAGGCAAGAGACGTGGAACACAGGATGAATTTTGGAAGATTCTGGTAACTCTAGTTTATAAGCAACGGGCCCAATGCATTGTAAGACTTTATAAGGCCCATAGAATTTGGGAGCTAACTTTTGTGAACCCTTGATTTTGAGAGAAGTTTGGCGATAAGGTTGAAGATGAAGGAATACCATATCACCTTCTTGAAATGCTCGTTCGATCCTATGTTGGTCCGCTTGTTGCTTCATACGATGTTGGGCCATGAGTAAATTATCTTTGAGAAGGCAAAGAATATTAGCTCGAGTAGAAAGTTCAGAATCCACGGTTGGCACATTGGTACTTCTTGGAATATAAGAGGTGATGGAAGGTGGTACTTGGCCATATAAAGCTTCATATGGTGTCATCTTAATGGCGGTATGGTATGAGGTATTATACCACCATTCGGCTAAAGGAAGCCATTTAACCCAATGAAGGGGTTGAGAAGAAATAAAACAACGTAGGTAAGTTTCCAAACATTTATTAACAATTTTTGTTTGACCATCGATTTGGGGATGATAAGCGAAACTCATACGGAGTTGAGTGCCTTGGAGTTTAAACAATTCTCTCCAAAAATTGCTAGTGAAGGTGGGATCACGATCACTTACGATGGTGGAAGGCATACCATGTAGTTTAAAAATATTATCAAGAAAGAGTTGGGCGATGGTACTAGCTGTGTAAGGGTGGGCCAAAGGGAAAAAATGAGCATATTTAGACAAGCGATCCACCACAACTAGAATAGTAGTTTTACCTGCTGATTTTGGAAGGCCTTCAATAAAATCCATGGAAATATTGGCCCATGTTTTGGTTGGGATAGGGAGAGGTTGAAGAAGACCAGGGGTACCTACTGTCTCTCCTTTTTGTCTTTGGCAGGTCTCACATTCAACCACAAATTTCTTGATATCTTGTTTCATTCCTACCCAATAAAAGGATCGAGCCACTCTTTTATAAGTTTTGAGGAATCCAGAATGTCCTGCAATAGGTGTGGCATGTAACTCATGGAGGAGTTTGGTTCGATATAAGGAGGTAGGAGATAGGACAATACACCCTTTGTACCTAAGTATGCCATTGCTCCAAGAGTAGTGAGGCTTACTTGTGGGGTCTTGTTGGATTTGTTGAATTAACGTTTGTGTTGAAGTATCATTAAACCATTCTTTTGTTACTTGGTCTATCCATTGGGGAATAGGAGATGAGAGGGCGTGCAATTGGGGTACTTCTTCAAACTTTCATGAAAGGGCATCGATGGCCATGTTATCCTTCCCTTTTTGATATATGATCTCATAATCATATCCTAATAGTTTAGTAACCCACTTTTGTTGTTCAGGAGTGGATATACGTTGCTCAAGAAAATACTTTAAACTATGGTGATCAGTCTAAATAATAAAATGTTGGCCAATAAGGTAAGGTCTCCAATGTTGAATGGCATGAATAATAGCCAACATCTCTTTCTCATACATAGAGCGAGCTAAATTCTTCCTAGAAAATGCCTTGCTAGTAAAAGCCAAGGGTCTTTCATCTTGCATGAGAACGACTCCCATTCCTACTCCCGAAGCGTCACTTTCAATTATGAATGGTTTAGAAAAATTTAGCATGGCTAACATAGGAGTGGAACACATGGCATTTTTTAAGGTGGTGAAAGCATCGTCAACCTTTGGAGACCAAAGAAAAGCATTCTTCTTGAGTAAAGTTGTCAAGGGGGCCGCAATCTTGCCATAATATTTAACAAATTTATGATAATACCCTGTTAATCCTAAAAAACCATGCAAGCCTTTCAAGGTTTTAGGGGTAGGCCAATTTTTCATATCTTCAATCTTGCGAGGGTCCACCTTAACACCGTCTTTGGAAACAATATGTCCAAGATATTCAATTTCTTGTTGTCCAAAAGAACATTTGGATCTTTTGGCATAGAGTTGATTGTCCCCCAAGGTTTTCAAAGCTTGTTCTAAGTGAAGCAAGTGATCCTCCCATGTTTTGCTATAAATCAAAATGTCATCAAAGAAAACTAAAATAAATTTTTGAAGGTAAGGGTGGAATACCTGGTTCATTAAACTCTGGAATGTTGAAGGGGCGTTGGTAAGGCCAAATGGCATAACCATAAATTCATAATGCCCTTCATGAGTTTGAAAGGCTATTTTTGGAATATCGCTTTCTTTTACTCAAATTTGATGATATCCCGATCGTAAATCCAATTTTGAGAAATATTTAGCCCCATGAAGCTCATCTAACAACTCATCAATGATAGGGATGGGAAATTTATCTTTGATGGTGAGTTTGTTAAGGGCACAAAAATCCACACATAGATGCCACGATCCATATTTCTTACAAACCAATAAAACTAGGGAAGAGTAAGGGCTCACACTAGGTCTAATAACCCCTACTTTTAGTAATTCTTGCACAAGTTTTTTGATTTCTATTTTTTGTAGATAAGGATATCGATAAGGTTGGATTTTAGGGGGTTGATGCCCCTGGGAAAGTTGAATTGCATGATCATGGCTACGTGGAGGGGGCAACCCCTTTGGTTCATTAAATACTTGAGAATGGTGTGCTAGAAGTTGTTGTAATTTGGGCACCTCTGGATGTTCTTCATTGGTGGGTTGGATGGAAAATAATTGTGCAATCATACCCTTGCCTCCTTTGTGAATAATTTTCTCCATTCGATGAGAACTTACTATTTGGGAAGGGCCTGATTTTAGTCCTTTAATAGTATATGTTTGATATTTTAGTGTGAACTTCATCCATAAGTCCTCAAAATCCCATTGGATTATGTCGAGTGTCCATAACCATTGCACTCCTAGGACGATATCGCATCCTCCTAAGGGGAGTACATACATGTCTCCTTTCATATTATAATTACCCATAGTGAGCTTAATATTTTGACACTTTCCCTTGCATGCAATCCTTCCTCCATTACCAATCATGACCTCAAAGCTATTGCAAGGATGTATAAAGCAGTTAGCTTGTTTTGCCACCCTTGGGTCAATAAAATTGTGTGTGCTTCCAGAGTCTATAAGCACAATGAGGTTTTGTTTTTTAAAGTACCCTTTGAATTTCATAGTTTGTGGGGAGGAGAACCCAGCGAGGGCGTTAAAAGATATTTTTGGTGTGTCTTCAGTGTTATCCTTGGGTGTATCCGACACCACTTCCACCTCGATATTATCTTCTTCATTTGAACTACAATGATCGATCGTATCCAGAATATATAGTTTTGGTGTAATACATTTGTGATTGGGGATAAATTTCTCATCGCAATGATAACAAAGGCCTTTTTCTCTTCTTTCTTTCATTTCTTCAAGGCTGATACGTTTAATTGGTAAGACTCTATTAAGTTTTGGGGTGGTGTAAGTATTTTGTGATTTCCCCATAGGTGGTCTTCCTAGTCGACGCTGGTTATTGAATTTATCTTCCACCATTTGGGCTAATCCCATGGTCTGCATCATGGTAGTGGGATTGAACATTTGTACTTCTAATCGAATTTCTTCCTTTAAGCCACTGATGAAACAATCTTGAAAGAATGAGGTATCTAACCCTGATGTACGATTGGCCAATTTTTCAAATTGAGCTTGGTATTCATGCACTGAAGTGGTTTGATGGAGCTTGGTAAGGGCTCCCATGAAATTCTTGAATTTACTAGGGCCAAATCGTACTAATATATTTTTCGTGAATTCTAGCCATGTAGGGGTGCCATTAGTTTTTTTGTACCACTGGTACCATTGGGTGGCATTATTTTCTAGGTGGAAAGATGCAATGCGAACCTTTTGTGCCTCAAGGATCTGGTAGAGGGAGAAGTATTGGTTGACCCGATAAATCCAGTTGGTGGGATCACCTCCTTCAAATTTTGGAAAATCCAATTTAGTAGTTCTAGGTAGGATGGAAGTTTGTGGCCCCCAAGTGGTGCTTGGTGTGTTGGTCCCTCGATAGATTGGCCAGCTTGGACTAGTGCCATATTTTGTTGTATCATATCGACAGAGTGGTTATAGGCATCAATTTTTAAATCCATTTCTAATATTTTATTTTCATATTCCACCCTTGGTATAGTATTTTTTGTAATTTCATCCTTCCATTGGTGGAACTCCTCCCTTTGTATAGTATTATTTGTAAGTTCTTCCTTCCACTGGTGAATCTCCTGCATGAATTCTTTGAGGGTAGGGTCCTGCGATCTCCTACCATTGGCCATTTTAGGGCTGGTTTGTAAAATGTAAGTCCTCTTTGGTGAATGAAATTAGGTTTTTCAAAAATTTTGCAAAAATTTATGCAATTGGATTTAAAAATTTTGCAAAAATTTGTATAATTTTGACAAAATTTGGTTTTATCAATGGTCAATTGATTTTGAATTTGAATTTTGGTGGGAAGCACTCGGTGGGAAGCAATGAAAGGTGGCACACAACTAGAGGAATTTGAATTTCAGTAAAAAGTGCTTGATGGGAAGCAACAACAGGTGGTGCATGGCTAGAGGGCAGAGTCAACATTAGTGGATCGGCTAGGGTGGACACATGACAAGCATCAAAATGTGGGTTAATGTGAAAGAGCAAGGAGATAAGTGAGGTAAGTTTCATGCATGCATGACTATCGGGTGGTAGTCATAAGCACCTATTGGTGCTCACGCACCTTTATAACCCACTCACGATACCGTGTAAAAAATGTGGGACTTTATATCCTGTGAATTTTTTTTTTTAAAGACTTCTCAGTTCTATGATATTCCAACGTGAAAATTTTTTGATCGATGATCGAATTTTTGTTAAAAATATATCTTAATAATTTAATATTTAACTTTTACCTATCATTTTTTAATTGTTCACCGGATAACATTTTTTTCAATAGATTTCTTTTTTTCTCGCGATCTGATTCATTGTTCGATTATGCTTTTGATCTGGGGCAAAAAAGAATCCAACAAAGTTTTTTAGAAGAATTTAAATAAAGATTTATTAAGCACGTTTCTTTCCTGTTGTGCTTCTATAACTGTTTATCCTTTTATGGTTACTTACTGTTGTTTGCTGGGTGGTTGTATTCTTTGTAGGAATACGTTGGCCAATACTAGAGGATATTACAAACAATGATACAGTTGGTGTAATGGTTTATAGAAAATTTATGATGATTTTTGTACACAAGATTTTCAATATGTGAGTGGTGATAAGGCACATAATGGAAGAGGCTTTGATACCAGATGGTAGGAACATGTTCCTAGCAACTATAATTGGATGAAAAAAATGGATTTGGATACAAAAAACAATGAGAATGTATTGAATCACCTTTGAAATTGAATCACTGTTTCACTGGAGGAAAACCTACCAATGGTAAATGTAATGTGTTTTCTTATATTTTTTGATGGATGCCTTCTTACACCCATTTGAATGAATATAAATATCTACCCTATAGTTGTGAGTGAAAGGACACAATGGTCCATAAATATAATGAGTGATTAAATAATGGTTAATGGTTAGGATTAGGATCCTAAAATTGATAAATGCTCTAGTAGCATTTATGAACTTAATGAATAGTATCTTCAAAAATATTTTGGATAGATTTGTTCTAGTATTCTTGGATGATAGTTTGATATATTCTTAGAATAAGATAGAGCATGAAAGACATCTTAGGATGGTGCTAGAACTACTAAGGAAGAATCAATTGTATGGGAACTTGTCTTTATATGAATTCTATGTGCCAGAAGTGCATCACTTAGGGATGTTGTATTAGCAGAAGGGATCGAGGTAGATCTTAAAGAAATAGAAGCTATTTTGAATTGGCTACCACCAACAAATATGATAGAAGTTTAAAGTTTCATGGGTTTGACTGGATACTATAGGTGATATGTGAAGGATTAAATTAAGATAACCTCTCCAATAACTAATCTTCAGAGGAAAGGAAAAAAATTATGTGGACGGATAAATGTAAAGCAACTTTTAATTTGCTTAATAAAAAGCTTACTACACCTCCTATACTGATCTTCAAGGTAGTTTTTTCTATTTGTATAGATGCATAAATGGAAGGTTTGGGAGGAGTGCTCTCACAGGAAGGAGTAGTGGTAGCCTATGGATCAAGAAAGTTAAAACATCATGAGGTCAACTATGCAATCCATGATCTGGAATTGGTAGCTATAGTATTTGCTCTCAAGTGTTGATGACATTATTTGGTAGGAAGAAACTTTGAGTTGAGGATAAATTATTAGAGTCCACAATATATATTTACTCAACCTTTGCATGCTAGGCAAAGAAGGTGGATGGAATTTCTCATTGAATATGATTTTGGCATAAAATATTTAAAGATAAAGGAGAATAAAGTCGTTTATGCACTGAGTAGAAGGATATATATAGCTACTTTGTCTCGCATCCACATCAAATTGATGGAACAAGTTAGGGTAAATCAATATCAGGATGCATATTATAATAAAATTTGGGAAATTATGGAAAGGAAACCCAAAAAAAAACAAGTATTTTAGCATCAAGGATGGTTTATTATATTTTAAGGACAAGGTAGTAATTTTTGAGACTATAAATATGAGAAACATGATCATGAATGAAGCTCATATATCTCTGTATTTTGCTCACCTAGGGGAGCAAAAATAAGGAAAAATATGAAGAAAATGTTCTATTGGCTATGAATGAAGAAAAAAATAACTGAATTTGTCGCTCAATGTTTGGAATGTCAGAAAGTAAAAGCAGAACACAGACATCCTGCTAGATTGTTGTATCCACATGATGTGTCCATGCAAAAATGGTAGGTGATCTCAATGGATTTCATCATAGGGCTACATAAAAATAGGTTTGAACATGATGCAATATTAGTAGAGGTCAAAATATTGACCAAGGTTGCACACTTTATACCTAGGAATACCAAGGATGATGTTGTCATTGTGGCTAACATATTTTCCAAAGAAATATTTCAGATTTATTTTTTTTGGAAGTAATTATATCAGATAGGGACTCGAGATTTACATCTAAGTTTTGGAAAGCCTTGCATAGGTTCCATTGGTACTAAGCTAAACATCAGTTTTGCTTATCACCCAAAAATCAACAAGTAAATAGAAAGAGTGAACCAAGTGTTAGAAGATATACTTTGCATGTATTTTATGGATCAGAAGACTTGATGGGAGGATTACTTGCATTTGGTAGAATTTACCTATAATAATGGTCACCATTTGACCCTAGAAATGGCTTCATTCAAAGATTTATATGGCATAATATGTAGGACACCATTATCACAGGACAGTCCAGAGGATCGAATTGTGCTAGAACAAAAAATGGTCAAATAAATGGAGAAAAAGTTAAGGATAATCAGGGAAAGGCTAAAAGAAGCCTTGGACCATCAAAATAATTTTGTAGATCTTAAGATATAGCCAAGGGAATTTGCTATAGGTGAGAGAGTTTTTTTGAGGGTGATATGGAAGAAGAGTGCTATCAGGTCCACAAATCTAGATCCTCACTTTGTGGGATCTTTTGAAATTATGGAGAAGATCAATCTTGTGGTATATCGACTTGCCTTACCACCTAGATTATCCAAAATTCATGACACTTTTCACATTTATTTGTTTAGAAAGTACATTGCTAATCCTGAACATGTGTGGGGTTTTTCTAACTTGCATATGAAAAATCCAAAGGATATAGAGGTTCAATTAGTAAGGATCCTTGAGATCCGATCCAAATAAATGATGAAAAAATATTAGAGCAGTGCAAGGTTTAGTGAAACCACTACTCTAAGAGAAATGCTACTTGGGAAAAGTAGTAGACATGCAAAAATATTTCTCATTTTTGTTTGAAGATGCAATGTAAATATTAGTTTATGTTTAAACTATGATGATACATAAAGGATTGTGTTAAGCCTAAGGAGGGGAATATGTCATGACCCTTCCTTGGCAGACATTACACTTTGATAGAATTATATGATGTTATGTGTTTTATCGATGGAATATTTGGATATTCCTTGAATAGATGCTTAGATGTAAATGGTTTATGAAGGTAAATGATGTATGATGTTGATGGAATGTTTGTTTACCTCATTTTAATTTTTTCTTAAAATGGATTATATAGAACATGTGATATTTATTTCCATTGAAATGATTGATTATTTCATGGGTAATTCCTACAAAATATTTTAATTAATAGAATATGATGTTGCTAATGGAATTGCACTCTTTATGTAGGGATAAATTTCAAACAAGTGGTAGAAAGAAATAGCCATTGGGAAGGGATGCCTTAAGGGAGGTGATGTGATGGGTAATTTATCAAAAAGAATAAAAGGGCAACATGGATGAATGCTTCCTTCATGGAGATGCATATCATAATTTGCATATAACAAAGAAACACCAAGATTTAAAGAATGTGTTTGATACATAACAGTATTCTTAAAATATGGAATTTTATTTAGTTAAAACATTGCAGCATAGGAAAAGTTGATTGTTTACTTTTACTATTTTGTTTCCACTAAAAAATCAACATGAAAAGGACTCATGGTGATTGTTGATTTCATTATGATAGCCACTAGAAAAATAGTTTTTAATTTTCTACATGTTAGAAAACTTTGCATTGTTTGCATACCTAGGTGTTTGTTATGTGAAAATGGGGTAATATGGAACCCAAGGACCTGAATTGCAGAGTTAAAAAAAAATTATTTACAAACTTTTATTAAGCTTACAAGTGTCCTATATAAGAGAGTTTCTTTTGGTTTGTCAAGGAGAATGTTGTTTAGAGTTACAAAGAGTGGGGAGACCAACGTATGTTTGGTAAAACCACTGAGTTAGCTGGGTAGTGGGAATTGAGGCTAGATCTACCTTGAACCAAGAAAAAAAAAAAAAAAAGGTTGTTGTTTTGTGGAGAGGAGAAAAAAAGGAGAGTACCATCAGAAAGGAAGAACTGGATCAAACAGGAAATTTCGTGACAACTACGACCAAGACCCAAGTAGATTCGAAGCTTATTCTTGGTTTATTCCAGTTTAAGCTCAAAATATTGTCATGCATGTGTAGAAATATTTTTAGTTTGATTTATTTAATAAGCAAATATTTTATTAAAGGATATGGACTAGGTAATAGATGATGTTATTTGGATGTAATTGAATATTTCCAATTATTTTAAAATCTAGAAGGAATGAGTGGGATTGTTATAATGGGAATGTGGACTGATGAGTGAAATTTTCTAAACTAGAATTGTTGGGATGGATAAAACAATAGTAGCTTTATTAAATGAAATATTAAGTAGCTAGTATTCCTTCTGAAAATATTTACTCCTTGTATGATAACCAATAGTAGATTATTGATGGAAAATATTTTTGGTGATGATAAAGAATGATGTTTATTCTTTGAAAAATGTGAATTGGTTGTTTACTATTTGGTAAAGAAAATATATTAGAGAATTTGATGATAATTTATCTTATGTTCGATAGAGATTTTTTGTGCTTCATATTTTGAATAGAGATGATTGTTGGAATTCTTTTCCATGGAATGGAGTGGAATGCTAATTCTAGATGTGTTGGTATTTATCTAAGATGTAGTTGAAATTTATGGAATTGATTTCTTGTGCATGGATTATCCACCAAATGGACTCAATTTATGAATTTATGTTGATGCTTTGCTATGCATTATGAATGGGATAAGTAATTAAACTAAGACTTAATTCTTGGTACAATATGAAACTGAGTATGCATTGCATGCAAGAGGTTCTTGCACTATTATTGTTCGGAGCCATATCTGATCCCTCCTTAAGGTATTCCTTCTCATTGGTGTTGGAAGAAACATGCATGGAGAAATAATGATTGCCTAAACAGAGATTAGAATAGCAATGGTTTTCTAATATTTTCGAGATATGGGAGAAAGTCGAGAACATGGTTTCATATTAAATTTTTGTGTCAACAATATTTTGTAATTGAGAAAGTGGTTGATTATATTCTAAGATGAAATTTTTGAGATGAAAACCAATCATCAATTGAACCATGTATTGAAAATGGGATAGACATCTATTCTATCAACTAAATATTTTAATTTGTTGTAATATTTTGAAGAGAGGAAATTGCTTACATATTGAGTTGTTGACTTTTAAAGCTAGGATTGGGTGTTTTGCTAAAAATGTATTATGATTTTATATGGTTTTACATTCAAAATAATGTATTTTCTAAGTTTATGGTTGTGCAAGTATGGTGATGAATTAAATAGGAATCTGAAATGAAGTTTTAAAATATGCAAGTCTATAGTAGAGGTGTATTTGAGTCAATTTGTTGTTATCTTACTTTCTCAATGAATGTTTTAATGAAGTAACCACCATTGTGTGTAAAGAAACACCTATTTTCAAGATATTCTATACATAAGTAAAGTAAAATAATGGACAAACCAAGATATTACCTCATGGGTTAGATTTAGATTAAATCAATCTATGTAATGTAAAAGAAAATTGGTAAACGTGGCTCCAAAAGGAATGTGATGGCCATCAATTCAAGCTTGATGTATCCATGTTAAAAATTTATTATAGGATTTGGGTGTGAGTGAGAGCCATCTAAGGTTGAATAGCTAAGAGAAAGCACCCAACGAAGAGTTTCAAAAAAAATGTTGTTAGTAGTAGACTTTGTAAAGCAAAACTTAAGAATAATTGACTAGCTCATTAACATATGAGGGTGAAAATCGATAGCCGATATTGTTAAGCATAATTCCATAGATGGAATTATGTAAATATGGTGAATTGGTGAATAAGGATTTAATTTGGCAAATGTATTTGGCACTTTGCGCTTCTACCCTAATAGAATTGTATAGAGAGTAGAGATTTGCGTATGTCCTTAGGGCTATTACACTAAAAGACTTATGTAATGAGTAGAGATTAGGACTTTACCTTTAAAAAGAATGAAAGGAATAATCTATCTAGCTTTCAAAAAGGCTAAGGAAGTTGGTATGAAAGAAATATGGATCTAGTACTTATCACCGATATACTAGTGGTTATGTAGAGATGTGTGCACTTGTAAGCCATGACAATCTCTATAGATAAAGTTTCATAAGTAAGAAGATCTCGAGTAAAATATCGCTCAAGACTTATTCGGATAACTTTTGGAAATGGATATCAACCAATATTTAGGAAAAAAAAACTCAGTATGTTTGTAAGGGGAAAAATTTGGGTTGTGATAGTAAAACCTGTTATGAAAGTTTAGATTTGTGGGAATTATCATGTTTCTATTGAGAAATAGATATTACGAATTTTATTGAGAGATAGAGTACATATATGTTGGATAAGAACAGATGGAAAATTTATTATTTGGAGGAGTATGGGATCATCTTAGTATACTGCTATATAAAAATTGGTTGAAGCATGGCTACTTGTGAAATCTCTTATGGCTTGTGTATGGTGTTGTTTGAATCAATTATTTTGTATATGAAATAATTATATTTTTGTGGGAGATGTTAATTGAAGTAATGGGCGAGGAATCCATTCTAAAGGAATTAGGGGGTTCCCTCTTGTTTATGCTATAAGTAATTGAGTGGAAATATAATTTCTTATTAACTCTTTTATGGCCTTTGTTTAATTTAAGTTCTACAATTGAATGTTTTACGAAAGACTTATGCTCTTGTGGAAAAAGGAATTTGACAAAATAATGGGTGGGGAATTCATTCTTTAGGAAATTATGAGGTTTCCCTTTATGTTATTTATGAAATATTGAATCATAAATGCATAAATGCTTTGAGGGTATCTTTCATTGTTTATGCATATGTTGCAAAGAAATATTACTTAGCATTGGCATATTAGATGCAATTTCATGAAAACAATAGTTGTTCTGATCCCTTATACCATCACCATTGTACGAGAGGAGACTAGAATGGAAGATCTAGAAGACTTATATTCCATGAATTATTCTTGAGATTATTTATGAAAGATATGATAGATCCTTGTATTAAATATCCTATTTACTATGGGAAGCTTATTGTAAACTTTGGATTTGATCTTGATGGAATATCCTTTTGCTATGATGTAATATTATTGTTCCTTGAAAGTGGTATATATTTTATGTAAATAATGGAAATTATGAAATGTTATCTTGGATATGTTCTTAAATATTTAGTCATGTAATGAAGTTGGAATATTTCTTGACATGTTGCTTTAGATAGAGTTTATTCTTATGTTTGTTTCAATGATGCAATGATTTAAAAAGTAGATAGACTTCATAATTGTTATGTAATTTTTTATCATGATTAGAGATATTTAGAGTTGATTATTTGGGGATCCTAATTTAACAAGTAACCTTTAATCTTCATTATAACCATAAACAAACATGATCCTAAAGTTTGAGGAAAGTTGTAGCAACACTCACAGCTTGAGGGGAGGTACTCCAGATGTTAGCCTAGAGGGTTCCTAAAAGTTGGTAGGATTCAATAAAGCCCTAATTTGGGAGGCTTGCACTAAATATCCTACCATAGAGGTTAGGAGTATCATCACAAGTTTGTGTTGGCAGGTTGATCAGGTGGCCAAGCTATTTATCATATGGAGTGATAGTTGCCTTAATTATCCTATACAGTAATCAAGCACTAAGCACTAGATAACTCATCGTGGAGGTGCATATATCTAGGCTCAAGGAATTACACCAAGATCCTACATCGAAAAACTTATGTAGGATGGGGAGAGACGTTCCCTTTTGATAGAAGGGAGAACCCTATGCTATGGTCAAATGGTATTACATTCATGGATAATGATAAGAAAGGTAAAGGTACCATTAAGGTGTCCTTTATGCCACAAATGTATATAAAGGTGAACCCAAAAAATTCATAGGATGTGTCCATATCCTGACCACTTGAGTGTCATCTCAGTTGTGGTATGCCTTGAAGAGAAAATAAAATTTGGGATACATATAATGGTACTCTAAGGTTGTAGCCTAGAGAGGTGATCGATAAATCTAGCATTACTTTGGGTGGTGTAACTGAGAATATTCCCAAATGTGGGTAGGCTTTGGAAAAGTCCTAAGTGGTGTAACTTTGACTATTTATCATTACTCTAGGTGGTGTAGCCAAGAAGGTTTCTAAAAGTATGTAGGCTTTGGAAAAGTCCTAAGTGGTGTAGCTTGGACTATTTATCATTACTCTGGGTGGTGTAGCCTACAAGGTTTCCAAAAGTGGGTAGGCTTTAGGAAAGCCCTAAGTGGTGTAGCTTGGACCATTTATTATTGCATGTTTGTGATGATACCTTGAACAGGGAGGATCAAGTGGCCAAACTATTTATCACATAGAGTGATAATAGCCTTTATTGTGGCACTCTAGGTGGTGTAGCCCAAAGGGTTAATCTATACATCTATGTGAACCTTAACTATGATCTTAACATAGGGTGAATGTATTAATTAAAAAATTATTACTATCTCTTTGGGTTTGGTAACAATGGGGTTGTTATAGGACACCTCACCAATAACTACCCTCCATATGTATATGATTAACTACATAAATTAGTTGTATATTATGATTTCAAGTTATCAAATGATGATGTCATCATCCTTAACATCAAACTACAAAATCACATTTTTATTTCATCTATATTAATATTTGTGCATAATTGCACTTGAATTTAGAATTTACACCACTATGTCTAAAGCTATTCAAAACTAGCTTCGACAATCACCATGGATGTCATTCCATGTTCCAACAATCATTACATTAATGTTATGACTATAGCCACTTCCATTACCCATCTAGAGTTGGGTGATGAATAGGACATAATTATCATATGATAGATTAAGGAGCTGATGACTTTAGAATCTAGCTAGTTTCCTTTAGAGGTCCTCAATGTCGAATCAAATTTTCCTCTTGATACATGATATAATGATATTCTTGACATACTTAGGGAAGGTGCTTCACCTAAAGGTTTGAATCATAATGAATACAAAATCTTGAGAGAATGTGCTTGCTGCTATGTCATCATTAATGGAATTTAATTTCAATGCTCATTCAATGGAAGTCTACTTAGATGCCTCAATATAAATGAAGCCTAGAAGGTTTTTAGAGAAGCCAACGATGGATTATGTGGTGGTCACATCACCAAAAATTCCATCATCAAGAAGCTCCTCCAAATGGATTATTATTGGATTTCTATAGAGAAGGACTCTTATGGTTACATCAAAAAGTATGATAAGAGTTAGAAACATGATAATATTATCCACATGCCATACCAAGAACTCCAATCCTTGATCTCTCCTTGTCATTTTTCTATTTGAGTTCTATACATCACTAGAAAAATTAACTTAACATCATTTTATGGACATAAATTTATCGTCATAGTGATTTAATTATTTACAAGTGGATCAAAGTGATACCTTTATCCTCTTTCACTAGAGTAAATATCTCTAAATTCATTCTCAACCAAATATTTTATTGTTATGGAATACCTTTCATAATAACCTCAAACGATGGAATTCCATTTAAGAACAAGGATATCCTTAAACTTTGTGCTAAGTACAAAATCCAAAACAATTAGTTAATGCCTTACTATCCACAAAGAAATGGACAACCCAAATATTCTAATAAAACCTTAGTAAAAATCCTTAAAAAATTGTTAGAAAGATAGCTCAGGATTGACATCTTCAACATTATACCACTTTGTGGGCCTATTACACTAGTGTTCAAACTCCCATTAGTACAATAAAAAATGCCATATGCTTTGGTCTATGGGACCAAAGTATTCTTTCCCTTTAAATTTGGAGATACCTTCCTTGCATATTTTGTTGCAAGATGCCTCTATTGGTGATGCATGTTGTCCACATAATCATCCTTCTCTATCAATTGGTTTATTCAACTATCTTGCCACTCTTGAATGCCTTATAAACCTAAGATACATAATTTGTAGACCTACCAAACACTGGGCCTCCACAGTCCATCATCCTCACATATTTATAAGGAACCAAGAGTGACCTCTTACAGATAATTCTCTTTCCTACTATCTATCTATCTATCTATCTATATTATGTCATCTACTATTCATTGTGGGTCTTATAACTGTTTTATACAAAATTAAGAACTAAATAGTTATTCTTATTCACTGCTTTTGTACAAAGGAAGTATAGGGAGCAATGCAAGATTATCTTGTCTATCTCATCTACCATATTCTTCTAGATAAAAATTTCCTCCCTTGCTATGTAATGACAACTATAGGTTTCACAGATATGGATGGTTCAACTTATTCATCTCTTTCTCATTACTATTACTTCACCATTCTTGGTCATATTATATACCTTATAGGTGATGGACCTACACACCCCATTTCCTCATAGGTTTATAAGGTTCCAAGAATGGTCTATCATATAATTTTATCTTTATAAATCATTTACCACATGTCAAACACTACAACATCCACAAACGTTGATGGAATAATCTCATCAAATTATTCTTTCTTTTATTTCATCATGGGCTACATGATTGACACTAAGATAGTACATGGTGATGATATCCCAATAAATATCTATTTTTCTATCTCATTATGTGCTACATGATTTACACCAAGATAATATGTGGTGATGATAACCCAATTAATATCAATTCCTCTATTTTATTAGTGTCTAGATGATTGACACCACAATACTTCATAGGTGATAAGAGCCCAATCAATTTCATTATTGGTTCTCCCAATTAATACCATCATGTGTGGGAAAAAATGAAAATAAAAAGAGTAAGCAAAAATATTTCTCCCAACTAGGGGAATATATCGTTTTCATACCTATGAAACACAAATCCTCTAACACTTCTATAAAACAAATCAAATCAAATTCAAAAAACACCTTTTAGGTGTTTTGTATAAAGGTTAATCCATACAAAAATGTACCCTTTAGGCCCTTTTATAAAGGTTAATACATATAAAAGGTGACCTTTAGGACCTTTCCAAAATGTTAATCATTGCAAAAAAATACCCTTTAGGCCCTTTCCTGAAGGTAAGCCACATAAAAGTGCTCTTTAGTCCCTTACCTAAAGGTTATTTAATAAAAAATCCCTTTTAGGTATTTTCCTAAAGGTTGATCAATGCAAAAAAATATCCTTTAGACCCTTTCCTAAAGGTTAATCAATGTGAAAGAGTGCCCTTTAGGCTCTTTCCTAAAAGCAACCCATACAAAATGTGCCCTTTAAGCCATTTCTAGAAAGTTAAACAATCTAAAAAACGTTGTTTAGGCATTCATATGAAGGTTAATCAATACAAAGAAAAAATTTCCCTTTAGCCCCTTGCCAAAATGTTAATCAATCCAAAAAATGACCTTAAATAATTCATCAAAAGGTTAATCCATACAAAAATATACCCTTTAGGCTCTTACCTAAAGGTTAATCAATTCCAAAAGGAGGCCTCCTTTTAAGCTCTCGTCTAAAATTTGACCAAGACGAAAAAATTTCTCTTTTGGTCAATTATCAAAAGGGTAGTAAAAAAAACATTCCTTTAATAACATAACATAAATAAAAATCAAGCTATTTCCACCACATAATCATAAATTATTGTTATCAGAAAAAAAAATCAAGTTTAGTCTTGAGGGTAATTAGTCACAAAAAGGGTCCTTCAAGTTTATGCTTGAAGTTAATCAATCACAAAAAGGGTCCTTCAAGTTTACGTTTGAAGGTAATCAATCACAAAGAGATCCTTCAGCTTCAAGCTTGAAGGTAATCAATCACAAAAAAGACCTTTAAGTTTATGCTTAAAGGTTGTCAACAACAAAAAGTTCCTTTAAGCTTATGCTTAAAGGTATTTAACAATATAAAGGTCCTATAGGTTTATACTTAAAGGTATTCAACAATAAAAAGGTCCTTGGAGTTTATACTTAAAGGCAATAAAAAAAAAATTGGTCCTTTAAGTTCATACTTAAAGGTAGGCAGTCTAACCCAGGTGTTGTAGGTGAGTTGGGGAGGGAGGGCAATCCTTCAAAGGAGGTCCCAAGTTCAAATCTCCACCCTACCAAAAAGCTGAATTGGGTATCCAAAATCCAATTGATAATGTTGGTGTGGGCAGGGTCGGGTGCGACTCCTGGGTGACTTTGACGGTGTAGAACCCCCTGTTGGTCTCTCAGACCAAGACGGCCCCGCAAGGGGTTTTTCGCTTTAAAAAATAAAAGGTAGGTAGGCTAGCCAATTGTGTAGGTGCTCTTTAGCCCCTCTTCCAAGTCCCTCATTCACAAGTTTTTATTTAAATGTTAAATCTACAAATCCCAAATTCTATTAATAATTCAATAATCATCCACTTAATTCATAATAAATAAAAAATGCTTTAATTAATCTCGTTTTAGAACAAAAACTAATAAACCTCCTTAGTTAATCACACATTTTCAAACTAAATAAATTAAGTAATCATCACATCTCAAACAAATTTTTATAATTCAATTAACTATTACAACATACAATTCATTAATTGCTCATTACTAATGTTAATTAATCTCGTACCTACTTAATAAATCACCTTTTCAATTAAATCCAATTCCATGCATTTATTGCTTCGCCCTCATAAATTAAGAAAATATAATTTTCAATCAATTATTAACTTAAATTAATATCCTATCACATAACAAAACATAATTAATCATCCAATTAACAATCATTGACCTTTTCATTAGACTATTCACTCTAAACATTATTCCTTATCTCTTCACTTAAAATTACCTAGGTAAAGAATACATGCCATTTGCACCACCAAGATACACATACTTATAGGACATAATGAGTAACAAATATACACACTTAACTCAATTACAACATCCAAGTATACCTATTAAGTAAATCATGCCAAATAAATCATCACCCTTTATGTCCTTGGTACCCTTTATGCTATGCAAAGACATGCCAAAGTACACCCACTAGCCAAAATAACAAGTAGATTATTACCTCAAGAATTAATCAATTTAGTATTCAAAAAAAGAAAATTAAAATTGCATACCTATAAATTTTGTGATAATTGAAAAGTAAAATGTGTTAATATTTGCATAAAGATCCATATAATTGCCTAAATTTTCCAAAATACAAAAAAATCAACCTATCTACACTTAATTTATCAACATTATTTGAGATTTACACAATCTGATGGACATATCAAGATCATTAATAGTCTGTGTCCAATTTGTTAAAAAATACCAAAACATACCAATTCATTGACAAAAATTCAACAAAATTATCCAAAATTAAATGATTTTCAAACTATAGTAAAAAAATCATAAGAAAATCCACAAGTCATTTAGATACAAGATCATGTCTATATATATTCTCATTGCAAACCTTCAGGTTAAGACAAAAAAAACAATAATTACTTGTAGAAAAATTCCTTCAGGTGAAGGCAAGTATTTGTACATAATTCTAACATCAATTCATTAATCATCATCCTACCAACGTCAAACCATCATATAATATTTTACTACATATTCAATAAATGTTGATATATGTTATTTAATCATAATAGGTTCACATATAATATCATAGAAAAAAATATACATAGCCCAAAAATTGATGCACATCATTTGTACCCTAGCATTAAGGGTTTGTGTTAGGTACCCTTCCCCCTCAAATTGGTGATAATATCCTAAATGATCATTGGGAAAATTGATTCTATGATCTTCAATGTGTTTGAGTTAGTGTCCTAGAAGATGAAGGAAGCCATCACTCTAAAGGTATGATTACATGATATAATACCTTATACACAATTTTCTATTTTATCTCTATCTATAAATTATATTGTGTTATTTGTAGCTCTTCCTATGTTATCTATATATCCCCTTATACCTAATCAAATCTTATTTTACTTATCCCAATTAATCCTATGCCTACCCAAACTACCCTTGCACCTATGATAGTACTCAAAAAACATCTAAACCATCTCAACAATTCTAGTTGGTCCTATTGATATAGCCTATGACACTATTGTATCTTGCTATATGGTTAGAGTTTAGATTTTTTATAACATCACCATAAACTCCTTTATTATTTTATCTCTCTCACTCTACCACCTGACTATCTCTCTCCCTCTAAATATTAACTATCTCTCTACCTCTCTCATCTAGGTGACATGCTACCTCGTAGACTACCATATTTCTTGTTAAGTCCTCCCTCTCTACCTCTACTTATTCTAATCACTATAGAATGGCCTCCCACTTTGTCTAAAGTCTATAAGAGGTGACCTACTACCCCTTGTCTTTGCTATTGTAATAGATAGTGGTGGAAATGAAGAACACAAGCTTATACCGAGAGGGGGGTGAACAATATAAGACCACTTTTTACTTTTATTTCCCAATCAATATTATGAAATTTATAGATATCAATATCAATAGCAGTAATCAAAGCAATGCATAAAACACCATATACAATAGAGACACCAAAATTTACATGGTTCACCCAATGTGGGCTACTCCACGAAGAAAATATTTCACTAAAATTTTCTCAATCAATCTCTTGGGAATCCTTCCCAATTAAAATGTTTATGGAACTCTGTCCAAAGGAGATGCTAATACCCTAAATCAAATTCATGGATCTCTATCCATAGGAGAACTCCTCCTTTGCTCTGGCTGGTGATCCCGTAGAAGACTACTGCCTCCACTACACTAGCTTGTGGATCTCTCTCCACTAAAGACTCTTATACCCACTCAGAAGACATGTCCTCACTGCCTTGTTTGATGGATCTCTATCCACTGGAGACCTCTGTCCTATTTTCTATGTCACCTCCAAAGCTCTATCTCAAATCTACACTAAACATAGTCCTTCGGTCTAGCACAAATCTGCTCAATCTCTGTCTCTGGTCTGGCACAAAATTATCCTCAAATATACACCAAAATCTAATCCACAAGTCCACTCAGAACTTTTTCAATTCTGCTCAACAAGTCCACTCAAAACTTGCTCAATTTTGCTCAACAAGTCCACTCAGAACTTGCTCAAATCTGCTCAACAAGTTCACTCAGAACTTGCTCGATTTGCTCAACAAGTCCACTCAGAACTTGTTCAATATGCTCAACAAGTCCACTCAGAATTTGCTCAAATATGCTCAACAAGTCCACTTAGAACTTGCCTAATATGTTCAACAAGTCCACTCAAAACTTTCTCAAATATGCTCAACAAGTCCACTTAGAACTTGCTCAAATATGCTCAACAAGTCCACTCAGAACTTGTCCAAATATGCTCAATAAGTTCACATAGAACTTATCCAAATATACTCAATAAGTTCACATAGAACTTAACCAATCTCATAGAAACATAAAGAGAATTGTTAGAGACCCAATATGTTTCAACTCAATGCTCAAACACTTTTACAACTCAAATCAGAATATAACCCAGGTGTTGTAGGTGAGTTGGAGACGAGAGGGCAATCCTCCAAGGGAGGTCCCAGGTTCAAATCTCCACCCTACCAAAAAACTGAATTGGGTACCCAAAATCCAATTGATAATGTTGGTGCGGGAAGGGTCGGGTGCAACCCCCGGGTGACTTTGACGGTGTAGAACCCCCTGTTCGTGGTCTCTTAGACCAAGGTGGCCCCGCAAGGGGTTTTTCACTTAAAAAAAAATTGGAATATAGGATAATTTGTTTTATGGAACTTGAAAAATCAATTCATACACCCACTGGACTAGGCTCAACCAACTCTACTCAACCAATCACTCAAGAAACAACCCTTGCTCACAAAACCTAGTCCAGGAATATAACCACCAATTCAAAATGTTTCCAACAATGCTCAATAACAAATCTCACATAACAATGATACTCATGTTATTTTCAAACCCTAGTTCAAGTTCTTCACACAACAACTCACTTAAAAAGCAATTCTTATAAATAAATGTTCACATAACAATGATACTCATGTTATTTTGCACAATCCTAACTCAAGTTCTTCACACAACCAATGGATTCAACAACAATGCTTATAAAATAATGTTTTAACAACAAATATTTATTCTAGAAAACCTTGAAGCATTAACTCAAACACTCTCGAAAAGGAAACCCTAATCAAATCCTTTTCACTCCAAACTTTATTTTCTAGAAAACCAACCAATCAACTCAACCAAGGAATAATGTGCTCATACCTTTTTCTTTATGATGAAGGGATCTCATAAATCTGCCACAACCACAACAACTTCTATGCCAATATCAAAGAAAGGTTAGAAGATAATAATTTTCTCAATTAATCACAATACAAAATGATATCAAACAAAAATACACCTTATCACTCCAAATTTAAAATAATATCCAATACCTTCATAATAATATATTTGGAAAAAGTCCCTATAAAATAAAATCAACACTCTTACTCCTCCAATATGCAAATATAATAATTCAGACTTTATTTAAAAATAAAATCAAACTCCTTATAACTCCAAATTTTATTAAAAACAATTTCCAACAAACACCAATTTTCAACTAGCAACCCTCACAACTATTTCCAACTAACAACCAATTTAACTCCCAAATTTATTAAAAAATAAATTTCAAAGTAACATTCCCTTTAAGCAACCTTTTAAATCCAAACTTTATTGAAAAATAAATTTCAATTAATTAACAAACCCTTTCAACAACCTTTTAGCTCCAAAACTTAGGCAATACCAAAAATTAATTATCAAAAATATTGCCTTGCCTTGGAAGGGATTCAAACTCCCAACACAGCCCTCGACCAACACCTTAGCCATGGATCCAACCACCACGTAAGCTAAGCACTTGCTTGAGGAGTGGAGAGCACCACATGCTCTAAAAACCTCCCTTCTCTTCCAAGCAAAATGTGCACCGTTCCCTTGGCACTTCCAAAATCAATGCAAACACTTTTGTCGCATTTTGAATGCAGGCCAATCGATGCCTCAACACTTTAACCAATGCCTCCTTGCCACTAGGCCATGCTGCCTATATGGCTCCCAAAATTTTGGTGCTTTCGAATTGTTCTCAATCGCTGTCACATTAAACACAAATTTCGTTGTCTTTTCTCACGAGCTCTACATAAATCAATTCACATGCAATAATCATTTGAGCAAGGATAATTTGAATGCCTCCTAAGGCATGGTATATATAGTGCCTTCCCTCCTTTATTCAAACACGTTGATGCTCCTCAAACCTTATTAGACGTCGGCCCTCCCTCTCATTTGAATTTAATTGTTATAAATTAATTTAATAAAAACCTTTTGGTTTTATAAATTAATTTAATAAAAACCTTTGGTTTTATTAAGACCTTCTCTTATTGCACAACTTGGTATAGATAAAATTTATTTATAAAATTTAAATTCACATTGAATTTAAATATTTTATAAAATAAATACTAGAACTCCTTTTAACTTTGCAATAAGCCTCCTTGGGTTTTTATGAAAAACCTTTTAACGTATGCTTCCATATAATATTTAAAATCTTATGGAGTCCTTTTGCCTTTAACCTCTGCACTGATTCTCTTGACCTTTGGCATTATTTTAAACTTCTTCTTAGATATCAATTGATAACCTTGACAACTTTATTTCTTGATGAAGCCCTTGACATTAATGATGACTTCACCCAGTGACATCAATGACAACTTTAACTTAAGGACTCAAAATGTCCAAAAATATCCCCCTTTGTCATTGATGGCAACCCAAATTATTTTTACTGAAAACTTGACTTTTCTTTTGTTCTGCTCCAGTGGGACATTTCTCCCCCTAGCTCAATGCTTTCTCAAATACCAAATCTCTCCCCTTTACTCAAACATATCAAATATCTCACCCTTACTTAAATATCTCCCCATTTGACATCAATGGCAAAGGGTCACTTTTGGGGCTCGGGTCTAAGAATGAGCCTCTTATATTAGCCCCTCCCCCACCTCTTTTTGAGGTGGTTAGTTCTGGGGTGGGAGTATTTCTAGTCCCATAAAGCACTGTTCTTTACCTTTATCCTATTTTCTTATTATCTAAATTTTTTGTTTCCTTTTACTGTTTCTATCCATGTCCATGTTCATATCCATGTCTACATTCCTGTTCATATCCATATTCCTATTCCTATTCCTGTTCCTATTGATATCCATGTTCCTATTCCTATTCCAGATCATATTCCTATTCCCGTTCATATTCATGTTCATGTTCCTATTTTTTCATACTTGTTTCTAGAATATCTACTCTACACCATTTCGCTATGTGAACATAATTATTGCACTTATAACACTTAATGTTATTATTCCTTGGAGGTACAAATGTCTTAGTATTTCTCCTAGTGAAGCCATATCCTCTTCTGTCATGAACCCTACAATTCATTGCCTTGCGATCAAACTGATTACATGAGTAGCAATACCCATGGAAAAGTTATTTGTTTCCATATTCCTGTATTTCATGTGTCCTGCATTGTGAAGCCATGTGCCCAAACCTGTGACATGAAAATCATATTCCATTGAATTTTCCTTGTTTTGACCTCATTGATCTCCTATTCTGAGTGTTGTCCCATATATATCTTATTTATGCATTGTTCCTATTTTTTTTGAAGTCTGTATTATCCAACTCATCCTTAGATGTCTCACTTTATTTTATACTATCTTCTTATGAAGTATCTTCATCTAAGTTTCTTCACCTCCAAAACTTGAAGTTGACTCTCCTTCCCATTTATTTTGAACCTATTCAAATCCAAGACCTATCTTGCTTGATGTAGTATTTTGTGTCTTGATGAACTTATCCAAGTTCTTTGAGCTATTTTTAAACCCTTTCATCTTGATCTTAGAGTCCTCTAAATATTATTTTAGTAGTGCCACTTCTTGTGCCAACTTCTCATATTCTAAGATCTTTGCTTCTAACTTATCTTTGAACCTCTTTGCCTTAGACTTTGATTTTTCTAAATCCTCTATGAGCAATCTTCTCTCTTCATCACATTCTTGAAACTGAATTTTAAGTTTAGAGTGTTGCTTCGTTACCTTCTTTACCGTGTCAAAAGCATAGATAAGTTCTCCCTTGAGATCATACCCATAATTTTATGAATATTCCTCTATTTTTTTGCCTTTGTCTAGATATCTATTTTCTTTTCACTTATATTCTATAGGATCACTTACTTCTTCTTCTAAAGCCATTAGAAGATTTTCATCTGGTCCTTCAAGTGCATTCTCATATTCATCATCACTAAAAATATAATCATCCCTTGTATAATAATATTCAAGATGTCCAAAGTTACCACATCTAAAACACTTGAGAATAACTAGAGTCTTTTTCTTGACTTGCTCTTTTTATTCAATTATAAATACGACTTCATCTCTATCATTGTCTGAAAAACTAGCATCACTATCACTTGAGTACTTACTTTCATTATCCGCATAGTAGCTCCTCTTCTGTCTTTGAAATAACTTATTTTATTGTATGCTTTGTCTATCTTTGCTTTTCTTCTGATGCCTATATATTTTTGATTCCATGTTCCTGTGATCCTATTTTTCTTCACCATTGTTGTTCTTTGGTTCTTGACAATCTTTTACAAAATGTCCAAAATTTCCACAATTGAAGCACTTAACATATTTTATATCTCTGGATATTTTAGAATATTTATCTCTTCTACCATTATTAGCTTCTTCATAACTAGATGACTCATTGCTTGATTCTAACTTCTTAATATTTGTCTTTTTGATTGCTTTGAATGTTGCTTCCTTCTGGGGAATAGGATCTTTTGTTCTTATCTCAAATACTGTGAGCATACCAAACAACTTATCTCTTGTCAAGGTATCACCATCAATTGACACTTCTATAGTAGAAACATGTTCATTGAATCTTTTTAGAAGAGTTCTTAAGACTTTATCACAAATATCTAATTCATCAATCTTCATTCCAAGTTCTTGCATATCATTAACAACCTCATCAATTCGAATTAGATAAGCACTAATATTTTCCTCTTCGTTCATTCTTAATACTTCAAGTTGTCCTTTGAGATTTCGCATCTTTGATTTTTTGACACTTTTATCTCCTTCATATATATTTTGTAATTTATCCCACATATCTTTTGCAGTTTTACAATGCATAACTTTCATAGAATCTGTTCTACGCAAACCTCTCATAAGTGCATTCATTGATTTTGAATTATAGTGTTGTAGAAGCTTACCTTCCTTATCTATAGGAGGATTGACTAAGGGATCATATCCAAATTCCACTGATTCCCAAATTTCATTGCCAAGTGCCATCAGATAGATTTTCATCATCATACTCCAATACATATAGTCACTTCCATCAAATACTAGTGTTCAATTATTTGAGGACACCTCCTTAGGATCCATTGTGTTCTTGTTAGCTTTTCCTTCAAGATGTCAAACTCTTCTGACGGAACCTACTTTGATACCAATTGAAGAACACAAGCTTATATTTAGAGGGGGGTGAACAATATAAGACCACTTTTTAATTTTATTTCTCAATCAATATTATGCAATGTATAGATAGCAATATCAATAGAAGTAATCAAAGCAATGCATAAAAAAACATACACAATAAAGACACCATAATTTACGTGGTTCACCCAATGTGGGCTACTCCATAGAGAAAATATTTCACTAAACTTTTCTCAATCAATATCTTGGGAATTATTCCTAATTACAATATTTATGGACCTCTGTCCAAGGAGATGTTGATCCCCTAAATCAAGTTCATGGATCTCTATCTATAGGAGAACTCCTTATCCTCTACTCTGG
The DNA here is from genome assembly GCA_028583015.1 of Wollemia nobilis. NCBI lineage: Eukaryota > Viridiplantae > Streptophyta > Pinopsida > Araucariales > Araucariaceae > Wollemia > Wollemia nobilis. The sequence goes on from JAQPPZ010016874.1 coordinate 8,927,652, forward strand.
TTGGTGATCCTCTAAAATACTACTGGCTCCACTGCACTGGCTTGTGGATCTCTCTCCACTGAAGACTCTTATCCCCACTTAGAAGACCTATCCTCACTGCCCTGGCTAATTGATATATATCCATTGGATACCTTTGTCCTCTTTGTTTTATCACCTCCAAAGCTCTATCTTAAATCTGCACTAAACACAATCCTTCGATATAGCACAAATCTGCTCAATATCTGTCTCTGGTCTGGCACAAAATTATCCTAAAATATGGACCAAACTCTGCTCCACAAGTCCACTCAAAACTTCATCAATTTTTCTCAACAAGTCCACTCAGAACTTGATCAATTATGGTCAACAAGTCCACTCAGAACTTGCTCAAATCTTCTCAACAAGTTCACTCAGAACTTGCTCAATCTGCTCAAAAATTCCACTCAGAACTTGCTCAATCTGCTCAACAAGTTCACTTAGAACTTGCTCAAATTTTATCAACAAGTCCACCTAGAACTTGCCCAATTTTCTCAACAGGTCCACTCAAAACTTGTTCAAATTTTCTCAACAAGTCCACTCAGAACTTGCTCAAATCTGCTCAACAAGTCCACTTAGAACTTGTCCAAATTTTCTCAATAAGTTCACATAGAAATTACCCAAATTTGCTCAATAAGTTTACACAGAACTTAACCAATATCATAGAAACATTAAGAGAATTGTTAGAGACCCAATATGTTTCAACTCAATGCTCAAACACTTTCTCAACTCAAATAAGAATATATGATAATTTATTTTATGGAACTTGAACAATCACTTCATACACCCACTTGACAAGGCTCAACCAACTCTACTCAACCAATCACTCAAGAAAAACCCCTTGCTCACAAACCCTAGTCCAAGCATATAACCACCAACTCAAAATGTTTCCAATAATGCTCAACAACAAATCTCACATAACAATGATACTCATGGTCTTTTCAAACCCTAGTTCATGTTCTTCACACAACAACTCACTTTAAAAATAATGCTTATAAAACAATTTTCACATAACAATGATACTAATGTTATTTTGCACAAACCTAACTCAAGTTATTCACACAACCAATGGCTTCAATAACAATTCTTATAAAACAAGGTTTTAATAACAACTCTTTATTCCAAAAAACCTTGAAGCATTAACTCAAACACTCTCGAAAAGGAAACCCTAATCAAATCCTTTTCACTCCAAAATTTGTTTTCCAGAAAACCAACCAATCAACTCAACCAAGGAAAAATGTGCTCATAATTTTTTCTTAATGATGAAGGGATATCATATGCCACAACCACAACAACTTCTATGCCAATCTCAAACAAAGATTAGAATATAATAATTTTCTCAATGAATCACAATACAAAATGATATCAAACAAAAATACACCTTATCACTCCAACTTTAAAATAATATCCAATACCTTCATAATAATCTCTTTGGAAAAAGTGCCTTTAAAATAAAATCAACACTCTTACTCCTCCAATATGCAAATATAATAATTAATACTTTATTTAAAAATAAAATCAAACTCCTTATAACTCCAAATTTTATTAAAAACAATTTCCAACAAACACCAATTTTCAACTAGCAACCCTCTCAACTATTTCCAACTAAACCCCTTTTAACTCCCAACTTTATTAAAAAATAAATTTCAAACTAACATTCCCTTTAAGCAACCTTTTAACTCCAAACTTTATTGAAAAATAAATTTCAATTAACAAACCCTTTCAACAACCTTTTAGATCCAAACCTTAGGCAATACCAAAAATTAATTATCAAAAATATTACCTTGCCTTGGAAGGGATTCAAACTCCCAACATAGCCCTCGACCAATGCCTTAGATGTGGCTCCAATAGCCACACTAGCTAAGCACTCACTTGGGGAGTGGAGAGCACCACATGCTCTAATAACCTCTCTTCTATTCAAAGAAAAACATGTGTCGTTCCCTTGGTGCTTCCAACACCAATGCAAACACTACTACCACATTTTGAACACAAGCCACTCGAAGCCTCACCACTTTAACTAATGCCTCCTTGCCACTAGGCCCCACTACCTAGTTGGCTCCCAAAATTTTGGTACTTTCAAATTGTTCTCAATCGCTGTCACATTAAACACAAAATTTGCTTTATTTTCTCACGAGCTCTACATAAATCAATTCGCATGCAATAATCGTTTGAGCAAGGATAATTTTAATGCCTCCTAAGGCATGATATATATAGTGCCTTCCCTCCTTTATTAAAACACATCAGCGCTCCTACAACCTTATTAGACGTCGGTGCTAGAATTCTTTTGAATTTAAATTTTATAAATTAATTTAATAAAAACCTTTCGGTTTTATAAATTAATTTAATAAAACCCTTTTGTTTTATTAAGACCTTCTCTTATTGCACAACTTGGTATAGATAAAATTTATTTATAAAATTTAAATTCACATTGAATTTAAATATTTTATAAAATAAATATTAGAACTCCTTTTAACTTTGCAATAAGCCTCCTTGGGTTTTTATGAAAAACCTTTTAACTTATGCTTCCATATAATATTTAAAATATTATGGAGCCCTTTTGCCTTTAACCTCTACACCGATTCTCTTGACCTTTGGCATTATTTGAAGCTTCTTCATGGATATCAATTGACAACCTTGACAACTTTATTTCTTGATGAAGTCCTTGACATTAATGATGACTTCATCCGGTGACATCAATGACAACTTTGACATAAGGACTCAAAATGTCCAATAGGCAATATACAATGAAAATACTAGCGATGGAAACTACCTTTGTATCTACATCCTCTACTCCTCTTATAGATGATTCTATAGGATTGAGTTAGCCTATTATCATGGTCTTTGTGACTAGTCCCTAGGTACTATTAGTCATTGTGTCCAAATCCCCTCCTAGCAACCTTGGTACCCCTTGATCACACTTGGATCATCCTGCCCAAGATGTGGGATCATAAGATCATTTCCATCCTCCTTAGAATCATTATAAATATCTATAATTTTGGTAACTCCTCTCTCCTATGTGGCTCTCCTAAAGCACACCAACCCATTGGTCACATCCTATACTCCACCAACCTACCTCATCAATTGATCAAATCCATGTAGCTCCCTCTCATCCCTTAGTTCCACCAATCACATAATCTATCTAACTTGGGATATATGATACCTACCACAAATCCATCCTAAATAAGGCATGAGGTCATCTCTCTAAAAACTCTAGAATTGATTATTAGGCCTACATTAGGAAACAAGTAAGATGTTTGTCATTCCTAGCCAATAAGTCAAATATGTAAGTATAACATCATAGAAATATAGAAGCACTATATGTAATAACTATGCAACCTAAAAATATCATATGGATGCATCACATAGAAGTGTTATACAAACGAGTCATATGGACATGATCATGTTGCATGAATGCACAAAAGTGCAAAAATTGATAAAAAAATATTGCTTGATGTAAAGCCACTAAGTCATCCATATGATATATTTTCTAAGGTAAAAATGCAAAAAAAGAAGATTTCTAGTCACTTACTTTCTCATTGCATCTCCTCCTAACTATGGTGTTTTAACAACATTAGTGTGGTGACTTAGTAATCTCTACTAAGAGATTATCAACAAACACCTATAATCTACTCTTAAGAGCTCCTTCCTTCTCCCTTCTACATACGTTTTCCACTCTTTCATATTTTTTGTGATATTTTTATCTCTTTTGTGATAATTTTTTGCCCTTTTAATCCTTTGCACCTTATTTTAAAACTTTTAAAGACCTCTATCTCCACATTTATCATCATCACTTCTATGTTACCCATAGGCCAATCAAGCTTCCTCAGTCCAACTTAGTTTTTTATTTTAAACTCATGGGGCACACCAAGGTATGGCTGCACTTGATAGATTTTACATAAACATTAATCTTGTATCATTATATTATCTTTGACCTTAAGTAAAAAAAAGCCTTTTTCTATCATATATTTAGGGCATATATGATGGTTTTTGATGTATTTATTTTACAATAAATGCATCAAAAAGGGAAAAATATAGACATCTAATTTTTTATAATAATTAGTCATTTAAAGTATGTATAAGACCAAGTAAACCAAGCCAATTTGACTATGTCATGCCCAAATTTGAGGTAAAAATTAACATCATATATAGATCTTACAAAATATCTATAAACCTTTATAAAATTCCACAAAAATACCACCATTAGAATAAGCTCAGAAAGATTTTTCTAATGTATATAAACATTCCTATACTTGTATAAGAATTGATGTCCTAAAATACCTCAAAAGTGAAAGCATTGGATGATAGTTTTGCTTCCCTATGGTGCTTTTGCCAATTAGGAAATTTGACACTTGTTTTACCCAAATTTGACCCCAAATTGTCATATAAGAAATATCATCATGAGACAAAAGCATTGATGGTGCTTCTACTTTGTCATGACACTTTTTCTCTACCATTTCAAAAGCCAAAATTTTGGTAGTTTTATTGTTTATCTCTATTTATTCCATTACGTTTCTTATCCCATTGATCTAATTTCTAGTTATTGCCATATGATTGACTAGAAAAATTTTAATCATATCTCCTCGATTAGTAACACATGATATTTAATACTAACTAACTCCCACACAATTATACACGACATACCTTGTATCTCCCATTTAGAAACCCTCCATGAGTTCTCCAAGGAGCCCTAATTTTTCTATAAGACCATCACTTGGGGAGGTCTTAAGGAAGCAATTTTTTGTACACCATCATGTTTCTAGTATATATATAGAACATGCCTTCTAAAATAATGCTAGAATTAGAATAGGACTTGAAGGCACTCATGATCCTTTTCTATTGCAAGTGACATATACAAAAACCAAGGGTTTAACAAGAATTTTTTGAAGCAGCAAACAATTTCTTGGAAAAAATTATCAAGCATCAAGATAATTCTAAAGCAAATTAGAAAATCCTCCTTAACAATATCCACTGGAAAAGGGTCAACCTAAGATTGTGTCTACCCTCTTCATTTCAATATTTGTTCTTCTAGTTCCTACCTCCCTTACATTTTAGTTTTTGTGTACATTTTACTTCTAGTATCAATAATGTTTTTAGATCTACATTATTTAAGTATTTTATATTAAAATAATAAGGGTTTAATACTTTCAAGCAATGGATTTTATTACATCTTGTCAAAATTGGACAAACTCATCTATGATGATCACCTATTTTTCAATATTTGTTTGTATGTTTTCAAGTTGTATAGGTTTTTATCAAAAGGGTCTTAATGAGTCAAAAGCACTACACACTTCTACTCATGGAAATTTTATATGAAACTTCTACGTGGTTCTTCTACCTAGTGCTTCTACATGGAATTTTTGCATGGTGCTTCTACACAACACTTCTGCTTTGGCTTAGAATTAGATTCTATAATTTTTGGGTTTTATCAAATTTTGCTTTAGATTATTAGATTTGTTTGTTACCCTATTGTGTAACTTTTGATTCTATTTTTGTGAATAAAATTTTACAAAAGGATAAGAAGCCATTTTTTATTTACAAAATCACAAAGGAAAATAGATCCAGGCTTTAATTTCTATATTAGGTATAAAATTAGAAGTGCATTTAACTGCACCATAGGAAAAATTTTACTTGTTTGATTATTTTGTTATATTTTAATATTTTTTATGGATATATTTTATAAAATATGATAGGGAATTAGTTTCCAAATTACCAATCATTGAAGGGGATAAATCTTGGTTTCATTCTCAAGACCAGACATATAAATTGAATTGCATATAGTCACATTTGTAGGATAGATTGTATATTACATTGTATCTTAAGCCCTACCCTAAAAATGTAAAGAACATTTATTTTCTACTTTTTTCTATATTAAAATCAAAAAATCATATAGGATAGATACTTGTATACTTGCATCATTTGATTTTGCATATTAGGCTTAAAATCCAATTTTAGTATTAGAATAGACAAGATCTTAGAGGAATGTTGTTGCTTCTCATGAGAACCCTAGATGTTTGGAAATTAAATCTACAAACTAGATCCTTAGGCTTAAATTATTTTTTCCTAATCTTGGGTGTGATCTATGGAAAAAAGGGAATGTGTTTGGGAATCCCCTCAAGATTGACCTATTTTGCCTAATCACAACACCATATGCTTTCCAAATACTTTTGCTAAATGTGTAAGCATAACATGAATAACTATAAGATACTTTTCATAGTGTTTTAAATAACTATAGTTAGATTAAATTATATATATAAGTTTTAGTAAATATTTCCTAATCAATTATACTTTTTAATTGATGAGTATTTTTATTATAACTATATTGTCTATACACATTTAATTATTTTACATAATTTTAATTCACTCCACATGTTAATCACATTTATAATATTATTTTCCTCTTTTACAATATATTTGTTATAGTTTATTTAAAACTAATTTGCAAATATATTGATCAAAATACTATATTTTATTATGTAAAATTTATTTTTAGTTTAATAACATTAAAACATAAAAGTTAAAAAAATACATATAACTAAAAAAGGTCCAAAATAAAATCAAGGAGATCTTTTTTTTTGATAAGGTGGATGAAAGGAGTTTTGAAAGGACCTCCAAAAATTTACAAAAATAAGCTAACCTCCGAACTCAACAGGAGGAAAAATAGAAACCAAACAGAGATCAACTAGTAAATAAACGCCGAAACAAACCATCAAACCAGAACCAAACAACCTAGAAAAAGCTAAACTAACATCGAATGCCAAACCCACATAGGGGTGAAAAAACAAGGCATGTAGGCCCCAAGATGCAAAGAAAAATAGACAACAAGCATAGAGAAGGGACAACCAGCTCAGAAGATCCAAAATATAGGAATCCAAGATCTAGACCTACTGATTGGGGGCCCAATTTTGTCTAAATTCATTGTCTAGAATTGTAAGGCCATCTGGGAAATTTCCTCTCCATACATGGAGATCATGCTGAAGAAGACCTTGGTTTGTGAGGAATTCCACAACCTTATTACCTTCCCTAAAGTGGTGATAAAATTGAACCTCTTCCAAATTTTGAATCATTCTCCTAACTTCCATAATAAAATTTGACACAGTCCAAGATGGATTTTGATTCTCCTTAATCATTTTTATTATATTCAAAGAGTCTCCTTCTATAATCAACTTCCTGTAATTCACCATCTCCAATTGAGAGACTCCTTGAAATAATGCTCAAGCCTCAACAAAGTGGCTGGTTTGGTGACCCAATATTTCTACGAAGGCAAGCTGAATTTCTCTATTAGAGTTCCTAAACATTCCCCTACACCCATCAATTCTAGATTTCCTTTGGATGCTCCATAAAATCTAATTTCATCCACCTAGCTGAAGGGGGTCCCCAAAATATATTGATCTCTTGGAGGCCACTTTGCCCACCACATTTCGAGGTTGAGTTGAAAATACCAATGCTCGCTCCAGCCCAATTTCCTTATCACAAGTTATCTTGTTTAGGTTTAAAGCTTTGAAATTTTCCACAATGTCTACAATTACCCTCAAAGAAATAGAGGACTCTAGAAGACAAACATATTTAAAGGCTTGGGCATTTATTTCCTTCCAAATCCACCACCATAAATGAGGTAACCCAAATTTACAAAAAAGTGAAGGTGAAGAGAGACAAAAGGAGATGTCCATTGGTCAACCAAATCCTCTAGTGAGTTGGGGAGAACCTAAGACACTCCCAACTCCTTAAAAAATAGATGGAACACTTCAAGGGTAAAGGAGTAGTGGGAAAATAGGTGTAAAGGAGACTCCAACTTCCTGTTGCACAAGAAGCACTTATTCAAAATTCTCAGACCATGATTTTGGATATTATCAATAGTAAGATATTTTCCTTGAATGGCTAATAAAAAGCATATTTACATTAGGAGTAAGACATTTAATCTAGACATGATTTACAAAAAACCAAGGATCAGTTCTAGAGTCCAAACACTGATAAGTCATCTTGACTGAAAAACAACCATCCTTTATCAACCCCCAAATTAATCTATCATTGAAGCCTATACCAGGAGTCAAGAGCCATTTAATAAAATTTAATAGGGTTCTGAAGGCCCCTCTATCCGCTTGAGAAATGTTAGGGAAGTCAAAGGATTTCCATCGTAGGTAGCCATTATTCAATTCGATGAAGTCACTCACTTTGAGACTAAAATATTGATCAATTATTGGCTATAGGCCATAGTACTTTGGACATGAATCAAACTAGGAATCAGTGACATAGATATCTCTCCAAAAGTCTATGGATTTACCATCCTCCATGATCCACCTTAAATATTGCACGACTTCTAGTCAAACTGGACTAGAAGGTGGATCCCATCGATAAATATTGGATTTTTAAGAAATTATTATCATTGAGGAGGTACTTAGCCTTTACAATTTTGACCCAACTGGTATTATCATCCTGAACCAACCTCCAAGATTGTTTAGCAATCAGAGCCTTGTTTAAAATTTTTAGCTTCCTCAACCCTAATCCTCCTTCCTCTTTTCTATTGCAGACTTGATCCCAAGCCACTAGATGAAATATCTTCTTGTCCTCTACCCCAGACCAAAGGAATGAACATTGGATCTATTCAATTTTTTTACAAACTTTCCTCGAAATCCTGAAGAGGGATAAAAAATACACCGAAATACTTTGTAGAGTAGCTTTGACTAATAGAACTTTCCCAACTTGGCTTAAAAGGGCACCTTTCCAACCGACAAGCTTCTTTTGAAATCTTTAAACTATCGAATCCCATAGAGATGGCTTTGAGGCCCCTTTAAATAATGACATTCCAAGATACACTTATGGGAGGGAACCGATGCTATAACCCAAAATTTTTGCAATCTTTTTTTGTCGGTCTTCCAGGGTGTTAAAGAAGAAAAGCATGCTTTTTCAAAAATTCACTTTTTGGTTGATCACTTTCTCAAAATCCTCTAGAATGGATTTGACCGCTTTAGCTTGAGGAATCAAAGCCAAAAAAGAGAGTAAAGTATCATCCATAAATTGATGATGAGAAATAGGGTTAATTGAGCAGGTCGACCTCAAGCCTTCAATAACTGGATTAGCTTGAATAGCCCTACCCAGAGCTTTAGCCAACAAGATAAAGAGATAAGGTGATAAGGGATCTCCCTAGTGAAACCCCTACAACTACAAAAATAACTAGCTAGGGAGCCATTAATAATAACATAAAACCTTGCTGAAGAGATACAAGATTTTACCAGACTTAGCCAGCTCTACATGAAGCCAAATTTATCGAGAACTTTGAATAGGAAATCCCAAGCCACCCTATCATACGCTTTGTTCATGTCCAATTTGAGGAGAGTCTCGGGTCTTCATATTTTATCAATTGAGTGAATGATCTCATGCACTGCTATTATGCTGTCTAGAATTTGCCTCCCAGGGATAAATCCACTTTGAGGAGAGTCAATGACTGAAGGAAGCAAATTTTTCAATCTATTGCCATAGACTTATGATTTTAAAAATTGTATTACATGATATGATTGGCCTATAATCCACAAATCCCTTAGCATCCAAATATTTAGGGATTAAAACTAGGAAGGTGGAGTTCACATCAGTAGGGATGAAGCTTGACCTCTGAACCTCTCTGACTGCATTACAAATGTTAGGTCCCAGGATATACTAGAAACTCTAAAAGAATATAGGTGGGAATCCATCAGGCCCTGGAGCTTTCAGCCCACCCATCACAAAAACTACCTTACTAATTTCATCATCACTGAAGGGATCACAAAGGACCTTGTTCATATCCTTAGAAACTATCTCTAGAATAACACGTAGCAGTCGGTCTTCAGTAGACAGGTTCCTTTGAATAGGAGAGTAGAGCAACTCTTTGAAAAAATCGATAGCACTTGCTCTAATATCATCTATATCTTTGGATACTTCACCATTAGCTTTTTGAATCTCTCTAATATTATTAATGCTTCTATGCCTCAACGCAAGAGTGGAAAATTTTTGTGTTACGGTCTCCTTCTTGGAGCTAGAGGGACCTAGATTTCTATTGCCACATTATCTCTTCCTCTGCCAGTACATTATGTAAATCAAATAGAATACATTTTTCTCTAGACCTCAGATCCTCTACTACCTCCGAGGATGCATAAGTAGCTTCAACTTCTTTGAGGAGTTCACGTAATTCTTTTTTCTTAAAGAAATATTTCCAAAGATGTTTTTGTTCCACTCCTTCAGGTTGGCCTTAATAAAATTCAACTTGGAGGTAATTTGAGCAATAGGTTACCCTGAGAAACTCTTGGTCCACCATCCTCTAATCTTGGATTCTAACTCTAGATGCTGCAACCACATGGACTAAAATTTGAAAGCTCTTAGAAAGAATAGATGGTTCAGGATTATCTCCAACACTAGAGGATTGTGATCTGAAGCAAGTTTAGGGAGAGAATTCAACGTCACATCTCCAAAAAAAGGGATCCCCTCTTTGGAGATAAAAACTCTGTCAAGCCTGATCTGGATATTTTGGCTCCCCAAATGTCTATTGCTCCATGTAAATATAGATCCTTTCAACTCCATATCCATGAGTTCTTGGGAATTCACAAAGGAGGTAAAATCCTCCATACTCTTGTAGATGGGGGTTCCACCTTTCTTATCCAAGGGATAGAGAGGAGTATTAAAGTCTCCAGCTAAAATCTAGGCTTCCCCTCTAAAAATTTCTCTCATTGTTCTTAGGGAGTTCCACAGAGCCAACCTATTCTAAGGTGAGTTAGGAGCATATATATTCAAAGTGATCCACTTAAAGCTTGAATATTTAGAAGAAAATAAAACATTTATGACTCTATCAGAGTTAAGGAGAACCAAACCTTCAATAGAATTGGGATCCCACATGCATAAGAGACCCCTTGAAGCTCCACTAGCCTAGTTTGCTAAAAAATTGGCTTCTCTCCAAATTCTCATATTAACTATTTTAGTACTAAAACTATCCATCTTTGTCTCTTGTACAAGAATAATATCCAGTTTAAATTCTCTCCTTATAGAGGCTAGAGATCTCTACTTAGAAACCCCATTAAGGCCTCTAATATTCCATAAAATAAGCTTCATTTGTGAGATTTGGAGCAGTTACCCCCATCCTAAATATGAGGGGATTGAAAAAATGAATCCAACTTAAGTTGCTTGCCTTTTGACTCTTTTTTCTTCTCAAATTTTAACTGAATTTGCAAGCCATATGCAATATCTATTTTTGCCTCTCTATTCCTTACAACTTTATTAGAAGGCTTGCCAACGTTCTTGGTAACCCCCACATTAGCTGAGCCTTTTTGGAGGCTTCTTTTTTTTGGGTGAGAGAACTTTATCATGAAGATCCCTCCTCATGACCAAGAGATTTAATGATCTCGATCAAGGTAGGAGAACACTATTCATCTATAGATTTTTGAAGCTCCTTTCTCCTCATAGAGGATTCTTTCTCTAGAATCTAGGCATTGAAAAGAGTTTTGAAGGAAATCTAGAGGGATATTGGTCTTTGTAACCAAATATTCCTTACTTACCTATGAGATATTAGAGTACGAGCTAGCTTGATTATTCACCACCACCTTTTTAGGGCTGCTGATGTTAATTTTTAGGACCTCTTAAACCATCTCATTATATATTATTGGTGGTTCCTAAGGTGGCTCCAAAGACCCCATTGAGTATGACAGTACTTCTAAACCTCTACTATGATCCTTAGGGTTCATTTGTTTCTTGATCTAGTCCTTCTTGGAACCATCCTTACTATTTTGAACACTTTTCAGGCATGAACTTAGAGTGTGGCCTATCCTTTTGCAAATTGCACACCTTAATAATCTATTTTCATAGATAATAGGTTGGGTCTAGGGCCCATGTTTATAAATAAGGTCAATATGGCCAGGAAAATTTGCATTTGGGTCCGCCATTACACACATTCGATCAAAAATAATTTTGGACTTTGACCTAGTAGTCGAGTTTATTAGAACTAACTCTCTAATCATCTTAGAATTTTTCCTTAGGATAACATCATGCTATAGGTGGAAAGAAAAATATAGGAGTCTCACCCATAGAGGAGTCAAATTAATCTTTTGGGTCTTTGGATTAAAATCAGGATTCCTTTTACGCAGGAAAAACCCTCTTTTTTCAAAGAACCAAGGACCCCCACCTAGAATCCTCTTTGAATCTTCCTCACAATTAATTTTTATCAAGAAAAATGCATTTGAGATTGCAAAAATATCCAAAGGTCCTATTGGCTTCCATTTGACTAAATTCCATCTTCAAATGGAATCAATATAAGGTCTACTTCCATGAAATTTTCCAACAAGGTTCCATGACCCTTCCTCCATGGTAACCTCCACCAGCTCATATGGAATAATCAGCTTGTCTCCAGAGGGAGATAGGTCAAAAAGAACTTTAGAGTTTCAAACCCTAAAACCCTTAGTAGTAACCAATGCAAAGGAAAATGCACTTGGGTTAAGGAAGGGTCCAACTCTCAGGGACCCACCAATATTACCAAAAAAATATCCTTGTAAACTTTGAAATGGGGAGGATAACCAATAGGACAACCACCTCAATATCCGTTCCATCCCATATAACCTTCCTAGAAGACCATCCATCTTAGGACCAACCATGGAATCTATCACCTTCAACCTAAAAACCAAAATACCAACGGTTCCCTCAGTGATTGAAACCTGAAAACCACCATCATCTTCCTCACGCACCTCCCATCCAAACCCTTCCTACGTTATCCCGTTCATACCCAATTCAAATTCTTTGACTCTCATCCTCACTACCACTCTTGCAATCAAGGAGATCTTATAAATCCTAAGAATTCTATATATTTATAAACCAGATTATATAATTGTTGTTTTATGCTATTTGTTTTATATACATGGTGGTTGTGAGAAAAAAAGAGGACATATCTCACTTTCTATATATATACACACAAATGTATATATCTATATCTATATCTATATATACACATATATTACACTTTTTTTTCTAAAACATAGATTTGAAAATGTTTTTAGTCATATTTTTTTGAAAAAGTCTTCAATCTAATTCCATAACATGGAACAAAATACATACATACATACATAATATATAAATATATATATATATATATATATATATATATATATATATATATATATATATATATGATTAGTAAGAGGGGTTTTGAAAGGTTCTCGTAACCTTTTACAAAAAAGTTCTAGTTAGGAACAATTCTCCCAACCATAAGAAATAAAAAGGAGGCACCTTCTTCAAAAATAAGAAGAGACAAAAATAGATAGAGAAGCCCTCACAGGGGAAAAAGAGGAAGCCTCAATAGATAATAAAAGAAGCCCTTGTAAGGGTATTATATGAAATGGAAAATAAACCATAAGATATTATAGCCAGTACTTGTACTCCTCCAGAAGAACATACGCTTATGTGTTTGGGGGAGGCAATAGTTAGCTCCAGTGTGTCATATACTAAGTGAAAAAAATCCCATAGGTGGTAATCAGTAAATATGATGTGATTACAATATATCGACATATGGCTTGCAAAGACAATCTCCATGCTGAACCACAAGATCCACCTACCTCGAGCATTAATTCTATCAAGGTGAATCCACTCATGAGAAAATATGATAGAAATAGAATCTCTCAACTTAGAAAAATCCCATAAACCAATGAAACCTCCAAACATAAATTCTAGAATTGCTATCCAATTAGAGGTGTAATCCCTGGATTGAGACACTTGTGAAGTCTTAATTGAAGCATATTTTGGCATAGGAGCAAAATTCCACCATTTTTTTGAAGGAAAAAAATTGGGCAAGAAAGTGAACCACAAAATGGAGAAGATGCATCTAACCAAGAAACCCGAACACTGAGAGCTCACAAAAAGTAAACCAGTGTGGGATTGCCATCAACTAGGGATGGGGGAGAACTTTCATTCCAAATGGTAAATTTAAGTAAAGTAACACCCAAGTTAGCTAGAGCATTAGTAGCTTGGTTTCCTTCCCTAAAGACATGTTGAATGGTGACATTAGAGGAAGAGCTCAAAAAAAATTTGCCTCAGAGATTAAGCTGAAGATATTTCAAGATGATGTCTGGGTTCCTTTAAGGCTTCTAAAAATGTTCATGGAGTCACCTTCAACAATAAGGTAAGGGTAGTTTAGGCTAGACAAAAGAGTTAAACCTTGTTAGAGGACTTGAGCTTCAACAAAATGATTGGTTTGGACTCAAAGGTCAACAAGATCTTTCCTGAGTGATCTCTAAAGATACCACTTGCACCAACTAATCTCGGGTTGCATTTGGTTGCACCATAAAAATTGTACTTGATCCATCTCAAAGGTGGAGGAGACCACTTGACAAGTGATCGATCAACCACATAAGTGGGAGGGGAAATATTACGTGAAGGGATCTGGAGGGAATTGGCTAATTGAGCTTCACTCGGAGACTCTGACCACCCATATTCCTGAGCAATAGAGAGGTTTTCAGTTGCTACATGGATAACTCTAGAAAGAACATAGTTGGAATCATGGATAGAATTATTGAAAGCTCTAGAATTTTGTTCATGTCAAACTTCCCATAAGAAATGGGGAAGATAGAAGGTCCAAAAGGTTTTGACATATAATCTCTTGAAAGGATTTGACCAATGTAAACAAAGGTCATTTAGAGAGGAGGGAGGAGCGCTGATAATACCTATAGTGGAAAATAATAAGCAAAGAACTTTGAAGAAGAATTTATAGGAGAGAAAAATATTTTGGGTGGATTCGCAATCCTATTTGCAAAGGTAACAATAGTTAGGAATGAGGAGCCCTTGAAATTGGATATTTGGAATGGATAGAATTTTATTTTGAATAAAAAGCCAAAAGATTTTTTTTTTAGGAATAAGGTGTTTGCTCTAAATGATATTTGAAGGAAACCATGGTTTTCCTATGTTTTCAAAAGGGAAGTAGGTAGATTTGACAGAGAAAATCCCATTCTCATTGGGTGCCCACATGATCTTATCTTCAACCGAATAGCTGGGAATAACATAAAGATGCAAAATGTTAGATAAAACAAGATTAGCTCTCTTTTGGTCCTCATTCAGATCACCATGAGGAAGGGTTTTCCAGCACTTCTTGTCAAAGTCAATAAATTTGTAAACCTGTGTACCAAACAACATATCATTCATGGGTTTGAGGCATATCAAATCAAGGCAATTCTAAAGAGGGTTGTTACACAACCTCTTGTCCTCCCAAAAATTTATCTTTTGGTCATTTCCAATTTTCCAATGGATTCCTTTTTTTATGATCTCCCTCGTACACAAGATGAAATTTTAGGTGGCAGAACCTTGAATAGGTGAGGGATCATCCAAAAAATTTGATTGATGCCAGAGGTATTTAGCATTGATGATATCAACCCATAGAGACTTGAAGGATCCACCATCCTTGCTTGGAAATGAGGGCTATGTTCATATGTATAACCTTCCTGAGCCCGATACCACCGTATTATTTCTTTGAGTAGACTTGGTCCCACACAACTAGATGAAATATCTATTTGTGTTCTGAGCTTGACCAAAGAAAATTCCTCTGGAGCTGTTCAATATTATTACAAACATCAACCAAAATGTAAAATATGGACAAAAAGAAAATAGGGATGCTCTGGGGAGTGGATTTTACTAAGGTGCTCTTTCCCACCTAACTAAGGAGCCCTCCTTTCCATCCTATAAATTTTTTGTGAATTATTTTAATGAGTGGAAGTCAAAGAGATTTTTTGGCAAAACCAACAAAAAATGGAAAACCAAGGTAGGTAGCAGGAAGGTCAGAAGTGGTGCAATCAAGAATATTAGCTATGCTAGTTTATCGCCTAGGGGGCGTATTGATAAAATATAATTTACTTTTGGAGAAGTTGAATTTTTGGCCAGCAATAGATTCAAAGGAGAGAAGAATTGACTTGATGATTTTGGCTTGGGGAAAAAAGGTATGAGTAGCCATAATAGTGTCATCCACAAACTGCTGGTGGGATATGGACATGAGAGATGAGGTAGGTTTCATGCCATAGATTTCTCCTTTGGAACATGAAGACTGTAGAGTTCTCCCTAGGGATTTCACCACAATGATAAACAGAAAAGGGGACAAAGGGTCACCCTATCTTAGACCTTTATTGCTCTAGAAATAACCAGCAATAGATCCATTAACTAAGATAGAGAAGTTGGCTTCTGAGATGCATGCCTTGACTAGGTTGATCCAATTAAGATGGAAACCAAATCTGGACAAGACAAAGAAGAGGAAACTCCAAGACACTCTATCAAAAGTATTGTTCATGTCTAGTTTGAGGAAAAGGTCATATTTACCACTTTTAGAAATAGAATGTATAAGCTCATGGATTATAATTATGCTATTAGTAATTAGCCTCCATGGAATAGAACTACCTTGATAGGAATAAATTATGAAAGGGAGAATATGTTTCAACCTCATGGTAATCACTTTGGTGAGGATTTTGTAAAAAAACATTGCACAAACTGATTGGGCAAAAATCAGATACATATTTGGCATTTTGGACTTAGGGATGAGGGCTATAAAGGTGGCTTGCAAAGTGGCAAATGCATTTTTTATAGCAACACAATCTTAAAAGGGGATCCAACAATTATGAATGATGGATAAAGCTTCTCATACCCCTTTTTTACATAGTGCATATGGTCATACTATGCATCTACCATAATATTGTGTATAACCAATACAATCATAGACCTTTATGTAGGGTTTTATGTACATGCAAAAAAGTGTCCCATATTACAAAATTTGGATACATCTATATGTGCATGCCCTTGTATATATTTTACCTCCAAGAATATATTTTCTCAATACAAATTTTATATGATAAAAAATATTACGTATCAATATTTATGTAAGAATAAGTGAATGAAACAAAAAAGAATAACAATGGAGAATTATAACTTGAATACAATGAAATAATTAGTACATGAATTAAATTATTTTATTGTATTACACATATATGATAAATTTATTATATTCTATTTGTGTGTGCTAGGGTATGCTATCCTTTTTATGTTGTATTTTAAAACAATAAACTATTAAGATATTATATGGTACTTTATAATTAGAACTATATGACATTAGTTAATTATGATGATAGTAATTTATTATAAAATATACATAGTAACTTATTTTACTTAATTTGTTAATTTAAGTGCTAACTAAACTTTGGAACCCTCAATTGTTTAGTTGTTTTTGTGCTAAGGCAATATCACTATGGTGCTAAGGTGGAACTAGAATTGAGTGTCCTCTAGCATCACTATTGTGGCATGATGAACCGTAAATTCAAAGGAAGAAAAAACACCATGACTCCTACATGGTGTTTCTATTTTATCAATTAGAGGGCATAATGATCAAAGAAGGCAAGTTTTAGTACAATAGAACAATGCCAAAAAACAAAGTGGTAATGCCAACAAAATAGTTATAGTGGTAGCTATGAGATAGATTGAATTGCAATAGAAAAAAATTTCAACATAAATTGTAGATAGATTTTTTGAAAATGCATATTAATACAACAATAAAAAAGTTGGAATCCTCTTTAGGAAGCATAAAATAAATACCTAATATTATATTTTACAAAAATAATAGAATTTAGAATCTATCTATAGAATTTGAAGTCGAAATCAATTCAAGACTATACACATGTTGAAACCCTCTCTATGTTATGAAGACGTTTCTATTACTCAATAAAATGTTTTTTCTATATTATCTAAAAGTTGTAACTTTATTTTTTATTTTCTATTTTTTTGTTGAAATAATTTGTGGACTATATGAGATATAGAAGAGGTAGAGATATGATTTATGTATAACCAAATCTTTTTATCTACATTTTTTTCCTATTGTTTGTAGAAATTATTTGTCTGCTATACGAGTTATGGGAAGGTGGAGGCATCATTTGAAAAATATCCAATGAGATGAACAAAAATGAAACAAATATGATTTAAGTATAAACCAATAAAAAATAGAAATCTATTACACAATAGTGTTTTGTCTATATTATTCATATCTAACTTTATTGTTTATATTTTATAAAAATAATTGGTCTACTAAACTATGAAGCATGTAAAGGAGTATTTAAAAAAAATCCAATAAAATAAATAAAAATTAAGTAAATTATATATATATATATATATATATATATATATATATATATATATATATATATATATATTTTGGTGTTATAAGAACACAAAAAACATTTAAGAACAAATAAAACATTGAGCATAAATAATCAAACTAAACCAAATATATATTAATAAAATATATTGATATCATTATAACTAATAAGTATTAATAAAATATATTTAATATAAATTATATATATTTATAATATAAAAATTTATTTTCTATAATATAATTTTCAAAATGTCATCTATACAACACTCTAGTATAAAGGTTCCATTTGTTGTTGTTTGTTACTACTTCATTAGATTAAGGTTTTTAATGAAGTTATTATGACATTAGATGTTAGGTAAAACTAATGCTTGCATTATTATATTCTAATTTTTTGTTTGTTAATACTTCATTAAGATTAAGATTAGATTATAGTATTATAGTCCTATGGGAAGAACACAACAGTTGGGTGAGTGTGTGAGGGAGTGGGTGTGTGGTGGTTGTGTGTTAAATTTCCTATTGATAAGCATAGATCTCAACTTTATAGAGGTCATATGGTTGGGCTAGAGGTTTCTCACACAGTCGCCCAGGCCGTGGTTTGAACCTTGAACCTCCCCCAAAAAAACCAAAGCCCAAACCGCTACACTCCTTTTTATTTTTATTTTATTAAACAATGCAAATAAAATGTAAAATATACACTATAATACTAGTGGAGGTGGTGGAGTGTAAAACAATCCGTATCATGATGTTATAAACTTAAAATGAATAATACTTTAATAAAATATAAAATTAAAATTTAGGAGAAATATAAAATAAATATATTAAATATAATTTATATATTAAAATTAATATAATAAATTAATAACTAAAATTATTTAAAAAATAAAAAAAATTAAATATTTAAATATCATTATTAAAAATAATAAAATTACATTAGTATGGTTTAGGTTTAGGTTTTTCTTTTAGAGGTCCAAGGTTCAAAATGTGAGGTAGGCCAGTGTGAGGGGGTGTGTATTGGCTGTGTCTTAAATTAAGAAGGGTCATGATTGAGAGGAGAATGCTCAGCCGTGTACGTATTGATAATATGGATTTCTCACACTAACTAAATAATATAGATAATATATTAAATAAAATTACAAATAATTATGAGAACAAAATTAATAAATTGTATAGATAATATTTACTCCGTTTAAATTGTTATTTAGGAGAATATATAGATAAGATGTAGCGAACTAAGTCATAGCTTTGTTTGTGAGTTAATTTTAAATTTTTGATCTTAAATGTTAATACATAAATTTGTAGCATATTTATTTATAAGTAAAAAAGTTAGTTAATAATTATATTTAATTATAAGAAGTATTATTTAAAAAAATTATTTAATATATTTTTAGGTTTTTATAAAAAACATATGTGAAAGGTTTAAATTTTTTTAAATAGTAAGTAAGTTGTTCAATTTATATTATAATGTTAATATTAGATAAACAATCTCTTCATAAAAAGCTTCTAGACTTTTATATATATATATATATATATATTTTGGATACATAGTTGTTTTTAGTAACTGTCAAGTCAAGAGAAAATATTTAGATGAGTTGCTCTGGTTGTAGTTACTCCCCACCCCCGCCCTCATACGGGTCCTCTCTTATAGTTTGGGCATGGCCCTCTTGTTTTTAGACAGGTTAATGTGATAAAAGTCTAGTGTTATATTCTATGTTTGGAATTTTGTTTCATTTTAATATCTATCTATGTTACTTTTTATTGTTGACCCGGCCTAATGGCATCAGCCCTCGGGATTCATATTGTCAAAAAATTCACAGTAGACTACCACCTTTACAAACATACATACTTAAGATTAAATATTGAACCTAAATCTCTTCTTTTAAAAAAGTTTATACTAAGACCTCTTTTCCACGGCAAAAGGCAACTCCAATACAAACACGTGTGTGAGATAAATATGGCAACCTTGAAGAAAATAATATTTGGTGTTTGGCTTATGCAACTTTTGTTGGTAAGGTGAATGGTCATGGCAACCTTGAAGAAAAGAATATTTGGTGTTTGGCTTATGCAACTATTCTTGGTAAGGTGAATGGTCATGGCAACCTTGAAGAAAAGAATATTTGGTGTTTGGCTTATGCAACTTTTGTTGGTAAGGTGAATGGTCTTACAACTTCAACGTTATATACGTTTTGTGTTTATTCTTCTTTGAAATGATTGTAAAGTCTTTGCTGTTTTTAAAATATTGAACTCTTTGATATGATGTGATCTATGTGATCTTCCGTTGATTTTTTTCCTTCACATAATTATTGTATTGATATCTTTAAAAGATTTTTTTTTTAATAAACTTTTTTGTAACAAACGCATCTCACTCACAACGCCATGAAAATCTTGCGGTCTTAAAAACAATTAATACAATCTGCGTCACATGGAAGGTAAGCAACGTTTTTAACTGTTTTTGAGTTGTAAGTGATACAACTACGTTCAGTATAGTCTTGGTATATGCGTGTGTCAGTGAAAAATAACCTTCTATTGTGAGCATAAATGGGCAGTACTGCAGGCTATTTGTTGAGCACGAAAGATAAATAATAGATATTTTATTGTTGTAACAAGATTCTTATTAAAAAAAAAAAAAAAAAATGATGTAACGATAATGCTTTTAATCATGTCCGTGGGTCTAGGTGGATTGGTAAGTTGGGGCGCTTACCGAGAGGAGACCTAGGTTCCAATCCCACGGGCTTGCCCATGCACAGACAGTAGCCCAGATCTGATTCCTCTGAGTGGTGCGCCAGATTGATGACGACGGTGCAACCCCTGTGCGTCCGGCGGTCCCCATCTCACGCCGGGTTACCATGTACCGAGACGGTGGAAGTCCTGGGAGCCTTCGTAGATAGTTTGAACCCTACCAGCTGTGCTGGTAGTTACTAAAAATCGTGATTGTAACCATTGCTTCTATATACCAAAAAAAAAAAAAAAAAAAAAAAAAAAAAGAAAAGATAATGCTTTTAATCATATCAATCAGGAAAAAGCACTTTTGGTTAATAGGTAGGCAAAGGTAAACATCCTGAACGCAGGGGTACAATCAAATACCGTAGTCATGGAGAAAGTTCAATATATACCTAAAAAATGGGTCAAATCCATCCACCGTTGCATTAATTTCAAAAGCTCTAGTGTAGTCTGAAACAGACTTAATTGCTGAAATCATTTTCGTGTGCATGATTAATTTCAAAAGCTCTAGTGTCAAGTTGAAAAAGTAGAATCTGGCAGGTAGATAAAGAAAAGCATGCAAATATAAAACTAGTTAAAGTCGTGGTTTGGTTTGGTTTTGGCCTATCATTGGGCATATCTGATTCAAACCACTATAAAAATGAAGGGAGATATTTAAAAGCAACAACCATCAAATCATGGAGTATGCAGGCGTACCAATAATAGTCCAAATTCTACAGATTCCGCTGCTTTATGTCACTCCACCGAACATAATTTCGTTCTATAACATCACATCTCAGCGATCGTTAATAGTGATTGTTATTTTCAACTGTGATGAAGGTTGCATTATTCTTGTTCACTGCATCGACACTTCTTGAGCAATAATTACGTAAATTACAGAAATCGATGTTTTATGTTATGGAAGCAAACAAGATAGCTTTCAAATCAATTACACCAGAACACGCAGACATATAAAAATTCCTTCTGAAAATCCCTTTCAAAATACATGGAAGAAAAACGTGCCTAACAATGGAGTTGTCTATGTCCCATCAACTCGCTATCTAAAAAAATTCGTAGACCCGACACTCTAAATGATTTCTTTCGTTAAGAGTTTGGTATGGAAAAGGAGGCTGCAATATCAATATAAATCATAGAAATCTTAGACTAACGTGTCTAGGGTTAGAGTTAGCTGTCGAAAAAGGGGATCTACATTTTTTTGCTTTAATATTACCTAAAATAAGTGGTACAATTGGAGGTCAAAGTTCCAAGATAAAATACCAACAATACAGTGTTGGGATATCCCTACAAGAATGTTTCTTTTAATTTTTAATTTTATTTTATCAATCTTATATATCATTGCAATTTTAAATTGTATTTGAATTATGAGCCCTCAAACCTTACAAGGGTCCATTGCAATTTTAAATTGTATTTGAATTATGAGCCCTCAAACCTGACAAGGGTCCATTGAACCTGACAACACCTTGGAAGGTTTTGTTTTTAAGAATTTAATTAGTGTGAGAAACCCTTTTTACCTAGGTTTAGGTTGGACAATCTCATCTCACCATGACCTGTTATAAGGGAGAGAGTTGAGCTTATCAACATGGAATTTAACACACAACCATACACACATTACCTTTTGAAATTTGGACCTCTTAAAAAAATGCTAAAGCTCGAACATTGTGCTACCCTCTTAATCTTTGGAAAGTTATTTTATAGATATGGATGGTGTTTGATGATTCTTGTATACATGGAAAATACACCACTTGCAGTACAAGTAAAGTATTGTATTTATTTTAAAAGAGTCCTTTTGAGTACAAATAAACCCTTTTGTAGGGTGCTTTTACAACATAAAAATATGCTAATAAGGGAGGTGATCCCTTTCACAAGATAACTATGGTGTCTTCATTCTCCATGTGCTACAAGCAAGTGCATGGTGGGTTTTGATTGTGACCACTAGTGCAAGTTGAGTTGTGCCTTTGAATTGATTTGAGTCTTGAGTCTTGCACACATGCAAACAAGAAATTGTTAGTAGCACATGTTTACAAATGCAAGCAAACTAAGGTTAACACAAGCAAGTTGAAATATAACATACATCCTTAAATTTTAGAGTAATTTTGACAACAGTTCATCATGTCTCTTCATATGTTCCTTAAAATGAGTGAAAGGAGGGGGTGGATGACATGGAGGTGAGGTGGAGGCTAGTTGGCAGCCAAGTGGCATGGGTGAAATCCAAGGAAAATCTTAGGAAGGACACATAGAGGAATATACACCCTCCCCATTCAATATCCTTGGGTGAGGTGACTCTTCACCCACCCAAGTGGAATTAATTGTCCTAAGGGGTGATGAGATATGCATGAGAGCATGTGTGCATTGATGTGGGCACAATTAAAAATTATTAAAAGTGTAAAATAGAAGGTGTGGATGATAAGTGGCTTAATGAGGAAGGATTGACTTGGAATTTAGGGGTAATTTTAAAATCATGAAAAAGTGTATGAAAGAATGTAGGAAAATTTGGGGAGACTTTCTAGGAGATTTCCTAGGCATTTGATGATATACTGGGACTTGTGGGATTTGTTTTAAGATTTAAAATTTTATTTTGTGCATTCCCCTTGGGATTGGATCATGGATTATAAAGGTGATTAGGGCCTAATGGAGGGCTTAATGGAGGGTTAGGTGGAAAGAGAAGGTTATGAGGATCTCAAGGTGGATTAGAAGAATTAGGGAGGCTAATCAATGGATTAGAAGAATTAAATAGAGTAGGGAGAAATTAGGAGAATTAAAAGAGATTAGGAGGAATTTAGAAGAATTTAAGAAATTAGAGGAAAAATGGAAATTAGAGGAAAATATAAGACCTAGGGAGACCTTAGAAGAACTTAGGGACCTTAGAAGAAATTGAGGAAATTAGAATATAATTAGATAAGCTTAAAAAAATAGAAGAATTAAGGAAATTAGAGGGAAATTGAGAAGAAATTGCTAGAAATTAGAGAAATTTGGATGCATTTAGATGAATTGAATAGGACATTGGTAATTTTGTAAGGTTTTGAGCGAATTTGGACAATTGATGATAGTTTTTTGTGGAAATTTAAGGGTTTTGGTAAAATTGTAGAATTTGAAATGCAAATGGCTAAAATTTGGTGTCTACAAATACCCCTTTTTGTATCGTGTTGCATGAAATACAATGTGATGCAAGTATAAGAGACACCTAGTCCACTAGATGAAAGTCTTTTATTTGTTTCCCTAGAAAAATTATGAATGATTTTCAAAATTTTAGGGATTTTGCTTACCCCCTCAAGCGATGAGTGGATAGAAGACAAAACAAATGGCAACAATGAGTCAATTAACAAAAAGGTGGATGGACAAGAGGCCAATGATATGGATGTTGTTTTATTTTTGTTGGTTTTTTTATTTTATTTTATTGGTTGGTGATAATAGATAGATGCATGTGATTAGATAGTCATGATATGTGGATGTGATGGGTGATGATGGAGATGTGTATTATTGATGATGTTTATGATGGATGATATTTGATTAGATGTTCATGCTATATGACATGGAGTGGAGTAGGTGAATATGATGGGCCATGACTCATAGGTGCTTATTCGATCAAGCTTTGGAGAGGTGTATAGGTGCTTCCTTATATTAATTAGGTTATTTTATCAATGATAAAATAATGTTTATGATGATATAAAAGGGAGATAGTAGATATGATAATGACAATGGGGATGAGATGTAAGACATTGATATTTATATGTGAACTAGGTAAATGGTGATAAATGATGAATGATACATGATACAAATGAAGATATTAAGACATGTGTTTAATGAATGGGATATAACTAACATGTGGTGTTTCCCTAGATGCCTTAGGATTTTTAGAGCTTAGAGGTATTTCAAGAAACTCAAACACCCTAGTGATATTGATAAACCTTATATAGTAATAAATTAGGCACTCAAAGATGCTAAGATGATTCTAGTGAGCCAAGTTGCTCAAGGACCAAAGTGTGTGCAGTGATGTTCATTTCCTAACTTTGAGCAAGGTTGGATTGATCATTTGTAAATCAAGCCATTTTAAGATAGCTCATACATGAGTGGTTAGATATCTATACAAATAAGGTTGCTAATGTGATAGACATGCCACCACATGAAGGGCTTACTCCACTGCCAGTCAAGCATCTATAACCCTGATGGAGATAATCCTATAACCCTTCAATGTTGCTCCACTACCAGGTAGACATCTATAGCCTTGGTGGATATGTCTTAGATGGCCCAAGATTCATGATGAATTACATAAATTATTTTATGCTAGTGTTTTGTGTGATATTTTTGTAAGTTTTTTTTTGCGTTTATTTTTGCACCATGGATCCTTTGGTTCAAATTATGCATGATAGGGTGAGTAGAGAAAACTGTTCACTTTATGGCTTGAAGCTGCACATGACTTCATATTTCATGAACTCAAAATGTGATTACTATATGAAATTTATGTGTGGTCTAAGAGAAAACTCGAAGTAACCAAAAAATACCTATAGCTCTCAAAGACCTGATGACATTCGATGGAAGTTGATTGAGTAACTTGGTATGGCTGAGTAACTAAAATGACCTCTATGTATGATC
The DNA here is from genome assembly GCA_028583015.1 of Wollemia nobilis. Lineage (NCBI taxonomy): Eukaryota > Viridiplantae > Streptophyta > Pinopsida > Araucariales > Araucariaceae > Wollemia > Wollemia nobilis. The sequence continues at coordinate 8,953,087 of JAQPPZ010016874.1, forward strand.
AACCTAAGACATTGGAACAATAAAAAACAAGTATGACATACAACAAATAAATGAAAGAAGGATAATGGATGCACAAGATAATGGATACAATGATATAATATATTGGTGAACATGACATAGTGGATAAAGATGGGATAAAGTAAATGTGAGATGCAAGAGTGGATGTGATATGTATAAGTAGTGTATGTCATAGATTTACTAGACCAATCAAAATTAGGAGATGTCTATATGCAAAACAAAAAATAGAATGGATTGGCACATTATAAGCCTTATGCAAGATTGTAATGGACGAATGAGGTGGATAAAATTCTATGAATGCATGTAAAGTGATGGTATTAATCACATGATGGGAGGGAAATCCCCTAGTCAAAATGGGTGGTTGTATATAGGGTAGCAAGAATGAATTGTTGGCACGATGAAAGAGATTGAGAAATGGTGATATGAAAATTAAGAATGACAAGGAAAGGGCTAGGAGTGATTTGGGTAGAATAAATAAAGGAGAGAAGAAAGGAGAAAAATAAGAGAGTGGAAGAAAAATAACCAAATAAGACAAGGTAAGAAGAGATGGAATAGATGCAAATTGGATATGAGTAGATGAGAGATCGAATGTGAGAAAATTGAAACTTGAATGCTATGTAGTTGTGATGTGATTTGTTGTGGTCAATGATGGGTGCAAAGTGGGTTGATTGGACACTTGAGAAGGTGATGTAAGATATATCAAATTATGACCAATGTGGGATGCCCTAGTGATGGAAGCCATGAAATTTTTTTAACCTTATACACATTGAAACAACTATATTAATCTATACTAATAACTAAACAACTATATCATGTTATTCTGCTAATGTGACCAAACTTACTATACTAATATGATCAAAACCATGGTGATAAGATGATCAAAATAGTTGTGCTAAAACTATGCTATGATTAAAAGGAGCTAATTAAAATGAATGATAGCCTCTGACAAGGTTCTGGGATAGACATAACACTTGAGAAGGTGATGTAAGATCATATCAAATAATGACCAATGTGGGATTCCCTAGTGATGGAAGCCATGAAAATTTTTGAACCTTATCATTGATATATGTGTGCACACATTGAAAAAAATATAGTAATATATACTAAGAACTAAATTACTATATCATGTGATTGTGCTAATGTGACCAAAGTCACTATGCTAATATGATCAAAAATACGATGTTAAGGTGATAAAAATGGCTGTGCTAAAACTATGTTATGATTAAAAGGAGCTAATTAAAGTGAATGATAGTATCTGACAAGGTTTTGGGATAGACATAACTTACAAAAATGGGTGTTTAGGTATTGATAAATATTTGAGACAGCATTAAGAGTGTCGTCCAAATCAAGTGGGAAGGTGGTTTGTGATGGGATGGTGTGGGATGTGCAAATACAATGGTGAATATTATAAAATGTGGATGGGCATGATTGATGTGGATGAATTTGAGTAGTAGTTATATGTGATATGTAGGTGGGCATAGACTCATCTAGGGATTTAAACCACAAGTGGATGGAAATGGGATAGGATTGCAAAGGGATGAATGTGGAAATTGTTTGTGGAGGTTGTGATGGTAGTTTAGAAGGTTTTTGTGGGAGCGAGTTATGACCTATGCAAACAAAAATCCAAGAATTTAATTAATCAAACAAGCAAACAATATTTTTTGAAATTTTGATATTTTACAATGTTTTTGTGGTCTTTGATGTTTTTGCAATGTTTTTTTTTTAGTTGTTTATTTTTTGTGTATTTTTTTAAAATGTGTGGGGGTAGTGGTGAGATGTGAGGGCCAACATAGAAGTACACGTGGGTGGATGAATTCAATGGGTGATTATTTGAAATATAGAAATATATGAAAGGGGTTAATTAAGGAAGCGTGTGAAGTAGAATGCAGCCAATGAAAGAGGGTCATTTTGATAGGAGGATTAAATCTCCCTGATTAAGCAAGTTTTGCACTAAATGATTGAATTGGCAATAGTATTCAATATCATGACCCGCTTGATGATGGAATATACAATAATGGTTTTCATTATACCACTTAGTTTTGGGTCTATTAGGATCTATAAGTTGGATGATAAGTAGAGAAATTAGTCTTTCATCTTGCAGATTTTGAAAGACCACCTACATTGGCTCTGATAGGGGAGCCTAAGTGTGAGATGAATTAGGTGGAAGAGGTGGATGGGAAGGTTGAGATGAAAGTAAAATGAAGGAATATGGTATAGAATAGGATTAAGGGGGGTTGGAGAGATGTATTGGTAATTCAAATGCAGCTCAATAATTGTGGCTCGATCCAATATTAGTTGTAATTCAAGTGAAGGTGGAGTGGGAAGGGTGTCTTGGTGACTCAACTATTATTCAATTTTTGTGATTCAATCTAAGATATGTTGTAGGTCAGGTGGAGGTGGAGGAAGGGGGTAGAAGGAGTGACAGTTTTGTGAGCATTGGGCCATGTGAGGGGTATTAGATAGAGAATAGGGTGTTGGCAAAAAATGGAGGAGGGATGGTATTGGAAGGAGAGATGGAAGTAATGGCATTGAAAAGAGAGGTGGTGAAGAGGGTGTTGGAAGAATAGGTGGAAGACATAGTGTTGGATGAAGTAGTGGTAAAGAGGGTGTTGGAATAATAGGGAGAATTTAAAGTAGAGATGGGAGACACCCTATTTATTGAGGTAAGGAGGATGATGGGCCTTTTTGAGGGGCTAGGTTTGGATTGGGTGAGGATATGGTGCCTTCAATTGGTTGAAGAGAAATTATATTAACTCTTTTCTATGAGAGGGGTTCAAGAGATGGCTCATAGACTACCACACTCAAGGTGGTGCTAGGATTAATGGAACATATCTATTGAGAAGAGGTATGATAATATGTTTTCTCTTGATGAAGGAGGTCAATTGTGGGGGCTAAAATGTGAAGCAAAGGTAAGGATGGTCATGGTGAGTTAGGTGGAGGAAAAGGATCAATGTAAAAGGAATGCAAGGCATCAATATAAATTGGGTTGTGGGGATGCATGGGTGGTTTGTGGCAAGGTAGGGGGAGTTTCCTGTAAACAAGTTGGGGTAACCTTAGGTGGATGAGATATTTGCTCGTCATCTAAAGTATCAAGATTGATATATTCATATTCTGATAGTTCTAAACTAAATGAGCTATTTGGGTGGCTTTCCATTTCTTATGATAGTTCTAAAGATATTTCATCTCTTGAGGGGTCTAACCAAAAAACATTAATGGTGGAGGATCATCAAGCCCAAGATGCATAGGTTCAGAATCAATGCAATCATCAATATTCTCTTTTGATGTTTTAAAATGTTTTTGTGGCTTTTTGATGTTTTTGCAATGTTTTTTAAGTTTTTTGTTTTTTGTGCAATTTTATTTTTAGAATGTGTGGGGGTAGTTGTGAGATGTGAGGGTCAATATAGAAGGGATGTTTGAAGTAAACAGGTTATCATTTATGAGGGACAAGTGGTTGGATGAATTCAATGGGTGATTATGTGTAAGATAGAAATAGAGAAAATCAGTTAATTAAGGAAGCAATCAAAGAAGAAGGCAAACAATGAAAGAGGGTCATGTTGATAAGAGGATTAACTCTCCCTAATCAAATTTGTACTAAACACTTGAATTGGTGATAATATTCAATTTCATGACCCATTTTATGATGGAAGATATAATAATGGTTTTCATTATACTACATAGGCTTAGGTCTATCAAGATCTATAATATGGGTGATAGGTAGAGAAATTAGTCTTGCATTCTATAGCTTATAAAAGACCACTAACATTGGCTCTGATAGGGGTGTTTAAGTGCAAGATGAACGTGGTAGAAGAGGAGGATGGTAAGGTTGATATGAAAGTGAAGTGGAGGAAAATGGCATAGAAGAGAATTAAGGGGGGTTGGAGAGATGTCTTGGAAATTCAATTACAACTCAATGTTTGTAGGTTGATCCAATATTGGTTGTAAGTCAGGTGAAGGTGGAGTTAAAGGGGTGTCTTGGTGACTCAATTGTAGTTCAATATTTGTGATTCAATATAAGATCTATTGTAGGTCAAGTGGAGGTAGAGGAAGGGGGTAGGAGGAGTTATGGGGCTGTGAGCATTGGGCCATGTGAGGGGCATGATATAGAGAATTGGGTGTTGGGAGGAGAGGGAGAAGAGGGTGTTGGAAGAATAGGTGGAAGAAATGGTGTTTGAAGAATAGGGGGATTTGGAAGTAGAGCTGGGATACATCTTGTTGATTGAGGAAAGGAGGATGATGGGGATCTCTAAGGGGCTAAGTTTAGATTGGGTAAGAACATGGTGCATTTATTTGGTTAAAGAGGAACGAGATTAACTATTTTCTATGAGAGAGGTTCAAGAGGTGGCTCATAGACTACCACACTCAAGGTGATGCTAGTATTAATAGAACTTGTCTATTGAGAAGAGGTATGAGGATAGGTTTGCTCTTGATTAAGGGGATCAATTAAGGGGATTAAAATATGAAGAAAATGTAAGGATGGTCATGGTGAGTTAGGTGGAGGAAAAGGATCGATGTAAAGGGTATGGCATCAACATCAATAGGGTTGTTGTGGGGATGCGCGGGTGGACTGTGACAAGTTAGGGGGATTTTCATATAGACAAGTTGGGGGAACCTCAGGTGGATGAGATATTTGCTCATCATCTAAAGTGTCAATATTGATATATTCATCTTCTAATAGTTCTAAAATCAATGAGATATTTGGGTGGCTTTCCATCACTTATGATAGTTCTAAAGAGGTTTCATCTCATGAGGGTCCCAACAAAAAAATGTTAATGATAGCCACTTGAGGGGATCATCTAGCCCAAGATGAAAAGGTTTAGAATCAATGCAATCATCAATATTATCTTCTTCAAGACCAAGATTCTCCTTGGAGTCAAGACTAAGCATCTAAATAAAGACATGAGGGGGCTCTTGGTTGAATGAATTGGGGGAAGACTCTGAGCAAGGTAGCTTGAGAGAAGTGGATAAAGAGGTATTTGGTGGTTGGAAGTCATGTTGGATGGTGCACTACTCCTGATATGGAGGCTCTTATGGAGTGGCATATGGGGTCGATAAAGTGGAATTAAAGTGGTCATGACTAATCATTCCTACAAAACCTTGGTAATATGGGATATTTTTGGCATGATTAACTTGATATCGTCAAGTTGCAAAAAATTTTGTTGTGTACCCCTATGTTGAGGTTGTGGATCTTGATAAATTCTAAGGTTTTGGTGAGGAAAGGTTGCAAGGTTATCAAAAATAATGGTCCCTTTATCAATCATATCGTGTACTAGGTTATGGAATTATTGACAAACATTGATGTGATGACTCCTTTGGTGATGGAATACACAATATGGCTCATTGTTATACCCTGAAGATTTGGATTTATGGGGATCATCTGGCCTAATTTTAGGTAGGAATATTGCCTACACCTCAAGAAGTCTTTGGAAGATGGTGGGAAATGGCTTTGAGAGAGATGTGAAGTAACACATGGGCTGAGGAAAAATGTGTATGGGGTGGGAAGAAGGTTGGTTGTGTAATTGAGCTGAGGATGGCATAGCTTGGTATGTTGGAGGTTGAGGTGGATATGCCAATTGTTGTGGGGATGGTTGAGTTTTTTGTGGTTGATATGAAAGGGGTATGAATGAGATGGATGAGGTTGGTAATATGAGTAAGATTGGTATGAAGTGGTGGAAGACAGTTGAGAGACTTGGGATGAAGCCTAATGTGTTTGATAAGATGTGGTAGAGGTGTTGGTTATATTTTGAGATGGTTGTTATGTTGCTTTTTGATGATTGTAGGAAGTGATTGTGATTGGTAGTGGTGGGTGGGTAGTTGATATTGATTAGATGTTTGTTGATATTGATGTATTGGTGGTGGGTGATATGAAGGTAGGAGTTGATGATAGGTGGGTGGGGTTGATTATATTTATGGGTTGATGGTTGGTGATATGAAGGGGGTGGTTGATGGTTATTTGGTGGTGGTTGATATTGCATGAGAGGGGTTTGATGATGGGGAAATAAAGGTTATGGATATTGGTGAGGTTGTTGCTAGTATTGGGGGGATTAAGCCATGGAAGCTTGGGTTTTGGCTTGACTTAGGGTCAAATCCATAGGCTAACAAAAATGGAATGGGATACAACAATGGTAGGCTTATGGAATGGAGGTAAAGTGCAATTTTTGGCAATTTTTTCAAAAAGTCACTATCTAATTAAAGCTAATGAATGCTCAAACAAACAAAAAAATAAATAATTTTTGGTTTTGGATTTTGTGGTTCTTTTTATTTTTTTATTTTTAGTTTTTGAATGTTTTGGGATGGTTTTGTGAATTTTTGAAAAGTTTTAAGTTGTTTTGAGAATTTATTGGTCAAAATGTGGAAAATGGTTTTGAAGGTGTTTTTTTTTAAGGTTTTGGTTGTGTGTTTTATGCCTCTATACCTAAGAACTACAAAGAGGTATGTGGTGAAATGAAATCTAAAATGGTGTATTCATGCCTACCTTCCTTTTGTGGAATGAGACATGAATGGCTAATATGGCTTCCTAGGGTGGAGGATGGCTAATAGTTAACCTAAGGGGACAAAAATGTACCTCTTAAAAAAGGTTGCACTGTCTAAGTCTTGCTATCAGACTACCTAGACTTTCACTTCACCCTTAGGTAGGATTGTAAAAAAATGATAGCTACGATCCACTAATTATTGATCCTTGTGGTTAAAGGACGTCTAACCTAGATATTACCCTGGGCTAGCCCCAAGGGTAACTAATTTCTTGATGATGAAGTATGTGAAACTACGTGTACTAGCTATGGCGATACTAAGGGCTCGACTAATGGCTGGGGATGAAGTCTAGCTCATCGGGAGGTTGTCCTCGCATTGTATATGTAAAGAGTATGGAATCACAAAACTATAAAAGTGTGTGTTAAAAATTGGTTTGCTTGATACCTTGTTTGAATTGTGATTATTTTTAGAAATGCCTAGATGTAAAATTCAAAATATTTCTTAAAATGCAAAATGTCCCACTATGATTGTCAATTTGTATACATGGAAAATACACCATTTGCAATAAAAGTAAAGTATTGTATTAAGTTAAAAAGAGTCCCTTATAATTACAAATAAAACCTTTTGTAGGGTGCTTTTATAACATAGAAATATTCCAATAAGGGAGGTGATCTCTTTCACAAGATAGCTATGGTGTATTCATTCTGCATGTGCTATAAGCAAGTGCATAGTTGATTTTGATTTTGACCACTAGTTCGAGTTGAGTTGTGCTTTTGAATTGATTTAAGCCTTGAGACTTGCACACATGCAAACAATAAATTATTAGTAGCACCTATTTACATATGCAAGAAAACTAAGTTTAACACAAGCAAGTTGAAATGTAACATACATCCTTAATCTCTAGAAAAATTTTGATAGCATTTCTTTATGTATCTTCATGTGTTAATTAAAATGAGTGAAATGGAGGGGGGATTTATAGGTCTTTTGAAGGAAGCATGTGGATGACATGGAGGTGATGTGGAGGTGATTTGGAACCAAGTGACATGGGATAAATCCTAGGCAAATATTGGGAAGGACACATGGAGGAATGTGCACCCCCCATTTAATATCCTTGGGTGGGGTGACTTATCACCCACATAAGTGACATTAATTGTCCTAGAGGGTGATGAGATGTGCATGGGGGCATGTGTGCATTGGGTGATGTGGGCACAATTAAAAATTATTAAAAATACAATATGGAAGGTGTGGAGGACAAGTGGGTTAATGAGGGAGGTTTGAATTTGGAATTAAAGGGTAATTTTAAATTCATGGGGAAGTGCATGAGAGAATGTAGGGAGATTTGGGGAGACTTTCTAGGAGATTTCCTTAGGGATTTGATGAAATATTGGGATTTGTGGAGATTTGTTTCAAGATTTAAAAATTCATTTTGTGCTTGGGATGGGGTCATGGATTAGAAAGGTTATTATGGCCTAATGGAATGGAGGGTTAGGTGGAAAGGGAAGGTTATGAGGATATCAAGGTGGATTAGAAGAATTAGGGAGGCTAATCAATGGATTAGAAGAATTAAACATTATAGGGAGAAATTATGAGAATTAAAAGAGATTAGGAGGAATTTAGAAGAATATAAGAAATTAGAGGGAAAAAGAAAATTCGAAGAAAATATAAGACCTAGGGATACCTTAGAAGAACTTATGGACCTAATGAGAAATTGAGGAAATCAAAATAGAATTAGAGAAGCTTAGAGGTAAATTGGAAGAATTTAGAGAAATTAGAGGGAAATTTGGATGCATTTGGAAAAAATAGATAGGAAATTGGAAATTTGCAAGGATTTGAGAAAATTTGGGTAATTGATGACAATTTTTGTGGCAATTTGTAGAATTTTAAGTGCAAATGACTAAAATTTGGTCTATAATTCTATAGTAGTTTTTAATGTTGGTGGTTTTTGTGCTCTCCTAATTACTATTAGATTAGACTAATATTTATATGAATGGTGTTTGATGATTCTATAAATTTTTTTATATGTTAATTGTTGGTTTTTGTTCTCTCCTAATTAATATTATTTTAGAATACTTTTTTTAATCCATTTATAAATTTTATTTGATGATTGAATTTTTATGAGTAAATTGAGATTGTAAATACAATGTCCATATAGCTTTATTTAAATTTTAATAAAAGTAATAGAAATATAATAATAATTTTTTATAAGATTTTTTTTTAAATAATTAATGGAATAATATATTTATTATATGAATACAGATAAAATTAAATGTAATATGATAATATGAGCATGTTTATAAAAAAATAAGATTTAATGTTATATTATAGGGTCTTTTTTCTATTGGTTGAAGAAGGGGTCTTGAAAGACTTCTGAACCTTTTACAAATGGATCACAAGAAATGATACTATCTCTTGTAAACTACCAAGGAACAACTAAAACAAGGAGACAACCTCTGCAAGGCCATCTATAAATGAGATATAAAATTTAAAAATGTTTTCCCATATAACCAAGGAAAACTGTCATGCAATAAAATTGAGACTTGCAACTAGAAATAGAAAAGGGGCCACCTGCCCCCTACTCAAATGAAGTAAAATTTTCAACTTTGACCCGTCATTCCTGCTTAAAAAATGAATCAGATTTAAAATTTGAACCAACAATCCAGCTCAAAAAATAAATTATATTTCCCCTCTCGAAGAAAGCACCATGAACTAGGAATGTCCTAACAAGATCTTCCATGCTGGAGATCCACTGGATTGGAGCAAGTAAATTAAAATGGGGGCCTCCTACCCAAAGTGGAAAGCCTACCACTCCCCTAGGTGTTCCAATATAAATGAAATCCCTCAAAAATAAGGAAATCCCACATAAAGGCCTTTCAAAGGCCTGAAAGTTGGATCAACAGCATGAGGAGATCTCCACAAGTCATGAGATATTGCTACAATGGAGATAAAATGCATAATTTGAAGATGAGAAAACCTATAAGAGATTCAAAACACCATGGTACCCAAAGTTAGAAGTAGCAATGTAACATAGGAACTATTTTCAAGAACCCATATTCTACAACATGTGAGCACACACGAGGTCTCTCTTGAAAAACCAAAAAAATATAGTAAATAGGGCCCATCAAATAATCACTAGTAATAGATCATCTCCTAGCCACACCAAATTTTAATCCATGAAGATATCAATAAATTCCATCTACTATAGCTGAACGAGAAAGCACAGTGTCCTATTTTAAAGGACCAAAAAACAACTACTTAGAAAGGTTCCATCAAAAAACCATTAGAAAAAACAAACATTAGGTTTTTTGAAAGAAGAAGAAGCCCCCGAACCCACCACTGGAAGCTTGAACCAAAAGTATTCATGAGAGCCTTTCATCTAGGGATTATAAAATCGTGATCCTCCCTTAAAGATCAAGAAAAATGTAAAAAAATAACCTTAGGCCACTTTGCATATTGGGCGAAAAAGACATCAAACCCCTTTTTAGAGGTCTAGTTTAGGAGAATAGATGAGGAAGCCATCACTATAAAAAATTATGAAGCACATGGTCCCTCTTGAAATACTAAAAAAAACCATAGGGAATATCTCCAAAGCAACATCTCCCAAATTGAACTAGTAGGAAGCCAAACACCACTAAAGGGTACCGAAGACAGAATCACCAAGTCATCTTGATTAGATAACAACATACACATCAAAAAATGAGAAAAAAATTCCTAGGAGGCCCCAAGAAGATCCTATGAAGGTCCTAGAAGGACAACAATATCCAAGAAGGTCCCAAGAAGACCTTCTAGATCAGAGATCCACTAGACTAGAGCAAGGAGGGAGCAAGAAAATTGAAACAGGGGCCTCCCACCCAAAGCAAGAGGCTTCCTGATCCCTCCCTTGTGATATTTTAGGATCTCATTAAATATATAAGCATAAAGGATTTGCTTTCTCTAATATTTTAAATAATTATAATTAGAGGTAGATTTAAGTGGTAGCAATAAATTTTAGTGTGCCTATTAGCTTTAAGTGCATATGCAAAACAAAGGCAAGTATACAAAAACAACAAAGACAAAATACAAAACTAAGAAAGCCTTCAAATCCAAATACATTTTTTGTCTTCTCTTGTTATTTTTATTTTGTGGTCTAAAATTTAAAATTCAAATAAATATATTTGGTGGGGCTAAGGATGAGAATTATAAAAATAAGTGTATGTTGGTTAGGAAAGATTGAATCATGTAATGACAAACCCACAACACAAAGAAAACAAAGTGAAATTAAGTGAGATTAACTTGAATCTATTAGTTTATACCATGGCTAGTCTATATCATGATAGACTAATAGTTTTAGAACACATAGGGTCCTTGCAACATGAGATGTTAGAATTAACCACAATCATAAGGGAACAATTATGACTCATCATGGGACTAATGATTTTGAAGCAAGTTGTTCCAATCAACTATTGGAGACATCACTAATGGAACTAAAATCCTCTACTAGCATGGGCTTGTGCAATAGTAGTGATTCTATAAATGGAACCTATATTTAAGCTAAGTTGTAGGTAAACAAAGACAAATAATAAAAATAATCTATTACAAATATAAGAATATAGATATCAATTAAAAAAATGATGAAAAAAGAACAAGAACCATTAAACAAATTAGAGGAGACTAGATCATAGGCACAAGTGGCAAGAGACACAACAATCAAGCCAAAGGAACAAATAAATTTCGTTGAGAAATTAATTAGAAATCTACTATTAGAAGAGAAAGAAAGAAAAAATAGGTCAATAATAATCATCATGAAGGAAATAAAAGAGCATTGAGAACAAGAAAACACAACCAAATTAATAAGGAGTTTCATTTGTAATAAACTTCATTGGAGTGAAAAAATTCATCAACCATATAAACTAGAAAAAGTAAGGCAAGACATGAAAGCTAGACCAATTAGAGAGATAATGTTTAGTGTAGGAGATAAAAAATAAGTTTTTCAAAATATAAGAATGCTACAAGGGTTAAATTTTTACTTGTATTATGATCTTACATCTATGCAAAAAGAAGAGAAAAGGGTAGAATGGAAAAGGGTAAAGATAGCAAGGAGTAAGGGTAAAGAGGTATGATTGAAAAATGAGAAAGCATACATTATAAATAGAACATATCAAAATAAATACAAAATTGAGGCCCATTGAAAATACTTAACATTGGTAACTTAGAATTTATGTGGATATCCATGGAGGAGTGGTCCCAGTCTAGGGTTGATAGCTAAATAAAATGATGTAATTATACTAATAGAAATACATGAACATGATGGATGTAAGATTCTAGATTATGAAGGATACAGAACGATATCAGTATGGAATGAAGTAACAAAAAATAAAAAGGACATTGAGGAGTAACAATACTAATAAAAACATATTAGGATAGACTCATACAAGTTGAGAAATAAGACCCAAACAAATAGCATATGGATTAGAATCATATATAATGAAAAATTGATTAGCATTGTAGCTTTGTTATTTTTCTCCATAAAAATTAAAATTTTATAAGAAACATGCCTTAGATCATGAGGATCCATATATGGAATTTGAAAAAGATATCATAGAATATAAAAATATTGGAAAGGTGGTTTTAGTGGGTGACTTTAATGCAAGTACAAAAAATAGACAAGCAAGCTCTTTAAAGATCAACGAAGGCATAAATGATAATCTGCTAAGGCTAGAAGAAGAGACAAATCATCATTGGTTAAGGTCCTAAGATAATAGTCAAGAACCCATCACACATTATGGAGAAGAAATTCTTAAACTATGTATCATAGAGGGATTGATAATTTACAATGGTATAAACATGTGGTAACAATATCATAAATATACTTGTCCAATACATAATGGACACAATGTAGTTGATTATGTTTTTTCCAAACATAATTTTATTCCAAGGATAAAATATCTAGAAATTGAAGAAGTTTCTATTAAGAAAAAATATGATCACAATCCAATGTAGATAAAAATTCAAATGCAAGAAAGTGGGCAAGAAAAACATCTTCAAATAAATGAAGGAAAGACAATAGGAAACATCCCTATGCCAACAAAAATTAAAAAATATTTAAAACAACACAAGAATATTATGCAAAGAGAGGAAAGAAAGAGGATATATATTTTTAAAACCTATCATTTTAATAGCAATAAATTAATGGATTTAGTTAGTGAAGCCTTGGAATCATGTAAAAAATAAAAATCCAAGAAAAAAATATGAAATATTTCTTGTAAATTAATGGTATGATGAATAATGCAAAGCATTAAAGAGAACATTGAAAGAACCAAGTAAAGAGAAATATATGTTATATATATATATATATATATAAGGAGTTGTGACTACTCTTATTTTTATCTTGGTATTTGTGTGTATATTGATTTGTATGGGAAGTTGTGGCTAGTATATGTCCTAGTTTTTATATAAGTCTTATGAATGAATGGGTGTGCTAGACTTAAAACCATGTTTATTTTAGCTGTCATGAATGATGTATGTGTTTACTCATCCCACTAATTTATAGAAAATTTTATTATCTTGGTGCATCGCCACCCATAACTTAGTATTATTTATTTTATATTTTGCTTCTTTCCCTTTTCTTGGTGAAATATGGTAGAGTAGAATAGTTTAGGAGATGTGAGTGTTAAAGATTAGAGCAAAAAAGGAACTATCCTTAGAAAAAATCTCAAAGGTTATCCTTTGATCCAAGTTCCACACTCTTAGGACTTTTATATTATGTGCTCTCTACATGACACATGCATTGGACATGTTTAACTATTGTAATGAATGGCCAAGACATCCTGAGCAAACCTACAATTCCATTGGCATGCCTAGTGGGATTGAATTGCATCAATTAGTCCCACCAAGAAAATATTCAAAAGATCAATATTAGTATTAACTAGGATTTTGATTGAAATCATAATTTTCTAACCTATTAATGGCCTAGCGACTCCTGTTACCAAAGAACACAATGTTTGGCGATTCCACTGGTGAGATTGAATCAACAGTTTATGAGCTCTAGGCTCATCAAAAGCTATAACATGAGATAAAATCCATAGTTATCGCTACCTCACCTTAGCCACAATCAAAGAAGAAGAGGTTGACAACAAAATATGGCTATCCTACAAAATTTGATTTAGAGAAGACTCCTTGCCTAGAATCACCAAGGCTCGTTATGATCACTTGTTCCATTTTCCACATGGGATGAGATATTGGACGTAGCATTTAAGTCCTTGCCATATTTTATTAAATAAGATGCAACCACACCATTAGAACATCTTCAAAACATGGTTAACTTATTTGCATTGCACAACATTGGATAATAGAACATAGCATTGCAATTGTTGATAGCATATTTCAAAATAAAAGCATAGAAATAAAGTATCTTACTTTCCAAACACTAAATTATTTAGTGGAACTAGAATTCCAATTTGTTTGAGGATAGATTTGAAGAAACATTAGGTGGAGTGTCCCTCCTAGAGAAACTATTGACCACTAAAAGAGATCCAATGGAGGTCATGGATGACTTTAATACCTAGTTCTACAAAAAATGATACAGGATCCTAGAAAAAATTAGACCTCCCCTAGGTATGGCCATAATTTATTACTTAAATTCATTTGGTTTATAAACAACTATGATGGTAAAGTCTATGGGAGTGAATACACTACAAATAACTTATGGGATAGTTGTTCAAGATAAAAAGGATATCTATATAGAAAGGTTATCACCTAGATCTCATATTCCCCTCTTTCCAAAAATCGAACCTCCCTATCAACCATATTTGGCTATACAACCAACCATATTTTGGCCAACTCCTTCCTTCAAACTAGTTCTAGTATAAGCACCCCTTCCAACTACAGGAAAACCTCTTACTAATACCCACCCTTAAGAGTGGGATAAGATGAAAAACTTGCTAACAATAATATCTAATGATATCATAGCCCTTAAGTGGAAATAAAATATCCAAAGACTCCACTACCAAAATTATCCTAGGCTTCCCTTCTAGCTAGTAAATTTAGGTTACCAACCTCTCCCAAAATGGTTACTAGAGACATCCATCCCAAATATATAGGGAATTGTTAGAGTATATTAAATTATTGGGTACATGCCAATGTACCACCTTGGGTACATTCTTAGACTAGGATATTATCTTAGATTAAGGTTTGAGTAGATACTTCAAGCAAGTAATAAATGCACAAGTGTGAAAAGATGTAAATGTGCATGTAGTCCACATGTACATGAGTCATAGGATAGATAGATGAAGAGTCATAGATAGAGTAAAGGCCAAGTAATGTATCTTCCTATATATATATGCCTTGAGAGTATGAGTTAAGGAGATAGTGAGTAGAATGAGTGGAATGATGTCATGGTAGTGAGTAGGTACAATGTAGTTCTTCAAGTGGCTAGATTTTGGTGTCTATAGATACCCCTTTTTGTATCACGTTGCATGAAACACAATGAGGTGCAAAAACAAGAGACACCTAGTTTGGTGAAGTAGCTTCTTTCCTTGGTGTGCAAGAAGATCCTAAAGACAAAAATTGTTGTTGTAACTTACCCCCTCAATTGGCGAATGAGTGAAGAATGAATCTCACAAGCCAATTTATAGAATTATAGATGATGTGATGAATGTGAATAGTGTAATGAATATGAATAGTGCAAGGAATGTGAATAATGCAATGATTGATTCTATTTTTGTCCCAACAAAAAAGGGGTTTTTGAGTGGATGATATGAATCATGAAAATTAATGATGTAGAGGAATGTGAATGATTGATTCTATTTTTGCCCCAATAGAAAAAGGATTTTTTGAAAATGTGGATGATGCAATGAGTGGTTCTATTTTTGCCCCAACAAAAAAATATATTATTGGAAATGTGGATGATATGAATGATGTAAAGGAATGTGAATGATTAATTATATTTTTTCCCCAACATAAAAATGGGTTTTTGAAAATGTGGATGATGCAATGAGTGATTCTGTTTTTGCCCCAATAGAAAAAGGGGTTTTTTTATTGGATGATATGAATGATGTAAATGACTATGAATGAGGCATCCTAAAATAAAATTTGGTTGTCCCAATTTTTGGGTGATTCTGTGCTATTGGAAAATATGCCTTTTGGCATCATTGAAATGCAAAATGATGAAGATACAAAAATGAGAAAGTAAAGGAACCAATCATCCTAGGGACTTTCTATCTCGAGTGACTGTTAGAAATTATTGAATGTGAAAATAAATTATGTAGTAAAATTTATCCGTGTTTATGGCCCCACAGATAGAGCATCAATGACAATTTTTGAGTAAATTAGTCTAAGCACGGTCTCACTCAAAAAATGATTGATCAAAAAAATGTTATTTTCAGACAAGAGAATGTTGGATGATGATATGGGTAAGTGTGCTTATGGTAATATACCCATCCTATCAAATTGTATGGATAACCAACCGCTAGATATGAGGTTCACTTGATAATGCAAGTGAATTTGACAATGTTTAGTGGAAATGCATTGAATTGTGGATGATATGAATGATGTAAATGAATGTGAATATGAATGGTGCAATGATTGGTTTTGCTTTTACCTCAAAAAAGGGGTTTTTGGAGATGTGGATGATATGAATGATGTAAATGCATGTGAATGATGTAAGTGGATTTTGATAATGTTGAATGGAAATGTATGGGTGATTTTGATGATTTAAAATTTTTTGGAATTGTTTTGGGATATTTTGAAGCAACTTGGGGCAATTTCACAACTTGTAGTTGTAAAAAATAATTAAATACCCAAATAAATTCATGTTATTGCAAAATGTGGTGTAATGATGTGATGAATGATTAGGATAATAAATATGGTAGTTTTGTGAAATTTTGGATTGTTTTGAGCAGGTTTTGCACAATTTAGGCATTTTCGCTTTTGGTTGCAATCAAAAATTACACACCCAAATCAATTTGTGTTATCACAAAATATAATGAAATGATGTAATGAATGCAAGGATGGAATTCAAGGTGATGTTTTTGGGTGCAACTATGTTTTTTAGGTCTTTTGAGTCCTTTTGTAGCATTTTGGATCCAAATGTTGGTTTGCATCCACATCATGCATAGATGCAAGAGAGTGTCTGCCACTTGGCAGATACAGGGGAGAATTTAGGTGCACCAAGAAGACAGCCTAGGGCATTTGAGCATGCCAAAACTGGCTATAAAAGCACTAGAAAGGTAAAATTTGATTCATTATTGCATTCAATATTTCATTAAGTGATGTCTAAAGAGGAGTGAGTGTGAAGGAGTGTGAAGGATTGTGGTGATGACAATGGAGGATGTGGATGCAACAATAAGAGTTGAGGTATAGGTGGTGAAGGTAAGTTATCTTAGCTCTCTTGTTTGGATTTTTGCAAAAAAAATTATTATGCAATGAATGTGATGGTAATGTGCATTTGTGGTTGTGTTGTGTTGTATTTGAGGATCTTGGAGGTTCAACATCAATTCTTGTTTATCATACCTAGGATGAGAAAGGCATTGTATAATGATAACTAGGATTGGCTAGAGTGGGTGGGATTGGTGGGGTGTGCCTACATTGATATGGTGAGGGCTAATAAAGGGTATCTTTTTTTCTTGGTAGAGATATGGGATCTTGATAGGGGACCTTCCAGCTACTGACAGGTGAGATGTCGATGACACTGAAGGACATGTACTACATATTTGATAACTAGTGGAGGGGTTACATGTCTAAGTTTGACATGATAGGGAGTATGAAATGAGGCAAATTTTGGGGGACAAATGAAGGGATGTAAACATTCAAGGTGGAGGGATCAGGTATTTGTACATGTATGTGGTAAAGTGTTGGAGGTACTACCAATATTGATCATGTTCCTATAGGATAATGTGTCATTGCCTAACAACATTGGCTACTGGTTCCTATGGAATATGATTGATGAGCCTCAAATGTATGCATGGGAACCTTATCTACTAGTGTAGATGTACCTAAAATTGTACGAGGTAAAGAGGCAGATGTGGAAGGGGTTAGGATGTAGTGTACTACTATAGATTTGGGGTTGGGAGCATGTTAGTGTGGTGCATCCTATGGTCCTACCATGCAAGTGGGATAGGGATCAACCCTATGCCTTGAGATTGAGGGTAGCTGAGGAGATACAACTAAGATATCCTAGTCGTAGTGGCCAAGAGTGTAGAGATCTATGGGTAAGGTTTATAGTAGACCAGGTTTATTGTAGGCCATGGTGGAATGCTAGGTGGCCAAGTAATGGAGAGTAGCTACGATGGGTTAGGCAGGCTTGATGGGTGGTTGGGTGACATGGGAGTGAGGTGGATTTGATCTAGTTTTCATGAGTGTTGTGATAGTTTGGGATACAAAAAGGTATACATAATTCTCTAATGCTATATAGGCATCTATTTGATGAGTCAAACCTAACATTGTGTGGAGGAGTGGTGGGTGGAGTACGAGGATGATGAGGAGATAGATCTCTCAAATGTGGATGATTTCGAGACCATCATTGACTATGATGTATGGTTTGCTTCACAATCACCATGGGTACCAAGTCAGGTGGTTGAGGAGGGTAGTGGGGATGATGGGGAGGCAATAATGGAGGTCGAGGTGACTCCTTGACATAAAAGAAATCATCAGTCCAGTAATAAAGGGAGGCAAGCATAGGCTATAGTAGAGCAACATCCCAATATTAGGGGTGATGATGATGATGGTGGTGATATAGAGGAGGTTCCAATATAGTGGTATGTGAAATAAAATATGTAATAATGTGATAATGACATGGTGGTATGTGGTGATGGTTGTGGTGATATGGAGGAGGTTGCAATACACTGATATGGTGGTGGTGATATTTATCATTGTCACTTAATCAAGGGCACCAATACGGTGGTATGTGAAATGAAATACTTATGTAATGATGTGATAATGATATGGATGTTGTTTTGGCTTATGGATGATTCTTCTAGAGTTGTTTTATAGAGAGCCAAACATCCTAGTGATGTCATGTTGAGTGGTGTTTTCACCCAATTGTGAAAGCACACTCTTCGGTAGGATCTGAGTCCCAAAATCCTCTGCTTGTAAAGAAATTATGACAAAATAATTTCTCCAAGGTTCCTGTTATGATGGTTCTTTATTTACCAATGATGCTGTTCAATTGAAATGCTAGGAATACCTTAGGGTTACAAGTGGATGTTAACAAGGGGCCTGGTGATTTATTTTATTTTGAAACACAATGGACTCACAGTAAGTTAATATAAAAAGATGAATCTATTTGGATTTCAGGCTCTAGTAGATTTTCAATTATTTATTTAAATGATAGTGAAAAAATGTAGAAAAAAAATAAAGGATTGAAAATAAAGAAATGCAAATAAAAATGAATGAAACTAAACTACGGCCAGAGTGCTATCATCTTGATTGACAAAACCAAAGATAATGAGGTTTCTGCATGCAACCCAACCTATTGAACACCGCAAATTCGCACAGATCCAAATAAGCTAGGTGCGGGTTTCGGGGTTTTTATCGTAATTCAGATTTAGACATTCGCATGAAGCAACCAAGAACACTTGCATTAAACTTCACCTAAAAGCCTAGAAATCTGAAATGGAAAGATAAAACATTAAATATTGCATGCAAAATGACTCCTTCTTTCTTATCAATGAGATGCCAACTCTCTGTGTTTCTGTATTAAATAATATATCAGTTACAATGACAAAATGTTCCAGGTTAAACAAATACAAAACAAATGAAGCAAAATTGCTCCAAGTGCAGGTCCAGAATGGCTTGCAGCCTTTGTCTCTACAACTCTGCTAGCAACAATTTCCACCTCTGTATCAATCTGCGCTTTTGATTTTATACTAACTGATACGGCTCTTCGATTCACCTTGCGTCTCTTCATTTCACTTCCCAGAATGCGTCATTTCAAATTCCTCGCCTTTTTGTTGCTTTTGATTTTATGCGCGCTACCAAAACGTTCGATATTCTTTGTTACATGAAACACTTCTGTAATCCTGACACCTGTATGCCACATGTTCTGCGTTTCTAGCATGTTTCGTAACAGCCCCATGTAAATCGTGATGTCCTTAGGCATGTAGGTTCGTTCCTTTGCCTTCATCGTGAAAACGCGACATGTCATGATATCGCGACATTTTCCTATCAACAGCCTTCTTGCCTTCTTGCCCAGCGAAAATACAACATGTCGCGAAATCGTGACATGTCGCAAAATCGTGACGCTTTTCACTCGACACGCCTTTGGCTGCAACTTGTCACGAAATCATGACGTTTTTCACTCGACACGCCTTTGGCTGCAACCTATCGTGAAATCGTGACGTTTTTCACTTGACACGCCTTTGGCTGCAACTTGTCACGAAATCACGACGTTTTTCACTTCCGTACACTTTGCCAACTTTCTGTCGCGAAATCGCTACGCTTTTTTTTTTTTGCTCCGGGCTGCTCTTGCTGCATTTGGCAGCGAAAACGTGACATGTCACGAAATCGTGACATATTTTCATCCTTACCACTTCGCTGCTTTGGAGCTACAAAACCGTGACCTGTCGCGATATCGCGACGCTTTTCCGTTTCGTGCCTCTTTGCCGTTTTCTATCGTGATATCGCGACATTTTTTTGCTTCGAGCCTCTTTGCTGTTTTTTGTCACGATATCGCGTCGTTTTTCCACTTCGAGCCTCTTTGCCGTTTTCTATCGCGATATCGTGACGTTTTTCCACTTCGTGCCTTTTTGCCGCTTTTTGTCACGATATCGCGATGTTTTTCCTCTTCGTGCCTCTTTGCTGATTTTTGTCGCGATATTGCTACGCTTTTCGTGCCTTGCCCTGTTTGACTAGTTTGACCCACGATTTTGTGACATGTCATGATATCGCGACACTTTTCATTTTCTGCCAGCGACCGCGCAACACGTCATGAAATCGTGACACTTTTCATTTTCTGCCAGCAATCGCGCAACACGTCACGAAATCGTGACACTTTTCATTTTTTGCCAGTGACGGAGCGACATGTCGCGATATCGTGACACTTTTTCATACTTGTGCATTTTTTCCTTTTTCTTGATTTTTAGCATCTGGGTCACTGAGATTTTCTTTGAAAACACGCAATAAAGGTGGGTCCCCAATTTTGGGGTGTGTTGTGGATTAGCCACAACAAATGGCAACTCTGCTGTCAAATGCTCTTGAGAATTTTAGTGAGAACCCAACCTAGAAACACATATAAACTTGAAAACATGCGTTAGCACATAAGCAATATAAACAAATGCCCAAAGATCAGAAGTACGTGAATCATCAGAATCATCAAGTATTAGCTCAGTGTGTAAAATGAATTTCATTCCCTATCATTTGAAATTGATCAACATTCCATTGTCAGTTTTAAATGAATGCATATGTGAGATTGTGAATGATTTGTGTAACCTAATGAATATGCTAAGAGATTTTGTTTTTATAAAAGGCATGGTATTTCTTCTAGTATCATGTACAAACATTCAAGATTGCCAAACCCTCTTAGGATCCACTAATTAATTACTTTATTATATCCCAAAGTTGGTTATGAGTCCCTACTATCTTGAACCCATGTGCAAGTGAATGTGAAATCAGAACTTTGGGGAATCAGACTCCCAACCTAACCAAGATGGGAGTTTAACCCTCTCCTTACTATTCTGATTTAGAGTTCATTACCTCACTTTGAGCAAAATAATTTAACCAATTATGGGAGAAATGGTCATGCTAGTCTAACCCTTTGGACAATCAGTGGTCTTGTTTTTTAGACAAGACATGTTGCCATGCATGGGCATACCTAACCCCATAATCCAAGAATTATCTTCATTTCTTTGGACCTTGGGGATGACTACCCATCCTTTGCAGAGGACAAATAGTATGATCCTTCCAATCCAAAATAAAGATGAGATGGGAAAAATTAATTTTTTACTTCTTGGACCTTGGGGATGACTACCCATCCTTGCTAGGGACATGTAGTATGATCCTTCCAATCCAAGATTTGGAAAAAAAATGGAAACTATTAATTTATTGCTTAGACCTTGGGGATGACTACCCATCCTTTGCAGAGGACAAATAGTACGATCCTTCCAATCCAATATTTATCATGAAATGAGACATAAGAGCTTTGGGGAATCAGATTCTCAACCTAAGCGAGATGAGAATTTATGCCCTATCCTTACTACTCCATGTAGGTCAAATCAAAGCTTTGGGGAATTGGATCTTCAACCTAAGTTCGATGAGGACTTAATCCTATCCTTACTACTCTGATTTTAGGCTTTGAGCTTTATGGAAGTGGTCAAAACCACTATTTTAAGGATCATGTTGCATAATAGGATAGACATGAAAAACTTGTTTCGCCCAACCTTTTCTTCCAAGTTAGTTTTTGATCATTTTGCTCAAGATCCTTTTTAATGTATAAGACGTTCTTGGTTCTGGACATCTCAAGACTCAGTTTCCAACCTTAGGATTTTTTTACATTTATGTTATAACACAACCCTAAGAGGATTTGACACACTTTTATGATTTGTACCTAATATGCATATGCAACTGAGATGGAATGTATATGTAAAGTGAGATGTAACATGAATGCATTATCTCTTGAATTGCAAATGAAATATTTGCCATACAAAACTGACTACTTCATGCATCACAAGTTTCAAACGATATAACTTAAAATGTTTGTGTTACTTGTGGAGCTTTTACAAGACAATTCCAATATTTCATACTCTCCTAATCTTAAGCATAAGTTGACATCTCAATTTTATTTTATTATTATTATTATTATTATTATTATTATTATTTTTTTTTTTCTTTTTTTTTTTTTATAAAAACAAACAAAGCATGTCAATTGAAATCAAACACACAACTTAAATCATGATTAAACTAAGAATCCAAAAATAAAACTTGAAAAACACAAACCAAAACCAAAACCCAAAAACAATCCCAAAAACAAAACTTGAAAGCCCACACCAAAAAACCAAAAATTATATACACTATTGTACAAGATGATGCCAAACTTGGACTATTACTTTCCTGGATCCCAAACATGATTAGAACACATCAAAAAACATATGACACAATACACATGCCAAATTTTGTAGGAATACAACAACAATAATATCATACCAAGCAATGCAACAAATTTCAACTTGCCATGCTCACCATTCCACTTTGATTTAGTTCTATTACCAACATCATAGGTGAGATTCAAATAAAATTGATTAGACAATGGTTGATATTCAATTTTATCTTGTCTATTCTTTAAAGTGCAAGTTTCATCATTCCATTCATGATTTAGAAGTAGGCTTTCCTTTTCAAATGTGAGATGTTGCAAACAAGAGACTATTTCTAAAAATCTTGACTTCAAATCATTTTCCAGGATTTTAAAGCAATCAGAATCATTCAAAACTTGACAAGCATCAACAAAATTTAGCATTTCCTCATTAATGATGTTAGCATCCAAAGGGACATCATGTAACCTATCACTTGAAATTTTTGTAGCTACTACCAAATGTAAATATTTCCCCTTGTCATCCATACTCAACCCATCATGATTAAAATTTATCATAACTTGATGAGTATTAGTAGTTTTTTCTTTTTTCTTGTTGTCTTCTTCATCATCCAATACCTGTTCAAAAACACCAAAGTTAGGCACCCAATCAAACATGCGTCCATATTTTTCAAAACAAGAGCCTAATTTTTCAAGATATGTGTTACGTGACACCTTTCCACAATCAATGGTTTGAGTTGCCCCAAAATCCATATTTTCATTAAGATCATCAATAGCATCCAACCCACACCACTTAGGTTTTGTAATTTCATCATTTTGAGATGGCATAGACCTTGTAAAAACAATAGGTGGATCAATATTTTCGATTTCTTGCCCCCCAAGGGGAACAAATACAATTGATTCTCCTTCTTCATCCATGGTAGTAGAATCATTATCTGTCTCCAACCTTTGATGAGATTCCAAACCTTCTTCCAAAACATTCTCAGATTGTACAGGACTTGTAATATCCTCATATGAAAGGGCAATTGTATTATCCTGCATATCAATAGGCACACAAATTTCATTAGAAGGTTTGGAGTGAGCATACTCTTCCCAAGAATCATAACAATCATCTTTCAAAATCATATTGTGATGCTCAACTATTTCTTCATCATATTTTAATTCATCAACATATTTCTCATCAAATTTATCATCTCCTTCCTTAAATGGTTCAATTACTTCCAAAATAGGGTTATTGCTTGTATTCAAATTGATAAGGTTATCATAATCCACATGTGTAACCCATGATTCATGTTTAACATAATTTGGAAGGGGTGAATTTTTTTGGCCATTACTTTCAACAATGTCATCCAATGTGTCATCCGAATCAGATTCATCCTCATAAAATTCATCTTTTGGTGAGTCAAGGGTTTCCAATCTGTCACCTGTTTCCATACTAGTTGGATCTAGTACTCCTTCCTTGCCTAAAATCATATTCTTATGAAAATAATTGAAATTGATTTTAGCAACATCTTTTGAATCAAGATGAGTATTTTGAAGTTGATTCATACTTAAGAAAGATGGTTGATCTTGCATAGTAGGTTGAGGATTTTGAAATTGATTGAAGCTTGGGAATGATTGTTGATTCTGAAATTGATTCACACTTGAACTTGGTTGAGGTGGATAAATCATTGGGTGGGTAAAGGAGGTATTAAATTATTGAAGATTACATGATCCAAAACCCACACCATAATTTTGACAACTCAATTGCTGCTCAATTGCCATTGCTTGAGTATAGGCTTGTGACAAAGATGAGATTTGAGGCATCCCTCGTAAATATGTGGACATGGGTGAGTCAAGAGCATTGATGTATATTTGGAGAGCCACTCCTTCTTGAAGAACATAAAATGTCACTAATTGTGTATATAATCCAAAGAACCTTTCAGAAAATGACTTCACATTTTCACTTGGTCCTTTTCTAATATAGACCAACTGATTGTACATGAGGATTGGGTCAACTCACTTTTTGTTGAATTGATTGAGAAATGTTGCCTCTAGCTGAGCCCATGAAGTGATAGACCCTAAAGGCAGACTTGTAAACCAATCATATGCCACTTTGTCTAGGGTGTAAAGGAACATTTTACAAGCAACATCATCATACCAACTTGTTAAGTGATTCACAACAAATTTGAATGCTTGAATATGTTCTTCTGTAGTATTTGTCCCATTAGACAAAAATTTAGGAAGACATCCCTCAAAACCAATGGGAAAATAATGTTGAACTCCCGGTATGTTCAATGGGCTACCTGTCATCCACGGTGTAAACATAGCCATTAGTGAATCTTAAAGAATATAACTTTAATACCCAAAAATTCCTTTATTTATTTACTTTTATTATTCTTATTTATTTATTTATTTATTTAAATCAAACCAAATCATATTATTCCTGTATGAACAATCAAAGCATTAAGAACAGTGCATAGCAATTCCTGTAGCCCTTAAATCACAATAAATAAAACCGTTTCATCCCTCCTTGACGAAACTCTCGATTATCACCAAGAAAACTTGCAACAAAAAAACAAATGCTACAGTTTAGCCATTTGTGAGATTTAAGAGATAATTTCAAAATCGAATAAAAAAAAAATATTACTTATGTATGAAAATCAAAATAAAGTAAACCAATTCGGCCCTCCTTCTAGCACCAATCTGTTGAGTGGTGTTTTCACCCAATTGTGAAAGCACACTCTCCGATAGGATCTGAGTCCCAAAATCCTCTGCTTGTAAAGAAATTATGACAGAATAATTTCTCCAAGGTTCCTGTTATGCTGGTTCTTTATTTACCAATGATGCTGTTCAATTGAAATGCTAGGAATACCTTAGGGTTACAAGTGGATGTTAACAAGGGGCATGGTGATTTATTTTATTTTGAAACACAATGGACTCACAGTAAGTTAATATAAAAAGATGAATCTATTTGGATTTCAGGCTCTGGTAGATTTTCAATTATTTATTTGAATGATAGTGAAAAAATACAGAAAAAAAATAAAGGATTGAAAATAAAGAAATGCAAATAAAAATGAATGAAACTAAACTACGGCCAGAGTGCTATCATCTTGATTGAAAAAATCGAAGATAATGAGTTTTCTGCATGCAACCCAACCTATTGAACCTGCAAATTCGCATAGTCCAAATAAGCTAGGTGCGGGTTTCTGGGGTTTTTACTGTAATTCCAGATTTAGACATTCGCATGAAGAAACCAAGAACACTTGCATTAAACTTCACCTAAAAGCCTAGAAATCTGAAAGGGAAAGATAAAACATTAAATATTGCATGCAAAATGACTCCTTCTTTCTTATCAATGAGATGCCAACTCTCTGTGTTTCTATATTAAATAATATATCAGTTACAATGATAAAATGTTCCAAGTTAAACAAATCTAGAACAAATGAAGGAAATTGCTCCAAGTGCAGGTCCAGAATGGCTTGCAGACTTTGTCTTTGCAACTCTGCTAGCAACAATTTCCACATTTGTATCGATCTGCGCTTCTGATTTTATACTAACTGATACGGCTCTTTGATTCACCCTGCATCGCTTCGTTTCACCTCCCAGAATGCGTCGTTTCAAATTCCTCGCCTTTTCGTTGCTTTTGATTTTATGCGCGCTGCCAAAACGTTCGATATTCTCTGTTACATGAAATGTTTCTATAATCCTGACACCTGTATGCCATGTGTTCTGCATTTCCAGCATGTTTCGTAACGACCCCATGTAAATCATGACGTCCTTAGGCATGCAACTTCGTTCCTTTGCCTTGATCGTGAAAGCGCGACATGTCGCGATATCGTGACATTTTCCTGTCAACAGCCTTCTTGCCTTCTTGCCCAGCAAAAATGCGACATGTCACGAAATCGTGACATGTCACAAAATCATGATGCTTTTCACTCGACATGCCTTTGGCTGCAACCTGTCGTGAAATCACGATGTTTTTCACTCGACACGCCTTTGGCTGCAACCTGTCGTGAAATCGCGACGTTTTTCATGTGACACACCTTTGGCTGCAACCTGTCATGAAATCGCAACGTTTTTCACTTCCGTACACTTTGCCAACTTTCCGTCATGAAATCGCTACGCTTTTTTTTTTTGCTTTGGGCTGCTCTTGCTGTATTTGGTAGCGAAAACACGACATGTCATGAAATCGTGACATATTTTCATCCATACCACTTCGCTGCTTTGGAGCCATGAAACGGAAAAGCGTCATGATATCGCGACGCTTTTCCGTTTCGTGCCTCTTTGTCATTTTTTGTCATGATACTTTGCCATTTTTTGTCGCGATATCATGACGTTTTTTCGCTTTGAGCCTCTTTGCCGTTTTCTATCACGATATCGCGACGTTTTTCCACTTCGAGCCTCTTTGCCGTTTTCTGTCGCGATATCACGACGTTTTTACACTTCGTGCCTTTTTGCCGCTTTCTGTCATGATATTGCGATGTTTTTCCTCTTCGTGCCTCTTTGCTGATTTTTGTTGCGATATCGCTACGCTTTTCGTGCCTTGCCCTGTTTGACTGGTTTGACCCGCAATTTTGTGACATGTCGCGATATCGCAACACTTTTCATTTTCTGCCAGCGACTGCGCAACACGTCTCAAAATCGTGACACTTTTCATTTTCTGCCAGCAACTGCACAACACGTCGCGAAATCGTGACACTTTTCATTTTTTGCCAGCGACGGAGCGACATGTCGCGATATCGTGACACTTTTTCATACTTGTGCATTTTTTCCTTTTTCTTGATTTTTAGCATCTGGGTCACTGAAATTTTCTTTGAAAACACGCAAAAAAGGTGGGTCCCCAATTTTGGGGTGTGTTGTGGATCAGCCACAACATGTCAAAAAAACTCATTAAGTTTTATGTAGTTTCACCAAGAACAAATGTGTTTGCAGTAAAATATTCATTTACCAATCATGAGGATGGTAGTGACTCAAGGCAATCAAGAACCAATGTGTGCAAGTGAGTTCATTAACCCGTCTTGAATAAATTGAGATGAAACCTATCATGAAGGATATCGAGAAGCTAGCTTATCCTTATGTGCGGTAAGAGGTCTCTTCAAAAGAGACATATTGCCATGCATGAGTGTACTCCACTACTAGTCAAGAACCTATAGCACTAATGGATATTAGCTCCATAGTCCAATGATTTGATCTTAAGATTTAGGGAAACAAACTACCTAACCATCTGGATGGAAATGTAGTTCTATCCTTATTACTTGAGGATCTATGGTGTGTTATTTGTAAAAGAATTAGAGCTTTGGGGAATCATATTCTCAATCGAAGTGTGATGAGAATTTTACCCTATCCTTACTACTCATTATTTTGTTTAGAATTTTTGATAGTGGTGAAGACCATTGTTTTGACTTTGGACTATGTGCATAATGGGACAAGCAAAGATGAATTTTTGGCTTTGATTTTCAACCCAATCATGGTGTTATCCATCTTTGAAACGAGATGTTTTTAATAAGTTTGAGTTGTTTTTGGTTCAAGAATGTTAGAATCAACTCCTAAAACTCAAGATTTTATTTAGTGAAAAAGTGCCTTGGTCCTATAGAAGACTCGACATGTATTAAAAATTTCTTTTAACACTAGGAGTGGCCAAGTGACCGAAAACAACTAGGAATGATGGGAATTTTATTTTTGCAAATGATGACTTATGAAATGGTGCAATGATATGGATGTGAAATTTTAGGGTGCCCCTGATTAAGGTGACAAGACTTGTTGGATCAATTATTGTCTAAAATTAACACGTGACCCCTAATATGATGGATGGAATGTGCATCAAAATGATAATAAATATACTTATGAAAAGTGAATGTGTGAAATGCAATGTGTATGAATGATATTTTTGTGTATTAGCCATGTATATATATATATATAATACATTAAGTATAGAATACTCTCAAGTGGATGATATTTAGTGGCTCGGGATCTTCTACTCCCTCTAGAATAGCAAGCCTATAAGTTCCTTGACCCACCTTTTGTTTGAAAATGTATGGACCTAACCAATTAACCATAAATTTATCATGAAGATATGGTAATGCATTGGTATCTTGTTGATTCCCTTTAAGGACAATATATCCTACTTGGAATTCATGTATATGGACTTTGGTGTTGTAAGCATGCTTTAAATGATATTGATATACTCATAAATACTCCAAGGCATTAATTTACCTTTCATCGAGTTGTGTGAGTTGGTCAATACATGCTTGTCTAGCAGTATCATCACCTATGAATTCCTGTAATGAAATACGTAGTGAGGAGATATCGAGATCAAGAGGCATGATTGCTTTGGTACCATAGACCAGTGATAATGGTGTTGCCCTAATAGACATGTAGATGCTTTTTTGATAAGCTCATAATGCCAAGGAAATTTGAGTATGCCAATCTCGATGATTTTATTTGAATAATTTATTGAGAATAGCGATCAAGGTCTTATTGGTTACCTCAGCTTATCCATTTTTCTATGGGTAATGAGGAGTCGAGAAACTATGTTGGATATTATATTTCTCACAAAGTGCTTAAACATCCTTATTTTTGAAAGACTTAACATTATCAAAGATTATTTTTTAGGGAATATCAAAGTGACAAACGATATGTTGAAGCATAAACTCCACAATTTGAGGTCCTATTGTACTAGTTAGAGAAATTGCCTCAACCCACTTTGTGAAGTATTTAGTGGTATTAATGATGAATGTATGTTATCTTGAGGAAGGAGGTAAAATTTTAGCAATCGTATCCAAACCCTATTGTGGAAATGGCGAAATACTTTGAATAAAATGTAAGGCTTATGATGGCACATGAGTTAAATTAGCATGTTGCTAACATTGTTGACATTTCTTAACATAAGTACAACAATCACATTCCATGGTGGGCCAATAATAACCCATGCAAAAAATGTGCTTTGTGATGGCCATTCCACTAAAGTGACCACCATAAGTACCATCATGATCTTCACATATTGCTCTTTAGGCCTCTGCGAGCTCGATACAATAAAGGAGGACTCCATAACCACGTCTATACAACATGTCCCCTAATATAGTGAAATGATCTACCTTTTGTTTGAAAGTTCATTTGGCATTTTGTGATATGTGTGATAGGAGTGATTCAAACTTGAGGAAGGATTTTACATGACTAGACCAAGGCTCATATGACTCTACGTAGATAAAGCAAACATCCTTCTCATATTTAGATTTAGCACAGGAAATTACATATTTAGAGATTTTTGTGACAATTAATGGTTGTACATCTCCTTCAGAGTTCTTTGGAATTAGTGATCCTAGAGAGGCCATTGCATCTGCAAATATATTAGTTGATCTAGAAACGCTATCAATCTCATACCAGTCAAATTTTACAACCAATTTCATTGCTACTTGATAAAGTTTTAAGACTGGTTCTTTGCATTGGTATTCTCTATTTACTTGATAAATATCAAGTTGAGAATCATAAAATATCCTGATACGCTTTATGCTCATAGCTATGGTGGCTTGAAGTCCTCATATTAAGGTTTCATACTCTACATTATTTTTTGTGCATGGGAAATTGATTTTGAATGATAAAGGAATAGGTATCATTTGAGGTGTATGAAATATGAATCCTAGAACTTTTCATTTTTCACACTTAGAACCGTCAAAGAAGAGTGTAATATCCACATTCTATTTAGGAATGACATCTTCCTCATGTTGAGTGATGGTAAATACCGAATTATTTGGGAGCTCAATAGTCAAGGGTTGATCACTAGGAAGTGGAGCTTCTGCAAGCTGATCGTCTATTACTTGATATTTAATGGAATTTTGACTAATAAACTCAAGATCAAATTCTATTAGGAGCATTATCCATTTTACAGTGCATGTGTTTTTGTAAGTGCGAGTCATCATGTAACACAAAGGATTTTCTTTAGCTATGATACAGGTAGTGTGACTTAGCATGTAATGTCTAAGTTTCTTAGTGGTGAAAACCACTACTAGGCATAATTTTTACACATAAGCATATCTGGTTTCATAGCTTACTAGTGTTTGACTAATGTAATAGACTACTTGCTCTCAATTTTTTTCATTTTTTTGTGCAAGCATTGTACCAAAGACAAAGTCCATTGCTAAAATATGAAGATGGAAGGGAACCCTCTGGTGAGGTGGAATTAATACTGGTGGAGAAGCCAAGTATTATTTAATATCATAAAAATCTTTTTGACATTCCTTTATCCATGAAAATATCACTCCCTTTTGTAGCAAGCGATTTAATGGCTTGCATTTGTCTAAGAGTTGTGCAATGAAACAATGGATCTAATGGATCTTTCCTTGTAAACTATGCAACTCTTTCAAGTTTTTTGGGGGAGTCATCTCCATGATGACCTTGACCTTATTTGGGTCCACTTTAATGCCTCTCTTAGAGACAATGAATCCTAGGAGTTTTCCTGAGGTGAAACCGAAGACACACTTCTTGGGGTTCAACCTTATATTATGCTCTAGCAGTTGATAAAAAATGTGTTCTAGGATACCAATGTGCTCTTGTTGGGTTTTAGATTGTATGAATAAATCATCCACATAGTCTTCAATGATATTATGCATGTAATAATGAAATATTTATGTCATGGCACATTGATAAGTGGCACCTAAATTTTTAAGGTCAAATTATATTACCTTGTAACAAAAAGTCCTTCAAGGTATTGTGAATGTTGTTTTGTATTGGTCATCAAGATTGATTCCCAAAATCCTCTGCTTGTAAAGAAATTATGACAGAATAATTTCTCCAAGGTTCCTGTTATGCTGGTTCTTTATTTACCAATGATGCTGTTCAATTGAAATGCTAGGAATACCTTAGGGTTACAAGTGGATGTTAACAAGGGGCCTGGTGATTTATTTTATTTTGAAACACAATGGACTCACAGTAAGTTAATATAAAAAGATGAATCTATTTGGATTTCAGGCTCTGGTAGATTTTCAATTATTTATTTGAATGATAGTGAAAAAATACAGAAAAAAAATAAAGGATTGAAAATAAAGAAATGCAAATAAAAATGAATGAAACTAAACTACGGCCAAAGTGCTATCATCTTGATTGAAAAAATCGAAGATAATGAGTTTTTTGCATGCAACCCAACCTATTGAACCTGCAAATTCGCATAGTCCAAATAAGCTAGGTGCGGGTTTCTGGGGTTTTTACTGTAATTCCAGATTTAGACATTCGCATGAAGAAACCAAGAACACTTGCATTAAACTTCACCTAAAAGCCTAGAAATCTGAAAGGAAAGATAAAACATTAAATATTGCATGCAAAATGACTCCTTCTTTCTTATCAATGAGATGCCAACTCTCTGTGTTTTTGTATTAAATAATATATCAGTTACAATGATAGAATGTTCCAAGTTAAACAAATCTAGAACAAATGAAGGAAATTGCTCCAAGTGCAGGTCCAGAATGGCTTGTAGACTTTGTGTTTGCAACTCTGCTAGCAACAATTTCCACATTTGTATCGATCTGCGCTTCTGATTTTATAGTAACTGATACGGATCTTTGATTCACCTTGCATCACTTCGTTTCACTTCCCAAAATGCGTCGTTTCAAATTCCCTGCCTTTTCGTTGCTTTTGATTTTATGCGCGCTGCCAAAACGTTCGATATTCTCTGTTACATGAAATGCTTCTATAATCCTGACACCTGTATGCCATGTGTTCTGCATTTCCAGCATGTTTCGTAACGACCCCATGTAAATCATGACGTCCTTAGGCATGCAACTTCGTTCCTTTGCCTTGATCGTGAAAGCGCGACATGTCGCGATATCGTGACATTTTCCTGTCAACAGCCTTCTTGCCTTCTTGCCCAAAGAAAATGCGACATGTCACGAAATCGTGACATGTCACAAAATCATGATGCTTTTCACTCGACATGCCTTTGGCTGCAACCTGTCGTGAAATCACGATGTTTTTCACTCGACACGCCTTTGGCTGCAACCTGTCGTGAAATCGCGACGTTTTTCATGTGACACACCTTTGGCTGCAACCTGTCATGAAATCGCAACGTTTTTCACTTCCGTACACTTTGCCAACTTTCCGTCATGAAATCGCTACGCTATCCTGCTTTGGGCTGCTCTTATTGTATTTGGCAGCGAAAACACGACATGTCATGAAATCGTGACATATTTTCATCCATACCACTTCGTCGCTTTGGAGCCATGAAACGGAAAAGCGTCATGATATCGCGACGCTTTTCCGTTTCGTGCCTCTTTGTCATTTTTTGTCATGATACTTTGCCATTTTTTGTCGCGATATCATGACGTTTTTTCGCTTTGAGCCTCTTTGCCGTTTTCTATCACGATATCGCGACGTTTTTCCACTTCGAGCCTCTTTGCCGTTTTCTGTCGCGATATCACGACGTTTTTACACTTCGTGCCTTTTTGCCGCTTTCTGTCATGATATTGCGATGTTTTTCCTCTTCGTGCCTCTTTGCTGATTTTTGTTGCGATATCGCTACGCTTTTCGTGCCTTGCCTCGTTTGACTGGTTTGACCCGCAATTTTGTGACATGTCGCGATATCGCAACACTTTTCATTTTCTCGCAGCGATCGCGCAACACGTCTCAAAATCGTGACACTTTTCATTTTCTGCCAAGAATCGCACAACACGTCGCGAAATCGTGACACTTTTCATTTTTTGCCACGACGGAGCGACATGTCGCGATATCGTGACACTTTTTCATACTTGTGCATTTTTTCCTTTTTCTTGATTTTTAGCATCTGGGGTCATCGAAATTTTCTTTGAAAACACGCAAAAAGGTGGGTCCCCAATTTTGGGGTGTGTTGTGGATCAGCCACAACATGTCAAACAAACTCACTAAGTTCTATCTAGTTTCACCAAGACCAAATGTGTGTGTAGTGAAATGTTCATTTACCAATCATGAGCATGGTAGTGACTCAAGGCAATCAAGAACCAATGTGTGTGCAAGTGATTTCATTAACCCATATTGAGTAAATTGAGATGAAACCTATCATGGAGGATACCGAGAAGCTAGCTTATCCTTATGTGCGGTTAGAGGTCTCTTCAAGAGAGATATGTTGCCATGCATGAGCGTACTCCACTACCAGTCAAGCATCTATAGCCTCGATGGATATTAGCTCCATAGTCCAATGATCTGATCTTAAGATTTGGGGAATCAGACTACCTAACCATCTGGATGGAAATGTAGTTCTATCCTTATTACTTGAGGATCTATGGTGTGTGATTTGTAAAAGAATTAGAGCTTTGGGGAATCATATTCTCAACCGAAGTGTGATGAGAATTTTACCCTATCCTTACTACTCATTATTTTATTTGGAAGTGTTGATAGTGGTGAAGACCACTATTTTGACTTTGGACTATGTGCATAATGGGACAAGCAAAGATGAATTTTTCGCTTTGAGGTTCAACCCAATCATGGTGTTATCCCTCTTTGACACAAGATGTTTTTAATAAGTGTGAGATGTGTTTGGTTCAAGAATGTTAGAATCAACTCCCAAAACTCAAGATTTTCTTTAGTGAAAATATGCCTTGGTCCTAGAGAAAACTCGACATGTATTGGAGGTTGCTTGAAACACTAGGAGTGGTTGAGTGACCGAAAACACCTAGGGATGATGGGAATTTTGTTTTTGCAAATGATGACTCGACTTATGAAATGGTGCAATGATATGGATGTGAACTTGAGGGTGCCCTTGATTAAGGCGACAAGACTTATTGGATCAATTACTATCTAAACTAAGAAAATGACCCCTAATATGGTGGATGAAATGCATCAAAATGATAATGAATGTACTTATGGAAAGTGAATGTGTGAAATGCAATGTGTATGAATGATGTTTTTGTGTATTAGCCATGTATATATATACATATATAAAATACATTAAGCATAGAATACTCTCAAGTGGATGATGTTTAGTGGCTCGGGATCTTCTACTCCCTCTAGACTAGCAAGCCTATAAGTTCCTTGACCCACCTTTTGTTTGACAATGTATGGACCTAACCAATTAGCCATGAATTTATCACGAAGATATGGTAATGCATTGGTGTTTTGTTGATTCTCTTTAAGGACAATATATCCTACTTGGAATTCATGTAGATGGACTTTGGTGTTGTAAGAATGCTTTAAATGATCTTGATATACTCGTAAATGCTCCAAGGCATTGATTCACCTTTCATCGAGGAGCATGAGTTGGTCAAGACATGCTTGTCTAGCAGTATCATCATCTATGAATTCTTGTAATGAAATACGTAGTGAGGGGATCTCGAGCTCAAGAGGCATGATGGCTTTGGCACCATAGACCAATGAGAATGGTGTTGCCCTAATAGGCATGTAGATGCTTTTTCGATAAGCCCATAATGCCAAGGGGATCTGAGTATGCCAATCTCGATGATTTTCTTTGACTAATTTCTTGAGAATAGCGATCAAGGTCTTATTGGTTGCCTCAGCTTATCCATTTGTCTATGGGTAATAAGGAGTCGAGAAACTATGTTGGATATTATATTTCTCACAAAGTGCTCAAACATCCTTGTTTTTGAAAGACTTACCATTATCAAAGATTATTTTTGAGGGGATACCAAAATGACAGATGATATGTTGAAGTATAAACTCCACAATTTGAGGTCCTATCGTACTAGTTAGAGGAATTACCTCGACCCACTTTGTGAAGTATTCAGTGGTAGTGATGATGAATGTGTGTTATCCCGAGGAAGGAGGTGATATTTTACCAATTGGTCCAAACCCCATTGTGAAAAGGGCCAAA
Source organism: Wollemia nobilis (assembly GCA_028583015.1). Classification (NCBI taxonomy): domain Eukaryota; kingdom Viridiplantae; phylum Streptophyta; class Pinopsida; order Araucariales; family Araucariaceae; genus Wollemia; species Wollemia nobilis. Next base: position 8,988,336 of record JAQPPZ010016874.1, read on the forward strand.
TACTCTGAATAGGTTGTAAGGCTTGTGATGGCACATGAGTTAAATTAGCATGTTGCTGATATTGTTGATATTTCTTGACATAAGTGCAACAATCACATTCCATGGTGGGCCAATAATAACCCATGCATAAAATGCACTTTGTGATGGCCATTCCACTAAAGTGACCACCACAAGTACCATCATGAGCTTCAGATATTGCTCTTTGGGCCTCTACAAGCTCGAGACAATGAAGGAGGACTCCATCATAACCACATCTATACAACACGTCCCCCAAGAGAGTGAAATGAGCTACCTTTTGTTTGAAAGTTCATTTGGTAGTTCGTGACATGTCTTATGGGAGTGTTCCAAACTTGAGGAAGGATTTTACTTGACTAGACCAAGGCTCATATGACTCTACGTGGATAAAGCAAACATCCTTCTCATCTTTAGATTCAGCATGAGAAATTGCAGATTTAGAGATTGTTGTGACAATTAATGGTTGTACCTCTCCTTCGAAGTTCTTTGGAATCAGTGATCCTAGAGAGGCCATTGCATCTGCAAATCTATTAGTTGATCTAGGCAAGCTATCAATCTCATACCAATCAAATTTTACAAGCAATTTCATTGCTACTTCATGATAAAGTTTTAAGACTGGTTCTTTGCATTGGTATTCTCCATTTACTTGATGAATGACAAGTTGGGAATCACCAAATATCCTGATACACTTTATGCTCATAGCTATGGCTGCTTGAAGTCCTAATATTAAGGCTTCATACTCTACATTATTTTTTGTGCATGGGAAATTGAGTTTGAATGATAAAGGAATAGGTATCCCTTGTGGTGTATGAAATATGACTCCTACACCTTATCCTTTTTCACACTTAGAACCATCAAAGAAGAGTGTAATATCCACATCCTCTTCAGGAATGACATCTTCCTCTTATTTAGTGATGATAAATACCGAATCATATGGGAGCTCAATAATCAAGGGTTGATCACTAGGAAGTGGAGCTTCTGCAAGTTGATCGGCTATTACCTGATATTTAATGGATTTTTGATTGATGAACTCAAGATCAAATTCTATTAGAAGCATTATCCATTTTGTGGTGTGGGTGTTGTTGTAAGTGCGAGACATCATGTAACACAGAGGATTTTCTTTAGCTATGACATAGGTAGTGTGACTTAGCATGTAATGTCTAAGTTTCTTAGTGGTGAAAACCATTGCTAGGCATAATTTTTCCACATAAGCGTATCTGGTTTCATAGCTTACTAGTGTTCGACTAATGTAATAGATTGCTTGCTCTCGGTTGTTTTCATTTTTATGTGCAAGCATTGTCCCTAATGCAAAGTCCATTGCTAAAACATAAATATGGAAGGGGACCCCCGAGTGAGGTGGAGTTAATACTGGTGGAGAAGCCAAGTATTGCTTGATATCATCAAAATCTTTTTGACATTCCTCTATCCATGAAAATATCACCCCCTTTTGTAGCAGGTGATTGAATGGCTTGCATTTGTCTGAGAGTTGTGCAATGAAATGATGGATCGATTGGATCTTTCCTTGTAAACTATGCAACTCTTTCAAGTTTTTTGGGGGAGGCATCTCCATGATGACCTTGACCTTGTTTGGGTCCACTTCAATGCCTCTCTTGGAGACAATGAATCCTAGTAGTTTTCCTGAGGTGACACCGAAGACACACTTCTTGGGGTTCAACCTTACATTATGCTCTAGCAGTCGATCAAAAAATTTTTCTAGGACACCAATGTGCTCTTGTCGGGTTTTAGATTTTGCCAATAAATCATCCACATAGTCTTCAATGATCTTATGCATGTAATCATGGAAGATGTATGTCATGGCACATTGATAAGTGGCACCTACATTTTTAAGGCCAAATGGCATTACCTTGTAACAAAAATTCCCCCAAGGTGTTGTGAATGTTGTTTTGTGTTGGTCATCAAGATTGATTCGAATCTGGTTATATCCTAAAAAACCATCCATTAAAGATAGCATTTCATGGCCAGTGCAAGTGTCGACAAGAGTATCGATGTTTGGTAGAGGAAATTCATCCTTAGGACACACTTTGTTAAGATCTCAAAAGTCAGTGCAAATGTGTATCACCTCGTTAGGCTTGCGAATGGGCACCATATTTGAAAGCCACTCAAGATAGTCAATGGGTTGAATGAAACCCATATCTAATAGCTTTTGAAGCTCTTCTTTGACCATGAGGGCAATGGTAGGATGTAACTTTCTCAATTTTTGTTTGACCGACTTAGCATCAGGATGCAAGGTTAAATTATGGACAACCAAGTTAGGGTCAAGACCAGGCATGTCTTTATAGGACCATGCAAATATGCCCTTCTTCTTCTTGAGGAGAGCTATCAATTGCTCTTGTTCATCCATGGATAAACTTTTTCCAAGTTTAATGATTTATGGATTGTTTACATCTGTACTAAGGTTCACATCTATAGTATCTTCAATGGCCATGTGTGAACCTTCCTCAAGTTGATGGGGTATTGGGATCAGATGAATGTCATCAATGATATTATCAAACTCCTCTAGCACAGTCTCTTCCATTTTTACCTAGAAAATAGTTAGAGCTATGGGTGAAGGTGAAGGTGAATGTAGAGGAATGTAGATGGTAGAAGCCCTTAACAATTCCTCAAAAAGGATGAACTTAGAAAAGGATGGTGGTGATGAAATCTATTCCATATCAATGAGGCTTATGTCAATAGGAATTGGTTTTGCCAAATCGTATGGATTACGGAGTGGGATGAATAAGTCAACTAGATTCATGATGACTTAGTGGGAAATGGTGGGTGGCAATGTGAAGGGTGGTTTGTCCTACCTTTTAGAATCGATGAAGGAACCTTGAGAACCTGGATAGCAGCAAGCAACATGTATAAACATAAATGACAAGGCCATGCAAATGCAATGCAAATATATTTATATTTTTGTGTTTTTATTTTTATTTTTTATGTACATATGTTACATCAAGTTGTTGTGAGGTGATCAATGAAGTGGAGGTGGTGGTTCATCGATAGGCTCAGCTTTCTCCCTTGGGAGAAGCAAATAGAAAATGGGTTGATGGATGGGGAACATTATGAGATAATACTCATCCTATTCAGTGAATGGAGTGATTGGGATTGATTCCTCTTTAGATTCATCTGAAGCTATCGATATGATATTGTATTCTTCATATAAATCCTCAAAGTCATCATTGTGATTGGTTTCCTCTTCTAAATCTAAATGGAGGCTTTGAAAAGCTTGTTCAAAAGAGGAAATGGAAGGATGTGAATGGTATCCCAAACCTGAATGGTCATGCACCTCTCGATATTGAGGTTTGATAATGTCATGCATGCCCTGTTCATGTCATCCTAGGCCATATCCTTGCCAATTGACTCGATGAAAGTATCATAATGGGAAACTGATCATGTGCTCTATATTGGCAAGGACTGGCTACTTAGGTTCAACTGGGGAAAGTGGATCGGATGATGAATCGACCCCCCATATATGAAGTTGATTTTGTTAGGTGTTGAACCCATATTGTACACCACTCCTATGGATAAGGGTGGGTCATGTGGGTGATCGTAATCCCTAACAGTTTGGATGCTTAGTGGTGTAACTATGACATCTTGGACCATGTATTCACCAATGCTAGGATTGGTGAGGTGGACTACAACTTGTGTGGGTGATGAGGTGGATGGAGTGGATGTGGAGATGTGGGGCTCATGGGTGGCTTGTGGCTCCAATGAGGGAGGAGATGAATGGTGAAATGGCATCTCATAGTCTATCAAATCAACTTGTGAGACATCAACTAGTGGAGATGAAGATGGATTTGGTTGAGGGGTTTGATGGATGACTGATGATGTTGATGTGGATGAAATGATAGTAGGTGTTTGTGGAGTAGGTTGGATGGGGGATGATGAATGGGTGGTGATAATGGGTGATGTTGATATTGATGATGTGGATGGTGTGGATTGGGTTTGACCACATGTACATGTAACCGACTGTGATGAAGGTGTGGGTGTGGAAGTGGAAGCTTGATGTGGGGTAGTGATGGGGAGCTCCTCAAGAATAGGAGATTTTGATGAAGAAGTGGTGTGATGTGAGGTGGATGGTATGGTTGATGGAGTTAAGAATAGGTGGGTGGATGGAAGTGTGGATTCATATGGATTGGAAATGAAGTTGCAGTACTTAAATGGTTTGATATCCATTGGTATGCAATGAATCTATCCCTCATGTACATATTTTAAGCATTGATGTAGTATTGAAGGGACACATTTCATTTCCCTTATCCAGGGGCATCCAAGGAGTACATTGTAAGCCATGGACCCCTCCAGGATATGGAACATGGTATGCAATATCTTAACCCCCACTTCTATAGGTAAGACGATAGTGCCAACTATAGAACAAAGAGCATCATTGAATGCTCTCAAGGTGAATGTGGATTTGGTTATGTGTGAGGGTGGAATATTGAGATGTTGAAGGGTGGAGGTGGTGATGATGTTGATGGATGAGCCGGTGTCAATCAGCACTCATTTGAAAGGCTTCCTATCAACTTGAGCCATGATATGTAATGGAGGATCTGGTGATTCTGATGATATTGATTTGATCTCAAAATCATAGAATGTGATAGAGGGCTCCATACATGTTTGAATACTCCCCACAAAATTTTTAAAGGCATTAGTATCTTGGGATTGAAGTTCAATGGACTTTAAAATTTCCATTAATGCCTCACAGTGTGGGGGAGATTGTTGTATGAGCTCATAGATGGATAGTTTGGTTGAAGCTATTTTAAGGCTAGTTGTTAGTCAGCTACTTAGGGAGATGATGGGTCTTTGTGGATGGATTGGAAGATGAATGGGATGGGATGAATTGGAAGAAAAATGGATAGGTGATGATGAATTGGTAGGTTGTGGAGACACATTTTATTGAGATGCCATAGGAGGTTGAACTGCTTGTTGATGTTCATTTTATTGATTGGTGCTTCTTTGACCTTGAGTGACTACATGGATAGCCCCCACAAAACCTTGGTACTATTGTACATGATTAACTTGGTTAGGAGGAGTCATGGTATTTGATCCCCCTATCATTTGTTGTTGTTCCTCATGATGAGGAAGTGGTGTTTGGTATATACCAAGGTTTTGATTTTGTTGTGCTAAGGGGTTATCAAACTTAATGGCCCCTAGGTCTATCAAGTCTTGCACCATGTTTTTAAATGTAAAGAAATTGTTAATGTCATGCCCTTTCTATCGATGGAAAGGATAAAATAAGTGCTCCTTATAGTTCTTGCCATGTTTGATTTGATCTTCTAGTTTAATTTTGGGTAAGGCAATGGCATTAGTGTCATACAACCTATGGAAGAGGGAGGCATATGATTCAGGCAAGGGTGTGTAGGTGCGGTCTTGTCAAATAGATTATCGACATTGATGGTTGTCCATAGTTGACACTATGTTATGAAGTTGTTGTGGTGGGGGCACCGCTTGATAATTTACTTGTTGTGGTTGTTGTGGTGATTGATGTTGTTGGTGTTGATTGTGGGGTTGTTGAGTCATTTGGGGTTGACTCAAAACCACTTGATTTACTTGTCCTAATTTTTATTGGCCAAAATGATTTCCTTTAGATTGGCCCTTATTGTGCCATTCTTTTTTCTTTGGTTGGATCATGCCCTCTTGGATTTTTATCTCTTCAATTACATAAGCCTGGGTGAGAGCTTCATCAAATGTTCTATATTATTGTAGTTGCAATAACAAGGAGATGGGTTTCAAGCAACTCCTTGCAAACATTCAGGTCAATTCTTCCATTGGTAGGGAGAATGACAACTTAGTGATAACTGCCCTCCAACGGTTTCCAAAATCATAGACCGACTCTTCATCGAATTGTTTAAGGTTGTACAGGTCGATCAATGTGGTTTTCTTATAGACATTGAGGGAGAACCTTTCCAAAAATTTATCCACCAATTGTTCAAATGTGTAAATGCTATGGTGTGGTAGATGATTATACCAATCTAAGGCATCTCCCCCAATGTATGAGGAAAATTTTTGAGCATCAAAGCATCTTGATCTTGAATTTGAAAGCATGAGTGAATGAATGTGCTGATGTGCTCTCTAGGGTCCTCAGTCCCTTTGAATTTGTCAAATTTTGGTATTGTAAAGTCTATCGGATAAGGCAGTGATGGTACCAAAAAATGAATAGGTTGATTGATCAGTTATCTCAGTGTAGGCTTTTGGTACATCATACCAAGAGTATGCATAATCAAGCTGTCAATATATTGTTGCATGGCTTGGATTTTAGGGTCTTCCATGTGTGTGTAGAAGCCCTAAATTATTTGATGATTGTGTGGAGGTGGGGTGTGTGGAGTGGTGAATTGTTGAGATGGAATGTGATGTTGATGGCTTGATGGATTGAAGGGTATTTGATGATGTTGGGTATGTTGTTGGGCTTGGTGATGGAGTAACTATTATTGATGGAGTGGAGATGAGGTTTGTGGAATGTGAATGTGTTGGGTTGTGGAAGTGGGGTTGATGTGGGTGAATGGAGGTGTGGGTATAGCAACCTGAGAATATTGTGATACCTAAGATGGATCAGGGGTGAAGAAAGTGTGTTGGCTTGGAATGGAATGGGGTTTAAAATTTTCTACTTGTGATTGTTGTTGAGGGTAAGAACGAGCATCTTGTTGGCCCATGAGCAATTGATTGAGGTGTTGCCATGCTTGTTGTATGGCAATTTTTGATGTAGATTGTGTAGTTGTGGTGGAAGTGGATGTAGGTGAGGTGTGAGTGTTGGTAATGTTGGTGGAGGTTAATGGAGGGTAAGTTGTAAAAGGAATCACAATTGAATGGGGGGTGGTAGGTGGAATGGTGGATGGAATCTATGAAGTAACATTAACTTATGCTTCATAGAGTGGGTTGGAATAGGTAGTGGTGTAGGTAGATGGGATGGAGGTGCTTTGGCTACATTATGGTGGAGGAATTTGGTGTGAGGGTGTAGATGTTACCTCAAAAAGAGGGTTGGTGTAGACTTGATTAAAATTATTGGGATGTGAGTGAGCAAGTTCCTACTAAGAAGAAGGAACATGTTTGGGTGGGATGTGAAGTGGTTCTAGAATAGGATTGGTTGGTCTTAAATAAGCTCCAACTTTGTCCATGTCTATGTAGGTGATGCAAGGATCAGTGGGTGTGGATGGCTCAATTTTTGGAATGGAGGTGTGGATGGCTCTTTGTATCACATCAGCATTCGAAGTGAATATAGTGTGAGAAGGTCTAGTAGATAAGTCAAAATAGCTTGTCTATGCTATACTAGTTGGGTTAGCCATAAAAGTGGTTGGGAAGGAATGGAGCACTCCATGGATGAGGTAGGTACTTGACTCATGGCTCTAGCTTGATTTTAGATCAATACCATAAGCTATAAGTAGGCAGGGGTAGTGAATGTGTAGGATGTGTGTGGAAAGTGAGATGGTAAATGAAAAATACACAGAATCAAACAAACAATTGTATCCTATGTCTTGCAACAATTTTTTTATTTTGAATTTTTTTGTGTGTTTGATTTTATGACCCTAAGCCTAGACAACTATGCAGGGTGGCTTCCTAAGGTGGATGTCAAGTGGAGATTTTTTTGGTGATGAAATCCAAAAAAATCACTCATGGGCTGCTAAGGTATCTATGGGGTGAGCCAATGGATGGAGATGAAGCCCACCATCACTGGTCTCGATCAGTGGTTGGTGATGAAATCCAACTCACTAATGTTGAAAGTGAAACATGCAAAGTGTGTGGATTCTTTTTAAATTTTTTTTCTATGGTGTTTTTCATAAAATGTAAAGAAACCCTCTTTCACTCAACCAAGTTGGTGACTAGGAACACTAATACCAAGCCCCTCAAAAGAGTCTAGGGTACACCTCTTAAGATCCACTCTAAATCAGCAAGTGTTTCCAATAGTGGAGGGTTCGCCTAGCTCTTCCACTCTGAATCAGCAAGTGTTTCCAATAGTGGGAGGAAGCTTGAGCACAAGTGACTTTGTTCTAGCCTAGAAGAGTGAGGATTGGGAAACTTTAGCCTAAAGTGCAACTACTATGCTTTTTAATTTTATTGCACACAACACACAAGGCAGAAAGCAAAAACACCATGAAAGACAACCAAAAACTTGAATCTAGTGTAATGAATGTCTAATGCAACTAAAATGAATGCACAGATGCAGATTTATCCCTATGTGCAATTCTATATGATTTTGAAAATGCTTATGAATGCCTAAGATATTTAACAATGCAAGATGTTGCTTTTTAAATAGAACAATAAATATTTATTTTCTTTTCTTTCTTTTTAAAAAGAAAAAAATGTGAGTGGAGTTTAAATAGGACTTACCAAAAGTCCTACATATTTTTCTCCAACTTTGTAAATGTAATGCAGAATCCCATAGTTTTCTCTATCGAAACCCATAATTTTCCTATAAATTTCTCAAAACCATACTCAAACTCTAATACTCTATAAACAAACTCCAATACTCCCCATACTACTCTCTTAATACTCTTTGGCATCCACATGGATGCTGTGTGGCATCCCACAAATGTTGTATGACATTAGAACAACTATAGATTGAATCTCATAGCTCCCAAAAACCCTAGCCCTAGATCTCATGATTTTTGTGCTAACAAATTTCCAAAACCTGCAACAGAAATAGAAAATATAGATAAAAAATATTGACAAGGTAAGTTAAAATGTGAAACCCTTTGGGGGTCCCACTATGATCGCCATTTTGTAAAGCAAAAATGAACAACACCAATAAAAGCACTAGATCAAAGCAAATGATACAATATGCATAAAATGAAAGATCTTTATTTATATTGAACTCAAGGAGCCTGGATCTCCACTTTATACAATAAATTTACCCCAAATCAGGGGTTACAATGCAACATATTGCTTTGATACAATTATTACAATAAGAGGGTTTGAAACCCTCATTCAAAAGAATGCTGGTGTCTTTGGGTCATCTTCACTCCAAACAATTTGTGAGTGGGCTTGCGTATCCCTATGGGGCCACTCGAGCTGCAACAACCATCAATGAAGATATCTCCTATACTTGCAAATAGATCACAACACAAAAATATTAGTAGTATATGTGAGGGCTCCACTGTGTGAGACCCTCTGAATAATATATCTACAAACCCTAGGTGTAGTGATGATAAAATGTAAGTCAAGTATAGAAAATGTAAGTTAAAAACCAAATAATACATGTTACCTTGTTAGAATGTACCTGATTTATTTGATCTATGTCTCTACTTCCTCGATATGATGATGCATGAATACCCATGAGCATTCGAGGGTTTATCGACTACAAACTGGTCAAAGGCAAACACCTAGGAGCATCCGAGAATGGTTGTGGATGCCTTACAACATTCAGGGGAATGCCCTAGAGCATTTGGGGGTGATGGAGAATGCTCTACAGAATCTGGGTAGGGTTCACAGAGGTTTCGATGGTGGATATGGTGGATGCGAAGGTGGTGAGGGCTTGCAAGAATGCGAAGGAAGTATGAAAATGAATGGGATGCTAGGGTTCACAACCAGGATGTTAATTTTTTTGACCTCTCAAAATTTTTCTAACCTTGATTCACAAAAATGAATCATCTTTTATAATTTTCCCTTGATCATGTTAGGGTTTTGATGACACCAACGGGTGACCGATATTAAAACATAATGAAGGGTTGAGATTGAGATTGGACAAGTGACTATAGGCAACAAATCCACCTCCTAGAAGAAGAAGAAGTGATCAAAGAGGATTTGCTCAGTTTTGATAGTTTTGACAGTTTGCCAAGTTTTGTAAACCATACAGGTAGGGGTAAACCATACAACTGGATGGAAAAATTGTACAAGGTAGTGGTAAATCATACAGGGTGCACTGAAATTCATCCAAATGCATGGGAAATGTAATTTCATGGTAAAATGACGCATAGATTTGCTAACTAAGGTGTTAGACTTAGTAAAAGGCTAATTTAATGAATTCAGTTGTGCATGGGCAGTTGTAAATAACTAATTGCCTCAGGAACCACTTGGAACAGCCTTGGGCAATGTTATATAAGGCCCCATTTTCAATTTTATAGGTCTGGCTACCTATGTAAGGAATACTGGTTAGATTGTGATACATAGATTGATTATTCTGAGTTATTGCAAGTATAGTGATAGATTATCCACACTATAATTGAATCCATGATACATCAATGAGCATAATGATATTTGTGGACTACTATGTATGATTCTGGTATTGATGGATGGTGATTTATGGATGAATCTTGTTGCATGTGTTTTCTATTGAATGTTACAGGTTAGTTTTATGCATTGTTGCAACCTTTTGATAGAATATGACCTTGGTGAATTTTGAGGAATGATCTGGAAGCATGGAAGCATCAAGGAAGATGTATTGAACCTAGTTGTATGATTTTTGGATGTAATCCCTTGCATGGAATCTCTCAACATCCCGGCTAAGATGTTTTGCATGATATAGAGAATGGATTGATTGGCATATCAAACCCTTACAAAACCTTCAGGAGAGATATTGAGGCATAAGAGTATCTAAACCAGCATTGGATTGTACCTTTGTTTTATACAAATCATACACCATCGTTCGTACAAATCATACAAAGTAAACCTACCCAATTTGGTAAAATAGGTGACTGAGAGGAACTTACCCGATTTGGAAGTTTTGGGAAATCGACTTGAGCGATTACAAAACTATGTATGATAGTCTCCAAAACTAAATCTTTCAATTTTTTTGAGTGTGACATCATACAATCTATGACACTATATAATTTGAGATCATACAGTGTATGCATTTGATGTCCGTACAAGTTGATCATTGGGCGTAAAAGGGTAGTTTGGGGGATCTTACGGTTGTACGATTTGGTAGCTAAGTTGGTATTAGTATATTGATCATCCTTAGCCTTGGAATACACCTCCCCAATGGGAATAATCCACCCCTATGCTACATTTGGCATTGTTTCCTTATCGAATCTGGCATTTTTGTTAAAACGGGTCAAATTGACAAAGTGTGAATACTACAAAGTTGGAGGTGAATGACGGACACCAGTGCATGGAGCCATGGGAGACAAGAACTAAGAGAAAACATTCTAGTAAGAAGGAGCATGAGGATTTCTCAAAGGGAAAACATAAGTAACTCAGACCGTAGTACTCAAGAACCAAAAATAGAGCAAGTTTGGACATCCGAAGAAGGAGACTTTGAGGTATTGTTGATAGAGACAGAAGATGAGGAAATAGAACCACCAAGCATAGAGGCAAGGGTTGACAAAGGAAAAGTGCAAGAGGATGGAGAGTGGATGGTGACACCTAAGAAAGTGATAGAAGGGTTGCAAGGGAGTGCGGAGGATGGGAGTCAGGCACCAGAGCAACAGGACGCGAGGTCTCAAGAGGAAAGACCAAGACCATCTCCCTCACATCAGCGAAGGAGGTCACGAAGTGAAGATGCATGAGATTTTGGTCACCGAGTGGTAGGACAGAACAAGATACCTCAAATTGACACTTTTGACGACAACGGGAGTAAGACACCCCCAAAGAGGAATTAGGTAGAGATTCCACAAGATACCTCAAGTGATAGTGACGACTCTCCTAAGATGGCTAACAAGGCAGCCAAATAGAGATGTCCACCATTTTTAGGTGAGGGTAAGGAAGACCCCACATGACATATAGGGACTTGCATAACCATTTGGAGAGAAAATGGTGTAGATAGACCAAAGGATTGGGTAATTCTATTTCCTGCTACTTTGAGAGGATTGGCAATTGATTGGTATTTGAAGAGAGAAAATACCATAGATTTTCAGACTTGGAATCAGATAAAGGAGAAGTTCATTGAAGAATTTTGACCTTTGAAGGATGATGGAGACATTGTTATGAAACTTTGCATGACGAAGCAAAAATTTGATGAGGATGTGAAATCCTATAACCGTAGACTAAAGCAATTAGTCGATAAGATGCAGATGCCTTTGGCAGATGTTTTAGTAAAATGGTGGTTCGTAGATGGATTGCTCCCAAAATATAAGAAAAATATGAAGGTAGTACCATCAAAAACATATGAAGAAGCACTAAAACATGCAAAGAATTTTGAGAGTGAATCAAAACAAATGTATATGAGAATTTTATCTCATCCCAAGTCGAATGATTCAGATAGTGGAGAAGATGACACTATACAAAGGATAGTAGCATCATTTCACAAGGAGTTTGATAAGTTGATAAAAGAACAAAAGATCAAACCTGACAGAAATGACATGTGGTGCACAGAATGCAAAATGGAAGGCCATACAAATATGAAGTGTCCGAGGAATGACTATTGCCACATTTGTAATGTGATGGGGCATGAAGTAATGCTATGTTCGTATAATGTGAGAGTACATCCACAAGTATTATCAATCCAAGAGCAGGAAGAGAAACCAAAGGCCCAAGGAAGCGGGCAACAAGCAATGAGTGGTGGTTATAGAAATAGTAGATGAGGTGGAAGACCAAACCAGGGCAATCGACAAGGAGGGCAAAGTCATTTGTAGTATGATTCGAAAGGAAGGTCGATCATACAATGTCATAATTTCCAGGAATGGGGGCATTTTGTGAAAAATTATCCTTCACCTCAGAGGTAGGAAACACCACAAATAGGCACTACACACATGTGTAGATGGTGTGGTCCAGGAAACCACAAAGAAGAGAATTGCCCAAAGTAGGTGAGTTCAAGTAACCCATAGAATGTCAGTTATCTAGACATCGAAGTTCCTCAAGTTAAGGAGGAAACCCAAGAAGTTTTAGTTATGATAAGAAATTAGGCTAAGAAGGATAAGTATCCAGAGCCAGCAAAGGAAAAGCAACACTGGCAAGTAGCAAAGAAAATATTGCAAGAGGAAGCTGAAAAGACTAAACAAGTAGAGTCGACAGCTGGTAAGGAACTAAGAAAACCATCAGATCAAGAAATAGTTGTGCAAAATCTGGCAGCACAGGTTTTGGATACCACAGTGGAAATTAAAGTATCTAACCTATTGGAAGCTATTCCAACATTGCAGAAAGCAATGGTGGAAGAAATGCAACCGCAGAAGGTGATGGAAGTGCAGAGTCAACCGATTCAGGAGAAGGAGCAGAAAGATCAGTTTATGGATCCAACGGTATTAATGATTGATGTGGGAAAGAAACCTGTATTAGTTCATATGGAAATCCTAGGGCACAAATTGACACAAGTTATTGTGGACGGAGGATCCAGTGTCAATGTACTACCTAAAAGAACTTGGCTAGAACTAGGCGCTCCATCTCTATGGGCACCGAGCTTTTGGTTATATGGTGCTGACTAGAATGGCATCGAGACAAAGGGAGTCTTAACGACACAACAAGTGGTGATAGCTGAACAAGAATTTGTCTTGGATTTCATTGTGATTACAATGCAAAAACCTACATACGATGCTCTCTTGGGGAGAGGCTAGCTACGAGTAGCCAAAGTCAATCACAACTGGGGAAAGAATCAGATCACTTTTAAGAAGGGACAACACAAATACATGATTAATCTAGCTAATCAAAGAGTTAGTGAGGATGTAGCTACGATAGATGAATCAAAAAATTCCTTAGAGGATGAAGGGCATGAACCTGATGGAGAAGGAATGTTGTACCTAGAAGAATGTAGCGAAGATGAAGCTCGATCTGATAGTGGACTTCTTCATTGGAAAATGGAGGAGTACGAAATGTTTCAGCCCAACTACCTCTATATTGAGTCAGAGGAGATCAAGGAAAAATAAGACAAACCAAAAGTTAGCCAAGAACTTAAGAAGGAACCAGAAGAGAAATGGACATTTTTGAAAAGCTTTGCAGAGTATACAGTAGGAGATGCGGAAATTGATACAAGGTCGACACACCAGAGAATGTAGAGAAAGCTACAAGTGAACCAAAAAATATCAAATATGAAGGACCTCGGATAGTGGACATCAATCTGGGAATGGAGGAGGAACCTAGGATGATTCACTGTGGCAATGATGATTGGAATCTTGTATTGAAGGCGGTAGATTTTAAGATATTCTTATAATATAAGGATGTCTTTGCATGGACATATAAGGACCTGAAAGGAGTACCACCAGAATTGTGTGTCCATAAGATTACACTAATGCCTGGAGCTCAACCGATAAGAAGGAGACCATATAGAATGAATCCAAAGTATGTTGCATTAGTGAATGCAGAGATAGAAAAGATGCTGGAAGCAGGAATCATCTTCAAGGTGACAAACAGTGAATGGGTCTCACCTATAGTGATCACCTTGAAGAAGGAAGTAGACAAGATCAGAATATGCATGGACTTTAGGAGTCTAAACATTATAACTATTAAGGATCCCTTCCCTATTCCCTTCACAGATTCTATCTTGGAAGAAGTCACAGGACATGAGATCTATTCATTTTTGGATGGGTTCTCGAGATACAATCAAATCAGTATAGCCGAGGAGGATAAGTTGAAGACCACATTTATTATGGAGAATGGCATTTATGCATACAACCGAATGCCATTCGGGCTCTGTAATGCCCCAACCACATTTTAGCGTATCATACTGTATATATTCGATCAGCTAGCAACAGGGAACTTTAAGGTATTTTTGGATGATTGGTCCATTTATGGGAAGATCAAGGAGCATCTTCCTACCCTCAGTGAATGTATGAGTAGGTGCAGAAATGCACAGATATCATTAAACCCAGGGAAATACTTTTTGATGGTACCATATGGGAAATTGTTAGGACACATTGTGTGCAATGAAGGATTGAAAATAGATCCTGATAAGATCCGTGTGATATTGCACATGGAAGAACCATTTGATGTGAGTTCACTTAAAACATTCCTTGGTTCGATAGGATACTACCGAAGGTTTATCAAGAATTATGCACATGTATCCTACCCATTAGATTCTTTGATGAAAAAGAATGTTCCTTTTAGATGGACAGAGGAGCACCAAGGAGCCTTCGAGGAGCTAAAGGCTAAGCTGGTGAGTAGTCTGATTTTGGTGTTCCCTAATTGGGATAAGGAATTCCATGTCCATATTGATGCTTCAAATTTTGCAATTGGATGTGCTTTGGCACAAGAAGGGAAGTTTAGACTAGACCAGCCTATTTTCTTTGCTAGTCGCCTTTTGTCAAGGCCAAAGAGAAACTATAGTACAACAAAAAGGGAAGCTTTGGGAATGGTATATGCAGTTCAAAATTTTAGGCATTACCTACTGGAGAATCCCTTTGCCTTCTATGTTGATCACCAAGCCCTGTTGTACTTGATAAAAAACTAGTGATACAAGGATGAGTCAGTAGGTGGCTCGTCACCCTTCAAGAGTTCATATTTCGAGTAGTGGTGAGACCTGGTAAGAAGCATGTGATTGTAGACCAGTTGTCTTAGATACGATCAGGAGAACCTATAGGAATAGGAGTTCTTGATGAATTTCCAGATGCACAATTATTCACCATCAACGTTGTTCCATCATGGTACAAGTTGGTTGGCCAATATCTATCCATAGGAGAGTTGCCACAAGAGATGATGACAACCGAGAAGAAGAAAGTAATAATGAAGTCAACACATTTCTAGATAATAGCAGGATTGTTGTATAAAATGGGAAGTGATGGTATCTTACGAAGATGTGTGATGGATGAAGAAGTCAAGGTGGCATTGAAAGAAGCTCATGCAAGCTTAGCAGGAGGACATATGGGACTAGATGCGACCGCTAGAAAAGTATTTCTAGCAAGACTATGGTGGCCCACATTGTATAATGATGCAAAGGAGCATGTGAAAGCATGCGACACTTGCCAAAGAGTAGGAAAGTCGATAAAGAGGGACTTTATGCCCTTACACCCATCGCAACCACAAGAGTTATTTGAATGGTGGGGATTGGACTTCATAGGACCATTGAAGACATCTCAGAGATGGAAGTGTAGATACATCATAGTAGCAATAGAATATCTGAAAAAATGGGTTGAAGCAAGAGCATTACCTGATAACTCGATGAAAAGTACAATGAGATTCTTGTACGAACAGGTAATCACAAGGTTTGGTATTCTACTAAAAATAACAAGTGATCGAGGAGGACACTTTGTTAATGAGATTATCAAGATGCTGACAATAGAGTTCAAGATTTTACACTCATTTTCTAGTCCGTACTACCCCAGAGCGAATGGGTAGGCAGAAGCAACAAATAAAGTCTTAGTATCTACTCTGTATAAAACCTATGGAATAGAGGGAGTAGATTGGGAGGAAAGGTTACCATCCATGTTGTGGGTATACAGAACAACTTTTAAACCTACAATGGAACATACACCTTTCCAATTAATGTATGGATAGGAAGCAGTGGTGCCAATTGAATTCTTGATACCAAGTTTGAGAGTCGCGGTGGAGCATCGCTTGGGAGATCAAGAAAGTTTGGAAGAGCGACTGATAGCACTGACCAAGTTAGATGAAATAAGAGTCATGGTGCAATGGGTGATTGAGGTAGCTCAGAAAATATGGAAGGCGTGGCATGAAAAACATTTGAGGAAGTTAGAACTTAGTCCAGGTGACTTGGTTCTAAAGTTTAATGGGAAACGGGAAATCAAGCCAGGTAAGCTGAAGATCTTATGGCTTGGTCCTTATAAAGTAATGGAAGTAATGAATAATGGAGCAGTCAAGTTATAGAACTTGAATGGGATAGAAGTGCCCAATACTATAAATGGCTCGAAGTTGAAGCCTTACAAGGTACAATGTTTATTCATTGCTTCAGAAGAAATTGAATGACGAAGACGAGCAGAAGCTCAAGATGAAGCTCACAGTGAGCCAAGTCCATCACAAGAGGAACCTGACATAAGAATCACACACTTATTTGTAGAAGGGGAGGAACCATGACCAACCATAGAACAGCAAGAGTTGGTACCCCGACACGGAGAGAGAAGAAGACTACGAGTACATGTCAGATTTGCTGATGGGACCGAGTGAATTGAAGAAGAAGAGGAAGAATGGATTCCTCCAAATGAAAGAGAACATCAAGAGATAGTACTATTACCCAAAAATAGGGGAAGGTAGGAAGAAGCAACCCCAATAAATAGGAATAGGATGTATCCTCAGGTAGAACAAAGAGAACTACCCCAGCAAATGGAAGGACGAAGAAGGATACGACTAACAGTACGATATGAAGATAGAGTGGACACATTTGAAATGGAAGTTTTAGAGGAAGACAAGAATGAGACCATTGATCAAGAATTGGTCGGACTCACTCCATTGGCTTAGATAGGGCTATTGCAGTAGAGAATGTGGTTACAAACTCAACAATTACAAGAAGAGTACCAAACATTGAGAGGTCATAATGCAATGTTGAGAGAGCAAATTATCCAAGAATTGGATGGCACAATCAGGAGGTTGGAGGAACAAAGGGTAGCTAGGCTACAAGAACTTGAAAGGGAACCTGAGGAGGTTGAGGAATTAACTCCATGAAGTGGTGGAGGAAATGGTGGTGCAAGTACAAGCTCATAGGTACCACCAAGTGACCCACCTATGACAAACAAAGATGTGGAGATGTTGTGGCGAGACATCGAAGAAGCAACCACATCACCCGAATCACAAGGTAATGTACGACTAGAATTGAGTGACTCTAGTAATGAAGGAATGCCTTGGCTAGTAATGGAACCAAGTACAGATAGTAGTGATGAAGATGATTGGCCATAAAACCCTCAGAACCCTCGAGGTAACCATGATCCCCCAACATGTACAACAACACAACGACAAATAGGGAGATCACCGGGACATCAAACCAACCTTGAACCACAAGATTATCTAATAGCCTATCGAAAATTGAGAAGACAAAGGAGAGAAGTATGAATATTGGAGAGAATGATGAACTTACCAACAGATTGGGTGGAACAGAGAGAAGAGAATCAAAATCACTCAAGTTCTGAGATGGACTTTTTTGATGCATATAGAGAAGTTTTGGCAACATCATCCCCACAAAGAAACTTCGAGGAAATAATATGGAGACGTCGCCTAGCACGTGCAGATCGGAGAATTAGAGCACTGCAACAACTATCACCAAGTACAAGAAGAAGTAGGAGTCCACTAGCCAACATTGAGTTGGTAGAAATAACTCCTGATACCCGAACAAGAGGAGGAAGAAATAGAGAAAGACCCCTAAGACTTCAGCCAGGAAGGGGGGAGGTATTCAACTACAAAATGAACAAATATGAGGTGATGTTACAATTAGAGGAGGAAGAGGGCAAGGAATATTCTGACCCCCTACTCCTATATGGCTAGGAGATACACCCTTGGCTTGTATGAACTGGACAAGGAATCTATGAGGATTACCAAGAATGAGGGGAATCTTACCAAATCCTGCAAGGCGACGCACATGGGGACAACCAACCTTAATACGACAAGGACCTCAATGGGTTATGAGTGGTAGAGGCTTACTCCAGGAAAGGGAGGAATCACCATTAGCATAGAGAAACTCACCATCAAGAGGAATAGGATGGGGGAGATACTCACGTGGCAGAGGCCTTGCCGATAGAGGAAGAGTGCATTTTATAGATGAAAGAAACCAAGGACAACTAAGGATCCGATCACCAAGTCTAGAGCCAGAATTGATCCAAGGGGATAGGTGGAGAAGTCACTCAAATGATAGTAGAGTAGTAAGGACACCGCTACCAAGGGACCAATCACCTATATGCCAAGGGGAAAGGACACCAGGTGAGGATACTCCAGCTTGCAATTGTACAATTCCAAATTGTACACACGAAGGAGGAAGGCTAGGAAATTTGGTAACATCACAAGTGGAGATGAATTAGCCTAGGGAACAAATATCGATAGGTGACACAACCACTCAGAATGTGATAGTTGAACCTCCAAGAGAAGAATTTGATGGGATCGTACAAGTGAATGTCACTGTACGATTACCAAGACGGTAAGTGTAAATAGATTAGGATTGAAAAAAAAGAAAAGAGAAAAATAAAAAGAAAACAAGTGCCTTAAATTGTGAAAATCCCTCGGGACGCAATTAAGAAGGAAGTGGTTGAAAACCAGAAACGACGGCCTCTTCAGAGAGAGAAAATTTGAAAATTTCTCTAAGTATGAAGATCGTACAAGTAAAAATTGAGGATGAAATTGTACAAATTATGGGATCGTACAAGAAAAAGCGACATAAAAACATGGGAAAGCATACAAGATGACATGTTGTACGATTTGGATCATACATTGTATGGTTTCAAGCATGTTGTACGATTTCCAACTACCCATTTAATGCGGCATGCACGAGAAAAAGTAACGGTTGGAGGAAAAAGCGGGAAAAAGACAATTTTTTTTAAAATTATGTTGAGTTGTCAGTCATCCATGCAAGAGGGAAAGAAAATGTGCAAGGTGGCACAATTTAGGGATTAAATGGAATTAGGGTTTCGTTAGGGTTTCCAAGTGCTTTAAATAAGAAGGTAGGACTACAATTTCATTAAATCGTACAAAGTGAATTTGAATTTTTTAAGAGGATGAAGGTGGAAAGCATGCAAATTGAATGGAGAAGACCATATGGGCAGCCAAATTTCATCAACAATCTACATTTAGAAGGACCCATTCTGATTAGCACCAAGGAGTACTTTTCATTTTCAGAGAAATTAACCCAGAGAAAGAACGAAAGAGAGGGAAATTAGGGTTTCACTCCATTAAAAAGGGAAAATTTAAAGTTTAAAAATAAATACAAAGAATATACAATAGAAAATATCCAAGTACGAACTCAGAGACAAGGAATGATAGATTAGAGTTCAGAGAAGTGAGAAATTGGAGTTGGGCGATGGAAATTGCAGGGAAAGGGAAGATTTAAACCCTAAAAATAGAAGAATCAGAGCTGGAAAAGCAAAAAATGGAAGGTGAAGTCCATACAGCCATCAAAGTACAGCCAAAAATTCATCAAGAGGAAATAAATTGTGCTAGAAGTGAAGGAGTTGGAAAATTGCTTCCAAAAAACACTAAAACGGAGGAACAGGGCAATCCGACAAGTGGGTTGGTGAAAGATTTGGCAAAGGAGGTCAGAATTTTGAATTTTTCACAACCTAGGGTTTGAAAAATTGTACTATATGATTTTGGAGGGAAAATGTATGATTTCAAAGGAAAATAGCATAGTTCGAGGTGATTTCAGGCCATTTTTGGTAGTTTTTTTAGCAAATCGTATGGATTCATATGAAACCATACAGATTTCAAAGGGGAAGGTAGTTCAAAAGTAACATCGTATGGAGTACTATCATACTATACAATTTCATATTGTGGTTGTATGATTTGGAGAAGTTATGATGGTTTGAAGATTGATAGGCTGGAAACTGAAATGTGGTGAAAAAAGATAAGTGTACGATCTAGAAGCAGTTGGAGAAAGTAAGAACCATACAAGGGTATGAAGAGGAGACATTGTATGATTTACAAAAAATCATACAATTTTAGGTACACTTTCGATTGAGGAAATGGTGATGTTCGGGTATTGAATTAATCGGCGAGATGGTGGAGGTATGATCTCGATAGAAGAATTTGGACGTCAGTTAAGGTGGATTGTAGCCAATAGGGTGGAGAGGTCACCAGGTCCACTGCATGAGAGAGAAGCATACCCATGGCAACACCAAGGGTGGCAGTTTCAGTCCCATGATTGGCATGGTAATCATCCTTGGAGGAGAAGAGGATATAGGCCATGGAGGGGGCAGAGACATTGGTGGGCTAATCTGAGAAGAACACCACCAAGGCACCAAGAGGAGAGAATGGCACAAGAAAGGACCTCATAGAGGGAATTGAGGAGTGAAGTACACTAGCCAGAATAGGAAGAGAATCTAAGTAGTGGATAGGAAGAGTGCTAGGTTGAGGTTGCAAATATTACATTTGTACAACATGGAGCGGATGCATGCAGGAAGTGGTGGAGTGATGAGAAAAATAAGAATCATCCTTGGAGGAAGATGTTCGAGGATGCTCATGTAGTAGTAATTGCACAAGTCCCACCATTTCACAAATCCTTTTTCCATAACTATCTATTGCAGATAGTTCAGGCGTATAACCCTGCAACCCGAACCACCTATGTCAATGTGGGCAAGAGGTCGGTGAAAGTGGATATTTTGGTAGAGGCATTTTGGAAGACATTTGGCTTGCTAGAAGATGGTATGGAGGTAGTAAAGATATTGGTAGATCCAATAGAGGTATACCGCCTCATCACTACACTTACCACTATCACATCACTGACTGAGGCAAAGATCTCAGGTGCAGGAACACGTAGAATCAAACAAAGCCAGTTGAAAGGAGAACATTGGCCGTGTGCAATGAATACAATCATGGCTCGACTGATAGGAGATATAAGGGCCACAAAAATGCCAATGTGGATAGCATAGTATGTAGAGGGTATCACCAAGGGAATTCAATATGATTGGGGTACCTTTCTAGAAAGAAAAATGCATGAGGTACTGACAAAGAGGTCGAAGAACTTTGGAATGACTTTCCATGCTATTGGATTGTTATTAAATGTGGTCACAGAAGTGGAGATCCAATTTCTAGGATTGATGCCACCTCGAGAGATTAGGGGAGGACAACCGACGATATTGAGATGGGCTAAGTCAGTACCAATACCAAAAGTGACCCTAGAGAGACCTCGAACGAGGAGCGAGCAACAGACCAGTAGAGCTCAAGAGGATAGTACTCCGGAGGAAGATGAAGATGTACATCATAGGAGAAAAAGGCCTAGATGGTTGGAACCAGAGCTAGAACAGCAAGCACCCACACAATGGTAGCAAGAGTAGCCACTTATTCAAGAAAGGGAGAGGAGGCAAGGAAGCCCAATACAGATAATGACAAGGAGACAACATGAAAGAATGGTGAGCAAACCAGTTCCAGAAGTATGAGAAGAGCCTATGCCGAGGGGACACCAACAAGAAAAAGAATAGTCAGACTTGAAAGAGATGAAACTGGATGAGTTGTGTTGGGCAGAGGTAGAAAGAATAGTGAGATCTCCACAAATCTTCCAACAATTTGAGAAGATGGATGCTTCTAAATTTTTTAAAGGATTCGAGGTAGGGCAAGAAGGAATAGCCACTACTCAGGAAGAAATAGAAGTAAGAATAAATACCATGGAGGAAGAGTCCAAGAAGAAGCCTCGTTACAAGATTGTGAGAGGAGGCTCAAGTAAGAGAGATGCACCAGAGAATACAGAGGCATCACAGGAAAAAGAACTTGTTGCTGAGAAGGTCACAACAATGGATATGCAGCAGGTTCAGGAGGAAGAAGTGACAGAAGAACAATAGGTGGGCAGTATAGAACAAGAAGTAGCCCAGGAGAATACCAAAGAACAATAGGTGGGCTCTACCAAACCAAAAAAATCCCAAGAACAAGTTGAACAGCAGCAATCTCAAGATGAGATTGTGAATATAGAAGATAGTGAGGAGGAGAAAATTGTAAAATAGTCTCCACCTCAAGAAAATATAGATACGGTGAGAGCACTTTAGGAGCTTGGGGGAAGCTCTAGCCACCACATGGAAGAGGAAGAGGAATGGACTCCTACAGAGGAAGAACGATAAGGGATGCAATCCAGTTATCTTCTAGAAGTACCTCGGTTCGATAGAATTACAACTAAGGAGGAGGCACATGGAATAGAGGATAAGGTGGAACACTTATTTTCTCAGTTAGGCCATGTTATTAATAGTGCCAGATTGGAATTTTGCATCGGCCACATGGGAGAATTGAAGTTGTGGGAAGAACAAGTGTCTCTCGAATTGGAAAAGATAACAGAATGGGTGAGTAGTGCAAAGCGTACAAGGAGGATGGTAGACATTCATGCACAACATCCATGGAGGTTACCCAGGGAAGAGGTAACAACAATGTTAGGAAGAGAAGACTTACCAGAAGGGGTGGTCACAAATTACAAGAAAGATCCAAGGATGTACTTGGATAGAGTCAATCATCCGACCTATCCCACAAATACGATAGAGTTGGAATATAAGAGGGTTGCTACTAGAGTGGCTATCACCCTGAGGAAGTTTAACTTCCTAACACACTAGATAGAGTGGTTGAGCATAGGATTAGAACAAATCTATCAGCTCAAGGAGGCTCAGAAGGAGGAAGCTACAACCACTCAAAATAAATTGGCCGCAATAGAAGGAGAACTGCAGAACAGTAGAGCTACGATAGAGGAGAAAATAAAGAAATTAGAGGAAGATCTATCAGGCATCAAAACTGAGTCTGAAGCCAGAATTAACATGCTTGAAGAGGAAAAGTGACAGATCTCATAGATGGTAGAAGATAGGATCAAGGAGTTGGAGGTACAACTCAAAGCAAAAGAGGAACAAATGATAGCTCAGTTGGCTGAGAAGAGTGAGCAGATAGTGACACAAGCCAAGCAGATAGAGGAGTTAACAAAGGACAATAAAATATTGAATGAGATGGTCCTAGAAAAGCAAGCCCAGTTGAAAATTAAGGAAGATAATGTTCGAGCTATGGAGGCTGATATTAACCACCACCTACAGACCATTACTAAAAATAATGAAGAACTTTAGGTGGCAGCTCGAGTAGAAGCTCACTGGAAGGAGAAGCTAAAAAAGAGTGCCTCAGAATGTGAAAAATAGATGATGGAGTTCCTAAAGACTACCGAGGAAAAGGCTAACTTCCACGGGGCAAAAGCAGTAGAGATGGGAAGCTACGCAGCCAAATTGAAAAATGAATGAGAAATGTATAAGTCACAAGTCAAGGACTTAGAGGCTGTAGTGGTAGAATACGAAGCACAGTGGAAGAAGTAGAATGAGTTGGTGAGGACACTGACCAAAGTAAAGGGGAGGGCAGATGTAGGCAACAAATCCACCTCCTAGAAGAAGAAGAAGTGATCAAAGAGGATTTGCTCAGTTTTGACAGTTTTGATAGTTTGCCAAGTTTTGTAAATCATATAGGTAGGGGTAAACTGTACATCCAGGGAACCAAACCATACAAATGGATGGAAAAACCATACAAGGTAGTGGTAAATCATACAGGGTGCACTGAAATTCATCCAAATGCATGGGAAATGTAATTTCATGGTAAAATGGCGCATAGATTTGCTAACTAAGGTGTTAGACTTAGTAAAAGGCTAATTTAATGAATTTAGTTGTGCATGGGCAGTTGTAAATAACTAATTGCCTCAAGAACCACTTGGAATGGCCTGGGCAACATTATATAAGGCCCCATTTTCAATTTTATAGGTCTGGCTACCTATGTAAGGAATACTGGTTAGATTGTGATACATAGATTGATTATTCTGAGTTATTGCAAGTATAGTGATAGATTATCCACACTGTAATTGAATCCATGATACATCAATGAGCATAATGATGTTTGTGGACTACTATGTATGATCCTAGCATTGATGGATGGTGATTTGTGGATGAATCTTGTTGCATGTGTTTTCTATTGAATGTTACAGGTTAGTTTTATGCATTGTTGCAACCTTTTGATAGAATCTGACCCTGGTGAATTTTGAGGAATGATCTGGAAGCATGGAAGCATCAAGGAAGATGTATTGAACCTAGTTGTATTATTTTTGGATGTAATCCCTTGCATGGAATCTCTCAGCAACCCAGATAAGATGTTTTGCATGATATAGATAATGGATTGATTGGCATATCAAACCCTTACAAAACCTTTAGGAGAGATATTGAGGCATCAGAGTATCTAAAATAGCATCGTATTGTACCTTTTGTTCATACAAATCGTACATCATCGTTCGTACAAATCGTACAAAGTAAACCTACCCGATTTGGTAAAACAGGCGACTGAGAGGAACTTACCCGATTTGGCAATTTTGGGAAATCGACTTGAGCGATTACAAAACTATGTACGACAGTCTCCAAAACTGAATCTATCAGTTTTTTTAGTGTGACATCATACAATCTATGACACTGTATGATTTGAGATCATATAGTGTACGCATTTGACGTCCATACAAGTTGATCATTGGTCGTAAAAGGGTAGTTTGGGGGATCTTATGGTTGTACGATTTGGTAGCTAAGTTGGGATTAGTATATTGATCATCCTAAGCCTTGGAATACACCTCCCTAATAGGAATACTCCACCCTTATGCTACAGTGACACATATCATGTGAAATGAATGGTTGAGATTAAAATGTGATGGGTGACTAGGATTTATTTACACACACACACACATATATATATATATATAAAATATTCATATTTATGCATTATTATATAATTTATGTCTATGATTGGATGATGTGTAGATGACAAGTGGCTAGGTTTTTGTGTCTACAATAGCTTTCTTATTTTACATCTTGTGGTTGCATTTCATTTAATATATATTCTCAAAAGCTAAAAATGGTATTAGAGCACATGGTAGATCAATAGGAAATAATGATAGGCACAAGAGATATTGAGAGGATATTAGAAATCTCATTTTCAGAAGTTTTAAAAATACATTTGGTGTGATTATTTCTAGAGAGTTTGTAAAAAACTTGTGAAGATTAGGACTCAACATTGTCTACACTAGATTGAAAAATCAACTAGTTAAGATTCATTATAACTAGATTTAAAGTTTTATCCATTACAGATTCTAATATTTGTTGTAAGAAAAGGAGATTCAAAGAAATTTGGGAAGCTTCCTAAAAATATCTAGGAAGAATATCTTCTTTGGAATCAATTCAATACCTGAAACAAAAAATTAGAGATTGAATATTTGGAGGCCTAAGTAAAATATCCCATTGCAAGAGTTGCAGATCTACAGATTGTAGAAGAGAGAAAAATGCTAGAGGAGCCTTATTGTAGATTGAAGAAGAAGATACTCAAGAAAAGAGTCCAGGAGAATATTGGAGGTTGGTGATCTCCATTGAAGATTAAAGACTACAGATTGTAGATTGAAGGAGGAGAAAACAACTCAAGAAGTTGAAGAGACCACAAGAGGTCCCATTGAATAACTTCTAGTTTTGTAATATTGAAGATAGAGAAGGACTAGAAAAGATCCCATTCTAGAAGAAGTAGATTTCAGAGATCCAAGAAGGAGATCTCATTGCAAAACTTCCATAGTTAAATATTGAAGGAAAGGTCTCATTGAAAATAATAGAGAAGCTGTAGAAATTTGAAGGCCCTGGGAGAAGGCCTCAAGCTACTTGAAAGGGGAAACAATGAGAAGTGTTGTAAAGCCTTATTGAAGGAGACTTGAATAATTCCATTGGAGAATATTTGAGGAGAACTCAAGGATAAGTTTCTAATAAATAAAATTTGGGATAATTATCACCATTCGACAATAAGTCCAAGAAGAAGAATTTGGAAAGGATTATGCCAAATTTTAGAGGAGAATAGTGGAGTCCTTAAGATAGTTAGAATATTGAGAAGAATTTCATTAGATAGGCCAATATTGAAGTTAGAATTTGATAAGGAGGCTGAAGGAGAAAGGAGTTAGAAGAGACCATCAAATCAAAGAGATTTAAATATTTTTATTGAAGGCTATTTCAGAGAAAGGAGGTTGTTGGTTTTTAGAATAGAAAAGTAAAGTGTTCTTGAAGGAAAATCTCAGCCGCAATTTGGAGTATTTTACTACCAAATTTATGAGATTCAAGGACAAAACATCAGAGGAGAAATTGAATACTTTGCAATATAACCATTTTAGATTTGAGAATAGTCAAAAAGCAACAATTTGGGCAACATTAATAGTTGCTAAGTTTTAGAATTTCAAGATGCATCCTGAAGGATAGTTAAAGCCACCAAACTAAATTATTAGGAAGCAAGTTAGAGGAGTTTTAAAGCTACAAATTGGTGACTTAAAGAGCTATTTTTTTTTATTAGTAAGAGGGGTTTTGAAAGGTTCTCATAACCTTTTACAAAAAAATTCTAGTTAGGAACAATTATCCCAACCATCTGAAACAAAAATGAGGCACCTTATTTGGAAATGGGAATATACAAAAAATAGATAGAGAAGGCCTCACAAAGGCAAAGTAGTAAGCCTCAACAAATGATAAAATAAGCCCTCACAGAGGTAGCATGAAATAGAAAAGAAACCACAATTTCAAACTGGTACTTGTACTCCTACATAAGGGCATCTAATCATGTGTTTGGGGGAGGCAACAATTAGCTCTAGTGTGTCATCCACCAAGTGACAAAAATTCCACATGTGGTAATTAGTGAATGTGATGTGATTACAATATCTCCACATATGGCTTGCAAAGACAATCTCCATGCTAAACCACAAGCTCCACGTGCCTCGAGCATTCATTATGTCAAGGTGAAGTCACTCATTAGAATAGGTGGTAGAAATAGAATCTCTAAGCTTAGAATAATTCCATAAAACAATGAAACATTCAAACATGAATTTTAGAATTGCTATCCAATCAGAGGTAGAATCCTTGAATTAAGACACATGTGAAGTCTTATTTGGAGCATATTTTGGGATGGAAGAAAAATTCCACCATTTGTTCAAAGGAAACAAATTGGGCAAGAAAGTGATCCACAACATGTAGAAGATGCATCTAACCAAGAAACTTGAACCCTAAGAGAGTTCACAAAAATAAAATAGGTGTGGGATTACCTTCAACTAGTGGTGGGAGATAAATTTTATTCCAAATGCTAAAGTTAGGCAAAGCAACACCTAGGTTAGCTAGAGCATCAACAACTTGGTTTTCTTCCCTAAAGATATGTTGAATGGTGTCATTAGGAGAAGAACTCAGAAAAAACTTTTCTGTCAAAGTTTAAGCTGGATATATTCCAAGATGCCGACTGGGTTCCTCGAATGCTTCTAACAATGTTCATGAAGTCACCTTCAACAATAATGTTAGGGCAGTTTAGGCTAGAAAGAAGAGATAGACCTTGGAAGAGAGCTCGAGATTCAACAAAATGATTGGTTTGGACTCCAAGATTTTCTACAAAGGCCAAAAATATATTCCTTGAATGATCTCTGAAGATACCACCTTTACCAGCCAACCACAAGTTGCCTTTTGTTGCACCATCAAAATTGTACTTGATCTATCCCAAATGTGGAGGAGACCACTTGACAAGTGATAGATCAACCATAGAAGCGTGAAGGGAAATATTATAGGAAGAGAGCTGGAGGGACTTGGCTAATCGAGATTCACTCAAGGAATCCAACCACCCATCTCCCTAATAAATAAAGAGGTTTTTAGCTGCAACATGAATAACTCTGGAAAGAACATAGATAAAATCATAGAGTTATTGAAATCTCTAGAATTTCATTCATGCCAAACTTCCCAAAAGAAACAAAGAATACAGTAGGTCCAAAAGGTTTTGACATGGAAGATCTTGAAGGGATTTGGCCACTATAAACAAAGGTTATTCATAGAGGAGGGAGGAGCCTAAGCAATACCTATAGTGGAAAATAATAAGCAAAGTACTTTGACGGAGAACTGATAGGAGAGTAAAATATGTTGGGTGGATTCACAATCCTATTTGTAAAGGTAATAATAGTTAGGAATGGGGAGCCCTCAAACTTGGAGATTTGGAATGGAGAGAATTTTGTCCTGAATATCAAGTCAAAAGAAAAAATAGACTTTGGGAATAAGGTGTTTTTTCCAAATGATCTTTGAAGGAAAATATGGCTATCCTCGATTTTTAGTAATGAAGTAGGTAGGTTTGACAGAGAAAATACCATTCTCATTGGTTTCCCATAGGATCTTATCTTCAACCAAATAGCTAGGAATAATACAAATATGCAAAATGTTAGATAAAAAAAGATTAGCCCTTTTTGGTCCTCGTTCAGATCACCATGAGGAAGGGTTTTCTAATGCTTCCTATTATCAGAGTCAATAAAATTACAAACATGGTTTGATGCATATCAAATCAAGGTAGTTTTGAAGAGGGTTGTTACACAATCACTTGTCCTCCCAAAAATTTATCTTCTGGTCATTTTTGAGTTTCCAATAGATTCCTTTTTTGATGATCTCTCTCGAACACAAAATGGAATTCCATGTAGTAGAACCTTGGATAGGCAAAGGATCATCCAAAAAATTTGGTTGGTTCTAGAGGTATTTGACCTTGATGATATCAACCCATAGTGATTTTTCATTTTGAAGTATCCTCCATCCTTGATTGCCAATGAGCGCTAAGTTCATATTCCTAACCTTCTTGAGCCTGATACCTTCATATTATTTCTTGGAATAGACATGGTCCCTTGTGACTAAATGGAATATTTACTTGTGTTCTGAGCCTGACAAAAAAAAATTCCTTTGGATCTGTTGAATCTTATTACAAACTTCAATCAAAATTTGAAATATGGATAGAAATAAGACTAGGATACTCTAGAGAGTTGAGTTGACTAAGGTGGCATTTCTTGAGCTATTTTTTATAGAAAAGAAAAATTGCAATTTCATCTAGTACAAGGTAACATTTAGGTGAATCTAATCACAAAGATTTCCATCATCTACAAAGGTCATTGAGGTAAGCAACTTTGGTGCAAAAAGTTCATTACTTGAACATTAGTTACTTGGTTCATTATTAAGTTTCATTAAGCACCATATTAGCATTTAAAAGTTGCAAGGATAAGGTTGCATATTAAGTCTTCAATGAAGTGTAGAAGATAGTTTCTACAAGGGTTATAACCTGCACAAAAAAAATAGTAGTTAGATATATTTCAAGAGAACGAAGAAGATCAACTTTCTATTTTTCATTGAAAGCAAGAAGACATTATTTGAGTGAAATTTGCATAGATTATAGTGCATAATTCAAGGTACTTTTAAGAATTTATTTAAAGGAGAAATAAGGATTTATTAAAAGTACATTATACTAGTTTTCCTTAAATATTTTTAAAGTGCATTAAGAGTTTATCTAAAGAGGAAGTTTAAGTACACAAAACAAGGTAAGAGTGAAGTGTTCAAAGACAATATTAAGCATAGATATCCTAAAATAATTTGTGGTAAGGAGAATCCACCAAAAGGAGTAATATCACATCCAAATATTGGAGAAAGAAGTCATCTTATTAAATAAGCAAGTAAGCTTAAAAATAGACTGTAAAGTCTCAAGTTTTTAGTGCAATTTTAGGCAGATTTATTTACATTATTGCACCATATTCTATGTAGTAGAACAAGGGTAAAATATAGAGTGTCTAAAGACACTACAATAGTGAGTGCACTATAGTCTACAAGAGACTGAATCATCAAGCAATAGGGAGAAAAAATTTAGCCCATATTAAAGTCTTCAAGTGGGCATTCTACAAAGTCCAAGGAATAAGCTTCAACAAGAAAAAAATAGATCCATCCAAAGTCCGAATATCCAATCAGTTGAGGTGTCTAAAGACACCCAATACAGTGTCAAAACCACCAGATTCAATACCTACATATTGCATGCAAAATGAATCTACAACATTCAACAAGTCTATGTAAGATAGCACCATGATAAGGAGAGCAAGTGATAAGGAAAATAACATAAGGTTTACATAAAATAAGTGACCAAAATCAAAGTATAAAATTGAATATTACCATAAAAAATTGCCCAAGCATGCATAGGAAAGAGCTTGGATGAATCATCTATGCTGAAGAAAGTTTCAAGCTATCATAGCAATAACCACCGTCAACAAGGAGGAGCCACCGTCATAGAGGAAGTCTCACATACATTGAAAGAACACTAGAAAAATCTTGATAAAACTTACAAAACGAGTGAGAGGGAACCAAGATGATAAGAAGCATTTAGGATCTTGAGTGCATGCAAAGGAGCACCTCCACTTGTCCTAATAGAGAAAGGCATATTGTGCCACTTGGCACAAAATTGAAATATGCATCTTCATACTCTAATGCTTGCAAAGGAATTCAAAGGATGCTTATAAGAGTAACATCCTCATCATTGCTTCAATGCTCAAAAACAATAATCAATGTCCAAGAAATACTCTCTAAACAACACCGTGTGGAGTAACATATTTCAAGGCTTATAATAGCACTACAATTAAGACCAAGGTCTTAGGCAACATCTAGTGCCACTTGGCACTTGTTTCAAGAAAGGAGAAGCACATTAATAGCCATCACAAGGAAGAGTTCATAGAAGGCAAAGAATATCTCCAGCGAGTCTATTGCGTAGAAGTAGTCAAAGTACAAAAAGAGACTATCATAATGGAGTTCCATTAAAATAGAGTATTGCATGCTCATTATCATAAGGTGGAGATAGAGAAATTCCAACACCCCAAGTTTGTATAGTAAAGTGAAGACCAAAGCCAATCAGTATACAAAATTTAAAAGGTATATTTACATTGACATTGTTGGAAATTTTGAGTAATTGAGTTGTCATTGATGTTAAGAGTTAGTTTCAGTGAGCAATACAAGAAGAAGTGGTCCCAAAATCACTGCAAAGGAAAATCCATGCCCATTTGGTCAGATCTGGTTCCAGGTGGTCATATGAGGTTCAATGAGCAATAAAGAGGCCCAAGAAAAATAATATTATAATATGAAAAGGAGAGATTTAAATTAATTATAAATTAATTTAAATAATTTCATTATAAATTAATTTAGTTGCCTTCTAAAGTTATTAAGTTAATTATTGATTAATTATAATTTAATTATAAAATTAATTTATGTTAATTAAAATAATCCTAAAGTTAGGATTATAAAATTTATTTTATAATTCAAATTCAAAAATTCGAATTATCCATTGACGTTTTCAAAGTTTGGTCTATGCATATAAAAAGGGGGCAAAGACTTTATCAAAATCCATACCATTCGTATGTGCTATGCTCTCAAAGATCGTGCGCAAGATAATCTACATTTTCCAAAGAATTCAGTGGCATACAAAAGGACAAAGGGGAGCAGAGTCCCTTCTCCATCGTATAGTGTGGTGTAGCACAACTGGCAATCAATGGAGGCACTAAGTGTGGTAGGCTTGTGGTGCAAGGTTCGAAACCCGTTGGCTTCAATTTTTGCAAAGTGGGGGTGATTTGTTTTTTTGAGCGCTGCACCGTCGGGGAAGACACAAAGATAAAGTGCTAGCTTTTCCCTTTGTGGGAAGGCACGTAGCCCATGTGGTGGGCTAGCGCCTTGCTAAGGCGCTCGGTTGGAGAGTTTCCATGTTAGGAACCCATCGAGGTCCTTTTTACATAGAGAGGGATATGCGCTCATGATTTTCCAAGGTTAATTGTAATTTTGAATTTGCTAAAGGTTGAATAAAATAAATATTTTTGAGGGTTATAAAGGTTTTTTTTTTTAAGTTTGATTATTGAAAATTTGAGGGAGATAAAAGGATAGGAAGAATTAATTTTTGAGGGTTTGATTTTGGAGATTGTTAGTTAAAATATTGAAGATTATACAGAGCAATTGAGGAATTAATTTTTGTATGCTTTGATGATTGCTAATTTCAAAGGAGTAATAAGGTGTATTTGAGTATGATTATTTTTGTGATTGAGATATATTTCTGAAGAGAGTTAGTGTGATATTTTTATCATCTAACCATTGAAATTGACAAAGAATAAAATTGTGTTTAAGACAGGTTTTTAGGTCATTTTCTTCATCAAACAAAAAGGTATGGGCACATATTCCTAGTAAGTGATTGTTGAATGTTGTGAATGCTAATTTGGAGTGAAAAGTTTTGTTTGATAAGCATTATTGAGTTTGTTTTTTTTGAGTGAGATTTGATGATAAAAACCTTGTTTTTATAAGCATTGTTGGAAATATTGAGTAAAGGTTTCATTTTATTGAACAAGGGTTTTTGTAAAGAACATGAGTATCATTGTTATATGAAATTGTGAAATAACATGAGTATCATTGTTATGTGAAGTGGTGAACAATATTGAACTAGGGTTTGCAAAGATCATGAGTATCATTGTTATGTGAGGATTACTTGATAAGGATTGTTGTTGAAGTGATTGGTTGAGTGAAGAACTTGAACTAAGGTTTGCAAATATCATGAGTATCATTGTTACATAAGGATTACTTGATAAGAATTTTTGTTGAATTTATTGAGCTTAGTTGAGTGGGTGTGTTGAAGTGATAGTTTAGTTTCTGTAAAACAAATTGTTCCATATTCTAAATTGATTTGAGAAAGAGTTTGAGTGTTTGTGAGTGTGAAACATATGGAGTCTCTAAAAATTGTCTATATGTTTCTGTTGTAAAAGAGAGATTGAAAGTATTTGAGCATTATTGTGAATGTGAAGCATATTGAGTCTCTAACAAATCCCTATATGTTTATATGAGATTGGACAAGTTCTAGTGAGGACTTGTTGAGCAGATTTGAGGTAGTCTTAGAGAAGACCTGTGGAAATATTTGTGTGAGATTTTATGGAAGCTTACAATACAGATTTTGAAGATAAATATTATCAAGCAGATTGAACAAGTTCTAGAGAGGACTTGTAGATATATTAGAGTGAGCTTTTGTGGAAGCTTACAAGGTAGATTTGAGATAAGTCTTTTAGAAGACTTGTGAGCAGAGTTGATTGATTTGTTCAAACCTTGAGTCAAGTTTTGGGTAGAGTTGATTTGTGATTAAGTCAAGATTTGTGTCAAGGCTTGAGGATAGATATTGAGGATAAATTTGTGCTAGACCGAAGGACTATGTTTAGTGCAGATCCGAGGATAGATATTGAGGGTAAATTTGTGTTATATCAAATGACTATGTTTAGTACATATTTGAGGATAGAGTTTGGTGTATATTTGAGGATAGGTTTGTGCCAGATCCAGGACAAATATTTATCAAATTTGTGCTATATCGAAGGACCGTGTTTAGTACATATTTGAGATAGAGCTAAGATCAATCTTTGGAGGTGATAGAGTATAGAGGACTATAGTCTCCAGTGGATAGAGATCCATTAGCTAGGGTAGTGAGGACATGTCTTATAAATGGGGAAAGGAGTCTTTAGTGGATAAAGATCCATCAACCAGTGTAGTGGAGGCAACAAT
Source organism: Wollemia nobilis (assembly GCA_028583015.1). Taxonomy (NCBI): domain Eukaryota; kingdom Viridiplantae; phylum Streptophyta; class Pinopsida; order Araucariales; family Araucariaceae; genus Wollemia; species Wollemia nobilis. The sequence continues at coordinate 9,022,118 of JAQPPZ010016874.1, forward strand.
TATTATAGAAGATCATGTTAGAAATCTACTATTAAAATAAATCTCTCACACACAAAATACTGAAATATAACTAAAATACATGCAATAACAGAATAATACTATGCAAAAATTATTGCAAAATTGAACAATCTCACAAAATAACTCAAAATCACAGGCCTCTTCGACGAGGCAACATACTTCAATATTTCATTAACTTGCAAAAGGATGATTCATACATGGCTTTATATATTTTTAAAGAAAGACTTCATGCAAAACCTAACCCTAGGCCCAAGAGTTGGCTTACATACAAAATGCCACTTGAGCTAGAATATTCTACCAAATATCGGTTACAATCTTGATAATGGTTACATCAAATGGCCCCACTTGCATAGGAGCATAACATGCCACATACATTACAAAATAACATTACATATGGGATACACCATGTTGGAAGTGGGTCATACATAATAATGAGAATTACAAAATAACATTAGGATGGGATCCTAACATGTCCTTCCCCTTCAAAAAGCTTTATCATCAAAGCTAAAGGTGAGGAAACTAGTGCTGGAGCTGATGGAGAGATTCCCATGTAGCATCTTTCGGTTGGAGTCCATGCCACTGCACAAGAAATTTAGTAATGGTGCGATTGCAAAGAGTGTGAGTCTGACTATCCAACAATTATTATGATTCAAGCAAGATAGAACCTTCTTCATCTAACTCTGGGAGTGCAGATTGAACCTGTACCTGATTTCCCACCATATTTTTGAGAGCAAAAACATGAAAAATAGGATGGATCTTGGATGTAGGTGGAAGGGCTAATTTATAGGTTATGGCACCAATCCACTGCAACACCTGATAGGTCCCATAGTACTTTGTAGCAAGCTTCTATCATCTATGAATATGGAGGGAAAACTATTTGTATGGTTGCAAGCGAAGGAAAACCATATCACCCACATAAAAATTGTGCTCAGAATAGTGTTGATCAGCCTGTTGATGCATCCAATTCTAGGCTGCCTCCAAATTCAACTTCAGTTGATGAGGATATCAACATGTTGACTAAGAGTAGTGTCAACTACATGGACCTTGGAGCTACCTATAATGTAGGAGGAAGACATCGGTGGAGGGCACCCATAAGTTGCCTCAAAAGGGGTAACCTTGGTGGCTGTGTGATAGGAAGTGTTGTACCACCACTCGGCCAAAGGAAGCCATATCGCCCAGTGCATAGGATGATCTGAGGAAAAGCAACAAAGGTAGGTTTCCAAAAATTTATTGAAAATATTTGTCTAGCCATCCATTTTGGATGATATGCTGAACTCATCTTGAACTGAGTCCCCTGCAACTTAAACAATTCTTTCCAGAAGTGACTAGTGAATGTTGGGTCATGATCGAACACAATGGAGGAGGGTAGACCATGAAGGTGAAAGATAGAATAAAGGAAAATTTGGGCAATAGTGGAGGTTGTGTAAGGATGGGAGAGGGGACATAAGTGAGCATACTTTGAAAGAGAATTCACTACCATGAAGATAATAGATTTGCCACCCGACATAGGTAAGCCTTCAATAAAACTCATAGAAATATCTATCCAAACTTGTTTTGGAATGTGTAAGGGTTGAAGAGTGCCTGGAGAATGCACTATTTCACCTTTCATCTGATGAAAAGTATCACAAGCTACCACAAATTCATGAATATCATTTTTCATATCCTTCCAAAAAAAAGTGTGCTTGAGTCGTTCATATGTTTTGAGAAATCCTGAATGGCCAGCAGATGGAGTAGCATGCAGTTCTATCATGAGAAGTTCTCATAGTGAGGACTTGTGGGAAAAAACAAGGCATTGGTGGTAACACAAATCCTAACCATCCCAAGTGTATCCTGAATATGAAGTAGGCTCAGTGGTTAGGGAAGCAACCAAATTCTGCAATTCAGAATACTAAAGTACCTCCTGGTGCAAAGAATCGATCAATTGGGGGATCGGCAATGAAATGTCACACAACATACTAAGAGCTTCAAATTGGTGAGAGATAGCATCGACCACAACATTCTCCTTACTCTTATTATAGGTGATGTCATAATCATAGCCCATGAGTTTAGAGACCCATTTTTGTTGTTCAGGGGTGGCAACCTATTACTCCAAAAAGTATTTGAGACTTTGATGATATGTTTTAATGAATAAATGATGCCCAATGAGATATGGTCACCAATGGTTTACGACATGTAGAATTGCCATAATATCCTTGGCATAAGTTTATTTTCCCAAATTACGATTGGATAGAGCTTTACTATTGAAGGCCAAGATTTTCCCTTCTTGCATAAACACTGCCCCAACACCACAACCTGAAGCATAACTTTCAATAACAAATGATTTGGAAAAATTCGGCATGGCTAAGATAGGTGTCGTGGTCATGGCATGTTTCAATTCTTGGAAAGCCTATTCAGCAGGTCTTGTCCAAGTAAAAGAGTCCTTATTTAGCATGGAAGTGAGGGGAGCTATAATTTTATCGTAGTTACAAATAAATTTACAGTAATAACCTATAAGCCCTAAAAATTCTCGAAGACCTTTGAGAGTGTGAGGTTTTGGCCATTCCTGAATAGCTTGGATTTTCTTGGGATCAACTTTAACGCCCTCCTTAGTGATAATGTGTCCCAAATATTCTACTTATGTCAACCCAAAAGAACACTTGGAATTCTTAGCATAGAGTTGATGTTGTGCCAACAATTGGAGAGTCTGATTCACATGAATAAGATGCTCTTCCCATGAGCGACTATACACTAGAATGTCATCAAAGAATACTAGAATGAACTTTCAAAGGAATGGATGAAAATGTTGTTCATGAGGATTTGGAAGGTGTAAAGGGCATTATTCAAGAAAAATGGCATTACCAAAAACTCATAGTGAACTTCATGAGTATGAAAGGCAGTATTGGGAATATCCTCCTCTTTGAGCTGGATTTGATGGTACCCCGAGCGAAGGTCAAGTTTGGAAAAATACATCGTCTCATGAATTTCATCCAGTAATTCATTCCAGTATTGGAATAGAAAACTTATCTTTGATGGTGAGTTAATTGAGCTCTCGATAATCAATACACAACCGCCAAGACCCATATTTCTTACGTACCAATAAAATTGGAGAAGAGTAAGGACTGTTGCTTGGTTGAATGACATAGGATTTTAACAATTCCTATACTAACTTCTTAATTTTTGACTCAAAAGCATGAGGATACCTGTATGGTCTAATGTTGGGTGGTGCATTACCAGGTAACAAGGGAATAGCATGGTCATGAGAGTGACAAAGTGGTAATTTTGTTGGCTCAACAAAAATAGAGTTGTGCTTGGTCAAAATAAGTTGTAAATATTTAGGAATAGAATCCTCCTCTGAAGAATGCAGTTGGATCATAAAAATCTAAGCTATGACACCCCAAGATGATTTTTTTAACAACTTCTCCATTCGGTTGGAATTGATGATTTGTGATGACCCTGCTTTTAAGCCATGGAGAGTGTAGGGCTGTCCATTCTATGAGAATTGCATCCAAATCTCACCAAAGTTCCAAGAGATGACTCCCAATGTGCCCAACCATTGAGATCCCAACACAATATCACATCCTCCTAATTGAAGTACAAACATATCTTGTTTGAGCTCACAGTCCCCAATATTGACCATAACATTATGAAATTTTCTCTTGCAAGGTAAAGTCCCACCATTTTCTACCATAACCTCAAAGGAATTACATGTGTGTACATAAAAATTTTCCTGCTTGGAGATGCGAGGATCAATAAAATTATGTACTGTCACAGTCAATCAAGATGGTAAGTCGCATGTCTTTGAAATAACCCACAACATTCATGGTTTGGGGTGTAGTAATGTCATAAAGAGCATGAAAAGAAATATTAACCTATAATTCATCTGGGTTTTCATCCTTTGGTTTAGGTGGTTATTCTATTAATTCAATGTCATAATCACTATGGTCATTGGTGCATGCAAGGTGTATTCTTCTGTGACAGTGAATTCCTTCTTCGTATGCTCACTTTTTGGGATTGTGAATGCAGGTTTAGTAGAATATGAAGATGTGTATTTTTTCCAGAGAAAGTATTTAACATAACCAGGGTATTCTAGGTAAAGGAGTATGTAATACCCATAGGCCCTCTCCATAGTGGCAAACAATAGTTCTCAGACCAATATTTTAGGCCATTACCCAAGGAGGATTCCACACATACTCTTGAGAACACTATTTGCCTCTCTGATAGTACGAGAGGGTAATAGTCTAGGATGTTGTGTCCCATGGAATATGGGTGATATAAGGTCAAAAAGCTTCCTACTAGATAAAATTTTGTTAAGCCTATAATGGTATCCTGATACACCCAAAGATGCGTGGGAGCTCGATTCCATGCGCGAGTGTTGTCAAAGGCTTGGGTATTGGAGCCTGATCGCCCCTCACTTCACTAGATGCTTTATGGACTATCTAGCTTAGCCAATAGTGACAACTATTTCACGATATTTTAAAACCCTCGATATTGGGTTTCTAACCTACACAACTACTAAAACAAATTTTCTTTATATTTTTTGGATTTGCTGGTAAAAAAATGAATTGTATTTTTTTGGATTTTTTTTATAAAGAAAAAATAGAATGAAAAAAACACAAAACATTATACCTAACAAGCATAATGGATGGCAAGAATCATCGTAGTTGTAGTAGAAATTAGCCCTGGAAAGTGCTCTGATACCACTTGTTAGGAACCTAATATTAAAATAAAGCTCACACACAAAATATTGAAAGATAACTGAAATACATGCAATAACAAAATCATACTATGTAGAAAGTAATTGTGGAATTTAACAATCTCATAAAAGAAATCAGAATCACAGGCCTCTTTGAGGGGGCAACCTCCTTCAATATTTCATTAACTTGCAAAAGGATGATTCGTACATGGCTTAATAACTTTTTAAAGAAAGACTTCATGCAAACCCTAACGTTAGGCTCAAGAGTTGGCTTATATGCAAAATGGCACTCGAGCTAGAATATTCTACCAAATATCGGTTACAATATTGATAATGGTTACATCAAATTACCCCACTTGCCTAGGAGCATAACATGCCATGTACATTACAAAATAACATTATATATGGGATCCCCCACGTTGGAAGTGGGTCATTACATAATAATGATAATTACAAAATAACGTTAGGATGGGATCCTAACAGATCACCAACCAAAAATGAGGATAAAGGAGTTCTCTTGTCGATATATATCCACGAACTTAATTAGGAGATTGGTGTCTCCTTTGGACAAGAGGTCCATAAACTTTGTAATAGGGAAAATATTCCCAAGAGATTGATTGAGAAAATTTTAGTGAACGATTTTCTTTGTGGAGTAGTCCACATTGGGTGAACCATGTTAAATTTATGTCTCTATTGTGTGTGGTGATTTATGCATTTCTTTGATTACTGTTGTTGATATTGCTATCTATATATTGTATAATATTGATTGGAAAGAAAAATAAAAAGTGGTATTATACTATTCATCCCCCTCTCAGTATAAGCTTGTGTTCTTTAATTGGTACCAGAGTGGGTTCCTTCAAAAGAGTTTAACAGCTTGAAGAAAAATATTACAAGAACATAATGGATTCTAAGAATGAGTTATCAGATAATTCAACACCAGTATTTGATGGAAGCGATTATGTATTTTGGAGTATGAGAATGAAGTTTCACCTGATGACACTTGACAATGAAATATGGGAAGTAGTTTATGGGAAGTAGTTGAAAATGGATACACACCACCAACTACTCCACCTACAGATAAATATGGTAAGCTTCTACATCATTAAAATTCAAAATCAATGAATGTAATTTTCAGAGGTTTGCATATAATAGAGTTCATAAAAGTTATCCATTGTAAATTAGCAAAAGGAATTTGGGATAAGTTGCAAAGCATATATGAAGGAGATAAAAGTGTCAAAAAGGCAAAGATACAAAATCTCAAAGGAAAATTTGAAGAATTAAGAATGAAGGATGAGGAAAACATTAGTACTTATCTACTTCGTGTAGACGAGGTTGTTAATGCCATGCAAGGACTTGGACTTGATATTGAAGAATCTAATGTTTGTGATAAGATCTTAAGATCTCTCCCAAAAATGTTTAGTGAAAAGATATCTACTATAGAAGAATCAAAAGATGGTGATATTTTGACAAGAGATGTATTACTTGGCATTCTTACAACATTTGAGATGAGAACAAAAGAACCTAATCTCTGGAAGGAAGCAACCTTCAAAGATACTAAGAAGACAAAGGGCAAGAATTTAGATTCAAGCAATGAGTCATCCAGTGATGAAGAAGTAAATTATGGCAGAAGGAATAAGGATCCAAGAATATTTAAAGATGCAAAATATGTTAGATGTTTTAATTGTGGAAAGTATGGTAATTATGCAACTGATTGTCAAGAAGTTAGAAATAGCAATGCTGAAGAAAAATAGGATCATAAGAACAAGGAATAAAAAAAATATAGATACCAAAAGAAAGGCAAGGATGGACAAGGCAAACAAAGAAAGAAATTATTTCAAAGATAGAAGAAGAGTTACTATGCAAACAAGGCAAGTAAGTACTCAAGTGATAGTGATAATAGTTTCTCAGATAATGATAAAGATGAAGTTCTATTTCTGACAGAGGAAAAGGAAGAAGTTAAGAAAATGTCACCAATAATTCTCAATTATTTTAGATGTGGTAATTTTGGACATCTTGAAGATAGTTTTACAAAGAATGGTTTAAGTTTCAGTGATGATGAATATGAAGATACACTTGAAATACTAGAAGAGAATATTCTAATGGCACTAGAAGAAGAAGCAGGTGATCCTATAGAAGACAAGTCAAAACAGAATGAAGATGTTTTCAAAGGCAAACAAATAGAGGAAAAATCAAAGAAAGAAGAAGTTGATCTTGAGGGAGAGCTTATTTATGCTATTAACAAATTAAAGAAGGTAAGAAAGTAAAACTCGTAACTTAAGATTCAATTTCAAGAATGTGATAAAGAGAGAGGAATGTTTATATAGGATCTAAATAAGTCAATGGCTAAGACTAAGAAGTTCAAGGATAATTTAGAAGCAAAGGTCTTAGAATATGAAAGATTAGAACAAGAAATAGCTCTACTAAGGGAAGAAGTAGAAAAGTATAAGGATAAGCTACACAAGTTTGGAAAGACCTCAAATATTTTAGATAAGATGATCAAAGTACAAATATGGTCAACAAACAAAATAGGTCTTGGTTTTGAACAAGTACAAAAGAAACAAGAAGAGGAGTCAACCTCTGAAGAAGAAGAAGCTTCAAAAGATGATAGTGTGAGAGAAAGTGAGACTTATGAGGATGAGTTGGACAATAGAAAGTTCAAAAATGAAAAAAACAATGCACAAAAGAGGAATAGATGGAACAGGAACCAGTACAGGGTAAAAGAGACTAAGAGACCAATGAGGTCAAGGCAAGGAAATTTTAATGTACGATGTTTTTCATGTCATAGATTTGGGCACAAGGCTTCATGGTGCATGAAACATGAAAGATAGGAATATGGAAACTTCAAAAATAGGTAACTTTTTCATGGGTATTGCTACTCATGTAATCAATTTGGTCACAATCCATAAATTGTAGGGTCCATGACAGGAATAGATATGGCTTCACCAAAAGAAATCCCAAGACATTTTCACCTTCAAGGAATAACAATATGAAGTCTTACAAGTGCAATAATTATGGACATACAACAAAGTGGTGTAGAGTAGAGATTCTAGAGACAAGCGGGATCATGAATAGTTAGAGGAATCAAAAGGATCAGATGAGAAGGAAAGTGGACAAAGGTAAATATCAGTGTATTCTAGGAGTAGAAATACTCCCACCCCAAAATTAACCACCTCAAGAGGAGGTGGGGGAAGGGCTAAGCTAAGATTCTCATTCTTAGCCCCAAGACCCAAAGGTGAACCTTTGCCATTGATGTCAAAGGGGGAGAAATTTGAGTAAGGGGGAGAGATTTTATTTAAGGGGAGAGCATTGAGTCAGGGGGAGCATTTTCCCAGGGGGAGTAGAACAAAAAAGGTCAAGGAAAGGTAAAATATAATTGGGTTGCCATAATTAAAAAAAGGGGAGATTGTTGGACATTTTGAGTAATTGAGTTGTCATTGATGTCAAGATCTAGTTTCAGTGAGCAATACAAGAAGAAGCGATCCCGAAATTAGTGCTAAGGAAAATCTACACCCAGTTGGTCAGATTCGGTTCTAGGTGGTCATATGAGGTTCAAAAAGCAATAAAGAGGCCCAAGAAAAATAATATTATAATATTTTATTATAATATTAAAGGGAGAGATTTAAATTAATTACAAATTAATTTATTAATTAATTTAATTAACTTCTAAAGTTATTAAGTTAATTATTTATTAATTATAATTTAATAAGAAAATTAGTTTATGTTAATTAAAATAATCCTAAAGTTAGAGTTATAAAATTTGAATTATCCGCCGATGTTTTCAAAGTTTGGTCTATGCATATAAAAAGGATGCAAAGACTCTATCAAAATCCATACCATTCGTATGTGTTATGCTCTCAAATATCGTGCGCAAGATAATTCACATTTTTCAAAGCTTTTGATGGCAGACAAAAGGAAAAATGGGAGCAGAGTCCCTTATCCATCGCACAATGTGATGTAGCAGAATTGGCAATTATGGGAGGTGCTAAGTGTGGCAGGCTTGTTGTGCAAGGTTCAAAACCCATCGGCTTTAGTTTTTGTAAAGCTGGGGTGAGTTGTTTATTCGAGTGCTGCAATGTCAGGGAAGACACAAAGGGAAAGCGCTAGATTTTCCCTTTTTGGGAAGGCACATAGCCCACATTGTGGGCTAGCGTCTTGCTAAGGCGATTTCCTGGATAGGTTCCGTGTTCAAAACTCATCGAGGCACTTTTTGCATAGAGAGAGGTATGCGCTCATGATTTGCCAAGGTTAATTGCAATTTTGGATTTGCTAAAGGTTGAATAAAATAAATATTTTTGAGGGTTATAAAGGTTATTTTTTAAGTTTTATTATTGAGAATTTGAGGGAGATAAAAGGATACGAAGCATTAATTTTTGAGGATTTGATTTTAGAGATTGTTAATTAAAAGAATAGAGATTATAAGGAGTAATTGAGTAATTTATTTTTGTATGCTTTGACGATTGATAATTTCAAAGAAGGAGTAATAAGGTGTATTTGAGTTTGATTATTTTTGTGATTGACAAATATTTCTGAAGAGAGTTAGTGTGATATTTTTGTCATCTAATCATTGAAATTGGAAAAGAAGAAAATTGTGTTTAAGATAGGTTTTGAGGTCATTTTCTTCATCAAACAAAAATATAACGACACATCTTCCTAGTAAGTGATTGTTGAATGTTGTGAATGCTAAGTTGGAGTGAAAAGGGTTGTTTGATAAGCATTATTGAGTTTGTTTTTTTTGATTGAGAGTTGATGATAAAAATCTTGTTTTTATAAGCATTTTTGGAAATATTGAGTAAATATTTCATATGCTTGAACTAGGGTTTTTACAAAGAGCATGAGTATCATTGTTATGTGAAGTTGTGAAAGAACATGAGTATATTTGTTATGTGAAGTGGTGAACTATATTGAACTAGGGTTTACAAAGATCATGAGTATCATTGTTATGTGAGGATTACTTGATAAGCATTGTTGTTGAAGTGATTGGTTGAGTGAAGAACTTGAACTAGGGTTTGAAAATATCATGAGTATCATTGTTATGTAAGGATTAATTGATAAGCATTGTTGTTGAAGTGATTGAGACTAGTTTAGTGGATGTGTTGAAGTGATAGTTCAAGTTTTGTGAAAAACATTGTTCCATTTCTAAACTGATTTGAGAAAGAGGTTGAGTTTTTGTGAGTATGAAACATATTGAGTCTCTAAAAATTCTCTATAAGTTTCATGGTAAAAGAGAGATTGAAAGTATTTAAACATTATTGTGAATGTGAAGCATATTGAGTCTCTAACAATTCTCTATATGTTTCTATGATATTGGACAAGTTCTAGTGAGGACTTGTTGAGCAGATTTGAGGTAAGTCTTAGAGAAGACTTGTGGACATATTTGTGTGAGCTTTTGTGGAAGCTTATAATACAGATTTTGAGGATAGAGATTATCAAGTAGATTGGATAAGTTCTAGATATGACTTGTAAACAAATTAAAGTGAGATTTTGTGGAAGCTTACAAGGTAGATTTGATACAAGTCTTTGAGAAGACTTGTGGACATATTTGTGTGAGATTTTGTGGAAGCTTATAATATAGATTTTGAGGATAGATATTATCAAGTAGATTGGATAAGTTCTAGAGAGGACTTGTAGATATATTAGAGTGAGATTTTGTGGAAGCTTACAAGGTAGATTTGAGACAAGTATTTGAGAAGACTTGTGAGCAGAGTTGATCGATTGGTTTATTCAAACCTTGAGTTAAGATTTGGGCAGAGCTGATTTGTGATTAAGTCAAGATTTGTGTTAAGACTTGAGGACAGAGATTGAGGACATATTTGTGCTAGAACGAAGGATTATGTTTAGTGCAGATCAGAGGACAAATATTTAGGATAGATTTGTGCTAGACCGAAGGACTATGTTTAGTAAAGATTTGAGGACAAATTTTGGTGCATATTTCAAGACAGGTTTGTGCCAGACTTGAGATAGATATTGAGCAGATTTGTGCTATACTAAAGGACTATGTTTAGTACATATTTGAGACAAAGCTAAGAGCAAGCTTTGGAGGTGACAAAGTATAGAGGATGATAGTATCTAGTGGATAGATATCCATTAGCCAGGGCAGTGAGGACAAGTATTCTAAATGGGGATAAGAGTTTTTAGTGGATAGAGATCCATCAACTAGTGTAGTGGAGGCATTAGTTCTTCTAGAAGATCACCAATGAGAGTTGAGGAGAAAGGAGTTCTCCTGTGGATAGATATCCATAAAATTGATCAGGGGATTCATGTATCCTTTGGACAAGAGGTCCATAAACATTGTAATAGGGAACAAATTACCAAGATATTGATTAAGAAAATTTTAGTGAAATATTTTCTCCATGGAGTAGCCCACATTGGGTGAACCACATTAAATTGGTGTCTCTATTGCGTGTGGTGATTTGTGCATTGCTTTGATTACTACTGTTGATATTGTTATCTATACATTGCATAATATTGATTGGAAATAAAAGTAAAAAGTAATCTTATACTATTCACTCCCCTCTCAGTATAATCTTGTGTTCTTCAAACATTAGCTTTCATTAAAGTGCAAAAGGAGGTATAAGGTATTTTATATATCAAAGGTTAAACTTATATTGAACTGGAGATTTTATAACCTTAGAATAGAAAGCAATTAAACCAAAGGAGTGCAAAATAATTCAAGGTGCTTAATATAAGGTTGAAGTTTATTTACTATTGCATTGAGGAACAAAGCAAATACCAACCTTAGATAATTAGAAGGCAATTAAAGTAAAGGGAGTATATCTTAAAATATATTACAAATTGCATCAAAAATTAAATTTTTGCAAATAATTAAGTAGGATATATAAGGTTTTCAACATTGAAAAATGAAAATACTAATTTGCAAATATTATTATTTTCTAAATTTCCAGATTAGGGAGATATAAAGGATACTACATCAAAATTTAGTTTCTTGAAATTTAGAAAATTGAACCATTGAAAATTCAAGGATAAAGAAGCAAAACCATTAATTTCTTGAAAGTTAGAAATAACATTTTACATTAGTCTCTTACACTAATTTATGATACATTAATCCAACTAAAATATCTTGAAGGAAAAGAACCTTATTAAAACTTGAAGGTGCATCATCATTTATATTTATATTTCTACTTACTAATTATTCGGGAGAAATAAGGTAAGAAAGTAAATTTGAATATTAGGGAGACAAAAGAAATTCAACTAAACCTAGGAAAACTAAGCATACTATCAAGATCATAGTACATTTTAACACTTGCAAGATAGAAAGCATTTTACAAAACTTGTAAAATTAGAAAAATCTTAGCAAGGTTGAAAATAGGGAGGTAAAAGGTAGTCTATAATTATCATAATGACAACAAACAAATTCATTCTCACTGAATCTCAAATACTTAGAGGTCCAACTTACTCTTCATGGAAAAATAAAGTAAGAGCAATTCTGATGGTTGAAAAACTTTGGAAAATAGTCAAAGAAACAAGAGAAAAAACTACTTTATGTGATAGTGAGATTCAAAAGTTTGGAGAAAATGAAGAAAAAACATTAATGATAATAACTTTTGCCATTACAGATGAAATACAATCCTACGTTAGTTCAGTAGGAACATCTATAGAAGCATAGAAAATCTTAGCCAAAATATTTGAAGGAAAAATAAAGCTAGTATATTAAATATTCAAACTCAATTACATTATTTGAATGTGAATAGTGGTGAAAGTATAGAACTATTCCTAAGGAAAGTAGTGGATATAAAAGGAAAATTATTAACCTTAGGATAAGAGTTTGAAGATAAGTTTTTTGTTCAAGTAACCTTGAAAGCACTTCTAGATAGCTACAAGCACTTCGTTACATCTCTACAAATCCTAAGTAAAGATACATATCTTGATGAGTTAGTCAATATTATTTCAGAATATGAGGTGGAAAATACAGTTAAATATGAAATAACTAAAAATGCATTAGTTTCAAAGGATAATTTATAGGAAAATGTTAGGTCTTGTTAGAAATCACAGGGGCAAAATTTTGGTCACCTTCGCTAAAAACTTAAGAATTCAATCAAACCATGTTGCAAAAGCTCACGCACTATGGAGAGGACTAAGCATCATCCAAATGTATAACAATAAACTTGGAATTGAAGGGGAATCCCTCAATATTACTAACTGCATCAACAACAGAAAAATCCCTTCATGGAGCGTCAAGAATGCCATCCAAGACGCAAAAAAATGATCCAAAGTCAGCTCAGTGTCACCTGTCGCCATGTGTACTAGGAAGCCAACAAGATGACTGATATTCTTGCCAACAAAGGAGTTCATGAAAAATATTTGATTACCTGGGACATGAATATTCCTCAAGATATCATCAATGAAGGAAAAAATTATTGGTCGAGTCATGGGCTCATCTGATTTCAGCCCTCACCCTGCCTCTTTGGGACACCTCACCACCCCTTCTATCTTGGCAAATAATTATTCTCCACCTTAAATCCTTTTTAATGAGGCTTTGTTTCACTGCTTCCCTAGAGAGCGTTTCTTCCAAAGCTCACTGGTTTCAAGACAACATTGGCTTGTTATTGGAAATATTCATCCTCATTTCTCACATATTAAATGCTCCCATAATACACAAATCAAGTTCATTTTCTCCATAGGTGCTTCCACTATTTCCAATGATGGTGGGGTTCAAGAGGGCTCACCTCCCATTACCGTATCCAGTAAGAAAAATATGTCTTCCTTCACAAAACCAGCAGAGAAATTTGTGCATGGGATTTTTTTAGATGGGTCATTTAGGATCAACTCAAGTAGGTGGATCCACACGAGTGAGTTTAATTATTTCTAAATTAAGTGTGATCTCACCACTCTGATTACAAATGATGGAACTTCCCAAAGAAGCTTTAGCCAATGCACCAATGCTAACTGTACGGTCTTCTAGGTATTTGGTCTTTGCAAAAATTCTTCCCAAATGTTTTTAAACAACTCCTCACTCAATAGGTTCAAGTCTTCTAATTACGAAATCCTTGTTACTCAATTCCCCATTCCAATCCTTGTTGAATACCCAATAATGCTCCTCCCAATGGCACTGTTAGAACTGACTAAATTCCAAATTTACCCCTTGACCCTATCATTTTTTGAAGCCTAGGGATTCATCCCTTTATTTAAGAAATTTAAAGGGGCTAAGGCAGAAATTACTAGTGAATTTATAAGTTCATGGAACAATGACAATGTGAAGGTTCAAAACCTTCATTTTTAGGTGATAGTGGAGATTCTAGCAAAATTTACAGAGTTATTGATGGTTGTTCGTGTCATTCAAAGAGATAAGCACAACTGGGATCTAGAGCTCAAAGGTTTTTCCAACCACTCCAATATTTTCAAATGGAAAGGTATAACTCTTGAATGTGAATCCCTTCCTTCCCACTAGTCATTTATATTAATTCTTATCTTACAGTATGTTACAATTGACGATCCATCCAATCCCCTCCTAAATTTTCACCTTGCTCTGGTAAACCACTTGAGAGGGTTCAAATCCATCAATATTCCTGATTTACTCTATATCTCGATTAGGTTGTCCATTCATGATGCCTTCTTGCTCAATTCCCCATTCCAATCCTTGTTGAATACTCAATAATGCTCCTCCCAATGGCACTGTTAGAACTGACTAAGTTCCAAATTGACCCCTTGACCCTATCGTTATTTGAAGCCTAGGGATTCATCCCTTTATTTAAGAAATTTAAAGGGGCTGAGGCAGACATTACAAGTCACTTTATTAATTCATGGAACAATGGCAATGCGAAGGTTCAAAACCTTCATTTTTAGGTGATAGTGGAGATTCTAGAAAAAATTATAGAGTTATTGATGGTTGTTCGTGTCGTTCAAAGAGATAAGCACAACTGGGATCTAGAGTTCAAAGGTTTTTCCAACCACTCCAATATTTTTAAATGGAAAGGTATAACTCTTGAAAATGAATCCCTTCCTTCCCCCTTGTCATTTATATTAATTTCTATCTTACAGTATGTTACAATTGACAATCCATCCAACCCCTTCTTAAATTTTCACCTTGCTCTGGTAAACCACTTGAGAGGGTTCAAATCCATCAACATTCCTGATTTACTCTATATCTTGATTAGGTTGTCCATTCATGATGCCTATAAGAGGAAATCCCTGAACACCTCCACCCACCAAGGTTTGTTTACCATTTTGTACTACCATGTCCTAGCCAAACCTCTACCCATCATCATCCCCCCTCCAATCCAATCCATATCAATCTCCTTCCACTCTATGCCCTTACCTCTCTCTCCTCGAATACCTCATGGAGTTAGAAGTTTCCCCTAAGTTTAAAACCCTGATAAAAAGTAGGGCTTCACTAGCTACCATCTCCAAGTCCCTACCCTCCAAAAGGAAAATCAAATTGGAGGAAAGTACCACCTAGATTCACAGATTGGCCCACATAAAAAAAGATAAGAAGGAAACGAGTGAAAATTCCCAAGAGCATATTTTTGATGACAACAACAAAAACTCGAGTCATGGCTCAAAAATCCACCACAAAGTTGTTACCATTATAATTAGAAACATTATCAACACCCTGGAGAACATTAGTGGGAATATGAAGCAGATAATCAAGAATGCTACTGAGATCAACTCAATGAAGGAGGACATAACTAATGCATGAAAAAAGGTCTTGCGTGGGTGTTTTTAGTTTCTGTAATGTTATATTTTGGTGGTATTTTGACGTAGTTCATCCACTGTGTAGGGATTTTGAGATATGCTCATGTTTTTCTTGGATGGGTATTAATGGTGTTCAGTCTTAGCGGTACGTCTTGGAATTTTATCCTTTGCGTAGTATCAATGTTTTCCCAGCATTGGATAGTCTTTCTTTATTTTATGAAGTTGCAACCAATTTTACCAGTAAATTTTTTTAAGCATCGTAATGCATGGAGTTGAAATACATGGATTTTTTTGTTTCATCCCAATCTATGTATTCCTTGCATGGATTCCCTGATGGCATAGTTGTTTATGACTGCTAAATCATGATGATTAAAAGCGATGTATATGGTTTTGGGATCCAGTCAAAACACACATAATACAAATACTTTAATTACCAAAAAAAATTACAGGGAAATGTTACCTCATCCTCAAAAGAACGAATACCATGGAATAACAAATATTGTCAAGTCTGCAAGAAGAAAGAACATATTCCCAACAACTGTAGATTCAATCCTAGAAATCAGCATTAAGAAAATCTGAAAAACTATGGAAGCCAACCAAATAGGTCATTTCAACCAAGATAATATCAGAATTAGTAGTCCACATCAGCAAACATTTCAACATCCATATCCTTCTCAAAATAAATACAATTATCCCAAATTGCAATATCGAGAAGGGAATCAAAAGGACACTTAGTTCATGATATCCAGGAAACTCAAGAACTAGAATAACCTATAGAGGAACATGAAGTTAAATATCTCTCAGAAAAGAAAATTATTTATGAAGATACTAACCTCTTACTTGAGCAGGATACAAACAAGGAGTAGAATAAAGAAAGCAAATGGGAGTACAAATTCTAGAACCAAATGAAGATCCATATTGAAGACTAAAGTATTTAATAACCAAATAATGTAATACAAGAGGGTGTTAGAGTATATTACATTATTGGGTACATGCCAATGTACCACCTTGGATACATTCCTAGACTAGGAGATTATATTAGATTAACGTTTGAGTAGATACTTCAAGCAAGTAATAAATACATGTGTGCAAAGATGTAAATGTGCATGTAATACACATGTACATGAGTCATAGGATAGGTAGATGAAGAGTCACAGGTAGAGTAAATGCCAAGGAACATATATTCCTATATATATGCCTTGAGAGTATGAGTTAAGGAGAGAGTGAATAGAGTGAGTGGAATGATGTCATGGTAGTGAGTAGGTACAATGTAGTTCTTACTTAAAAATTTTGGAGTGTTAATGTCCTCCATTATATTGCATTGTACTATTTTGTGAGATTTCATTAATGGAATATTATTGAGTTATTATATAAATTTATCATCTAGTTTTTTTGCATATTATAGTGTCATTATCATATAGTTATCATATATTACTTATTTTACATCTTGTGATTGTATTTCTTTTAATATAATCCTCAAAAGCTAACAAGAATCTGGTCAACCCTAGACTTCAAGACAATCGATTGTCATTGTACTATTCCTCTTATAGCTATTTCCTCCCAATAATATGAAGGATATCGTGCCCACTCAAAACAAATACTTGGAAAACAAATATGCTTGACACTATTCCTAACCAAATACCTGAATTCCTAGTCATGGAGACCTACAATAGAAAATGTATTTTGCACTAGAAGACACCTACTTAGAGTCTATTTTATAGACATTGGGACAAGTACTAGACCATCAGAACAAACATTGGTAACATGGATGAAGGAGAAGTGTACAAGTGTCCAATAGAGTAGATGCCCTAGTGACTAATCAACCATAAGTACATTTAAACATAGTTGCCTAAATTAAAGTAATAGATACTAAGGATAAACGAGAAGCAAATTAGGTGACTCTATAAACAAAGGAAACCCAAGAAAAATAATTAGACATAAAAAAAATTAATTCCATAAAAACTAGTTAAAGATCTCAATTCCATAACCAAGAGGTCAAGGCTATAGTGTATAACAAGCAGTGCACCCAAGTTCCATTTTTTGAATCTTTTGATGTGGTATGACACATAAAAAATTTCACTATCCCCATGGTACTTTTGGATGTCCTCACCCTGAAAAAATGGATTAAATAATGAGAGGAAGCCCTAAAGAGGCAATGGCTTACCAGTAAATAGAAGGTTTCAACCATACTATAGGTATCCAATCCTAGTATGAGTAGACCAAATCCCTTGTCCTTCTACTTGAAACTTATATATGGAGATAAAATAATTCGTAATTTCCTAGTTTATTCAAGGTCTAGTACCTTAGTTATGCGAAGGTGAGTGACAAATGTGTTTGGACTATCTTATTATTGGGTCAATGAAGGGATCGTACAACTTGATAAGACTCCGATTCCAATATTTAGTCTTGTGAGGGACCTTCTACTCATGGTACATTCTTGTACCAATATTACTAACCCAAGAAGCATAAGTGATTGAGCTACTAACCTCTTTTAGAATCTACTTATCCAAGTACATCACTACCAATATAAGAGGCTATCTATCATTGTATATTGGATGCACATGATCCTAAGAACACACTATGGCAGGTAAATATTCCCTATGAGTCAATTCACATCCATGATGTAGAAAATGAATTAGAAATCAAAGCTAAAGTGGAATAGACATTCCTAATGAAATAAAACTAGTTAGAATTTGAGTTGATAATGGATGAATTCTACACTCTGATTCCAAATGACTAGATGGATGAATGGGCTTATGAGATGTGGGATTTAGACCTGTATGATGTACTTGAGTCAA
This sequence comes from Wollemia nobilis, assembly GCA_028583015.1. Lineage (NCBI taxonomy): Eukaryota > Viridiplantae > Streptophyta > Pinopsida > Araucariales > Araucariaceae > Wollemia > Wollemia nobilis. The sequence continues at coordinate 9,040,256 of JAQPPZ010016874.1, forward strand.
TTATACTAGGTACCTACATGATCAAGGATGAGAATCCATTCTTGTTCAAGGTCAACAAAACCTTATATGATCTTTATTGGTATTTGGAAAATCTAATTTTATAGAGCTAAACAAAGGATGAGAATAGGATCTAGTATCTATTTAGTATTTATTAAAGGGTGAAATAATTTAGAGGATTATAGGCTATAATTTAATTGCTCCACCAACATTGCCAAATATGATTCATTAGAGAATGGTATTTAGGTCACAACCAAGAAGGGGATTAAGGTCTTGCAAATATATGGATATACCAAGCTTGTTATTAGGTAGGTGAGATCCTAGTGCCTAGAAAAAAAATATACTAATGAAATCACATAGGAACATAGTTTAGGACCTAATAAAAGCATTTGAAGTAGTAAACCTACTGACTATCCCTTGAAATTAAAATATTAATCATGATCTTATGATGATCATTGGTGTTATTGTCCTGTTTGATTTTCCTAGAGAAGATAATTGAGACTATAATGCTTCACATGGAGTGAAAAAATTGGGCTAGTTCTAAGAGCATGAGGGTTTGAATTAATAGAGGAATTTTGGTTTAATAATGTTGGATCATTATTAATATGTGATATTTAGGCATACTTTTCTAATATAATAACTTGGAGGGAAAAGAGTTAAGGAAAAATAAGAAAAGAAAAGTTAACGAAAAGGAAAAAAGTATCCTATACTAACAAAGCAATGATATGCCAAAGATTAGATAAGACTCCCATACACAATATCTTTGATCGTAATGCATTGGTGTGAAAAATTCCTCTCCTTAACATATATGAGCCCAAATGAGATGCATAGGCATACACACACATAAAAGAAATAGGTCAGGGTATGTGAAACATAGATGGCTACTCAAATAGATGTATACACACACATGCAAGTGAAAATCATAAACAAGTAAATATTACAAACATACACACACATAAAATAGATGGGTTAGAGCCTGAGAACCACAAATCGATACTAAAAATAGATGCATAGGCCTCTAGTATATATATACATGCTAGTAATATTAAATAAATTATGCTAGGAGTGGGGGTTTGGTTTTCTGCAAGACACTTAGATATATGCGTACTACTATTTATAGACTACAAGGAAGATATTTTCCCTCCTAAAATATGTAGATATTTCAGGTATGACTACTTCTTTTATGTACTGGTTCATGTCTTCATTGAGTTTTTTGTGTTATTATAAGTTATCTAGATATAGAATAATTAATATTAGGTGTTTTAGATCCTTGGATGCTCAATTTCCTTAGTTATTGCCATCTACACTTTCTAGATATTCCTAAAGTTTCAACATAGGAAATTAATATCACTTGGATTGAGTTTTTCTCTCATTATAGATTCCATCACTTCTGCCTTTAATGTGTCACCTAATTCCCTAGGTTGTCATGTCCTCCTTGTAGAAAAAGGACTACTTATCTCAGAATATTACATACCTTAGCAAAATTTATAGGATCTAGGGTGGCAATACCAAATGGGGAGTATGGGGGTAGTGGCCCTCCATGTAGGGGTTTAGGGGTAGGCGCCCCCAATGAAAAATTTGTCTTCCTAAAATTTTAAAACATGGGTGTTATTAGCATTCATAATTTCATTATATGACTATGACATATTTATCATCTTCCAATCTCATACATATTTCTCTATCTCACCTTGAAACTCGCTGTATTAGAAATTTTGCTTTGCATATTTGGTAGGAGTCTCAAAAACTTTTGAATTTTGGACATTCTAATTACTTGTACCTTTTAATACCATTTATATTGTAATTCTTAGATCTTGTTGATGGAAACTTTTATTTACACTTTTTTTGACACTCAATTTTTTGCTTGTTGCTTTTTTCCTCTTTGCTTAAGGTTATTTTAAGGTCACTTTTAAGTGTAGTGATAATTCACTATAAGTACCCATTTTGATTTTGTGGAGGATTCATTGCATAATTTTTTGATATGTCAAGGTCATCATCATACATGCAGTCCTAGATATTGAAATATAGTAGCAAGTCTTCGATAACAATGAGCACAATAGTAGGTTTATCTAGTAAGAGGTAGAATTTTTAGATGAACATGCACTATAAGTACAAGAAGATTACAAAGATCAAATTATTCAGCTCATCAAGGGAAACAATATTCCTAAAGGATTTTTCACATTAAGTTTTTATTGAACTTGGATGATTAATTCAAAGGAAGAAAAGGCATCATGGTATAAAAAGATGATTAAAAAGAAGTGGAGATAGCAATCATGTAAACATTATAGATAGAGAAGGTATCATCCCAAAGAGCAAAACCCTCGTTTATATATGCAAGAAATATACTAGGGTAATAGCTTGGAGCTATGAGGACCTAAATGGATATGACAAGGATATCATGTAGCATACAATAGAGCTACATCCAATCCTATAAGACAAAAATAAAAGGCCAATCAATCCGAAGATTGAACCTTTCATGAAGAAGGAGCTAATCAAGCTTATAGAGGTAAAGATCATATAGTTGCTCAAGCATACCACTTAAGCATCCAATTTGGTATCTATTAAGAATAATAATGGATTTATCTAGTTATGTGTTGATTTTAGAGACCTTAATTAGGCATAATTAAAGGACCATTACCCACTACCTTCTATGGAATTTTTTTATATAGTGTTTGGGTCTAAAATATTTTATTTACTAGATGGATTCATAGGGTACAATCAAGTATGGGGTAAGGATGAAGACTAGCACAAGATATCATTCACCACTAAGTGCAAAATTTTTTGTTACCAATGCATGTCTTTTGGTCTATCCAACACTAGGGAAACCTTCCAAAGAGCTATGGATATTGATTTTAGTGATCTCTTCAACAAGATAATCTTGGTCTATTTGGATGATCTTAGGGTCCTCTTAAATATAAAAGATGACCATTTTATGCACTTGGATAAAGTGTTAAACTCTGTCAAGAGTTTGGGGTATGATTAAATTCAAATAAATGTATCTTCTATGTATTATAAGGTAAGTTATTGAGGCACAATGTGTCTAAGAAGAGGATAGCCATAGAACCATATTGGTTTAAGGCTATTGTCAACTTATTGCTTCCCCAAGACAAAAAAAATTATCATAGGAAGAGAAGGCATGCTTCTTCACTATGGAAGAGGCCTAGGATTGGGTACAAGACTAAATTGATTACATACAATAGAGTCAATACCCACTTAATATGATCCAAACATAGAGGAGACCTTATAGGTTGTAGAATTTTTTTTCACTCTAATTGAAGGGGTTTTATTAAGGATAAATTTCAATGGTGTCCTCTTAAGGTGTGTCGAAACTAGATGGGTCACCTCACTACTCTAAGAATTTCATTAGGGACTCTTTTATGGATGGCATTCAACTCACACCACTGTAGTAAAAATGATGTAGGATGGATATTATTGGTTCACCATGTTCAATGATACACACCAATTTAGATGCAACAAGTGCAAATTCTTCACCAAAAGAAACTAGAATGCCCCTACCCCTAAAACCCATTATTATCAATGAATTAATTTTCATAGTGGGGGTTTAAATTCATTGGTACAATAAATTTTACCTCCAGTGAAGGCCATTGGTGGATACTCATAGCTATTTATACTTCATAATATTGATAGAGGTGGTCCCACTAAAAGAATCCATGAGGAGATTCATTACCATTTTTTTGGAGGATATTATTACATAATTCGGTGTGCCCAACATCATCATCATAGAAAACACTCTGGAATTCATTAAAACTAAGATAACCCAATTTACATTGTAATATAAAATATATTTTAAGGCCTTCTACAACTACTATCCTCATGAAAATTATCTGGCAAAGTCGTCAAATGAAAGTTTGCTCTACATCCTAAAGAGGATTGATTGTGACAACCAACGATAAAGGAATTTGCACATGATATCCCTATGGGCTAATAGGATCACCCAAAATAAAGGTTTAGTTTCCTCTCCATAGTACTTGTTTTATGTTTGGGAGGCCAATTTTCCCATATCCATTGAGCTATATGTACTGCAATTGCTACATCAACTAGAGTTCTAAGACCATGATGCTATGTCACATAGACTAGGAGAACTATTGAATTTGGAAGAGCAAAAATAAACAACCAAGGAGCACTTGTAGAGGCATCAAAGGAAAATCAAAAGGTGGTTTGACTAGAAGGTCATAATGTAAAAGTTTTGGGTGGGTGAGCAAGTGTTCAAATCAGATGAAGACCACAACAAATTGGGTCAAAACACCAAATTCAAATCCATCTAGAGTGAATCATATGTAATAACTATTATCAAGAAAAATATACATTAAAACTATCCACACTATATGGGAAGCACCTCTCAATCCCAATTAATGATATTTATCTAAAAAATATCTACCATAAAAAACTCTCAAAAATAAAGTTAAGAAAAGAGGAATTTTTTGTTAGTAGGGTCTCTTATGTCAAAAAAGGAGACTTCATGGGATGGGATTTATCTGAGCTTCACTCAAGTTAATGAATTCATACCTCATTCAAGCATAGAAAAATGAGGTATAGATCTACATACATTAAAGGAAAGCTTCAAAAAAAGCTTGACCTGTGAAGTCATATTTTGTTTCTTTGAAGAGAACTCCAAATATTGGTATTTAACCAAGTTTTTCTAAATTATAGTAGTTTTCATATTGCTTAGGAATGATAAAATGAGATACAAAGAAAATGTAGTCAGATAAGGACTCAATTGAAGTTTGATAAAGCTACCTTATTCTCGATGCCAGGTGATGGGTGTTGTCAAATCCACACTTTACCAAGGTCACTTTTAATTTATAAAACTAGGGGTGGCATCCAGTGATCAACATGTACTAGGAAATATCTAAAGTTAAGGATGATTTTGTCTCTCTAAACTACAACATCTAAGAAAACATAATTGAAATTTAATTGTTGTTAAAAATAAAAGAGTTTATCTACCAAACACACTTGCAAGAAAGGAAAAGATTATAGAAAAAAAGTAAATGAAGTAATATGAAATAAATATAGCATAGAAAAACTAAGCATACAAGAGAAACTACAACAAAGCATATCTAAAAATAATGCAACTACTTAGTATTTCCTAGGAAGTAAATTAATGTAGCTAGTCAACTATTATAAGTTACAAGAAAATGACATCAAAACTAATCTAATATTTTAGCAAATAAAACTTAACGAAAAGGTGCCTTCCATATTTCTAGGAGTGGTTCCTTTCTCACAACAATATGGAGGAGAAAATGAATCAATTCAACTCATAGAATTGTAGTGCAATAGCAAATCATATCATACTTTTATTGTAGTTGAAATTAGCAAAAATCTCCTACAAAATATAGTAAAAATCTAGCAGCATGGCAACATATTTTACCTATAACTATTACTAAGTCCTAGATTATTAGTATTATTTATAATTGAGAGGGCAAGGAACTCTTCTAACTCTATAATTAAGAAAGTTGCAATATTTAAGATGCAACCAACAAATGGATCTCCAAATTAGAAAGTAAAATAAATATAAGTTACACTATGGCCCTTAACCACCATGTTGGAGCATTTAAGAAATAGATAAATTAATTTTAAAACTATTCCTAGCCCCTATGTATAAGACCTCATGGATTTGAATCTTTCCTAACTTGTTGCTAGCTATTAAAAATATTTTGTTTGGCTATTACAGTTGGTCAAAAGTAGCTGACCAAATTTAGAAAAAAGGTATTTTTCTTCCAATTTGGTGCTTTGTTGGATATCTACTTATTACACTTTTGTCTCCTAGTACCATGTCATCTATGGAGTGTCATAGCATTTCTTTCATCCATCCTCTATAGGCACATGGAAATTTGACCAACTCAAGTTTTGATACCAGGTCATAGTCTTGTTTGGTACCATAGTACAGTTGTTATGTTCTACAAGTTATTGTTTTGTTTTGTCTAATGAATGGAGTTGGATCTAATTCTAACTGAATAAACATAGTCTAACACTTGATTTAACTATTATGCTAGGTAAAAAATGAACCTAAAACAAGATACCAAGCTCTACCAAAATCCCTAGCTATGTATAAAATTAAATAACCTTGTATTTTATTGCAAAAGCTTGACAAAAATTAGGAAATTGATCTTCTATTACTTATCTTGGTAGATAATTTCACATTGTCTATTGAAGTTAATATTTTCCCCTAATTACCCTATTTAATCACATAACTAATGCAATAATAAAACAGGTCATATCCTAGTAGTGCAAAAAGGTGGTAAGAGGTAAAAATTAAGGCATTTTTGTGCTTAATCACTCCACCAAACCTAATTGGAGGTATGCCCTCATGCCTCAATGGGTCTTATTATAACATCCACTCCTAAGGATCATCCCTTATTTGAACTACTACCCTTTCCAAGGTCTGTAGGGAAAGTTTTGAGAAGGTTCAAGGATTAGCATGGATACACCTTTAGAATTTTGTGCTATCCTCCATCTAGTTCTAACCTCAACTAATTGATTATGCAGTTGATTAATCTCTTTGTTCCTATTTTATAGTAGGCTTTCAGTTATTTTCAATTTGGTTTATAGAACCCAGATAAATATATTTAATCCTTATAGGTCTAGGTCCTACAGGTTCTCATCATATTCATTGGTCTTGTTAAGTTGTCCTTATTTTGGGGCTGAATAAGGGAGGCTATGGAATAGGTGCTTCCTTAGAGATTTGTCCTAGAACTAAAGGTGGTACAACCTCAAAAGGTAGAGGTTGTGGTGGTTATTCCATGGCTACTATTTTTGGTGGTGCATATTCCTCTTACCTCTATTATTCCTTATCTTGAGCAATTAGATATGGCTCTTTTCTATTGTCAATAACTTCAAATTTAGCCTATGATGTATGAGTGGAGGGATGTTATTATTTCTGCTTAACAGCTGATGCATGAGTTATTTATTTGTATCTAAAGTTAGCAAAATCTAATTCTTTGATGGCTTCCAATTTTTCGAGAGTAACTAATGTCTAAATTCTTCCCACCATGTATTTTTGGAGCATTCTAAGAATCATGGCGCCATATACTACATGTTAGGGGATAATTTACTCTATATTTTGGCACCTTCTTTTAAATGAGGATTTAATTATTATTTTATCAATTAAATATTCCTCAAATATAGGGTAGACATATTTTAGGAGGATTTATTCATTGTTTAACTCCAAAATTTTCTCCTTTGATCACTCCTAAAACTTGTTCCTTTGCTCACTCCTAGAATTTGTTCCTTTGATCACTCCCAAAGTTTGTTCCTTTGATCACTCCTAAACTTTAGGAGCTTTTGTAGTTGACTAGTCACTGTGGGAGTTGTGATGCATAAGTTGCTCCCAATAATTATCCTAAATTATCCTATGCACATGCATATACTTTAATTTAGGAATTAAAGCATGCATAAGCACATGCTTTGTTTTTACCCAATAAAGCATCTTACATGATGCTCATAACTAGTTGATAATTTTAGGATATTCTAAAATTTTCTGGGCATTGGAATTTTGGGTAATGTATACCTTTTCTTCTCTTCATTATTGTAATAGATATTTAATAATACAAGTGAAGAGCAAAAATATTGTATTTTTTCTCATATTTCCCATATAGTCGGTGTATTAGAGCTCTTCTACAATTGCAGTTTTTACATGTTAACTGCAGTTTTTACATTACAATTGTAGTTTTTTATTCAACCATTGAATATACAAGATTTCTATACCATTTCCGGTTTATTATCTTTGTACTTTGCAGGTATGATTATATTATGGATTCAACCATTTATTGCTAATGTTTTAGTCCATTTTATTACTGCAATAAACCAAAAATTCCAACCATGTTATTTTGTATTCAATCTCATAATATTTTTTGCAAGCTAGTAGAGGTTTCTTTGTATCTTATACATAGAATTAAAATATTAATTCGGTATTAGAGGTAATAATTCTATTGGATTAGAGAAATAATTTTTGTTATCATGGCATTAAATGTGGCTAGTACTATTTCCCTTCAGATCCCTATATTTAAGGGTGAAAACTTTGAATATTGGGGTATTCGCATGAAGACCTTTTTAATTCATAACATTTGTGGAGTTTTTTCTCACATGGATACTTTGAACCAGCAAATTAATTAGATTTTAATGCTCATACTATTTATGAAATTAAGGAGCTTATGGAGAATAGGAAGAAGTATGCAAAAGCTCTTTTTACTATTTCTATCTTTGCCAAGATTATTGAATGTTTACAATCAAACATTTTATGGAATACACTAGAAAGTGCCCATAAAGGATCTTCTAAGGTGAGAATAGTTAAATTTTAAATCATAAGGAGGTAATTTGAATCCTTATGCATGTGTGAAAATGAATCCATTTAGGTTTTATCACTAGAGTTAAATTTTTTATAAATTCTATTCATTCACTTGGAGATATTCTTGTTGATACAAGAATAGTTGAGGTGTTGAGAAGCCTTCCCAAAAAATTTGATCTAGTTACCATAACTATTGAAGAATATAGAGATTTAGGAAATATAACTCTTGCTAAATCACTTGGTAGCCTTCAAACATATGAGCATAGGATGAGCTATAGAGAAGAAATCCTTGATCAAGAATTTCAAGGCAAATTGAATGAACAACAAGCCCATACAAAAATACTACTCATCTACCATTTTAGTATTATATTCTTCAAGAGGCCATGGAAGAGGCCATCAGAGAGGCCATGGTAGAGGATATGGAATAGGTAATTATAAAATTCATGATCCAACCCATAAACATTAAAATTTTGTGGTAAGGATAATCACACTAAAGATCAATATTTTAAAAATAAAAAGCATGAAAAAAAATCAAATTATAGTGAATAAAAATGTGATAATATCTTTCTCACTTTGAATAATTTTTATTCCATTGATAATTATTCATGGTAGCTTGATAGTGGATGTTAAAATCAAATGATGGAAAATAAAAACCTCTTTGTTAAACTTGATAACAATTTTACTAGACAAGACACATTTGGTGATAATAATCAAGTTGATATAGTAGGAAAAATGACTCTTGCCATTAGAACAAAGAATTGTAAGATATTTTACATGAATGATACATTTTTTGTACCAAGTATTAAACATAATATTTTGAGCATTGGACAATTACACTCAAATAAATATAGTTGAAAATAATATTTGTAGAATCCAGAATTTGTATAACGATCAAATTATAGTTGAGGTTTGATGGAAAAAATAGGATATTTATGTTGAAAATGCAGCTAGCAAGTGAATGTGAGCATAACTGATATGGCATGGATATGAAATAAGAGGTATGAACACCTTAATTTTGTCTTATTGGATGGAATCCAAAAGCAAAGTCTTATTAGAGGACTACCCACTTTCACAAAGCTTCTCAACAGAGTATGTGAAGGATGCATTTTTGGAAACAAACATCGAGAGAAGTTTACTCTTCATAAGTTTAGAGTTTAGAAACCATTTGAGTTAGTGCATGCTTATCTATTTGGACCTATGTAAACCTTGAGTTTTGGTAAAAGCAAATATTTTCTCTTGTTTTTTGATGATCATATAAGAATGTGTTGGTTTATTTCTTGCATGAGAAATCATAAATTTTGACTATTTTAAGAATTTTAAAGCTCTTGTTTTGAAGTAATCAAGTTCTTGTATTAAGACCTTAAGGATAGACCGTGGAGGTAAATTAACCTCAAATGAGTTCCAAGAGTATTGCAAAAACCTTGGAATCAAGAGGGAGTTGACTACTATTTACACTCCTCAACAAAATGGAGTGGTATAACGGAAAAATAGGACCATTGTAGATATGGCCAATTACATGTTGAAAAAGGATCTATCAAGAAAATTTTGGACTAAAGTTGTACATACACCTATTTGCATTCTCAATATATGTCCTACAAAGTTGTTACAAGATTCTACTCCCTATGAGCTTTGGCATGGTAAGAAGCCAAGCATTGGTCATTTGAAAATTTTTGGTTCTACATGTTATGTGCATATTATTGAGCAAAAGACAAGGAAACTTGATGAAAATACATATAATGTATTTTTGTGGGATATTATATTGAATCTAAATCTTTTAGATGTTTTTATCCTATTACTAACACCAATGCATGTTAGTAGAGATGTGGTTTTCAATGAAGGGGATGGATATCGTACACACAAAGATGATGGTATTTTTCCTCATATTGATGACTCAGCTCCTCATATTTATGATGAATCATAGCTACCTGAAAATTAATAAAAAACCATCACTCCATTAAAAGGTAACATTGGTACAAAAAGGCTCTTTAAGTATCATCCATTAAAATTTTGGATGATGACTATACAAGAAGAGTGACTAGATTGCAAGCAAAGAAAGGTAAGAATGTGATTAATTATGCTTTTTTGTATTATTTTTATGTTGAGCCCTATAATTTTAGAGAATAATGTACCAATGAAGATTGGGCAAAGGCCATGGAGATTGAAATTGAAAAAGTAGAAAAAAATGATATTTGGAAGCTATTTTTGTCTCCAAAAGACAATACCATTGTAGGTGTGAAATGGGTCTACGATCTGAAGTATAATATTTATGGATGCATATCCAAATACAAGGTAAGGTTGGTTTCCAAAGGCTATGTTTACCAATAAGGTATTGACTATGAAGAAAATTTTGCACTGGTTGCAATATTGGAAATAATAAGGTCTCTAGTTGCACTAGCTTTACAACTTGGTCTTGTTGTGTATCAAATGGATGTTAAATCATTATTTTTGAATGCATACTTGGAATAAGTGTATGTGAGTCAACCACAAGGATTTATAGTTGTTTGTCATGAAGAAAAAGCATACAAATTAAATAAAGATCTTTATGGACTTAAGCAAGCACCTAGAGCTTGGTACTTTAGAACTGATAATTACTTGCATGAGAATGGTTATGAATGATGTTTAGCTAAAAGTACACTTTATAAAAAGGTATATGGATCAGATTTATTGTCATTTATTTATATTTTCATGAAATAATCTTCTTGAGAAGATCTACAATTTTTTTGAAATAGTTTAAAGGTACCATGATGAATGAGTTGGAGATGAGTGATTTGGTTACTATGAATTACTTTCTTGGTATGAAAATCATGCAATCAGTTGAAGGTATTTTCATTACTCAATATAAATATGTTGATGATATTTTGGTAAGATTTTCTATGAGTAATTTCAATCCGATTATCTTACCAATAGTCATGTGATACAAGTTGATGAAGGATGATTCTACTCCTCTTGTGGATGCAACACTATATGGATCACTAGTTGGTAGCTTGATGTATCTTATCACTACTATATTGGATATCATATTTTCAATTAGCTTGGTAGCAATATATGTTTACTCTCATCATGAGTCCCATTTCAAGGTAGCCAAGAGAATACTTAGGTTTGTAAGTGGTACTAAGTATTTTGGTTTATGTTACTTTTCTACTAACTCTTGTGATCTAGTGGCCTATCCAAATTTAGATTGGGTAGGATGTCTTGATGATAGAAGAAGCGCTTCTAGATATAACTTATTATTTGGAGGAAAGTTGGTTTCTTGTAGCAACAAAAAGTAGCAAACCATTGCTTTAACTATTGTTGAAGTGGAGTATAAGGCTGCCTCTTCTACTTGCACTCAACTTATTTGGATGGCTAGACTCTTTAAAGAGTTTGGAATTGAGATTGCTTCCTCCATAAAGATTTATTGTGACAACACCTCCACCATATCCATGATGAAGAATCTAGTCTTCCACAACAAGATTAAGCACATTGATATTTAACACCACTTTATTTATGAAGAATCCTCCAAGTCTTTGTTTAAATTTCTAACATCGATGGCTAAAAAATTAGAGAAAATTTAGAGAAACTTTTCATGGATAGGCATGGAAGAAAATAACGAATGAGTTTTGTGGGTTGGGATAAAGTTTACAGGCCTAATAAGGAAGGATATCTAAGAATTAGAAAGGTGAAGCATATGAATAAAGAACTAATGGCCAAGGTGGGATGGAGAAAAATGGTTGAAAAATATCACTTTTGGGTGCAAATTCTTTCTACTAAATATCTCCAAAATAGAGTATCCTTTACCTTTAGTCTTAATCCTCTAATGGGATCTTCCTTGTGGAATGGATTGATGAAAACTAGAAATATTTTATGGAGAGGATTGAGCTGGAAGGTTGAAAAGGAAGATAAAGTTAATTTCTGGGAGGATGCCTAGTTGTTAGAGAAACCCCTAATTTTAGGTAAGTAGTGGCACTGTGCAATGAAACCCCTAAAAAAAGATTTTTTTTTTTGAATTTACATGGTGGAATCGATAGCCACCACGAATCTAGGTAGGCTATCTGACTTTTATGGTTGCCATAGTATTTTGCGTTGTCTGCCCCAGAAGCCACCACACAGTTCTTCACACAGTCTACCCCTATAACCACCATACCACAATAATTTTAAACCTTTTATCTCAAAAGTCTCCTTTTTCCTATGGTCAACACTCCAAAAGCATATTTAAACAATAGATAATCTTAGAAAAAGAGGGATGATTGTTCCTAGTAGATGCTCTTTATGTTGCTTAGATAAAGAATCAATGGGTCACTAGTTTATTCATTGAAATTTTACTCTTGATGTGTGGTATGGAATGTTAAATCTTAAAATTCACTGGGTTTAGGTGGACTCTTTGGTGAATATTTGGGAGTGTTGGAGTAATCCTTTTCATAGTTCTCACTTGAGGAAGATTTGGAATTTTGTGCTTCCTCATTTTCTTTGGCATATTTGGAGGGAAAGGAATTATAGGGTCTTCCAAAATAAGTCTAGTAATTCTAGTTTCATTATTAACAGTATTAAAGTTACAACTATAGAGAATTCTTTAGTGAATCTAAAAATCCAAAGCCCTGAGAATTGATGGGAAGCAACTCTTGCTGAGGAATGTGATCTCAAAAATGATTTAGGCTTTGTCCCAGATAATCAAAGAGATAAGATGAAATGGAAACCTCTAGCCCTTGGATGGGTAAAACTAAATTTTGATGGAGTAGTTAAGGGTAATCTAGATAAGGCTGGAGGAGGGGGAGTGTTGAGGAATAGCCAAGGTGTTGTGATTACATTCCATGTAGAGAACTATGAGATAAATTCTAATCATATGGCATAGGAAAGAGCGATTATTACAAGGTTGAGATTAGATAAGAAGTTGAAGTTTAATAATTTGGTGGTTGAAGGAGATTCTATGAACATTATTACTAGCTTACAAAACCAAAAAAATCCAAGTTGTATCATTGAAAATATTATCCAAGATGGAGTTCCTATCCTACCTAGTTTGGATAATTTTTTTGTTCAACACACCTATACGGAAGGTAACTCTGATGTTAATTAAGGGAAGCAAGGTTTGGAAAATACCTTTCCAAAAGCTCTTTTAAAGGTCACTAATTTGGAAGGAAATTTTAGCAGTTGATGTTTGATAACCTTTATATTTTGTTTTTATTCTTTATTTCAACCCTCTCAAATATTTTTTTTATTCTTTTAAAAATGCAACAATTACAATAGGTTCTACAATTTTTCAAAAAAATAGAGACAACAAACTTGCCTTTGTAGTTGTTGTTCTTTGGTTATATTTTGTTGTTGCAGTTTTGATTTGGATATGCTATAAGGTTTTTGTATCTCTTGGGATGTTTGTTGTTTTCCATTCTGGGAAGAGGCTTCTTTTTCAAGGAAAGGTTGATTCAATTTATGGTTGATCCACTATTCAATAAACCCTTTCAATAAAAAATAACAAATCAAATAAATGTATAGGCACTCCAAACATTCCAATACTTGCAAACTCTTTAATATAGAAATATAGTGGGTCTTTGGAACTAATATTTTCTATTAGAGCAATCCAAGTGGGGTGTGCTTGACAAAAAAGTCATAGAGCTCTATTGGAGGTTTATGGGTAATTTTTTCTATTAATATAACCATAATGGATTATGAATAACAAATAAGCAAGCCCAAATGGAGGCTAGTTATCAAGGAGACATTTTGACTATCAAACATTTTTCTTTTTGAATGAAGCAATTTTGTTAATTTCAAGTTAGAGTTAAGGACATTCTATTTGTGATTGTTTGATACTAAATGGAGGATGATTAATAGGAATACAAATTAAGTTTCAAACACTTATTCTCGAATGCATATCAATCACTTTTTTTTGTCTATTTCGAGGGTGAATTAGAGTTTTAGAGGGTTTTGGTAGTAATTTATTTTTTAAATATATGCTAAATTATTTCAAATAGTTTAACAAATATTTTATTGTTTATTTTACATGGAATCATAAATATAAGTCATGATTTCACATTTCCTACAAAGTATAAGGGTTTTATGGTTATATCAATTCTAGCAAAGGGGATTAATTCTAGTGTAATGGAGCCTAAGTACTCTAGCAAGATCTTATTAAAATATTTAATCCTCCATCCAAGGAAAAAATATCCATGGGAAGCAGGTTTGTGACACCTTGACTTATGACCAAAATTCAAAAGAAAGGGAGTGTGGATATTGGAGTTGATAAAAAGTTGTAAAAACCCTCAAATAAAGACCTAAGGAAGTGTGCTACAAAGACAAACATTGCTAAAAGTTACCAAATGGTTCTGAATATTGAGGACAACAATGTTCAAATGGAGAATGCTTCCCCCTCTTCAGAATCTTGGACTCATCTCCTAGATAAATTTTGTGGTGGCAAGAAATATTTCAAACCCCTTAAATGAAAATTATTTTGTGGAATGTGTGAGGCCTCAATGGTCTCACCAAAAAAATATTTTTTTCCTATATGAGAAAGGACTTATCACCACATATTAATTTTCTTCAAGAATTTGGATGAAAATTATTTATTTAGGATAAATAACTTTTTGTGGAAAAATGCAAATTTTTCTACAAGTCATGCCCAAGTTTCTTTTAGGGTACTGCCTTGTTTATGGGACCCAAAAAGAGTTGATAATTTTTTGGTTTCCTCTTCCAATCAAATTGTTAATATCCTTTTTTGTTGTAAGTTTTCCAATAGAAGGATTATTTCCAATATTTATGCCCCTAAATTTGTGGCTAAAAGAAGTACTCTTTGCTCAATTCTAGGTCAAATGAGGGTCTCTTTTTTTGAATGTGTTGGATGCTAGAAGGTGATTTCAATACCCCATTGTATCCATCAGATAAAAAATGAGGAAATTCTATAATTTCCAAAAGTATGGAGGATTTTTCCAATTTTGTTAACAATTTTGAGTTGCTAGACCTTGAGTTGTAGGGCATCAAATACACATGGAGCAACAAAACATCTGGTTCTCAACTAATTTAGATAAGAATTGATAGGAATTTAATATCAATGAGTGGCCAAGATTTTATGGGAAATTCCTCCTTAATTTTTCTCCCCAAAATAGGGTTAGACCATAACCCCATGGTGCTGGAAATTCTCCCGAGCAATTCAAAACTTAAAAGACCCTTCAAATTTGAATTGATGTGGATCCATCATCAAGAGATAGAGCCAAAAATATAGGAATGGTGGTCTAAAATATTTTTAGGCCCTTTAATCTCCCAACTTGATGAAACACTCAAATTTGTAAAAGTCAATCTTAAAGCATGAAATAAATCAGTTTTTGGTCACCTTTTCAAAGAAATGGAGGATCTAAAAAAAACAGTTGAAGGAAATTGAGTTTGCATAGGAATACAGATTTTTTAATGAGGATATCAAAAGTAAAGAAAAATTTATGCTTTTATAATTCTATAATACCTTGATAAGAGAAGAGTCCTTTTGGAGATAGAGATCAAGGGTGCTTTGGATGAAAAATGGCGATTGTAATACAATTTTTTCATGCCACTACCCTCAAACACAAAAGTCACAACAAAATTAGAGAAATTATCATAGGATGGCTCTAGTCTAGTGGACCCAAAAGATATCAAGGATAAAGTAGTCAAATTATTTGAATCTCTAGTGGGTGCCAAAAATTAGTGTGATTCTATTATGAAAAGAAGACTATTGGCCAACATCCCTAAAATAATTTTTAAAGAAATGAATTCCACATTGATATCCTCCTTTGATCCTGATAAAATCAAAGGAGCTATTTTCTCTATTTTTCAAAAGTATTGGAACATTATAGGAGTTGATGTCATTGAAGTAATCTATGATGTGAAAATATCATATTACCTACCAATAGAAGTTAATTCCACATTTCCATAGCTAAGGAGTTAAAGGAATTCAAATCTATAAGCATGCGCAATACTATTTACAAAATTATACTCAAAGCTATGGTTAATAGGCTCAAATATATCCTTCTTAGAATCATTGATTCCAATCAGGAGGGATTTGTTCCAGAGAGACATTCTATATGGAATCATAAAAGTCCATGACCTAATTTATTCAATTGATAAGAGTAGCAAAAATGATATGTTTCTCAAACTTGACATGAGTAAAGCATATGATAGAGTCTCCTGGGGCTTTTTGGAAAAGGTGTTGTTTAAATTTGGTTTCATAATAAATGGATGTATTTGATTAAAAAATGCTTTTATACCCCTATGTTCTTGGTCATTGTTAATGGTGAGGTTTTAGGGTAGTTTAGTAGCTCCAAAGGTCTCAATCAAGGTGACCCTCTGGTGGAGAACAAATCTTGCTTAGTACAGAAAAACCAGAAAACAAGAGCCCAAGATTTTGTATTCGATACTTTGGAAGAAATTTACAAGAATATATAGCCAAACTGTCATTTGCCAACCCCCTCTCATTACAATCCATGGGTTTTTATTGAGGTCCCGATCCTCTGTGCTTTCCCACTTCCCACGATCTATAATTGCCACTTGGAACAATTCTGGAAAGTTGCATTGATGAGACTCTTGGTGAGGTGCGTGACTGGCTGCCATATCCAACGGAATCTACTTCTCGATCTGTTGCTCGCTGTTAGTTGCTTTAAATGCGTCTTCCAGATATCTTGCGTGAGTGGCCAACATGCCCGTTGAAATCCTCCTTTGGAACTACTGCTTCACTGCCTCTAACTTGCCGTGCATGAAGGGACGTATTTAAGAAAGCTGGAAGTGCATGTCTTTCTGTTTGGTCGCGATATCGCGACATGTCGTGATATCGTGACCATTTTTCTTTTGCACCTTCTCTCTCCGTTTTGGCCGCGATATCGCGACATGTCGCGATATCGCGCCATTTTTTTTGTTGGCCTCTGTTTTGCCGTTTTGGTCACGAAATCGTGACATGTCACGATTTCGCGACCTCTGGTCTCCGTGCCTTCGTTTCTCCTTCGATGGTTGCGATTTCGTGACATGTCACGAAATCGTGGCATGTCACGATTTTGCAACCTCTGGTCTCCATGCCTTCGTTTCTCCTTCGACGGTCACGATTTCACGACCTTTGGTCCCCATGCCTTCATTTCTCCTTTGGCGATCGTGATTTTGTGACCTTTGGTCTCTGCGCCTCCGGTTTCCTGCCTTGGGTCACGATTTTGCGACATGTCACAAAATCATGACATGTCGTGAAATCATGACATTTTGTCCGTTGCTCCCCTATCTTCAGTTTTGGTCACGATATCGCGACACTAAAGTGTCGCGATATCGTGACACATATTTTTACTTGCAACACTTAGAAAAATAACATTGCAACACTTAGAAAAAAAAATTAACAACAAAAGTTTGGTTGATGCCCGATTGTTTTGCTGCCCTCGGATGCTCCTGCATCAGACACCCGGGGTGGATTGAGAAGTGATCCTCACTTCTGATCTTTGGGAGGAAGACCCAGGTGGTCAACCTCGGCTTTTGATAACCAAGTTGCATCTTCTATAGGTCTGCCTTTCCACTTGATCAAATACTCAAAATATTGTTTGTTCCTTGTGCTTCTGCCTTCACGAGTATCTAATATTTCCTCTATCTCTTCTTTGGTTGGGCTAGACGTTGGAATGTTCCACAATTCTATGCTTGGTGCCTCTGTACTATCTCCTTCATGGTATTCTACTAAATCAGATATGTTAAAAATAGGTGAAATGTCAAGCCCACTTGGCAATTCCACTTCATATGCATTGCCCGAATCTCGTTTTTCCAAGTATTTTGCATGGCCCAAACTTCTTCATCTTCAACTTGTTGTAAGTTTTGGCTGGAAATATTTCTTTTCTGAGATGGACCATGACTTCATCTCCCACTTCGAACTCTTTGAACCGCCGCTTTTGGTCTGCTCTTGCTTTATACCGAGTATTCATTTTTGCAATTTGTTTCTTTACTTCTTCATGCAGGCTTCTCATCTGTTTTGCGAATTCCTCAGGATCTGCACTACACTTTTCTCCTTTATCTAATTTTCTCAGCTCAGAAACATTTCTCAAACTTTTTCCATATATGATTTGGAATGGAGTTTTGTTTGTGCTCTTATTGACAGAATTGTTGTATGCAAATTCCACCTGCGGCAAAACTAAATCCCATCCCTTGGGTTTATCTGCTATCAAGCATCTTAGCAAATTACCTAGACTTCTATTTACCACCTCTGTCTGTCCATCAGTTTGTGGGTGGTATGCGTAACTCGAACTTCAGATCTGTCTTCGCCTTCTTCCACAAAGTTCTACGTAAATACCCAACAAACTTTGTATCTCTGTCATAAACTATGCTTCTTGGTAGACCGTGAAGTCGTACCACTTCCTTGAAAAATAACCCCGCAATGTGAACTGCATCACTTGTCTTCTGGCAGGGAATAAAATGTGCCATTTTGGAGAATCGATCAACCACCACAAATACAGAGTCATTTCCCCTCTGTGTTCTCGGCAATCCAAGAATAAAATCCATGCTTATGTCCTCCCACGGCCTCTCAGGTATAGGTAACGACTGGTATAATCATGTGTTTTGCCTTACGCCTTTTGCCATCCGGCATATTCTCGCAACTTTGTACAAAATTTCTCACATCTTGCTGAAGTTGCGGCGTAGTAATTTTCATTCACCAGGGCAATGGTCTTATCCCGACCAAAATGCCCAACCAGTCCTCCACTATGCTTTTCCTTGATTAATTTCTCCCGCATGGAACTCCTTGGAATGCATAATTTACTTCCCTTGAACAGCATTTCATCTTGGATTAAGAAATCTAACCATTTTGTCCTGTCCACGGTAACAGGTGCCAAGCAAGCCGTCCAAGCTGCTGCAAAATCAGGATCTTCAGGATAAAGACCCTTTAGTTCTTCGAATCCTGCTACTTCCACTGTCATTTTAATCAGCAGATTCTACCTTCTACTTAAAGCATCTGCAACTCTATTTGATTTCTCGCTCCTGTGCTTTAACACAAATGTATAGCTTTGGAGAAACTCTACCCACTTCATGTGCCGCTGATTCAGCTTTTGTCCGGTCGTTGATGTACTCGCAATGCCCGATGATCGATGAATAGAACAAACTCTTTTGGAAAAAAATAATGCCTCCACTTCTTCAGAGCCTGAACTATAGCATAAAATTCTTGGTCATAAACTAAATACTTTTTTCGAGCATCATTGAGCTTTTCACTGAAATAAGCTACAGGTCTACCTTCTTGGCTCAGTACAGCCCCTATTGCACTGCCACTGGCATCACAATCGACCTGAAATACTTTGTTAAAGTCTGGAAGTGCCAAAACAGGCTATTCTCGTGACCTTTTTCTTTAATGCATCAAAGCTCCTTTCAGCCCCTAAGGTCCACTTGAACTCTTTCTTATCCCCTCTCATTGTTTCGTGAGGGGTGCACAAATGCCGCCGAAGTTTCTTATAAACTTCCTATAAAAGCCGGCTAGACCATGAAATGATCTTACCTCTCTTGTGCTTCTTGGGGTAGGCCATTCTATGATAGCCCTCACCTTCTCTGGGTCCATTTTCAGACCTTCTGCTAAGATTACAAATCCCAAGTATACTAACTCTTTCTTGACAAAATTACACTTTTTCAGATTTATTAATAACTGCTCCTCCTGTAGATTTTCAAAAACCCTCCTAATGTGCATCAGGTGTTCCTCCAGGGTTCTGCTAAATATTAATATATCATCTAAATAAACAATGACAAACTTTCCCGTAAACTCCTTTAGTACCTCATTCATTAGCCACATGAAGGTACTTGGTGCATTGGACAGCCCAAATGGCATGACCAACCACTCATACAAGCCCTCTCTTGTCTTGAAGGCTGTCTTCCACTCATCTCCTTCCCTGACATGGATCTAGTGGTAACCACTCTTGAGGTCAATTTTGGTGAAGTACTTGGCTCCACTCAAACAATCCATTATGTCATCCATCCTTGGCAAGTGGAAATCTGTATTTTATTGTTATTTTGTTGATGGCTCGAGAGTCTCGTGCACATTCTCCACTCTCCATCCTTCTTGGGTGCTAGTACTGCAGGTACTGCACATGGGCTAAGACTCTCTCTAATCAAACCTTTCTCCAGCAACTACTGGACTTGCCTCGTTTAGTTCTTCAGTTTCTACAGGTGTCATTCTATGTGCAGCTTTATTGGGCAAGCTTGACCCTGGCACCAAATCAATATGGTGACTGATTTTTCTTACTAGGGGTAAACCCTCAGGCACATTATTAGATATGATATCTAGAAATTCCCTCAATAGACCTTGGACTTCTGCTGGGGCATCTTTGCATTATGTATTCCTGACTCTAGGAATTAGTGCATAACACATATGTTCAAGCTTTAAATCATCTAAAAATTTTCTTTCATCAACCAAGCAAATTCTTGCACTGCCACATACCTTTTCTTCCACCTCCTTCAGGGGCTTCAGCTTATGACGCATTCCATTCTTGGTCACGAAATAGGTGTTGGCACGACCATCATGAACTGCACTCCTGTCAAACTGCCATGGCCTTCCCAATAGTAAATGGCATGCATCCATGGGCAGAATGTCACACAGAACCTCATCACGGTAATTCCCAATACTGAACTTTACCAGGAACTGTTCATTGACCAAAACCTTATGGTATTTCTACAACCACGCAATCCAATATGGATGCAGGTGTTTCTTTTTCTCCAGTTGTAGCTTTGTAACCATTCCCTTCGAAACCAGGTTATCTGTGCTACCGTTGTCAATGATAATGTTGCAAATATTACCCGTGCATTTACACCTTATGCGGAATAAGATTTTCCTCTGATCTCCAGCTCCCTCTTCATTCAGTAGGACTCTCCTTGCAATCATTACTTCTCCTCTCTCAGCTTCTTCAGAATGCTCAGACCCAGCATCTTCATCCACAACTACTACTCTGGCATTTCCTTTCGGCCTTCGATTATTTCTTTCTCGCTGCTGTGGGCATTCATATTGGTGATGTCCCTCTTCACCACACTGGAAGAAAGTCCCTCAGAACCTTCCTCTTCCTTGTCCACGTCTAGCTTGGCCTCTTCGTCCTCAGTAACCATTATTCTGATTACAGGAGCGATCTGTATTTTCTCTCCTTTGTTCTTGATTGCTGCTACTTTCTCCATTTTTCTGAGATTCTTCATTTCTTCTGCCACTGTTCCTTTTGTCGGTCCTTTCGCCATGACATCTTTCTCTTTGCTTATTTTCAAACCTCCTATTGAGCTTCTCTTCAACCTCTAAAGCAAATTGGTAAGTGTCATCTATGGTGGTCATCCAGACTAGACTTAGTTCTTCCTGAATGCTTTCTTGTAACCCATTAATGTAACGGGCTACCTTCTCCTTGTTGGCCTCTGAGTGGCCTGTTCTAATAATTATTCTATGAAATTCCTCTGTGTATTCTTTGACAGACTTGCTTGATTGCCTCAATCCTTGCATTTTCTTCAGCAGGTCTAACTCATAATCACCAGGGATGAACTGCCTCTTTAGCTTTTCTGCCATTCATTCCCACTTTGTTATTCTTTCCTTCCCTCTTTTATTTTGCTCCAGCTGCACTCCCTTCCACCAAATGCTAGCATGACCCTTCAACTTGGTCTTTGCGAATCTGACCCTATCAGGGTCCTCAACCTCTTTGTACTCAAAGTATTCTTCCAGATCATTGATCCAGTCGATCAATTCCTCTGGCTCAAGGTTCTTGAAATATGTGGAAACCTCCATCTTCGACCTCTTCCCAATCTAGGATATGGCTTTGTATAGTCTGGCCTGAGCAGGATCTACTGCTTCTTCTTCTTCCTCAAGTTGGTCTTCTTCTTCATCATCTTCCTCTTCACTACCTTCATCTCTTCTTGGCTCCAATCTTCTGTGCATTTCTTCTTGTAGAGCTTGCATTTGTCGCTACAAAGCTTGAACATCTTCTGCTGCTGCCATGCCTCTCCCACCAACAAGATTTCTCCTTGGAGGCATTCTGCTCACCCGATTCCAAGCCCTTCCACAGATCCTGGTGCAACTGCCTCTCCTCCGACGATCTACTGCACACTCAGGAACTACTGGCTCTGATACCACTTGGTGGAGAACAGATCTTGCTTAGTACAGAAAAACCAAAAAACAAGAGCCCAAGATTTTGTATTCGATACTTTGGAAGAAATTTACAAGAATATACAGCCAAACTACCGTTTGCCAACCCCCTCTCATTACAATCCATGGGTTTTTATTGAGGTCCCGATCCTCTGTGCTTTCCCACTTCCCACGATCTATAATTGCCACTTGGAACAATTCTGGAAAGTTGCATTGATGAGACTCTTGGTGAGGTGCGCGACTGGCTGCCATATCCAATGGAATCTACTTCTCGATCTGTTGCTTGCTGTTAGTTGCTTTAAATATGTCTTCCAGATATCCTGCGCGAGTGGCCAACATGCCCATTGAAATCCTCCTTTGGAATTGCTACTTCACTGCCTCTAACTTGCCACGCACGAAGGGACGTCTTTAAGAAAGCTGGAAGTGTGTGTCTTTCTGTTTGGTCGCGATATCGCGACATGTTGCGATATCGTGACCATTTTTCTTCTGCACCTTCTCTCTCCATTTTGGCCGCGTCGGCCTCTGTTTTGCTGTTTCAATCACGAAATCGTGACATGTCACGATTTCGCGACCTCTGGTCTCTGTGCCTTTGTTTCTCCTTCGATGGTCACGATTTCACGACATGTTGTGAAATCGCAACATGTCACGATTTCGCGACCTCTGGTCTCCGTGCCTTCATTTCTCCTTCGACGGTCGTGATTTCGTGACATGTCACAAAATCATGACATGTCACGATTTCACGACCTTTGGTCCCCATGCCTTCGTTTCTCCTTCGGCGGTCGCGATTTCGTGACCTCTGGTCTTTGCGCCTCCGGTTTCCTACCTTGGGTCGCGATTTTGCGACATGTCGCGAAATCATGACATTTTGTCCGCTGCTCCCCTATCTTCAATTTTGGTCGCGATATCACGACACATATTTTTACTTGCAACACTTAGAAAAATAACATTGCAACACTTAGAAAAAAAAAAAATTAACAAAAGTTTGGTTGATGCTCGATTGTTTTGCTGCCCTCGGATGCTCCTGCATCACCCTCTTTCCCCTTGCTTGTTTATTATTATTATTGAAGCCCTTGGGAGATATCTAAAAGCTGTAACTATCTCCAAATACATTGAAGGTATTAAATTTGCTTCTCCCATTGAGCCAATTACCCATCAATAATTTATCGATGATACTCTCCTTTCTACCTTCTCCTCCATTCCTCAAGCCAAGAAAATCAAAGTTATTTTGAAGGACTATGAGCTAGCTACTGGGCAATATATTAAATTTTTAAAAAGCAAGTTGTTTTTCCTTAATACCCCTCCTAATAGGCAAAGAGCTATTGCTAGAATCCTAGGATGTACCATTGTTGAATTTCCCTCTATTTACTTAGGGTTGCCTATATTCAAAGGAAAAATAAAAGAAGACCGATGGAATTCACTTTTGGAAAGGATGTAACAAAAGTTGGTGGGATGGAAGGGAGCATTTTTAAGTCAAGAAGGAAATGTGCAGCCAATAAAATGTACCATTTAAAGCCTACTCATGTACTTTCATTCTATTTTTAAAATCCTTGGAAAAATCACTCAAAAATTAGAACAATTTTAAAAAACATTTCTTTAGTTAGGGGCAGAGGATAAAAAGAGATTCCATTTCATTTTTGGGACCAGGTGTGCAACAAGAAAAGTGAGAGAGGCCTTGGGTTGAGAAATATTAAACATATGAACAATTGTTTACTCATGATATAGAGTTGGAGACTTATTTCTCAAGAAAACAACAAATGAGCCTAGATTGTCTTTGCTAAATACTTGAACAAGGGATTACACTTCATTGAATATCAAAACCCCCTGCATGGCTTGGCATTTTGGAACAACATTATTACAACAAAAAATCTTCTTCAAAAAGATCTTAAATTATTATTAGGTAATGGAAAGTGTATTATATTCTAGGAAGAGTCATGGCTTAAGGATGTGCTTCTCACAAACATTCCTTCTTTTGTTATCTTAAGGCCTAAATTTTCTTAATACTTTGGTCCCAAAGTGGTAAACTATATTGAATAAGTTAGTGGTATTAATAATTGGAAAGATATTTTAATATTTATCCCACATCAAGGAGTGGAGATTCCCTTGAAAGCCCTTGATCTTGCATAAAAATATTAGGTTGTCAAAAACTCCATTTGTGTGGACTCATTAATCTTGAAAAAAGAGGAGAGTGGAAACTTTTTGATGAATTCTACCTACTATCCTGCTTTTGATGAGAATGTCTACTAGCTCCCTTGCAGTTCATTCTGGTTTAAGGAACTTACCCCTAAAGATTATTTTTTTCTTTGGTTTGTCCACCAAAATAAAATTATTTCTTTGGAGAATCTTAAGAAAAGAGGAATGAACATTCCTAACCAATGTTATCTGTGTGGGACTGATGAAGAAAATACTCAACATCTCCTTTTATAATGCTACTTCTCCTCAGATACCCTTGTCTTTCTTCTTTCAACCTTGGGTGTTAGTTGGGTGGTCCCAAATTCTTTGAAAGAATTTTTTTATCATTGGTCATTTTCTCCCTTCCTTAGCCCCAAATGTCATATCCTATGGAAGCTTTGCCTCCCTCATTTCTTTTTGGGGGTTTGGAAAGAAAGGAATTGTAGGGCCTTTAAAGACCATTCTTCAAACACCTCCTCCGTGGGTTTCAAAATTCTTAGTTATCTAGTTGAAAACATATTGGTTATATATTTTCCCCATCTAATATTCCTCTTTTTTAAGTTTCTCTCTCTACTAGCCTAGGGTTACCCATTGGGGTCCCTACTCCCCCTCATGTTGGCTCGAGTAGGTTTCAAACCAAATGGAGCTCTCCCCTTTGGATTGGCTTAAATTGAAATTTTTAGAGTGTCCAAGGGAAATCCAAGGATGGTGGGAGTTGGAGAAGTGATCAGAAACTCCAATGGATAAATTGTTCTAGCCTTTGCGAAGAACCTTGGTTGCCAAACCAATAATTTTGTAGAGGCTGAGACCCTCTTCCAGGGTTTATCCCTGCTTGATTCAATGGGTGCTGATAAGGTTATTATATAAGGGGATTCTATATAAATTATCAATATCCTCAATGAATAGGCATCACCTAGCTAAAATATTGGTAATCTCATGGATGAATATAAAAGATTCCTAAGAAAATTTGTGAACTACCAAAGTAAGCATATTTATAGGGAAGGTAACAAGGTTGCATATTTTCTTACCAATATTGGGGTTCAAAATGAAGGTATGTCTATCTAGAAAGAGAATTTCTTGCAAGATCTTATTTATTTGGTGAGAAATTATATTATCCTCATCAATGATAGCAACTAATTTTGTTCTCTTATTTGGTGTTTTGGTTAACAATTTTTGTGTTTACTCTATTTTTGTTGGACTAGAATTGGTGGATTCTATCTATGGATTTATACTATCTTGTTTTGTTTCTATGTATGTTATCAATCATTTTTCCCATGTTTCTATAATGGGCTAGGCCTTCCCCTATGCTCTACTATTTTTCTTGGATGTTTTTAAGGCTACTTTGTTGATACGATTTGTAAATATGTAAAATTTTTAGATACTTTCAAAACCCTTCCTTTTCTACCTAATAAAAAACTTATTTTACTTTATTTATTAATTTAAGTGCTAACTAAACTTTTGAACCCTCAATTTTTTATTTTCTTTTTGTGCTAAGCCAATATTGATATGGTGCTAAGGTGGAACTAGAATTAAGTGTCTTGTAGCACCACTATTATGGCATGATGAACCCTAGATTCAAAAGAAGAAAAAGGACCATGGATCCTGCATGGTTTTTTTATTTCATCAATTAGAGGATATAATGATCAAAGAAGACACGTTTTAGTACAATAGAACAATGTCAACAAACAAAATGCTAATGACAATAAAATAGATATAATGGTATCTATGAGATAGATTGAAGTGCAATAGAAACACATTTTAATATAAATTGTAGATAGAGTTTTTGAAAATTCATATTAATACAATAATAACAAAGTTGAAATCTTCTTTAGGAAATATAAACTAATAATCTAATATTATATTATACAAAAAATAATTGAATTTAGAATCTATTTATAGAAATTTAAACCAAAATCAATTCAATACTACAAATTTTGAAACCCTCCCTATGTAATGAAGAAATTTCTATTACTCTATAAAATGTTTTGTGTCTATTATCTAAAAATCGTAATTTTATTTTTTATTTTCTATATTCTGTTTTTTTGTTGAAATAATATGTGGACTCTATGAGATATAGAGAAGGTAATGATATCATTTATGGATAACCAAATCTCTTTATCTACAATTTTTTTCCTATTATCTGTGGAAATTATTTGTCCTCTATGTGGACTCTATGAGATATAGAGAAGGTAAAGATATCATTCATGGATAACCAAATATTTTTATCTACAATTTTTTCCCTACTATCTATGGAAATTATGTGCCCCCTATATGTGTTATGGAGAAGGTGAATGCATCATTTGCAAAAGGTCCAATGAGATGAATAAAAATAAAACTAATAATAATATAATTTATATATAACCCCAACAATTAGAAATCTATTATATAATAGTTCTTTGTGTATATTATTCATAAATAGTAACTTTATTGTTTATATTTAATAAAAATAATTGGTCCACTATATAAGCTATGAAGCATGTGAAGGAATATTTTAAGAAAGTCTTGGATAGAAATGAAGCAAATGACCATAATAAAGATGCAATATGCAACCCTGGAAAAATTATAATAATATAATATAATATAATATGAATATTAAACACAAATGAAGCAAATGACCATAATTAATATGCAATATGCAACCCTAGAAAAATGATAATTATATATAAATATAAACATAAATATATATAAATATAATATAATATGAAGATAATATTATATATTTTGGTGTTATAGGAGCATACAAAAAATCTTTAAGAACAAATAAAATCTTGAGTATAAGTATTTAAACTAGACCAAACCAATAGTTATTAATTGATATATATATATATATATATTGTTTGTTACATAGAAGAGTTTATCACAACCACATTATTTTTGGTAATTACAAGCATAGGTTCAAACCACATGGGTTGCTCCCACCAAACCTATTTTACCTCGTTATTGTTAACTTAGTATGAAGAGGACCATCGGTCGCTCAGGATTCATACCATCATCATTGGTCCAAGGTTCAAACCACATGGGTTGCTTCCACCAAACCTATTTCACCTCGTTATTGTTAACTTAGTATGAAGGGGACCATCCGTCGCTCAGGATTCATACCATCATCATCCATCATCATCGGTAAATTGCACACTCAGAGGATTCAAATCAAACTACTACTTTGCAAATAGGTTGCCCCTAAAGTTTGAACTTGAATGTCTTCTTGCTTGACCAGATAAACACTTACCAATCCACCTAGCCCTTAAGGTCTATATTAATAAAAACACTAGATTAAGGCATTATAATGAAGTTAATATGGAATTAGATATTAGGTAAAATCAATGCATTATTATATTTTAGGATTATAATAGTGTTATTATTCAATGTTTTTTTTTTCATAATGGATTTGGTTACATTCTAACCACACTGGTTATTCTCAATTGATTTATACCACCTTGTTATTATTGATTTGATGTAAGTTTTTTTTTTTTGGATATATAAAGGATTTGGTTACATTCTAACCCCATGGGTTGCTTCCAACCAACCTATACCACCTCGTGATTGTTGACTCGATGTGAGGGAGACCATCGGTCATTGGACACATGATTAGACAATGTTGATAAAATGTAAAATGTACATGCTCCTGAAGGTTAGGTGGATTGGTAGTATTTGATTGGTGAAGTACCTACCAAGAAGAGACCTAGGTTCAAACCTTGGGACAAGGTTAAGTGGATTGGTAGTGTTTGATTGGCCAAGTACTTACCAAGAAGAGATCTAGGTTCAAACCTTGGAAGCATGTTGTCAGTTTGCAAAGGTAATAGTCTATTATGAATCCTGTGAGTGTGCGCTAGACCAAAGACGATGGTGCGAATCTCAAGCACCTGGTGGTTCAGTCTCTTCGGGTTATAGAACAACGAGGTGGAATAGGTTTGGTGGATGCACTATAAAAATAGTATGGTTGTAATCAACTCTCCTATCAAAAAAAAAAATTAAAATATACATTATAATATTAGTGTAGTGTAAAAACCCACGCTTTAATAATAATTTAATAAATATAAAATTTAATAATAAAATATTTAAAAAAACATTACACATTTAAATATCATTATTAAAAATAATAAAATTATAATATAAAAATAATTTATTGAATAAAATTACAAATAATTATAAGAAAAAAAAGTAAAAAAAGTAATAAATTGTGATTTAGAGAATATATTGATAGGATGTAGCGAACTATGTCAAGCTTTCTAGGGTGTTTATGAGTTGATTTTAATTTTTTTATCTTAATGTATAAATTTATAGCTTATTTATTTATAAATGAAAGTATTTAATAATTATATATTAAAAATAATATTTAATTAAAAATATATATTTTTAGTATTTAATATATTTTTAAAGATGGTAAAAGGTTTAAATTTTTTAAAATAGTAAAATAATAGATTATATATATAGAAAATTAACCACCTTTCTTGACTTATATCATTAGACATATAAAACTATCTTCTTTTTGTTTTTTTTGTATTTACATGGTGGAATAGCCGCCATGAATCTGGGCAGGTTGTATGGCCGCCACAGTATTCTGTGCTGTCCGCCTCGGAAGCCGCCACACAGATCTTCTCGCAGTCTGCTCCTATAACCACCATGCCACAATCATTTTAAACCTTTTATGCCGCTGAAAGCACCAGGAAAGGGACAAGCGTTCAGTCCGACGAGGCCTGAGATTTGAACCTTGGACCTCCGCCCCCTTATGGGGTTTGGATGAACCAATTGGTCTACACCTGAGACCTAAAAAAAACTATCTTTTTACTTTAGAAAAAAAAAGTTTGAGCATCGTTCAAAATAAGACCTCTTTTTCCACCGCAAACGGCAACTCCAATACAAAAACATGTGTGAGATAAATATGGCAACCTTTAAAGCAAAAAATATTTGGTGTTTGGCTTATGAAACTTTTGTTGGTAAGGTGAATGGACTTTGACAACTTTATTCTTCTCTTTGAAATAATAGTTATTTGTTGTTTTCAACTGTGATGAAGGTCGTATTTTTCTTGTTCTCTGCATCGACACTTCTTAAGCAATAATTAGGTAAATGACAGAAATCAATGTTTCATGTTATGGAAGCAAACAAGATAGCTTTCAAATCAATTACACCAGAACACGCAGACATATAAAAATTCCTTCTGAAAATCCCTTTCAAAATACATGGAAGAAAAACGTGCCTAACAATGGAGTTGCCTATGTCCCATCCACCTTCTAACTAAAAAATTTCGTAGACCCGACACTCTAAATTATTTCTTTCCTTAAGAGTTTGGTATGGAAAAAGAAGGCTGCAATATGAACAGAAATCACAGAAATCTTAGATTAACGTGTCTAGGGTTATAGTTAGTAGTTACCTCTCGAAAAAGAGGGTCTACTTTTTTTTACTTAATAATATTAAATAAAATTAAGTAAAATAGGTGGAAAAATTGAAGGCTCGAGGTATAATAACAAGGTTTTTTTTTTCTGTGATTGGAATTGAAGTTTTCAAAATAAAATACCAATAATATAATTTATCCTTGAGATATTTCTACAAAACCTCAATGGTTAGGTGGATTGGTAAGTGCAGGTGTGGCTGAACACTTACCAAGAAGAGACCGAGGTTCATATCTTGGGGAGAAGCTAACCCTTTGGGAAGACAGTAGTCTGATCCGAATCTTCTGAGTAAGCGTTAGACCCACATGACGTGCCAGGTCAACAAGAACGAAAACGATAGGTTTGTTGGGAGCAGTCCATGTGGTTTGAACCCTGAAATAGTGGTTGTAACTAACTCTCCTATATAATAATAAAAAAAAATTCCTTTATAAACTTTTCTATTTAAATTTTCTTATCCATCTTATCAATCTTACCTATCATTGCAATTTTACTAGGGCCCTTTGAACCTAACAACAAGTTTGCACCTTGAAAGGTTTTCTTTTAAATATTTGGTTAGTGTGAGAAACCCTTATCACCTAAGCTTAGGTTGGGTATCTTCATCTTACCATGACCTCTCATAAGGGAGAGCTGAGCTTATCAATATGGAATTTAACACACAACCTCACACACGTCCCCTTTTGAACTTTGGATCTCCTAAAAAAAGAACTAAAGCCCAAACCTTTGGAAAGTTATTTTATATATATGGATGGTGTTTGATGATTATATAATATTTTTTAAATGTTAGTATGTTCTTGTGTTCTTTTAATTACTATTAGATTAGACTAATATTTTTTTTCTTAAAAAATAAGTTAATAATTTTATATTAAGTAAATATAAAATTACATTCTTCATATGTCTTTTTGGTATTTCTTCAAAATTTCAATAGTGACTTAAATATCGGTTATTTATACATCATAACTAGCTATCCCTATTACACTAAGTTCTATTCTTAGGCACCTTTCTAATTTATCAAATAATATCTTTTAAATCACTAACTTCTGAGTTTGTTTTTTCAAAAAGTTGCTCTATTTGTGTTTGTTTTAACTAAAGTGTATTATTTCCTCCAAATAGAGATTTGCACCATCATAACTAGCCATCTCTATCATGCTAAGTTCTATCCTTAGGCACCTTCCTAGTTTATCAAACAATATCCTTCAAATCACTAACTTCTAAGTTTTTTTTTATTAAGTTGCTTTGTTTGTGCTTGTTTTAAGTAGACTGTATTAATCTCCCTAGATAAATATTTGGACCAGTTGAAGTGCATTGCCCTCATTGAATTCTTGTACTAAGAACATACCTGGATCAATCTGAAGTGCCTTCTTTGAGAGTTCATCTGCTTCCCTATTTAGTTCTCTATATATACACCAAAAAGTAAAAGCTTCACTGCGATCCACAAATTATTTTATTTGAGAGAATATGGATTGTAGAATCATGTTTTCCATCCTAAAAATGCCAAGCATCTAGTTTATTACCACCTACGAGTCTTCATAAATTTGATTTTTTTGTATTCCTTTTGATTCTGCCAATTGAACCAACAATTTGAGGACCATAATTTCAGCATAATTATTAGAACCTTCTCCCATTCAAGCCTTGAATTTAAAATAATGAGAGTCATATATATATATATATATAGTAATCCTCTTACTCCAAAAACTCCAAGGACACCCTATCTATCCCCATCAAAAAAATTCCAAGCCCTTGATTTATCAATATTTGGAGGGATGATTTGTCTGTTTACCTTTGTTATTTCTAAAATCTTACAGTTTTTTGAACTTCCAATGATTTGGGAGGAGACCTACCAAGTAGGCTTCTCTTGATCCTGAAAAATTATTACATCCCTAGTTAACCATACTCCCCAAGACACAAACAATGGGAGAGCTATAAAACCTTTGTAAGACCTATTTTCAAACCAATATTTTAATCACTCTCCTAAGGAATCTCCTTTCCATCCTATAGAAAGGTTTAACTATGTTGTAACCTCCATCCAAACCTATCTGGTAAAAGAGCATGCAACTATTAAATGATCAAATATTTCATTGTTTGAATTACATAAATGACACCTTCCTAGACCATTCCAATTCTTATTTTGTAAAACCTCCCATGTTGGAGCCATATTTTTCATTGCAAGCCACGGGAATAGTCTTGTCTTGAATGGGGTTTTCTATTTCCAAAGTGTCTTCCACCACTATGTTGGATTGTCATTTCTATCTTCCAATAGAGTCTTATACCCAAAATTTAGAGTGTACTCCCTTGTAGCTCCATTCTTTGTCCAGAATAATTGGTTAGTTTCCTCTCACAACTTGATATGTCCAACTTTAAGTCTCCCCACATATTATTCCCATTGGTGTGCCTCTTGGCCTTGAATCCTTAACATTGTTGCTTCCTTTCATCCATGAATCCATTTTGTAGAATATTCTGGGTCAGCTTCTTGGGCAATATTTCCAATGCCTTATGCGCTTAGGTTCTAAATTGTATTATTTGGTAGTCTGTGCATATCACCACAACCAATCCAAGGGTCTAATATAGAATATGAATGGTGTATGACTAGACTAATATTTATATGAATGGTGTTTGAATATTTTATAATTTTTTGCATATATTATTGTTGGTTTTTGTGCTCTCCTAATTACTTTTATATTAGACTACTATATATAAGAATGGTGTTTGATGATTCTATAATTTTGTTTTATATTTTAATTGTTGGTTTTTGTGCTCTATTAGATTAGACTACTTTCTTTTAAGTCATTTATAAATTTTCTTTGATGATTGAATTTTGATGAGTAAATTGATATTGTAAATATAGTGTCCATATAGATTTATTAAAATTAAAAAAAAAATAATAGAAATATAATAATAGCTTTTTATTTTTATTAGAAAAAATATTTTGAAAAAATTAATGGAATAATATATTTATTATATGAAGAAAAATATAAAAATAAATGTAATATGATAATATGAGCTTGTTAATAAAAAAATAGGATTTAATGTGATATTATAAGATCTCATTAAACATATAAGAATAAAGTATTTTATTTCTCTAATATTTTAAATAATTATAATTAAAGGTAGATTCAAGTGGTAGAGGTAAATTTTAGTGTAGGTGATAGATTTGGGTGCATGTGCAAAACAAAGGCAAGTGTACCAAAAAGACAAAGACAAAAGACAAAACAAAGAAAACCTTCAAATTCAAATACATTTTTTGTCTTCTCTTGTTATTTTTATTTTATGGTCTACAAATCTAAAATCCAAATAAATATATTTGGTGGGGCCAAGGATGATAATTAAAAAACTAAGTGCATGTTGGTTGGTAAATATTGAATCATGTAATGAAAAACCCACAACACAAAGGAAACAAAGTGAAAATAAGTGAGATTAACTTGAACCTATTAGTTGAAGCCATGACTAAGCCCATATCATGATAGATTAATAGTTTTAGAAGAACACATAGGATATTTGCAACATGATAAGTTGGAATTAACCATAGTCATGAGTGAACAATGATGACTCATCATGGAACAAGAAATAATTATTATGGAACAAGTTCTGATCAACTGATGGAGACATCACCAATGGAACTACAATCTTCTACTAGCATGGACTTGTGCAATAGTAGTGATTCTATAAATGGATCACATATTTAAGCTAAGTTGTAGGTCAAAAAAGAAAAAGAATAAAAATAATATATTACAAATATAAGAAATTTAGGTAGCAATTACAAACATGATGACAAAAGAACAAGAGTTGTTAAAAAAATTAGAGGAGACTAGATCATAGGCACAAGTGACAAGGTATCCAACAATCAAGCCAAAGGAACAAAGACATTTAGTGTAAAAATGAATTAGAAATCAACTATTAAAAGAGAAATAAATACAAAATAGGTCAATAAACATCATCATCAAGGAAATAAAAGAGCATGAAGAACAAGAAAACACAACAAACTTAATAAAGAATTTTACTTTTTATAAACTTCATTGGAGTGAACAAATTCATCAAGCATATAAACTAGAAAAAGTAAGGCAAGACATGAGAGCTAGAAAAATTAGAGTGACAATTTTCAGTGTAGGCGATAAAAAGCATGTTTTTCAAAACAAAGGAATGCTACAAGGGTCAATTTTTTACTTGGATGATGATCTTACATATATGCAACAAGAAGAGAAGAGGGTAGAATAGGAAAGAGTAAATATAGAAAGGAGTAAGGGTAAAATGGCAAGATTGAAAAATGAGAAAGCATACATTATAAATAGAATATATAAAAATAAATATAAAATTGAGACTCATTGAAAATGCTTAACATTGGTAAGTAGGAATTCATTTATATATCCATGAAGAAGAGGTCCCAGTCTAGGGTCGATAGCTAAACAAATGATGGAATTATACTAATAGAAATACATGAACATGATGGATGTAAGATTCTAGATTATGAAGGATACAAAAATATATCAGTATGGAATGAAGCAACAAAAAATAAAAATGACATGGAAGAGTAACAATACTAATAAAAGCATCTTTGGATAGACTCATACAATTTGAGAAAGAAGACCCAAATAAATAGTATATGGATTAGAATCGTAGATAATGACAAATTGATTAGCATTATAGCTTTGTATTTTTCTCCAAAACAATTAAAATTTTATAAGAAACATGGCTTAGATCATGAGGATCCATATATAGCATTGGAAAAAGATACCATAGAATATAACAAGCTTGGAGAGGTGGTTTTAGTGGGTGACTTTAGTGCAAGTACAACAAATAGATAAGCAAGATCTTTAAATATAAATGAAGGTATAGATGATATCTTCTAAGGCTAGAAGAAGAGACAAATTATCATTGGTTAAGGTCATCATTGGTTGAGGTCCTTAGATAATAATCAAGAACCCATCACACATTATGGATAAGAACTTATTAAACTATGTAGCATAGAGATATTGATCATCTACAATGTCATAAACCCGTGGTAATAATATTATAAATATACTTGTCAAACACATATTGGACACAGTGTAGTTGATTATGTTATTTGCAAATAACATTTCATTTCAAGGATAAAAGATCTAGAAATTGAAGAATTTCCTTTGATCCAAAATCTGATCACAATCCAATGTACATAAACATTCAAATGCAAGAAAGTGAGCAAGAATAACGTCTTCAAGTACAAGAAGGAAATACAATAGGAAAAATCTCTATGCCAACAAAAAATTTAAAAACATTTAAAACAACAAAAGAAGATTATGCAAAGAGAGGAAAGAAAGAGGACAAATATTTTCAAAACCTAAAATTTTAATAGCAATAAATAGATGGATATAATTAGTGAAGCCATGAAGTCATGTAAAAAAAAAAATTCAAATAAAAAAACATGAAAGATTTCTTGTAAATTAATGGTATGATGAATAATGCAAAGCATTAAAGAGAACCTTGAAAGAACCAACTAAAAAGAAAAAAATACCAAGATATATACAATATATAAAAAAAAAGTTTATATATCTTGTAAAGGATACCCTATGCAAATTATAACAAGAACTACAACAAAGAAAAGGAACACAAAAAACAATATCACAAGCAAACAATGGTTACAGTATGCTAGGAAAGTATATGAGAGAAACCAAGAAAAAGATAACCCTCCTATAATTAACACAATTGAGAAATTTTGTTCTCTATAATATGTGAAGGAGGGTGTAGTGAATTTTCACTACATACTAGATTTGGTTAACATTGGCGAAGGGAAAGGAAGTGACCAAGTTCACCCATGAGACCAAAATGCCTAAAAAATGGACCAAACTGAAGTTCCAAAGACATGATGAAGTGGATGAAGCACAAAACAGAGAAAAAAAACTCTTGGGAAGAAATTTAGGTGAGAACTAATGCAAAGGTGTGGTAGCTAAAACTTCAAAGACAAAGACGACTATAAAAATCATAAAAATTAGAATTTTGGTAATTTTATAATCCCACATTACATTAAAAACAATAATTTATAGGATTAGGAATAAAGGTCAATAGGGATAAGCACCAATTAGGTCTAATGAGAAACAATGTTCTAAGAGTGGGGAAGGTGAAATGTGGGGTCCACACAATAAAAAAAGGCCTCATGATTGGTAAGAAACTTCCATAACAAGGAATACATCATTGATCACCATTAAAGTCCATATTTCCAAAATGTGTAAGGCCCATAAATGCAATGTTCAAAAGGAACTATTGATTTATAGAGCATTCAATGTGAAAAGACTCTAGAATAGCCTTAAGCCTACCAAGCATAAATGTAATATGACACCTCAAGAAAAGGATAAAGGGAAGGTATATTCAAATTAGGTGACTCTAAGTGCCCTACCAAGAACCTCAAACCAAGTGCCAAGGTAACCCAAGAAAAATAATTAGACAAAACAAAAAGAACTTCCATTGAAACCAGCTAAAGATCTCAATCCCATAACCAAGAGGCCAAGGCTATAGCGGATAACAAGCAATGCATCCAAGGTCCAATATCTTGAATATTTTGATGTGGTAGGGCACTTAAAAAATTCTAATATCCCCATGCTACTTTTGGGCATCCTCACCGTGATACAATAGATGAAATAATTAGAGGAAGCCCTAAAGAGACAATGACTTACCAATAAACAAAAGCTTTCAACCATACTCTAGGTATCCAATCCTAGTTTGAGTAGACCTAAACTCATGTCCTTATACCTAAAAATTATATATGGAGATAAACTAATTCATAATTTCCTAGTTGATTCAAGATCTAACACCTTAGTTATGCCAAGGCGAGTGGCAAACATGTTTGGACTAGATTATGATTGGGTCAATCAAGGGGTCATCCAACTTGATAGGACTCCAATTCCAATATTTGGTCATGTGAGGTACCTTTTGCTCATGGTACATTCTTGTACCAACATTACTAACCCAAGAAGTAGCAATTATTGAGCTATTGACCTCTTTTAGAATTTTGTTATCCAAGGACTTCACTACCAATATAAGAGGCTATCTATCACTAGATTGGGTGCACATGATCCTAAGAACCCACTATGGCACTAAGGTAAAAATTTCGTCTGAGTCAAATTGCATACATAATGTAGAATATGTATTGGCAATAAAAGCCAAAGTTGAACATACATTCCTAATGAAAGAAAGATAGTAAGAATCTGAGTTGATAATGGATGAAGCCTACACTCTGATTCCAAAAGACTATATTGATGAATGGGCTTATGAGATGTGGGATTTAGACCTATATGATGTACTTAAGTCAATTGGAATAGGTATATACATGATCTAGGATGAGAATAAATTCTTTCTCGAGGTCACCAAAACCTTATATTATTTGATTGGGATTTGGAAACTCTACTTTGGTGAAGCTAAACAAAGGATGAGAATAGGAGCTAGTATCTATTCAATATTTCTTAGGGGGGGGAATGAAATTAGATTTTTATAGGATAAAATTTAATTGCTCCAATAATTTTGCCAAATATGAGTTATTAAAGAATGGTCTTCATATCACAACTAAGAAGGGGATTAAGGTCTTGCAGATATATGGAAATAACAATATTGTTATCAGGTAGGTGAAATACTGGTACCTAGAAAAAAATATACTAATAAAATCACATAGGAACATAGTTTAGGACATACTCAAAGCATTTGAAATAGTCAACCTATTGACTATCCCTTTAAATTTAAATATTAATCATGATCATATGATGATCATTGGTGCTATTTTCCTCTTTGATTGTTGTATGAAGAGAATTGAGACTATAATGCTTCATATGGAGTGACACAATTGGGATATTGCTGAGATCATGAGGGTTTGACATAATCAAGGTCCAAGGACCTTTGGTAGTATTTTACAAGGGCAGCTCCTTGTTAATATGTGATCTTTAGGAACATTGTACTAATATAACTTGGAGGAAAAAGGGTTAAGGAAAAATAGAAAAAGAAAAATTATTGAAAAGGAAAAAAGAGTCATATGCTAACTTTGGTTCTAATGCATTGGTGTGAACACTTCCTCTCTTTGACATATATGAGCCCAAATTAGATCCATAGGCATACACACACATAAAAGAGACAGGTCAGGGAATGATTAACATAGATGGCTACTCAAAGTAGATGTGTAGGCCTCCATTATACACACACATGCAAGTGAAACTCATAAATAGGTAAATATTACAAACATACACACACATAAAATAGATGGGTCAGAGCATGAGAACCACAAATGGATACTAAGAATAGATGCATAAGCCTCTATAGTGTGTGTCTATATATATTTACAAGTAATATTACATGGATTATGCTAGGAGTGAGGGTTTGGTTACCCACAAGAAAACTAGAGATGTGCATACTATTATTTATAGGTTATAAGGAGGAGATTTTACATCCAAAATTGTGTAGAGATTTCAAGTATGACTACTTCTGTGTACTAGGTCATGTCTTCATTGAAGTTGTGCCCTTCTAAGTTGTCTAGATCTAGAATCATTAATATTAGGTTTTTGGGATCCTTGGATGCTCAATTGACTTAGTTATTACCATCTACTATTTTTAGATATTCCTAAAGTTTGAGAATAGGACATTAATGCCACTTGGATCAAGGTTTTCTCATTATATATTCCACCGCTTTTGCCTTTAATGTGTCACCTGCTTCCCTAGGTTTCTATTTTCTCCTTGTAAAAAAGGGATTGTTTATCTTAAAAGAATACACAACTTAGAAAACTTTATAGGGTCTTGGGTGGCGAACTTGAATGGGGAGTATGGGGGGTAGTGGCCTTCCATGTAGGGTTTCAAGGGTAGGATCGCCCAATGTAAATTTTGGATTCCTAAAATTTCAAAGCATGGGTGGTCTTAGCCTTTAAAATTTTATCATTTGACTCTGATATATTTATCATCTTCCAATATAAGACATATTTCTCTATTTGACCTTGAAACTCATCATATTAGAACTTTTGCTTTGCATATTTGGTTACGACTTTTACAAATTTTTAACTATTGGACACTCTACTTACTTGTGCATTTTAATACCTTTTATATTATAATTCTTAGATCTTGTTGATCAAAAATTTTATTTGCACTTTGTCTAACACTTGATTTTTTTGCTTACTAATTTTTTTACTCTTTGCTTAAGATTATCTTAAGGACACTTTTAAGTGTAGTGGGAATTAACTATAGGTTCCAAATTTGATTTTGTGGAGGATCTATTGCATAATTTCTAATATGTCAAGGTAATCATTATACATGCAGTCCTAGACAATGAAACATAGTGGCATATCTTCGAAAACAATCAAGAACACAAGCTTATACTGATAGAGGGGGTGAACAGTATAAGACCACTTTTTAATTTTCTTTCCCAATAAATTTTATGCAATGCATCAATAGAAATATCAACAACAGTAATCAAAGAAATGCATAATTCACCACACATAATAGAGATACCCATTTAACGTGGTTCACCCAATGTGGGCTACTCCACGGAGAAAATATTTCACTAAAATTTCTCAACAAATCTCTTGGTAATCCTTTCCCTATTAAAATGTTTATGGACCTCTATCCAAAGGAGACACCAATCCCCTAATCAAGTTTGTGGATCTCTATCCACAAGATAACTCCTTATCCTTTGCTTTGGCTAGTGATCTTCTAGAAGAATTGCTACCTCCACTACATTGGCTTATGGATCTCTATCCACTGATGACTCATGTCCTCACTCAGAAGACCTATCCTCACTACCCTAGAAAATGGAACTCTATCCACTAGATACTATCATCCTCTATACTCTGTAACCTCCAAATATAGCTCTTAGCTGTCTCAAATATGCACTAAACACGGTCCTTCAGTCTAGCACAAATATGCTCAATCTCTATCATCTAATCTACACTAAACACAGTCCTTCGATCTAGCACAAATTTTTTGAATATCTATCTATGGTATGGCACAAACCTGTCCTCAAATTTGTATCAAACTCTATCCTCAAATATATCCTCAAGCCTTTCACAAAGCTTGACTCAATAACGAATCAACTCTGTTAGATCTGCCTCAAACCTTAACCAAAGGTTTGAACAAATAAATTAATCAACTCTACTCACAAGTCTTCTCAATGACTTATCTCAAATATTTCTTGTAAGCTTCCACAAAAGCTCACTCTAATATGTCCTCAAGTCCTCTCTAGAACTTGTGTAATCTACTCAACAAGTCTTCACCAAGAATTACCTCAAATCTGCTCAACAAGTCCTCACTAAGACTTACCTCAAATCTACTCAAAAAGTCCTCACTAGAACTTGCTCAATCTGCTCAATAGGTCTTCACCAAGACTTGCCTCAAATATGCTCAATAAGTCCTCACTAGAACTTGTCCAATCTGCTCAACAAGCCTTCACCAATACTTGCCTCAAATATATATTGTAAGCTTCCACAAAAGCTTACTCAACTCAATCTAACACAAAATTCTCTTCAATCACTTAGAAAAGCTTCACACATAATCTTGTTTAATTTCATAGAAACATACAAATAATTGTTAGAGACTCAATATGCTTCACACTCACAAAAAAGTTCAATCACTTTCAATCTCTTTCTCAAATAAATTTAGAATATATAACAATCTGTTTCATAGAATTAGAACTATCACTTCAACACTTCCACTTAACTAGGCTCAGTCAACTCCAATCACTCAATGAAACACTTCTTTCTTACAAACCCTACTCCAAGCATTTGAAAACTCACTCAATTATTTCCAATAATACCTATCAAAAAATCTCACAGAACAATGATACTCATGATCTTGCATAAACCCTAGTTCAAGATAGTTCTCAACTTCACATAACAATGATACTCATGTTCTTGCACAAACCCTAGTTCAAGATAGTTCTCAACTTCACATAACAATGATACTCATGTTATTGCACAAACCCTAGTTCAAGATAGTTCTCAACTTCACATAACAATGATACTCATGTTCTTGCATAAACCCTAATCATGCATATGAAGGTTCATTCAATGTTTCCAAAAATGCTTATCAAACAAGGTTTTTATCATCAAATCTCACTCAGAAAAAACCTTTAACAATCAAGCTCAAAAATGCTTATCAAACAATCATTTTCTCTCCAACTTAGCATTCACAACATCCAACAATCATTCACAAGGAAGATGTGCCCATACCTTTTTTTTTATTAAGAATTGACCTTATAAAATCTATCTCAATCACAATTATCCTTTTTCCAATATTAAGGGTTAGTTAGCAAGAACCTTCTCAAAACTTCAATCAATAATTTCCTCACAAATTACTCTCACAATACAAGAGCATTAGATATCAATTTCACCTTATTGCTCCTTTTAGATTTTAATGCACTCCTAAAAGAAAAATAATCAACACTTCAAAATATTAACTTTTACTCAAACTTATTTCTCCTTTCAATACAATTAATCAACTTTGTTTTCAACAAATATTTCTAACTCCTATGGCACACCTTATTAATCCTCTCAATAAGCTCAAGACACTCAAAAATCAAACCATAACATAAAACAATGCAAATCCTTTTATCTCCCTCACAAAATTTTAATCAACCTTTATTTTTCACAGCAAAGCAACATTTGAAATTACACAACCTTAGCAAGAGAATAAAATTTGGTGCATACCTTATTTAGCCCAACAAACCACTTTCGATGGGTTTCGAACACCTAACCTCACCCCCCCAAGCGCTTTAGTAAGGCACACACCGACCACGTGGGCTACAAGCCTTTATTCAAAGGAAAAAACCTTCCTCTACTTTGCAAAATGTAAACCTGCAAGATTCGATCCTTGCACCTCACAATTGCCAATGTCTTAGCACCTTCCTTGCTACCAATTGTGCTACAAAGCACCTTGGATATAAAACAAAAATCTCTCCTCTTTGTCCTATATGCAGCCAAACACAACCTTCAAAAACACATGATCACTTCCCTTTTTCAATGTGCACAAAATACTTTGATCATGGATGATTTCATTTGCCAAAGTTTTACCCCCCTTTATATGCATTAGGCTATGTCTTCGATGACATCGGCGATAATTTGATTTATTCAAAAATTTGACTTAATATAAACTTTATAACCCTATATTTTAGAGTTGGTTTAATTAATTTATAATTAACTTAATAACTTTAAAAGTTAATTAAATTAATTTATAATATAACTATTATAATTAATTTATAATTAATTAAATTTGTGGGTCTTGTACTTTTAATATTATAATAAATTATTATAATATTATTTTGCTTGGGACTTCCTTTTGCCCTTTAAACCTCATATGACCACCTGGGAGAAAATTTCTTTTGCACTTGATTACGGAACTTGAAAGTGATGTTGCTCACTGAAACTGATGCTTAATGGTGCTAAATTCTTGACATCAATGACAACAAAAATTTCTCATATTTCCAACAATATCCCCCTTTGTCATTGATGGCAACCCAATTTCCTTAACCTTCTTTTGTTCTGCTCCCCCTGAGAAACTGCTCCCCCTAACTGAATGCTCTCTTCCTAACTTAAATCTCTCCCCCTTTGACATTAATGGAAAAGGGTCACCTTTGGGGCTCGGGGCTAAGAATGAGAATATTATATTAGCCCCTCCCCCACCTCCTATTGAGGTGGTTAATTCTAGGGTGGGAGCATTTATTCTCCCAAAATGCACTGATATTTACCTTTATCCACTTTCTTCCTCAACTGATCCTTATGATTCCTCTGACTATTCATGCTCCTGCTTGTCTCTCAAATTTCTACTCTACACCATCTTGTTGTATGTCCATCATTATTGCACTTATAACACTTAATGTTATTATTCCTCGGAGGTGCAAATATCTTAAGATTTCTCCTGGTGAAGCCATATCTATTTATGTCATGAACCCTACAATTCATTGCCTTGTGACCAAATTGATTACAAGAGTAGCAATACCCTTGAAAAAGCTTCATGTTTTTGAATTTCTCAAATTTTACTTTTCCACATGTCCTGCACTGTGAAGCTTTGTGCCCAAACCTGTGACATGAGAAACATCTTCCATTGAAACTACCTTTTCTTGACCTCATTGGTCTCTTAGTCTCTTTTACCCTATGTTGGTACATGTTCCATATGTTTCTCATTTGTACATTGTTCCTTTCCTTGTTGAAATTTATGTTGTCCAACTCATCCTCAAAAGTCTCACTCTCTCTTACACTCTCTTATTATGAAGTTTCTTCTTCTTCAGATCTTGAGGTTGACTCCTCTCCTTGTTTCTTTTGTGCCTATTTAAAACCAAGACCTCTCTTGCTTGATGTAGGTTTTTGTGTCTTTATAATCTTGTCCAAATTATTTGATCTTCTTCCAAACCTATGTAGCCTATCCTTAGAATATTTTACTTCCTTCCTTAGTGAATCTACTTCATGCTCTAACATTTCAAATTCTAAGACCTTTGATTCTAACTTATCTTTGAACTTCATTGCCTTAGCCATTGAATTATTTAGATCCTATATAATATTTCCTTTCTCTTCTTGAAACTGAAGCTTAAGTTGAGAGTTTTGCTTTCTTACCTTATTTAATGCATCAAGGTCATGAATAAGCTCTCCCTCAATATCAACTTCTCCATTATTTGATTCTTCCTCTGTTTTCTTATCTTTGAAAACGTCTTCATTATTTTATGACTCATATTTTATAGGATCACCTCCTTCTTCTAATTTTGTTAGAATATTCTCTTCTAGTCCATCAAGTGTATCTTCATATTCATCATCACTGACACTAAAAACACTTCTTGTACAACTATATTTGTTATGACCAAATTTACCACATCTAAAAAACTTTAGGATTATTGGTGATCTTTTCCTAACCATTTTCGTTTCTTTTTCCAGAAATAGAACTTCATATTTATCATTATTTGAGGAACTATTATCACTATCACTTGAGTACTTACTTTCTTTGTCTACATAGAAACTCTTCTTTTGCCTTTGGAAGAACTTCTTTCCTTGCTTGCCTTGTCCATCCCTACTTTTATTTTGGTACCTGTATTTTTCTATTTCCCCATTCTTATGATCATTTTTTTCTTCATAATTGCTATTTCCAGATTCTTGACAATCAGATGCATAGTTACCATACTTTCCATAGTTGAAACATCTAACAAATTTTGTACTTTTAAAATTCCTTGGATCCTTGTTCCTTCTCCCATAAGTTGCTTCTTCATCAATGGATGACTCATTGCTTGAATCTGAATTCTTATCCTTACTCTTCTTGGTAGCTTTGAATGCTTCTTATTTTTAGGAAATAGGTTCCTCTTTTTTCTCATCTCAAAAGCTATGAGAATGCCATGTAATTCATCTCTTGTCAAAAGATCACTATCTTTTGATTCATCTATAGCTGAAATATTTTCATTAAACCTTTTTGGGAGTGACCTTAAAATATTATCACAAACATCATATTCTTGAATTTCAAATCCAAGTCCTTACATGGAGTTAACAACCTCATCTACACAAAGTAGATAAGCACTAATATTTTTCTCATCCTTCATCTTTAGGTCTTCAAAATTTCCTTTGAGATTTCACAACTTTACCTTTTTGACCTTCTTATCACCTTCATATATGCCTTGCAATTTATCTTAAATTTCCTTTGCTTATTTGCAGTGCATAACCTTTATAAACTTTGTTTTATGCAAACCTCTCAAAATTTCATTCATTGCTTTTGAATTGTAATGATGTAGAAGCTTACCATATTTATCTGTAGGTGGCGTTGCTGGTGGTGTGTATCCATTTTCAACTACTTCCCATATTTCATTGCCAAGTGCCATTAGGTGAATCTTCATTCTCATACTCCAGAATACATAATCGCTCCCATAAAACACTAGTGCTGAATTATCTAAGGATCCACTCTAAAAATCCATTTGTGTTCTTGTGAGATTTTTATTTAAGCTATTAAACTCTTCCAAAGGAACCCGCTCTGATACCAATTGAAGAACACAAACTTATACTGATAGGGGGGATGAACATTATAAGAGCACTTTTTATTTTTATTTCCCAATCAATTATATACAATGTATCACAATATCAACAAAAATAATCAAAGCAATGCACAAATCACCACA
Organism: Wollemia nobilis; assembly: GCA_028583015.1. Taxonomy (NCBI): domain Eukaryota; kingdom Viridiplantae; phylum Streptophyta; class Pinopsida; order Araucariales; family Araucariaceae; genus Wollemia; species Wollemia nobilis. Next base: position 9,085,219 of record JAQPPZ010016874.1, read on the forward strand.
CATAATAGAGACACCAATTTAACGTGGTTCACCCAATGTGAGCTACTCCACGGAGAAAATATTTCACTAAAATTTTCTCAACAAATCTCTTGGGAATCTTTTCCCTATTACAATGTTTATGGATCTCTATCCAAAGGAGACACCAATCCCTTAATAAAGTTCATGGATATCTATCCATAGGAAAACTCCTTTTCTCTGGTTGGTGATCTTCTAGAATGACTGCCTCCACTGCACTAGCTTATATATCTCTATCCACTGAAGACTCATGTCCTCACTCATAAGACCTATCCTCACTGCCCTGGCTAATGGACCTCTATCCATTAGATATTGTCATCCTCTATACTCTATCACCTCCAAATCTAGCTCTCAGATCTGTATCGAATTCGCACTAAACATGGTCCTTTGGTCTAGCACAAATATGCTCAATATTTGTCCTCTGATTTGCACTAAACATAGTCCTTCTATCTAGCACAAATTTGCTCAATCTCTGTCTCTGGTCTGGCACAAACCTGTCCTCAAATCTGCACCAAACTCTATCCTAAAATCTATTTTCAAGCCTTTAAACAAATATTGACTCAATCACAAATAAAATCTCCTAGATCTACCTCAAACCTTAACCCAAGGTTTGAACAGATCAGTCAATCAACTCTACTCACAAGTCTTCTCAAATACTTATCTCAAATATACCTTGTAAGTTTTCACAAAATCTCACTCTAATCTATCCACAAGTCCTCTCTAGAACTTGTCTAATCTGCTCAACAAGTCTTCACCAAGACTTACCTCAAATCTTCTCAACAAGTCCTCACTAAGACTTACCTCAAATCTACTCAACAAGTCCTCACTAGAACTTGCTCAATATTCTCAACAAGTCTTCACCAAGAATTACCTCAAATATGCTCAAAAATTTCTCACTAGAAATTGTACAATCTACTCAACAAGCCTTCACCAAGATTTACCTCAAATTTGCATTGTAAGCTTCCACAAAAGCTTACTCAAATCAATATAACACGAAATCCTCTTCAATCACTTAGACAAGCTCCACACAGAATCTTGTTTAATTTCACAGAAACATATAGAGAATTGTTAGAGACTCTATATGCTTCACAATCACAACAATGCTCAATCACATTCAATCTCTTTCTCAAATCAATTTAGAATATAGAACAATTTGTTTCACAAAATTAGAACTATCATTTCAACACTTCTAATTGACGAGGCTCAGTCAACTCCAATCACTCAATGAAGCACTTCTTGCTTACAAACCCTATTCCAAGCATGTGAACACTCACTCAATTATTCACAATAATGCTTATCAAACAATCTCACATAGCAATGATACTCATGATATTGCACAAACCCTAGTTCAAGATTGTTCTCAACTTCACATAACAATGATACTCATGTTCTTGCACAAATCTTAGTTCAATATAGTTCTCAACTTAACATAACAATGATACTCATGTTCTTGCACAAACCCTAGTTCAAGATAGTTCTCAACTTCACATAACAATGATACTCATGTTCTTGCATAAAACCTAATAATGCATATGAAGGTCCATTCAACGTTTCCAAAAATGCTTATCAAACAAGGTTTTTATCATCAGCTCTCACTCAGAAAAACCTTTAACAATCAAGCTCAAAAATTCTTATCAAACAATCATTTTCTCTCCAAATTAGCATTCACAACATCCAAAAATCATTCACAAGGAATATGTGCCCATACCTTTTGTTTGATGAAGAATTGACCTTATAAAATCTATCTAAATCACAATTATCCTTTTTTCAATCTTAAGGGTTAGTTAGCAAGAACCTTCTCAAAACTTCAATCAATAATTTCCTCACAAATTATTCTCACAATACAAAAGCATTAGATATCAATTTCACCTTATTACTCCTTTTAGATTTTAATGCACTCCTAAAATAAAAATAATCAACACTTCAAAATATTAACTTTTACTCAACCTTATTTCTGCTTTCAATACAATTAATCCACTTTTTTTTCAACAAATATTTCTAACTCCTATGGCACACCTTATTACTCCTCTCAAACCCTAACATAAAACAATGCAAATCCTTTTATCTCCCTCACAAAAACTTAATCAACATTTATTTTTCACAACAAAGTAACCTTCAAAATTACACAACCTTAGCAAGAGAATCAAAATCAGTGCATACCTTATTTAGCCTAGAAAAACACTTTCGGTGGGTTTCAGACACCTAACCTCACCCCTACAAGTGCTTTAGCAAGGTGCATACCCACTATGTGGGCTACAAGCATCTATACAAAGTAAATGGCTAGCGCCTTTCCTTTGTATTCCACCGAGCACACAAACTTCACTAAAAAATATTTCTCTGCTTTACAAAATATAAACCCATGGGATTCGATCCCTGCACCTCGTGATTGCCAATGTCTTAGCGCATTCCTTGCTGCCAGTCGTGCTACAAAGTGCCTTGGATATAAAATGAAAATCTCTCCTCCTTGTCCTATATGCTGCCACACACAACCTTCGAGAACACACGATCGCTTCCCTTTTTCAATGCGAACAAAATACTTTGATCACGTATGATTTCATTTGCCAAATTTTTACCCCCCTTTATATGAATTAGGCTATGTATTTGATGACGTAAGTGATAATTCGATTAATTTAAAAATTTGAATTAATATAAAATTTATAACCCTATCCTTTAGGTTTGGTTTAATACATTTCTAAATTAATTCATAATTAAATTATAATTAATTTATAATTAACTTAATAACTTTAAAAGTTAATTAAATTAATTTATAATAGAACTATTATAATAAATTTATAATTAATTAAATTTGTGGGTCTTGCACTTTTAATATTAAAATAAATTATTATAATATTATTTTGCTTGGGCCTTCTTTTTGCCCTTTAAACCTCATCTAACCATATGGGAGAAAACTTTCTTTGGCACTTGATTATGGAACCTGAAACTGATGCTGCTCACTGAAATTGACGCTTACTGGTGCTGACTTCTTGACATCAATGACAACAAAACTTGCTAATATTTCCAACAAATAATGAGCACATTAGCATTTTTATCTAGCAAGAGGTAGACTTTGCAGAGGAATACACACTAGAAGCACACGAAGCTTACAAGGATTAGATTATTTAGCTAAAGGAAGATAAGCTTCTTAAAGGATTGGTCAAATTAAAGTTCTTGTTCAACCTGGATGATTGATTCGAAGGAATAGAATGCATCATGGTAGACAAAGATGATTAACAATAAGTGGAGATAGCAATCATGTAAACACTACATATAGGGAAGGTAGCAACCCCAAAGATCAAAACCCTCATTAAGCTATGCAAGATATATGCTAGGGTAATATCTTAGAGCTATGAGGACCTAAAGGGATATGACAAGGACATCATGTAGCATACAATAGATCTATATTCAATCCCATAAGGCAAAAGTAAAGGCTAGTCAATCCAAATATTGAACCTCTCATGAAGAAGGAACTAATCAAGATTATAGAGGTAAAGGTCATATATTTTTTCAAGCATACCACTTGAGTATCCAATTTTATATCTATTAAGAATAAGAATGAAGATATATAACTATGTGTTGATTTTAGAGACCTTAATTAGGTATCATTAAATGATCATTACCCTCTACCTTCCATGGACCAAATTTTATAGAGAGTGGCTAGGTCTAAAATATTCTCTTTACTAGATGGATTCATAGGGTACAATCAAGTATGGGGGAAGTATGAAGACTAGCACAAGATATATTTCACCACCAAGTGGAGAAATTTTTGTAACCAATGCATGTCTTTTGGTCTATCCAATATCGAGGAAACCTTTTAGAGAACTATGAATATTGTTTTTAGTGATCTCCTCAACAATATAATCCTGGTCTATTTGGATGATCTTAGGGTATTCTTAGAGAGAAAAGAGGATCATTTGAAGCACTTGGAGAAAGTGTTTAAACCATATCAATATTTTAGGGTATGATTAAATCCAAAGAAATGTATCTTCTATGTGTTGTAAGGCAAGTTATTGGGGCACATTGTGTCCAAGGAGAGGATAGCCATAGACCCATATTGGGTTAAGGCTATTGTCAACTTATTGCTTCCCCAACATGAGAAGTATCTCTAATCATTATTGGGTCATATTGATTTTATTTATAGGTAAATACCAAAATTTTCCACCTTTGTCTAGTCAATAAGATGAATGCTAAAGAAGGGAAAATATTTTGAATTGATCAAGGAAGAAAATGAATATTTTTAGGAACTCAAGTAAGCCATTATGAAATCTCTAGTACTAATCAATCCATATTTTGATAAATACTTCACTCTCTATGCTTATAGAGGTGATCTTAGTATTACTATTGTCCTCACTCAATAGGACGATGAAAAGAATGAACATCCCATAACATTCTTCAAATAGACTTTAAAGAGCTATGAGAAGTGATACAATTTTGTTGAAAAATAGACATGTGCCTTGATTCAAAGCTTTATTATTGCTAATGCCATTCATCCAAGCGTTAAATATTACATCATCAATGCAAAAAATAGTGAGAAAAGAACAGGGTGGATCACAAGAATCCTGAAATATGATATTAAAATCAGGACAAAAAAATTCATCATTAGGAGAGAATAATTTTAAAAGTTGGTCCAAGATGTTGCTACCACAACAAAAGAAGATAAGGTATGCTTCTTCACAATTAGATAGGCCTAGGATTGGGTACAAGACTGAATTGATTATATACAATAGGGATAATACCCACTGAATATGAGTCAAACATAGAGGAGGTCATATAGGTTGTAAAATGCTCATTTCACTCTCATTGAAGGGGTTTTATTTAAAATAAATTTCAATGGTATTCTCTTAAGTTGTGTTAAAACTAGATGGGTCACCTCACTACTTTGAGAATTCCATTAGGGATTCTTTGATGGATGTTATTCAACTCACATAACTATAGTAAAAATCATACATGATGAGTATTATTGGTTGACCATGTTCAATGGCACACACCAATGGATAAATGGATGCATCAAGTGCAAATTCTTCACCAAACGAAACTGGAATACCCTTTCCCCTAAAACCCATTACTATCAATGAATCATTTTCATAGTGGGATTTTAAATTCATTGGTATGATTAATTTTACCTCTAGAGAAGTCCAGTGGTGGATCCTCACAGTTATTGACTACTTCATAATATGGATAGAGGTGGTCCCAATGAAAGAGGCTATGGGGATATTCATTGCTAATTTATTGGAGGAGATTATTACATAGTTTGGTGTACCCATCATTGTCATCATAGAAAATGCCCCAACATTCATTAGAACTAAGGTAAATAAATTTTCATTGCAATATCAAATATATTTGAAGGCCTTCTCCAACTGCTATCCTCATGAAAAACATCTAGTAGAGTCATAAAACAAAAATTTTCTCTACGTCCTAAAAAGGATTGATTGTTGCAACCAACGATAAAGGAATTTTCATATGAGATCCCTATGGGCTAATAGGATCACCCCAATGAAAGGTTTAGGTTTCTCTCCATAGTCTTTGGTTTATGTTTGGGAGGATAAATTTTCCATATCCATTGAGCTACCTACACTACAATTGCTACATTAGCTAGAGCTCTAAGAGCATGATGCTATGTTACTTAGACTAGGAGAACTATTGAATTTGGAAGAGCAAAAAGAAACAACCAAGGAGAACTTGTTGAGGCATAAAAGGACCATCAAAAGGTGGTTTGAATATAAGACCATAATGTAAAAGGAGCAAGTTTTCAAATGGGATGAAGACCACAACAAATTGGGTTGAAACACCAAATTCAAATCCATATAGAGTGAATTATACGTCATCACTATTATCAAGTAACATATACATTCAAACTATCCAAACTAGATGGAAAGCACCTCTCAATTTCACTTAATGATATTTATCTAAAAAATATCTACCATAAAAAAAAAACTCTCAAAAATAAAGTGAAAAAAAATAGGAATTTTTTGTTAGTAGGATCTCTTATGTCAAAAAAGGAGACTTCATGGGATGGGACTTGTCCGAGCTTCACACAAGTGAATGCATTCACACCTCATTAAACCATATATAAATGAGGTACATATCTACATAATGAAAGTAAAGCTTAAAATAAAGCTTGACCTATGAAGTCTTATTTTGTTGTTTTGAAGGGAACTCCAATATTAGTATCTAATCAAGTTTTTCTAAATTACACTATATTTTACCTTGCTTAGGAATGATCAAATGAGATACAAAGCACATGCAGTCAAATAAGGACTCAATTGAAGTTTGACTAAGCCAACTTATTCTTTATGCTAGGTTATGGGTGTTGTCAAATCGACACTTTACCAAGGTTACTTTTAATTTATAAAATCAGGGGTGGCATCCTATGGGAAACATGTGCTAGGAAATATCTAAAGTCATGGCTGATTTTTGCTCTCTAAACTACAAAAACTGAGAAAACATAATTGAAATTTAACTACAGTTAAAAATAGAATAGTTCAATCTAACAAACACACTTGCAAGAAAGGAAAATATTGTAGCAAAAAAAGTATATGAATTAATATGAAATAAACATAGCATAAAACAACTAAGCATCCAAGATAAACTACAACAAAGTAAATCTAAAAATAATGCAGCTACATAGTATTTCCTAGAAATAAAACAATGCAGCTAGTCAACTATTATAGGTTGCAATAGAATGACATCAAAACTAATATAATATTGTAGCAAATAAAACATAAATAAAAGGTGCCTTACACCTTGCTAGGAGTGGGCCCTTTCTCATTGAAATATTGAAGAAAAAATAACTAAATTCAACTCACATAAATGTAGCACAATAGAAAATCATATCATACTTTTATTGTAGGTTGAAATCAGAAAAAATCTCCTACAAAATGTAGTAAAAATCTAGTAGCATGACAACACATTTTCCTCTAACTATTACTAAGTCCTAGGCTACAATTATTATTTATAATTGAGAGAACAAGACCCTCTCCTACCTTTGTAGTTAAGCAAGTTGCAATAGTCAAGATGCAACCAACAAATGGATCTCCAAATCAACAAGTAAAAATAGAAATAAGTTACACTATGACCTTTAAAAACCATGTTGGAGTATTTAGAAAATAAAGGAATTAAGTTTAAAATCTATTCCTGGCCCGTATGTACAAGACCTAGTGGATTTGAATCTTTCCTAACCTGTTGCTAGCTATTAACAATATTTTGTTTTGGTTGTTACAGTTGGTCAAATGTAGTTGACCAAATGTAGCAAAAATGTATTTTTCTTCCAATTTGGTGCTTTGTTGCATATGAACTGGTTACACTTTTTTATCCTAGTGCCATGTCCTCTATAAAGTGTCATAGTAGTTCCTTCATCCATCCATTATAGACATATGGTAATTCCATCAACTCAGGTTTTAGCACTAGGTCATAGTCTTGTATGGCACCAAAGTATAGTTGTTATGTTCTATAGTTTATTATTTCGTTTAGCGTCTAGTGAATGAAGTCAGGTCTAATTCTAAATGAATGAACACAATATAACATCTCCTTCGACTATTGTCCTAGGTAAGAAATAAAAATGAAACAATATTCCAAGCTCTATCAAAATCCCTAGAAATGTACAAAACTAAATAACCATGTATTTTATTGCAAAAGCTTGACAAAATCATAAAATTGGTCTTCTATTACCTATCTTGGTAGATTATTTCATTTTGTCTAATGAATTTAATATTTCCTCCTAATTACCCTATTTAACCACATAACTAATGCAATAATAAAACAAGTCATATCCTAGTAGTGCAAAAAGGTGGTAAGAGATAAAAAATCAGGTATTTTTGTGCTTAATCACTCCACCCAACCTAATTGGAGGTATTACCTCATACCTCAATGGGTCTTATTATAGCATCCACTCCTAAGTATCATCCATTATTTGAATTACTACCCTTGCCAAGGTTTGTATGGAAATTTCTTGAGGAGGTTCAATGATTAGCATGGATACACCTTCAAAATTTTGCGCTATCCTCCATCTAGTTCTAGCCTTAACTAATTGATTATGCAGTTGATAAATATCTTTGTTCCTATTATGTATTAGGCTTTAAGTAACTTTTAATATGGTTTGTAGAGCCCAAATAACCATATTTTCCCCTTCTACATCTAGGTCCTCTAGGTTATCATCATATTCATTGGTCTTGTTAAGTTGTCATATTTTTGGGTTGAATAAAGGAGGTTATGAAATAGGTGCTTCCTTAGAGTTTTGTCCTATAACTAAAGGTGGTACAACCTCAAAAGTTGTAGGTTGTGGTAGTTCTTCCATGGCTACTATTTCTAGTGGTGCATCTTCCTCTTCCCTCTATTCTTCCTAATATTGAGCAATTATAGATGGCTTTTTGTTGTTGTTAATAGCTTCAACTTTAGCCTATGATGTATGATGGAGGGTTGTTATTATTTCTACTTAGTAGTTGATGCATGATTTTTTTATATGCATATAAGGTCAAAAAACTCTAATTATTTGATGGCTTCCAATTCCTTGAGAGTAACTGATATCTAAGTGCTTCCCACCATGTTTGTTTAGAGCATTGCAAGCATTGTGGAGCCATATCCTACATGTTAGGGGATAATTTCCTCTATTTTTTGGCATTTTTTCTTAAATGAGGATTTAATTAATATTTTATGAATTAAATATTCCTAAAATATAGGGCATCCATATTTTAGGAGGATTTATTCATTGTTTAACTCCAAAATTTGCTCCTTTAATCACTCCTAAAATTTAAGAGCTTTTGCAGTTGACTAGTCATAAGCTTCTCCCAATAATTATCCTAAATTATCCTATGCACATGCATATGCTTTAATTTAGAAATTAAAGCATGTACATGTACATGCTTTATTTTTGTCATATCCAATAAAGCATCTTGTATGATGCTCATAACTAGTTGATAATTGTAAGATATTCCAAGTTTTCCTATGCATTGGAATTTTGGGTATTTTATACCTTTTCTTCTCTTAATTATTGTAATAGATATTTTAGAATACAAGTGGAGATAAAAAACATTGTTATATTTTTTCCATATTTTCCATACAATTTGTGTTTTGGATCTCCTCTACAATTGTAGTTTTTACATTATAATTGTAGTTTTTACATTACAATTGTAGTTTTTGATTCAACCATTGAATGTACAAGATTTCTCTACCATTTATGGTTTAATATCTTTCTACTTTGCAGGTATGATCATAATATGGATTCAACCATTGATAATTGTTTCCTTGGAGCTTTGTCCTAGAACTAAAGGTGGTACAACCTCAAAAGTTGTAGGTTGTGGTAGTTCTTCCATGGCTACTATTTATGGTGGTGCATCTTCCTCTTCCCTCTATTCTTCCTAGTATTGAGTAATTATAGATGGCTCTTTGATGTTGTTAATAGCTTCAAATTTAGCCTATGATGTATAATGGAGTGTTGTTATTATTTCTACTTAGAAGTTGATGCATGAGTTATTTATATGCATCTAAGGTCAAAAAACTCTAATTCTTTGATGGCTTCCAATTCCTTGAGAATAATTGATATCTAAGTGCTTCCCACCATGTTTTTTTAGAGCATTCCAAGCTTTATGGAGCCATATCCTACATGTTAGGGGATAATTTCCTCTATTTTTTGGCATTTTTTCTTAAATGAGGATTTAATTAATATTTTATGAATTAAATATTCCTCAAATATAGGGCATACATATTTTAGGAGGATTTATTCATTGTTTAACTCCAAAATTTACTCCTTTAATCAATCCTAAAATTTAAGAGCTTTTGTAGTTGACTAGTCATAAGATTCTCCCAATAATTATCCTAAATTATCCTATGCACATGCATATGTTTTAATTTAGAAAATAAAGCATGCACATGTACATGCTTTACTTTTTTCATATCCAATAAAGTATCTTGTATGATGCTCATAACTAGTTGATAATTTTAAATTTTTCCAAGTTTTTCTGTGCATTGGAATTTTGGGTATTTTATACCCTTTCTTCTTTTGAAGACACCACCGACTTAAATATAAAATAATGCAGGAAAATAATAGAATCGTAGTTGATAAATCGCTATTTTAATTGGAGGAAAACACCAATTGAATGTTTAAATAAATATGTATTTCTTGGATGATTGATAATTACATTGCAAGGACCTATTTATACGCAGCATGGGGTGCAATACAAAAGACACACCCATTAGCATCTAATATTATGAATTATATAAAATATAATTAAGTGAATAACCAATGTTAGGAGTAGAATCCTAACATGCCACCCTCCTTAAAATGAGATTTATCCTCAAATCTCGTAGTGTGAACCTTCATCCTTTGTTTTGCTAGTAGTATGTGCTCATGTTCTTGCACTATTTTAATATCATTGTTCTTCAAGCAAGGATATCGGGAAGAGGGAAGTGTTGATGGCTTTGTCATGGCTTGGAGAGAAAATAAATGGGTAACCCTTGCCTTTCCTCCTCTAGGAACAACTTTCTCCATGTGATGAGAGCTGGCTAGTAGAGAAGGGTCAGATTTTATCCCTTGAAGCGTATATGTGTGATCCTTTTGTGTGAACTTCATCCATAGGTTGTCAAGGTCCCATTGAATTATACCGAGCATTCATAGCCATTGCACACCTAAAACAATATCATAACCTCCTAATGGAATTGCATACATGTCATGTTTGATAGTGTAACTTCCCAAGGTGAGCTTAATATTATGACATTTCCTGTTACAACTGACTCTTTCCTCATTACCGATCATGATTTCAAAAGTATTACAAGGATGGATAAAGCAGTCGGTTTGTTTTGCCATGTGTGGGTCGATGAGATTATGTGTACTTCTAGAGTCAATAAGCACACTAAAATTTTGTTGTTTAAAGGAGCCCGAAACTTTCATAGTTTGGGAGAATGAATTTTCGATGAGGGCATTGAAGGAAATTTCTAATGGACCTCAAGGTTTATCTTCAGGTATATCTTCCACTAGTTCGACCTCAATTTCTTTAGGGCTAATGCATTTAATTGGCATGACTTCAGTTAGTTTTTGGTTGGTGGAAGTATTTTGGGAGTCTTTTGTAGATATGTTTCCGAATCGACGTTGGTTGTTGATTTTATCTTCGACTAATTTGGCCAATCCAATAGTCTGCATCATGGTGCTAGGGTGAAACCTTTGTACCTCAAGTCAGATCTCTTCCTTTAATCCACTGATAAAACAATCCTGAAAAAATGAGGCATCTAGGCCTATGGTGCGGTTTGCTAATTTCTCGAATTGAGCTTGGTACTCTTGCACCGAAGTGGTTTGACATAATTTGGATCCTCCGATAGTTTGGCTAGTTTGAGCGAGTGCCATATTCTGATTGAAGGTGTCCATTTTTAAGTCAATTGCTGATATTCTTTGCTTAAATTCTTGTCATGTAGCAACATTCTCCTCTTTGAATTGGTGAAGTTCATAGTAAATTTGCTCGAGAGTGATATCCTGCGATCTTTTGCCTTCTACCATGGTAAAAATTTAAAAATAATTTTTGATTGCCACAAGGTTTGTTTGGATGACTTCTTCACTTTTTGTTTGTCAAAATTTCGCAAAATATTAGGCAATATTTCAATTTGTTGTTTTGACAATATTTTTCAATTTGTTGTTTTTGACAATATTGTTGCTTGACAATATTTTTCAAAAATTTTGTTGTCAAATTTTTGTTAGCCGAATCGGCTGTAGGGGAGCGGCGGAGCAGCGGCGGGGCGGTCGAGCGGGGGCAGAGGAGTGGCGGAGATGTCGAGCGGTTGTAGGGTAGCGACGACGTGACTGGGTGCCTCGGAGCGAGCGGTGGCGGAGAAGGGATTTTGGTGAGCGACGGGGGACGAAGGGAGAAAATCTAGAGGCGGAGCGAAGGCGGAGGTGGGGATGAGCGATGGCAGAAGGGAGAAAATCGAGAGGAGGAGGTGGGGATGAGCGTTAGCGGAAGCCCGAGATAAGGGCGGACTGCAGCGTTAAGGCAGTTGTCAGAATACCGGTCTTCGAGGGCACAGAAGGTTTGCACGAGCGTGGGGTAGGTGCCTAGCAAGCTAGGCACTTGCTTACTTGCCTAGCATGCCTTTTAAATCCCCTTTGCTCCCTAACAGGAGCAATGTTGGATAATTTTATTTATCCTTTATGACTTGACTCGCGACGTCCGATGTCGCAATTTTTTTTCCAATGCTAGGAAATTTTTTAAATTTTTTTATCCGTCGAAAATTGCAGGGTACGCCAAAAACGGTTCTGCACAATGTAGATGGCAAATTTGCTGTAGTTTGTGTCGGGTAACGTCGAATTTCGCCTGATCAATGTTTTTTTTTCTCCCCTTATGATCGATCTAATGCCAAAATTTAAAATTTTTGACCTGTCTTCGTTGTTAACTCTTACCTTTGTCGAAAAAACGCACAGGGACGAAAAAATCTGTTAAACTCTATCTTATTTTTCTTGGAGGATCCATAGGGACAAATTTTTGGCTGTGCATTGTATATGATGTTGGAAGACCACGATATATTGTTCCTTTTTCTTTGCACAGGCTTCAATTTGTGCAGTTGGAGGTATGTCGTAGGTAAGCTGGAGTTTGTTTACTCACAGTGAATTGTGCAGCCGAAGACGTCGTGCAGAAGACGTCATCGAACCTGTTGTGAGACGGCTCTGTTCACTCGCAGCGAATCGTGTAGCCGAAAGCATCATGGAATACTGTTGTGCTATATACCCAGGATTTTGGCTCTTCTTGCTTGGAATCATAAAAGTCTGCTTGAATTTAAATTTTTTTGCTAGTTTTATTCGACGACAGCGCCTATTTGCAGATGTCTCTGTAACTTTGCAGCTCCTCTGAAATAGGCCCAGAGAATCAGTTGTGGTTCGAAACATTCGAGCCTTTCTCAATTGATCCCACGAATTTTTTTATATTTATTGATTGTCCATCCACGATTTTAGTTGTCTTCGAAACGTAAACAATATTCCCTTAAATAATGCGTTGATTTATTGTGATAGCACCCAAACTCTCCTATTATATGGAACGATGTATGCCTACTTAATAGTTACGCAGCTTCCCAGAATTATTACTCTGATACCATTTGTTAATACACCACCGGTGTAAATATAAAAGAATGTAATAAAAGAATAGAATCGTAGTTGAGAAATCGTTGTTTTAATTGGAGGAAAAGACCAAATGAATGTTTAAATAAATATGTATTTCTTGGATGATTGATAATTACATTGCAAGGAGCTATTTATACGCAGCATGAAGTGCAATACAAAAGACACACCCATTAGCATCTAATAATATGAATTATATAAAATATAATTAAGTAAATAACCAATGTTAGAAGTAGAATCCTAACACTTCTCTTCATTATTGTAATAGATATTTTAGAATACAAGTGGAGAGAAAAATTATTGATATATTTTTTCCATATTTTCCATACAATTTGTGTGTTGGAGCTCTTCTACAATTGCAATTTTTACATTATAATTGTAGTTTTTGATTCAACCATTGAATGTACAAGATTTATCTACCATTTTTGGTTTATTATATTTCTACTTTGTAGGTATGATCATATTATGGATTCAACCATTGATCATTGATTTTTTAGTCCATTTTATCATTGCAATAAATAAAAAATTCCAACCATTTTATTTTGTATTGAATCTCATAATATTTTGTGCAAGCTAGTAGAGGTTCCTTTGTCTCTTCTACATAGCATTAAAATATTCATTTGATATCAGAGCCAATCATTCTATTGGATTAGAGATTTTTTTTGTTATCATGGCATAAAATGTGGCTAGTACTATTCCTCTTTAAATTCCCATTTTTAAGGGTGAGAAAATTAAATATTGGAGTATTCACATGAAGACTTTTTTGATTTTATAAGATTTGTGTAGTTTTGTCTCACAATGATACTTTGAAGCAACAAATGAATCAAATTTCAATGCTCTTAATTTTGATGAAATGAAGGAGTTGATGGAGAATAGGAAGAAGGATGCAAAAGCTCATTTTGCAATTCAAATTTGGATATATGTTTCTATCTTTGCCAATATTATTGAATGTTCACAATCAAAAGTTTCATGGAATGCACTAGAAAATGCATATAAAGGATCTTATAAGGTGAGAATAGTGAAATTGCAACTCTTAAGGAGGGAATTTGAATCCTTATGCATGAGTGAAAATGAATTCATTGAGGTTTTATCACTAGAGTTCAAAATGTTGTAACTTCTATTCATTCACATGGAGATATTCTTGATGATACAATAATAGTTGAGGTGTTGAGAAGCCTTCCTATGAAATTTGAATCACTTGGTAGCCTTCAAAAATATGAGCATAGGATGAGATATAGAGAAGAAGTCCTTGATCAAGCATTTCAAGGCACGTTGAAAATTAATGAACAACAAGCTCATACAAAAGAGTGCTCATCTACCGATTCAATATCATATTCTTCAAGAGGCCATGAGAGAGGCCATGGGAGAAGACATGGAAGGGGTAATGATAAATTCATGATTCAACCCATAAACATTACAGTTATTTTGTTAAGTATAATCACACTGAAAAACAATATTTTAAAAAGAAAAAGCATGAAAATAATGTTAATTATAGTGAAGAAAAAAGTGAACATCTCTTTCTCACTTTAAATAATTTTAAGTCTATTAAGAATCATTCATGGTATCTTTATAGTGGATGTTCAAATCACATGATGGTAAATAAAAACCTCTCTGTTTAACTTGATAATAATTTTACTAGACAAGTCATTTGGTGATAACAATCAAGTTGATATAGTAGGAAAAATGAATCTTGCCATTAGAAAAAAGAATTGTAATATCTTTTACATGCATGATACATTTTATATACCAAGTATGAAACATATTATTTTGAGCATTGAAAAATTATGCTCATAGAATTATATAGTTTTTATTGAAAAGAATGTTTGTAGAATCCATAATGTGTCTAATTATCAAATTATAGTTGAAGTTTTGATGGTAGAAAATAAGATATTTGTGTTGACAATGCAACTAGTAGGTGAATGAGAGCATAATTTATATGGCATGGCTATGACACAAGAGGTATGAACACCTTAATTTTAGCTTCTTTTATGGAATCCAAAAGAATATTCTTTTTAGAGGATTACCCACTTTCACAAAGCCTCTCAAAAAAGTATGTGAAGGATGTCTTTTTGGAAAGCAACATCGAGAGAAGTTTCCTCATCATAAGTTCAAATTTTAGAAACCATTGGATTTAGTGTATGTTGATCTATATGGACCTATGTAAACCTTGAGTTTAGGTAAAAGTAAATATTTTATCTTGTTTGTTGATGATCATACAAGAATGTGTTGGGTTTATTTTTTGCATGAAAAATCACAAAATTTTGACTTTTTAAAGAATTTTAAGATTCTTGTTGAGAAGTAATCAAGTTTTTGTATTTAAACCTTAACAATATATAGTGGAGGTAAATTCACCTTGAATGAGTTCCTAGATTATTGCAACAACCTTGGAATCAAGAGGGAGTTGACTACTATTTAAAATCGAAAAAATGGAGTGGTAGAATAGAAAAATAGGACCATTGTAGAGATGACCCATTGCATGTTGAATTTTTTTTTACCAAAAAAAAATTGGGCTAAAGTTGTCCATACATCTATTTACATTCTCAATAGATATCCTACAAAGTTTTTACAAATATTCTACTCCCTATGAGCTTTGTCATGGTAAGAAGCCAACCACTGGTCATTTGAGAATTTTTGGTTCTACATTTTATGTGCATATTCCTGAGCAAAAGAGAAGGAAGCTTCATGAAAAATACAATAAATGTATTTTTTTGGACTATTCTATTGAATCTAAAGATTTTAGATATTTTTATCCTATTACTAACATCGATGTATGTTAGTAGAGATGTGGTTTTTAATGAAGGGTATGGATATGAGACACACAAAGATGATGGTGTTTTCGATCATATTGATGACTCAGCTCCTCATTTTTATGAATAAGCCTTGTTGCTTTAAAATAAAGGAAAAACCAACACTCCATTAAAAGGTAACATTGGTATAAAATGCTCTCTAAGTATCATCCACTTCATCAAATGTTGAATGATGACTATACAAGAAGAGTGACTAGATTGCAAGAAAAGAAAGGTGAGAATATGATTAATTATGCTTTATTGTCTTCTTATTATGTTGAGCCCTCTAATTTTAGAGAAGCATGTCCCAATGAAGATTGGGCAAAAGCCATGGATATTGAAATTGAAAAATAGAAAAAATGATACTTGGGAGTCAGTTTCTCCTCCAAAATATGAGACCATTGTAGGTATGAAATGGGTCTACAATTTGAAGTATAATATTTATGGAAGCATAGCGAAACATAAGGCAATGATGGTTTCCAAAGGCTATGTTCAGCAATAAGGTATTGACTATGAAGAAACTTTTGCACTGATTGCAAGACTAGAAATCGTAAGGTCTCTACTTGCACTAGAGTCATAGCTTGGTCTTGTTGTGTATCAAATGGATGTTAAATAAATATTTTTGAATGGATACTACAAGAAAGCTTGGGAGCCTGATCCCTCTAACCCACCCTGAGGAGGAGGAATCCTAGGCTGCTACATGCCCATGGATTGTGTATATGATATTGTACAAGATCAAGATCGTGACCTACTAGTCAACTGGAGGGATGGACGGAGTGGCATCCTCTGCTCCATCAAGACGGCTACATAGTAAACTATCTTGAAAAATATAGACCATTTAATAGCTACCTCCAACATATCTACTATCCTCCATAGCTCCACTTGTAAGAGTTGGGTTCCATCACCCACTTGGCTGCTCCCAATGACAACCATCCCCTTAGCCCTTGCTCTTTGATGTTCCCCATCCATATGGGACACCTTTCGTTAGAGTCTATTAGTATTTGCCCAAGCCATGTCCCTATCTATATCTATGAAACTCAATGAGCTTTATATTCCCTCTAGCCTCCTGGTCCTATCCTCCTGTATTTGGGCCATACACCCCTATAAAGTCGCTACTTGTGCCCATAGCACCTTTATATCTCCTCACCCCTTGTCCTGGCCAACCACTATTGTAGATGTTGAGGTCTCTCTAGTATATTTGCAGTGTATCCTCCTAGCATCTATGGGGGTAACTCTTGTTGTCCCTACCTCCTTGTCTCCTGTAGAGTTGGTGGCTTCCATCACCAACACAATTAGGGTATGTGTTTGCCTCTGCCTCATGTCTGTAAGACCCTACTATGCCCTCTATGTGGCCCAGTGAGCAACCAATTAGAAATCCTATTGCATGCCCAGGATCATGAATTGGTGCCTCTATATTGGTATGGGTAGGGATACCCTCTAGGGCACAACTCCACTGTACCATCGCATGTACCCGATAGCCACTCCTACGTCATCTACCCTTGGATCAACATAAGGAGGATCATCCTAGTCCTCCTTGA
This sequence comes from Wollemia nobilis, assembly GCA_028583015.1. NCBI lineage: Eukaryota > Viridiplantae > Streptophyta > Pinopsida > Araucariales > Araucariaceae > Wollemia > Wollemia nobilis. The sequence goes on from JAQPPZ010016874.1 coordinate 9,102,645, forward strand.
CCCACTTGCTGAGGTTTGGCTCATGTTTGACTCCTGCTAGGTCCTGGTATATCTATAGAGGCATTAAAGTCCCTAATGCCTTAGTTTCCATGTAAAATAAGAAAGTTTTCGAAATGACACCGTTTTTGCACCATCCCTTTCTTCCAAACCAGCTAACCCATTTTGACTTGTTTCTTGTTTGAGCATGTGTTTACATCTCTTCTTTGACACATTTATTGGGCCATAAATGCATCAAAGAGGGGGTAAAATGTAGGCATAAAAAATTGACCCACTTTAGTGGGAAATATTCCTTGAACCCCCTAAGAGGCCTCCAAAACTTACCCAAGGTATGGGATAGGCCCATTTCCTTTTGTTTCTTCTTTTTTCCTCCTCTATGCAATATCACGCCTAGTTAAGACAAGGCATGACTTCACATAGGTGAAGTCACAGCCAATCGAGACAAGGCCTAAATTTGAATTTTTTTAGGGTTTCTCCCACACAACCCTAATTCTTCTAGCTGGTATGTTTTGGCATTAGCCTTCCTGGATTTTTCCTACTCTTTTCGTATTTGAGATCACTATAAAAGGATGGTTTAATCTCTCATTTTAAAAGATATGGATTTACACGATTTATATATGTGATTATTCTAACACACTCACAATTATTTTATCTACTTCTTGTTCTTCTGCAAGCAAGTGCAAATTTATCTTCTACTACATTGATTTTAGTTGTTTTTTCGCTTTGGTAGATTCATGTAGTAGCCCAAAGGAGATATTAAATACTCAAAGGTATCGACCATTATGTCTGTTTCTGTGTCATTCACCAGGTGTTATTGGGGTGTGAAACGATTTAAGATATCTACATTACATTTCACATTTTTCTTTTATTTTTCTTCATGTCTCAGGAAAAGTCACACCTGGTATTAATGGGGTGCGACCTCACAAACTCAAACTTAGGGTTATTTTTCTATATAAGTGAAATTTCCCTCGATCTATATGGGGTGTGACTTTGCCTTCTATGTTGTTGTGCTAGTTGTTTGAGGAGCGTGACTTCACCCAGAGTTAATTAGGGTGTAATATAATATTTCTAACTGCATGATAACATTTTATATTGCATTTTCATCATATTTGCATACTCTGTATTCTGTTTGTATTTTTTTGCACTATTGTTTTATGATTAATATTGAAAGGTCAATTTTTGCTTTTGTTCTTAAAGGTCATCTAAAAGGACCTAGGGTTCTTGATTGATGCACCTTCAAGCATTATTGTACAATGGCCTAAGAAGGCCCCCTAAAACTAATTCTATTTTCAAGTGTTTCTAAGTTATCTTGCAGGAACATGAATTGTTGATATTATTGGATAAAAGGATGAAATCTTAGATCAACCATCTATTAAGATAAGTGTTCCCATTAAACTATAGGTTGTTTTATGAGTTCTTATAATTCTATTTCAAAACCCTAGATATTATTTTATAGAAATATATTTAATTAAGTTCTAGGTATTAAAAGATAACAACATATAGTGTGCATCTAGGGTTAATTTTGTTTGTGCATTCTTTCTTGAGCCCTTGCTTAAATATTATTTATTTAAAGCCCTAGGTTAAAAAGCATTCAAATAAAGAATCATTCTAGGGTTAGCTCTTGTATTTTTGCATTATGTATTTCTACATTGTACTTTATATTTTATAGCATAGATCTAGAAAGGCCAAATATAGGTATTTGTCTTGAATTTCATATATAAAGAATTATTGAAAACTAGAGTACTTGGAGCGAGTCCTAAAATTATTCCTGGTGAACCCTTCCCCCTAACACTGAGTGTAGAGAACAACAAATCCCTCACGGTTCACCCCATAAGGCTTTCTCTCTTGTGGATCCAGCCTTTTGGGAATTGTATGTTATAGGGTAGTTTTTCTCCTCTACAGAGATAAGATAAAATGGAAACCTCCAACCCCTATATGGGTAAAACTAAAATTTTATGGAGTGGCTAAGGGTAATCTAGGTAAGGTTGGAGGAGGGGGAGTATCAAGGAATAGGAAATGTGTGGTGATTACCTGTTATGTAGAGAACTATGGAATAAGTTCTAATCATATGATAGATGAAAGAGAGATAATTGTAGGATTGATATTAGCTAAGAATTTGAATTTTAACAATTTTGTGGTTAAATAAGATTCTATGAACATTATTACTAGCTTACAAAACCAAAATACTCCAAGCTAGAACATTAAAAATATTATCCAATATGAAGCTTCTATCCTATCTAGTTTGGATAATTTTGTTGTTCAACACACCTATAGGGAAGGTAACTCTATTGTTGATGTAATTAAAACTTTGGGAATTCTTTAGAAGGGAAGCAGGGTTTAAAAAAAATACCTTTCCAAAAGCTCTTTTAAAGGTCGCTAATTTGGAAGAAAATCTTAGCAGTGATTGATGTTTGATAACCTTTGTATTTTGTTTTTTTCCTTTGTTTCAACCCTTCCAAATATTTATTTATTCTTGTAAAAATGCAATAGTTACAACAGGTTATGTAGTTTTTCAAAAAAAATATAGACAACAAACTTGTCTTTGTAGTTGTTGTTGTTCTTTGTTTATCTTTTGTTGTTGTAGTTTTGATTTGGATATGCTATAAGGTTTTTGTAACTCTTGAGAAGTGTGTTGTTGTTCATTCTAGTCTTCTGATATTAATTGTTTATATTCGGTTAGTCTTGTATATAAGGGTTGGGGCCCTTTCAAAAACCCCTATGATTTACCATAGTAAAAAAAACAATATAGACTTTTCAAAATTTATGTTATTTCAAAGCATGATAAAGGACTAGGAAGAGGCTTCTTTTTCAAGGAAATGTTGATTCCATTAATGTTTGATCCACTACTCAACAAACCCTATTGATATAAAAGAACAAATCACACAAATGTATAGGCACTCCAAACATTCCAATACTTGGAAACTCTTTAATATAGAAATATAGTGGATGTTTAGAACTAATATTTTCTATTAGAGCAATCCAAATGGGGTGTGCTTGAAAAGTCATAGAGCTCCATTGGAGGTTGATGGGTAATGTTTTCTATTAATATAACCATAATGGAGTTTGAATAACAAACAAGCAATCCCAAATGGAGGCTAGTTATCAAGAAGACATTTTTAGTATCAAATTTTTTTCTTTTTAATAGAAGCAATTTTGTTAATTTCAAGTTAAAGTTAAGGACATTCTATTTGTGCTTGTTTGATACTAAATGGAGGATGATTATTATGAATAAATTAGTTGTCAAATATTTATTCTGGAATGCATATCAAGCACTTTGTTTTTGTGTGTATTTGGAGGGTGAAGTAGAGTTTTAGAGGGTTTTGGTAGTATTTCTTTTTTAAAATATATGCTAATTTATTTTGAATAGTTTAATAAATATTTTATTGTTTATTTTACATGGACTCAAAAAGATAAATCATGATTTCATGGTCCCTATAAAGCACAATGGTTTTATGGTTATATCAATTCTAGCAAACAAAGCAATGTAATTCTAGTAATTAATAAAAAAAGGATAAAATTACAATGTAATTTTGTTAAACAAAAAATGCAATTGTAGGAAAAATATTAATTTGGCAAGGAAACAAGAATGTTGTAAAATCCAATTTTAGCAAGCAAATATGAATGCAAAATTTGCATCAAATAGAATTAGATCTTCAAGGAAGAGACTAATGTTTGAATATTTCCTAGTAATACATACATCATTTTCAAGTTGTTGTAATACCACTATGTGATCATAATAATATGGGTGGGATTCATTTCAATCCCTATAATTAATTAAAAAAAAATGCAAAATAAAAAAATTAAAATCCAATAGGACTGGAAGACATACCTACTTGGATCGTTGACTATTTTAGCCAGAGGATTTCATATCCATAATTACTTGCAAGGTGGTTGGCTAAATAGATGGTTTACATGTTGGTTGACTTATTGGCAAAGGTATTTTTAACCACACCATAGTCTTAAAGGGTGACCTAACAATGATGAATGATGGGTAAAGCTTCCCATACTCCTTATTTACATAGTGCATATGGTCATACTATGCTTTTACCACCATATTATGTATAACCATAGAAAACATACAATCATACACCTTTATGCAGGGTTTTATGTACAAGCAAAAAATGTTTCATGGCAAAAAAGTTGGATACATCTATGTGCATTCCCCCTTGGATACATCTATGTGCATATCCCTGTATATATTTTACCTCCAAGAATATATTTTCTCAATAAAAATTTTAAATGATAAAAGAATATTGCATATCAATATCTGTGTAAGAATAACTGGATGAAACAAAAAGGATAACAATGGAGAATTATAACATGAATACAATGAAATAATGCATACATGAATTAATTTTTAACTATATTACACATCTACGATGAATTTATTATGTTCTATTTGTGTGTTGTGGTATGGTATCTTTTTTATGTTGTATTTATAATATCTTATACTTACAAAATTAAAATAATACACTATTAAAATATTGTATGGTATTTTGTATTACACATCTATAATGATTTTATTATATTCTATTTGTGTGTGCTATGGTATGGTATTGTTTTTATGTTGTATTTTATATACTTACAAAATTAAAATACTATTAAGATATTCTATGGTATTTTATAATTAGAAGAATACAACATTAGTTAATTATGATGATAGTAATTTATTATAAAATATATACATAGTAACTTTTTAAACTTTTTTTATTTTGTAATTTAGGGTTTTTTGAAAAATGTTCATGAGCAAGAAGCAGAGCATGGAGAGGTGGTGTGTGGAATTGGTATTGGTGATGGAATTTCTGGTCGGGTGGAGAATTTTTGAGGTATGTTGTCCTACTCCTCCCATTTCGAGAAATTCTCAAGGTCTGCATGGGGATCCTCCAACCTAGGAGTGGAGTCTCTTTTTCCCTTTCAACCTAGGAGAAGGGTCTTTTGCACATGTTGTGCCTAAATTTTCAAATAAATCAACTCCTATTGTTGGTCTTTGTTATCTTCTCCCTTCTAAGAGGAATTTGAAAGTGCCCTAGGGCCTAATAGATATCAATATTGAAGAAGGTATTTGTAATTTGGTTGGCAAGTTCTTAGGAGCTCACCCAAATATTGATGCCTTTCAAAAGTGGGTCTCTTCAAAGTGGTCTCCCAAAGGCCTAATAGAAATTGTGGCTTTACCTAAGGGTTTCTTCCTGATCAAGCTTTTGGAAGAAGAAGACATGAAGTGAATTCTAGGGGTGGTCCATGGTTTTTTTGGAAAATAATTCTTTTTTTTTAGATGATGTGAGCTAGTTTTAGATCTTGACATGTAGAAGATTAATATCGCCCCTCTTTGTGTTAGGCTCTCGAGCCTACCCTTACAATTTTGGCATGAATATATTCTAAAAGGTATTTCCAGATATATTAGGGAGCTACTTTTAATTGATGCTACTACTAGAGCCAAGTTGTGTATGGTCTACGCCAGGATGTGTATCAATGTCAACATTTCAATGGACCTCTCAGACTGAATTGAGCTCATATATTTTTATGGCTCTCAAAACCAACCCATTGAGTATGATAACAAGTCAATTTTCTACTTAGGATGTAAAAAAGTGGTCATGATCTTAGGGGGTGCCCAAACAAGGATTTGCAAGGTAAGAAATATTGGGTGGTTTAGAGTAGCAAAAACCATACACCTAAACAATTATGAAATCAAATTGACAATGCAAATCATGTAACCATCAAATGACAAATAAATATAGAAAATGGTGTCCTTCTCATTAATATTGAAAATTCCTTAATAAGGTAATTACAAATATATCCCTCTTAGAGATAGATACAAATTTGATACAATTACAATATAGAACCACAAATAGATGTGACCTGCAAAGTCTTTGCACTCTCAAAACTGATTATAGGAGGGCTTCTTTGTGACCTCCACATGGTGAGATAAATATTGATGAATCTTTGTGTTGAATAGCTCCTACTAAGATCTAAAACCTGCACACAAGAACACTTACAAGACATTAATAGCAAATGAGGAACCTCTCATGATGAGGTCCTTGTCCATGATAAGCAATTAAAATAAATATGATGAAAATGATAAAGAAATGCATACAAACTATAAAAAAATATGCTAAAATAGAAATGAAATGCTACTAAAGCTATTGTAAGTAGAAAATATAGTAAAATCATATTTCACCAAGATACCGTCATGGGGTAAAACGGTTAGGTCTCCTAGCCATCATAAGGTCCAACGGTTGCACTTGTGGGTCACTTGAGGGTAAATCATCCATTGAAAAGAAGACTATTCCTTTGTGATCAATGTGGTAAATTGCCTGGGTTGGTCTACTAGATTGATGTTGAAGGATTGTGTACTTGAAGAACGATTGAACTACATAAAATAACACAAAACAAGGTCACTATATGGAAAGAGATGGTAGAATTTGGTCTTCAATATCCAAAGGACTCCATTGATGCAAATGAAAGCTTCATGGTTGTATTTGGGTAGCACTCCATTGCTTATGAGAGTATGTTTTCTCTATTACACAAAATGATAACACTTTGTTGCATTCAAATTCATTATATTCATGAAGGCTTAGGCTCTTCTTATAATATTTCTAAATGGTAATTTTGACTTGCAAGAGAAGCCAAGAACCAATAATAGGTTAGGCTCTAGGAAGACAAAATATCACCTTTGGAACCATCTTGTGTTTAATATTTGAAGCTCAACTACCCTATAACTGATTTGGCTTGACTCAGGGAGCTTGAGTTTGTTACAAGTATGTCTATCCTAGGGTGAAGTGGTCATGAATGCTGGCCATCAAAGGATCCAACAGCTACTGGAGATTTCTCCTAGGTATAACGGTCCAGGATACAAAAGATAGGTTACCCCTGTTTGAGTGGTAAAAACCACTACTGAGCCTTGGTAAGGCCCATGGTGAGTCATATTTCTTGAAAAGGTGTCCATATGGGTAGCCTTCTCAACATGAAATATTTTAGGTGTCTATAGATACCCCTTTTTGGGATGCGTTGTGTGAAAGCACAACACTGAGCAAAAATAGACAACCTAACGTCAAATTGAAGGTTAAATGGTGTTCATTGATCTGGTCAATCACAAAAAGAGCATGCATATTTGAATCATTACCTCCAACACTTTGGTGGACTTAATTTGTGTAAAAATTTGATAAATATGAAGGCATTCGAGATAGTTTTGTGTTACTACATGGACCATTAGTTCAAATTGACAAAGGTTTAGTTTAACATTTTTGCTTTTGACCTCAACAAATAGGGAAGCTTGTGATAGTTTCTAGTAATGATTCTTGGATGAATGTAATTTGCATGATTAAGTATTTGATTATTGATTTTGATTATGAATTCTATGATTATGACTATCCCCTCAAGCAACGAGTTGATGAGGAAATGACAAGTGATGAAAGCGATGAGTCACTTGACCAAGATGACTTGCTTGAGCATTGCAAGATGATAACAAATGTAAAATGGAAAGTCTTGTTACAATTGTGATTCAACCATTTTTAGTAATTATACATATCTATCCCATGGAGTAGTCCAACCTCATGGCTTTCTTAGAGAATTAAGATGATAGCAATTCAATTAAATCTCAAAGTGAATCACTATGCTCGATGATATGATGAAACTTCATAGAAGAATGAAATCTATGTCTCATTCCCTTGGAGCAATCTGGTTACATGGCCTTCTTGGGGATCGAAGTGAAAATATTTTAATTCATCGATGAATTATTTTGTTTCAAGAGGTGTTACATTAACTTACTCATCTTATCATATTGCATGAAGAGCAATTCATTGTAATCGCTAAGTGTATAGGGTAAATATTAGATACAAGGTGCACTTAAGATTTTTTTTAATTTATTTTTTTATTATTTTTGAAAATTTTGATTGAAGTGGACCATTATATGTTGTTAGATATCCAAATTGAAGCTCATGACACAGATAGAATGTGTGCATTTATTACCATTTGGGGGCCATCCTAGGGTAAAACGATGGTAACTTGTAAATTTTGGAACCATCCTGGGGTAGGATGATCATGCCAAAATATGATCGCACCATACAAGAGCAATCATAAATTTTGAAAAGTAGAAAAGCAAAATTTTCAATTTTTAATGCCATTATGACAACTAGCTGTGAGAGAAAAAGGAGTGAGGTGAAGGAGAATTTCTTGAAATAGAATGCTGTCAAAATATCAAGACAATATGATGATGAATCATCTAGAGGCTTCTAAAAGCAGAGGATCCGAAGCTACAAAGGTAGAAACCTCAATCTCTCTCTTGTGAATTTTGAAAATTAAAATGAACCTCACTAAGTAATGAGTAAACTGGACTTCATTAAACCATTGGTAATGAACCTCACCCTAGGTTAGAAATATATATGTTAGGCTAAATTAGAATATTTAATTATTTTTTTTTATCCTTTTTAGCATGGGGTCTAACCCTAATTACGTGCCATTATGGGGCCATCCTAGGTAGGAGCAGTCCCTCTTTGGCGCAATGGGGGTTGTCATGGGGTATGGCAGACACATTTGAATACCAATGGTCAAAATTTTAACTGTTGGTGAGGCTGTCGTAGGGTCCAGTAATTGTGTATGGAATTCATTGAGGCCTAGATCGGCTACAAAATGATTTTGTTCTTTTTTTTATTTGATAGTTTGGGCGGGAGATTTTTGAATTGATTTGGATTTGATTGTTGGGTGTCATATTTTTATGGCCCGCATGAGAGAAACCACTTTTCTAGGTGAGTTGCAAGATTAGATAGCAGATGATGATTGGGCATGGTTTAAGGTGATCAACCTAAAAAGGGTGGTGAACCTTCCTACTATCATGTCTAATCAAGCATATCTGATGACCCTGTCTCATCGATGGAAAGAGTAGGACAAACACCTTCCATATATTTATTAGCGAGATGATAGTTACTCTAGAGGATATCTATAGGATATTCAAGATTCGTATTAAGGGACGCATTATCACCTCTACTTCCCTTCGATATTGGGAGAGAGTTATTTAGAGGATTTTTGGAGGGGAGGCATATGTGGCCTTAACGTGGATGGATACGATGGAGTATTGGATAGTGTGTGGTACGATACCAATGTATTCTCTTAGTGCCAGGTAGTGGCAATGTACATCATCTCTAACATCCTACTACTAGACTCTTCAAGAGCGAGGTTCCCTTGGAACCTCTTGGACATATTGTAGGATATTCTTGAGTGTGATCTAGAGGAGCTAGTTATTATGGCATGGGGGAGCACTCTGCTAGCACATTTATATGATGAGCTATACAAGATATAACATCATAGGTATGTAATATTGAGGTGCAGTCTACTAATCCAAATATGGGGATGGAAGCATATCAAGGTAGATCAGCTAGCAGGACTACCAATTCCCCAAGTTGAGCTAGGGGACATAGATATTGGTTATATAGCTCAATGGACATGGGATTAGGATATTGACCATATTCAGACAAAGGCAGGGAGGCTAACATATTACAATGAATCTTTGGATAGGCTATAATGGGATCAGGCCGTATGGAGGCCCTACTTGGATTTCCCATTCTGGACAAATATTGAAGAGTATCTGGCTTGAGTTAGACATGGATGGTGGCTCATTGGGTGCCACGGTAGTGAGTGGGAGTACTTCCCTTACTCTCATATTAGGTGGTAGTTCAACATATATAAGGATGTCCTAGAGGAGTCGATCATCTATCATCACTAAGGTTATGAGGTACATATGGAGTGGCCTCAAGTAGAGGCACTTATAGAGGAGGAAGACCTGATAGTATCTGAGACTAGATTATTTGACCTAGGGACTAATGTAGAGTATGAAACCTAGTGGGTCAACCAACTATGGTAGGGAGGTGGTCCGATGGGTAGGCCTATAAATATGACAATAGATGAGGTTGAATATAAGGATAAGCAATGAGTGCATCGTAGGACAGAGGGGAAGTGGGGCTAGGCTACATATAAGGTAGAGGAGCTATATGGTAAGTTTGAGGGTGACAATGATGACCCTATAGGTAATATGGCTCAATTACAAGCATAGTTGTAGACTACATAGGGGCAGTTTGTGGAGTGGAATACCAATATCGATATAGTCCAAAGTTAGTTGAGAAGTGGACACCAGTAGTGGATGGGGATTCTATGAGGATAGAGATCTCCTCAAGGCCTAGGTGGCCATAGCCCAGATAGAGGTTGATAGGGTTACTATAAAGAGGGACACTCTACAGAAACAACTGGCTATCAGAACCACAAAGAGGGATGTCGAGATAGTAGAGCAGGATACCATATAGGTTTAATTGGTGACCATGACTATAGGTCAAGCTACACCTTCTACTCTAGCTATTCAAGGGCTGACAACATCATATGGAGATGTTGAGATTGGTAGAAGGTGGTGCCTCCTAGAGTATGTGGCCGAACGTAGGTCTGATGAAACCTGCATAGTGGACCTAGAGAGTCAAGTTAGGATACACGATGGGAGCGTAACTGAGCAATCTATAGAAGGGGGATCTCATCAAAGTTGACATAGTGAGTTTGGGCAGTCATCAATGTGGCCCAATCACAGGTCATCAATGCATCCAAAGATATCTATGACTAGTAGTTTTAAGTAGCCATGTAGGGATGAGGTCAAGGGTGGAGGCGACTCTAGGGGTGCAAGCCCTACTTGATGTATCACTTATGTACTTATTATTTTTGAGTGTAAGGTCTTATTGAGTAGTAATTTTATCCAATTGCAAAACCACTCACCTTAGGATTTTTATCAGAAGACCATCTCTTGCAAAGAAGTTAGAAATCGAAACAACTTCTCCAAGGTTCCTCTATATTAGCATTGCATATGTGTATTAGTAATATCAATGAAGATATAACAATGAAATCCTAGGAATATCTTAGTGATTGCAAGTACCTGTTAACAAGGGGCATGTGTTGGTTTATTTTATTATGCCATATTAATGATTGTTCATGAAACTTAAATGCAAATATGAATTGACCCTCATATGACCATGATGTAGCCTTAATTCCTTTTATCTTGAATTTTTTTAGTTAGATTTTATCTTCCTTTATTAAGTAGATTTTAAACATTTTTCATCTTGTATTAAATCCTACTTTAAGCATGAAGTAGAAGATTAAATTTATCTATGAATGCAAATTTGAAATGATGAAAATATCCATTAAATGTAGCTTCTATCATGAAGATAAAGATAACCTTTGATATAATTAATAAATTTTCCATCTTTGATGAAATTAATTTTCATAAAGAGACAACAATTTATTGCTTTAAAATAATGGCCTTAAATGTCATCATAAATTATCTCTCTTTAATGAAATCAGAATTTTCATAAAGAAGAAATAATTTAATACTTTAAAAAACAACCTTTGATGTAATTGTATAAATTACCTCTCTTTAATGAAATCAGAATTTTCATAAAGAAAGGTGAATTTATTGCTAAAATATGTTAGCTTATGGAACACCATAAAAATTAACCCCCTTTAATGAAATTAAAATTTTCATAAAGGAAAGGTCATATTATGCTTATGAATGGAAATGCAAAGTTTAAAAATCTGATTTACCTCCAAAATGTGAAAAAATAAAATTCCAAAATTATAAAAATCTGCATAAAATAGTCATTTTCAACATTTTTTATAAAATCGAAATGACTTCGGAATGAGTTTGAATTTGTTTTATATGATAGATTATATATCATTTTTCATACCCATGTAATTATTTTTGTCATTTTTTTTTTCCGATTTTTATTTTAATCCTCAAAGTTTTAAAAAAATTTGCAAATTGAAAGTTAAAAAATAAAAAAAGAAAAATTTGAAATAAATTGAATGCTGAAAACGTAGATATGTAAAGCTTTATCAGTTTGATGGCATCCCATCCTGAAAAACCGAAGATGTGAGAAAATATTGCATGCAACCTAGTCTATCTATACTTGTATTTGCCCAATCGAAATAAACTAAATGCTAGCTCCTAAGACACATAAAATAAATTTCAGGGTTTAAACATTCAATGATGTAACCATTTAAAATGCATTGAACATCATTTATAAATCCAAAACCTGAAAAAAGAAAGATAGAAAATTAAATCCATGCATGCAGAAAATTTTCTCCTCCTATTTCACAAACAAAATCCAAATTTCTAAGAAACCCTTTGCATTAAAAAAAATATTTCTTTTACAACAACTTTCAGCAGCATTTCTGGTCTTTTTCCCCAAAAGAACCAGCTCCCGTTTCATCTTTTCATCTGGTATTTAAAACTCTGCAAAAGTCTTTTCATTTTCATCTTTCCAAAGCCCTTCGTTTCATTTTTCATCTTTTGGCTTTTGTTCTCTCAACTTCATTTGGATAACGTTCTCCTCGTATGATAGAATGAAACACATATCTATTTTCATTTCACGTTACCTTCCTCATAAATTCTTTCCATGTGTACTTATTGTAACGCTTAGGCGTTATATTATTTATCCCACTTATTGACAAATAAAGCTCGCTCTCAGTAAGCATACCTTTATATATTCATATAGAATACTGCCTCTTACCCATCCTTAGTCAACATCCTATAGGGTAGTATGTGGTATGCCATCATAAATGAAGTAATTAACATTGAACATAGGCATCAACGACCCCATCCAAATATCCTTACAAACCTCCAACAACATTCGAACGGAGGCTCCAACCTACCACATGCTTTATGCAATCATGCTGGCACAACAAAAATTCGAGCATCCTTTCATGAATAATTTCAATTAACCCATGCATTCGTTGAATTCTTTCAAAAATATTCAGGGTTACACACTATCTATGCATGATCGCATAGGATTGTAGAAATCCCAAACCCAACTCCCTTTAGGTAACGCTCTATTGTCCTCATTAATGACACATTCATGACCTTCCTATGTGGTCTCACTGTCAACATGTCTGCCCAAAAACCATATGTCCATCTGTGCCCAACTGCTACTGAATTATTAGTATTATTCAAAGAGGCTACCTACATGTTCGTTACGGTATTTTTGATGTCCATCATTTCTCTATGCCTAGATATCCCTTTATATTAATTACCACGTGCCATGCATACGTTCACCATGTCACTACCATTGATATGCCATTCCAAGACCAATTTTCCCATCTACCCTATTGTTGACATGTCACGCTTGCTTTGTGTGTCGGTATTCGATTCCTTGAATTTGGTTGTCCTAGTCATCCAAATCACTCCTAGCTACGAAGATCCCTATCATCATCATCGAATTCAATGTCACACTTCGAGGTAGCTCGTCCTCGTTGTGCGCTACATTCCTTCTACAAAATATCCGCTGTGTACTCCTCTATGCATCGCTGCTCGGGTTCTTGAGATGTTATGTTCATCAATGTGCAACCTATTTATTCTCATATTTCTGTGATGTATGCTACTGCTAACTTCTATTATGAAGGCCACGTTATTGGGACATCCAACAGTGAGGTTGCCGAACACAACATCCACTATATCTACCTTACTTCCTCATTACTCATCGATCTGCCATAGTCATGGTAGTATGCCATGATACATCTTATTACTGCGCCTACTCTGCAAATGATACCCCCCATCATCGCTAATGTGGAGACATATTTGTTTTTCCATTAATGTCGTGCTCTCCCAAAAAAAATCAAGCTACTTCGTTTTTTAGACTTGACCCGCTCGTGTAGATGTCTACACGGCCTGTTTACCTTCCAATAGATAATCAACATCCAATTGATTTTCAAATAGGGAGTGTCTTTATCATAGTCTCTGTTGACCCAATTTTTTGTTCATTTGGCCCACGTAGGTCCCACGTACCCTTACTGTTGTTGCTGCTATGGAGAAATAGCTTCGGGTTTTCGTCCCTTCATCTCTTCATGTAGCCTAGTCCAGGGTCATCCTAGTCAGCTCATTTCACTGTAATAGCTCCTCTTCTACCATATTCAACGATCGATCTCTCATCCTTTTCATCTAAAAGTCCACTGCTACTTTTCAACGATTATTCCATTTTCTTGAATGTTTCTCCTATAGCTTATCTGGCTTGCCCCATTCGCTACGTAGTCTTCGACTTCCCGGCAATGGTCTTCGTCGAGTTCGTCTCCCCATATCAAACCTCTATGCACGTCATGCTTGACTATGGCAACATTGAATCTACCTTCAACTCATTCGCCTTCGCCCGTGGGGTAGTTGATATGAGCATCGAAACCCCCTAGTTCGTGGTCCTAGTCGATCGCTGCCACTATGTCCATATCTATGCCTTCATCCCTGCGCTAGCAACTTCAAATTTGACATCTTTGGGCTCTCGTCTAGTGGCCACATCTTCTCACCTCTACTGTGTGTTGTTATCGTATGACCTCCACCGCAGACCATCGTTGCGTCAATGTGGTAGGACCAAAGTCTGCCTTCGTGTCAAATTTGGAAAGTTTTCTTTCTTTGTGAGTAGCGGTAATGGTTTTGAGCATTTGTTGGTCCCGATCTCTGTGCTGTCTGCCCATGTTGTTCACCATCGATGATATGTAGCTCTCATAATCATGGCTACCTGCGTCATCAACAACAACACGCAATGTGAGCTTTAAAAGAATACCTAAAACAAGTACAAAAAACCCTTCTTAATAAAGAAACCAAACATTAAAATGAAATATACTAACAAATTATTATTATTATTTTATTATTATTACACATTAGCTTTATCATTGGTTAATAAAGCCAATGATTTTTTATTATATATATATATATATATATATTTTTTTTTGTTATTATTTTTTATATTATATATATATAAAATAAAAAATAATAACAAATATATATATATATATATATATACTTATTTATTTTTTTATCTTTATATTTATATTTTCATTTTATAAATTATATACTATTTAAAACATACAAATAAGAGAAAACACAAAATTTAACAATAAAATTGCTAACACCAAACTTGACGAAAAGAATCATCGACAAAAAAATGATGATAAAAAGTCATCGACAAAAAATTGACGATAAAAAATCGTCGACAACAAAATGATGATAAAAATCATTGACAACAAATTGATGATAAAAATCATCGACAACAAATTGACGATAAAAAATCGTCGACAACAAATTGATGATAAAAAATCATCGACAACAAATTGACGATAAAAATATCATCGACAACAAAATGGTGAAAACTGCAAACCCAAAACAAAGCAAAGCATTAGACACTTAAAACAAAATGCAAACACCCAAATACCAAAACAAAAGGTGGGTCCCCAATTTTGGGGCGAGTTGTGCGACAGTCACAACAAATGGTGACTCTGCTGGGAAATGCTCCTGAGCATTTCGGGTGAAGAACCCAACCTGAAATGAGAACACACAAGATCAGCGAAACATAAATTATTTAGCAATATCCCGAGAAGGTGGGGGTAAACAACTTCGAATAAAAACAATTAATCCATCTGCCTTTGCTCAGTGTGTGAAAAAGTGATTCATTCTTGCATCTCTAAAAATCCTCCAGATTCCATCATCCCTTTCTGCATTAGGCTATGAAGTATCGCTCATAACAAAAATGGCTATAGATAGAGCCCCACTGCTAGTCAAGCATCTATAGCCCCGGTGGGGTTTATCTAACTCACCCTTGTGTCTGCTTAATGCTTTGCAAAGCCTTTCCTTTTACTCGAGCTATGTCTAGACAGAGCCCTACTACCGGTCAGGCATCCATAGCCCCGATAGAGTTTATCTAGATCTTGTGACTGATTTGATCAAGCTTTTCAATGCTCGTTTTCTCTCTTCTTCTTTTTTCTCTTTTTTTCAAAGGAAAAAACTTTGCAAATCTTCAAGCATCACTAGGGTTAGGAAGCCTACAAGTGGAGTGTGTTGGATTTTCACCTAGGATTGCAAATCAAGATAACTTCATCCTTCATAATTTCTAGAAATACCCTTTAATGTATGTGAGTTACATGTGGAGCTCTAGCGAAATCTTTCATTGTTCCACTCTCCACCATCTTAGTCCCAAAATCTGAGCATGATCACCAAATAACTCATCCCCCTTTTCTTAGGTTCACCTGTTTTCAGATTAGATACTCCAACCTACTAAACAAAGAAACACAAAAATGGGCCAGAGACCATAAGTTAGTGACCACGAAACATCACCTCAAAATAAGGGAACAACCCAAAACACAAAACTACAAAAAACACAAACCAAAATCTAACTTAATGCAAACTAACAAGAACATAAAACAAAACACAAAAATAGAAAGCAAAAACCAAAACTATATACAAATGTACAATATGGTACAGGATGGTGCAAAGCTTGAACTATCACTTCCCTGGATCCCAAACATGACTAGCACATTTCAAAAGACATATAACATGATACGCAAGCCAAGTTTTATAGAAATCCAATGAAAACAAGATTAGGCCAAACAATACAACAATCTTCAACTTGCCTCTCTCACCCCACCAATTTGATTTAGTTCCATTAACAATCCCATAGGTGAGCTTCAAATCATTAAATTGATTAGACAATAATTGATTTTCAATTCCTTCATGTCTATTCCTTAAGATGTCAATTTCATAATTCAATTCATGATTTAGAATTAGGCTATCCTTATCCAAAATGAAATTTTGCAAACAAGAGCCTATTTCTAAAAATTTTAAATCCAATTCATTTTCCATATTTGTAGGCCAATCAAACTTATGCAAAAATTTGCAAGCATCTAGGATATCTACTAAATGAGAATCATTATAAGTTTTTATCCTAGATTCTATTATCAATTGTTGATGAATTTGATTTAACAATTCAAGTGCATCAACTTCTTTTTCATTCAACAAAGCATTCTTATTAGAGGTGTGAGTAGAAATCAACTCAAGTTCTTCATTCACCTCCAATGGCATTTCATCATAAATAACATTTAAATCCAATGAGTGATTATACAAATCTTCACCTAAAGCTTGGATGCTTGGACACAAAAGGTTAGATTCTACCTCTTGTAGATTTTCATTTACCAAGGCTTGGTAAGAATTTGCAATTCCCTCTTTTACCTCATGGTCTTTATCATTTTCATCATCTTGTAGTCTTTCATCTTCATTGATTACCTATTCATCAAACATACCAAAATTAGGCACCCAATCAAAAGTATGCCCATCCTTTTCAAACCTTAAGTCTTGTCTATCTAGGGATGTATCAAATAACACATCATCATGATCAATCATTTGAGTTGCTTCAAACAAAGCCATATTTTCATCATTTGAAGTAGAAGTGAATTCTTCTTCCTTGCTAACCACCCATGGTATTTCTTCATTCGAATCTTCAAAACAATCATGTGAATTTGTATCCAAATTTTCAATATTCCAAAATGAAAGAGCAGATTTTACCTCTTCCTCATCCAAAATAGATGAGTCATAAGAAACATTTACCATTTCTTCCCTTTCTATTTCAACAAGATCTTCAATGAATTCATATTCAACATGATCAAATTTTGTAACCTTCTCTATTTTTTAATTGGCATGTCATTCTTCCATTGCATATGACTTGTAAGCTCTTCATGTGAAGTAGAAGTTTCAACATCCTGCATATCAAGAGGAATAGGTGTTTCATCAATAAGAGTGTGAGAAAACAAGACATCTTCATATCTTCCCCAACCATTGTAAAAATTGTCATTCAAATTCATGGGATGAAACTCCATTGTATCTTTGACATGATATTTTGATTCATCTATCAATTATTTTTCTTCTTTATGCATGGTAGTAGGATCATCATCATTTTCCAACACTTGATGAGATTCCAACCCTTTTTCCAAAACATCCTCAGATTGTACAGGACTTGTAATATCTTCCTATGAGAAAGCAATTGTGTTATCCTACATATCAATTGACACAAAGGGTTCATTAGAAGGTTTAGAGTGAGCATATTCATCCAATTTCTTCCAAGAATTATAGTAATCATCTTCCAAAATTGAGTTGTGATGCTCAACTACTTCTTCAACATCTTCCAATTCATCAAGGTGTTTCTCATCAAATTCATCTTCACCTTCCTTAGATGATTCAATTATTTCTAAAAGTGGGTCATTTCTTGTATTCAAATTTGTAAGGCTATCATAATCCACATTTGTAACCCATGATTCAATTTCATCACAATTTGGAAGGTGTGGGTCTTCTTGACCCTTAGTTTCAACAATCTCATCTAAAGTGTCTTTCGAGAACAAGTGGTGAAATTCTATTATGTCTTCAAATTCATTTATTGATTCTCTTTCAATTTCACTTTCAACCACTTTATTCAATTCCATGGAAGGTTTTGTCCTATCACATATCTCAAAACTAATTAGATTTAGGACACCTCCATTATCTGAATACTCATGCATTTCTAGAAATGAACCCATGTCTACACAATCCTCATTGGTGGATGTTGGCTTGGCAACTTGCACCTCCTCTTGGACGATATCTAAGGTGGTTATAACATTTGGACATTCAAATTCATCCCCTTGATCATTCACCTTAGGCATCATTGGAGTGGAGGGTGCTATATTAGATGGTTGGTGTAGGTTGGCATCAATAACTCCAGAAGAACAATCTCTCATGGGAACATGTTGTGCCTCCACTTGCCCTTGTTCTACCATTATTGCGACCTCATAGATTCTATGCAAAGATGGGTCATCAAGATTTTCCCTTAACAATGTAGCAAGTATAGGAGGTATGGCTCCCATGTATACTTGAATAGCTTCCTCTTTTGTTGTGTCAAAATTTTCCCACACTTGAGCGTGCAACTCATAGAACCTCTCATTGAATTGACTCATGGATTCATTAGGCTCTTTACGAATAGAGGTAAACTAATTTTGCAACATATCTAAGTCAACCTGATTACCAAAATGATAAAGATATGTTGCTTCTAGTTAGACCCAAGAAGTCCTAACCTCCATGGGTAATTGGCCATACCAACAGAATGATCTGTCATCCAAAATGTATGAGAATAACCTACAAGCAACATCCTCATGGAAAATTTGCCATTGAATTAATATGCTCTTGTAGATATGCAATTTTTGTATGTATCCTAATGTCTCATTTTGACTAAACTATCATAGAAACTCCAATACAATTTCAGGAATTTGATGGGGTATTCCAAGTATTTCGAACAAACTATAATAGTCCCCTAACATAGATATCATTCTTGCTCTTAGAGATACCATTTCTGCTCTTAGTTCATCAAATGTCGCCATTAGTGAAACTCAAAGAATAACTTCAAAATCAACTTTGTTAGTCAAATAAAGATATCTTGCAAAGAAGCATAAAATGACTAACAATTTTCAAATGAGTAAACCATAAATATCATCATGTTAGCATCAACAAAAGGATATGCACCAATTAAACCATGACATGAAAGAACATTCTCAAATTTGCCAAAAGGTTAGTATTAACACATCATCAAATAGAGAATGTTAGAATCAATGAAAGTGATCATATGGAAACAAAACCTCGTTAGTCAAGACCAATGTCTTTGAATAAATCTTTCAAGTAACATGAACAATTTAGCATCTAAATAGCAATAAAATAAATCAATTCAGGCCCTCTTAGCTCCCAAAGTGTTGAGTGTTAAAAGAGGCCAAAGATGCTAATCAAATGGACTTGAAATATTTAGCAATTTAGAACTCTCAAAGTTACACCAAAATCATATTATTCATTGCATGAACAATTCAAAAGCATTTAAAACAACAATGAACAATTTAGCATAAATAAAATAACACCAATTCAAGCCCTCCTTCTAGCGCCAAAATGTTGAGTGGTAATTTTACCCAATTGCAAAACCACACTCACCTTAGGATTTTGATCACAAAACCCTCTCTTGCAAAGAAGTTAGAAATCAAAACAACTTCTCCAAGGTTCCACTATATTAGCATTGCACATGTGTATTAGTAATCTCAATGAAGATATATCAATTCAATGCTAGGAACACCTTAGTGATTGCAAGTAACTGTTAACAAGGGGCATGTGTTGGTTTATTTTATTATGCCATATTAATGATTGTTCATGAAACTTAAATGCAAATATGAATTGGCCCTCATATGACCACGATGTAGCCTTAATTCCTTTTATCTTGAATGTTTTTAGGTAGATTTTATCTTCCTTTATTAAGTAGATTTTAAACAAGTTTTATCTTGTATTAAATCCTACTTTAAGCATGAAGTAGAAGATTAAAACCTATCTATGAATGTGAATATGAAATGATGAAAAGATCCATTAAATGTAGCTTCTATCATGAAGATAAAGATAGCCTTTGATATAATTAATAAATTGTCCCTCTTTGATGAAATTAATTTTCATAAAGAGACAACAATTTATTGCTTTAAAATAATGGCCTCAAAATGTCATTATGAATTATCCCTCTTTAATGAAATCAGAATTTTCATAAAGAAGAAATAATTTAATGCTTTAAAACAATAACCTTTGATGTAATGTATAAATTACCTCTCTTTAATGAAATCAGAATTTTCATAAAGAAAGGTGAATTTATTGCTCGAAAATGATGGCTTATGGAATGCCATAAAAATTAACCCCCTTTAATGAAATTGAAATTTTCATAAAGGAAAGGTCATATTATGCTTATGAATGGAAATGCAAAGTTTAAAAATCTGATTTGCCTCCAAAATGTGAAAAAAATAAAATTCCGAAATTATAAAAATCTGCATAAAACAGTCATTTTCAACAATTTTTATAAAATCGAAATGACTTCGGAATGAGTTCGAATTTGTTTTGTATGATAGATTGTATCTCATTCTTCACACCCATGTAATTATTTTTGTCATTTTATTTTTTTTTAATTTTTTATTTTAATCCTCAAAGTTTTAAAAAAATCTGCAAAATGAAAGTTAAAAAATAAAAAATGAAAATCTAAAATAAATTGAATGCTGAAAACGTAGACATGCAAAGCTTTATCAGTTTGATGGCACCCCATCCTGCAAAACCGAAGATGTGAGAAACTCTTGCATGCAACCTAGTCTATTCCAACCTGCATTTGCACAATCAAAATAAACTAAGTGCTAGCTCCTAGGACACAAAAAATAAATTTTAGGGTTTAAACATTCAATGATGTAACCATTTAAAATGCATTGAACATCATTTATAAATCCAAAACCTGAAAAAGGAAAGATAGAAAATTAAATCCATGCATGCAGAAATTTTTTCCTCCTATTTCACAAACAAAATCCAAATTTCTGAAAAACCCTTTGCATTAAAAAAAAATGTTTCTTTCATATTTTCATATTTAAAACTATGCAAAAGTCTTTTCATTTTTGCCTTTCCAAAGCCCTTCATTTCATTTCATTTCATTTTTTTGTCTTTTGGCTTTTGTTCTCTCAACTTCATTTGGATAACGTTCTCCTTGTATGGTAGAATGAAACATATCTATTTTCATTTCATGGTACCTTCCTCATAAATTCTTTCCATGTGTACTTATTGTAACACTTGGGTGTTACATTCTTTATCCCACTTATTGACAAATACATCTCGCTCTAGGTAAGCATACCTTTATATATTCTTATAGAATAATGTCACTTACCTATCCTTAGTCAACACCCTATAGGGTAGTATATGGTATGTCGTATTAAATGAAGTAATTAACGTTGAACATAGGCATCGAATACCCCATCCAAATCTCCTTACAGACCACCAACAACATTCGAATGGAGGCTCCAACCTACCACATGCTTTATGCAATCATGCTGACACGGAAAAAAATCCAGCATCCTTTTGCCAATAATTTCAATTAACCCATGCATTTGTTGGGTTTTGTCAGAAACATTCAGGGTTACACTATCTATGCATGATTGTGTGGGACTAAAAAAATCCCAGACCCGGCCCCCTTTCGGTAACTCTCCACTGTCCTTGTTAATGATACATTCATGGCCTTCCTATGTGGTCTTGCCGTTAGCATGTCTGCCCGAAAACCATACGTCCATCTGCGCCCAACTGCTATCAAATTATTAATATTTTTTTAAGAAGCTACCAACATGTCCGTTACGGTATTGCTTATTTCCATCATGTCTTCTATTCCTAGGTAACCATTTATCTTAATTACCTCATGCCATGCATACGTTCGCCACATCACTACCATTGATACACCATTCCAAGATAAAATTTCCCATCTACCCTATTGTTGACAGGTCACACTTGCTCTGTGCATTGGTATTCTATTCCTTGAATCTAGATATCCTAGTCATACAAATCACTCCCAGGTTCAGAGATCCCTACCGTCATTATCAAATTCAGTGTCACACTTTGAGGTAGCTCGTCCTTGTTGCATGCTCCATTCCTTCTAGAATAGATTCACTACGTACTCCTCTATGCACCACTGCTTGGGTTCTTGAGATGTTATGTTCGTCACTGTACAACCTGCCAAATTTCATCTTTCTGTGATGTATGCTATCGCCGGATTCTATAGTGAAGGCCACGTTATTGGGACATCCAACAGTGAGGTTGCCTGACATAGCATCCGCTATATCCGCCTTGCTTCCTAGTTACTCACCGATCTGTTGTAGTCATGGTAGTCTGTCATGCTATGTCTTTTTACTATTCCTACTATGCAAATGATATCTCCCATAATTGCTACCGTGGAGACATATTTGTTTTTCCATTAATGTTGTGCTCTCCCAAAAAATAGTCAGATTGCTCCGTTCGTCAAACCTGACCCGCTTGTGATGTCTACATGGCCTATGTATCTTCCAATCGATATCTAAATAGGAAGTGTCATTATCATAGTTACCGTCGACCCTATTCTTTGTTCATTTGGCCCATGTAGGCCCCACGTATCCTTACTATTATTTCTACTATGGAGAAACAACTTCGGGTTTTCATCACTTTGTCTCTTCACATAGCCTAGTTCGGGGTCATCCTAGTTGGTTCATTTCACTGTAATACCTCCTCTTCTACCACATTCGATGCCCGATCTCTTGTCCTTTTAATTTGGTGGTCCACTACTGCTTTTCAACGATCATTCCATTTTCTCAAATGTTGCTCCTATAGCTTGTCTGGCTCTTCCCATTTGCTACGTAGTCTTTGACTTCTCAGTTGTGGTCTTCGTCAAGTTTGATTCCCCGTATCAAAACTCTTTTCACGCCACGCTTGACTATGGCGATATTGAATCTACCTTCAACTCATTTATCTTCGCTCGTGGGGTAGTTGATATGAGCATCGAAACCCCCCAGTTCATGGTGTTGGTCGATCGCTGCCACTAAGTCCATGTCTATGCCTTCATCCCTGCACTGGAAACTTTAAATTTGACATCTTCGGGCTCCCGTCTAGCGGCCATGTCTGCTCACCTCTACTGTGTGCTATTACCATATGACATCCACCACAGACCATCATTGCATCTATGTGGTAGGACCAAAGTATGCCTTCGTGTTAGATTTGGAAAGATTCTTTCATTGGGAGTAGCAGCAATGGTTTCAAGCATTTGTTGGTCTCCATCTCTGCGTTGTCTTCCCATGTTGTTCACCATCAATGCCATGTAGCTTTCGTAATCATGGCTACCTGCGTCATCAACAACAATACACAATGTGAGCTTTAAAAGAAGACCTAAAACAATTACAAAAAACCCTTCTTAATAAAGAAACCAAACATTAAAATAAAATATACTAACAAATTATTATTATTTTTGTTTTATTATTATAAATTAGCTTTATCATTGGTTAATAAAGGCAATGCTTTTTTATTATATATATATTTTTTGTTATATATATATATATATATATATTTGTTATTATTATTTATTTAATATATATAAAATATACATTAACATACCTATTATATATATATTATTTATCTTTATATTTTTATTTTCATTTTAAAAATTGTATACTATTTAAAACACACTGATAAGAGAAAACACAAAATTTAACAATAAAATTGTTAACACCAAACTTGATGAAAAGAATCATCGACAAAAAAATGACGATAAAAAATTGTCGACAACAAATTGGTGATAAAAATTTGTCAACAAAAAAATGACGATAAAAATTATCGACAACAAATTAACGAGAAAAAACATCGACAACAAATTGACGATAAAAATTATCGACAACAAATTGATAAAAAAATCGTCGACAACAAATTGATGATAAAAAATCATCGACAACAAAATGGCAAAAACTGTAAACCCAAAACAAAGTAAAGCATTAGAAACTTAAAACAAAATGCAAATAACCAAATAGCAAAATAAAATGTGGGTCCCCAATTTTTGGGTGAGTTGTGCAACAATAATAATAGGTCTGAGGACCTACACAGTTGTAGCCTACGGGTAATTTTTGTACCACTATGTACTTGACATTTCACACACACACACATATATATATATGAGATATTCATTTTGGATCATCATGTATTGATGGTTGTGATTTTATGTTATGGATACGTTGATGTATATGATGATGTATGATTAGATTTTATAATCTAGATGTATGGATGCACTATTATGTATGTGTATATGGATGCAATGTTAAATAAATGCATGTTTTAAATTTGTTCAATTGATTATGCATTTAAATTTTATTACATGATATGGTAGATGTAATGTGTATGTAATGCATTAATTTTATGTGGATGATCTAATGCAATTGTACATGTACGATTTAATATTTTAAACATAATGAATGAATCTAATTTATGTTTTAACAGACTAATGGTAGACACCACAGAATGTATGCAAATCATGAATTAAAATGTTACCTTTATCATAAGAGTTAGACATGTGTACATGCATATGTGAGAAAAAATGTGAAATATAAGGGCTTTTCCTATAAGCTTTTATAAACTAAAAGGTGTGCATAAAATAGTTAGTGGTTGTATAAATATCATTGTTGATATTCATCTAGTATCTATCCTATTTTATGAGGATCCCTTAATAAGCAAAAACTCATAAGGAAAATTATGATTTTTGATGAGAGGATTTGTTGCTATAAGGAGATTTTTGAGGTTTTCCACGAGACTCAAATATCCTAGTCAATTAATCAAAATTTGGATACTGACTACAGAAGACTTTCAAAAGATACAAGCCTGTTAAGAAGACCCAGATATTCATTATCCCTATGTGTGCAGAGTGAATGTATTAGATAAGGCATTAAGACTACCTCATTACTAGGCAAGTTTCATGCAACCCATTGCTGTAATGAGGATCACCTTATGGTCATCCTAATACTTAGTTTGGACATAGTTAGACTAGACTACTAGGCAATACAAGCTACCAAAAGCTATATCATCCATAAGCTAACATTAGTCTATAGAAAATAAGAAGCAAAAAGTGGTTTAATCTATTCATTTGTTAAGAAAGAGAACCTGTAGTGCTTCCCCTCAACTTGAACTTGAGCCTGAGCAAAAGCTAGTGCGGTCCTCCATTCGCCTCAAGAACAAGGTCTAGCAAAAGGAATCCTTGACCATCGAGTCAGATGATGATGATAAGGATAACCTTGATAATTGCATGCATATGTCCATCATAAATTCCGTTTCAAGCTACATTTCTCAACTAACTGATTTACGTAATGCACTTAACCTACACTTCTCCAGGAGACCCTTCACTTATGGTGAGGTTAGTGTTCCTACTAAAGTTACCAAGACTAATGTTGTTCCTGAGGACATCCTCGGCAAGGGTAAATATTTGGATATGGACACTTCCAATTTTGAAATCCAAGAGGATGGCGTTGAACCTGAAGAGGAAGCTTTATGTTTCTTTCAGTGTAAAGAAGTTGTTGAATGCTTTTTGTTATCCTTATCAATATGTTCCCTTTTATATCGTGGTTACTTTTAAGGTTACCCTTTTTATGTTTTTGTGCTTTAGTTGGTCCATGCGGACAACCTTAGTGGATTAGGTTTTTGACAGATTATTCTTTGTTTTGATTTTCTCATGGCTTGTTAAGGTTTTTTGTAATCAAGTTTTGGGACCTTGTTAAAACCCGTTCGTAATCTAATCTTTTTAACCGATAAAAAAAAATGTGACAGACACATCACCATGCATAAGGCTAATCCATTTCCACACATTTTCCATTCAACCTATTGTTGTAATGGAGATCACCCCATGGATTTTGAATACTAAATATTCCAGGAATTCAATCTCATTACCCCCTTCTTTTCTTTTAATACTTAGGCTACTTATTTGTTCTTAGTGGTGAAAACCACTATTTATTATTATTATTATTATTATTATTATTATTTTGAGCAAGGGATTTTCTTAGTGATGAAAATCACTGTTTATTTTGTGCTACTTTGGGAATTTGCTCATTTTGTAATAGAGCAAGGGGATTGTTTAGTTAGGTGGATTTTGTCCTTTTATCAATTCTTAGCATCTAGACCATGTGCATAATATGATGAGCAAGGAAAACCTTTTGCTTTAGGTGCCAAGAACCACTTTGTAGTGTCATATTTCCTTTTTCAAACTCATATTGTTAATATCTAAAATTGTGTTGGGATTCTAACATATGCAAGGTACTATCAAAACTAGAGATGGCTGAAAACCAAAAACCCTAGTATATACCCTATAACAACTTAGTAGTTGTGTTGAAAAATAGTTACTAACAAGGAAAATATGAATGATAATGATGTGCGATATGTTAGGGTTTTCTCTACATGTTTTTTCAAACTAACCCTACATGTTTTTTCAAACTAAAAGGTGTGCATAAAATAGCCAGTGGCCATCTAAATATGATTTTTGATATTCATTGGTATCTATCATATTTTATGAGGACCTCTTAATAAGAAAAATCCTATAAATAAAATTGTGCCTATTGGTGATTGATAAGGTTGATTTGAGATTCATGATTGGTATACAAACATGGTGTCATTCATCAGAATGTAAACACAATTTGTCCTAATGCAAAAATGATGGATGAATATGCCTAATGCAACTATTCATTAAATGCAATGAAATGAATGCTAACATAATGCAAAATATTTTTGTATTTTGATGTTTTGTATTGTTTTTGTGTTTTTATGTTTTCTAATTTTTTTGATATTTTTTATAATTTTTTGTTGTTTTTGTAATTTTGATTTTTTTATTATTTACATATAAAATTCCCATAAATGAAGAATTTTGAGAGGCTTGAGCTCCTTAAAACCTTCTAGCGAAGTTAGGCGATAAGTTCTTGGTCATATTTTCTTTGTTATGATAAAGGGACCTAACCAATTGGCCACAAATTTATCTCATAGATGAGGTGGTAGGTTTGAGTTCTATTGGCTCTCTTTGAGCACAAGATCCCCAAATTTAAAGTCTCTTGAATGGACTTTAGTATTATAAGATTGTTTAAGATAATATTAATAAATGCATAGATGCTCAAGAGCATTAACTCATCGTTCATCAAGAAGGGTCAATTGATTGATGTGAGCTTGTCGTGAGGTGTCATCATCGATGAACTCTTTCAATGATACATGCAACGATGGAATTTATAATTGCAAGGGCATAATGGCCTTAGTGCCATATACTAACAAAAATGGGGTTGCCCTAGTGGGTGTTCGAATGCTATTTTGATAAGCCCATAAAGCTAGAGGTAATTGAAGGTGCTAATCCTTATGATTCTCCTTGATGATTTTCTTCAATATGGCAACTACCATTTTATTAGAGGCCTCTACCTATCCATTTTCTTGCAGATAATAAGGTGTTGCAAAGTTGTGTTGAATGTTATATTTGGACATTAAAGCTCACACATCTTTGTTATTGAATTATTTCCTATTATATGATATTATTTTGGATGAAATACCAAAACCACATATAATATTATGGAGTATGAACTCCACAATACAATCTCCAATCGTAGTGGTCAAAGGATTGCTTCCACCCATTTAGTAAAATACTCATTAGAAGTTATAATGAATGTGTGATGGCTCTAAGATAGAGGAGAGATCTTCCCAATTATATTGAATCCCCACTGAGAAAAAGGCCATGCAAATTGAATTAGTTGTAAGGTATAAGATGGTAGGTGTGAGAGATTGGCATGATTTTGACACTTTATGCACTTCTTGATATATGCATAACAATCCTTCTCCATAATGGGCCAATAATAACCCATTATGAGGATGCGCTTGATGATAGCCATACCACTGAAATGGCCACTATAGGTACCATCGTGAGCTTGTGATATTGCCCAATTAGATTCTTGGAGCTCAATACAATGAAGAAGAAGTCCATCATAGCTCTGATGATAGAGAATATCTCTTAGCAAGACATAACTAGTAACTTTCTATTTAAAAGCTCATTTTGTGGCATGTGATAATCCCAGAGGGATACTACTAAGTTTTATGTAATATTTTAATTAGAAGAGCCAATATTGATAAGATTGTGCTTCAACTGACTTAACAACTTGTTATCATTGTGAATCATAACGCACAAATGCAAATTGGGAAAAACCTTGTGATGAATGGTCGCACCATTAACTAAAATAATCTATGAGATCAAGGACCCATAGGCTACTTGTTTGAGAAAGTCTTGTGCATTGTAGAACAACTAGAGATTTGATTCTATCTGAATCATGTGAATTGATTTTTTATTGTTCGAAGCCTCACACAACATAGCTGATTACAAGAGAATTTTAACATGGATGATTGTACAATCATTGAAAGGTTTTGACAGATTAAAGATCCCAAAGAATCCATTGTATCTGCAAAGTAATTAGAAATACGAGGGACTACCTAAATATCATACCATTCTAGTTTGGCTAGCAATGTGTCCACAAGCTCTTTGTAATATTTCAATATGGGGCATATACATTGATAAATGCCTTTGACTTGGTTTATGATGAGCAAGGAGTCACAAAATATATTAAGCTTTTTAATATTCATGGTGATAGTTGTTTGGAGATCCAAAATGAGAGCCTCATATTCAATATTATTGTTTGTGCAAGGTAAATCGAGTTTAAAAGACAAGGGAATAGGAACTCCTCATAGTGTGAAAACATGATCCTTGCACCACCCCCTTGCTTGCATTTTGAACCATAAAAGAACAAAATAACATCTAATTTATTTTTTGTTTCTTCAAGTTTGGATGATTCTGATAGTGCAAACACTGCATCATCAGGTAGTTTGATCATGAAAGGCTTGTCATCCTAAAGAGGAGCCTCTGTTAACTAATCATCTATGAATTGACATTTTATGAATTTTTGACTAATAAATTCAATATCAGATTCCATAAATAGCATGATCCACTTTGTGGTTTATTTATTATGATATATGTGACTCATCATGTACTGCAAAGAATTTTATTTTGATACAAAATTTATTGTATGAATTGACAAGTAGTGGTGAAGCTTTTTAGTAGTAAACACCAACATCTAAGCAGAGATTTTTGACATATGTATACTTTAACTTGTAACTAACCAAGTTGTGACTAATATAATATATAGCTTATTCTTTGTTCTCTTTGTTCTTCTGGGCCAACATGGTCCCCAAAGCAAAATCTATGGTTGAAATATATAGTAGGAAAGACACACTGGGTGAGGTGGATCTAACACTAGTGGTGATGCCAAGTACTATTGTATCTCATTAAATACCTTTTGACATTCCTCATCCCAAATTAATGGGACCTCCTTGTGTAGTAGTCGATTCATGGGTCAACATTTATGTAATAATTGTGTTATGAAGCATTTGATGGATGCTACTTTACCTTGCAAGCTACAAAGCTCTTTGATGTTCATAGGGAGAAGAATTTATAGAATTGATTTGAACTTTGTGGGATATAATTCAATCCCTCTCTTGGAGACTATGAATCCTATAAGTTTTCTTGATGTGACATCAAAAACACATTTCTTAGGATTGAGCCTAACATTATGTTGTATTAGGTGATCGAAGAATTTTCGTAGAACTTTTGCATGCTATTCATGCAAGAGAGTTTTGGCTAGAAAATAATCTATATAAGCTTCCAGTATCTTGTGCATATAGTCATAAAAACAATATTTCATGGCCAACTAATAGGTTGCACCAGCATTTTTAAGGTTGAATGACATAAATTTATAGCAAAATTTTCCCCATAGCGTGGTAAAGGTTGTCTTATGTTTATGTTTAGGTTTGACTCGTATTTAATTATAGCCTAAAAATCGATCCATAAGGGATAACATTTCATGACCAATAGTTGCATCTACAAGAGCACCGATATTAAATAAAGGGAATTCATCATTTGGCATTGCTTTGTTTAGGTCTCTGAAATCTATGTAGATACGGATATTCCAATCAAGTTTACCTATGGGTACCATGTTAGATACCCATTCCAAATAGTTGATGGGTTGAATAAATTCCACATCCAATAATTTATATAACTCATTCTTCACCATTAAGGCAATTTTTGGATGCATATTTTTGAGCTTTTGCTTGAATGGATTCATATTGGGGTCTAGAGTAAGGTTACATGTAACCAACTTTGGATAAAGACCCAACATGTCTTTATATGACCAAGAAAATATGTCAGACTTTTTTTTTCAAAAGAGGTATGAGGATGGCATGCTCTTCGGGAGATATAGTCTATCCAAATTTTACTTTCTTAGGATTGCTAGGGTCATTGCCAATATCCATGTCAAATGTCTCCTCAATTGACATATAGGATCCCTCCTCAAGTTGATGAGGTGTAGGGATCAGGTGGATGTCATCACTTGAATTTGGATGATATATGATACCATATTCAACCTCAACATTGTAGACATCTTGAGTAGGGCCTAGAGTGAAATGAAATGGTTGCAATATTTCTTCACATTGGAATAACTCCTTAGGTGATGGTGGTGATGGAATGCGGTCAAAATAAATGGCCTCATGATTGAGGTACAACAACTTTGAAGTATCAATGGGATTACAAAGAGGTACAATTAGGTCAATGGAAATCATGTTGATGGATGTTTGGTGATATCCATTACCACTCTTGTAGAACTTATCAATTATTGATTGCTCTAGATGGTCTATATGTGGCTTAGGAGGCATTTGGATCTTAGGATACGATCTAGAAGTAGATAAAATAATTGGGTCATCAGGTAGGAGTAGCTACCTCCAAATAGACGAAGGAGGAAACACCCTATGATAGATGTCATCTATGTTAACAAGGGGCCTAACTAGCTTGATATATCTTGTATAGTTATTGAGGTGATGAATGTAAAGAGGACCTAAGTATGCAATTTTTTTTGCATCCTCGTATCGAGCATCTTTGTTCATCTAATCATTTTTAAAGTCATCGTTGAGTTCAGATTCCTCTCCTTTATTAGTATCATGATATGATTCAGGGGGCTCTATGGCAACCATTTTTATTGGTAGATGATACCTTAATAAATGAGAAGGGACAAGGCCAGCATACTCATTCTCGTCAATGTCCTCCATAAATCCTAGACTTAGGTGTTCTAGGGAAATGACCAACAACTCATATTGCATGCAAATGGAATATCCTAAACCAAATTTATCCATAGGCAATTGATATTATGATAGATAAGGTGTTATTTTAACTTTCTCATACAAACCTATGCCATTACTATGCCAATGGCAATGATAGAAGTATCTTAGAGCAAAATTAGGATTTGACATATAGTATATGTTTCCTATAAATGCTTCATTATCGTGATTGATAATAGGAGACTTATCTAGGGCTTGGTCAAAATCCCCGTATATGAAATTTATCTAATTGGGTGGTATGCCTAGGGGTACGACCATTCCAATGGGCAAGGGAGGAGCACGATTCCTCCCCATATCTTGGGCGAAATCAATAATTAGTGTAAACATGATGTTTTGTACCAAATATTCGGTGAGCTCCGAGTTGACTAAGTTAATAGTCACTTAGGGTGCGAAGGATATTGTGGATGATGTGGTTAATGCAGGTTGAGGCACATCATTCATTGTGGTAGGTAACTCTTCCTCTTCCATGGGAATCCAAATTTCTACCGTAGAGATGTTAAGGATGACATCTAAAGCATATACCATAGGCACTTTTAACTTTTATTTTATTAGAGGGTTTGACGATGATGAAGGTTTATCAAAAGTAGCCAATGGTTTAGGTGGAGGTGGTGGTAATGAGGTTGATGGATTAGTAGGTGATAATTTTAGAGGGTACTCTGGATGCTTGATGGGAGAGCTAGGTCTAATATCCAGATGCGTTTATGGCTAGCCAAACGTCCTTGGATTTCTAACCTGATTGATGTATTTAAATGGTTTATCATCCAAAGGGATGACGTGAACCTATCCTTCATACACATATTTGATACATTGATGTAAAATTTGAAGTTATAAATTTCATATCCTGAATTCGGGGATGACTAAGTAATATGTTGTATTACATTGCTCCTTCCAACACATGGCATAATACGGAAATGGTTTTTAGTCCCACCTAAATAGGTAGGATTATTGTTCCAACCATTGAGCATAAAACATCATTAAATGCTCACAATGTGAAGGTAGATGCTACTATGTGCAATGTTGTAATGCTCAGATGTTAGAAAGTGATTGTTATTATTATGTTAATCAATGAGCCTATATCAATCAACACTCGCATGTATGGTATCATGTTGATGCAAGTGATTATGTGTAATGGATGATCTGCTATATTTTTTGGTACCTATTTAATTTCATGGTCATAGAAGGTAACCATAGGCTCTTTAAAATTTTGGACATGCCCTACAAAATTGGTAAATGAATTAGGATCTCGAGGTTGAAGATCGATAGATTTTGAAGAACATGTGATTATACTAAGAGGGGGGGTGAATAGTATAAGATAAAAGTATTTTCTTTTCAATCCATGTGATAACATCAACAATATTAAAGTAGTAAACATTACACAAAGCATCACACACATGAGAGATGATTTAACGTGGTTCACCCAATGTGGGCTACTCCATGGAGAAAATATTCCTTATAAGTTTTCTCAATAAATTCTCTTGGGAATCCTTCCCTATTACAATTTTTATGGACCTCTGTCCAAAGGATATTCCAATACCCTAATCAAGTTTGTGGACATTTATCCATAGGAGAACTCCTTATCCTCTACTATGGATGGTGCTCTTAGAAGACTTCTGCCCCCACTGCACTAGCTTGTGGATCTCTCTCCATAGAAGACATTTATCCTCACTCAGAAGACCTTTGTCCTCACTACCCTGGATGATGGATATCTATCCACTAGAGGCTACTGTCTTCTGCTCTGTCACCACCAAATTTTATCAAGATATCTGCTTAATCTCTATCACAAATCTGTATGTAATACTATCCTATGACTCGCACAAATCTGCTCACTAATATGTTTCTACTCTGGCACAAACCTGATCTAAATTCTATACCAAAATCTATCCCCAAATCTATCTATGCTCTAGCAAAAATCCACTCATAAATATGTTTCTGCTCTAGCATAAACCTGCTCTTAAATCTATGCCAAAATATATCCCTAATTTTTCTCTGCTTCAACATGAATCTGCTCAAAAATCTGTACCAATCTCTATCCTCAAAATAGTCCTCGAGCCATAACACAAATCTTGAAAAAATCACAAATCACCTCTACTAATATTTTCCCAAGGCCTTAACACAAGGCTTTAACAAATAAAACCACTATGCTTTCAAGTCTTCACAAAGACTTACCTCTTATTTGTCATTAATCTTTCACAAAATCTCATTAAAACAATTTCAGATCTCACAAAAAAAACAAACTTAATTCTCTTTTAGAAAAACTCTTCAACATACAAACAACTGTCACTCAGAATATTTCTTACCCATAGAAACATATAGAGAATGATCAAAGACTTAATATGTTTCACACTCACAATATTTAGTACTAAAAAAAACACTATCACTTTCAAACTCTCTTTCAAACCAATTTAGAAAAGGAATAATTTGTTTCACAAAACTTGAACTATCAACCCAATGCTTTAAATCAATAATGCTCAATCAACTTCACTCAACCAATCACACAAAAATTTCCAAAAATGCTTACAAAATAATCCTCTTCACTCCAACTTTGCATTTCACAACATTCAATCCAACCATATTTCACTCATAAGGAAGATGTGTCCATACCTTTTGTTTTGATGGAGATATATCTTCAAAACCTATCTCAATCACAATCAAATCTTCTTTGCAAATTTCAAGGTTAGGTAGCAACAATCTATCTCAAAATCTCCACTCAAAATTCTCCTCAATATTTATTTCACCTTACAAAAATAACAAGTCTCAACTACACCTTATAATCTCCAAAATTCCCAAAGTATGATTAAAACAACTTTCACTTAATCACTTTCACTATAACCTCTTTTGAAATTTAATGCATAGGATAATCAAATTTCTTACTTATATCTCCCTACTCAAAAATTGCATTTCAAAATAATTAACTTCATTATCAAGAAATAATGCAATTCACTTTTTAACCCTAAAATTAAATCATTCACAATTTTTAACTAAGGCAAAAAAAAACCTTAATCACCTTATCTCTCCCAACTCAAAAATGCATTTCAAAATAATTAACATCATTATCCATAAATAATGCAATTCACTTTTTAACCCAAAATTAAATCATTCACAATCTCTAAAAATAAACCTTAATCACCTTATATCTCCCTGTCGAGTTGCCACTAGTGCCCTAGTTGCGGCCTAGCTACCGCATGAGCTAGATGCTCACGTGGGATATGAAAGTGCCTTGTACGCTTTGTTCTCACTCTTGGCACTAAATTCCAAAAAAACAAAAACTTTGCCCTTACTACCATCGAGACTCAAACACGGAACCTCCGCTCACCCTATGCCTTACACACCGACGACTTGCCACTAGCCCAACTAGTTGGTTGGTGACAAGGCTTTAGGCCTTTGTCAATTTATCGATGCGTTTCCTGCTGCCTTTTAAAAAATTAAAAAATATTTGTCTTATGCACTCACAAATTTCGCATTCCACACGCTTTCCAATATTTGAACATGCATGAAAATCAGAGACTTGCATTAATGTGGCAAGTCTTATGGTATATATACCATATGCCACTTTACTTATAACGTTGATGGGGGAAGAAATATTTAAATCGAATTTTCCTCCAACTGTACTTTGGGTTTAATAATTTTATTTTATAAATTAATTTATAATACAAATATTATAAATAATTTATTAATGGCCTTACGCTTTATTTTTAAATATTTAATATTATAATAATAAATATTATAATATTATTTCCTTTGGGCCTAGGTATTTTTCTTTTTCAATCTGACCACCTTTAATATTATAATAATAACTATTATAATATTATTTCCTTTAGGCCTGCTTTATTTTTAAACCTTTAATATTATAATAATAAATATTATAATATTATTTCCTTTGGGCCTAGGTATTTTTCTTCCTTTAGGGTATTTAGCCATCCTTTTGACCAATCATGTGAATATTTTAAACCAAATATCTTGGGCTTACAATAGAAATATTTTAACCCTCCTTCTGCCAAATCCTTGCACTGATCACTGAAACTAACTCTTGACATCAATGACAACAAAACTACTCAAAATTTCCAACAATATCCCCCTTTTTCATTGGTGGAAACCCTTTTTCTATAACCATTCCTTTTTCTATTTCCAAAACTTCTCCCCCTGACTGAGTGCTCTCCCCCTAACTTAATCTCTCCCCCTTTGTCATCAATGGCAAAGGGCCACCTATGGGGCTTGGGGCTAAAGATAATACTCTTAGCTCAACCCCCTACCCACCTCCTCTTCTTGAGGTGGTTA
Organism: Wollemia nobilis; assembly: GCA_028583015.1. Classification (NCBI taxonomy): domain Eukaryota; kingdom Viridiplantae; phylum Streptophyta; class Pinopsida; order Araucariales; family Araucariaceae; genus Wollemia; species Wollemia nobilis. Next base: position 9,138,271 of record JAQPPZ010016874.1, read on the forward strand.
ATTTTGGAATGGAAGTAAAACTAATCCCAATTTTCCTCGAAGACACTCAAAAGTCTCTTTTGTAAGTGGCTTGGTGAAGATGTCTACAATCTGCTCCTTTGTAGTAAAATATTCCAACCTGACCTGCTTATCTGTCACCTAATATCTCAAAAAGTGATATTTGATCAAAATGTGCTTGGTCCTAGAATGCATCACTAGATTATTTGATATATTTATAACACTTGTATTATCACATAGTATGGAAATAGGGTGATCATACTTTATCTTGAAGTATTCTAAAGTTTACTTCATCCATAACACCTATGTAAAACAAGAAACTGCTGCAATATACTCTACCTCTACTTTGGATAAGGATATTGATGCCTGTTTCTTGCGTAACCAAGAGACTAAATAGCCTCCAAGAAATAATGCTCCTCCACTTGTGCTTTTTTTGTCATCAATACTGGTAGCCCAATACGTATTTGTATATGTTATGAGAGTGAAATTGTCACTTTTGGGGTACCAAAGCACAAAATCCATAGTCCCTTTTAAATACCTGAGAATCCTCTTTACTGCTACTACATGTGTCTCCTTGGGTGTTGCTTGAAACCTTGCCACTAGTCCCACTACTTGCATTATATCTAGTCTTGTAGCTATGACATTCAGTAAGATACCAATCATGGATCTGTACAAATTTTGATTTGCCTTAGGAGATTCATCATTTTTACTTAATTTGCATCCTATAACCATGGGGGTACTTACTGGTTTGCAATCTTCTAACTTGAATTTTATTTAGCATATTTTTTATATACTTGGTTTGTGAAATAAATACACCTTTCTTTTATTGTGAAATTTGAAGTCCCAGAAAGAAGGATAAATCACCAAGCATTGACATCTCAAATTCATTATGCATGCTCTTTGCAAATTTTTGACACATCTTATTATTGTTGCCTCCAAAAATTATATCATCCACATAAACAACCACAATTAGTAGGTCATTCCCTTCATTTTGATGTATAAGTTACTATCCACTATTCCTTTCATGAAACCCTATTCCTGTAGGTACTTATCGAATCTTGAGTACCAAGATCTAGGAGCTTGCTTTAGTCCATAAAGTGTCTTCTTCAATCTACATGCATAGTCTTGTTTATCACTTAATTTGAATTTATCTGGCTTCTCAACATAAACCTCTTCTTCCAGAACGCCCTTTAGAAAGGCTGATTTAACATCCATATGATATACTTTGAAGTTTTTGAAACTTAAGAAGGTTAAGAACATTCTTATAGCTTCAAGTCCTGCACATGGAGAAAATGTCTCATCAAAATCAATTCCCTTAATTTGTGCATAAATTTTGCATACTAGTATTGCTTTGTTTCTGACTACCTGACCATCTTCATTTAACTTGTTTTTGAATACCCATTTAGTGCCAATCACATTCTTACCTTTTTATCATGGGACAAGTTTCGAAGTCTTACTTTTCTCTATTTGATCTAGTTCCTCATTCATTGCCTTAATCCAAAACTCATCTTCACTTGCCTCATTGAAATATTTTGGCTCAATCTTAGATAACAAAGAGAAATTTGCTTGCTCATTTGATGTTATTACCCTTCTCCTTATTTGTCTCTCATCTGGATTCCAAATGATTAGATATATTGGATGATTTTTTTGTACATACCTAGATGGAGTTTTAGGAAAAAGTATTTGTGCTTATTCTTCTTCTTCTTCTGATTCTTCACGTAACTCTTCTTGACAACTTTGATATTCTTGATACATAATTTCTTGAACTGGTTCTTTTGATCCTATCTTCTCATCAATTGTTACATTTAAACTTTCTATAATAGTACGTGTCCTTTTGTTGTAGCATCTATAGGCATTGCTCTTAGTGGAATAGCCAATAAAAATACCCTCATAACATCTTGAGTCAAACTTACCCAAATGTTTCTCTTCCCATATTATGTAACATTTTCTTCCAAAAATTCTGAAGTACTTTATAGTGGCTGGTCTTCCTTTCTAGAGTTCATATGGAGTTTTGTGATGGTTTACTCTTACTTGAGCGCTATTGATGATATATGTTGTTGTATGTACTGCATCTTTACAAAAACCATTTGAAATATTAGACTCATTTAACATGGCTCTAGCCATATTTTAAATTGTCCTATTTTTTCTTTCAACTACCCCATTTTGTTGAGGAGTTCTTAATGATGAATATTGTATTTTGATCCCATGTTGTTCACAAAATTTTATGTTTTCATTTTAGGTAAACTCTCATCCTCTGTTTGGTATTAAACTCTTAATCCTTTTATCTATTTCATTTTCCACTAATTCTTTAAAATCTTTAAACTTATCAAGAGATTTTGACTTTTCTTTCAGGAAATCTACCCAAATAATTCTGGAATAATCATCTATGAATAATATAAAGTAACTTTCACCTTGTCAAATATTTATCCTTGTATGACCACATAAGTCGGTGTGCACTAGTTTGAATGGATCGGATAACATAAATCCTTTTAACTTGAAATTTGTTCTAGTTTTCTTCCCATGCTGACATTGCAAACAAATTGTGTTTTGTGGCCTCTTTAGTTTGGGTAAATATCTGACAGCCTGCTTATTGCTTATGTTCACTATATTTTCAAAGTTTAAATGACCCATTCTCCTATGCCACAACCAACTCTCATCTTCTTGTGATAGAAAACACTTTTCTCCTTTAATGTCACTTAGCATGTAGAGGTTGTTTGTAGTTCTACTTGCATTTACAATAAGTTTTCCAGTTTTAAATTTTCTAATCTCACACCTACTTGGATGAAAAGTAACTATGTACCCTTGATTACAAATTTGGCCTATAATTAGTATATTGTGCCTCAACCCCTTGACATACAATACATTCTCTACTTTTGTTTTTCCATTATCTAAAATTAAAGTTAATTTTCTATAGATTTTTGCTAATCCATTGTCACCAAATTTAACTGATACTCCGTCAGTTTCCTTGAGTAAAAGATATTTTCTTTTGTCTCCTATCATATTACTAGAACAACCACTATCAATAAACCATTGTTTTCCCTTATCTTGAACATGAAGAGTTGTTTGTACTAACATTGATCTAACTTTTTCATGCCCTTTTCTCTCTTTCCTAATTTTTTGAAGTTGTATTCTTTTTAATTGACTCAATAACCACCATTTGCACCATCTAACCTCATGACCAAAATTATTGCATTTATAACATATGAAATCATCATTCATAAGAGGTGCAAAAAAATTGAAATTCTATTAACATTATTTTTCACATAACCAGTGCAATGTACAACTCTATGACCATATTTGTTACATGAAAAGCAATATATTGATGGAAGAGACTATGTAACCTATTTGAATACCTTGGAAAATATGGTCGAGTGCTTCTCCTTTTGTTGTTCTTGTGATTAATTCTCATCCATGGTTCTTATTTACCTTCTTCTTTCCTGATGTATTTTGCTTCAAGAGTATGAGTCATGAGCTTATATTTTTTTGATGTCTTTGTTTCTTGAAAGCTTGACTCCTCTTTCTATTTCTCTAACTTTATATCTTGTCGTAACTTGGTCTTTTCAACTTTATTCCTTAGAGAGATAATTTTTGCTTCCAATATTTCACACTCTTTTTCCCTTGCTCTTAATATATCTATCATATATTATTCAATTTTCTTTTATTATTCTACCTTTATATTGAGTTCTATGAGACTCTGTAGAAGTTTCATCTTTGCTTCTTCATCCTCTTGAATTTGATCATTACAACTTGAGTTCTTCTTTCTAAAATTTTCCAAGTTCCTAAGAGCAGCAAAGAATTCCTCTTTTATGTCAAACATGGTCTCTTATTCATTATCTGAAGTCATGTGTGTTTCTGACAGATCTTCTTCCAATATATTAGTCTTTTCATGGAGAGACCCGCTCTGATACCAATTAAATAACATGTGCTTATACTGAGAGGGGGGGTAAACAATATAAGATATATATTTTTCTTTTCAATATATATGATAACATCAACAATATTAAATAAGTAAACATTACACAAAGCATAACACACATGAGAGACATGATTTAACGTGGTTCACCCAATGTGGTCTACTCCATGAAGAAAATATTCCTTATAAGTTTTCTCAATAAATTCTCTTGGGAATCCTTCCCTATTACAATTTTTATGGACCTTTGTCCAAAGGATATTCCAATCCCCTAATCAAGTTTATGGAACTCTATCCATAGGAGAACTCCTCCTTTGCTCTAGTTGGTACTCTTAGAAGACTTCTACCCCCATTGCACTAGCTTGTGGATATATCTCCACTGAAGACCTCTGTCCTCACTCAGCAGACCTTTGTCCTCACTACCCTGGCTAATGGATATCTATCCACTAAAGACTACTATATTTTTCTCTATCACCACCAAAGTTTTCTATGATCTCTACTAAATCTATCTCAAACATGTATGGAATACTATCCTCTGACTCACATAAATATGTTCACTAATCTATTTCTAATTTGGTACAAAATTACTCTCAAATTTGTACCAAACTTTATCCCATAATCTATCTATGCTCTAGCACAAATCTGCTCACAAATTTGTTTCTGTTCTGGCACAAACCTGCTCTCAAATATATACCAAACTCTATTCCAAAATATGTCTTTGCTCTAGCACAAATCTACTCACAAATAGGTACCAGTCTCTTTCATCAAAACTATCCTCAAGCCTTAAAAAAAAGCTTGATAAAATCACAGATCACCTCTGCTCAAATTTTTCCAAGGCCTTAACACAAGGCTTGAATAAATAAATCCACTCTACTTTCAAGTCTTCATAAAGACTTACCTCTAATATGTCCTTAATATTTCACAAAATCTCATTACAACAATTTCATATCTCACAAAAAAAACACAACTTAATTCTCTTTCATAAAACCTCTTCAACATACATATAAGTTTCACTCAGAATATTTACTACCATACTCAAATACTCAATATGTTTCAAACTCACAATATATAGTACTCAACGAAACACTCTATCACTTTCAAACTCTTTTTTCAAACCAATTTAGAAAAGGAATAATTTATTTCACAAAACTTGAACTATCAACCCAATGCTTTCAACCAATCACTCAAACATTTCCAACAATACTTACCAAACAATAATTTTCACTCCAAATTTACATTTCACAACATTCAATCAAACAATATTTCACTCATAAGGAATATGTGCCCATACCTTTTGTTTTTATGGAGATATATCTTCAAAACCTGTCTCAATCATAATCAAATCCTCTTTGCCAATTTCAAGGTTAGGTAGCAACAATCTATCTCAAAATCTCCACTCAAAATTCTCCTCAATATTTATTTCACCTTACAAAAGTAACAAGTCTCAAGTACACGTTCTAATATCCAAACTTCTAAAAGTATGATTAAAAAAACTTTAACTTAATCAATTTCACTTAATCCTACTTAAAAATTGCATTTCAAAATAATTAACATCATTATCGAGAAATAATGCAATTCACTTTTTAACCCTAAAATTAAATCACTCACAATTTTTAACTAAGGTAAAAATAAACCTTAATCACCTTATCTCTCCCAACTCAAAAATTGCATTTCAAAATAATTAACATCATTATCTAGAAATAATGTAATTCACTTTTTAACCCAAAATTAAATCATTCACAATCTCTAAAAATAAACCTTAATCACCTTATGTCTCCCTAGACGATCAACCTACAACCTCAGACCACACACAAAATAAACATAAAAATTAAAGTACTTTTATGCACTCCTTGGTGGGATTCAATCCCTTGTCGAGCTACTGCTAGTGCCCTAGACACAACCTAGCTATTGTGTGAGCTATGTGCTCATGTGGGATGTGAAATCACCTTGCACGCTTTGTTCTCCCTCTTGGTGCCAAATTCCAAAACAACAAAATCTTTGCCCTTGCTGCTGCTAAAACTCGAACACAGAACCTCCGCTCACCCTATGCCTTACACACCGACTTGCCACTAGCCCAACCAGTTTGTTGGTGACAAGGTTTTAGGCCTTCGTCAATTTATCGCTGTGTTTCCTACCTCTTTTTAAAAGTTAAAAAACCTTTGTCTTATGCACTCATGAATTTCACATTCCACAAACTTTCCAATATTCGCATGCATGAAAATCGGAGTGGCAAGTCTTATGGTATTTATACCATATGTCACTTTCCTTCTAACGTTGGTGGGGAAGAAATATTTAAATTGAATTTGTGCCCAACCCTACTTTTGGTTTAATAATTTTTATAAACTAATTTATTAATGACCTTAGGCTTTATTTTTAAACCTTTAATATTATAATAATAAATATTATAATATTATTTCCTTTGGGCCTAAGTATTTTTCTTTTTCAATATGACCACATTTAATATTATAATAATAACTATTATAATATTATTTCCTTTAGGCCTGCTTTATTTTTAAACCATTAATATTATAATAATAAATATTATAATATTATTTCCTTTGGGCCTAGGTATTTTTCTTCCTTTAGGGTATTTAGCCATCCTTTTGACCAATCATGTGAAGCTTTTAAACCAAATATCTTGGGCTTAAAATATAAATATTTTAACCCTCCTTTTACCAAATCATTGCACTGATCACTGACACTAAATCTTGACATCAATGACAACACAACTACTCAAAATTTTCGTTAGATTTTAGAATCTCCATAAGAAATTCCCTATATATAGGAGAATGTTGAACAAGATCATAAATGGAGATCTTAGATGATGTCATTTGCATGCTATGTTTAATATTATTTCTTATGGTTATCATCAATGGATGTGGTGGACCTGGAAGCGGGTTTTGAACCAACAAGGTTTGAGGTGCAAAAGGTATTTGAATGGGAGCTACAAGTGATTGAACTTGATTTATCATACCTATGAACCAATGAGTGGATGGATCTGTATGTATCTCATTGACCTACCCGGTTTGGTTGTCCTTGACCTCATGAGTTGGAAAGGGGTCTTTGAAAATACCCATATGTTGATTATCAGGGGTGAGAGGGTTGTCAATCTATAATTGGTTCTTATCCAACATGTTTTGTACTAGGTTTTTGAATCCATAAAAAAATTGTATATCATATCCATTTTGAAAATGATAAGCACAATATAAATCCTCTATGTAACCCTTATATTTTTTGAAGACAGTATCTACCAAATGGATTTTGGGTAAATTAATCACCTTAGCCTCGCATAATCTATTGAAAAAAGACACCAAAGATTCAAGCAGTGGCATATATGTGCAAGGAGGATGATGTGGCTTATCATATGCTCTATTTTATTGGTGTTGATTATTGTACTACACTAGAAGGGGTTGAGCTTGATAATTAGGCTAATGTGGTGCTTTTTTTGCTTTAGGAACATTTAATACAATTTAATTTACCAGAGCTAGTTTCGTTTGATTGTGGTTCTTTCAGGGATTTTTGTTCGATTTCTTTTTGTGGATTTTCATGTCTACCTCCTAGACCTTAATATGCTCAATAAATTTGGCTTACACAAAATCCTATTTGAATATTTGATACTATTACAATTGTAAAATATGTGATATGTGCTTTGAGCAGATTTTTGTAAACATCAGTGTCAGTTCTGAAACAGGTATGGTGAAAGAAAATTTTAACATTATTTTTTACCACCTGTTTCCATAGTCCATAATTGGCTCATAATCAAATTGACGTAGGTTCGATAAGTTAGTTAATTTAGCCTTTTTTAACGCCAAAGGAGAAGCATTATAGAAAGGAGTTGGCTAGTTGTTCAAAGCTAGTGATGATATGTTGTATTAATTGATTATACTACTCTAAATCTAAGCCAAAGAGTGTTATCAAGAATGTTCTCAATAGAAAAGCATCATCATCTTGTAATTGGAAATACAAGTTCATAAAACTTGTGATGTGCTCTTGAGAATCATCATCTCCTTTTAATTTATCTAACTTAGGCATTTCAAAATGCTCTAGATAAGTAGGATAAAAAACTGATGGGTGTAGAGGTTGATTGCATAATTTACGTAATGTCAGTTTTTGGTAACCCGCTCCTTGATTTTCTAGAAATTTTATTTTCTATGTAAGGATATTGTATTCTTGAGATGATATGATCTCATTTTACTGAATTGATCTCTTAGGAGGAGGAGGTGGAATGTTCCTGTTTGATCGAGATGGCAGATTGTAGTCATTAGCCACATCCTCACAAAGTGACTCAGGATATGCTTCATCCTAGTACTTTGGTTATGTCTCTTTGTATAGCTCATATTACGATGGATTTAGTGCTTGATGATATCTTGGATGAGACTAATGAATAGAGGTATGAGGAGGATGGTTATTAGTTGGCCTAGAAGGCAACTCCTGATGTTACAATGTGTACCTTGTGTTAAGTTGTTGCCAGTAAGTTCTAGGCATGGGAATTTCATCATAGGCTAACCTATTTGATTTAGCCTCATGTAATCTATGTTTGAGAATTTTCTCTTCATGCAACCTATGCTCATACAATCACTAGAAATGTAGCATTTCTTGATTTACGTGTTCATGATCTAGGCACTCTTGTTATTTATGCAAATCATCCAATTGTGATTGGAGTAATTTATCTCTTTAACTGGTATTTGTCCTAGGTGGCTAATATACCCAATCAATTGTATGAGGTCTATGAGTTCTCATCTCAATACGAGGGGATTTGGCTATTTTGATGCATAAAATAAGTATAGCTACTCTCTTCCCTCGATCAATGGAAGTTGTGTTAACTCTATGATCAACCCTAGGGGTGTTATCCTCATGCAAATATGGCACATGAGTATAACATATCCATGTAGAACACTCTCCATGTGTATGGATATGATGCACTAGATATTCATCACACCCATCGTTGAAGTGAGTATGAATGAAAGAATGTGCTCTATGAGTAGCATTTGGGCCATATCTATCTAGATGATTTAGCTTTGGAATAAATTAAGGATGATCAAGAAGAGTACCCCACTCATATAACCCAAGAAAAGGCATATATTCTGCTCCACAAATGAGTTGGGTTTGTGGATCAATTATAGACACGAATTTGTGTTACCCCTCTACTTGGACCCTCAATGGGTAGATTTTGTCTAGATATAGCACAATAGGGATGAAGTCAGATAATATCATATTCTCTATCATGTGGATGTCCCATAGGTGTCCTCATAGTAGGGGTATGTCTATGATCATTCCCCATGAGTGGAATTATTATCATGATGACTACTAGGTTGTCGTTCAGGCATAAGTTAATCAATTAGACTATAATGAAGGTGCTCTGGGTCTCCTTGTGCATTTTCTGTAGCTTCAATATTTGGTTAAACATGACTATGTATGGTTATCATTATATTTTTATTATGCATACAGTAAATAAAATAGACAATGTATATAAATGATTATATATTTTAAATATTCTTTGTCATTCTTAAAATGTCTATGTTTGGTATTGTTGTTTTATTGCTTTCTTAATTGAGTTTTGATTTTGTTTATGTGAAACTCGGTTAAATCAATTTCACTTGTATCCTCTCACACACAGGCCTGGTGATTAAGAACAGGTCGTGAAACCCATCAATATTTGGTGATGAAGTCCAAATCAAGTGAGGGATTCTAGTTCCTACCAGTCCTCACCCAATTCACCTTGATCAATGATATAACTCCTCGAAGAGATATATGTGTTATATTACTTTTCTATGATGGTTATTGGATTGGCCTTGGCAAAAATAGGGTGCAAAGAACCACACGCAAGCCAATGAGGTGGTGATGAAGGCCACCGTCGTTAGTCTTGATCAGCGATTGGATGTGAATTTTAACTTGTTAATGTTTATTATAATATGTGATGTGTGGCTTATTTTTACTTTATGCGAAAAGAAATATGCAACATAGAGCAATTAATGACTTTTTCTAATGCATAAAATACATTTCAAATTTCCAAATTTCTAAATAAGAATGTTTTAGTTTCAAAAAATAAAAAATTTCAAACCCTAAATGATGTAAGCCTTTAGAAAAGCAACAAGCATGAGAAACCAAATAGACAACAAAATAGAGGTTATCTCTATGTAATACAGTTTGTATAAGAGGTCTTCTGATATAAAAATGATAAAAATATGAGCTACTTTACTCTACAATGACCAGCAACAAAGGCTGCTGGACCCATGAGTGGTCATAAGTAAACAACTTTATATTTAACAATTCTCCTAAATTTCTAAATTAAAACCTAAAATTCTATATTGTTTATGAAAAATAGTAAAATTAAGTGTATAAACACTCACAGGAAAAGTCTACATTCGATGAAGTTGCTAGCTCTTTGATTTTGTGATTATGCTCTAAGGTCATCATAGGGTAGAGTAGCAGGATCTATTGGTCATCACAAAGTAGGACGATGGCTCTTGTGAGTTTTTCTAGCCTATACGGGTGGTACGTGTACTTCAAGAAAATAAGAAAATATGTAGTTAGCAAGATTATGAAATTTTAGCTAAATTTCAGTCGTGATCACCACTATAGAGTAGCAAAAACTGTACACCTAAACAATTATGAAATCAAATTGATAATGCAAATAATGTAACCATTAAATAACAAAGAAATATAAAAAATGGTGTCCTCTTTTATATTGAATATTCATTCATAATGTAGTTACAAATATATCCCTCTTAGGGATAGATGCCAATTTGATACAATTACAATATAAAACCACAAATAGGTGTAACTTGTAGAGTCTTGGCACTCTCAAAACTAATTATAGGAGGGTTTATTTGCAATGTCCATACGATGAGATAAATATTGATGAATCTTTGTGTTGAAGAGTTCCTGTTGAGATATTAAACTTGCACACAAGAACACTTACAAGATGCAATATCAAAGTAGGAACCTCCCATGATGAGGTCCTTGTCCATAATAAGAAATTGAAATAAAGATCCTAAAAATGATAGATAAATGCATAAAAAATGAAAAAAACTATGCTAAAATAAAAATGAAATGTTTCTAAAGCTAATATAACTAGAAAACATAGTAAAAATAGATTTCACCTAGAGACCATCATGGGCTAAAACGGTATGACCTGCTAGTCATCATAGGGTCCAGTGGTTGTTCCTACAAGCTGCTTCAGGGTGAAGTGATCATTGAATAGAATACTCTTCCTTCATGACCGATGCAAGAAATTACCTAGGTTGGTCTATTGGATTGATGTTCAAGGATCGTGCACTATAAGCATGATTAAATTATTGGAAATAACACAAAAAAAGATCACTTGATGGTAAGAGATGGTAGAATTTGACCTTCAAGCTCCAAAGGACTCCATTGATGCACATGCAAGCTTCATGGTTGGATTTGAGAAACACTCTGTTGCTTATGAGATTATATTCTATCTATTATACAAATCGATAGCACTTCATTACATTCGAATTTGGATATATTCATGAAGTCTTAGGCTCTTCTTATAATATTTCCATATGGTAATCTTGGCTACAATAGAAGACAAGAACCAAAAATCAGTTAGGCTCTAGGAAGATAAAACATCACCTCTAAAACCTTCTCGTTCTTAACAATTGAAGATAAACTACCCTATAACTAATTTGACTTAGCTTGAGGATCCTAAGTTTTTTACAGGCACGACCATCCTAGGGTGGAGTGATCATGACTGTTGGCCATCACAAGGTCCAACGGTCATTGGAAGCCACTCCTGGGTATGATGATCTAGGATGCAAAAGATAATTTTCCCTTTTTTGAGTGGTAAGAACCACTACTAAGCCTTAGGGAGTCCCAAGGTGGGAAATATGGTCTGAAAAGGTGTCCATATGGGTACCCTCATCAACATGATGTGTTTTAGGTATCTACAAGTGGAAAAAGAAGAATATTTTGGTAGACCAGGATATTGTTGGAACTTCACCAGGAATTCATCCTTAGAGGCCCTCTAGTACTCCAGTTGATGATTATTAGTAAAGTGAAGTGGTACCTATGGTAGAATAAATTGTAGCTCTCTAAAACCCAGTGATATACCTTAAGTATGGTCTTGAATATTTAGTGTAATTTCCTTAAGGGTAATTTATTTGAATTTTTAGCTTCAGTTCTATACCCTTAAGATGAAATGAAAGAGACCCCTTGATTATGATGGGGTCAAGTATAGTTGTGTCCCAATGGGATCCCCATCCCCTACTAGAATTTTTGTTTCCCTTGAACACTATTCTCCTTCCAAGGGGATCAATTCTAGTGTAATGTGTATCCTGAGTCCCCTAGCAAGACCTTGCTAAAACATTTAATCCCCCTTCCAAAGGTAAAATATTCATGGGAAGAGGATTTGTGACCCTTCGAGTTGTGACAAAAACTCAAAATAAAGGGAGTGTGGATGTTGAAGTCAATAAGAAATATGCAAAAACACTCAAATAAATATCTAAGGAAGCATGCTACAGAGATGGATATTTCTAATGGTTCCCAAATGATTCTAAAGTTTGAGGATAGTAATATTCAAATGGAGAATGATTCCCCCACTTCAAACTCAAGGAATCATCTCTTGGATAAATTTAGTGGTGGCAAGAAACATTCCAAACCCCGTAAATTAAAATTATTTCATGGAATGTGTGAGGCCTCAATGGTCTAACCAAATAAAAACTAGTTTTCTCTCTGAAAAAAAGACTTATCACCACATATTCTTTTACTTCAAGAAACCAAGTTGGATGAAAACAATTTATTTAGGATAAATAATTCTTTGTGGAAATATGCAAATTTTGTTGCAAGTCATGCCTAAGGTTCTTCTAGGGGACTACTTTGTTTATGGAACCCAACAAGAGTTGATGGTTTTTTTATTTCCTTTTCCAATTGAATTGTTAATATTATTTTTTGTTGTAAGTTTTTCAATAGAATATGGATTCTTTCCAATATTTATGCCCCTAACTTTATCGCTAAAATATGTACTCTTTCATAAATATTGGGTTAGATGAGGATCTATTTTTTTAATGTGTTGGATGCTAGTCAGTGATTTCAATACCCCCTTGTACCCTTGAGATAAAAAAAAGGAAATTATATAATATCAAAAAATATAGAGGATTTTTCCAATTTTATTGACAATTTTGATCTGCTAGACCTTGAGCTGCAAGGTAGAAAATAGACTTGGAGCAACAAAATATTTGGTTCTTTGCTAATTTAGATAAGATTTGATAGAATTTTAATCTCAATGGGTGGTAAGTATTTGTTGGTAAATTCCTCCTTTAGTTCCTATCAAAAATAGGGTCAGACCATAACCCCATAGTGCTGGAAATTCTTCTGTGTAGCTCAAGACTTAAAAGAACCTTCAAATTTGAATTGATGTGGATCCATCATCAATATTTGGAGCCCAAAATAGAGGAATAGTGGTCTAAAATATTCGTAGGCCCTTTAGTCTCCCAAGTTGTTGAAAAAATCAAATTTGTAAAATTCAATCTTAAAGCATGAAATAAATTAGTTTTTGTACCTTTTTAAAGAAAAGAAGGATTTCAAATAGTAGTCGACAGAAATTGAGTCTGCATAGGAATCATGCTTGTTTAATGAGGATCTCAGAAGTAAAGAAAAATCCTTGCTCTTAGATTTACATTATACCTTGATAAAAGAAGAGTCCTTCTGGAGATAGAGATAAAGGGTTCTCTAGATAAAAAAACGGTGTTCGTAATACAAATGTTTTTCATGCCACTACCCTTAAACACAAAAGTCACAACAAAATTAGAGAAATTATCAAAGAATATGGCTCTAGTCTAGTGGATCCAAAAGATATCAAGGATGAAGTAGTAAAATTCTTTGAATCTCTATTTGGTCCCAAAAGTTAGTGTGATTTTATTGCAAAAAGAAGTCGGATGGCCAACATTCTTAACCTAATTTATGAAGAAAATAATTCCACATTGATATCCTCCTTTGAGCCTAATGAAATCAAAGAAGATATTTTCTCTATGGCTGGTTAGCAAGCACCAAGCCTAGATGGCTTTCCCACATGTTTTCAAAAGTACTGGTACATTATAGGAGTTTATGTCATTGAAGCAATGTTGATGTGCAAAGATCATGTTTCCTTCCAAGAGAATTTAATTCCACATTATTGGTCTTCCTCCTCAAGAGTTCTAGAGCTAAGAAGTTCAAGGAATTTAGACCTATAAGTATGTGTAATAATATTTATAAAAGTATAACCAAAGCTATGGTTAATAGGCTCAATCAGATCCTTCCCAAAATCATTGATTCTAGTCATGGGGGCTTTGTTCCAAGAAGACAAATTTTAGATAGAATCATAAAAGTCCATGAGCTGATTCATTCAGTTGATAAGAGTGGTAAAGTTGGTATGTTTCTCAAACTTGACATGAGTAAAGCATATGATAAAGTCTCCAAGGTATCTCTTTGATTAAATAATGCTTCTCTACCCCTATGTTCTTGGTCATTGTTAATGATGAGGTTTCAGGGTACTTTAGCAGCTACAAAGGTCTTAAGCAAGGTGACCCTATTTCCCCTTGCTTGTTCATTATTCTTATTGAAGCCCTTGGGAGAGCTCTAAAATATGCAACTATATCCAAATCCATTGAAGCCATTAAACCTGCTTCTCCTAGTGAGTCAATTACCCATAAAAAAATTGCCAATGATACTCTCATTTCTACCTTATCCTCCATTCCTCAAGCCAAAGAAATCAAAGCAATTTTTAAGGACTATGAGCTAGCTACTAGGAAATATATTAACCTTATTAAAAGAAAGTTATTTATCTTTAACACCCCTCCTAATAGGTAAATATTTATTTCTAGAATCCTAGGATGTGCCATTACTAAGCTCTCCTTTATTTACTTAGGGTTGCCTCTGTTCAAAGGAAGGATCAAAGAAGACCTATGGAATCCGCTTTTAGAAAGGGTACAAAAAAGTTGACAAGATGGAAGGGAGCATTTCTAAGTCAAACATGCAAGGTCCAACTGGTCAAATCTACGCTTGAAAACCTGCTAATGTATTGTTGAGTGGTAATTTTTTCCAATTGCAAAACCACACTCACTTAGGATTTTGATCACAAAACCCTCTGTTTCAAAGAAATATAAAATTTCTCCAAGGTTCTCTTTACTTATATGTGCTTGTAATCTTGTGAAAATATATCAAGTAAGTGTTAGGAATACCTTAGTGATTTACAAGTAACTGTTAATAAGGGATCTATGTTGGTGTTATTTTATTGTGCTATGCTATTAATTGCTCATGAAAATTAAATAAAATAAAATATGATTGGACCTCATATAAACACGATGTAAGCGTTAGTTCATTTTATCTTGGAGGATTTTAGGTAGATTTTATCTTCTTTTGGTTAAGTGGATTTTAAATAAGTTTTACCTTCTTTAAACCTTGCTTTGAACAATGAAATAGAAGATTAAAATATCTCTAAATATGAATGTGAAATGAATATTGGATTCATTTAATTATTTCTTGGTGAATGAAAAGAAAATAAATATGCAAAACTAATTATAAAATGTAGAAGCCTTTGAAAAGTCAAATAAATAACCCTCTTCTATGAAATTAATTTTCATGAAGATAAGTTGATTTATTGCTTTGAAAATAATGGCCTATTGAATGCCATATAAATTACCCCCTTTAATGAAATTGATTTTCATAAAGGGAAGTCAATTTATTGCTTGAAAAATGAAATATAAAGCTTGAAAAGTGAAATTATGTCAAATCTGAAATTATAAAATGCCTGAAAATACAACTTTAAATAATTTTTATAAATTTAAATTGGCTTCAGAATGAAATTGAACTTGTTTTAAATGAAACATTGAAGTTCATTCTAGAGTCTTGTGCATTTAATTTTGAAGTTTTAATTTTTTTGATTTTTATTTTAATTTCCAAAGTTTAAGAAAAATCTGCAAAAAAGAGGGTTAGAAAAAATAAAAATAAAATAAATATGCAACCCAGAAGTTCTCCACAGGCCCTACCAGCATTATTATTCTGCACAAAAACCAACATTAGTGCGACCCGAATTCACGCAATAAAACATATAATGCGGTGTAATCTTCAAATAAAATGGTGCAATACATCAAAAATAACAAATAAGTCAACCATTTACATGCATAAAACTTGATGTATTTCCAATATATTGCATAAAAATATCTTCAACATCAACTACAAGTGCAAAAAACCATGCCCTAAATTGGCATCATATGGTGAACTCCAATCCAACGGTGTGGCTTTCTTCCAAGAAAAATCTAGCCCTTGTTTATGAGCTTCAATGGGTTTTTAAAGATTTCCAACATTGGCTATTCATTTATTTTTCCAACTCTTGGCTTTCCAACGCTTTCTTTTTCCAACTCTTGGCTTTCCAACATTTTCTTTTCTTCTTAAAATTTCCAACATTTGGCTATTTGTTTCTTTTTTCAACTTTTGACTTTCCAACATTTTCTTTTCCATTGGCATGATACGTGACATTTTCTCTTCTTGAGTGTTGTCGCTTTTTTCTTTTCTTTTCATTTTTTTAATAGTAACCTGCAATAAAAAAAACACATGAATTAAACTTTCCAAAATAAAACTAATAATAAAATTTAATTAAAACAAAACTAAAGATAAAATTAAATTAAACTTTTTCCGAAACAAAACCATTAATGAAATTAAATTAACTTTCCAAAAAAACACATGGATGATTTTATTTTGAATATATATATATATATATATATATATATATATATATATATATATATATATATATATATATACTTTATTTCTCTTATTTGTTTGTTTTATTTTTATTTTATTTTCATGATTATTATTATTATTATTTTTTATTTTGATTTATTTGTTTTTTCTTTTTCTTTAATTTTTTTTATTTTACTTTTTTTTTTTTAAATTTGATTTAATTAATTCCAAATGTTTGAATTGGTTTAATTCAAAACATTAAAATTAACCAAAGCAATAAAAAAAAGAAAGAAGCTACTCAACACACTAGACAACTTAAAAGAAACTAAAAGGATACAATAATCCACACCCAAACCTTGGAACATATAGTGCAACCTAAACCAAAATTTCCCCTAACATCCAAAAACTGAAAAATAAAAATGTGAGTCCCCAATTTTGGGGCTAGTTGTGGAATGACCACAACATGTACTTTCTTTCTATTTTTAAAATCCTTGGGAAAATCGCTAAAAAATTAGAACAATTTCAAAAAAACTTTCTATGGTTAGGGACAAAGGATAAAAAGAGATTTTGTTTCATTTCTTGGGACTAGGTGTGCTCCAAGAAAAATGCAAGAGGACTTGGGTTGAGAAAGATTAAACATGTGAACAAAGATTTACTCATGAAACAGAGCTAGAGACTTTTTTCTCAAGAAAACAATGGATGGGCCCATATTATATTTACTAAATACTTGAACACGAGATTCAACTTCACTGAAGATCAAAATCCCCTGCATGACTCGGCATTTTAGAAAAACACTGTTAAAACAAAAAATCTTCTTCAAAAAGGTCTTAAATGGAGATTAAGCAATGGAGAGCGTATTGAATTTTGGGAAGACCCATGTCTTGAGGATGTGATTCATAGAGACATTCCTTCTTTTGCTATCTTAAGGCCCAAATTTTCTCAACACTTTGGTCCCAAAGTGATAGACTATATTGAAGAAGTCAATGGTATTAAGAAATGGAAATATATTTTAATGTTCCCCCTTTGAAATATTCTCTCTCTTCTAGCCTAGGGTTACCCATTTGGGTCCCTAGTCCCCATCATGCTAGCTCAAGTAGGCTTTAAACCAAATGGAGCTCTCCCCGTTTGGACCGTCTCAAATTGAATTTTTATGGATCAACCAAAAAACATCTAGTGATGGTGGGAGCTGGAGGAGAGATAAAAATTCCAGTGGAAAAAATTTTCTAGCCTTTGCTAAGAATCTTGGTTGCCAAACCAACAATTTTGTAGAGGCTAGTGCCCTCATCCAAGGTTTATCCTTGCTTGATTCAATGGGGGATGATAAGGTTATTATAGAAGGGGATTATTTATACATTATCAATATCCTCACTGAAAAAGCGTCATCCAATTGGAATATTAGTAATCTTGTGGATGAATAAAAAAAATCCTAAGAATGCAGATTATTGTTGATGTGGAACTCTTGAGATAGCTTGAGAAGATGAGGCGAAATTGATTAGACATTTTTCGTAGGACTGCCCAAACTTCCGAACTCATTTCGGCCATATCTCACTCATCCGGACTTGGATTGAGCTAAAATTTTGAGGGTAGATATCTGAAAAACCCTAGAACATCTCCACCAATTTTCATATCATTTGGAGCAAAAAAAATCCTAGCATATCCCTATGTGTGAACGACATATTTGGCAAGCGCCTATGCAAGGGTTTCATCTGGGTTGAGTGCAAGCAGCTCTAGAGGTTGGTTTTTAGGGCCTTCGGGCCCTAGCGGCCAATATTTTTATGGTTTATGCTCAATATTTTAGCAGGAAATGTTGCAAGGGATACAATATGGTTTAGAAATTTATCTTTCAATAGATCATACCGTGAACTTGAGTGACAATGGCTTCCAATTTGTTGCACAAAATAAAAGTAAAAATCATACCTTTCCATGGCATCGAGGGCAAGGATTAAAGAGATCACAAAATAAGTTTCAAGAAGTTGATCAAAAAATGGCTCATATCTCAAGTGAATCTGGTGCTAAGGTGCACCCACAAAATAATTCTACTATGAAAACCCCTATCAAGGGTAAGAATTTTGAAGACTCAGTCCCAAAAATGAATTTTAGGGATGCCCTTTGTGGTGGACAGCCTCAATCCAATGCTAATATCAATATTAGGGCTTCCCATAAACCTCTAAGAATGCCTAATATTGATCCCAAGAAAATGAAGTTAGGATGTCTTAAAGTAGCTGATGGAACTCCTATTGTTAAGCTTAATATTGGTAACATTCAGACTGGCATTGAAGATTTGGAAAAAAGAGGACTAATTTGTCGGTTCATGGGTTTTCGTTCGAGTCTATCTGCTTTCAAAGTTTGGGCTGCAAAAAGCTATAAAAGTAAAGGTGACTTACAAATCTCTATTCATCCAAATGGTTATTTTCTTGTTTTATTTGCTAATAATGAAGATAGAGAGAAAACTTTTCAAGGGGGTCCTTAGTTTTTTGAAAGGGCAGGTCTTTTCATGAAGCCCTGGCATACTAAATTTAAAGTCGAAGAAGAGATGCCTTCTATAGCTCCCGTGTGGGTTAGACTCTTTGGACTCCCTATTGAATTTTGAAATCCTACTATTTTTTCTTCAATTGGAAACTCTTTAGGAACTTTTATGATGACTACTGATTGTACTCAAAATTTTGAACATATTATTTATGCACATATTTGTGTTTTAATGGATTTTGACAAACCCCTACCTAAAAGTATCACATTACATTTTGGGGAAGACACTTGGGAGCAAGTAGTGGACTATGAGAACATTCTTTTTCGATGTAGAATTTGCCATGAATATGATCATTTGGCCAGTGCTTGCCCAAATAAAATTCTTGATCAAAAGAAAGAAGATATAAACTCAGTAGGTTTCCAAATACCTAAGAAGAAGAACACTCAGAAAAAAACAGTTATGAAGGATCAATCAAATTCATCTGCTAATATGTTTGAAATCCTTTCCACAAATGATATCCCAAGTGAGTAAGAGGAAATAATGGAAACTGAAATCTTAGAAACACAATTTAAATATGAAGGGAAGAACTCAAAGACAAACCAACAAATCAAAGGTTTTCATCAGAAAAAAAAAGGAGAAAATTTACACAAGAAAAACAATATTTCAAATGTCAAAACTTCAAATAATGCAGGTGCCAATATAGACTCCGTTGAACTATCTAGTAAAATTTTGGCTGTGTACGAGCATTATTCAAGGTTAGAAGCCATCTCAGATTCAATTGGAATAAGTCAAGAAATAGGGAAAAAAAATTGAAGATGGATTCTAATAAAAAATTAGGTCGCAAGACCAATCAATATCATATGGTAAAATAAGGTGAAAAGCTTGTAGAGGAAGGTAATATTAATGGCCTTCCCAAATTTTTTAGCCCTAGTATTAATGAAGATCATCACTTGGAATATTAGAGGACTCAAAGGGAGTCTTTCAAAACAAAATAAAATTAGAAGAATGATTCAGATAAATCATCCACATCTTGTTTTCCTTCAAGAAACAAAGATGTCAATGGAGGATATGGACTTAATTGCCAATAAAATTTGGCCAGCTGGAAAAGTAGTTTCCCTTAGTTCCCAAGGGACTTCGGGTAGCATTGCTTGTCTTTGGGATCCAAAAGAGGTAGTTATTAACCATATGGTTGGTAGTTGGGGTTTGTTGGCTATAGCTATTCAAAGCAGACATTCCAACCAGATTATGCTCTGCATTACTGTTTATGCTTCGAATTCTTTGGAGGAAAAAAGAAAATAGTGGAAGGATATTACTCATATTATCTCTCATTTTCCTAAATCTTGGATCTTGATCGGAGGATATTTCAATACCATCCTCTCTCTGGATGAGAAAATGGGGGAAAAAAGAAATTTGGACAAAAGCATTGACCTCATGAGCGAATATATTGCAAACCTCCATCTTGTGGATATCCATCCAGATAATGGCCTTATGACTTGGTCTAACAAAAGGCAATGCTTAGCTTGTATAATGGAGAGATTGGATAGGTTTTTGCTCTCTAAAAATTTCTTAATCCATGGTCACATTCCTAAAGTGAAGACTCTTAATAATGTTGGTTCGGATCATTGGCCAGTCATGGTGGAAATGTGGAAAACCAATGTGAGTTTATCTCCTTTTCATTTTCAATTAATGTGCCTTAGAGACATTTCCTTCAGACCTCGTGTGCAACAATGGTGGAAGGAAGGTAAACTTAGGCATGGGACTAAGATGTTCTATTTTGCCAAAAGACTGCAATACATTAAATCCAAAATCAAGACTTGGAACTGAAAAGAGTTTGGAGATGTTCATAAAAAAAAAAAAATGAAGTTATTTCTCATATTGAAAATTTGAATAATAAAATTCATTTAGATGGACTCACAGAGAAGAGAAGTGCAGATGAAATTAAACTCACAACTCAGTTAGAGGAATGGGAAAAAAGAGAAGAAATCTTATGGAAGCAAAAATCTAGAATTCAATGGCTCAAAGAAGGAGATCGAAACACAAATTTCTTCCACAAATATTTTCTAGCTCGAATATTTCACAACTTTATTTCTTCCTTAAAATCAGATTCTGGAGATGTTGTTTATACTTGGTATGGCATGAACTCTATTGTTGTTGATTAATTTTCAAATATTTTTGCTACTACTCCCCTTGACTCAGCTTCACAACATAATGTTCTTCAAGCAATCCTTTATATTATCACTTCTGATGAGAATTCTATTTTGACTGCTCCTATTACTATCAATGAGCTTCAACAAGTAGCTTTTAAAATGCAAAAAGAGAAAACCCCAGGTTCTGATGATTTTCCTATTGAGTTATACCAAGAGTTCTAGGATATCCTTCATGTTGATTTATTAGAGGTGGTGGAAGAAGACAGGAAAGCCAAAGAAATTTTTAAGGTTATAAATAAAACTTATATTACTCTTGTTCCAAAAGCTCAAGAGGTTGATCATATCTCAGCTTTTAGACCTATTGCTTTATGTAATGTTCTTCTCAAAATCATTACTAAAATCATGGCAGAAAGGTTGAAGCCTCTTTTGCATAAGATTATTTCCCCAGAGCAAGGGGGTTATGTGGAAGGATATCAAATAGTAGATGAGATAGTTCTTGCTCAAGAAGTCATCCATTCCATGGATATGCAAAATTCTCCTTCCATGTTCATTCGGTTAGACTTATCCAAAGCTTATGATAGAGTGGATTGGCACTTCCTTATCATAGTTTTGAGGCAATTTGGTTTCTCTAAGGATTGGATGGTTTGGATTATGGGATGTATCTCTTCAGTTTCCTACTTAGTTCTTATCAATGGTAGGCCTTCTCAGTATTTCTCAGGTTCTAGAGGTATTAGGCAAGGTGACCTGCTATCCCCTTATTTATTCATCATTCTTGTTGAATGCTTGGGTAGGACTATAATCAAAAATATGGAAAACAAAACCCTTGAGGGAGTTACCATTGCTCATGGAGCTATAACTATCTCTCATCTTCAATTTGTGGATGACTCTACTCTTTTAGGTAAAGCTACAGTTAAGGAAGCTTCTAATATTAAGCAAATCATTAGCTATTTTTCTAAGGCTACTGGGCAGTTGCTCAATGAAGACAAATCTAAAGTTATTTTCTTTCATTGCTTTACTAGATAGGAATCCATGGTCTTGGATAAACTAAGATATAAGAAGACCTCTCTTCCAATCACTTATTTAGGTATTCCCATAAATATTCAAAGGCAAAAAAATAAATATTGGAATTGGTTGTTGGACAAAGTCAAGAAGAAAATTGGGAAGTGGACCAACAAGTGGCTTTCTTATGGGGGTAGAATCACCTTGGTAAAATCAGTCCTTCAAGCTATTCCTATTTATGTTCCTTCCGTTTTGAATATCCCAAAGGTTGTTCTTCGAAAATTGGATCAAATCAGTCATCGTTTCCTTTGGAGTGGTACTAAGGAGAAAAGAAAATGGGCCTTGGTGAAATGGGATACTTTGTCTTCCTAAGAGTGAAGGGGGGTTAGGATTACGGTATTCAATTAATAACAACAAAGCTTTAGCTGCTAAATTATATTGGAGGATGTTGCATAACACCAATGATATTTGGGCCAACAATCTCTGTGCTAAATATGCTAAGAACAAAAGTCCTGAAGACCTTGTTCGCTATCAACTTCCTACCAAAGGTTCTCCCATTTTAGCAGTTCTTAAGATTGGTGAGGATTTGATAAATTTTTTTTATTTTGGATCATTCATAATGGTCAACATCTAGATTTTTGGACATATTCTTGGGATTTTCACAAGCCTTTGATAACTCAGTTTCTCGATTAGAGGCCTTGGATGGAGGAGCTTCACCGAGCTAATTGGATAAAGATGGCTAATTACTGTCGGTTCCATACTGGTAATTCAAATTTTGGTAGATATTGGATCCCTATTGAGGACTAGCCTATTTAAATCCTAGAAAGGCAAAGACAAGATATCCAAGGCATCCTTCATATGGGAGGAATTGGTAGACTTTCAGATGGCTCCCTAGTTTTTACTTTTGTTAAGAATTTGGGTATTCTTTCCAATAACCTTGTTGAGGGATATGGTATCCTTAGAGGCCTTTAGGAGGCTACTTTTTTGGTTGGGAAATTTTTTTAGTTGAGTCCGACTCTTAACTTATGATTAATCTCTTGAAGAATCCTTCTAATAATCATAAGGTGGATTGGAGAATAAAAAGAATTATTGAGAAGATTTAGTTAATCCATATGGGATTTTTGAAAGTTGATTACAATCATGTGGTCATAGATCAAAACAAGAGTGTTCATGCTTTAGCTAATTGGGCTTTGAACAAAGGTGATCTTACTTGTTATGGCCACCTTCCTATATGGTGGTCTTCTCAAATTAGGGAAGCTCTTCTTTCTATCATTTATTTGGATGGCTCCAGTTCTGAAGGTACCTAGTTTCTTCTTGGTTTTTTTTTTTGCTTATCTTTGGTTCATTCATTTTTTTTAGTTCCCTAGCTCATTCTATTCTTTATTTTGTTTCCTCTGTTGATTCTTGCCTTAATAGTCTTCTGGTCTAGATAGGTCATTGTTTTGTTCATTTTTTATTTTTTTATTTTTTTTGTTTTTTTTTTGTTTAGTTTTTTTAAGGTGGGTGGGTTTTTTTATTTTGTTTTGTTTTTGTGTTCTTTGTGTTGTTTTTTGTTGTTCTTATGTTTTTGTTGTTTTTTTTTTTTATGTTTTTTGTTATTGTTCTTGTGTTTTTTTCGTTCTTGTTCTTGGGTTTCTCTTTGTTTGTGTTATTTTGTGTTTTTATGTGTGAGTGTTTTTTGTTTTTATTTATTGTCTGTTGTTGGTTGTTTTTTATTTTTATTTTTATTTTATTTTTTAATTTTTTAGGTTTTGGTTGTGTTTAATTTTTTTTTTTGGGTTATGTCTTTGTAGTGTTTTGTTGTTTTTGTCTTGTTTGTGTTTTGTTATGTGGTTCTTGTGTTTTTCTATGTGGTTTGTGTTGTAGTTTCTTTTATCTTATTTTGCGTGTTTGGTTGTGCTTTTGTTTTTGACACACTCAAGGAGTATGTTTTTTTATTTTATTTTATTATTTTTGTTGTTGTTTACTTATTTTTAAATTGGTTTTATGTGTTTGTTTGCTCCTTGAGTATGTCAAAGGTGGTAGGCTAGGTTCGAGTCCTAGGCATTTTTTGTGGAATGGATACCCCTGCCTCCTTTGGTCTTACCCGAATGTGGCATCCCTTTTGGGATGTTTTCTACAAATAAAAAATAATAAAAAATCCTAAGAAACTTTGTAAACTCCCAAAGTAAGCATATTTATAGGGAATGTAACAAGGTTGAAGATTTCCTTGCCAATAACGTGGTTCAAAATGAACGTATGTCTATCTGAAAAGAGAATTTCTTGCAAGATCTTGATTCTTTATAGAGAAATGAGTGTCATCATCAATGGAAAAAACTAATTGTGTCCTCTTATTTGGCATTCTAGTTCTCAGTTTCTCTATTTACTCTATTTTTGTTGGATCTAGAATTGGTGGGTTCTATATCTAGTTCTCTACACTCTTATTTTGTTTGTGTGTTTATTATCGATTGTTTTTTCTATGTTTCTATTGTGGACTAGGCCTTCCCCTATGCTCTGCTATTTTTTTGATGTTGTTAAGGCTAATTTTTTGGTCCAGTTTGTAAATATGTAAAAGGTTCAGGGATCCTTTCAAAACCCCTTCTTTTCTATCTAATAAAAAAAACTTATTTTACTTAATATTTTAATTTAAGTGTTAACAAACTTTGGAACCCTCAAATTTTTATTTGCTTTTTGTGCTAAGGCAATGTCCGTATGGTGCTAAGATGGAACTAGAATTGAGTGTCTTGTGGTGCTAATATGGAACTAGAATTGAGTGTCTTGTAGCACCACTATTATGGCATGATGAACCCTAAATTAAAAAGAAGAAAAATGACCGTGATTCCTACATGGTATTTTTATTTAATCAATTAAAGGGCATAATGATCAAAAAAAGGTAAGTTTTAGTATATTAGAACAATATCAACAAACAAAGTGGTAATGCCAACAAAATAGATATAATGGTATCTATGAGATAGATTGAAGTGTAATAGAAACAAATTTCAATATAAATTGTAGATAGATTTTTTTAAAATGCATATTAATACAACAATAAGAAAGTTGGAATCCTCTTTAAAAACTATAAACTAATAATTTAATACTATATTTTTAAAAAATAATAGAATTTAAAATCTATCTTTTGAAGCCAAAATCAATTCAAGACTATGCAAATGTCAAAACCCTGAATAAATTTCTAGTACTCATTAAAATGCTTTGTGCATATTATCTAAAAATTGTAATTATTTTCTATTTTTTTTTAAATAATATGTGGACTATATAAAACATAGAGGAGGTAGAGAGATAATTTATGGATAACCAAATCTCTGTGTACAATTTTTTTGTCAAGGTAGATGAATCGTTTGCAAAAGGTCCAATGAGATGAATAAACACGAATAAAATAATGATAATATGTTTTATATGTAACCAATAAATTATAAATCTATTATACAGTAGTGCTAAGTGTATATTATTCATAAATAGTAATTTTATTGTTTATATCTTAAAAAAATAATTGGTCTACTATATAAGCTATAAAACATGTGAAGGAATATTTTAAGAAAGGCCCGGAAAAAAATAAGCAAATGACCATAATAAAGATGCAATATGCAACCTTGAGCATAAATAGTCAAACTAGACCAAACCAATATTTATTAATTGATATCATTATAACCAATAACTATTAATAAAATATATTTAATATAAATTATATATATTTATAATATGAAAATTAATTTTTCTAATATAATTCTCAAACATATCATCTTTACATTACTCTAGTATAAAGGTTTCATTTGTTGTTATTTGTTAATACTTCCTCAACATTAGATTAAGACATTATAATGAAGTTAATATGCCATTAGATATTATTAAAATCAATGTATTATTATATTTTAGGGTTATAATAGTGTCGTTATTCAATATTTTTTTGTGTTATTAGACAATTTTTTTTTTATACATAGAGGATTTGGTTTCATTCAAACCAAAGGGGTTGCTCGTAACCAACCTATACCACCTCATTATTGTTGACTCAATGTGAAGGGTCGTTAGTCTTATGACATTTAGAAGATTCAGAACAGACTACTACCTTTGCCATATGCATGCCCCAAGGTTTTAACCTAGGTCTATTTTTGGTAAGTGTTTGGTGAGACAAATAACTACCAATCCAATCCACCTAGCCCTTGGGAACATGATTAGACAATGCTAATAAAATGTAAATATACACTATAATTGTAAATATACACTATAATATTGGTGTAGTGTAAAAAACTCATATCACAATTAATAATCATAATAATTTAATAAAATATAAAATTTTAATATTAAAATATTAAATATATTAAATATAATTTTTTTATTTGGTTAGTGTGAGAATCCCCTATGAACAACACACAGGCTGAGCAATCTCCTCTCAACCATGAACCCTTGTAAATCCATAGCTATTCTTATCAATAAGGAATTTAACACACAACCACCACACGCCCAACCCCTCACACACTCCACCCATGCCATGGTTTGAACCTTGGACCTCCTGAAGAAGAGCCAAATCCCTAACCGTTACGATGTCCCCCTAGGACTATTAAATATATATTTTATTTTAAAATTAATATAATATTTTAAAAACAAAATAATTTAAAAAATAAAAAACACTAAACATTTAAAAATCATTAATTAAATTAATAAAATTACAATATAAAAATAATTTATTAAATTAAATTACAAATAATTATAAGAATAAAATTAATAAAGTTTATAGATAATTACACTATTTAAATTGTTATTTAGGATAATATATTGATAGGATATCTCAAACTATGTCATAGTTTTCTAGGATGTTTATGAGTTGATTTTAAATTTTTGATTTAAAGGATAATGTATAAATTTATTTTTTGATTAGATATAGAAGGGGTTTTGAAAGGGTCCCCAAAATTTTTAGAATAGGATAAGCCTTGCAAAACTTGGCCTAAGACCAACAATACTTGGACAATAATAGCTATAAAACACTACAACTGGCCACCCATCATCAAGTGAACTATCTACAACTTGATACAAAAAATAAAATTAGAACAGTGTTGGTGAGCTCCAAAGCCAACCAACACTCCCACATGGCTATGCACAAAATATTTCTTCATAAACAGTAAAAGCTTATAGAGCATCCGAAGCATGCATCACAAAATCCAATTGAAAGCCTTTGGAAAAATTATCTCTTCAAACAAATAAACCATTGAGAATTATACCCAGGTTTACCATAAAGTCAGTGTGGTAGTTTTCTTCTTTGAAGATATGCTTTATCTCCCTATCCTCTCTAGCTTGAAGAATTTGCCTAGATTCCATAATCACAACCTCAATGTTCCAACCAAGGACTAAATCACTTTTTACCAAGTTTATAATATTAAGTGAATATCCTTCAATACAAAATTTTTGGTACCCCATCTTGTCCACAAGTAGGAGACCTTGGTAAAGGGCTCTCTAGCCTCCATAACATGGCATGTCTCAATATCTAAAAATTTGGCATACACCAGTAGAAACCCATCTCTGTCATCCCTAAGCACCCCACTAGAACTATCATTATTGAGATTACCCTTTTAAGATCCATCGAAGTTTAGTTTAACCTAGCTTGGATAAGGATGTTCCCACCTCACAAGGACCTAGGTATTAGGACCAGCAAGACCAACAACCCTATTTCTCTATTGAAAGCTAATTTTCCTTTCGAGCTCAACCTCCTCAAATTTATTGTCCTCCAAAGCTAGAGAGGACACATTATCCAAGGTGGAAGCCAAGGATCTAGCACAAAAAAATGTAGGATCTCTTCGAAAGTTTTAAAAAAATTTACTATTCCTCTCCTTCCATACCTACTAGAAAAGATGTGGCAAAAAAAAGTTCTAAAAATATTTTAGCCTTGGAAAGTAAAAAGGAGATGGCCATTGAGCACAAACATCAACAAGCAAACTTGACACCACCCAACTCAGTCCCAAAAAGTTAAAAACATAGTTAATAACTTTCATAGAGAATGAGCCTTGAAACAATAGATGGCTTGTTTGTTTCTCATTAGAACCATAGAGGCAACATCTGTTTAGCATCGACCAAACTCTTTTTTTAAATATTTTTAATGGTAAAAATATTATTCTAAGTTGCCAACCATAAAAAGATATTCACGTTTGGTGTTAGATTCTTAAACCAAACTTTGAAAGGTGGGATCGATGGAGGAGTCTTGACAACCAGCAGATTGTAGGCAGACTTGACTAAAAAGGATCCAATATTTTCCCTTGCCTGAAGATCTCATCCTCTTCATTTCTTTGTTTAATGACCTAAAACTTCAACTTATTAGCAATTAGAATCTAAGATTCAAGTTTAGCATTGTTGAGAATAGACTGGTCTAATTATTTCCAAACCTTCAACCCATTAACCACCTTGATAAAGTTAGCCACCTTAGACCTAAAGACCAATTTTGGTCCTAGGCTCCAAACATGTCAGATTTGGAATCTACACAAGGGGTTGGTCCATCAACCAAATATCTTTCCAAAAATAAATCTTGAGTCCAATAGCCTATTTGTTTATAATTAAAAGGTTAGTTAACAATTATATATTAAAAATAAGAGTTAATTATATATATATTATGGAGGGGAGGAGAAGGATTTGAGCAGCGACGTCAAAGGGTTTTTGCAAAAAAAATATGAGCAGTGGCATCAAAGGGTTTTGCGAAAAAAAAATATGGTGCATGGTTGCTACTATGGAGTCGTGTCAAAGAAGCGAGATTTGAGCAACGATGTCAGACTTGAAAATGATCTCTAGTAGGAAGGAGCTGATAGACGAGATGCTGTAGGTGAGCCAGAAGGAGCTAATGAGAGAAGAGTAGATGATCGGGAAGGAGCAATTGTGGGATTAAATTCAGGTTTTGAAGGGCAATCTAGTGCAGAGTGTGGTTCAGTATCAGAGAGTAAAGAGTCATGAGGTGGGTTCTATAGTATTTTTGGGTGCTAGATACTAACATGGAATTGAAACAAGTTCCAGTGATGCAGTCACCTTGACAATATTAGAGTTGGGTAAATCAGGTGGGTCTTATTAGCTAGGACATCCTTCCAACCTAGGAGAGTCTTTTTCTAAGGTGACTATAAAAGGTTTTAAATCGAGTGATATGAAAATATTATTTAATATTACCCCTAAAGGTGATGAGATTCATATTCTTGACAAGCTCACAGATATTGCTATGGAAGATGGTTCTTGAAATATGGTAGGGAAATTCTAGGGAAGCAAATCCGATCTAGATTCCATTAGACATCAGGATTTGAAAAGTTTGAAGCCATTGGGGTCCTTGGATATAGTGGACATTCCAAAAAAAATTTCATCGTCAAGTTGAATTACGAAGAGGACTCAAAATAAATCTTGGGCATGGACCCCTGGTTCTATGAGAAAAGAGACCTACTTCTTTGCAAATGGGGTCATGATTTCATCCCAGAAACCCAAAAGGTGAATATATTTCTTCTTTGGGTAAGGTTTTTGGGTCTTCCTTTTCACAATTGGTAGGAAGAAATCTTTAGAGAGATAGCTAAAAGTATTGGTGAACTCATTCAAATCGACCAAGTGACTAGAACAAAATCCAGGATGGTCTTTGCAATGTTGTGTGTTATGATGGATTTGGAGGCTGATATTCCATCTTATATTAAGCTTATTTTGAAGGTAGGCACATGGACTCAGCCTATTGAATATAAAAATAGACCCATTCTATGTTTCAATTGCGATAAACCTGGTCATTTATCTTCGCAGTGCTCTAATATCCTTAACAAGAAATATAAAGTTTAACAAGAAAAATTTGTTGAAGGACAACCTAAGTAGACTGAGCCTAAAGGTTTGGGTCTTAAGGAGGTGGTGTACAACTATTCAAAGCCTTAGATTCAGACGATGCTTGGTAAAGAAGTGGTCTCTAAAACTCCAAATACTAATTTTTTTTGCTAAAGGACACAAAAACAATAAGTTCAGCCCAAGGAGAACCCACCTTGAGGGAGATTATGGGTAATAGGTAAAAGACCTTCTTATAATTTGGAGACCAATGAACATCTTCAGGTTAGTTTTTCTAGACCTATTTTAGGATCTTCTGGTCCGATTGTTATGCTAAAAAAATTGTATGATTGCTTGGGTTGTTACTTTGACTTTCCAAAAGATGTAATCCTGGAAGAAAAAATTACTCAAACTCTTTCCTTGATTGAGGAATTAGCCTAGTATCTGACTCTTGGGTCCTAGAAACCACAAAAAAAAGGATTATTTCTGGAATGGAGCACAAGGTGGATCGACCTTCCAATAAAACACATCAATCCAAAGATATGGATATAGATGTGGCAGATGGATCTCAAACCCTATTAAAAGTTGAAAACATTAAATAGATAGGGGAAAAAAACTTAATATTGAAACAATTTGTCATAAATACCAAGGCATTGGGGGTAAAAAAATCATAAAATTCGTAAATGAGATTCCTGTCATGGAACATTAGAGGTATGAATGGGACCTCAAAACAAAGGATTTTGTCTTCTTTAAGAAGGGAGGTTTGTACAGATACTGTTTACAAGAGACAAAGATGGATAGAATCCAAGTAGATGAGGTAAGAAATGTGGTTTGGAAGGAGGTCAACATTATGGTCAATTCGACATAAGGATACTTGGGGGGTAACATATAGAATTATTAAAGTAATTGGATAAACCATTTTGGTAACAGATAGAATTATTAACATGTTATTTTGTTGCAAGTTTTCAAGTTGAAAATGGATTTTGACCAACATTTACGCTCCTAACTCCAGAACAAATAAAAACTATCTTTGGTCCACACTTAGTTCAATGAGATAAGATTTTAAGAATGAGGCTTGGATTCTAGTAGGAGACTTCAACTCTCCTTTGTAACAGTCAGAAAATAAGAGGGGGATACAACAATCTTGAGAAGTATGGAAGAATTTGCTACTTTTATCAATAATCAAGAACTCATGGACTTAGAATTAAAAGGTTTCAAATATACGTGGAGTAATAAATGTCTACGGGCCCATTGCATAGAAATTACACTATATAGAGTGTTTATTTCCAAAGAGGCCATTCATTTGTTTGGTGACTCTTATCTCAACTCTTTTTCCAAGATCGTGTTTTATCATAACCCCCTTCACTTTGATCATGATTCTAATACTCCTTTCTTCTTGAGATCCTTCAAATTTGAATCCATGTGGCTCTCTCATCCAGAGCTGGAGGTAAGTATTAGGAGATGGTGGAACACCAGATTCTTTGGCCCACGTATTAATCAGGTGGTTGTTAAGCTAATACTCATAATAAAAATCTAAAAGATTAGAACAAATAAGTCTTTGGGTACATCTAGATTAAGAAAAAGGATCTCATATCCTAGTTACAAGCTACTCAATATTCATTGGAAGTGGATGTCTTCTCATAGAATAATAGATTGAAGGAGAGAAGAATATTGATTAAGCTTCATAATGTCCTAAGCAACGAGGAGATTTTTTGGCAATAAAAGTCTAGAGCTCTTTGGCTCAAATACTGAGATAGAAACATAAAAAAAAGTTCATTCCTCAATTCTTCATCACAAAATCCATAACTGGATCAGGGATATTCGTAAAGCAAATGGTTCTAAAACAAGGGATATCTCGGAAATTAGGACATATTTTGTCTCCTTATTTAAATATCTCTTCTATGAGACGAGTGCGAGAAGTGCTTTTGTGGAAGAAAAACTCCTTCAGAACATTCCTCACATAATGATTGAATAAATGAATGATAACCTCAACATTCTACTTAATTATGATGAAATTAAGAAAGTAGTATTTTTCGTGGAAGGACTTAAGACCCCTAGCCCAAATGGCTTCCCCCTAGTATTTTTTTAGAGGTTCTAGCATATCTATGGTAGTGATATCAGTGAAGCTCTAATGAACTTCAATCCATTGGAGTTTTGACTAGGAATTTAAATACCACTTTCTTGGCTCTAATTATAAAATCAATAGGTTTCATTAAGTTCAAATACTTTTGCCTCATTTGCCTTTGCAATACTATCTTCAAAATTTTCATTAAATATTTGGCTAACAGGGTTAAACCTCTCTTGTATCGTCTGATTGATTCTTCTCAAAGTGGTTTTATTTTAGGTCATCAAATCTTGGATGGATTTATTTCGGTTCATGAAATAATACATTTAGTGGATAAAAAGTGGTTGAGTAGGATATTTTCTAAAATTTGGCATGAACAAGGCCTATGACAAGGTCTCATAGGACTTTCTCCTTAAGGTCATCCAAAAGTTTAGCTTGGATAGGAGATGGATCTTTATTATCAAAACCTATATTTTATCAGCCATATTTCCAGCCCTTGTTAATGGCTCCCTTGTTGGGTACTTTTGTAGTTGTCATGGTATTATTCAAGGAGATCCACTCTCCCCTTATCTATTTTTTCTCATGGAAGAAGCATTAGGTAGGTCCCTTAAGACCTCCTCCTTTATGGTTGGTATCAAACCACCCTGAGCATGGAACTGATCTACCATCATCAATTCACAAATGATACTCTCCTCTCATTATTTACCTCAATTGCTCAAGCCTAAAAAATTAAAGAAATCCTCATTTGGTATGAAGAGGCAGTAGGGTAGAAGGTTAACTTTCTGAAGAGTAAAATCTTATTCTCAAATTCCTAGATTCTTAGGTAAAGAAGAATAGTGGTGGATTTGGGTTGTGAGATAGTGTATTGTCCATCGACTTACCTTGGGCTTCCTCTTTTTAAAGGAAGATGCAAGGAATATTTATGGGAGTTAATGGTGGAAAGGGTGTATTGCAAACTTATCAACTGAAAAGGATCTCTATTAAGACAAGTAGGTAAGGTTGTTTTGGTGAAATATACACTTCAAAGTATACCAATTTACTTTATGTACTTGTTTAATATGCTAGGTAAAAAAGTGTAGAAGACCATTCAAAAGTCCTTCTTGTGGTTTGGATCAGAGGAGAAGAAGAGATTCCACTTAGTAGCATGGGATTGAATCTGTAGAAGAAAGGATTTTGGAGGTCTAGGCTTGAGAAGGATGGACCAAATGAATAAGGTCCTAGTTGCTAAACAAGGTTGGCACCTGATCTAAAATAAATAGGTTGATTGGATTAATATTATAAAAGTAAAATATCTAAATAATGGGGAGCACATCCTATCAGACGATTTTCCAAAATTTGGGTCAAAATTTTGGCTTAGAATACATAATTCTAGGAGCAACATTAGAAAGGGAGGAATATGGAATGTGGGTAATGGCCATCTAATTGATTTTTGGTCAGATCCCTGGTTGATGGACCAACCATTGGCTTTGCTCCCAGAATTGGTAGTGGCTGAAGACTTTTACAGATGTACCTTTTATGGAATGTGGGTAATGGCCATCTAATTGATTTTTGGTCATATCTATGATTGAATATTATATCGAAACTACAAATCATAGGAAGATATGGAGACTTTTATTCAATCGTGACTTATCTCTGGCTGAGAAAATGACCCTTAAGAAGATCTTGAACCTCCTAAAGTTCCAATTTATCAAATCTATTGATGAAGCTGATAATATATTTTGGAAGGTGAAAAATTTAGGAGTAGTTTCTATGAAATCGATATATTTGCTCTTGGAGGACCCCAACCCCCCTTGGTTTTCAAGAATACTAGTTTGGCAAAAGGGATTAACCCCTAAGGTCAATTTTTTTCTATGGATTGTTATATAGAATAAAATATTGACCATAGATAATTTGTAATATTGAGGTACAATTATTCCAAACCAATGTTACCTCTATGGCTTGGATGTTGAGTTGGTACATGTCTTTATTTTGTGCCTATTCTCTAGGGATGTTTTCTCCTCATTTTTCAATTTGGTTGGTGTCTATTGGGTATAATCATTTCAAATGTATGATCTTTTATACTAGTGGGACCCTTCTTTATTTTCTCCATGACTTCATATGTTTTGGATATTTAGCTTGTATCTCGAAGGAAAGGAATTTGAAGGATTTTAAAAATGAAGCCAATACATCCATATCCATCCGTGCTAAGAGCATTGCAACAATAGTGGAGAATGTCTCTGCCATATCTTTGGATTCAGGTTCCTCTATTAGGGAATTAGCTCTAGAGCATGCTCTAGGGATTCAATTTTTAGAGGTCTACTACCCATTTGGATTTGAGTGGAAGAAGATAGATTTCATGGGAACCACCCCATATATGGTGGATTAAAATCAATTTTTATGGGGCCTCCAAGGATAACCCAAGAGAGGCAAGTGCAAGTGGTTTAATTTAGAATGACAACAAAGAACACCTTATCGCCTTTGTTGATAATTTGGGACCTCAATCGAGTCATTTTGTTGAAGCTCATGTTATCTTCCAAGGGATTTTTTTATTAAGTGGATTTCAGTAGAGTAAGATCATCATTGAGGATGATTCCCTTAATATCATCAATCTAGTGAAAGGTTCTCAAACTCCTAGTCCTTATGTTGCTAATATGATTTTTGAGATAAAAATAATCCTTTACACCTTTGAGGATGTGGTTTTCAAGCACGTGTCCAAGGTAATAAATCGACCGATTTCCTAGAAAATTGAAGGTTTAGCCAATATGGTCTAACTATTTGGAGAGAGGATTTGTCATCAAGTATCAATTATTCAGAGACTAGAGGTATCTCTACTGATATGGGGATAGGCGGGTCATATTTTGGAGGGCCTCAGTAAGGACAACCCATATATCAGCAAATAGTAACGACTAAGGGGCTATTTTTTGATGGGTCTTTCTAAGGTTTTTGGTTTTTATTATGGTTGTTATCTGTGCATGGGTGCCCCTGTGTGGGTTGATCTGTATGGGTTATGGGGGCTAGTTGTAGACCATTTGGTCTTCCTTTTGTCTATTTATTTTTTTGTGTCCATCTTGGTGGTGGCTATGTTGGTTTCCCCTATGTGGGTTCTAGATGTTGGTCTCTATTTAGCTTGCTAACATCCCTCTCCCTAATAGGATGTTAGCTATCCTTTTGTAATAAGGTTCGAGGATCCTTTCAAAACCCTTCTTTCAACTAATTATATATATATATAATATTTTAAGTTTTGATAAATAACATGTGTAAAAGGTATAAATTATATATATATATATATATATATATACACTAAATAAACAACCTCTTCATGCAAAGTCTTTGGACACTAAAATTTACCTCTACCACCATGTTGCAACATCTCGTGTTGGCCCCTATGTGTTCTTCTATAATTATTAGTCTATCATGATATAGGTTAACCATGGTATCAACTAATAGATTCAAGTTAATCTCACTTATTTTCACTTTGTCTCCTTTGTGTTGTGGGTTTGTCATTACATGATTCAATCTTTCCTAACCAACATGCACTTAGCTTTTTAATTCTCATCATTGGCCCCACAAAATATATTTATTTGAATTTTAAATTCTTAGACCACAAAATAAAAATAACAACAAAAAAAACTTATTTATATTTGAAGGCTTCCCTGGTTTTTTTCTTTTGTTTTTGTCTTTTTTGTATATTTACCTTTGTTTTGCACATGCACTCAAATCTATCATCTATATTAAAATTTACCTTTACCAATTGAATTTACTTCTAATTATTATTATTTAAAATTTTAAAGAAAACAATTACTTTATATTAATATGTTTAATGAAATCCTGTAATATCACACTAAATCATAATTTTTTTATAAACATGCTAATATTATCATATTAATTTAATTTTATGTATGCCTTTTATTAATAAATATATTATTCCGTTATTATTTTCAAAAGACTTTTTATTTTCTATTATTGTATTTCTATTACTTTTATTAAAATTTAAATAAATCTATATGGACACTGTATTTACACTCTCAATTTACTCATAAAAATTCAATCATCGAAGAAAATTTATAAATGACTTAAAAAAAAGAAGTTTAATCTAATACTAATCAGAGAGCACAAAAACCAACAATTAACATATTAAAAAATATAGAATCATCAAACACCATTCATATATAGTCGTCTAATCTAATAGTAATTAGGAGAGGACAAAACCCAACAATAACATTATAGAATTATCAACCACTATATATATATATAAAATAACTTCACATTTTGGTTTTAGTTTTTTTTAAAGGTGGTGTGCGGTTATCTAAATTTAAGATTAACTTTCTCTTATGAGAAATCATCGTAAAATGAAGATATTCAACCTAAATCTAAATGATAAAGGTTTCTCACAAACCAAATCCATGGGAAGGTGCTAACTTGCTTACAGGGAGCCCTAGTAAGGTTTGAAGGCTCAAGGCTCATAATTCAATAGACAATTTAAAATTGCAATGCAAGATTGATAAGATGGATAGAAAATTTTAAATAAAAAAGTTTTTGTAGAACATTTTAATTATGTATTGTATTGTTAGTATTTTATTTTTATAACCTTTATGAGAAAAAAGACCCTTATTATATGAATGAAAACTGTGATCCCAATTATACCAATATTATACTTAATATAATTAAAAAATTAAACCAGACCTTCATTTTCGAGGGCTAACTATAACTCTAGACACGTTAGTCTAAGATTTCTATGATTTATATTGATATTGCAGCCTCCTTTTCCATACCAAACTCTTAAGCAAAGAAATCATTTAGAGTGTCGGGTCTATGAAATTTTTTAGTTAGCGAGTTGATGGGACATAGACAACTCCATTGTTTGGCACGTTCCTCGTCCATGTATTTTGAAAGGGATTGTTAGAAGGAATTTTTATATGTCTGCTTGTTCTGGTGTAATTGATTTGAAAGCTATTTTGTTTGCTTCCATAACATGAAACATTGATTTCTATCATTTACGTAATTATTGCTCAAGAAGCCTCGATGTAGAGAACAGGAATAATACGACTTCACCACAGTTGAAAACAACAATAACTATTAACGATCGCTGAGATGTGATGTTATAGAACGAAAATTATGTTCGGTGGAGTGACATAAAGCAGCGGAATCTGTAGAATTTGGACTATTATTGGTACAAATGTATACTCGATATGAAAAATAACAATGGTGACATTAAATGGGCGTGGGCTCCGTAGTATTTATTGGGAACAGTGTCGATGAAAACGATTTTTTTGCAGAATAAATAATTACCTAAAAAGATTCACAAAATAGCTGATTTGATGATGTTGTTGCTTTTAATCTCTCCTCATACATTTTATAGTGGTTTGAATCAGATAGGCCAAAACCAAACCACGACTTTAACTAGTTTTATATTTGCATGCTTTTCTTTATCTACCTGCCAGATTCTACTTTTTCAACTTAACACAGTAATCATGCACACGAAAATGATTTCAGCAATTAAGTCTGTTTCATACTACACTAGAGCTTTTGAAATTCATGCAACGATGGATGGATTTGACCCATTTTTTAGGTCTATATCGAACTTTCTTCATGCCTACATCATTTGATTGTACCCTTGCGTTCAGGATGTTTAGCTTTGCCTGCCTATCAACAAAAAGAGCTTTTTCCTATTGATATGATTAAAAGCATTATTGATTTTCATGGCGTTGTGAGCGAGATGCGTTTGTTATAAAAGTTAAAAGTTTGAGTTTCTTTGACGATGTTCTGTGTATGAATATAGCCTTTAAAAAAAAAAATTCTTCTTTTAAACATATATTATCATTACAATAATTATGTGAAGGAAAGAAATCAACCTAAGATCACATCATATCTAGCCGATATATCAAAGAGTCCAATATTTTAAAAAGAAAAGACTTTACAATCATTTCAAAGAAAAGAATAAACACATTGAAGCAAAACGTGTATAGCGTTGAAGTTGCCATGTTGGAGCATTTAGGAAATAGAGAAATTAAGTTTAATATTATTCCTAGCCCCTATGTTGGTGGATTTGACTCTTTCCTAACTAGCTATAACAATATTTTGTTTTGGCTGTTATAGTTGGTCAAAAATATTTGACCAAATTTAGCAAAAAGGCATTTTCTTCCAATTTGTTGCTTTCTTGCATTATTTGTTACACTTTTTTCTCTTAGTGCCATGTCATCTATGGAGTTTCATAGTAGTTCTTTCATCCATCCACTATAAGTACATGATAATTTGAACGACTCAGGTTTCCATATCAGGTCATAGTCTTGTTTGGCACCACAATATAGTTGTTATGTTCTACAGGTTTTTGTTTTGTTTTGTGTCTAGTGAATGGAATCAGGTCTAATATTATCTGAATGAACATAGTCTAACACCTCCTTCAACTATTATTCTAGGTAAGAAATGAATCTGAAACAAGATTCCAACTTCTACCAAAATCTTTAGTTATGTACAAAACTAAATAACCTTGTATTTTATTGCAAAAGCTTGACAAAAATCAGCAAATTGGTCTTCTATTACCTATCTTGGTAGATGATTGCACTTTCTCTAAAGAAGTTAATATTTCCTCCTAACTACTCTATTAACCACATAACTAATGCAATAATAAAATAAGTCATATCCTAGTAGTGCAAAATGTGGTAAGAGGTAAAAAATGAGGTAT
The DNA here is from genome assembly GCA_028583015.1 of Wollemia nobilis. Lineage (NCBI taxonomy): Eukaryota > Viridiplantae > Streptophyta > Pinopsida > Araucariales > Araucariaceae > Wollemia > Wollemia nobilis. Next base: position 9,176,944 of record JAQPPZ010016874.1, read on the forward strand.
TTTTTGTGCCTCATCACTCCACCCAACCTAATTGGAGGCATGACCTCATGTCTCAATGAGTCTTCTTATAAAATGCACTTCGAAGGCCCATCCCTTATTTGAATTACTGCGCTTGCCAAGGTTTGTAGGAGAATTTCATGAGGAGGTTCAATGATTAGCATGAATACACCTTCAAAACATTGTGCTATCATCTATCTAGTTCGAGCCTCAACTAACTGATTATGCAGTTGATCAATTCTTTGTTCTTGTTCTGTAGTAGGATTTCAGTCACTTTCAATCTAGTCTACAGAGCCTAGATAACCATATTTTCCCATTTTAGGTCTAGGTCCTCCATGTTCTTATCATATTCATTGCTCTTGTTAAGTTATCCTATTTTTTGGGCTGAACAAGGGAGGCTATGGAATAGGTGTTTCCTTAGAGCTTTATCCCAAAACTAAAGGTGGTACAACCTCAAAAGGTGTAGGTTGTGGTGGTTCTTCCATGGCTACTATTTTTGGTGGTGCATCTTCCTCTTCCCTTTGTTCTTCCTGTATTGAGCAATTAGAGATGACTCTCTATTGTTATCAATAGCTTCAACTTTAGCCTATGATGTATGAGTGGAGGGTTGCTACTTTCTGTTTAGCAACTGATGCATGATTTATTTATTTGCATCTAAGGTGAGAAAACTCTAATTTTTTTATGGCTTCCAATTCCTTGAGAGTAACTGATGTCTAAATGCATCCCATCATTTTTTTTTTTGAGAATTCCAAGTATTATTGAGCGGCATTCCAAGCATTGTGGAGCCATCTCCTACATTTTAGGGGATAATTTCCTCTATTTTTGGCACCTTTTCTTAAATGAGGATTTAATTAATATTTTATTAATTAAATATTCCTCAAATATTGGGCGGCCATATTTTAGGAGGATTTATTCATTGTTTAACTCCAAAATTTGCTCCTTTGATCACTCCTAAAATTTAGGAGCTTTTGTAGTTGACTAGTCATAGTGGGAGTTGTAATGCATAAGTTGCTCCCAATAATTATCCTAAATTATCCTATGCACATGCACATGCTTTATTTTTTTAGCATATCCAATAAAGCATCTTGCATGATGCTCATAACTAGTTGATAATTTTAGGATATTCCAAGCTTTTCTGTGCATTGGAATTTTGGGTATTTTATACCTTTTCTTCTCTTCATTATTGTAATAGAGATTTCAGAATACAAGTGGAGAGCAAAAATATTGTCATATTTTTGCCATATTTCCCATACAGTTGGTGTGTTGGAGCTCTTCTACAATTGCAGTTTTTACATTACAATTGTAGTTTTTTATTCAGCCATTAGATGTACAAGATTTCTCTACCATTTGTGGTTTATTATCTTTGTACTTTGCAGGTCTGATCATATTATGGATTCAGCCATTGATTGCTGATTTTTTAGTCCATGTTATTGCTGCAATAAATCAGAAATTCCAGCCATCTTATTTTGTATTCAATCTCATAATATTTTGTGCAAGCTAGTAGAGGTTCCTTTGTCTCTTCTACATAGCATTAAAATCTTCATTTGGTATCAGAGCCAATATTTCTATTGGGTTAGAGAATTTTTCTTGTTATCATGGCACAAAATGGGGCTAGTACTGTTCCCCTTCAGATTCCCATGTTTAAGGGTGAAAACTTTGAATATTGGAGTATTCGCATGAAGACTTTTTTATTTCACAAGATTTGTGGAGTTTTGTCTCGTAGGGATACTCTAAACCAGCAGATGAATCAAATTTCAATGCTCTTACTTCTGATGAAATGAAGGAGTTGATGGAGAATAGGAAGAAGGATGCAAAAGCTCTTTTTGCAATTCAAAGTGGGATAGATGTTTCTATCTTTCCCAAGATTGTTGAATGTTCACAATCAAAAGTTGCATGGGATACACTAGAAAGTGCCTATAAAGGATCTTCTAAGGTGAGAATAGTTAAACTTCAACTCTTAAGGAGGGAATTTGAATCCTTATGCATGAGTGAAAATGAATCCATTGAGGTTTTTATCACTAGAGTTCAGAATGTTGTAAATTCTATTCATTCACATGGAGAGATTCTTGATGATACAAGAATAGTTGAGAAGGTGTTGAGAAGCCTTCCTAAGAAATTTGATCTGGTTACCATAGCTATTGAAGAATCTAGAGATTTAGCAAATCTAACTCTTGCTAAATTACTTGGTAGCCTTCAAACATATGAGCATAGGATGAGAGATAGAGAAGAAGTCCTTGATCAAGCATTTCAAGGCAAGTTGAAATTGAATGAACAACAAGCCCATACAAAAGAGTCCTCATCTACCACTTCAAGATCATCTTCTTCAAGAGGCCATGGGAGAGGCCATGGTAGAGGACGTGGAAGAGGTAATGATAAAAGTCATGATTCAGCCCATAAGCATTGCAATTATTGTGGTAAGGATAATCACATTGAAGAGCAATATTTTAAAAAGAAAAAACATGAAAAGAAAGCAAATTATAGTGAAGAAAAAGGTGAACATCTCTTTCTCACTTTGAATAATTTTGAGTCTATTGAGAATCATTCATGGTATCTTGATAGTGGATGTTCAAATCACATGACGGGAAATAAAAACCTCTTTGTTGAACTTGATAACAATTTTACTGGACAAGTCACATTTGGTGATAACAATCAAGTTGATATAGTAGGAAAAGGGACTCTTGCCATTAGAACAAAGAATGGTAAGATATTTTACATGCATGATACATTTTATGTACCAAGGCTGAAACATAATATTTTGAGCATTGGACAATTATGCTCAAAGAATTATAGAGTTGTTTTTGAAAAGAATGTTTGTAGAATCCAGAATGTGTCTAACAATCAAATTATAGCTGAAGTTTTGATGGTAGAAAACAAGATGTTTGTGTTGAAAATGTAGCCAGTAGGTGAATGCTTGAAGAGCACCATTGATATGGCATGGCTATGGCACAAGAGGTATGGACACCTCAATTTTGGCTCCTTGGATGGAATCCAAAAGAAGAGTCTTGTTAGAGGACTGCCCACTTTCACAAAGCCTCTCAACACAGTATGTGAAGGATGTCTTTTTGAAGAGCAACATTGAGAGAAGTTTCCTCATCATAAGTTCAGAGTTCAGAAACCATTGGAGTTAGTGCATGTTGATCTATGTGGACCTATGCAAACCTTGAGTTTAGGTAAAAGCAAATATTTTCTCTTGTTTGTTGATGATCATACAAGAATGTGTTGGGTTTATTTCTTGCATGAGAAATCACAAGCTTTTGACTATTTTAAGAATTTTAAGGCTCTTGTTGAGAAGCAATCAGGTTCTTGTATTAAGACCTTAAGGATAGACCATGGAGGTGAATTCACCTCAAATGAGTTCCTAGAGTATTGCAACAACCTTGGAATCAAGAGGGAGTTGACTATTGTTTACACTCCTCAACAAAATGGAGTGGCAGAACGGAAAAATAGGACCATTGTGGAGATGGCCCATTGCATGTTGAAAGAGGAGTTACCAAATAATTTTTGGGCTGAAGTTGTCCATACATCTATTTACATTCTCAATAGATGTCCTACAAAGTTGGTACAAGATTCTACTCCCTATGAGCTTTGGCATGGTAAGAAGCCAAGCATTGGTCATTTGAGAATTTTTGGTTCTACATGTTATGTGCACATTCCTGAGAAAAAGAGAAGGAAGCTTGATGAAAAATCCATCAAATGCATTTTTGTGGGCTATTCTATTGAATCTAAAGCTTTTAGATGTTTTGATCCTATTACTAACACCATGCATGTTAGTAGAGATGTGGTTTTTAATGAAGGGGATGGATATGAGACACACAAAGATGATGGTGTTTCCCCTCATATTGATGACTCAGCTCCTCATGTTCATGATGAAGCCTTGCTGCCTAAAAATGAAGAAAAAACCAACACTCCATTAAAAGGTAACATTGGTACAAAAAGGCTCTCTAAGTATCATCCACCTAGTCAAATGTTGGATGATGACTATACAAGAAGAGTGACTAGATTGCAAGCAAATAAAGGTGAGAATGTGATTAATTATGCTTTGTTGTCTTCTTCTTATGTTGAGCCCTCTAATTTTAGAGAAGCATGTGCCAATGAATATTGGGCAAAGGCTATGGAGATTGAAATTGAACAAATAGAGAAAAATGATACTTGGGAGCTAGTTTCTCCTCCAAAAGACAAGACCATTGTAGGTGTGAAATGGGTCTACAAGCTGAAGTATAATATTGATGGAAGCATAGCCAAACATAAGGCAAGGTTGGTTTCCAAAGGCTATGTTCAGCAAGAAGGTATTGACTATGAAGAAAATTTTGCACTGGTTGCAAGACTGGAAATGGTAAGGTCTCTACTTGCACTAGCTTCACATCTTGGTCTTGTTGTGTATCAAATGGATGTTAAATCAGCATTTCTGAATGGATACTTGGAAGAAGAAGTGTATGTGAGTCATCCACAGGGATTTATAGTTGTTGGTCATGAATAAAAAGTGTACAAATTAAAGAAATCTCTTTATGGGCTTAAGCAAGCACCTAGAGCTTGGTACTCTAGAATTGATAATTACTTGCATGAGAATGGTTATGAACGATGTTCAGCTGAAAGTACACTTTATAAAAAGGTAGATGGATCAGATTTTATTGTCATTTATTTATATGTTGATGACATAATCTTCTTGAGCAGCTCCACCAATTTTTTGAAATAGTTTAAAAGGGCCATGATGAATGAGTTTGAGATGAGTGATTTGGGCACTATGCATTACTTTCTTGGTATGCAAATCATGCAATCAGCTGAAGGTATTTTCATTACTCAATCCAAATATGTTGATGATCTTTTGGTAAAATTTTCTATGAGTGATTGCAAGCCAGTTAGCACTCCAACAGTTGTGGGATGCAAGTTGATGAAAGAGGATTCTACTCCTCTTGTGGATGCAACACTATATAGATCACTAGTTGGTAGCTTGATGTATCTTACTGCTACTAGACCGGATATCATGTTTTTGGTTAGCTTGGTAGCAAGATATATGCACTCTCCTCATGAGTCTCATTTCAAGGTAGCCAAGAGAATCCTTAGGTATGTGAGTGGTACTAAGTCTTTTGGTTTATGCTATTTTGCTACTAACTCTTGTGATCTAGTGGCCTATACAGATGCAGATTGGGCAGGATGTCTTGATGATAGAAGAAGCACTTCTAGATATGCCTTCTTCTTTGGAGGCAAGTTGGTTTCTTGGAGCAGCAAAAAGTAACAAATAATTGCTTTATCTACTGCTGAAGTAGAGTATATGGCTGCCTCTTCCACTTGCACTCAAGCTATTTGGATGGCTAGACTCTTTGAAGAGTTTGGAATGGAGATTGCTTCCTCCATAAATATTTATTGTGACAACACCTCCACCATCTCCATGATGAAGAATCTAGTGTTTCATAGTAGGAGTAAGCACATTGATATTTGACATCACTTCATTCATGACTTGGTCCAAGATGGGTTCATTGCTTTTGAGTTTTGCAAATCAGAAGATCAACTTGCAGATATTTTTACCAAGGCATTGGACAAAGAAAAATTTCAGAATTTGAGGACCTTGATTGGTGTTGGAACCATTGACATCAAGAGGGAGAATGAAGAAAATTTGATGTCTAAATGCTTCACACCATGTTTTTTGGAGCATTCCAAGCATTTTGGAGCCATCTCCTACATTTTAGGGGATAATTTCCTCTATTTTTTGGCACATTTTCTTAAATGAGGATTTAATTAATATTTTATTAATTAAATATTCCTCAAATTATCCTATGCACATGCACATGCTCATGCTTTATTTTTTTCATATCTAATAAAGCATATTACATGATGCTCATAACTAGCTAATAATTTTAGGATATTCCAAGCTTTTCAATGCATTATTGGTGTTGGAACCATTGATATTAAGAGGGATAATGAAGAAAATATGATGTCTAAATGCTTCCCATCATGTTTGTTTAGAGCATTCCAAGCATTTTGGAGCCTTATCCTACATTTTAAGGGTTAATTTTCTTTATTTTTGGCACATTTTTTAAATGAGGATTTAATTAGTATTTTATTAATTAAATATTCCTCAAATTATCCTATGCACATGCACATGCTCATGCTTTATTTTTTTCATATCTAATAAATCATATTACATGATGCTCATAAGTAGCTAATAATTTTAGGATAATCCAAGATTTTCAATGCATTGGAATTTTGGGTATTTTATACATTTTTTTCTCTTCATTATTGTAATAAATATTTCAAAATATTTTGTATTAAATTTCATCTTATTTTGTATTAAATATCTTAATATTTTTGCAAGCTAGTAGAGGTTTCCTTTTCTCTTCTAAATAGAATTAAAAATTTTAGTAACTCTCCAAGTCTTCTTATGACCTTTCCTTTCTAAAACCATTAGGGCTTCCTGTTTATTGATTTTCCTTATCTTTTTCTATAGGTTTCGAAGGCATTGCCCCTATTTTTCTTGTCTCTATTTCATTTGACTCAGGAACCCTTATACCTAATTTTGATTCTATTTCATGTGAATCAAGAAGGTCACAAGGTTCCCAAGGAGTCGACAATGCTTTAGAGTCTTTGGGCATTGATTCTTCTATTATACCCTTATTTCATCTCTATTTCTTAGGCACCCATTTTAATGTTTTTGCCTCCTATTTATATTTATTGGGAACCAATTTTAATGCTTTTTCCTCCTTACACTATTCCTACAAACACTTTGGAATGTTATTCGGTGTGTTGCACTTCTTGGTGGGCTTCTTTGATTTTGGTTCAGAGGGTTATGGTGCATTCAATTCTTTGTCCTATACTGGATTTTAAGAGTCATTGGGCTATTTTAGTGTCTTTGTGACACTGGCATCCTTTGGTACCCTACTCTCATTTTTCTACTGCCTATGCCCCTTTGATTTCAAAAAATTTTGCCAATATTTCTCACTACTTTTGCTAATCCCAAAATGATATGACATAATAGTTGTATCAAATTGTGATTCATTATATGGAATTTGCCTTCCCTAAATTGAGAATCCATATCATGTAGGGATATTAATGTGAAGATAAATATTATCCTCACCATGGTGTAGATCGATGAGTATATCTAAATGTGAACTAGACAACACAACAAAATATCCATCGTAGGTTAGATATTTCATCACCCATAGAGTATCATCATCCCATGGTCTAGGCAAGTTGTTTTGCCTATGTAAATTATAGTGATTGTTGCAAATATCATAAATTGGCTCTAGGTCTCCCTCCTTCCAACATGGTGAGGATTTTTATGGTCCAAAAAACTCTTGATTAGCTAGCAATAAACATGTTACTTTTCTAAGTACTACAGGATTCATGGGAATTTTGACCCCTCTAATCTTAGAAAACCCATCATGTAGGCTTCTAGTAAAATCTTCTACAAGTACAATATAATACCCTTCAAACCATAAAAAAAATGACAACCATCCTACATGTTCAAAAATATATTCTACTTCTAGGTTTTACAACAATTCGATAATGCTCTTTGGTTTAGACCTTCTTTTCTAGCCCGTGTTTATATCTCTTAATTTCTCTATAGGGGTTGGCTAGTTTGTAAAAATATTTAAAGCACAATGGGTGGTAAAGGGAGGATGAAAATAGTAGAGCACTATTTACATGTACATGGGAAAAGTGATCCATTTACTTCTACCACCTCATCATCATTTATTGAAATGGGGTAACTTCAAAGGTAGATTCCTATCTAACCATCAAGTCCCACTTGGATGATGGGTAAATACTAGGGAATATGGAAAAAATTGTTCAAGATACATGCACACAAAGTGATTTTAAATTTCCTATGATGGCATGTTTCCCATGCAAATAGTGCCTTCTTTTTTTGACATTGGAGTCATCCTATTTTTCTTCCTAGTTTCCATGCAAATCATCATGCTATCATCCTTCTTGTATCAATATATGGATAGCACATGGAAAATTTAAATTCTTTGTATTTTTAAATAGACCTTTTCCATAGGTTCAAGGTGTAGAAAAATTGGTTCCCCCAAACCCCATAAGGGTGGAATAGGTCCAAGGTTCAAATATCAGGTCTCATCGGACTGAATTCTTATCCCTTTCATGGTGATTTCAATGGCGTAAAATGTTTTAAATGATCATGGCATGGTGGTTTTTAGGGGTAAAATACACAGATATTTGTGTGGCAGCTTTCGGGGTGGACTACATAGAATATTGTGGTAGCCATAAAAAACAAGAAAACCTACCTGTTTTCATGGTGGCTACCGATTCCACCATATAAAACAAAAAAAATAGACATTTTCCATACAAGCACATTATCCATTATATGCTAGAAGATCCTTTTCCATTTTTGAGTGACATCATGGTTTCCTACAACTTCTACTACCGCTCAGACAAGTCTGGTGCCCAACTAAAAGGTATTGAAAAAAATTTTATGCCAAGTAAGCAAACCCCAATCTACCAAGTCCTCTATGAAGCCTCTCTTTTGTTCACCATAGGCTATGAAATTGCTATAATTATAAAACAATTATGAGATCAAATAAAGTAAAAGAAGAAAATATATACCTTACTATAAGAGATTGGTCATAATGCCTTTAAAGGGTAAGGACCTTGATTAAGCCAAAGATAATATAGGGTTAACATGAGACAATATTTACAAGGGCACACACCAAAATGCAATTTATTTTTCACGTAGAAGGAACCACCATTTATGGATTTCAACTCACGTCCTAGTTGCATCCACAAGGGATTTTTACAACCAGGTTTTTATTTTAAAGACTAGCATGTCAAAAACTAGTTTTCATATTAGTCTTGGACTAATAACACCACCAAGGGGGTTTTCACTATTGGATCATATTTTTCAATACAATAGGACATAATAATTTTTTTATTTTTCATGGAAGAGGAGGTTTCCTCGAAAAAATACATATTAGATTTTGAGAACAAGTAGAAACGTCTTCCTTTGATATTGATAGACGGTATATAACTTCAAGTGATGTCTATTAACCACCATATATCACCTTGAGACATCAAAAGATACTATTTTCATGCCATCATTCTCAAAAACTTGATCGATTCTATATGGTCCTAACCATCAAAAAACTTGATCGAGACTGAAGCTTTCCATTGAAGTCAAGGTAGCAAGAATCAAAAAATGCCTAATAACCTAGTTTGTATTGATTAATTTTTATGTGTTTATAATGGCATATCTTTAATTATCATTGGATCATCATCATATAGTGAATGGAATCCCTTCATAGCTCATCAAGTGCACTAAGTTGTAGAACTTTTTCCTATTTTACCTATGACAACTCAATACCAACATCAAGTGCAATGCATAAAGTTTGTAATTCAAATTCAATAGGCAAAATGAGTTTCTTTCCATACACTAATTCATAATGGATGAGTCCAATTCTAGATTACCAAGTAAAATTATAAGCCAACATGACCTCTAATAGTCTATTGGCCCAATCTCTCATATATGAAGCTATTACTTTTGTTAAAATATTTCCTAGTTTCATATTAGTAACTTTGACTTGGCCATTGGCTTATGGGTGGTATGGTAAATACTTTTTATGTTTTACTTGGTAAGATTCCATTAATGAATGGATAACATGTGATACAAAATAGGGTCTCTAATCTAGCACAATCTCACAAGGAGCACCATAACATTGAAAGATATGTTCATATCATCTACTTTGTCCTTGTGAGTATGTTGAAGTGCGACTACTTCAGCCCACTTAGTTACATAATCTATGTATAATAGGATATGTTGTTTTCCTTGATATGGTGGATTAATAGGTCCTACAAAATCTATGCCCCATTTCTCAAATGGTTCTATAACTAATTGAGGTTGAAGAGGTATTTCATTTTGTGTCATAGGTTTTCCCATTCTTTGACATTGATCACAATGGAAAATGTATTTCTTCATGTACTTATGAATTGAAGGCCAATAATATCCTACTCCAAGAAAATTTTATGTGCCTCATTTTTTCAAGCAATATCCTTCGAAAGACTCATCATGACATACCTAGAGGATATCATAAACATCATTTTCCCTCACACACCTTTACAAAATATGATCAGGTGTAGATATAAACAATAGTCCTTTTATCCATTAGAAAGATAAACTTTGTTGCACTAGTTGGTGTATTTTATTTGGAATGAGGTGGGAAGGAATATTCCTAGTTACCAAGTAGTTGGTAATATCTTCAAACCATGGAGAGAGAGCAGATTTTGCAAACAAATGTTCATCAAGGAAAGAATAATCCATTGGTTCTTTATCTATAGTAGTATTTAGTCTCAACAAGAAATCAACAACTACATTTGCTCTATTGAGTCTATCTACAATAGTGATATCAAATTATTAGAGTAGCAATAACCATTTGATCATTCATCCACTTACCATTGGTTATTCATTAAGTACTTAATTATGGAGTGATCAGTATCCACATACATAAGGTATCTTGTGATATAGTGACCAAATTTGTTAATGCCATAAACTACTACCAAAACTTATCTTTAGGTTGTAGTGTAATTATTATTAGCACCTGTTACGTTTTTACTAATATAATATATAGCATAAGTTTTCTTGCTTTCCTCCTCTTGTTGACAAAGGACAATATTTATTGTGGTGTTAGAAGCATTAGTATGGATGTGGAATGGAATATTTTGATCAGTTCTTCATAGTACTCATGTGGTGGCCAAATTTTCCTTGATGGATTTGAATGCATCTTGGCATTCCTTGGTCCTTTTAAACTCAACATTTCTGGTAAGGAGGGTAAATAATGGAGTAGTGAGCTTGCTAAAGTTTTTTATAAATCACCTATAATAACTAGCATATCCTAAGAAGCTTCTAATATCTGTTTGAGTATGAGGTGGAGGTAACTAACTTATGAATTCTATTATTTAAGGGTCTACTTTGATACTTTGTGCCAAGATATAATGTCCAAATATTATACCTTTATTCATCATCATTAAGCATTTTTTTTTGCTTAAAGATAGATTATGGGCTTTGTACCAAGTAAAGACTCAATATTGACTATGGAGAGCTTCATTGATGGTATCCCCATAAAATAAGAATTCATCCATAAATTCTTTCACACATTTGTTAGTGAAATATACCAAAATATAAATAAAACCCACTAAAAAGTTGTGGGAATGTTGCACAATCCAAAAGGTAAGACTCTATAGGTGAATGTTCCTTAGGGGCATATGCAAGTTGTTTTATCTTGATTTTTTGGTGCCACATATATTTTATTGTATCCACTAAAACCATCTAGAAAACAAAAGTATTTCTTCTTAGAGATGGTATCAAGCACCTGATCTATGAAAGGTAATGAAAAATGGTCTTTTCTATGGCCTTGTTAAGTTCTCTATAGTACACACACAATCACATTTTTCCATTCTTTTTGGGAATAATAACCAATGGTGAGATCCATTTGCTATCAAATATTGGGTAGATAAACCCTACATATAGTAGCTTTTTAATATCATTATTTACCATATCCCTCAAAGTAGGATATATCCTTCTTTGGGGTTTACATATAGGTTTCTTCTTAGTAGAATAAATTATATGAGTGCATATGTCAGGGTGGATTCCCTTAATATAATTGTATTCCCATGCAAATGCATGAACATGTCAACTTAAAAAATTGAATAACTTGACATCTTCTACATCTAACAACCAACTATTAATGTTGACATATTTCACTTGTTGTAATTCTAATTACTTAGTTCATGGTAGAACTGAATTAACTCCTTTGCTCACCAATGAGTTTAAAGGACAATGGTTGGGTAGTAAGGAATTAAAAAATTAATTATTCTCATTGAAAGTAACTCTTGTAGGAGTGATATTAATGAAAGTAAATATAAAATGTATGAGGAGATTCCTTTGTTGTTTATGTGGTAAAGTGAATGAACGATCCTATAGTGATACAAGTGACAAATTTTTAGAGGTTTCATTATTGTCTTTCCATAGAAACCTATGGATTGTAGTCCCCTCATCATCTAAATAAGGTTCACTAAAATAATCCATCAAAATGATTTCATCCTTAAACATAGATTCTTCTAATATATCTAGCTCTTCTACATGCTCTTTCACTATCACCATAGCTAAACAAGCAATATTATTATGTTCCTCATGTTTTTCCACCCATATAAGTCTTGATAAATCCATGGAAGCTCTAGTTGGAGGGTATATAAACATATTTTTAATATCAAACATATTAGAGATAGTCATATCCCTTGAATGATAATCTAACGATAATAATAGCCAACTAGTGTATTCTAAGGATTATGGATAACCGCTCATCTTAGTCATTGGTTGGAGAACCATGAAATCAATAGGGTATTCCCATGAACCTACAACTACAAGTATATATTTTTCTAATCCCCCAGGTTGTATTGTAGATTGATATGTTAGCTAAAGGATAGTGGAAGTTGGTTACATATTATTCAAGGGTAATTTATTCATTGTTTTTATAGTAATGAGAATTATTGTATCTCCTAAGTCAATCAATACATTGGGTATGTTTGTGGTACCGATGGAAAAAATAATTATAGGATTCCTAGGATCTCCAAATTTTGGTGGACTGAGCTTACCTACAAAAAGGTTGGCCAATTTTCCATCTACTTGTATGATTTTCGGATAATCCTTTAGTATCCTTCTAGGATATTTAATGCACATATCTTAGATGACCTTGTTGAAGATCGATATATCCTTGATTTCTTGTAGTAATGGGATTGTTATGTTTAATTACTTTTATTCTCCTAACAAGGTAGATTCCTTAGATTTCTCTTATTTAGGCTCAAATATTTCAAGATATTGTGCTTGGTGAATTTCTAGAGGAATTTTTTTTGGAAGTTTTTCTTCTTATTTATTTCTTAGTTCAAAAATTGGTAGAGTATTTCACTTTTCCTCTTAGAGTTCTATCTTGGGAGACTCTATATCAGGCAATATATTTCTCGAGTGAAGTTGCAAGTTATCATAGTTGATGCATTGATATTAACTTTGCCATTATTCTCTTCATTTAAGCTAAAATTTGCTTGCCTATTATTATTTGAGTTGGCCATAGGTTGAGATAGTAGTAGATGTTGTGATTATACCACTTGAGAGACACCCAGTGCATCCTGATAGCAACACTTTTTGTTAATCTTGAAACTGTCATTGTCCCCCATAAAATCGATTATATTGTGATGGTCTTGACCAATTTTAATTCTAATTTGACCATGATTGATATGGAATTTATTGCATCCATGGTGGATTGAACCATATTTGGTTTTTCTATTTAGGATATGGGGAAAAAGGGTATTGACCCAATTTTTATTGTGGTGGGAGCATGTTCCATGGAGTATTCCATGGATTTTGTGCCTAAGATGCTCTTTGATTATGTGAAAATTATTCCATTGTTCCATGTAATTGTTTTCCTCTATATTAGGAGGACTTCTTCCAAAGTTAGCCTTGGTTCCTAGTAAAATATCACACTACTATATAGGGTGACCTTGTTCACAAATAATATAAATATTAGTATTGTTAAGAGGGCATTCTTATAAGCATGTTTTTGCCTACATCTTGGATATTATATGGCCAATGGCTCATTGGCCTTAGTTTTAGCTTGTATTTCATCCAATTTTTAGTTTAAGTTTAGGAGAATATTAGTTTTAAAATTATAAAATTCTTCTAATAGTTCTCCTACCTCATTGCCACTCTTCCCCACTTGGTTTCTATGTGTTACTTTACTTGTTCTAGAGTAGTTTCAACATAGTTCCATAATATTAGAAATATTTAGCTTAATCACGTCACCTTTCCCCATGGGGTTTAATATGTCCCTTGACTCATATTATAACCATCATAAGAATATATTTTTTATAAGTTATAGGTCCATACCTTCCCCACATATTTTTTGAATAAAAAGGAATCTATCAAGGTAATCCTCAAGAGTCTCATCCTCATTTTGTTTTATCGTACTCGGTTCTTCCTTTTGATCCTTGATATGCTAATAATCTTAATATCTTTCTAAAAATACCTTTTTCATATTATCCTAGCTATATATGCATTTTGAATATAACCCCATAAACTATTTCTTAGTTACATCATCGAGCGTGGAAGGGAAAAATTTAATTTTGTGGTTGTTGGTTGTGTACTCATAAGTTTGACACGATTTTGAACTCAAACAATAACTAGTTTGGGGTCTTTGTGGTACTTCCCCCAATGATATGTAAGTTTGATGAAGAAATATTTTTTATTTGATCTTGTACTTTAGGATCTAACTGAATAGGATATGTAAAGGTTCTAACACCATTGCTGGTTTCCCCATGATGTCCAACACGTTTCCTATATTTGATGTTATTTTCTCCTTGCCTATCCCCTATTTTGTTATTATCCCAAAAAATATTATAAAATTGTCTATATTATTCAAGGGTTCTAAATGGAAGTTGTGGACCACTACCAAGTTCTATTTTAAGGAACCCTTTATATCCTAAAACTGATGATGATTGTTCATTATCACTTTCTTCATCTATTTGTAATAGATTTTATAGAATATGAGATGAATGTATAGGGTACTCTTGTGCAAGCTCTAGGTTTACTAATTGTTGTTCTCCTATGATTTTTTGGGTATTGTTTTTGATGAATATCCCTTTGTTATATCTAAAATTATTTATACACTCTAACTTTCAAATAAACCTTTTTCTTTTATTTTCTAATTATCTCTACCTTTCCTTCTCAGCATCACTAACTTTACTTAGTTTTAAAATATTGGTCTTCTGTTGGCATAAGCACAAATAAGGACACTAGGTATATTGGTCTATAATATTTGATTTAGGCTTTATCCTAGTGAATATGATACCTCTATGACAATCAATTTACTAACTAAGAAATATTTTTATAATGTTGGATTTTTAACATATATAAATGATTCATAGCAGCACTGTGTTCCCTAAAATTATACCAAAAGGTTATGGGTGTCATTAAAACCATACTTATCAATGTCACTTTTAATTTATCAAATCAAGTGTGGTGTTCTATGGGAAATATGTGCTAGAAAATATCTAATTTCATGACTAATTTGGATCTCTAAACTATAGAAACTCATAAAACATAATTGAAATTTAACTACAACTAAAAGAAGAGTCTAATATAACAAACACACTTGCAATAAATAAAAAAAAATCAATACAAAAGGTAAATTAAGTAACCAAAAATAAATCTAGAATAAAGTAACTAAGAATCCAAGCTAATATACAACAAATAAAATCTAATAACTCCTATAGGTTACAGGAAAATGACAAGAAAACTAATATAACATTGCAAAAAATAAAACATAAAGAAAATGTACCTTCTACCTTGCTAGGAGTGATCCCTTGCTCACAAAAATATGGAAGGAAAAATTACTCAATTCAACTAATAGAAACATAGTGCAATGACAAATCATATCATGCTTTTATTGCAAGTTGAAATCAACAAAAAAATTCTTACAAAATGTAGTAAAAATCCAACAATATTATAGTATATTTCAACTCTAACTATTATTAAGTCCTAGGCTACTAGTCTTATTTATAATGGAGAGGAAAATTCCCTCCTACCTCAATAGTTAAGTAAGTTCCAACGATCAAGATGTAACCAGCAAATAGATCTCCAAATCACCAAGTAAAAACATAAATAAGTTACACTTGGAAATCAAAATTGGTAAAAAATCCTTGGTGGCCATTAACCACCATGTTGGAGCATTTAGGAAATGGATAAATTAAGTTTAAAACTCTTCCTAGCCCCTACATACAATATCTAGTGGATTTATCTCTTTCTTAACATGTTTCTAGTTGTTAACAACATTCTATTTTGGCTATTACATCTAGTCAAAAGTAGTTGATCAAGTTTAACAAAAATATGTTTTTATCACAATTTGGTACTTTGTTGGATATTAGCTAGTTACATTTTTATTTCCTAATGACATGTCATCTATGGAGTTTCACAACAGTACCTTCAAAAATATGATGCAACCACATGGTAATTTGATCAACATAGGTTTTGATGCTAATTCACAGTCTTGTCTAGTGCCTGAGTAATACTATTTTGTTATGTAGTTTACTACTCTATATGATGCGTAGTGAATAAATCTAGGTTCAATACTAGTTGAATGAATTCAGTCCAACGTCTCCTTCAATTGCAATCATAGCCAAGAAATAAACCTAAAACAAGATCCCAAGGTCTGCCAAAATCCCTAGATATGTACAAAACTAAATAATATTGTGTTTTATTACAAAATCTTGACAAAATAAATGGTCTTATATTACCTATATTTGTAAATGATTGCAATTTATCTAATTAAGTTAATATTTCCTCCTAGTTACCCTATTTAACCATATAACTAATGCAATAATAAAATAAGTCACATCCTAGCAGTGCAAAAATGTGGTAAGAGGTTGTAAAAAATAAGGCATTTTTGTGCATCTTCACTAAGAAAAAAGGAAAGGCCAATCCCATCAACCAATTTATTTGAGGGAAAAATCCAAATCAAATACCCACCATATGTTCAAATGTGATTAACATTGAATAGGTGGTAAGGTTGTAAAATGCAGTTGATGTCCCCAAAGGAGCTTGAATAGAAATATTAGATCACCTTCATACTCCAAAGGCTCATCTACATCAACTTGTAAGTGCAACAAGGCACATAAAAAACTCAAGAAGAAGAGGATATTGACCTTCCTATTGACACCTCATGAACCCAACCACCTATCTTATAAGGATGCCAAGAGATCTCCACACACTATAGGAAAATTACAATGTGAAATTAACATAAGATTTTCTAGCAAATCATGTGGGATGGGATGCCAAGGTATACCAAAAATCACCCTTCAAGATTAGCATTCATGAGCAAATCTAGTGCCCATAAGTCGCTTTAAAAAAATAAAATTATTTTATTCATGAAAATATTCTTGTTGGCTAGAGCCATGTGGTCGGTATGACATCAGACATAATGAGGTGAAGTGGCAATATTAGGTGTTCTATAATAGGCATGCAATGAGACAATGAACTAGAAAAATTCCTTAAAATTGAGTTTTTGAGAGGAAAGGGTGCAAGATATTTGGCATGCAATTTTGTTTGTATGGTTACAATAAAGTATCACCTAGGATAATTCATAACTAAAAACAACCAAAATTATCATCCTAAGGAGGACACCTGGTGTATTGCATGTCACATTAAAATATGAATTAGTGGGTAAAGGAAATGCAAGTTGTTTGATCAAATCTTCAACAAGCAAAATTAAAGGATCCCCCAACATGATAGATGTGTAATAAATATTGGTCACATCTTGGTGGTAAAGTTCAAAATCATACAATCACAAAGAAGAGGTACATATTTCAAGTATCCTTAGGAACATATAATAAGGATCTATCTACCAAAGCAAACCAAGTCAAAGAAAAATTGCATGCATAAGGATTTACAATTACCCAAAATCAACTATGAATACCTTACTCCCTCCTCAATATTCCCTAGTATATCATTGATAGTTGAAATCATCAAGGAGAAAGTCACAACTTATAGTAGACATGGAGTCAAAGAAAAAAATTCCATCATCCAAAGTGACATGCTCCTATTCTAAGAAAAATGCCCATGAAAAGAATGAGCAAACAAAAGGATTATTCCTTGTCACCAATGCATGTGAAAGAGTGGTAGATCCTAAGTTGTGAAATACCACTAAGATCCTAAACGAGGCTACCTACCAGATGATGTGGGGCAAGGATGTTGAATCCTTCCTTGTAAGGATTTGAATAAGTTGTTTTGATTGATACATGGTACCTTAGGTGAACCCCAAGACCTCTAATGCACCATAGAGGCTACCTACCGACAAATCCAAAGGGTGAATTTCTTGACCTTTGATCAGCAAAAGGAGCCCTATTTTAGTTTTTATAATAAAGTTAGCAAGGTTATCCCCAAGAACAAAATTTCTAAAAATAAGGAAGATAGATTAGAAAAGTGTGAGGAAAATATTAAGGCCTGGTGGAGGTATCATCAAGAGCTTCCTAATATAGAAGTAAAGGCTAAGGAAATAGAATAAGATGAGAAATTTAGTAGGTGATATGATGAGGACAATGAAGGGGAAGTAAAATATTCTTGGTAAGAATGCCAAGGATGAGCCCCAAGTGAGTAGTCACATTAGTTAGCAGAAATGGGTAAACCCCACCAAGATATTTTCCAACTCATCTAAAATACACCATCAAAGCCATAGGCACACCTAATTGAGCCTTCCATTCTAGAGACCCCTAGTTTGACTATCCCAACCCAACTAGAACCACCACCAATTAGTAAGACACGAGAAGAGTTAGGTCTTAACAAAGTGTCTAAGAAGAAGTAAAATCCATCCCCTAATGTCAAGATGTATGTAAAGCAAAAGAGAAACAAGGTATGGTCCAAGGAAACATTTCTATTACCTCTAAAAGTATCCCCTAAAGTCATTCCACCAGAACCAAAAGATGTCACCCCATTGGTTGAGGTGTTGTACACTTTACCATTCACCACTTCTATTATGGTATAATCCTCATTGAGTGCCTCTTCTATTGTTTCCTCTATATCATTCATTACATCCTCTCCTCCTCCACTTATCACATATCAACCCATACAATCCATGACACCCTCTATCCCATCCTAAAATATTGAACTTACATATACAACCCTCTCCTTCAAAAGTAGAAAAAATTCTCTTTCTTTTTTTAAACCTTTAAGCCTTACCCCAAAATATCAACTACAAATTTGAAGTATCTAGAGAATCACTTTTATTTTTGAACTCTTACCATAATTCTAACAAGCCTAAGAGTAAATGTAGCAACATGCACAACAAGAAGTAGCAAGGTGAACAAGGAAACATGTAAGCACACAAATGATAATTACCTACCATCTCCAAAATGCTATGATGTGTATGCTCCATTTAATATCCACCATATCCAAGGACGAAAAGGAAATGAAGGTTCAAGATTACTAAATTATTGTCATTGAACTCATCCTCAAATACCTCAAATCAAAGGGTAAAGTCAAATTTGTTAAACAAGCACATAAAATTATAAGCCATGAGTATTTGAATCATGAAAGGAAGTTGGCATCCCATTTGGGGTGTTTTCCACAAACAAACAAAGTTTTTGAAGCTTCATTTTCTATTTCCTTTTTGTACTAGGGTAATGTTGGCAAGGTGTAAAGGTGTCAATAAAATTGAATACTATGTAACTCCACTATCATGGCACGATGAACCCTAAAGCCAAAATAAGAAAAAAGGATGATGAATCCCACACCATGTTTCTTTTTCAATAATTAGAGGGCATAGTGATTAGAAAAGATAGGTCTTGGTAGAATTAAACAATGTCAACAAAGAAAGTAGTAATAATAATGAAATAGATATAAGGGAAACTATTATAGAAATTGAAGTACCATAGAAACTATGAGTATTTTCAAGCATCATCCACATGCACTTTATAAAGAAAGTGCAGAGATGAATAGTGCAACACAATCAGGAATAGGTAAATAACTATTAGTTGGAGAATGATAGACTTTAGAAAAATGACTAAGTATGATAGTTTTTGAAATATTTGTACTTGGCTGAAGCTCAACATGGTACCAAATGTCAATCGTAGCCTTGAAAGTTGAAATGGCTATGTCGAAGGCACTAAAATATTTTCACCTGGTCAAAGCTTGATAGGGTACCAAAATTTTATCACAACCTTGAAAGCTAAAATAGCTAAGTGTTGAGAGCATCAAAAGATTTGCACTTAGCTGGATCTCGACAAGGTACCAAAAGTCCATCGTAGCCTTGAAAGCTAAAATGGTTAAGTGTCAAGGGAACCAAAATACTTGCACTTGGTTGGATACCATAATGGTACAAAATTTTCATTTTAGCTTTAAAAACTAAAATGGCTAATTATTGAGAGAGCCAAAATATTTACACCCAGTTAAAGATCAGTGGGGTACCAAAACTTTGTTGCAGTCTTGAAAGTTGAAATAGCTAAGTGTTGAGGGCATCGAAAGATTTATACCTGGCCAGATCCTAGTGGGATGCCAAAAGTTTTTTGTAGCCTTGAAATCTAAAATGGCTAAGTGTCGAGGGCATTTAAAGACTTACACCTAGTCGAAGCCCATCGTGGTACCAAAATTTCATTGTAGCATTCAAATTTGAAATGGCTAAGTGTCAAGGGCATCCAAATATTTGCACCCAATTGAAGCCTATTGTGGTACCAAAAGTCTATCATAGCCCTAAAATCTAGAATGGTTAAGTGTTGAAGGTATTGAAATACTTGCACCTGGTTAGAGCCCATCATAGTACCAAAAATTCATTACAATGCTAGAAGAAAGCAAGAACAAAATGAAATATTTTGCCAAGTATTAGAGCCACTAGATGAACTATACCTGGTTAGAGCCCATCAAGGTCCCAATAATCTATCACCTTGTCTAAATATGTAAAGATCTATAAGTAATCCCAATAGGTACCCGATGGCCATAAATGAGCAAAAGCAAGTTGATATTAGAATCCAATATCAACTTAGTAGCTTGATAACTTCATCATCATAGCATACCTATTGGGAAAAATCACCTATCAAAATATCTTAATAGTATGGCTCCTATTAAGGCCATCGTGCAAATAATAGGGAGGCTCAATTGAAAATGCCAATAATATTCAATGAACCATATGCTCACAGTAGGGTTGACTCGACTCAAGATGATGCAAAACTTAGCCATATCATCTAGCCATGATTGGGTAGTAAGAGCAACCATACCTTTAAGCAGTTAAACAAGCTAACAAATATTCTAACATAATAGCAATCTATTTCAAATGTAATGATGTCTTTCCAATTGAAATATTGTAAAATACTATCAATACTAAAATGTAGAATGAAATAAAGGTCGACTCTTAGGCTTTTACAATTTGCATGTAAGAAGATGCTTTGGCATATTAATACAAAGGAATTGTTGTCTGACCTTTGCTTCAATTCATTTGTAGAATGTGTATGTATGAATGACTACTTTTTTCTAATTTAAGATTGTTGAATACTCAGTGTCTATTCTACTTTCTGGATCTATGCTTATGTTCATTAACTTTTTCTAGAATTTGTAGTATGATAAGCTATATTTAATGAAGTCAAACATTATGCAATTGATAGTAAAACTATTTGATCTATTAGGTAATTCACTTGTTTATTTGCATAGTATTCTATTCTATATGTGTATTGATGTGGCTTAATCTGAAACAACATAATTTCTAGCTTCAACTCCTTTTTAATTATTTCAACACCCTTTTCCTACCATATTTTAGGAATAGTTAGCTATAATTCTAAAGGAATCGGTCTCCTCTAGATATTGACCATTTAAGCCTTACAATTTCCAAGTCATTCAATGTTGGTCAATGTTTGTGGGTGCACAATATTTCCTTAGATAGATGTTTAGACCAAAATATTTTGGTATGCTCAGTGGGACACAATCCCACTAATTTGATAAGATAAAATATGTGGTGATTCTTTGCTCATCATAGATATTTATTTTAATCACTTGGTGATTTATTCTAACAAAAATCCAAAAATATTCGCATACCCATTTTATTATTAAGTTGTTTTTCTAATATCCTCAGATACATGATCACAAGATAAGTAGCTAAAATATTAAAATAACCTATTGATTTTGTAGAATTATAGTTTGACAGCTTTAGAATACGTCCTATCTCCTCCTCTATCTCAACATCCTCTTCAACCCTTACTAAATATTTGACTAGCATAGCCAATCATATTATTACCAATCCTACTCTTGTGATTCCCCTTCTTGCACAAACAATTATGGCTGTAAATAAAAATTAAAATGCTCAAAATTATCCAACTCAAAATCATATAGGTTCTCTCAATTCACCTGTTCAAAACCTAATTATTAGGCAACTCTAAAAACATTACCAATATATCATGGTACTAGTAAGACTACTTATGAGCATTGTCAATACATAATATCGCTAGCTGACATACATAATATTCAAGAAGACGATATCATGATAAGGCTATTAGTAATATCATTAAGAGGAAAAATGTTGTACTAGTACAAAACCTTGCCAGATTTAACTATAACTTCATGGGATGAACTGGATGACATGTTAATTGAAGAGTTTAAGCAAATCCTTTCTCCCTGCCAACAAAATTTACTATAATTCAAAGGCACCCACAAGAAGAAATAATAGTTTTCAAAATGATATTCAGTCGAACATGAACGAGAGTACCTTAGGATATTTTCCCAACCAATGAACAAGTAATTTACTACTATCTGAGGGAATTCCAATCATATTTGGGTATGCTTATAAGGTAGTCCAATGTGTTAACATTCCATAAAATATTTCAAGAATAATTAAAAGTAGAAAATGATCTTATTGCTATAGGGATATTACCTCCAAAAATTATAATGCCTATATACCTCAAATTTCCTCAATAATAAATGTTAGCTTCTGCTATAATAAGATATTTTTTAACAACTACTCCTTTAGTCAATTTCCATTACTGGCCACCTGTATCAACTTCTCAAATGCATCCTACTCCTGCTACAATCCCATTACTCCCACCACATACTACTATCCTAGCATTACTAGCGCTTGATCCTTACATGGTTTCCTTTCAAGAAATGGAAACAACTATGAAGAACCTCACATATGAAGTCATGGCTATGAAGTGAAGAGAAGCTGAATAAAATTTTCAACCACAAAGATTTATATCTAGCATAAGCTACCAAGTTGCATACACTAGCAAGCCTTTGGATAAGTCTAACACCATATACAAAAATCAAGAGGAAGAACCCTCTTCCTCAGAATTCAAGTCTAATTATTAGTGCTCAACCTGCGATGATACACATGATGAAATTACATGTATGATGCATAAAAATTATATTAAAAATGTCACAATCAAGAATATGAAAAAGTCTCAAAAGGGCTAGGTAAATATGACAAGAGAAATAGATTTTAATTTCATGATTCCATTTGTTGAACAAGTGGCGATCCTAACAAGGTCCAAGAAGAAACACTTGTTTTTTGATCCTAAAACCGTGGATAATTTTAAAGTACCTCTTGAAATACAATATTATATAAATAAGGATGTGCCTCAGGCTACATCAACTTCTCAGCAATAGCAAAATGTAACAAAGAAAAATGAAGGAAAAGAACAGGCTAGAGATAAGCTAAGATATCCCACCCTGACTAAACAACAGAGGATTGAAGCCACCTAGGATTATAAGAATAAATATGATGAACCTATAAAGGAATTTCAAAAATAGCATGACTCATCTAGTTTCAACATTGTGGAAGAATTGAAGAAAATCCCATAAAAAGCTAGCATTTATGATGCATTCCTCATTTTAGGACAAATTGATCTCTTTCAAGCCTTACTCAAATCAATAAAGATATTCGTTGAAGGACACCTTACTTCAATAACAAAAAAAAATAGGCCATATCCATTTTATATGTATTTATGAATGGAAGGATGGGTAGTTCACAACTGTATGAATGACTCTAGAGTGGCTACTATTATCATGCCCAAAGAAGTTTGTGAAATAATGGGCATGGAATATACAAGAAGTAGTCTTGGAGTGCTACAATTGGATGGCACACCTATGAAAATAGTAGGTGTAGACAAAGATGTTTCCATGAAATTACATAGGCTACCCTAGATCACTATCGGTCAGGAGATTGTGGTGGTACATTTGAAGCCTTATTTTGGGATGTGCTTATCAAGAGAATTTACTACCAAGTTTGGTGGTTATTTTTTTATTGATTACTCTCATATGGAAGTTCCATTCAAATATAGAAGAATCAATATCTTTTCTAAAAAACCATCTTCATTTCATATAGAAATATCGAAGAAGAGCAACAAGAAGACATGGTCAATATAATGACTTAAGAAATAAGATCTAATGGAGGAGGTGTTGGAGGATATACAAATAAAATATTAGTTTTCCATAAAATATTTCAAATCTATGATTGAAAAAAATAGGCACCTATTCAATCATGAAGCTAGAAGAAACAAAAATTATAGCTCTGACAGATCATATTCCCAAACAAGACTATACTTGGAAACTACTATTTGATGGTTCCATATGCAATAATGGTGTTGGAGAAGGTATAGAGCTAATATCGCCAATCGAAATGGAAAAGACCTTCTCATACTATATAACATGGAGTTGCACAAATAATGCAGTAGAGTATGAAGCACTATGTTTAGGGTTGAGGAAAGCTAAAAATATAGTAGCAAACAACACTACCTCAAGGATTATATAAATAGAGCATACTAAACTAATAGTTAATCAAGTTACAGAGAAATGTAGTAGCAAAAAAAACTACCTCAAGGATTATAGAAATAGGGTATGGGATCTACTAGAATATTTTGAGGCCTTAAATATAAAATTTATTCCTAGAGAATAGAATACTCATGCTGACATACTAGCTTCCATGGGAGTCAATTTTTTTGTTCGATGTCCAATGTTATTTAAAAGTCTAAGATAGTAATACTAGTTTATAAACCCTTTATACCTAATAGGTACATATTTTAGCAAGTGTTTGAGAATGATAAACAAGTAGCTGATTTCCTAATCCAAGAAATGAATTGCATAAGCAACCAACTATCAAAAGAAGATGAAGAAAGTGAAATTATTTAGCTAAAAAAAATTATATCCCCAAAGGATTAATAACTTTAGAGAGAATGTTTGATAATAGTTATAGACCAACTGATCACATAATTGAGTTCGATATTTAGAGTTATAAATGGGTACAAATTAAAACCACAAAGGATATCAACATCGATGTACGTTTTTCAGAAGAAGTCAATCCGACTTTGGATTTTTTCAAAGAATTCAATATATGAGGATCTCAAAATATATAGCAAGGATACCATATAACAAACTATTGATCATATGCTATATGCAAGGCCCTTTTGGCACAAATAGTGGCTAGTAAACCCTAAATTAGAGTCTTTGAAGAAGCAATAACCGTTGAAGTTGTTAAATGCCAAAATCATATATCCTATCAAGCACCCTACATAAGTTGCTAAATTGGTACCAATTAGGAATAAAAATAGAGACATCCATATTTGTGTGGACTTCCAAAAATTGAACTAGGCCTCTTTGAAGGATCATTATCCCCTCCCACAAATTGATCAAATTTTACATACTATAGCTGAAGCTAAAATATTTTCTCTTTTGGATGGATTTTTTGGTTTCAAATTTGGGTTAAAGACAAGTATCATTATAAAACTACATTCACCACTAACTGGGATACATTTTCATATCAGCACATGCCTTTTGGGCTATAAAATGCAGGTGCTAATTTTGAAAGGGCTATGGATTTAACATTTGGTGAATTAGTGAATAGTATAATCCTAATATATCTGGTGATATGACTATATTATCTCATTATAAGAGTAAAAATATTGAGCATCTATGGATGATATTTAAAAAATATAGAGAATTTGGGGTGTCATTGAATCCCAAGAAATCAATATTCATAGTAAATGAAGGAAAATTGTTGGGACGTGTGATTTTGTCATGAATCTACCTAAGTGCAAAATATATGTGCACCCTAGACCCAACAAACATTAAAATATGAAAGAATTTTTATCAGTGAGAAAATATGAAAGAATATGTGTACCTTTGGGCTCCAACACTAGTTGAGCCGATGATGAAGACTCTTGTGATTTTGTGTCTTTCTCTTCCTCTACTTTTTCCTCCTCTAATTCCAAATCTACTATTATCATCATTGGGCTTGATTTTTCCTGCTGAGCCAAAGAGGGTATCTCTTGAAAACTAGTCTGCTCAACCACAAGCAAAGGAGGTGGCTTTGTGCTAAGTGTAGAAATTGCACCACTTCTAGACTTCTTTAATATGTTATGGAATGTTACCCTTAAACCTATGTTCCTATTTCTGAGTGAAGTTTGTTCCTCGGGTGGTGGTTTCTCCTCTTATTCTTCTTTAATAACTATCCTTTCTTCAATCGATGTATCCTTTTCTCCTACCACATTACTACAAATACTTAAAGGTACCAGGTCAAAAAAAAGAGAGGTGTTAAGACTTTTCACAATGGTCATCATAAATTAGTGAGCATACCTCATCCATAACCAATGGATAACTTAACCTGGGATTTCCTCTATGGACCTTCATGACCCACCAGTTGGTGATCTTATCATCAAACCAATCATGTAATTCCACTTTCATTTGATTGAATAGACTAGGAGGATGAACTTGCTCTAGAAGATTCATGGGATCATAATCGACCTCCATCTCATATAAATCATTCCAAGAAGGCAACGACATCATATTCTCAACATGCCATTCAAGGTCGCACCCTTTGGTATTATTTCTTTGTTGCAAAATGTCTTCTTGGGACAATAGTAAAATGTTTTGGCATTTATGTACCTTCTAAAAATGCCCAAAGGATCGTACCACCATCATTGGGAGAACTCAATCAACTCATGATTGTATAATATTTCATAAATTAATTCATTTTTCCCACACTGAGTAACTCTAACATCCCAAAAATGGAAAGGCATAATGCATGTAGCTCTCTTTCCCCTGCTTGTCCCATATGTATCATTTGTCAAATCACTCTGCCGAGATACCTCCGAGGAGAAAATATGTTCGGTGGTAAAATATGACAACAGAAAGGGTTTGCCAATGAAGCCAAATATTTTTATCACCACTCCTTGTGTCAAAAAAAAGACATCACCCTTATTGAATAACACAAGCTTATACTAAGAGGGGGGTGAACAATATAATACCACTTTTTAATTTTCTTTTCAATTCAATATTATGCAATGTATAGATAGCAATATCAATAGCAATAATAAAAGCAATGCATAAAACACCATCCATAAAAGTGACACAATAATTTACGTGGATCCCCCAATGTGGGCTTCTCCATGGAGAAAATATTTTTCTAAAACTTTCTCAATCAATCTCTTGGGAATCCTTCCCAATTACAATGTTTATGGACCTCTGTACAAAGGAGATGTTGATCCCCTAAATCTCAAGTTCATGGATCTCTTCCATAGGATAAATATTTCCCCTTCTGCTCTAGCTAGTGATCTTCTAGAATATTTTGTCTCTCTACTACAATTATTGGTGGATATCACTCCACTTGAAGACTCCTCACTCATATCTGTCTTCAATTGTCCTGGCTACTAGATATATATCCACTGAGACTCTGTACTATGTACTCTATCACCTCCAAAGCTCTATCAATAGGTTCACTCAGAACCTCCTCAAATATGCTCAATAGGCTCACTCAAAACCTACTCAAACCTGTTCAATAGACTCACTCATAACCTACTCAAATATACTCAATAGGCTCACTTAAAACCTACTCAAATTTTCTCAATAGGATCACTCAGAACCTACTCATATCTGCTCAACAATATCATAGAGAACTTGTCCCAATCTACTCAATAAGTCCTCTCTAGGACTTACTCAAATCTACATAGCAAGATTTCACAAAAGCTTACACAAAATCAGTCCACAAGCCTTCTCAAAGACTTACCTCAAATCAGCTCAACAAAATCTCAACTCAATCTCATAGAAGCATAAAGAGAATTGTTAGAGACTCAATATGTTCTATACTCAAATCCCAATATCAATTCAAAGTAATATCAACTCAACTCAATATTATAGAAGCATAAAGAGAATTGTTAGAGACTCAATATGTTCTATACTCAAATCCCAATCTCAACTCAAAGCAATCTCAACTCAGCTCAATATTAACTCAATCTCATAGAAGAATAAAGATAATTTTTAGAGACTCAATATGTTTTATACTCAAATCCCAATCTCAAATCAATAAGAATATAGAATAGTTTGTTTCATGGAACTTGAACAACCACTTCATGCAACCACTTGACTAGGCTCAATCAACTCTAATCAACCAATCACTTCAAGAAATAAATATTTCTCACAAACCCTAGTCCAAGCATGAATCAAATAACTCAAAATGTTTCCAATAATGCTCAACAAATAAATCTCACATAACAATGATACTCATGTTCTTCTCTAGCTCAAGTTCAAGTTATTTGCACAACCAATGGTATAAGCAACAATGCCTATCAAACAAGTTTTAATCACAACTCACAATCCAGAAAACCTTGAAGCATTAACTCAACCACTTTTGAAAAGGAAATCCTAATCAAATACTTTTCACTCCAAACTTAATTTTTAAAAATCAACCACCCAAATAAAATCAATGGAGAGTATTACTCATACCTTTTTGATGCCTTATGAGTTGTCCACGAAATCTTTCACACTCAACACACTTTATTTTTCAACTATTAACAAGGGTTAGAGATCTTGAGTAATAACACAACAATAATATCCAAATAACGCATTATTACTCCTACTTTAATTTAACATCCACCAAAGTTATTTTTAAAATAAAACCCTTACTCAAAATAACTTTCACTAAAAATAACTTTATCAAAAACCCTTATTACTCCTGACAATTTCAAAAATCACAGTTAAAAATAATTCACAACTCAAACAACCACCATGACCTTATTCCCTAAGGTTACTCAACAAATAAATAAATAAATCACCTTTACCCCTTATCACTCCACCTTAGGCAATCCAAACAAAATATTAATAAAAACCTTAATACCTGCCTTGAGGGGAATCGAACCCTCGTCTTGCCCCAATGTGAACACCCTATCCGTGGCCAAGTTGCCACACGATTTGAGGGCTTTTTGGTGAAAAATAAGAACCACCCACTTCTTATCCTTCACCCTCTTCTGCCAAGCGAAAAGTATGCACCTTGGGCGCCTTAACAGAACAAATTCAAAAATGATGCTTGCAAGAATCAAACACACAACCTGCTTGTCACCAACACCTTTACACAATCCAAGCTACCACTAGGCCATGCCACCCAATGAATTTTGGGAAGTGGTTGATGTCTCCCTTTAATGTTCGTTGCATCACTTAAACGAAAAACACGAGCTATTTTTCTTCGTAAATACCAAACGCAAATATAAATGAGAAAGGATGAATAAATTAAAAAAATCAATGGCATATTTATATGCCTTCCCTTTGCTTTGGAAACATCAGCCTTTTTTAAAATTCCTTCATGATGTCGGCAGATAAACTTTTAATTTTAATTTTAAAATTTTAAATTTTAAATAAATTAAAATTTAAACTAAATCTTTAAAATTTAATATCTCCATCATCGAGGCACATTTTTTGATGAAATGAAAATCCAACCTGGGTTTTAATAAAAACCCATTTCAAATATACAACTCATGGTTTTAAATAAAACCTTTAAGACTACATTTCTCCATCATCAGGGCACCTTTTTCGATGAAACGAAAAGACAACTTGGGTTTTAAGAAAAACCCATTTCAAATCTACCATCCATGGTTTTAAATAAAAGCGTTCTACATAGCTTCCCTTGAAGCTCCTTTTGGAACCAAATGCCATGCATCCCTTCTTGAACCTTTGATCAAAAACCTTTGCTTCTCATGAAGCTCTTTATGAAACACAAACATAGTGCTTACTTACATAGATCCTTTTGACATCAATGACAACTCTTAGCTTAGGGACTCAAAATTTCCAACAATATCCCCCTTTGTCATTGATGGCAACCCATATCCTTTTACTAAAATTTGACCTTCTTTTATGCTCCTCCTGAGACTTTGCTCCCCCTGGGACTTTTCCCCCCCTGGCTCAAAGCTTTATCAAATATCAAATATTTCCCCATATCAAAAACTCTCCTCAATATACAAAATATCTCCCCATTTTTCATCAATGGCAAAGGTTCACATTTGTGGCTCAGGGCTAAGAATAAGCCTCTTAGATTAGCCCCTCCACCATCTCCACATGAGGTGGTCAATTTTGGGGTGGGAGTATTTCTACTCCCCAAAAACATTGTTCTTTACCTTTACCTTTCTCTCTTCCTTTTTAATTTTTCTTAATCCTCTCACTGTTTCTTACCAAGTCATCATCCCTATTCTTGTTCTTGTTCTCAACCATGTTCCTATTTCTATTCCTGTTCTTATTATTGTTCTCATCCATGTTCCTGTTTCTGTTGCTGTTCATGCCTGCTTCTGGAATATTTTCTCTACACCATATTGTTGTTTGACCATCATTATTGCACTTATAACACTTAATGCTATTATTACTTGGAAGTACAAATGTCTTAGGATATCTCCTAGTGAAGCCATATCCTCTTCTACCATGAACCCTGCAATTCATTTCCTTGTGACCAAACTCATTACATGAGTAGCAATATCCACGGAAAAGTTATCCTTTCCCATATTCCTATCATTTGTATGACCTGCACTATGAAGCCATGTTCCCAAACATGTGACATGATAAGCATCTTCCATTGAAGCTTCCTTGCCTAGACCTCATTGGTCTCCTGTTATGATTTTTGTTCCATCTGTATCTTCTTTGTGCATTTTTTCTATATTTGACCTCTTTGTTGTCCAACTCATCCTTTTATGTCTCATTCCAACTTACACTATTATTTTCTAAAGTATCTTCTTATGAAATTTCTTCTTCTTTTAGACTTGAAGTAGACTTTTATTCCCATTTATTTTGAGACTGTTTGGAACCAAGACCTATCTTGTTTGTTGCTCCTATTTGTATCTTGATTATTTTGTCTACACTCTTTGCATTGTTCACATATTTGTACAACTTTTTCTTGGAATCCTCTAAATCTTCCTTTAGTAGTGCCACTTCTTGTGTTAAATTTTCACACTCCAAAATCTTTGCTTCTAACTTATCCTTGAACTTACTTGACTTAGTCTTTGACTTTTCTAAGTCCTCTATGAGCAATAATCTTTCTTCATAACATTCTTGAAACTGACTTTCAAGCTTAGAGTGTTGCTTTCTTACCTTATTTACTATGTCAAGAGCATAAATAAGTTCTCCCTTGAGATCATATCTATTCTCCACTGAGTTTTGCTTTCTTACCTTCTTTACTGTGTCTTTGCCTTTGTACCTATCATTACTTCCTTTTGGCTTGTCTTCTATAGGATCACTTACTCCATATTCTAATGCCATTAGAAGATTATCATCTGGTATTTCAAGTGCATATTCAAAACCATCATCACTAAAACTATAGCCATACCTAGTGCAATCATATTTAAGACGTCCAAATTTACCACATCTAAAACACTTGAGAATAACTATAGTCCTTTTCTCTCTAACCATAAATAGGACTTCATATCTATCATTGTCTGAAAAACTAGCATCACTATAATTTGAGTACTTACTTGCATTATCTGCATAGTAGCTTTTCTTTTACCTTTGATAGAACTTCTTTCCTTGTCTATTTTGTCCATCCTTGCATTTCTTCTTGTACCTGTGTATTTTTTATTCTCTGTACTTGTGATCCTATTTTTCTTCATCACTATCGTACTTTGGCTCTTTGCACTCTGTTGCATAGTGTCCATACTTTCCACAATTGAAGAACTTAATAGATATTACATCTAGGAATCTTTTGGGACCTTTATCTCTTCTACCATAGTTAGCTTCTTCATCACTAGATGACTTACTGCTTCATTCTGTATTTTTACCCTTTTTTCTTTTTGTCCACTTTGAATGTAGCTTTTTTCGGAGGAATATGATCTTTTGTTCTTATCTCAAAAATAGTAAGCATGCCAAACAAAGAATTACTTGTCAAATAATCACTATCAATTGATGTTTCTATAGTATAAACCTTTTCACTATACATTTTTGGAAGAGTTCTCAAGATATTATCACAAGAATCAAATTCATCAACCTTCATTCCAAGAGCACTCATATCATGTACAAGTTCATCAATCTTACCAAGATAATAACAAATATTTTCATCATCTCTCATTCTTAAGTTACCAAATTCTCCTTTGACATTTCTGATCTTAGATTTCCTAACAACTTTATCACCCTCATATATGTCATGCAGAAGATCCCACATATATTTTGTTGTTTTACAATCCATAACCTTCATAGATTTTTATCTACCCAATACTTTTATAATTGCATTCATAGCTCTTGAATTTGTATGCATTAGAAGCTTACCTTCCTTATATGTAGGAGGATTGACTGTAGAATCATATCCAAGTTCCACTGCATCCCAAACTTGATTTCTAAGTGCCATCATGTGAAATATCATCAACATACACCAATACAAGAAGTCACTTCCATCAAATATTGGTATTGCATTATTGAAGGACCCATACATTTTATCCTTGTGATCCATTGTGTTCTTAGACCACTTTTCCTTCAAGCTGTCAAACTCTTCAGAAGGAACCCACTCTGATACCAATTGAAGAACACAATCTTATACTGAAAGGGAGGGGTGAATAGTATAAGACCACTTTTTACTTTTCTTTTCAATTCAATATTATGTAGTGTATAGATAGCAGTATCAATAGTAGTAATCAAAGAAATGCACAAAAAACCATCCACAAAAGTGAAAGAACAATTTACGTGGTTCACCCAATGCGAGCTACTCCACGAAGAAAATATTTTACTAAAACTTTCTCAATCAATCTCTTGGGAATCCTTCCAAATTACAATGTATATGGACCTTTCTCCAAAGGATATGTTGATCCCCTAAATCTCAAGATCATGGATCTCTTCCACAGGAGAACTCTTTCCATTTTGCTTTGGCTAGTGATCTTCTAGAATATTTTGTCTCTCTACTGCACTTACTAGTAAATCTCTCTCCACTTGAATACTCCTCACTCAGATCCATATTCAATTGTACTGGTTGTTGGATCTCTATCCATTAAGACTTTGTCCTCTGTATTCTATCACCTCCAAATCTCTATCAATAGGTTCACTCAAAATCTCCTCAAATCTGCTCAATAGGCTCACTCAGAACCTGCTCAAATCTTCCCAATAGGATTACTTAGAAACTTCTCAAATATGCTCAATAGGCTCACTTAGAACCTTCTCAAATATGCTCAATAGGCTGACTCAGAACCTGCCCAAATATGCTCAACAATCTCACACAAAACTTGTCCAAATCTACTCAATAAGTCCTATCTAGGACTTGCTCAAATATGCATAGCAAGATTTCATAAAAGCTTATACAAAATCAGTTCACAAGCCTTCTCAAAGACTTGCCTCAAATCAACTCAAAAAAATCTCAACTCAATCTCATAGAAGCATAAAGATAATTGTTAGAGACTCAATATGTTCTATACTCAAATCCCAATCTCAATTCAAAGAAATCTCAACTCAAAGCAATCTCAACTCAGCTTAATATTATAGAAGCATAAAGAGAATTGTTAGAGACTCAATATGTTCTATACTCAAATCCTAATCTCAACTCAAAGCAATATCAACTTAGCTCAATCTTAACTCAATCTCATAGAAGAATAAAGATAATTTTTAGATACTCAATATGTTTTATACTCAAATCCCAATCTCAAATCAATAAGAATATAAAATAGTTTATTTCATGGAACTTGAACAACCACTTCATGCAACCACTTGACTAGGCTCAATCAACTGTAATCAACCAATCACTTCAAGAAACAACTCTTTATCACAAACCCTAGTCCAAGCATGAATAAACTAACTCAAAATGTTTCCAACAATGGTCAAAAAAAAATCTCACATAACAATGATACTCATGTTCTTCTCTAACTCAAGTTCAAGTTCTTTGCACAACCAATGGTCTAAACAACAATGGTTATCAAACAAGTTTTAGTCACAACTCACAATCCAGAAAACCTTGAAGCTTTAACTCAACCACTTTCAAAAAGGAAACCCTAATCAAATCCTTTTCACTCCAAACATAATTTTCAAAAATCAACCACCCAAATAAAATAAATGGAGAGTATTACTCATACCTTTTTGATGCCTTATGAGTTGTCCACTAAATATGTCACACTCAACAAACTTTCTTTTTCAACTCTTAACAAGGGTTAGAGATCTTGAGTAATAACACAACAATAATATCCTAATAACACCTTATTACTCCTAATTTAATTTAACATCCACCAAAGTTATTTTTAAAATAAAATCCTTACTCAAAATAACTTTCACTAAAAATAACTTTATCAAAAACCCTTATTACTCCTAACAATTTCAAAAATCACAATTAAAAATAATTCACAACTCAAACAACCACCATGACCTTATTCCCTAAGGTTACTCAACAAATCAACTAACAAAGCACCTTTACCCCTTATCACTCCACCTTAGGCAATCCAAACAAAATATTAATATAAAACTTAATACCTGCCTCGAGGGGGATCGAAACCTCGTCTTGCTCCAACATGAATGCCCTAGCCACAGCCAAGCTGCCGCACGAGCTGTGGGCTCGTTGGTGAAAAAGAAGCACCACCCACTTGTTATACTTCACCCTCTTCTGCTAGGCAAAAAGTATGTGCCTTGGGTGCCTCAATAGAACAAAGCCAAAAATGATGCTTGCGGGAATCGAACGCACAACCTCCTTGTCACAAACACCTTTACACAATCTGAGCTACCACTAGACCATGTTGCCCAATGCATTTTTGGAAGTGGTCACTATCTCCCTTTAATGTTCGTTGCATCACTTAAACTAAAAACACGAGCTCTTTTTCTTCACAAATACCAAGCGCAAATATCAATGAGCAAGGATGAATGAATTAAAAAATTCAATGGCATATTTATATGCCTTCCATTTGATTTGGAAATGTCAGACTTTTTGAAACTTCCTTCATGACGTCGACGGATAAAATTTTAATTTTAATTTTAAAATTTAAAATTTAATTTTAAATAAATTAAAATTTAAACTAAATCTTTAAAATTAAATATCTCCATCATCGGGGCACATTTTTTGATGAAACAAAAAGCCAAATTGGGTTTTAAGAAAAACCCATTTCAAATCTGCCATTCATGATTTTAAATAAAACCTTTAAAATTAAATTTCTCCATCACTGGGGCACTTTTTTTGATGAAACGAAAAACCAACTTGAGTTTTAAAAAAAATCCATTTCAAATCTGCCATCCATGGTTTTAAATAGAAACATTTTACAAAGCTTCCCTTGAAGCTCCTTTTGGAACCAAATGCCATGCATCCCTTCTTGAACCTTTGATCAAGAACCTTTGCTTATCATGAAGCTCTTTGTGAAACACAAACATAGTGCTTACTTACATAGATCCTTTTGACATCAATGACAACTCTTAACTTAGGGACTCAAAATTTCCAACACTTATCCTTTTTGATGACCTCTTATTTCATGGATCTTGGTAATATACCACATATCCCATAAATAAGATCCAGGGCAAGCCCCAAAAACATTTTATTAAATTATAATAGGACTCTTATATTGACAAACTCTGAGTCCATGAATACACTGGAAATGTTCTCCCTATTCCATATGTTTTCCTTACTGTTATTAAAGAAAAATGGGAATGCATATGATAAAAGAAGTACCATAACAGAAGGAAGCAATACCTAAAATTGATGCCTTCCCTGATTTGCACCTTTTGCAACTATGAGTGCATTATTTGAGCTATGAA
Organism: Wollemia nobilis; assembly: GCA_028583015.1. Lineage (NCBI taxonomy): Eukaryota > Viridiplantae > Streptophyta > Pinopsida > Araucariales > Araucariaceae > Wollemia > Wollemia nobilis. The sequence continues at coordinate 9,212,405 of JAQPPZ010016874.1, forward strand.
ATCTACCCAATCAAAGAAAATTATATTTTTAGTTGCTATAATAGTAGTCAAGGTTTAAAAATCCACCTGTGAAATACACTACACCAACGATGCTTGCCACTTATGCACTGTGGAATATGAAGACAATCCTACCATCCATGCCAACATTGAATATAAATCTAGGCTCTTGAAATCCCTTAGCAATGTTGGTAATTCTAGAAACTCCCCAAAATATGACATCTTCAACAATTGGTTCTCAATAAATTACCGCATATGAACTATAGACTGGCACCTTTCCTCCGACACCAAAATATTGAACTTTTTAAACATGATGTCGGGCAAATGTCTCATACTACAAGTGAAGGAATTTGATATCAAAATAGCTGAAATGATGAACAACTTATCTCCTTAGGAATTTTGGATGAATCTCATAATAGGATTATAGCATTGTGCAATCGTCCATACCAGATCAAAACATAAGTGTACAAGCATATATAGGTACCAAAATATATGGGAGTAAAATTTCATGGTGTGCAAGCTTTCAGTAGACACCTTCTATAGAGCAAACTCAACATATTGGTGCAATTTCTCCATTCCCTTGTTCATAATTACATAGTCACTGATTTATTCTAGGCGGTCATAATAAGGCACCAATTCAATTTCTTCCTCTTCTTACCTCACCTTTTGCCACCTCTTTTCTAGTTAAATCTTCTTCTGATATTTCTCCTTCTTGGAATCTAATATTTTCTTTCCCATATTCAGCTTTCTTTGAGATAACAACAAACAACTTTGAAGCTTGGAGCAGAAAAACAATTCACAACAATTCTACACAGGAACTCTGCAATTCTTCTAATTTTTTAAACTGAAACATTTGACCTTTTATAACTTTTGAATCACACCCAACAAATTAAATTCCTGTAGCATGCCTACTAATTTCAAGGATACATCACACTTTCCAATGACATATTAGTTTTGCTCACCTCTTATCCAAACGCTCTAATTGGTTCTTTTGATTTTTAATTGCTTTTTCCTTCTTGGGGGTGCAACTCGTCATTAACAGTTAATTCTATAAAATGTGTCTTGCTACGTTTTTACCTTGAAATGTGTGATGAGCACCTTATTTCACTGATGTGGGACACTAAAAAAAAATTCACTAGCTTTTACAAGTGAAATGTCATGCATTCTAGGAGTTCACTGAAAAAGTAAGGTGAAAAGAAATTTGGCTCCCTTTTCACTTTGAAAATGACTTTCACCACCCTGTTCACCCGAAAAATCATTGGAGTGAAGTTTTTTGATGTCAACTTGAGTTTCATTCTGAAAATCCAAATATACATGGGTGAAATTGACATCTTGGGAAAAATATGTTAGAATAAGTAATTATTCTCTTAAGTTTTACTAGGATAGACTTACTTGAGTTACCACTCCTCCATGAGTCAGGTGAACTCTAAGTATAGTCTAGATCAGATTTGATGAGTTGTTGTAATCCAATGACTCTCAATGATCAACTTTTCTATTTATACAAAGTTGATCCATGGAATAAATCAATCAGTCTATTGAGCTTCTCTACAATTTTGTGATGTATTGCAAAACTATTTCCTTCATTGAATAGAATATTATTTTCTAACATGGTACCATAGCTAGGATAGTTCTTTGCAAGCATTCAAGTTTTCTAAGCTCTCATTTTTTCCAATATCTGGTTCATTTACTTTTGGATAATTTTTTTCATGACTTTACTCAACTTGCTTTAAAGTTGTGTAAAAGTCATTTTTATCCATTAACCATTTTTTCAACAACAATTTATTTTGTTGAAAATAATTCTTTAGAATTTTTTTTCAACTTGTGTAATTTTGAAGCAAGAGGGAAATTATTGTAAACCTCTTCTAGTATTAGAGCTTAAGGATATCTTCTTTGGGCGTTCTGCCCACATCTCACTTATAATTTATATTAAATTTGAAGCATTCACACCCATTATAAGGTGTCAATAATTTATTTTCCCCCTCATTGCATCGAACGAGTTGTAATTCGTTCTCTTTTCAAGATGAATCTAGCAATGCAGCCATACTGCTATTATAGGGCTTTGTAGTATTTTTTTGTTGATCGATATACGTGCTCTCTCCTCTCTTATTTTCTTGCACATTTCTTGATATGTGTTCAAAGTTTTATTTTCAAAGAGCCTCTCGATCTTGCATATTGGGCTTCTCTTAGCTGTGTCCTAGTGACCGTTAAAAATTGCACTGGTCCTATTCTAAATGAACATTGGGCTCCTCTTTGCTTTGCTTGGCATTCATTCTTCCTATCTCAAAAACACTCAATAATAATTGGGATCCTCTAAATTGGTCTTATTCTCAATGACCATTGGGCTCCTCTTTAATGCTTTGCTCAGCTTCTCAAAGTGCTCCTCACTTCTGTTATAGATCGGTGTGCATCTCCCTCCCTCTTACGAGTTCAGTCGCGTAGTTCTATGGTTGTTGTTAGTTGTATTTATTGGCTTGAATTTCATCAATGCCAATAGGAGTGCTTCGATCTAATTTTGATTTGACATCCTCCACTCTCCTATCGATGATGCCTTGTTTATCTCCTTTGTCCTATCATTGAAACAGACCTGCTCTACTCCCCCAATTCGAAGCCATATTGATCATAAGGTATATCCAATTTTTTTTCTCTAACTTAATTATTTTGGAGGGATGCTCATGCCTGAAGAACACAAGCTTATACTGAGAGGGGGGGTGAACAATATAAGACCACTTTTTACTTTTTCCTTCAATTCAACTTTCAATTCAATATTATGCAATGTATAGATAGCAGTATCAAAAGTCATAATAAAAACAATGCACAAAACACCATCCACAATAGAGACACAACAATTTACGTGGTTCCCCCAATGTGGGCTACTCCACGGATAAAATATTTCACTAAATTTTATCAAATCAAATTTTGGGAATACCTTTCCCGATTACAATGTTTATGGGCACCAACCCAAAGGAGACACCAATCCCCTAGCTCTTGTTCTGGCTGGTGATCCTCTAGAAGACCTCTGCCTCCGCTGCCCTTAGCAAATGGAACTCTATCCACAGAAGACACCTGTCTTCCCTACTCTGGATGGAGACCTCTGTCCTCAACTCTATCACCTCAAGGCTGGTCCTCGAAATTGCACTAAACACAGTCCTTCGGTTTAACACAAATGTCCTCGTTCTTTTTCTCAGATCTACACCAAACATAGTCCTTCGGTCTGGCACAAATGTCCTCGAATATTTCTCTGGTCTGGGTACAAATCTATCCTCAAATCTGCACCAATTTCTGTCCTCAAGTCTGGTTCACAAAAATGGTTCACAAGCTTTCACTAAAGCTTGCTTAATCTTCACCCAAGTCTTCACCAAGACTTGTCTCAGATCTGCTTTGCCAGTTCTCAGAAAAGCTCACACAAATCTATCCTTAAATTCTCTCTGCTCAGTCACAGCCACACTTGGTCGAAACCAACCTTTGCACTATCTATGCAAACACAGCAGCACTCAGCTCTCGACGATCGAACTTCTCACTTTGCGCACTATCTGCGAATGTCGCACTTCGAACGTACACTCCAAAATTGATACTTTGACTCTTCAAACAACCCTCCTTTTATACTAATACTTTCAAAACCTTGATCTTAGTTGGATCTACAACCCTAAACTACGTCGACTGCAAACCCTAAACTACGTCGGCCCAAATTTAACTTTGTCGACCTCGCTCCCTCTACAACTATTCTATAGCTTCTGCCATGAAACTACAACATGTCGCGATATCATGACACCTTTGCAACCGTACACTTCCTTTTGCCTTTTGTCATGATATCGTGGCATTTTAGCCTATGACGACTTCAACCACATTCTTGTCGTGATATCGCGACACTTTTGACTTAGTCAACATCAACTTTGCTTTTGTCGCGATATCGTGACACTTCTCCCTTTGTCGACCTCCTTTCTGCTTTTGTCATGAAATCGTGACACTTCTATCTTCATAGCCTTCCTCTCTACTTTTGTCATGAAATCGTGACACTTCTCCTATAGAAGACCTGCATTCTATTTCTGTCATGAAATCGTGACACTTTCTCCAGTCGAATGCTGCCATCTCAAACTGTCATGAAATCGTGACACATTCTCTTCCTTGCACTCTTGTCTGCTTGCACTAGCAAAAATGGAACATGTCACGAAATCATGACGCTTTCGCCTTTGAGCTCTTCCTCCTTAACTTTGTCACGAAATCGTGACACTTCTAGCTTCCGTATGTTTTCTCTTCAACATGTCATGAAATCGTGACATTTCTTATTTCGAAACCTTTCCTTTGTTGCATGTCACGAAATCATGATAGTTCTTACTTGGAACAATTTCATCTGCAGCATGTCACAAAAACGTGATGGTTCTCACTTTGAACTCTAAAGCATGTCACGAAAATGCGATGCTTCTCACTTCGAACTCTGTAGCATGTCACGAAATCATGACAGTTCTCATTTCGAACTCTGCAGCATGTCACGAAATCGTGACACTTTTCGAGTTACTTTCTCTCTCTTCGAACTTGTCACGAAATCGCGACAATTCTCACTATGGACTCTCTCTCCTGCAACATGTCACGAAATCCTGACACTTTTTCGTCCGTTCAGCCTTCCTTGCAATATGTCATGAAATCACGACATTTCTGACTCTAAACATTCTCTCTCCTCTTTGAGTCACGAAACTACGACATGTCGCGATATCGCGACATTTTTCTAAAAATCTTTCTCTCGCCTGCATAAGTCACAAAAATGCGACATGTCATGATATCGCGACACTTTTTCAAAAAGCTTTCTCTCTCCTATTTAAGTCGCGAAACTGCGACATGTCGCGATATCGTGACATTTTTCAAACTTACTTTCTTTCGAACCTTTCATGCCGAAACCTTCATCAAAACAAATTCTTTTACATCAAATCAAATTCCTTTAAAAGCTTCTTGACATCAATGACAACTTATACACTTGAGCAAAGGCAATATACCCAAGGTACCCAAAATTGCCAACAATCTCCCCCTTTGTCATTGATGGCAAACCTTTACTAAAAACACGTCTTAGGAGCCAAAACTGAAACCAACTGTGCTAACAACTGAGAAACTACCTTTGAGGTTTTGCTCCCCCTGACTTGAAGCTTTCCTCTTCACTTGAAGCTCTCCCCCTTACTCATATTTCTCCCCCTTTGTCATCAATGGCAAAGGGTCACCTTTGGGGCTCGGGACTAAGAATGAGCCTCTTAGCTTAGTCCCTCCCCCACCTCCTGATGAGGTGATTAATTCTGGGGTGGGAGTAAAACTCCCATTAGGCATTGATCATCATCAACATCTATAATTTCCTTGTTGGGCCTTCTCTTGAACTCTTTGCCCGTATTCCTGTTCCTGTTCCTGTCACTGTTCCTGTTCCTGTTATCATTCCTGTTCTTGTCACTATTCTTGTTCTTGTTCTCATCCCTATTTTTGTTCATGCCTTGATCCTTGGACCTATTTATACCACTATTCCTATTCTTGTACCTTGAAATTTCAGCTCTACACTATCTAGCTGTGTGACCTTCATTGTTGCACTTATAACAAGTAACAATGTTATTTCTTTTAGGCATACCTGTTCTTTGAATCTGCCAGTTCTACCTAAACCTGTTCTGATTAAACCTGTTCTGGCCGAGCCTGTTATTTACCTCGCAATAGACTGCCTTGTGCCCGAACTGTTGACAAGAGTAGCAATACCCTCAAAAGAAACTAGCACTTCTGAAATTGCCATTCACCTTCTTCACTTGAGCCATGCAATGTGCAGCCATGTGACCAAACCTGTAACACGCAAAACATCTACCATGAAATTTACCTTTATTCGACCTCTTGGGTCCTGAAAACTTCTTCTTCTCATTCTGAATCTTGTTTTCTATTTTTGCGCATCTATCATCCAAGGACTCATAATCTGAAATACTTTCCTCATCAAAACTCTCTTCCTTTTGGAGTCTCTTACTAGACTCTCCAACTTGTTCCTTGACAAAACCAAGGCCTGTTTTATCCATTGTCTTTCTTTGACCTTTGATGAGTGACTTAACCTTTTTGGAGCTATCTTGAAACCTGTAAAGCTTATCCTTGTACTCTTTAGTTTCCTCTTCCAAAGAAGCCATTTTCTATTCTAACTCACTATACTCAAGAACCTTAGACTCTAATTCATCCTTGAGTTCTTGTATCTTAGCCATAGAGAAGTCAAGACTTTCTATAAGATCATCTCTCTCCATACAACATTCATCTAACTTATCCTTGAGTCTAGCATTCTTCTTTCTTTCCTTTTTCAAAACACTAAGAGCATTAGTAAGTTCACTTTCAAGATCCTTTATTTGTTTGTTTTCAGAATCATCAAAGCCTTTTTCAGATTTCTTATCACTAGGGGTGCTACATTTTTTAAAAACCATACATGCATCTTCCTTATAGTTTTATGAAGCATCCTCATACATACTAGAAACCAAATCATTATTTGTGCAATCATCCTCAAGGTGACCAAAATTTCCACATCTAAGACATTTCATGATAATGAATCTATGTTTCGGTTCTTCCTCTTTTTCGATATGAACAACATCTCATTTTCAGTATCACTTGAAGAACTTTCACTATCACTACTAGAAAACTTACTTGCTTTGTCTAGGTATAAACTCTTCTTGTGCTTGTGAGAATACCTCTTTCCTTGATTGCTGCGCTCATCTTTGTTTTTCCTATGATGCTTGTGCTTTTCAGAATCCTTGCTCTTAGAATCCTGTATATCTTCATCACTTTCATTCTTGGGAACAATACAGTCAGTAGCATAATGACCAAACTTTCCACAATTGAAACATCTTATATTTTTCACGCTTTTGTGCTTTCTAGAGAACTTGCCTTTCTTGTTGTAATATGCCTCTTCATCATCTGGAAGACTCATCACTCTCTTGAAGTTGTTTACCCTTGGATTTCTTGGTAGCCTTGAAAGCTGCCTCTTTCTTGACATCAACCTTCACTTGAGTTCTCAACTCAAATGCTGCAAGAATACTATGGAGCTCATCCTTTTTCAACTTATCCAAATCTTTAGCTTCCTCAATAGCAGAAATCTTTTCACTAAATCTATTAGGAAGAGATCTTAAAATCTTATCACAAACATCATTTTCAGCAAGCTCAAGACCTAAGTCTTTCATGGAGTTAACAACCTCATCCATACGAAGCATGTAGTCACTAATATTTTCATCATCATTCATCTTGAGTTGTTCAAACATACCTTTGAAGTGTCTCAACTTAGCTTTTCGGACATTTACATCACCTGTGTGAACCACCTGCAACTGTTTCCACATTTCACTAGCTGTCTTGCAGTGAATCACCTTGGTAAGATCTGCCTTTTGTAAACCTTTCAGGATTGCATTCATTGCTTTTGAATTGCTGTGATGTAGGAGCCTATCTTCTTTAGTATAAGGACCATGTTTAGGAATAGTGTACCCATCTTCAATCACTTCCCAAACCTCATTCCCAAGTGCCATTAGATGAACCTTCATCCTTGCACTCCAAAGACCAAAATTTGACCCATCAAGAATAGGTGCTGCATTGCCGCTTGAATAATCCATTGTGTTCTTTACTGGTTTTTCCTTCAAGCTTTTAAACTTTTTGAAGGCACTTGCTCTGATACCAATTGAAGAACACAAGCTTATACTGAGAGGGGAGGGTGAATAGTATAAGACCACTTTTTACTTTTTCCTTCAATTCAACTTTCAATTCAATATTATGTAGTGTATAGATAGCAGTATCAAAAGCCGTAATCAAAACAATGCACAAAACACCATCCACAATAGAGACACAACAATTTACGTGGTTCACCCAATGTGGGCTACTCCATGGATAAAATATTTCACTAAATTTTATCAAATCAAATTTTGGGAATACCTTTCTCGATTACAATGTTTATGGGCACCAACCCAAAGGAGACACCAATCCCCTAGCTCTTGTTCTGGCTGGTGATCCTCTAGAAGACCTCTGCCTCCATTGCCCTTAGCAAATGGAACTCTATCCATAGAAGACACCTATCTTCCTTTCTCTGTCTGGAGACCTCTGTCCTCAACTCTATCACCTCAAGGCTGGTCCTCGAAATTGCACTAAACACAGTCCTTCGATTTAACACAAATGTCCTCGTTCTTTTTCTCAGATCTACACCAAACATAGTCCTTCGATCTGGCACAAATGTCCTCGAATCTTTCTCTGGTCTGGGTACAAATCTGTCCTCAAATCTGCACCAATTTTTGTCCTCAAGTCTGGTTCACAAAAATGGTTCACAAGCTTTCACTAAAGCTTGCTTGATCTTCACCCAAGTCTTCACCAAGACTTGTCTCAGATCTGCTTTGCCAGTTCTCAGAAAAGCTCACACAAATCTGTCCTTAAATTCTCTCTGCTTAGTCGCAGCCACACTTTGTTGAAACCAACCTTTGCACTGTCTACGCAAACACAGTGGCACTCAGCTCTCGACGATCGAACTTCTCACTTTGCACACTATCTGTGAATGTCGCACTTCGAATGCACACTCCAAAATTGATACATTGACTCTTCAAACAACCCTCCTTTTATACTAATACTTTCAAAACCTTGATCTTAGTAAGCTCCGCAACCCTAAACTACGTCGGCTACAAACCCTAAACTACATCGACCCAAATTTAACTTTATTGGCCTCGCTCCCTCTGCAAATCTTCTGTAGCTTCTACCGCGAAACTACAACATGTCGCGATATCACGACACCTTTGCAACCGTACACTTCCTTTTGCCTTTTGTCATGATATCATGACATTTTAGCCTATGACGACTTCAACCATGTTCTTGTCATGATATCGTGACACTTCTGACTTAGTCAGCATCAACTTTGCTTTTGTCACGATATCGCGACACTTCTCCCTTTGTCGACCTCCTTTCTGCTTTTGTCGTGAAATCATGACACTTCTATCTTCATAGCCTTCCTCTCTGCTTTTGTCATGAAATTGTGACACTTCTCCTATAGAAGACCTGCATTCTATTTCTATCATGAAATCATGACACTTTCTCTAGCCGAGCGCTGCCATCTCAAACTATCACGAAATCGTGACACATTCTCTTCCTTGCACTCTTGTCTGCTTGCACTAGCAAAAATGGAACATGTCACGAAATCATGACGCTTTTGCCTTTGAGCTCTTCCTCCTTAACTTTGTCATGAAATCATGACACTTCTAGCTTTCGTACGTTTTCTCTTCAACATGTCATGAAATCGTGACATTTCTTATTTCAAAACCTTTCCTTTGCTGCATGTCACGAAATCGCGATAGTTCTTACTTGGAACAATTTCATCTGCAGCATGTCACAAAAACGTGATGGTTCTCACTTTGAACTCTAAAGCATGTCACAAAAATGTGATGCTTCTCACTTCAAACTCTGCAGCATGTCACGAAATCATGACAGTTCTCATTTTGAACTCTACAGCATGTCATGAAATCGTGACACTTTTCGAGTTACTTTCTCTCTCTTCGAACTTGTCGTGAAATCATGACAATTCTCACTACGAACTCTCTCTCCTGCAACATGTCATGAAATCGTGACACTTTTTTCGTCTGTTCAGCCTTCCTTGCAATATGTCATGAAATCGTGACATTTCTGACTCCGAACATTCTCTCTCCTCTTTGAGTCGCGAAATTGCGACATGTCGCGATATCGCGACATTTTTCTAAAAATATTTCTCTCACCTGCGTAAGTCGCAAAAATGCGACATGTCGTGATATCGCGACACTTTTTCAAAAAGCTTTCTCTCTCCTGTTTAAGTCGCGAAACTGCGACATGTCGCGATATCACGAAAATTTTCAACCTTACTTTCTTTCGAACCTTTCATGCCGAAACCTTCATCAAAACAAATTCTTTTACATCAAATCAAATTCCTTTAAAAGCTTCTTGACATCAATGAAAACTTATACACTTGAGAAAAGACAATATACCCAAGGTACCCAAAATTGCCAACAGTGCCTTTCAAATCTAAATGGTGATGCAAAACGTTACGAAGCCACTCACTATCGCTTTTTTTGTATGACAAATTATTTTTTGCAGGGAGAAAGCGATCAGTTTGGCTTCATTGTGACATAGGGAAAAATTGGTTTGTTTGTGTAAAAAAATTGTTTTTGCAAGGATAAACCATTATCATAAGAAGCAAAGAGACCTTTCAGGGGTATAGAAGTTACGTGGTGCAACAATGTGGCATAACACATTACATTTTTGGTTTATTTTGTGTAACACTTGTTTTTGCAAGGAGACACCATTTTTTTTGGCAGTGAAGAGATTTTAGGACAACACCCATTTTACTTCTTTGCATCTAAAGAAAGCATTTTGTGTGGCTTGTTTTATGTAACACATTTTTTGCAGGGAGACAAGATTTTGTTTGATAGTGAAGAGAATTTTTAGGAGTGAATACGTACTGTTTCATGGTATAGCCCTATCCTCAAGCTTTGATATAGAAGCAACTCCCAACTCTTTGTCATGTTCGTTTAATCCTAGGCACTTTGTAGACAGTTAGCTTGTAGGGAGTTAATAATTTTTTTCAAGAGAGAATGGTGCTCGCCAGCGTTATAGATGAGAGCCTTATAATGCAGAGTCATATCGTCTCACTCTTCCTCCATTCCTTTACTTATATTTTTTTGTAAAGAGTTTTTTTTTGGTTTGTTCAATTTCAAAGTTGTAACCTTAACACTCTCATAAAAATTTGTATTTAGCTTAAAAAAAAATCTGACTCTTTTTCACTTTTTCTCCTAATCCTTTTCCAAAGGCTATCATAAAAAAGTGAGATTCCATTGTAATCTAACTAAATACAAAGGACTATTTTGAGGGGGGTGGGTTTATGGTGTTGGTTCTTGCACCTATGGTTTTGTTGGATTTTTTGAAAGGGGGAGTTTCTTGTGTCTATCTTCATTAACAACACTAGTAGTCTTTCTTTTTTTAGTGGCAAATTTTTTTTTGCCACTTCTTGCTTGTTACTTATTTATACTTCTTTTAGCATATTCTAATTTTTAAACCTATATATATATGCATAAATAAGTATCTCTCAAAATCAAAGAAAGTACACAAATTCTATTCTAAACCTCATACAATTATTTCAAATAAAAAACTTAATTTCAAAATTTGCCTATGTTCCACATACCATTATACTCATAAAACTTATAGTTTACCTCACGTAAGGGCGGGTTTTTTGAGATACTTGGTATAGCAGCCTGGAAATTCAATTTTTTTGGGTTCAAAAGCATATGTTCCATGTATCAATTCTACTCATTACTTATAGTTTCCCTCATGTAATTGCGGGTATTGAGAAGAATAGATATAAAGGCCTGACCATTTTTCTTACCTCATAAGACACTTTAAATATATCTAATATTCTCATTTAATTATAATTTTTCTCTCGTTAGGGCAGGTAATTTGATGAGATATGTATTAAAAATAAGCTTATATATCCTTATTTAAAGATCCATTGCATTTGAACTAAAATGGGGGAATTATTGGTTCACTTTAATTCTCTTTGGAAAAATGAATACAATTGATCCACTAACCCCTCATAACTATCATACATGGAAACCCAAAATATTAAATCTCATTTCTCAAAAAGGGCTCACATGCCTGCTAGAAGAGAAGCAACCTAAATTTGAAAAGGAATATGAAATATTTTTTCATTAAGGGATTATGTATGAAAAAATGGGTATTATAAGCACTAATATAAATGAAATCTTATGGTTTCACATTATGGATTGTAAAAATCCATATGAAAGTTGGAAGAAACTAAAGAACTTGTTTGGGAAAGTAGATCGAATAAGGTCAATGCAGCTAGAGGCAAAATTAATAGCATTATCTCCTAAAGTCTTCAAAAATATTGTTGAATTTCTCACAAAATTTAAAGAAGTCCTCACTCAATAAAAATGTAGTGGCAAGAATAAAATAGAAGAAGAATACATCTATCTATTCTTTGTAAATTAAATGGTGTATTTCAAATTTTTGCAACCACCTTTCTATCTACAAAACATGCTCTTGGTGCAAGTTTTACAATGCCCTCCTTAGAGGAATTTTGTGATAGGATAACTAGAGAAGAAACAAAAATTACAAAGTATGAGATCTCTTCCTCTTCCTCAAAAGCCTTAGTAGCATCCACCTCTACTAAATAAAATGTCAAAAAGAAAGAAAGGAATCCCATAACTTGTACTCATTGTAAAAATAATGGTCATTCAATGAACAAATTTTGGAAAAGACTACAACAACTAGAGGCAGAAATGATGGATAAAAATATAGACACTAATAAGTAGATAGGAAAAACCTTTAGTGTTCAAGGCAAGACTATAAAAATATCATCAAAATACTGGGTTCTATATTCAGGAGCAACTCATCACATGACTTCCTCAGATGAGTCATTCACTACAATCTCCTCAAGTTCAAAATGTAGCATAGAACTTGGTGACTCATCCTTTATCCTAGTCAAAGGAAAATGTGACATATCCATTGATGGTGGTTATATCAATAATGTTCTCTATGTACCAAACATTGCAATAAACCTCCTCTCCGTCTATCATATTTGTACTTCTAGAAAAGACAAAATAATTCTCTTCTCACAATAGGAGTTGAGATAAGAGACTTTCAAGACCCAAACTCTCTCATAGCAAAAGGATATATTGATCACCAAATTCTTCTATTTCACTTCAAAGGATTCAAAAATTCATAAGGGGCTCCTATTTTGTTGCACATGGAGATCTTGAAAGAAAAATTTGGCATGAAATGTTTGGACATATCAGTTATAACTACCTAAAGGAATTGAACACCCATGAAATGGTAACAAGATTGCCTCAAGTATCTTATATTGGTGGAGTATGTCCTGGATGTGCTATTGGAAAGCAACATCAAGATCCTTTCCACCCAAGTGGTTCTCTAAAAGCCTCATCCCAGATAGAGTTAATCCATAGTGACTTGATGGTCTTCCCAGAGCCTTATTTCAAAGGAGCAAAATATGCCTTAACCTTCATTGATTATTTTTCTAGAAGAACTTGGGTCTACTTCGTAAAATAAAAAATTAATGTTCTATCCCACTTCAAAGTCTTCAAAGCCTTAGTTGAAAATCAGACCTCTTGCAAAATCAAGCAACTTCATACAAATAATGGGGAGGAATAATTTAGTGATGAGTTCTTAAATTTTATATCAAGTCATGGAATAATTCATCAACATTTTGTCTCCCATAATCCGTAGCAAAACAACATTGCAGAGAGGAAAAACAGAACTTTAAGGGAAATTTCAAACTGTATGCTCCAATCAAAAGATTTTCCAAAAATTTTACGGGTAGAAGCAATTAACTGTGCAAACTATGTTCAAAATTGCATACCTCATAAAGCTCTTTGCCATTTGACCCCTGAGGAAGCATGGACTGGCTCAAAACCTAATCTCTCTTTCTTCAAGATTTTTGGGTGCACTGCTTGGGTTCATATCCCAAATAAGAAAAGGAAGGCCCTAGATAAGAAAAGCAAATAGCTCATATTTGCTGGTTATTGTGAGGAAATGAAAGCATACAAGCTCCTTGATCCCACAACTCATGAGGTATTTTTTATAGGAATGTTCAATTTGACGAAACATTCCCTCATAAATATCCTCAACCATCCTCTTCTGCCATTAATTATCTTGAGCCATCTCCAATGTTAGAGCCTAAATATAATGAAGAGCCCACTTTAGATATTAATGATCAAAATGACCAAAATGAGGATCCTATACTCCAAAATATGACTCAAAGTCCTACCACTCCAATTACTCCTTCCATAATGCCTAAATGGGCTCGCACAATTGTTGAAGAAGAAACTCCATACATCCAAAATATTCCATCATCCATATTAGGCAACTTCATAGGCTTTGGTCTTATCTGTTAGTCCATTTCCGCAGATCCTCAATCCTTCAAAGAAGCAAATGGTATTAAAGAATGGGATGATGACATGGAGAATGAATTATCTTCCTTAATCAAAAGTAAAACTTGGGATTTAGTTCCTCTACCTAAAGGAAAGAAGCTAGTTCACTGTAAATGGATTTACAAAATAAAATATGGACCTAATGGGGAAATTGACAAACATAAAGCTTTCCTGGTAGCCAAATATTTCTCTCAAATTGAAGGAATTTATTATTCTAAAACTTTTGAACCAGTTGCCAAAATGGATTCTGTTAGACAGGTACTTGCTCTAGTTGCTTCCCAAAAGTGGCTTGTTTTTCAAATGGATGTAAAAAGTGCTTTTTTACATGGAAAATTAAAAGAGGAGATATTCATGGAACAACCTACTGGATTCACTCAAGAATCCTCCCTTGTTTTTAGGCTAAGGAATTCTGCCTATGGACTCAAACAAGCTCCTAGAGCTTGGTATGAAAAAATGGACTCCTTCCTTTTTTCCTCATGTTTTTCTCATTATGATTCTAATGCCACAGTCTACATTTGGAGAGATGAAGAAAAATCACCATAATTTTTCTCTATGTTGATGATTTACTACTCACTGGTAGTGACATCACTCACATTTAGAATATCAAGGACTCCCTTTCTGAAAAAAATTAAAATGGTTGATCTGGGCTTAGCTCATTACTTCCTTAAGATTCAAATAAATCAAATAGATGCAAAAATTTCATTGTATCAATAGAAATACACTCTAGACCTTCTTCAAAGGTTTAAGATGACTGATTGCAAACCCTCTTCTACAACTTTTCAATCTGAACTCACTCTAAGTACTTCTTGCACATCCCCTCTATGTGATGCAACTCTATACCGAGAACTTATAGGGAGTCTATTATACCTTACTCATACTCGCCCAGATATATCATATGTCGTTGGATTGATATCCCGATTCTCACATCAACCTCATTTCAATAATTGACAAGCAACAAAAATAATCCTATGCTACTTGAAAGTAACTACTCACCTTGGTATCTTATATGAGTGAAAATCCATGGATATCATTGATTACATAGATTCTAATTGGGTAGGTTCCATAGAATATAGATGTTCAACTTCTTCACCAATTACTTGGTCATGCAAAAAACAACAAGCAGTGGCTTTATCATCTATACAGGTAAAATACAAGGCAACAATTTTGGCAATCCAAGAAGCTCTTTTGCTTCATCAGATACTAAGATAATTTGGTTTTTCCCTTGACAAACCTATTACTATTTGGTGTGAAAATTAGAGCATAATTCATATTGCATACAATCCAATTGAGCATCAGTGCACCAAACACATTGAAATTCACATGCACTTCATTCGACAACATATTCAAAGAGGGGAAATATACTTGGACTATATCCCACTAAAAATAAATTGCAGACATCTTCACCAAATAATTTCCTTCTCCATGTTACATTTAGTTGTGAGAGAAACTTGGGGTAAAGCAACTATGTTAAATAGAATAGAGGTCTGCACCTATCCTTTCTTCTTATTGTTCTTTACTTTTGAGGATGGTTTTTCCATGTGGTTTTTTTTTTATCATATCTCCTATATGTTACACTTGTACCTCACCAGGCCATGTTTTTGGGACTTATTATTTTTCTTCATGAGGACAATCTTGACAATCCTAAGATATGCCTCTTTTTTTATTTTTTGACTTATGGTTTTTTCCCAAGTGGTTTTTTCACCATCTCTCACATACGTAAAAACATTATAAATGAGTACCTCATTAGGACTTGTTGCCAGAACTAATCCTTTTGGTCAATGAGGACAATATTCATGAACCAAAGACATACCTCTTCATTTTTCTTTTTGATAGATGTTTTTTCCCATGCGGTTTTTACCATCTCTTCAAATAAGAAATCATTGTACATGAGTACCTCGTCAGGACTTGTTGTCTAGACTCATTTGTATATAACACCCATAGTATCACGTAAGGGGGGATGTTAGAATAAGTAATTATTCTCTTAAGTTCTACTAGGATAGACTTACTTGAGTTACCACTCCTCCATGAGTCAGGTGAACTCTCAATATAGTCTAGATCATATTTGATGAGTTATTGTAATCCAACGACTCTCAATGATCAACTTTGCTATTTATACAAAGTTGATTTATGTAATAAATAAATCAGTCTATTGAGCTTATCTACAATCTTGTGATGTATTTCAGAACTATTTTCTTATTTGAATAGAATATTGTTTTCTTACAAAATCAACTTTAATTTCTTCTTTTCTTTTTCTTTTTCTTTTTCCCATTTTTGCTTTTTATTTTTGAGAACTTTTCCTAACTTGGGTGCCCAATTTTTAAAATTGGCATGGTTTTCCCTTCCTTCACCTAAAAAACAAAAAATTAAAAGCATGAATGCTTTTGATGTCTTTGGTTCCGAAAAAGTACTTCTAGGAAAAATACCCAAAAAGAAAGCAAGAAAAGGACTGTCATTGGCAAAATGATTTTTGCCAGCGAAAATACCTTTTGCACTAGCGAAAAGTAATTTAGTGCCTTGATGTTTTTTTTTTTTTTAGGAGGCATGAAGAAGGCTTTTCACTGGTGAAAATTATTTTCACCAGTGAAAACACTTTTGCTTAGTGAAAAGGAATTTTTCTCCCATCCTTAGTCATTTTTTGATCAAAAAGCAACATTAAACAAAAACTATATACATATTTACATTTGTAATCCTATGTTTTTAAATGGTAGTAGGCCTTAAAATGAAGACCATGGAATAGAATTGGAAACACATGGCCATCCATATCCTGTAAATAAAATTAGTTAACTTGATTCATACTTAAAATTTGGAATGGGCCTTCCCAAATCACCTCAAAGTTGTGATGCTTACTTGGCTTTTCCTTGTTCTCATTCCACTTTAACACCAGATCACCCACCTTGAATGCCTTCTTAGAAGTCCTCTTGCCAACCACTTCTTCATCATCTAGGCATGTTCCATGATGGAATTGTATGATTTCTCCTTTTCTTCCTCCAAATATAAAAGCTGAACCAACCTTGCGGTCATGGGTTTGAATTCAAATTCATCATTTTCACCATAAAGTAATTGTAAGGATTGAAGGTCTGACAATTCAATGTGAATGGGAAAGACTACTTATTTACCGTACACCAAGGAATAGGGGAAATTTTGATAGACTTTTTCATTGGGATGTGATCGACCCATAAATATTGGTTCAGGATAAAATGCCAACTTCACTTGTTGTCACCAAAAGTCCTCTTTAGAATCCTAAACATATTCTTGTTCGTAGATTCGACCAGACCATTTCCTTGTGGATAGTAATTTTATGAGTTTTATAAATAAATACCATACTTACCTGTGAACTTGCTAATTTTGGCACCAATGAATGGAGTTCCATTATCTATTATAATTACATCTGGGACACTAAAGCGAGTGATCAATCCTTCAAGGAATCTGATGACTACCTCCTGGTTTTCCTTCTTTGTTGGGATTTCTTCGGCCCATCGAGTGAAATAATTAGTTGCAGTCAAGATGTATTTATGTCTAGTAGATGAATTAGGATCAATCACCCCAATAAAATCTAAACCCAATTGTTGAAATGGTGCTTCCACTTGAATATTATGAAGATGTAAATATGCAATTCTACTCATTCTAACATACCTCTGGTATTTATCACAACTTTGAATGACTTTGAACACATCTACAAAAAGAGTGGGCAAGAAATAACCTACTTTTATTATTTTTAATGCCATGGGTATCCTTGCATAGTGGCCACCTGATAATCTAGAATGAAACTGTCCTAGGATTGTTTGATTCTCTGATTCTCTAACACACCTAAGGAAAACTCCATCGATGTTCTTATAAAACAATTTATTCGAAAATATCACATACTTAAGGACCTATAGTTTGAATCTCCTCTGTGAAACATTAATATGTGAAGGACACCTTCCTAAATTGAAATATTCAACAAGGTCTTCTATCCAATCATGGTCACTTGGGGAATGATTAGCAATTTTATACTCGCTTACTGACTCTTTATACTAGCAAATCATAGATTCAGAGGTAGCACTCTTTGCAAGCTCCTGACATAGTGCTCGGCCATGAACCATCTTGGTTGGTCAAATTTTGATATCATATTACTGGATTTTAGAAATCCAACCAACTCTCTTGTATCCAAGCTCACCCTAGATGATGAAAATTCAGATCGATGAACAACATACACTATTGTTTGCTTTGGAAAATAAAATACCGAAACTTCTTCAAGGACTTCATCACTACATATACTTGCTTCTCAATGAACATATATTTTTCCTCATATAGTTGGATGACTTAACTCAATCATGCAATAGGTCGTTCATTTCCATCTTCTCCCTTATGTGTGAGCACAACTACGTAACTCTCTTGTTCACAAAAAACATAAAGGATAAAATACTTCGAATAGTCAGGATTCACCAAAATAAGAGATTGAGCAACTCTTTTCTTGATTTTATAGAATGCTTACTTCCTTTGCTCAGTCCATTTGAAATTGCCTGATTGGTTCGAACGAAATTTAGTTATCAAAAAAATGACTACAACCCTTTCTTATTGGTTGGTAGTGGAAGCTTCAAAAAAACCTCAAATCTAGCTAGATAAATGACTAAACCTTTTTCTAAGATAATGTGGCCCAGGATATTTCCCTCCTTCACCGTGAAGATAGACTTCTTTAGTTTGATGAATATTCTAAACTTTCAGCATTTCTCAAACACTTGTCTTAAATTCAAATTATGCTCCTCCCTGTTATGAGAGAAGAAAATCATATCATCCAAATAAATAATAATGATGTAATTTAGCAACTCACCAAAATCTACATCGATCACTCTCTAAAAGTTTGCTCTAGCATTCGAGAGACCAAAAGGCATTTGCTGATAAGTAAATGTACCACACTTTCTGATGAATGTCATTTTATACTAGTCTTCATCCTTGATATATATCTAGTTGTAGCCAAAGAATATATCTAATAGAGAAAATATTTGAGCTCCTACAACTATATGAAGAATCTAATCAATCTGTGGTAAGGGATAATGATCCTTTAGAGATTCCTAATTTAGATTTTAGAAATCAACAAACAGGTGAATATATCTAGTATTTTTCCTCATAGGGACAAAATTCACTACCTAGATAGAATGCTTGATTGGGTAAATAATTTTAGCTTACAACATCTTCATCAGTTCAACTTTCATCAAGAATTTGATTTTGGGATTGACTGATCTCTGTTTCTTCCTAAAGAGTTTCACCCCTTCCTATAGTTCAATGGTATGTTGGATCACATCCTTTTTGTAACCTTTTAAATCATGGTAAATCCAGGAAACAATGTCTAGAAATTCATGGCATAGCTCTTTGATCTATTCAAGTTCTTCTAGAGTGTAATCAGTGCCAACTTTGATTGACTTCTTGGGTCCCAACTGCATCTCGGTGTACTCCTTCTCATCCAATTTGATATTATATTTTTTATCTCTATCATTGTAATCAAAGAGACTTTTGGGTGTAATCAATCCTTTTGGGATATGATTATTTATCACTGGATCAGTCCCCCAGGTTCCTCTTCATCAAGTGTTCTTCCTTCCACAATACTAGCCTCTCTTATTAGGAATTTCATGATCTACTCATCATTTTTGAACACTTGTCAATAGATATTCTTATCAGAAACTAAAGGCTTATAAACCAACCTCATGGTCTTTGGTTTCTTCACCATGTGCTCAAATGGAGAAAATTTGGCACCAAGGGATGCCAAAATATTTGCATGTTTATTCTATTCATGAGAGATCGCTTATATGTTCAACGTTATTTAAGCTTCAAATAGATCCTAGAATTTTTTGTGGTATGCCTTCAGATAGTGTTGCTGGGATACACACTTGTTAGTCACTTGATTCACAATAAGTTTTGAATTTCCAAAAATCTATATCTGTTTGATCCTAATATTCTCTGCTTTCATCAAACCTAAGCATAGTGCATCATACTTGACAATTTTTTTTGTACAAATTCAGGTCAATCGGTATGAATAAGTCTTATGTATACTAGAAGGAGAAATGAGAACAATTTATACTTCAATGCCATTTTTGCATCTTGTGCCATCAAAGTAGAGATTCCACAATTGATCTAGAATAGGACCTTGATCATCAGACACCTTCACTTCAGCCTTTTCAGGTTTAGTAATGGAGTAACAACCAATCTCATTCTCAATCATGGAATTAAAATCATGCATTAAAAACTCATCTTATGTACGAAGCTCATTCAGAGTCTCTTCCATTAAATCTAATTCTTCTAGTTCTTCAGTCATCATTTTGAAAAAATTCATGAATTTTTCTTCTTCGCCAACCTTATCTATATGAAAAGTAGAAGGCTTCTCATTATAGATTTAGATTATTTTCCCTTTTAAAGGAATATCCAAATGGGAGTAGTCTAGAGAAAGGTAACCTCCCAACTTGGCAGTGAACTCTCTTGAGAGGCACATACTGAAATATAGTTCCAGATCAACCACAACCACCTCTTGGATCACAATGATTTGAGGTATTTTATGCAACACAATCAGAATGTCTTTGATGAATCCTACTATTCTCATAGGAATTCCATCCAACTATGAAAATATAGGGCTAATTTTGGTATATTCCATGCCCATAACATCACAAACCACCTTTGGCATGACATGTGTTGCAGCGCTAGAGTCGATCATGCAATTATGCATAATCCAACCTTCCATCCTGAGAGACAAGTAGAAACGGGGTGGCCTATTCTTTCCAGTAGCTAAAGTGGTTAGCATTTGAGCAAAAAAAGTCTGAGTATGATTCTTTCCCTTATATTTAACAAACTTCAACAATTATTGCAACAAGTTGATTTGTCCAAGCAATTGCAATGCATCATAGAGACTAATATTGGCAAGAATCTTCTTCAGTTATTCAATAATGTTGTATGTATAATGCAGGAGCATCCGGCAGCACCAGCAGCAGAAGCAGCAAAGTTTGGGAAAAATCATGCTGAAGAGTCGAGAGAAGTAGGAAGTAAGAAAGAAGAAAAAATGGCCAAGTCAAAAAACCGTGATTTCGCGACATGTCGCAAAATCGCGACAGAAATTGGCAAGGATGAAGTGCAGCAGAAGGGGCCGCGATTTTGCGACGTGTCACGAAATCGCGACAGTTTGTCGGAGAGGGACGAAGGCGCAAAAGGGGGCACAATTTCGTGACATGTCACGAAATCGTGACCCATGATTTTGCGACATGTCACGAAATCACGACGAATTTCAGAAGCGGATGAAGAGGCAAAAAGGTGTAGCGAAATCGTGAAATCGTGACGTCGCGAAATTGCGACGTCGAGGCAAGGAGGAAGTGCGGCAGAAGGGGCCGCAATTTCGTGACGTATCATGAAATCGCGATAGTTTGTCGGAGAGGGACGAAGGCGCTGAAGGGGGCGCGATTTCGTGACATGTCGCAAAATCGTGACCATGAAGGCACTGAAGGGGGTGTGAAATCGTGACCCGCGATTTTGCAACATGTCGCGAAATTGCGACAGGTTGCAGAGCAGAGGAGAGAGCGAGAAAACGGTCACGATATCGCGACATCGCGATATCACGATGCAAATTGGACAAGCGGGTGCGGAGGAAAAATGGTCGCGATATCGCGACATGTCGCGATATTGTGACCAAAATGAGAAGTAAGCACAAGGAGCCAGAAACGTCGCGATATCGCGACATGTCGCGATATCGTGACGGAGAGAGAATATGGCACGGGAGGAAGAGAAAAAGATGGCGGGAACGGTGTTTTCGAGGGCTGTTCGAAATGGACACGTGGAATGCCATGTGTATCATTGAAGTTGTAAAGGGCACGTGCCTTGAAGATTACGCATTAAGGAGAGGGAAAGCCAAATTTAAACACGTGGTTAGCTATGTGAATCTGGTTAAAGTTGGAGGCCACGTATCACGGAATGAAATTTTACAGCCGCACGCATTAAAGAAAGAGAACCACCTTTTAGAGGGATTTTATTTTTTTCGACAAAATAGCAGTGCAGAGTACGATCTAAGCAAAGCGGGCGGTGCAGGGTAAGGGAGGCCATCAATGCAAGCGTTTTGTGGATCGGGCAGTGGCCCATTAATGCCAAAAATTTTGAATTCCCGGGGGGGAAAGGAAAATTTGAATTTTTGTTTTAGGTGGGGGGCATTAATTGCGTGAGAGGGTCGGGGCCTCTATAAAAACCCATTTTATTGTTTTAATCGGGACGGTGGACCGGAGAATACCCTTAGAGTCTAGGAGTGAGGAAGCGGAGAACCGAGCCGAGGGCCGGTGATTGTAAGCCTGCGGGCTGTGATTTTTTTTTCTGCATGTATATTTTTAACTATTTTTAATGAAAAGGCAGGGTTTGTGCAGAAGGGTGTTTTTCGGTGCCCCGTCAGTGGTATCAGAGCGGGAGTTCCTGAGTGTGCAGCAGATCCACCGAAAGTGAGGCAGTTGCACCAGGACCTACGGGAGAGTTGAGAGAGAAGGAGAGTTGAGGATTCTCGAGCGTGTTAGCAGAACGTCGGACGTGAGGCAGCTACACCGGGATCAGTTAAGTTTGTGAAAAAAAAGCAAGCAAGAAGAATGCATTCCCGAAGAAGACAGGATAACCAGGAGGATGTGGTTTCAGAAGAAGAGTATTTAGCCTTGAAGCGGCAATTAAAATCATTGCAAAAGGAGTGGCTTGCAATGAAGTTACAAGAGAAAGAAGAACGTCAGAAAAGGTGAGAAGAGAGACAGAGAAAAAAAAAAGAAAAAATGAAGGAGGCTGTAGAGGAAGAGAGCAGCAGTACCGGGACCTGCCCGAAAGAAAGCACAAATTATTCTGTGCAAGAGGAAGAGTTAAAGCCGGCTGCAGCAAAAGTTTGTAGCAGTGGAGAAATCTATCCGGTTGAAGACAGAAGTGTGGGCCCGGAGCCGAGGTCGAAGGTGTTTGCAGAGACAGAGATGAGTCCGAAAGTGTTGCGGGAGGCAGCAACCGAACCCAAGCAAAAGTGAAGATCACTTCTTCACTTACCCCGGGTGTCTGATGTAGGAGCATCCAGGCAGCACCAGCAGCAGAAGCAGCAAAGTTTGGGAAAAATCATGCTGAAGAGTCGGGAGAAGAAGCAGGAAGAAAGAAGGAAGAAAAAATGGCCAAGTCAGAAAATCGTCACGATTTCGCGACATGTCGTGAAATCGTGACAAAAATTGGCAAGGAGGAAGTGCAGCAGAAGGGGCCGCGATTTCGCGACATGTCGCGAAATCATGACAGTTTTTCGGAGAGGGACGAAGGCGAAGAAGGGGGCACGATTTTGCGACATGTCACGAAATCGCGACCCGTGATTTTGCGACATGTCGCGAAATCACGACCAGCAATTTTGCGACATGTCGCAAAATCATGACGAATTCAGAAGTGGACGAAGAGGCGAAAAGGTGTAGTGAAATTGCGATGTCGCGATTTCGTGACGTCACGAAATCGCGACATCGAGGCAAGGAGGAAGTGCGACAGAAGGGGCTGTGATTTCGTGACGTGTCACGAAATCGTGACAGTTTGCCGAAGAGGGACGAAGGCGCTAAAGGGGGCATGATTTCGCGATATGTCACGAAATCGTGACCCACAATTTTGCAACATGTCACAAAATCGTGACAGGTTGCAGAGCAGAGGAGAGAGCGAGAAAACGGTCGCGATATCACGACGCAAATTGGACAAGCGGGTGCGGAGGAAAAATGGTCGTGATATCGCGACATGTCGCGATATCGTGACCAAAATGAGAAGTAAGCACAAGGAGCCAGAAACGTCGTGATATCGCGACATGTCGCGATATCACGATGGAGAGAGAAGATGGCACGGGAGGAAGAGAAAAAGATGGCGGGAACGGTGTTTTCGAGGACTGTTCGAAATGGACACGTGGACTGCCACGTGTATCATCGAAGTTGTAAAGGGCATGTGCCTTGAAGATTGCGCATTAAGGAGAGGGCAAGCTGAATTTAAACACGTGGTTAGCTATGTGAATCTGGTTAAAGTTGGAGGCCACGTATCACGAAATGAAATTTTACAGCCGCATGCATTAAAGAAAGAGAACCACCTTTTAGAGGGATTTTATTTTTTTTGACAAAACAACAGTGCAGAGTACAGTCTGAGCAAAGCGGGTGGTGCAGGGTAAGGGAGGCCATCAATGCAAGCATTTGGTGGATCGGGCAGTGGCCCATTAATGCCGAAAATTTTGAATTCCCGGGGGGGAAAAGGAAAATTTGAATTTTTGTTTTAGGTGGGTGGCATTAATTGCGTGAGAGGTTCGGGGCCTCTATAAAAACCCATTTTATTGTTTTAATCGGGACGGTGGACCGGAGAATACCCTTAAGAGTCTAGGAGTGAGGAAGCGGAGAACCGAGCCGAGGGCCGATGATTGTAAGCCTGCGGGCTGTGATTTTTTTTTCTGTATGTATATTTTTAACTATTTTTAATGAAAAGGCAGGGTTTGTGCCGAAGGGTGTTTTTCGGTGCCCCATCAGTGATTAGATGCACTGGAATCCCTTCATTCATTGGTGGTCTCATACTTGCTCTGATATTTTTACATGGCTTCTACCCTCTAACACTTGGTCAAGGATGGGTATTTGAGCCTTTCTCTAACCTATTCCTCTGTTTCAACTTTTGTTTGTGAATTTGAAGCCTTTTCTTGTAAGATTTCATTTTCTCATAGAGGAAAGAGATATTTTAATAGGAAAGGTGCATCTAGCTTGGGTGCTAGAACATGTGCTTTCATTTGTGCTTGTTTTCTCTTATTTTGCACCTTCGGTTCAATGGGTACCTTCAATGGCTCTATTTTAGTTGGATCTACTATGATTCACTTTCTTCTAGCTATCATGAGAACTGAAACTTGTTCTTTGGAAGGGACCATGAAATTATGATCGACTTCTATAATAATGTTGATCCGACAACCAGGAGAGCTATCAACCAATGTTTGCACGTAGTTCATATGAACCATGCAAATTTATTCACCATGCAGATCATTGTAGGTAGAGCACCAATATGTCTTATCTGATGGGCCAACTTCTTCATTAGTCAATATGGTTAGGTTCTTTTTAGGCATCTTGTTGGTCAAAGTTGCTTGCTCATTGGTAATTTGTGGAGGTTAAAATATCCTAGGATGGAAATCTCTCTCAACTACTTCTTCTTAATCATCATGATCTCATTTCTCATCACTCTTATGGTTGAGTTCATTGATTGCATCTCCTTAAGTAACTTCTCTTGGGGATTAGGATTTAAAGTTTCTAGAGGATCTAGTAATGGAAGTGATACAGGTAAATATGGTAGTTTTGGGAATGAAACTAGAGCAAGCAATTGTGGAATATATGGAGTAGGCAGTTGCGGGATAGAAACTATCAAGATTTGAGAAGAACTTAGATTCCATGAAGGCACTTGATACATGGGGTACATTAGAAAGGACTGAGAAGATGCATTGGAATACATGCTATCGAATATTAGGAAAGATAGGCATCATCATTTTTGGTGGAATATTGCCAATAGCAATCAGATCATCCTCAGATTTTTGTGCAACAAAGTACAAGGTCAAGAATGTGCCAATATTGTACAGATGAATGGCCATGCTAATATTAGAATTGAAGGCTCGAAGGTAGTAAAATATGGCTTATTCAGGATTCTGATCGGAGATAATCAGGGACTCTATCCCAAGTTCGAGCGAACCTAACATTGAAGTCAAAAATTTCCTCCTATGGATGCCTATGAATGGTAGTAAATTGATGCAATAGATAAAAAGGATTCACTTGTTCATTGAACCCTTTTATCAATAAATTAGCCAACTGGTCCCATGTGATAATAGTGGTAGGATGTAAATACTATTACCAGTAAAGAAAATTCTCTCTGAGAGAGAGCACAAGCAATATGATCATGACATCTTCGTTTGTGATGTTATTAATAGTCGCTAAAGAAGCCACATCTTGAACATACTGATAAGCTATTTTTATTGTACCATAATAAGTAGGCAAAGCCTTCAATGTTGCTTACAAGATCTGGTTCTAAGCTTGAAGATTCAAAGCTTTAAAGTGATTCTAGGTTTGGAACTATCTTGGTGGGGGTGGTGGGTTTTGGTCCACTTGAACTGGAGTGTTCACTTGGGAGGAAATCTAGTAGTAGTGCTAGTAGGACTTGAAGGAATAGAAAACACACAAGCTACTTGTAAATATGTTGAAACTAATTGAACAGTTGGAGTGACTAACCTAGTATACTCTCCTAAAATTTGGGTGTTAAGCTCAAAGAACTCAATGGAATTTTTGGAATTCTTGGCCTTTGATCTTGTGATCATGAAGTAAAACTTTCACCAACTTCACGTTCGTAGATTTTTGGGTAAAACTAAGTCCCTAGACGTTCTAATCATATATTAAAAATATGAACCTAAAACCTTATTACTACTTAAAATGTAACTTTTAGTGTCCTACAAAGCATGCTAAAAACTATTAGTCATGAATCTTCCTAAGTGCAAAATATATGAGCACCCTAGACCCAACCAACATTGAAAGGCTAAAGGAAAGAGATGTCCTTTGGGCCAATATCCAGAGAGGGTTGGTTCCCATACTAATATAAAAATTGGTATAAATATTAGGGAGAGAGATTAACAGAATGAGAGGGGAAATATGGTTGTAAGCCAAAAATATAAAGTGGGGATAAACTAGGAACTAAAATCAAAATCAAGTTTTAATCAACATGTAATAAAAAGAAAAACATAGGAACCATTCACAACTTGCAAATATGACTTCCAATAAATATTTCAGCATTCACTTCTTTATCAATTAAATTCAAATGCATAATTTAAACTTATCTAGCAAAGAGCATGAACATAACATAAATGATAGATAGAAAGTAATTGCATACACCACTGATCTAGGAACAAGAGCCAGCAATTTTTCAATTGATGTAGAAAATTAAACTGAAAGATTTTTTTGGCAAAGTGTCTATCCTCATTTTTTTACATCAAGTTTCTTAGTTTTTATAGAGGATTTCACCTCCAAAATTAAATACTTATTAAATAAAATTTTGGCTATTGAAAATTTGAACAACGATAATTCCTCCTTGGTACCAACAACAAACAAATTAGTAAACACATTGGAAAATGTCCAACTATTTTGTCACATGGCGTATCAAGAATTTGGTGGAAATCATTGCTCTAATTTTAGTCTGCATAATAGTGCCTTGGAAATTAATATCCACTAAAGAGGACAATGCTTCAAAAATGAACAATATTACACCAGAGTCAAAGGCACAAAAATTAAACTCAGTAGTTCTTCGATGGTGATCTCAGACATATCAATTGCATCACCACAAGAATTGAATTTACTAGCTTTGATATTTTCCCAAAGAATATCTTCACTAAAAAATGTTGGGATGATGGTGTTTGCTTCTAAAATGAGCTTTCACTCAAATTTACTCCCGAAATGGGCCTTCATCATAATTTTTCCCAAGATTTGCTCGAAATGGGATTTCGCTTGGACTTGCGCTTGGAATGTACTCTTGCCAACATTCTTTCCCAGGACGTGCTCAAAAAATTAATTCATTGAAAAACTATGTGAAATGGGAGTTTTGCTCCACCATGTGGCAAAAAGGGTGTTCCACTCCAACATGGGGTGAAAAAGGAGTTTCGCTCCACCATGGGGTGGAAAGGAAGTTTCACTCAAAACTACCTCTTTACTATGACTTCGCATGGGAGGAGCTTGTGCTGCCAAAAGTGGAGTCCATCTTGGAAACACAATTTCATTGTGACTACTACCATATTTCACTAAGAAATAAAGAAAAAATAAATTTCTCTATAAATGGGAGAAAAATTGCCAGCAAAGTGATTTCACCAATGAAATGACCAGGAAATGATTTTGCTAGCGAAATGGCCAGGAAGTGATTTCACTAATGAAACTCCCTACACACTTAAACAAAATTTTGAAAAAGTTTTTAAGGTGACAAACATGCTAAAAATGAATTTCGTTGGCAAAAATTACTTTCATATTTTAGGTATAATTTTACAAAATTTTAATGTGGCAAAAATACCAACAATGTGGTATCAAAAATAGGATTGGCAATTGATTTGAATAGAGTAAAAGCTATTCTATATCTCTCTCCAAATTAATAAAAAGGGATTTCAATATTTTTTTGGGTAGATCAAATTTATCCATAAATTCATCTTTGACTTTGCTCAAATAGTAAAACCAATGATTGAGATATTGAAGCAAGAAGCAGTGTTTAAATGAATAGATGTTTGGAAGAAGGCTTTCTCTATCACAAGCTCCAATTCTCACTAAGCTCTAGTTCTCATTAATATAGACTACTCCAAGGAATTTATTCTCTATCCATTTGCAGCAGAAGGAAGCTATGTAATTGTCCTAACTCAAAAATGGAACAGGATAATGAAAGATCAATAGCCTTCTTAAGTCAAACATTTTAGGATCATGGAGAAAGGTATAATTTATTTAAAAAACAAGTTGTCATGAAGTCTCTAAAGAAAGTTAGACATTTCATTTCTCAAAGCAAGATTCTAGTATATGTAGTACATCCAGATGTTCGAAACTTTGTGATTCAGGGAAACTTGGTGACAAGAGAGTTGGTTGGGTAACAAAAAATTTAGGAGTATGATATTGAGAGTATGATATTGAGATCAGAATGTCAAAAATAATAAGAGGTAGAGCCTTGTGTTAGATTTTATCAGAGTCTACATGTTAAAATGTCAATATGTTAAATCAATATGAACATGATAGTGGGTTGCAAATAGAAGCAATACAACAAGAAAATTGGGTTGAACTGTTACAATATTTCTTCACTTTAAGAAGATGTTTGAATGGCTTGAATGCATCTCATAGATGAATATTCATATTATAGTCTAGAAAGTATGTTCTCCATGAATATGTACTTTATCAAAGAAACTTTGACAAGGTACTATTAAGATACCTCCATCCAAAGAAAATAAGAGAGGTGCTACAAGAGTTTCACAATGGCTTCTTAGGAGGCTACTATTCTGGACAAACTAATGTAACAAAAATTTTAAGGATTGGATATTATTGGTTGTCCATTTTTGCAGATGCATTGAAATTGACTAGAACTTATGACAAATGCTATAAATTTATTGGTAAAGTAAAAATCCAATAATGTTATTCTAATTGATAATTGTAGAAGAACCATTCTAGAAATGGGGTTTAGAATTCATTAGTATGATCAATCCAAATTCATCTACCAAATACAAGTATATTTTAACAACGACCTATTACTTCATAAAATGGACTAAAGAAGAAGCTACAAAACATGTTGATCAAGATACCGTAATCGAGTTTTTGGAAAGATTGATCACTAGATTTGAAATTCTTGTCACTATTATCTTAGATAATTCTAGATCTTTCATAGGAACTAAATATATTAATTTTACTAAAAAGTATGGAATTTACTAGAATGCTTCATCAAATTATTACCCCCAAGGGAATGGTCTGGTAGAATATACCAATAAGAATCTATTGAAAATGATCAAAAGAAGTATTGAACATAATCCTAAAAGCTATCATTTATTACTAGATCAAGTACTATAGGCTAATCAGATAATGATCAAGACGTCCTTGAGAACTTCACCTTATGCTTTGTTTTATGGAAGAGAAGTTGTGATACTAATAAACTTAAATCTTCTAACATTGAGATTCATAAATAAAAATTGATTGGATGATATACAACCCACATAAAGTAATATGGCAAAGCTGGTCTAGTTAGAAGAAAAATACGAACAAATTTTTAACAAATTTTGTCATCACCAGATAGTGGCCAAATTTTTGTTTGACAAAAATATATGTTAAAAACATTTGAATAAGGTGACTTGGTGTTCAAATGGGACGTGGATAGAGAAAAACCTGAATCACATGCAAATTTTGATTCAATGCAATTTGAACCATATATGATTGAGCAAACAGACATAAACACATTTCAATTGCACCACCTGGATAATCATCTATTGCAAATTATGGTAAACGATCACCACCTGAAGCATTATTCTTAAGAAAATGGTGTTCCTTGTGTATATATGTATATATAACATGTGTACACTACTTGTAAATATTGTATTTTTTTTTTTGAACAAGGTAATGTAATTAATGCTCTAAGGTGTTAGATCATCTGCCTATCTGGTATCTTGGGTTGCATGACTTATCATCACATTCCAAAAGGATCACCAATAAATAGGTCAACAAAATTATTGAAATATTGTAGCACATATCACAAGGTGGTTTTTAGTTTAATGGTTATTAGAATCTGCTAGGCACCCACGATTGATGAATTATATAATTTTATTGGTTAAATGAATTAACAAATACAACATGCAACAATAATATTGCAATGGTTGGTGATCATGATGAGATATTATTGAATTAATAAAAAATCATAGGCCCACAAAATTATGTGATCTCAACTAATCTATCAGAAGTAGCTATTTCAAATTGCACTCCCAATAGTGAATTGATTGGTTGTCAACCTAAAGTTTCAAATTACAATAGAATATTATAAAGCAACAACGTATGTTCCAAGCCTATGTGTTAATTTTTTGGAAATAAAAATGATTACTAAGGTATATCTTCCTTGTCATGCATAATCCATTGCACGAAGGCAATGAGGTCCTAGAACTCTGGGCCAAACAACATAAATTCAATACCCCTTTTCAAATATTCTTCCCCTTATGATAAATTTGAGTACAAGTTACAACATAGAGCTCTAGATATTGAAGAAGAATTAGTTGCTAGTAGTAAAAGCAAAGTCAAAAAAATGGGTAGAGGAAAGAAGAGTATCATTGTTCAAAAGTCCAAAAATTAGCTATAAGATGATTTTGAGGGCATTCGTGACACAATGCTCACAGTAAAATCTAGGTTGAATACCTCTCAAATTGGCTATGAGGAAAAAGGAAAGAGGTTTTCTAAAAATCACCCAGTTGGTGCAACTTATCACTCAAAACTTAGTAGGTTTGTACCTAAAGTAGTGTACCTAAGTTTAAATCTCATCAATGTAGTGATAAAATACTAGGATCCCAGTACAACCACCATGTACAGTTCTAAGTCTAAGCCATTGTTTACTATCAATAGGGAACTTTTAATTGAGTCATTTATAGTAGAAGATACCTTAGACACCAGGTTGAAAAAAATTATTCTAGATAAATAGATATTATATCTAAAAATGAGGTGATTCAAGAATGACTCATTAAAATAAAAGAAAAATTGCCAAAGGGATTCATGACCAAGAATATGATGCTTGTGGAATTCAGTGATGATGCACAAAATATCTTCTCCATGTTGGCAATAGTTTTGGGTATAATAACTGATGCAATGGTTTATACATATTAAATAGGTATGGAAAATTTAGTCATGGTCATTTTCCCCTATGTTACTCTGGATTGGACCTAGTTTTTGACCATCAACATACATGAATAATTAAAGTCTATAAAGAATGGAAATTGTGATATATTCACATACCCATACTATGTGACTTGGCTATTTTTATGTTACATGACATTAGTAGGAAAGCAAAATATTCAGCTACAAAATATAGATGAACATGGTACTATGCATCCAGTAGGATACTGGACCCATATCT
This sequence comes from Wollemia nobilis, assembly GCA_028583015.1. NCBI lineage: Eukaryota > Viridiplantae > Streptophyta > Pinopsida > Araucariales > Araucariaceae > Wollemia > Wollemia nobilis. The sequence goes on from JAQPPZ010016874.1 coordinate 9,243,928, forward strand.
TGAGAGATAGCAATCCATATATCGAATTCAATAGATAGTTCCTAGGGCCAGCCCTAGCAATAACTTATGAGGCATGCCCCCATATCACACCCAAAGTTAAGGATGTACTAAGAGGTAAAATTTAAGAGCAATGGGATTAGTGCTTCTTGGAGAAAGGCACCATTATACATTCCAATCTAAATACCCAATTGATGACATAATATGACAAAAAGTAAGGGAACTTGGACAAGCCATACACCGGTCTATGTGATAGAGAATATTATTGGTTTGAGAGTCAATAATACCACAATATTCAAGTTATCCATTATATTCAAGCCCATTCAAATGTCCAAAAGGGAGCTTCAAAAATACATGGACTTGGAGGTCAAATTAACCACCCTAAAGCTACCAGTATTGCCACACATGTGGCACTATGATTTGAAAGGTATCTTGCTCAAAATATTTTCAAGCATCAATAATAAAGAACCTACTTTCAAGAATTAGATGTGTACAAACATTAAGAATTTCAAAAACTTAGCTGAAGATCAGGTGGTACCATTTGATTATATGGAGATGCAAGAAAGGACTCCTTGGAGAAAATGCTACAAGTGCATGTAGATCTTTTATCGAGAGAGAAATGAGGATCATTTGCTCGATCTAGACCTTATTGAAACAATCAAGGATGATAAGGGCTAGAACAAATACAAAATTGACTAATGGTGGGTGATGCAGTGCGAATGCAAGTTTAATAAAAAGGTTAAACAAAATGATAATATTGATATTTTGTTCAATATAAAGTTTGATGTTGAATACATAAGTTGGAAGCAAGGTCATGAAAGAGAAATATTCTTGAAGGTCCTCAAAACAGAAGAGACCAAGGAAAAAGGAAGTGAAGAAGAAGAGTCAAAAATAAAAATTTAGTAGCAAAGATTAGCCTCTCCTATAGGGGTTGATGTTGAAATAGATGAAGAGTCATTGCCTCAATACGTGGCCATAGTCTATTCCAAAAATATAGTTGCATCCAATTTAAGAGAAGCATCTACAAAATCAGAGCCTAAAATCTTCTATTAGAGCTCTAAGTCTAGTAAGAAGAAAAAATATCACTCAAATTTGGGAAGTTCCAAAATGGATAAGGCTACTAGGAAACAAATATTTCAAGAATAAAAAGAGAAGCATATACACAAAAGATAAGAATTATAGCAAGAAGAAAAAAGGTGTGAGGTAATAGTTGCGTAGGTAGAATCTAAACACAGAATAAAGTCAACTGATGACATGTAAATGGAGATGAAGTTGGGAGCACAAGACCAAGCTATGTCCCCTATAACTCATTCATTCCCAAGTCCATCTATTGAAATTATAGACTCTCCACTAGACCAATTTTAGTTGCTTTTGGGAATGATCCCTACAATTGTAGAACTTATGAAAGAACCTCATCCTTCTCCATTAACTTTGCATTTCACCTCATGAATACCTCCAATTAAACCCATCATTTCACCATTCCTTGAGTCCATCACACTATCTTAGCAATACGCCCTACAAGATTCTTCAACACACCCTTCATCATCCACTCCTCCACCTGCAATGCAAAAGAGTCAAGTTATGCAAGAAACCACTCCCCTAAAAAAGTCCATAATTTCCTACCCTCTTACTCCATTGTTGGATTTCTTGGCTACCCCTATTGTTCTAGTTGCTACTCATGAGCCACCATTAGATATCTTCTCTACCATTTATCTAGTAGAATACAATCCATAGAAGTGGAGGGAGGAAGAAAAAATTTGAAAAATTACAAGATAAAGAAGAAGAAGCTATCACCATGGGCTATGACATGATAGATCCCATCCAAAAAAAAAATATTAAGGTGATAGATAAACCAAAAGTGAAAAATCCTACCTCCTAAATGACATCAAGATATTAGGATATAGAGGAATTCCATAGAGATATCTCAAAGATATCGAAGATTGAAAATATCCAAGCTATGCATACAGAGGTAGACACATTACTCATATAATCTAGAAAAATGGATAGAAGTTTGGTAATTAATGAGAAGAAAATAAGAACCCTTTAGGCTAAGCTTACCAAGGAAATATTGGATAAGAATACCCTAAAAAATTATGTCATCAAACTAAAGGGCATCATTGATAAATATCCCAATGAGAAAGAGTTTCAATAGAGGAACAAAAATATCAAGCATTTAGAATTAGAGCTGCAAATGATATAGGATGAGAAAAAATAGCCAGATTCCAAACTAATAGAGCTAAAAGACAAACTGCAATAGCAGGGGGAAGCCCTATCCATAACCATGAGTGATTTGTAGCTATAAAAGGATAAACCATCCATATAATCAATCTCGAAAGATTGTCTCAGATAGGTCTAGGGCTACTATTGGAGAAAGATAAGAGGAACAATTTTTCCAACATTCCTTCCTTTCTATAAAAATATTTGATAAATTATTGTTACTTCTGCAAAAGTCAGAAAGGAGATAGAAATGGGAGATAACGCTTTGGTATCTAGGTAGGCACAAAAATTTAGAAAAATGCTAAGATATCCTAAGAAATTCCCTATCTTGCAAAAATAACCCAACAAAAATATAGAGGATTAGAGACTTTTGGTTCACTAGATCTATCATGTGAATGAGCTCATTTATTTCGGGTGAGAAATATTCACTATCATAAAAAGGAAGATGAGAAAATGAGCACCATTACAAAATATTTCAAGGACCTAGGTGCACCAAGCTTTTGGGATGACAACTCAATTTTTAACAAAAAAGAAATAATCACGTAGTTGTTTGATGAGCGAATCCAAGATGAAAGTGATATTAACTCACTATATGAACCACTTGAGGTGATGAAGGTATTCTAACTATTTTAAAATATTTTTTAGATCCTAGAAAAAGCACAATACTTAGCTAAGAAGTATAGTGATCCTCCTTATAACAATGTTGGTAGACTAAGGAGGGTTATCTTTGAAATTAGGGGAGTTTTGAACCCTTATCTATAAGTCTGGAATGAAATGTGCCACCATGTCCATGTTATCATACCATTTGATGTTGTTTCACAAAATGGGGAATCGCAAGAAGTATATTCACAAAGAGAACCTCAATAGGAAGGAGAATTACAACAAAATTTGGGGCATGATTGATGAAATTTAAAAATAACACCTTTTTTTTATTATATTAGTTCATGCTTATAGAATTATACCATAAGATCTTTTCAGCAATAGTTAGTTTGAAGCCCAATGGAACAATTTCAAAAGAATATTTCATAACATCAATAAGGTATGACAAAAAATAGAGTGACAATAGAAATTTCCATCATATCATCAACACTAAGGATAAAATGCACATCAAATCTAGTATTAATATATATCAGGTCAATGGTATTTGCAAGATTTGCCTAGATCACAAGTCATGATGAAGTGGCAATTTACACAATTGAGCTTAGGAAATACACCTATTTTAGGTAGCACTTGGAAAGTATCATTCAACATTGACAAATAATAGGATAACAAAATCTAGAGAGAATTGAGAGCCTACAGATGATGTATTAAAGAATTTCTTACTAAGCTAGATCAAGAAAGGAAGAAAATATAGGGTGCATAACAAGTGGAAGAATGGTGATTTCCTAAGGTGCCCAACTTGGGCCTCAGACAACCATCAACTACAATCATATCTACTCATGGAGTTTTATTTTTGTGGGTGTTTTTCATGTTTCAGGTGTCCTTTTTATTTTTTGCTTCCCTTTTTCCACTTTTATTCATGCTTGCATCATTAGTTTTAGTTTTATATTCTACCCTTCATATCTTATCTTGAGTTTCTTGGAAGTGTCCAACTCTCCAAGTATCCCCATGCACTATTTTGGATTTACCATTTCCATTTTACTATCACCATCTATTTGTAAGTGTGAAACAAAGTCTGCCACCCATTTTTCCATAGCAATTTTATTTCTTCCTTTCCCCCAATTTTTTATTTAGTTAAGTGAATTCAATCCTTATGAGTCCCAATTTTTTATCTCATTTAGTTTTATTATTTGTGTCAATATTTTATTTCTATGGTATATAAATAGTTAGTTTGAGTTCTATTTTTACAAGATAAAATGTCCCTGTGAGTTGTTAAGAATGTGGGTATTTTCAAGCATCATCCACATGAAATTTAGCAAGAAAGTACAAATATGAATAGTGCAACATAGTTAGAAATAGGTCGGGTACAATTAGTCAAATAATTATAGGCTTTAGTAGAATGGCTAAGTATGATAGCCACCAAAATATTTTCATCCAGCTAGAGCCTAATGAGGTACCAAAAATATGCAGTAGCCCTAAAATATGAAATGGCTAAGTGTTGAGGGTGCTAGAATATTTGCACCTGGTCGAAGATTGATGAGGTACAAAAAGTTTATCATAGCCCTGAAAACTAAAATGGCTAAGTTTCAAGGGAACTGAAATATTCTCACTTGGACAGAGCTCGATGGGTACCAAAAACCAGTTGCAGCCCTAAAATCTAAAATGGTTAAGTGTCGAGGGCACCAAAAGACTTGAACTTGGTCAAATATCATCGTGGTACCAAAATTTCATCATAGTCCTAAAATTTTAAATGGCTAAGTGTTGAGGACATCGAAATATTTACACCCAATCGAAGCCAAATGGGGTGCCAAAATTTTGTCATAGACCTAAAAGCTAAAATGGTTAAGTGTCAAGGGTGCTAGAATATTTGCACCTAATTAGAATGCAAAGGGATATAAAACATTCATTGTATCCTTAAAAGATAAAATGGCTACGTATCAATGGAATTGAAATACTTTCACCTAGTCAGAGTCCATTGCAGTACCAAGATTCTATCATAGCCTTGTAAGTTGAAATGACTAAGCATCAATGGTGTCAAAATATTTGCACTAGATTGGAGCCCATCACGGTACCAAAATGTTGTTGCAACCCTGAAAGATAGAATAGTTAAATATTGAAGGCACCTGAAGACTTGCACCTTGCTGGAGGCTATTGTGGTACCAAAAATCCATCATGACACCAGAAGAAAGCAAGAACAAAAATAAATATTTGTCCAATCCCTAAAGCTATCGGATGAACTATACCAAGTTTTAGCCCATCAAGGTCCCAAGAATTCATCATCTTGTTTGAATATTTAATTATCTAGCAGGAATCTCAATAGGTACCCAAAAACCGTAAATGAGCAAAAGCAAGTCAATATTAGAATCTGGCATCAACTTAGTAACATGAGAATAGCCATCATCCTAGGAAACCTATTGGGAAAAATAACTTATCAGAAGATCTTAATAGTATGGCTCCTATCAAAGCCATTGTGTATATAATAGGTTGGATCAATTGAAAATTTCAATAAAATTCAATGAACTAAATGCGAGAAATAGGGTTGAATCAACTCAAGATGATGTAGAACTTGACCATATTAGCTAGCCACAATTGGGCAGTTAGATCAACCATACCTCTAAGGATTTCAACAAGTTGGTGAATATTCTGATAGAACAACAATCCATTTCAAAGGTAATGATGTCTTACCAACTAAAACATTGTAAAATACTATAAATACTAGAATGTAGAATGAAAGAAATGCCAGCTCTTAGGCTTTTACAATTTACATGTAAGAAGATGCTTTGGCATATTAATACAAAGGAATAATTTTTTGGACTCTGGTTCAATTTATTTGCAAAATGTGTATGTATGAATGATTGCTTATTTCTAAATTAAGCTTGTTGAATGCTCATAATTTTTATTCTACTTTCTGGATCCATGCTTATGTTCATTAACTTTTTTGGAATCTATAGTCTAATCAACTACATTTAAAGAAGTCAAATTTTTTGTATTTTATAGTAAAACCATTTGGTTTATTAGGTAATTCACTTGTTTATTTGGATAGTCTACTATTTTACATGTGTCTTGATGTGGCTTAATCTGCACCAACATAAGTTCTAGCTTCAACTTATTTTTAGCTCTTTTATCACATTTTCCCCCCATATTTTAGGAATAGTTAGATAAAATTCTAAAGGAACACATCTCCTCTAGAGATTGACCATTGAAGCCTCACAACTTCTAGGTCATTCAATGTTAGTCAAGGTCTGTGCATGTACAACATTTCATTACACAAATTCTCAAACCAACAAAAATAAATTCTAAGGTAACTTTTTTAATGCATATCAATAATTTGTAATTTTTTACTAAAATTTTTATTTTTAAAGTTGTAATAAGGTTTTAAATGACATATTCACATTGATTATTTAATAATTTTATATCTTAGGATTGAAATACTTTTATAAAGACAATAAGAAAAGCATTTTATTTTTTGAAAAAGGTGAAAATTGTATTAAGAAGGCAAATTAAAAATCACAATAATTAGCCTACCACTTTTGGCTAGTCCTAAGATCCTAATAAGGTAAATCTAACATATCCTTAGAACACAATTTACTAGTGTAATCCAAAGAGCAAAAATTCCTATCCTAATTACAATTTTTATTAATACTATTCTAGATAATCCATATTTGCTTCCCTCTCTTACCATGACTTTGGGGGCTATCCCAAAATGAGTCTAAGAGTGATACAAACAACAACGTGATGCCAAACCAAAGGCTAATCATCATAAACATATACCTTGGTTCCACACACTTCATTGTCTAAATCACTGTTGGCAAGTGTTGAGCGGAAATTTTGCCCAATTGCAAAATCACCATCACAATTAGGATTTTGATTAGAAAACCCTCTCTTGTAAAGAAATGAAAATTTTCCAAGGTTCCTTTTACTTAATGTGTGCTTGTAATATTGTGATTATGTATCAAATAAGTTCTAGGAATACCTTAGTGGTTTGCAAATAACTATTAACAAGGGGCCTATGCTAGTATTATTTTATTTCTATACTAGTGATTGCTCATGAAACTTAAAAGAACATAAAATGTGATTGAACCTCATATGACCATGATGTAGATGCCTTAGTTCATTTTATCTTGAAGTATTTTAGGTAGATTTTATCTTATTTTTGTTAAGTAGATTTTAGACAAGTTTTATCTTGCATTATTAAACCCTGCTTTGAGCATAAAAGAGAAGACTAAAATCTATCTTTTGAAATGCAAAGTTTGAATGATGATTGGATTCATTTAATGTTTCTTTGAACATGAAAGTAAAATAATCTACATGAATAACTTGGTAAATGAAATAGCCTGTGACATATCATATAAATTACCCCTCTTTGATGAAATTATGATTTTCATAAAGAGAAGTCAATTTATTGCTTTAAATGTAATAGCTTTGAAATGCCCTATAAATTACCTCCCTTTAATGAAATTATGATTTTCACAAAGAGAAGCTAATTTATTGCTTTAGAAACTAAATATATAGCTCAAAATTTGATTTACCTCAAAAATGTGAAATTATGTCAAATTTGAAATCATAAAATTCCTTATAAAAAAAACAATTTAAAAAAAATTATAATTTTGAAATGGCTTCAAACTAAAATTAAAATTGCATAAGATGAAACATTAAAGCTTATTCTAGAGACCCATGCATCTATTTTTGGAATTTTAATTTTTTCTATTTTTATTTTAATTTCCAAAGTTTAAAAAAAATGCAAAAAAGGAAGGTTAGAAAAATGAAATAAAATCTGGAAAATGGACCAGAATGCTGAAAACACTGAAAACAAAGTACTAACAGTGTGATGCTACCCTATTCCTGCAAAATCGAAGATGTGAGAAATTTTGAATGTAACCCAATTCACCCGAAGTTGCATTTGCACAGTCCGAAGTGAATTAGGTGCAAGCTTCTAAGGAAAAATAAAATAAATCTATAGCACCCTAAAATTGGCGCAGTTAAACCCTTAGTAAAAAGATAAAAATTTGAATTTTAACCCCAAAACCGCCCGTTAACCGCTCACCCCATTTTTCATGCCATTTTTAGGAGTTGTTTTGACCGTTGGACGATATCATCGCCGATCAGACGAAATCATCCCAGATCGGACGAATTCATCTGGAACAGAACGTCCAGACGATTTCGTCCCAAAACCAAATTTTCATAATTAGCTTCTGTTTCAACAGCCTCTCCAACTTGGGCAGAAGGCGTGTCTGCGTGGTTGGAGACTCCTCCATTGGGGATCTCCCAGATTGGGGTGATCCCCAACCTCCTAACCTCCCCCTAATCCTATATAAACTTGGGATTTTCTCAGTTTATCCCGCTAGTGGCTGATCCCCATAATCCCTTGTAACTCTAGTTTCTCGTGCATTAGAACATCCTCGCCTACCATTGTTTGCATTGTATATTTCAAGTTTTTCTTACAAGAATTTTACTATTTTTTAGCTGGAGCAAGCTCGGATCATCGTAGGTGATTCTAGATGATTTCGGATGATCTTGTCATAGATCGGTGATGATCTCGTACGATTGGAGGTGATCTCGACTGCAGTCCATATTGGGGGCAATCAGAGCCCTGAGTTTGCATTTTCTTATCTTCTTTCTTCATTTTACTATGCATTAACTTAATTTATTCTCATTTTTACATCCTGGAGTTCACCTCATTTAGCATATATGCATGATAAAATTAAAATAAATTATTAAATTAATGTATTTCCTTTAATTTGTTATCTAGATCTATCATTTAAGCAGTTATACTATCATTTCTATCATTTTCCACTTATTCTTGTAGTTGCATTTTTGGTCTTTGGTATCTGTTTCTATGATTGTAGGTTTCGAGGATTTATCGATGAATTCGTCAGATCGACGATGATCTTGTCTGATCTCAGATGATCGACTATGATCTGAGATGATTCTATGCAATTACAGATGATCATGTCATATTTGAGATGATCTAGACTCCTACAAGCTTCAGAATCTTCATCAGACATCCGAAATCAGGTGCATTCTTTCTTATTTAGTATATTCCTTGTATTTAGGATTCATTCATGCTTTTTGTATCCATATAAATCAGCATTGGCATATAGAATAGCTTAGATTCATCTTGGCCAAACCTAGGGATATGAATGATTAAAGTATAAAAATGAACACATCAAACCCATTCTCAACCTAGGCATGGAAACTGCCACTCAAAGTTTCCTGGTGAACCCCACCATCCATCAAAAATTCACCCTTATACCCCTCCCTCGAGAGGCGTGACCTTCAAAGGGCCTCTCAGTCCGAGGTATTGTCCCATCCTTCTCGCATCCCCCTTTCGGGCACGGATCCTATAGCCTGAAGGTAAGGATGCAAAAAATTTGGGGCGATACATTTTGGTGAACCCGACGTGAATAACATAGGCATATTTCTGATTCAAAAATATAATATATATATATATATATTATATATATATATATGTATACAAGAAAAAAAAAAACAAAAAATCATCATTTCAAGTTTGTATGTTTTAGATTCAATTCTAAATAGTAGATACTAAATATTACTTTTAGAAGTACTAAAGAAACCATGAGTTTTTACTCAAATCAATATGAGCCCATCAGTAATGTTGGAAGAATTCAGCCAAATACATTTGTTGATTATGACCAACCTCATCCCTATTCAACATCACCTCCATCACACTTTTCTCATTTTTCATCCATAACCCAACAGGACAATCCCTTTTCCAATCCTCTCCATAACGATATTATCTATTCTCCCATATATCCATATTATGTCTATCAATCCACATATAATCCTCCTCCATCCTTTCAATATTCTTCTTTCAATACAACACATCCATTTCAACAAGAAAATACTTATTCTTCCAATCCTACCATGCACTCACATCATACTTCACAATCTTCCTATCATCATTCTACCCATAACAAAGAAAAGAGAGGTAAAAAACCATTAGGTCCTTTTATGACTGAACTCCTAAGGCACTTATCAAAAACCTCTCGAAAACCTTCATCACGTACATTTACAAAGCTCAATCAACCAATGGATATAATTCTCAAGCATTTACTTGATAAAAATAAGATTGAACTCCCTTCCATAAGACAACTTGATACCACAATAGATTGGTTTAAACCTGAGCTACATTGTGAATATCATAGAGTAGATGGACATATGACACAAAATTGTAAAGATTTAAGATGTGCAATTCAATATTTGATTGATGAGGGTCTTTTTAATATAAAGGAATTACAATCTACAACTGATTATAAATCTCCAGTAAACTATCAAACTCCTACATAACAAATATTAATAATCAATCAAGACATGGAGATCTCCCAAGAACCCCTATTCAATTATCAACAACAGGAAACCAATCAAATATTGCATGTTAATGTGTCCCATCATGATGATATTACTAATATTGTAACAGAAACTACAAATGAGCAACCTCAAGTTCAATCAACTCAATCTGATATTCAAGAGATGGATTCCTCATTTGACCAACCTTCAAAACTATCTTTGGCTCTAGAGAATGATCCAAAATGGAATGTAAGCATAGAAAGCTCATCTTTAGAATCAAAATCTCAATCTGAAATCCACTTTGATAGCCAACAACAAGTGATTAATCCTCAAGCAAAGATATCCCTTTTAGAAGTATTACAAAGTTCTCATAAGGAAACTTTGTTCAAGATACCTAGCCAACAATTTGTTCCTCATGATATTTTCCCTAAGAACATAATTAATGGTGTAAGCCCTCTTGAGGTTAACCATATTTCATTCTATGATGAGGAGATTCCTTCCTCTACTCCACAAGAAGACTCCTCTCTTTACATTACAGGATCTAGTAAAGAAACACCTGTTAAAACTATCATGGTAGATAATGGCTCCTCTCTTAATTTATGCACTTATCAATTATTCCAAAAACTCAAATTAAAGGAAGAAGATCTTAATGAATCAAATGTTATTATAAAATATTTTAACAATGAAATTCAAGAAGCTCAAGGTACTATAATTCTTCCCCTTAATATTGGATCCAAGATCCTGGATACTTTGTTTTATGTAGCATATTGCCCTTCACCTTACAACCTACTTCTCAGAAGTCCTTGGATTCATACGATGAGGGTTGTCCCTTCCACTCTTCACCAATGTTTGAAGTTTGAACTTGCAAATAAAATTGTTACCATACATGGTGACCCAACACCATTTGAAGAATATTTAACGGTTGAAACATCAAGTTCTATACATTCTCCATTGTCACAATTACCTTCTATCCATCACTTTTCTTCATCCATATATGATCATCCTTGTTTACCAAATAACACCCATGCATATCTTTCACATATGCTCCCTCCATATTATCAAGACTTGGAAGATAGTGATAAGAATGAAGAACCTTCTTATCCTTCTGACATTTTATTTTGTAACATGATCAATTTTACACATATAAAAGTCAAATCTTTTGCTACATTATTCTACATTATAACAAAGCTTTTGTTATCGCTACCTTTTATTCATCACCTTTTGTTCTTACCTTCACCACAACCAAATTATCCTTCAAAACCTCCTTTGATTTTGAAGCAACCTTAGACATGCTATACTCAAATAACCTTGTATAGTGTATATAGATCATCTTGTATATACCACCAATTCCATCATCTAAAAAAAAAAAAAATTCAAAAACAGTAATATTATTTATTCTTTCAATTCATAAATTAAAATCAAAATATAAAAAACATCAAAATCATCAAAATATTCAAAAAACATCTTTCTATTTTTGCACCTGTCAATTCTTGAAGTATTGCAGTTATATTTTCAATTATTTTGGATAAATTAGCATTTATTTGGAATCCCGCACTTTCACACTCACATGCATAAATATCTTGATTTTATTTGGTATGATTATTAATCTCTCTTATATCAAAGTCCACAGTTGAATTAAATAAATTTTTGAGCATAGAGAATTGATCTTATTATTTACTTGAACCAAGTATATCTTTTCACATTAAAATGATTTCATTGCAAATTCAATATGATGCTACATAGTAGAAGTGGTTTCTTGAGCGAAAAGTTTCCCCTGCTATCCTATCATGCACATGGTCTAGAATCTTTGAGAATTGACAAAAGGACAAGCTCACCCCTGCCTAGAATAAAAATCCCTTGCTCTACAACCAATCCGAGCAAGTATCCCTAGTATAGGAAGAAAAAGAAAAGTCAAAGAAAATGAGAAAAAGAAAAATATCATTTTGTACCATTGCAGCAATATTTCAGCATTATCTCAGTTCCAAGCAAAAATACAAAAAAAAAAAGAGAGAGAGAAAAGAAAAAGCAAAAGCAAAAGCAATAAAATCCCTTTTCCCTACCCCTTGAAAAGAAAAGAAGGGTGAATGAGCTTGAATCCCTGGAATTCTCAATTATTCGAAAACTGTGAGGTAAGCCCCATAACAAGTGGTTTGTGCCCAACCCGCTTGGCCTTGGGTAATTCCTAGCGTGGTGATATGTCTGTCACATTAGCGACCTTCTTTTGTACAGACCTATGTCTGCTTATGGATCAACTAGCTCTTGATGACCCGACTTACATAGTAGTCTGGTACGGTTACATGCATATAAATCATGGTCAACGAACACTTATTTGGTTAATTCAAATTACTTGTATCAAATTATCTTGCTCAAAATTGGTAAATGAACAATACAATTGCACACACATTTGTATTTGAGAGATTTTTGTATCATTATGATAAATCAAGATCGGCAATGAACTCACATCTGCACATGAGGGTTCCTTATAAATCTACATTTTGTCTTTGAGATAATTTAAAATATTTATGCAAATATTTTGGAATAATTTCATCTTCTTATTTAAAAGAACATTTGTTTAGTATAAAAACAATTACATACATTGTTTTCAAAAATCCAAAATTTCTTTCAACAACATATTCAAAAATCTAGCAATAAAGTCCACATTTATATATATTTTTTGTTTATCTCAAAAATCAAAAATCAATTATGCAATAAAATCATTTTTTTGGATTTCGCGATGATGGTATAAGTCTATACCTATAATTCTATGCCTAGCGCAAACCATTGTTCTAATTTTATTTCCCATTCATTATTATTTATCAAAAACATATGGCTTATATCATTATGTTACACAATTGTGCTTTAAAAAGAATGAACACATTTTTCTATTTCATTTCATTATGTCAACATTCAATTTTGCAACCATGGTATAATTCCTAAGGAATTGTTCAAAATTTTATCACACTTAGGAATTTTATGCCTAGCAAAAATCATATTTTTAATATATTTCATGCATAATTTTTTTTATGAAAATCTGAAAACAAATCATCACCATCATCATTTTTCATCATCACAACACAAAGTCTTAAGACAGTCTCTTAAGCACTCTTTTACTTTTAGCAATATTTCTATACTGGGATTAGCTTGACGACCTAGCGAGCGGCGACTCCATGAAATGGTCTATAACAACGACAATGTCCTTTGAAATTATTGTTAGAAGTCCCTTTATTTTTCATCAAATCACACCACAAAACAACCAATTTGTTTACATCAGATTATTTCATTTAAATTTTATAGCATGACATAAAATTATACTATTTCCAAATGACATAATTACATGAATAATCAATCAACAATTCTAAAATTGAAGCATCATCAAACATATGGACAAGTCATATCACAAAAACAATATATATATATATATATATATCAAAATATATGTACATCATATCACAACTGGATTGGTATGCCACAATCTATACCCTGGCATACTCAATCCTCTCAAAAATATATCCAATCCAGTCTATAGCAGCTAGTCTCGAGAAGCCCTCGAGCTCTCAGCCTCATCTCCTCTCCCACCCTAGCGTGGAGGAGGTGGTCCCATAGAGGTCCGTGCTGTGTCTTGGGTCCTCGCCGTCGATCGTGAGGATGTCCTCGATGATCCCATCCTGATCGGCTCCACAATAGGGGCTGGCAATGGTATCCTCTGGCCCTCTAGAACCACGTGAAAGTATACTCCCCGATAGAACGTGGTCTGAGCAATAGACCACGCCAGCTCCTGCATGCTCGCCCCTCCGCTCTGAGCCCTGAGCCATGTAGCCTCATCCTGTAGTGTCTGCACCTGAGCTCGTAGGTGGGCATTCTCAGCTCGGAGAGCCGCCATCTCACTGCTCTCCCCCACCTCGACACCCTTGCCCTTATCGGGCGATGGTGGCCTCTCCCTCTGCTGAGAAGGGAGTCCCTCCTCCCTCCTCTCTAGCCTACTATGGTCTCTCCGGAGCCTGTGGCATCCTCTTCGGCGTCTCTCCTGAGGAGACCATCGCTGCTCCCTCCCTCCATGACCCCTCGTTGCCTCAATGGTAGCCTGGCGCCGCCTCCCCATCCGTCGCACCATCATGTGCATCGGACCCTGTGCCCTCATCATCCGAGGAGGGTGGATGCCTACGTACCAGGCATCATACCCATCTGTGACCCTAGCGTCGTCCCCATCCACTGGCTGAATGGGGGCATCATCCGCATCCTGACTCCAGAATCGCTGCATATCTGGAGCCCCGCTCAGTGTAGTATTATCCCAAACAGTCCGGGAGTACTCATAGTCCCTGAGAGAAGGGATCCCCTACTGTAGACCGAACTGCCTCAAAACTCGGTCATAGCGGTGGAGCTCTACCTCTCCCCGCTCCATCCTCAGCCAGTAGACTCACCTGATGCGAGCCAGCTCCTGTCCATCCTCTCCCCACCCTGGATGCTCTCTCCATGGCCTCCAGGTGATGCGGTCAGGGATGAGGTCGTCTAGTAACCTCCGTGACATCGACAGATCTATCCACCACTGTGACCCTCTCTGGAGCCACCAATAGAAAACCCGGGGTCTCTCCCGGTCAACCCCTATCAGTGGAAGCCCTACCGGCCTTCGCATCGTAATGTGCTCCCAGCACCAAACCTGTAGTAGAGATGTCAAAACCAGACATCGACCTCCCTTGTATATGACCTCGTGTAGGATCCTATACAAGCGGCATAGTACAAAGCTGCCCCATGCAAATCTGTAGCCGTGGTCTCTCATGTCATAGACCACATATGAAAGGAGCCATGGTAATCTGCACCCGCTCTGGTGGCATAGCAGTAGGCCACCCACTACCCCTGCCAAAACCTGAGTCAACCTAGATGCCCCAGGCATCTGCCTCAAAGACTCGATGTTCACTCCGCCCTTCTCCAGGGCGAAGCTCGGGTCTCCGCACAGCCTCATCATAGCATGGCCCTGATTGGCCGTAGGAGTCATCAACCACCCTTGTATGGGGATCCTCAAGATCCTCCATACATCCTCTAGAGTGGGAGCCATCTCCCCTATCGATAACCAGAAGCAGGACGACCCCGGATACCACCTCTCTGCTAGGGCTGTCAGTAGCCCCATGTCTGTCGGTATTTGTGGCATCTCTGCCACATGTTCGTAGCCCGACCTCTGCCTAGTGCGGTCTCGCTCTGCCTGATTGAGTGTGGCTACGTCATCTCTTAGCCCCTCGTATTTCCATTCTTGACTTTTTAGTAATCCCCTCTGCAAAATAAATAATCAAACAATAAAAATCATCAATAGATAATCATTAAAATCTTTAAAATCAATTTAATCTTATAAATAAAAAAATGATGATATCATCCACTATTGGATGATATCATCCTAAATTGGGTCAAATCATCCTTTGTAGGATGAAATCATCTCCGATTTCTCAACTTGGGGATCGCCCCTGATTTGCATCGATTTCGCCCTAGACGAAATCGACGATCTAGGGACGATTTCGATGAAATTGGGACGATTTCGTCCCGACGTCGTCGACGGCCTAAAAACGGCCGTGATGCCCCAAAAATAGTCAAAATTTAAATTAAAAATTACACAAATCAAATTAAAAACATAATTCACTAGGTTTAGATCCTTACCCGCAACCCGCGTCGGACCTCTGTCGATCTGTGCGTTGTTTCTACCATTTTGCCTGTAGAGCTCTAAAACAGTGAAAATGAACAGTAAAAATGAATTAGGGTTTTACCCTATTTTTCTTAATTTTATTTAAAAAACAACATTTTTTAAAATTTTGCTTTTTCACGCTTTTACCTCAAACGTTCGATTTGGGTAAAAACACGGAGGGGGCACCATAGTAAGCAGTTGTACGATTCGACCTAGAATCATCGTCTAAAAAATTGAGTAAATTTTTGCTTTCTCGTAAAGCGGGAAGAACTCATCTTTAATGCATTTTCTTCGGAAAATTCGCTAAAGAGGGGGCAAAATGTAGCACCCTAAAATTGGTGCAGTTAAACCCTTAGTAAAAAGATAAAAATTTGAATTTTAACCCCAAAACCGCCCGTTAACCGCTCACCCCATTTTTTGCGCCATTTTTAGGAGTTGTTTTGACCGTTGGACGATATCGTCGCCGATCAGACGAAATCATCCCAGATCGGATGAATTCGTCTGGAACAGAACGTCCAGACGATTTCATCCCAAAACTAAATTTTCATAATTAGCTTCTGTTTCAACAACCTCTCCAACTTGGGCAGAAGCGTGTCTGCATAGTTGGAGATTCCTCCGTTGGAGATCTCCCAAATTGGGATGATCCCCAACCTCCTAACCTCCCCCTAATCCTATATAAACTTGGGATTTTCCTAGTTTATACCCCTTGCTGATCCCATTCCCCTGCAACTTTAGTTTCTCTTGCATTAGAACATCCTCGCCACCATTGTTTGCATTTGTATATTTCAAGTTTTTCATTGCAAGTTTTCACTGTGTTTCAGCTGGAGGAAGCTCGGATCGTCGTTGGCGATTCCAGACGATTTCGGACGATCCTGTCATAGATCGACGATGATCTCGTACGATTGGAGGCGATCTCGACATCAGTCCAGATTGGGGGCAATCAGAGCCCTGAGTTTGCATTTCTCATCTTCTCTTCTTTATTTTACTATGCATTAACTTGGTTTATTTTCATTTTGCATCCTAGAGTTCACCTCATTTAGCATAGATGCATGATAAAGTTAAAATAAATTATTAAATTAATGCATTTCCTTTAATTTGCTATCTAGATTTATCATTTAGGCATTCATACTATTATTTCTATCATTTTGCATTATTCTTGTAGTTGCATTTTTGGTTTTTGGTGTCTGTTTCTGTGATTGCAGGTTTCTAACGAATTCATCTGATGAATTCGTCAGATCGACGATGATCTTGTCTGATCTCAGATGATCGACTATGATCTGAGATGATTCTGTACAATTGCAGATGATCATGTCATATTCGGGATGATCTGGACTCCTACAAGCTTCAGAATCTTCATCAGACATCCGAAATCAGGTGCATTCTTTCTTATTTAGTATATTCCTAGTATTTAGGATTCATTCATGCTTTCTGTATTCATATAAATCAGCATTTCATATAGAATAGCTTAGATTCATTCTGGCCAACCTAGGGATATGAATGATTAAAGTACAAAATGAACACATCAAACCCATTCTCAACCTAGGCATGGAAACTGCCACTCAAAGTTTCCTGGTGAACCCCACCATCCATCAAAAATTCACCCTTATACCCCTCCCCCGAGAGGCGCGACCTTCAAAGGGCCTCTCAGTCCGAGGTATTGTCCCATCCTTCTCGCATCCCCCTTTCGGGCATGGATCCTTTAGCCTGAAGGTAAGGGCACGAAAAATTTGGGTCGATACAAAATCTATGCATTCAAACATTCAAAAATACTATCATTTAACTGCATAAAACACTGTATATAAGATTGAAAACATGGAGGGGAAAATAAATACTAATTCAAACATTTAGAAATAAATCTCCTTCAATATCGTTAAAATGGTGCAAATTTTTGCAGCATTTTACATTAAAAATAGAAAGATAATAGTCCCTGTTACATCAGACTTCCAACCTTGGCCTAAAAAAATGTCCAGTCCCTTTTCTATCCATTCATGAGGTATTTAACATTTACATTCTGCTCCTTCACTTCTTTTCCAACTCTTTGCCTTCGTAACTTATCCTCTTTTTCCATTTGTTTCTCACACTATCTTCCAACGAATCCATTCTTATATTCAAAATGGCCCATGTAGTATGAAATGTAGAACCCCACTGTGTAAAATATCCATCACATTTACGTTACATTCTGTGTAAGTGGATTGATTAATTCCCCCTTGTAATGATCATTAGAGTGTTTGAAATATAATTATTAAAGCATCTAATTAATAATCATTTTGTTATTTGACAAAATTTATCCTTTACTTCATAATTTGATCAATGCCATATAAGTTATTCACCGTTGATACATTTCATGATTACACATTAATAGAATACCATATGATAAAACAAATCTTGGGCACCACAACTCTCATCAACATGAATTCCATGGATGCTATTTTATGGCTATGATCGTATCAATCTCAATCATCTGCACTTTTACCCAGTCTTCGCTGTTTTCTGAACCACTTCATATCCATGTTGGCAATAATTATGTGAGGTCATTTTCACTAGCTTGATCAATGGTTAAGGCTACATCGAAGACTTGTTCATTATCCCCCCATATCATATTTGATTAACCTTCCATGACTCCTTGTACTTAACCCAGGATGTTGTCTATTCATTCCACTCGCATGTTGGCTCTATTCACTCATGTTAATACTATCTATCTATCATAATGCTACTATTGATCACTAAACCTTCCTATGATAACCATCCTTCGATGCTATTTCTTTTCAATGCTTCCAACATCTACATGTGGTCTAGCCTTGATCAACTCTACAATCGGTCTATTTGCCATGAGATTCAATAATAAAAAAATTATGTCAAGTGATTTTAGGACTTCAACATCAAGGTCCTATCCTAAGATGTATAGCTAATAGATTGGATAATCCAACATACCATGAGCTATACATAAGGGTGAATGCTTTTTTTTTATGAAATGAAACTTTGCACATTTTCCATTAATGATCGATATCTTATGGTATGTTTTGCTAGCCACCAAGGAAGGAATATCTGAAATAAGGCAAAGGTTCTAATTTTGGATTCCTTAAAGCTGCATGTTATTTCTAGCCACCAATCCAATGAACATACACCGTTTCACATCCACTGGTAAACCTGTGGAAAACTACCTACTTTTGTGCCATCTGATCACCATATTGGTTCCCTGTACCATTCACTATGCTGGCCCTTATCTGTCATTGATTGCTCCTATCAACTATTTTGGATAACACCAATGTTGCTCTTGTAGTGTAAACATATGCCACAAATACTACTATCATTAGCCACCATCACTGTAAAATTCATCAAATATTTCCCCTTCGTTGTCCTACATGATCATAATAGGATTTTCCAACTCTACAATCTCATGTGAAATGCCACAATGAATTCTCCTCACATGCTTTCTCAAACTAGTTTTTGTCATAGTTTTCATCGTGCACCCTATGAAAAAATCAACAAAATGCTCCTAAATAGATTTATTGTATTCAAATATGATATCCATAACATCAACCTAGCATTAGATACCCATATTAGGTTTATTCAGCTACATCTTCGATGTAATGATCCCTTTGTATCATCGTTCTTAGATGATTTTATGATGATGGGGAAGCTACACTATCAAATTTAGGAAGCATGCTCTAGTAGAGTTCTCAAATCCAATGGATTCAAATGATGTGCGTGAACACTTGTGTTCAAGATAGGAGTTCATCATGGTCTCATAGATAAGAATGGAATACCACCACATCTTTTAACAAGTCATACCGAATTGTGCTTTACCAACTGCACTTACTGATCATTTTCCAAAAACTGCACTGACGAGGTTGTCAATAAACCTAAATTTACCTCCAATTTGATGTTGTGAGGAATGCATGCTCTGGAACTAATTAAACATACCCTACGGCTATAAACTTTTAGCATTTTCTGACTTCACTGTATTGGTGTTACAAGTAAACCCTCCTACCATGTGACATTGTTAGGTATGCCATATGATGGCTTCATTATATCCAAGTAAGGAAACCAAATGAGGGGTGAGGTCTTGGTGTTGGGTCCATGTCTGCTCACTCATGATGGCTTGCAAAATTACACATCTAGGTAGACATCCCTGTGGTTGATTCTACGTCTTTATTTCTATTTTATAGGTGTCCCATTGGTCAATATTAGGTAGACATCCCTGTGGTTTGATTTGCCATATTTTGATAGATAGGGATTATCAATACTCAATATTTAGAAAGCCAAATGTTAAACACATCATATCTAAATTTCTATTCCTCCATGTGGATAATAGATCTAGTAAGATCTTCTACTGTTCCAATATATCTAATGTAGGAGTTTAATATTTCCAAAACCACTACTATCAATGTTGTTCTACTATGTACTTCCACCTATGCAGTCGATGGTCTAGTGGTTCCATATAAAATTTCTAATAATCAGAAAAGGATGAAAATAAATACATGTTTCAAATAGGACGAAGAGGGTTTTTATAGGAAATTTACATGATGGAGAAACTCCCCTTTTGATCCCAGCCTTAGTCAAGCTTTATGCCTGATCTATGAATCGAGTACAACTTATACTATGTCTACATTGCACTTGAAACTGGTACCTATTGGTCCTCATAGAGATCTTATCATACAAGGTTTTACTTTGTTTACAAGGTGGTAGTTCTGATTAATTTTCCAAACCTCACAATTTTACCTTATATTCCTAATATTAGGGTGACACGTGCCTTGGGAAGTGGTGGTGAGATTATTATTACCACGTATTTGTCTTATGTGAGATAGTCTAAAACATATCTGAGGATAATTTGAACATAGGTTGTAATCTTCCTTGCCTATACAATGATCTCTCAACATCTTTTCTAATCCCTCTTCCTGTGTGCTCATTGCAAGAGCTTCTCAGTCTATCACAATGTTCAGGTGATCCTGAGCAGAGTATAATTAAAACGAATTAGAACACAAAGTGTAAATTTTGATATTTAGACAAACAAGATGATTTATGTCAATAACTAGGCTACTAATTTATTTAATGAACTCCTACGGTCTCGAATCTAATCATAGAACCACTAAAAAGACTTCTTTCAGATTTCATGATTTCCAAAATAGGGTCTGATGGAAGCATCTATAGCAACATTTCTTGAGTTCTATCGGAGACCATTTTGACATATGATCTTGGATTCTCATAGGGTTTAACTATCATAAATGATGTCTAAAATAGCCTTAATTATGATGCCAAATCATGGGTAAACATCATATGTTTAGGATGTGGAATATGAATCTAATTTACATAAGAGATTCTACTTCCCACATGAATTCCAAAAGATATATGGTATCTTTTATGCGTGTATCCCACACTCATTGTGGATTGATGCTATAATGCCATATATGGCGGTAATACTCATTATCTCAATTGGACACTAGCTAGTAGTCATGAGGATTCTCATGTTCCTTTGGTAAGTGGAGAATAAGAAAAATTTTTACATCCCGAATAGACATGCCGAACCTACGTTTCCATATTAAAAATGATTGTAATGATAAAATAATGACAAGTGACATAATGGTTTTAAATTAAAAGTCTATCATTATACCATTCATGACAGATGAAATAAATATTCACAATACTTGGATCCCAAGCCTCCTATATTTATGATTAACAAGGAAGAAATTTTTATAAAATAATGGCACAAGAAACAATATAGAAAGGATAAGATCCAACCTGATTTGGCTCTCTAATCCTCCTCCTCAAATGCTAGTTTTTTCCTTCCAAATTACTTCCCATAAAAATTCTTCTTGCTTCCCTGTTTCTTTACTCCTTTCTATAGGTTTCCTCCCAACTGGTTCCTCCTCCAAAACTAGTTATCCTTCCTCTTCTTCCTAGTCTCCTTTTTAATGTATATTCCTTTCTCCTCACCAACCAAATAGTGGGTTTTCTTATTTTAAAATTAAAAGCTATCTTCATTCAAATAAGATATTTCATGTGGAGGGAAAATTAAAAAAGCAGAAAAGAGTCCACCAAAAGTAGGTGGCCTTGTTTTCTTAGAGATAATTACCAACTAACACTATTATTAGAGAATAGATTAGTTGTAGAATTAGAACTAATAGTGACAAAGAAAGGAATATCCACCTATTTAATGAAAATAGGCCATGTAGACAATAAGGATAGATTTTCACACAAGAGGATAATTCATATTTTGTTTAAAAATTCAAGAATCCTTTTTAGTCCAATTAAAATTGGACAAGCTTGGTTAGTACCTAATTGTAACATAATTAGGTTATTTGCATCCAATTTACTATTTTGTAGTAAATTTTGGTAAGAAAATTATTTTCTATTTTGCCATTCACCAAGGCTTTATTTATCCCTTGATTAAATTACTTTAAATTATCTATTTTGAAAGATAATAAATCCTTCTCTAAATTTTACAAAATTCCCTAGTTGGAATTTTGTAGTATTCTTTAGGGTCTATACCCCTTTTGTTGGTCAATAACTCATCCCACTAATTAACTAGTAGCCTTTTGGAAAGGATCCATGGGGATGGGCTGTGACATACACCCCCCTTGGATTAAAAATAGTCCTCTATGTTTTGAACAATTACCTTAGTGAGTACATAACCTTATAAGATTAATATGTATCCCTCTATTTTATAACCTGAGTCATCAAATTTTTCATTACTTTCAACATCTCATTCTTGATGGTAACCAACATCTTCCATCCATGAGAGTACTTGGACTTGTAAAAATGCAAAATATCAGTAGTATGATGTTCTTTAAACAACAACACATCAATTTTACATAGAAATAAGTATTCTAAACATCATCAATACACAATCTCATCACAAATATTACAAATATTTAAACCATCTATTACTACACAATCAACTAAATTAGAGAACTGCAACAATAGAATTTGCAAAATGGTTTCATAGATATATCATGAAATTATGCTTTTGTACTATAGTAGACAAAATAAGTCTCATTAAATTCATCAAAACTCCCACCAAGGAGTATCATAGTATAATTTTTTAACCCTTACCATGAGTTAACTTGATAAAATTAGGTGTCATCAAAGACAAATCATAATTACTACAAGATAACATAATTACTACACGTGATCAAACTTACACAATCCTTGGAATAGACATATTAAGCATGATTATTTTCCCTTATACCTCTCAAAATTTATTTGATCACCTTTTTCATTTTAGGGCATCCCTTTTGTTAAATATATGAATTGATTAAGTTCATTACAAAAAGTGTATGCTTTCATCATCATGGGAGCACCTACTCCACATATACATTCGAACATCAACTCAGAATGTAAGGCCTGACTTGAGCTACAACTCAAGTCCAAATTGCCTTTTGCAGGATCCAAACCACTCCGAGCTCCAACTCAGATTATTCAAAAATATATATTATTTAATTATTATAGTGTTTATGGTTAAATATTCCATGAGTATTTGTGAAGTGATTAGTACAACATAATTTAATTATCCATTAAAGTATAGAACCCATTACATTATGATCCTTGAGATTATTTACAAAATAAACATCTCATTGAAAGTAAATAACATGAGATAACCATTTGAGCAAGGTATATATTTCATTACATCATACTTTCTGAATCTAACCAGCAATTGAATATATCAAATACTACTCATTGGAAGGTAAATTTAGCTGATTACATCATTCACATTTTATATAACCAATAAAATTTCAGAAACTAAATGTCATATTTATATTTAATTAAATCAATAACATATTAGAGAAAATCATACATTCTTTGCACCATAACTTGACTACAAATTGAATAGTAATTAAGAAATGATAAATATTGTTATATTGATCTAAAATATTGCATATTCGTTACATCAAAGAAATTAACATCTCATTCATAATTAATAACATATTGAAATTAAATGCAATCATTCACAATAATTAACAAATCAAACCACAAATGTAGTGACACATATTTATCCTGGGAACCCTCATGGGGAATAAACCCAACCTCCAAAATATGTATTTTCCTCTCATTCATAAACTTAAGATGTCAAATAATACAAGTATAGAAGGGCATCTATGGATCCCTTTCAATCAATTATACAATTAAAGGAACCCAAATATTCCTTTTAAAGGTCATGATTCAATTAAAAAATTTCCTAATTCCTTTCTCTAAGCCATCATTATAACATTAAAGTATCACCCAGGTGTTGTAGGTGAGTTGGAGAGGAGAGGGCAATCCTCCAAGGGAGGTCCCAGGTTCAAATCTCCACCCTACCAATAAGCTGAATTGGGTATCCAAAATCTAATTGATAATGTTGGTGTGGGAAGGGTTGGGTGCGGCTCCCGAGTGACTTTGACAGTGTAGAATCTCTTGTTCGTGGTCTCTCAGACCAAGGCGGCTCCGCAAGGGATTTTTCGCTTTAAAAAAAAAAATAACATTAGAGTATCTCTCATACAATTAAGGAATCCATCTCTTCCTTTAAATATCATGATGCAATTAAGGAATTTCATAATTCCTTTCTCTAAACTATCTTAATAATTTTATAAATTCTTGTATATTTTTATGATGATCATTAGATTCATACTTTGGAGAAGTCTTATCGACATCAAAGGGAACCCCATAAATTCCCTTGAGAAAAAATTTCAGGTCCATTCTCTAGGATAGATACACAATCCATTCATCGTTAAATGAATTAAAGTCCCATACCTTTAATTCATAAACAATAATAATAATTATTTTTAACAAGCGAAAGTCACTTCTTCATTATTCAATTCAAGTACGTCCTCTAATTCATAAAATTTTTCATCATTAATTGCAAATTTTATATCTTTCACTATATTTTTCCCTAGTCTAATCTATATCTCTTTCCATATAATCTGAAAACTAAGTTCCTTTCAATATGATTTAACCAATCTGACCTATATATCTTTCAATGTAACTAATAATTTTAAAATATATTCCTTTTAATATATTTTAGTTGATTCACTACCAAAACTATTCTTGTGGCATCCAATCAAAGATTGCTATCAAGTGGACTCCATATATTTTTTATATAAAGAACTTTTCCTACCCTAACGTATCAAATTCTTATATTTAATTATAAAAACTCATTGGGTTCAAAATGTTCATGCTATAAGAAGTTCTATATGTTTTACATTAATTAACCTGATTGAATTCATAAATACCTTTGGTCTCTTTGATAGGCCCCAATGGTTGAATACTCTATAGTCATCCCAATTTATTTGTCCCAAGTAGACTAGACATCACTAAAAGGGTAGCCATCACTTAAAGGGTTTGTTTAGTTTTGCCACAAGCAGCCAAACATCATTCAAATATAATCAAACCATTCAACTGAGTACTTGGTGAGACTATATCCAAGCTGCACATTCAAATGTAGATGATAAGTTAAATCTATCCTACCATGCTACAGGTGTCTAGTGTATAGACCTTTCCCCTGATGTATAATCATCACATGGTGGTATTTTATTTAGAGGAACTATTCTCCCCTTTTTCATTGTTGAGATTTCCTCTACGTTAAATATGTGGCATGTTTTTTACCCTAGTTTTTGAAACACTTGATAATTTTCAAAAAGAAATCAAACTAATGCCACATGAAAGGTCTGAATGGTATGCTAACATCACTACATTTTGATATATCAGGATCATTAATACTCAATATTTAGAAAGCAAAATGTTAAACACATAATATCTAAATATCTATTCCTCCACGTGGATAATATCTCTAGTAAGATATTCTACTGTTCCAATATATCTAATGTAGGGGTTTAATATTTTCAAAACCACTACTGTCAATGTTGTTCTACTACGTGTTTCCATCTATGTGACCAATGGTTTGGTGGTTCCATACAAAATTCCTAATAATCAGTGAAGGATAAAAAGAAATCCGTGTTTCAAATAGGACAAAGAGGCTTTTGTTACAAGAAATTTACACGATGGGGAAACTCCCCTTTTGATCCAATATTTAGTCAAACTTTTTTCTCGATCTAGGAATCGAGTACAACTCATACTATGTCTATATTTTGCCTAAAACTGGTACCTATTGGTCCTCACAAAGTGCTTATCATACAAGATTTTACTTTGTTTACAAGATGGTAGTTATGATTAATTTTCCAAACCTCACAATTTAACCTTAGATTCCTAATATTAGAGTGGTACGTACCTTGGAAAGTGGTGGCAAGATTATTATTACCATGTATTTGTCTTATGTGAGATAGTCTAAAATAAATCTGAGGATAATTTGAAAACAATTTGTAATCACTCTTGCCTATACAATGATCTCTCAATGTCTTGTCTAATCCCTCTTCCCGTGTGCTCATTCCAAGAGCTTCTTAGTCAATCATGATGTTGAGGTGATACTGAGTAGAGGATAATTGAAATGAATTATAACATAGAGTGTAAAGTTTGAAATTTAGACAAGCAAGGTGATTCTGTCAATTACTAGTCTACTAATTCGTTGAATGAACTCCTACGGTCTTGAATCTAATCATAGAACCACTAAAAATTCTCCTTTCAAGTTTAATGATTTCCAAAATAAGGTATGATGTAAGCATCTACAATGATATTTCCTAAGTTCTATCAGAGACCAATCTGACCTATGATATTGACTTCTCCTGGGGTTTAACTATCATAATTGATGTCAAAAATAACATTAATTATGATCCCAAATTGTGGGAAAATATCATATGTTTAGGATATATTCTATGAATCTAATTTGCATAATATATCCAACTTCCCACATAAATTATGAAAGACCTATGGTATATTTTACACACATATCCCACACTCATTGTGGATTGATGTTGTAATGCCATATAGGGGGATAATACTCGTTATCTCAATTGGCCACTAGCTGTTAGTCATGAGGATTATCATGTTACTTTGGCAAGTGGAGAATTAGAAAAGGATTTACATCTCGAATAGCCATGACGAACCTACCTTTCCATATTGAAATCAATTATAGCAGAAAAATAATGACAAGTGACATAAAGGTTTTAAATTAAAAGTCTACCATTATACCATTCATGAAAGGTGATATAAATATTCACAATACTCAGATAGCAAGCCTCCTATATTTATGATTAACAAGGAAGAAATATGCATAAAATAATGTCACAATAAATAGTATAGAAAGGATAAGACCCAACTTGATTTGGCTCTCTGATCCTCCTCCTCAAATGCTAGTCCGTTCCTTCCAAATTACTTCCCATGAAAATTCTCCTTGATTCCACCTTTCTTTACACCTTTCTGTAGGTTTCCTCCCAAATGGTTCCTCCTTCAAAACTGGTTATCCTTCCTCTTCTTCCTAGTCTCATTTTAAATGGATATTCCTTTCTCCTCGCCAAAAAAATTATGGGTTTTATTATTTTAAAATTAAAATATGCCTTCATTCAAATAAGATATTTTATGTGGAGGGAAAATTCAAAGAGCAGAAAAGATTCCACCAAGAGTAGGTGGCCTTGTTTTCTAGAGATAATTACCAACTAACACTATTATTAGAGAATATATTAGTTGCAGAAGTAGAACTAATAGTGACAAAGGAAAGAATCTCCACCTATTTACTAAAAATAGGCCATGTAGACAATAAGGATAGATTTTCAAACAATAGGATAATTCATATTTTGTTTAAAAATTCTAGAATCCTTTTTAGTCCAATTAAAATTGGATAAGCTTTATGAGTACCTAATTGTAACATAATTAGGTTATTTGCACCCAATTTACTATTTTGTAGTAAATTTTGGTAAGAGATTATTTTCTATTTTGCCTTTCACTAAGGCTTTATTTATCCCTTGATTAAATTACTTTAAATTATCTATTTAGAAAAATAATAAATCCTTCTCTAAATTTTAAAAAATTCCCTAGTTGGAATTTTGTAGTATTCTTTAGGATCTATACCCCTTTTGTTGATCAATAACTCATTCCACTAATTAAATAGTAAGTTTTTGGAAAGGATCCGTGGGTACGGGCCATGATAGGGTAGGTCCCATTAGCAATCTAATGCCATGCCTTGAACCCTTATAAATATGGTGTGTGTCCTACGTAACCCACATCATAACCCACATTGCCATATGTAGGGTCCACATTAGTCCACAAGAAGCCATCCAACTATCATACATTTATCAACATCTCTTCATCGTTCAACATGTTCATCTACATACCTTGGTCTATGTGTCCAGGTCAGGTCCCTCGTGCCAGTCCTACATGCACAAGCACCCGACGAACAATTAGATCAACATTATTTGTATAATGAATAAACCCCCAAGTCTTTAAATGCCTTTAAAAGGCTACTAAAATGTATTTCACTTATGATTTACAAAAATTGAATAAAAGAAGTTAATGCCCACCTCCATAGGGTATGCAAAAGAACTCACGATATTCATATTTACAAAGGGAATGCACTTTATTTGTTTATTTTATTTTATTTTATTTATATACATATATTATATATATAGAAATATATATATTTTTATGTTTTATTAAAAATATTTTATTGATTTAATCAATTTTAAAAGTTTAAATTAATCTAATTTAAACATTAAAATTGACCAAACAAAACAAACAAATAAGACTTAACCAACAAACAAGACCACCTACAAGAAATGCACAAAAAAAAAGAGAGGAGATACTAAATCCCAAATGACATGAAATGCAATCCCATGGATATGAACCTACGAAGGTGACTATTCATGGTAAACCAAGAGTCTCTAACCAAAATTTTAAGATGGGTCCCCATGTTTAGGAATTGTTGTGCAATGGCCACAAAAAATGGGTCCCCATGGTAAACCTTTTATGTTTTCCATGCTTGAAAACCATCTAAACTCCATCACCTGCTTAGCATTTAGGTTATAGAAATATTGCTCATTAAAATGAATTTTCGTAGATAAAGCCCTACTACCAGTTAGGTGTCCATAGCCCCGGTAGTGTTTATCTATATTACCCATGGTTTAAGTAATATTTTGCAGTGCCCCTTTATTTTTTTTGAACGAGCTTTGTCTAGACAAAGCCCTACTACCAGTCAGGCGTCCATAGCCTTGGTAGATTTTATCTAGATGTAGTGACTGATTTTAGTGTGTTTTTATTTGCTTGATTTTTTTATAAGGTATTCCAAAATTTTATGCACCACATGGGTTAGAGAGTATTTTAAGTGGAGCATATTAGATTTTTGCCTTTATTTGCAAACCAAGATGACTCATCCTTCAAGATTTCAAAGAATACCCTTTAATATGATGTGTTTGTGTTTAGCTTTAGCAACATGATCAATATTCCAAACTTCACTATCTTAGTCCCAAAATCTAGGAGAGGTTACTAAATAACTTCATCCCATTTACCTTGATCCACATGATAGGTAATTCACCCTTCATGACAAAGGAGCACAAAAAATAGTCAAAAGGCCATTACTAGATACCATGAAACATCACCTCCAATAGAGGGACCAACCTCAAAATACTAAAATCGTAAACCAAAAATGGAAATAAATCAACACCTAACCTAATGTAAACTAACCAAAAAGAAAAACACACCCAAAAGTTAAGGACAAAGCCCAAAAATAGCAAAGTCAAAACAAAACATGAAAACCAAAGCTATATACAATAGTATACAATAATGTACAAGATGGTGCAAAAATTAGGCTATCACTTTCCTGGATCCCAAACATGATAAGCACAATTTAACATGATATGCAAGCCAAGCTTCACAAGAATTTAGTCAAAAAATATTAATCCAAACAATACATCAATTCTTGTTTTACCTTTTTTTGTCCACCAACTTGATTCCAAGATATTAACAATTTCATGTTGAAACTTTAATTCATAAAAGTGAAAAAATAATGATTGATTTTTAATTGTTCCTTGTTCATTCATTAAAGTGTGGATTTCATAATTCAACTCATGATTTAGAACTAGGATTTCCTTTTCAAATATGATATTTTGTAAGTAGGAGCCCATTTCTAGAAATTTCAAAGCCAAGTCATTTTCCATGTTTTAGGCCAATCAAATTTATGCAATAATTTGCAAGCATCTAGAATATAAACAAAGTGAGAATCATTGTAAGGTTTTATCCTAAATTTCATTATCAATTGTTGATGAATTTGATTTAGTAACACAAAATCATTTGCTTCCATTTCACTCATCAAAGCAATTTTATTAGTTTTGTGAGGGTTATTTAGCTCAAATTATTTATCAACCACACATGGCATTTCATCATTGATAGCATTTGAATCCAACAACAAATTAGACAAACCTTAACCTAGAGTTCGAATGGTGGAACACAAAATGTGATATTTTACCTTTGATACACTTTCATTTACCAATACTTGGTGATTCATTGTGATTTCTTCCTTCTCTTTATAGTCTTAATCATTATCATCATGTAGCACTTCTTCTTCTCCAATTACATGTTTATCAAAGACACCAAAATTAGACACCCAATAAAAAATGTGTCCATTATTTTTAAACCATTGGTCTTGTCTATCTAGGGATGTGTCAAATAACATCTTCTTGATCAACTGTTTGAGTTGTTTCAAATAAAGCAACATTTTCATTTAAAACATCAATGACATCAAACCTAAAGCTATCATATTATGGAATATCCTCTATCTGAGGTATCATAGGCATTATAGAATCACTAGATGAAACAATACTTTCAATTCCATGCCCCTTGAATGAGAATAAAGTGAGTGATTATCTTTCTTCATCCCAAAAAAATGGATCATAAGAAACATTTACCCTTTATTCCTTTTCTCTTTTGGTGGGGTATTCAATATACTCATCTTCAAAATAATTGAGTCTTGGAACCTTCTCTATTTTTGGAAAATAACTTGTCATTTTATGACTGCACAAGGATTGCAAAATCTTCATGTGAGATATGGGTTTTAGTGTCCTACATATCAAGAAAAATAGAACTTTAATTAATGAGTGTGATAAACCAATGATTCCTCATACCTTTTCAAACAATTATAATAATGGCTATCTAAACCCATGGGATGAAACTCTATTGCATATTCCTTGTAATCTTCAATCTCTTCAAGAAACTCTTCTTCAAATTCTTCATGGTCATTATTTGAAACATGTTGAATTTCTTGACCATCATAATGATTGTCCTCTAAAAACAAGTTATGAAATTCTATCATACCTCCTGCACAATATTTAGATTCATTTCTTGACTCTTCCTTAGATTCCCTTTCACTCTTTTTGAGATTATCCTAATCCTCCTATGTAAATAATGACTCCAAGCCCTTTATTTCTAAAGGTTCATATGTTTCCAAATTTGATTCAATATCTACATCTTGATGGGCTTGTTCACCACAATCCTCATTGGTGGATATTGGTTTTACAACTTGCACGTCCTCTTGGATGATATCTAAGGTGGTTGTAAAATTTGAAAATTCAACCTCATCCCATTGATTGTTCACATTAGACACCGTTTGATTCAATGGTTCTAGATTAGATGGTAGGTATTGGTTGGAATCCATACCTGCTAAAGAATATTTCATCATGGGAGAAGGTTGTGCCTCAGCCTGACTCATGTGTGGCATATGATTGTGAGATAATGATGATTGATCCACCTCACCCCTTTTTGAAATACATCATTGTTATACTATTATTGCAACCTCATAGGCTCTAGGCAAGGAGGGATATTACAAGATTTTCTCCTAGAAATATAGCATGTAAGTGGTCTAAGGCTCCTATGTATATTTGAATGGTTATCTCTAATGAAATGACGTAATGGGGTACCACTTCGACTTACAAATTATGAAATCTATCATTGAATTGGCTCATGGATTCATTAGGTTCCTTATTGATAGAGACAAATTGATTTAGCATCATAACTGGGTCAACTAGTTTTCCAAAATGGCTGATAAACTTTGCTTTTAGTTGATCCCACGAAGTTATAGAACTTGTAGGTAAGATTAGATACCACTCAAATGCAACCTCATCCAATGTGTGTGAAAATAACCTATAAGGAACATATCCATGCAACATTTGCAATTAAATTAAATTGTTCTTGTATCTCTAAATATGTTCCTCTACCGAGATCACATCATGCTTAAAAATGGGTAAACAATATTCTACACCTTCAGGAATTTTATGAGTAGGCATGTTTAAACTACTATAATAAACACCTATCCAAGATGCAATTCTTGTTAGAGTAAACATTGTCATTAGTGAATCTTAGAGAACACAACCTTAGTACCAAATTTCGTAGTCGAAGAAATATCTTGCAAAGAAGCATGCAATGACTAACAATCCTCAAATATTTCATATTTAAATCATCATGTATAGCAACCAAAATATATGCATCAATTAAACCATGACATTAGAGAACATTCTCCAATTTACAAAAGGTTAGCATGAATGCATCATCAATTAGAGAAATTTTCAAATCAATAAATGTGATCAATAAAACCTTGTTAGTCAAGACCAATGCCTTAAAATAAACCTTTCAAGTAAACATGAACAATATAGCATCTAAATAGCAATAAATTAAACCAATTCAGGCCCTCCTTCTAGCACCAATTCTATTGAGTGGAAATTTTTTCCAATTGCAAAATCACCATCACAATCAAGATTTTGATTAGAAAACCCTCTCTTGCAAAGAAATGAAATTTATCCAAGGTTCCTTTTACTTAATGTGTGCTTATAATATTATGAAGATGTATCAAATAAGTGTTAGGAATACCTTAGTGGTTTGCAAATAACTATTAACAAGGGGCATGTGTTGGTATTATTTTATTGCTATACTAGTGATTGTTCATGAAACTTAAAAGAAAAGAAAATGTGATTGGCCTTCATATGACCATGATGTAGATGCCTTAGTTCATTTTATCTTGAAGTATTTTAGGTATATTTTATCTTATTTTGGTTAAGAAGATTTTAGACAAGTTTTATCTTGCATTATTAAATCCTGCTTTGAGCATAAAAGAGAAGACTAAAATCTATCTTTTGAAATGCAAAGTTTGAATGATGATTGGATTCATTTAATGTTGCTTTGAACATGAAAGTAAAATAATCTACATGAATAACTTGGTAAATGAAATAGCATGAAATAGCCTATGACATATCATATAAATTACCCTCTTTGATGAAATTATGATTTTCATAAAGAGAAGTTAATTTATTGCTTTAAATGTAATAGCTTTGAAATACCCTATAAATTACCTCCCTTTAATGAAATTATGATTTTCACAAAGGGAAGTTAATTTATTGCTTGAGAAATGAAATATAAAGCTTGAAATTTGATTTACCTTCAAAATGTGAAATTATGTCAAATTTCAAAATTACAAAATTCCTTATAAAACAACAACTTTAAATAATTTTTATAATTTCGAAATGGCTTCAAACTGAAATCAAAATTGCATAAGATGAAATGTTAAAGCTTATTCTAGAGACTTGTGCATCTATTTTTGGAATTTTATTTTTTTTCAATTTTTATTTTAATTGCCAAAGTTAAAAAAAAAACTACAAAAAAGGAAGGTTAGAAAAAATGAAATAAAATATGGGAAATGGATGAGAATGTTGAAAACACTCGAAAAAAGTACTAACAATATGATGCTACCCTATTCCTGCAAAATCAAAGATGTGAGAAATTTTGAATGTAATCTAATTCACCCGAAGTTAAATTTGCACAGTCTGAAGTGAATTAGGTGCAATCTTCTAAGGAAAAATAAAATAAATACATGCATTCAAACATTCAACAATGCTATCATTTAACTGCATAAAACACTGTCTATAAACCTAAAAACATGGAGGGAAAAAATAAACATTAATTCAAACATTCAGAAATAAATCTCCTCCAATCTTGTTAACAAGGTGTAAAGTTAAAAACAAAAAGATAACAATCCTGTTACAACAAACTTTCAACCTTGACCTCCAAAAAGGTCCAACCCCTTTTTCGTCCATGCATGAGGTATTTAACATTTCCATTTTGCCCCTTCGTTTCTTTTCCAACTCTTCGCCTTCTTTTCCATTTGTTTCTTACACTATCTTCCAACAAATCCATTCTTATATTCAAAATGACCCATGTAGTTATGAATCATAGAACACCACTCTATAAAATATCTATCGCATTTACGTTATATTCTATTCAATTGACTTGATTATTTTCCCTTTGTAATAGTCACCAGAGTGTTTGAAATATAATTTTCAAAACGTCCAATAATTAATCATTTTCTTATCTAACAAACTTTATCCTTTACTTCATAATTTTATTAATGTCATCTAAGTTATTCACCATCGATACGTTTCATAATTAAACGTTTATAGAACACCATATGATAGAACAAACCTTGGGCACCACAAATCTCATCAGTGCGAATTCTATGGATGCTATTTTAAGGTTGTGGTTGTATCAGTCTCAATAATCCACACTTTAACCTGGTATTCACCATCTTTTGCACCACTTCATCTCCACATCGACAATAATTCCACAGGGTCATTTTCCCTAGCTTTCTCAATGGTTAAGGCTACATCAAAGACTTGTTTATTCTACCCTATATCAAATTTGATTAACCTGCCATGAATCCTTGTACTTGACCTGGGATGCTATATATTCATTCCACCTGCACGCTAGCTCTATTCGCTCACGTTAATACTGTTTATCCACCATAATAATACCATTGATCACTACACCTTCCTCTGATAACCATCCTTCGATGCCCTCTCTTTTCAATGCTTCCAACATCCACATGTGGTCTAAACCCACCAAACACTACAATTGGTCTCTTTACTATGAGATTCAACAATCGAAAACTGATGCCGAGTAAGTTTAGGACTTCAACATCAAGGTCCTATCTGAAGAAGTATAGCTAATAGACTGGAGAATCCAACATACCATGGGCTATATGCAAGGGTGGATTTTTTTTTTTTTTAATGAAATAAAACTATGCACATTTTCCATTAATTCCCAATATCTTCTGGTATGTTTTTCCAGCCACCAAGGAAGCAATATCTAAAACGATATAGAGGCTCCGACTAT
Source organism: Wollemia nobilis (assembly GCA_028583015.1). NCBI lineage: Eukaryota > Viridiplantae > Streptophyta > Pinopsida > Araucariales > Araucariaceae > Wollemia > Wollemia nobilis. Next base: position 9,278,729 of record JAQPPZ010016874.1, read on the forward strand.
GGATTCCTTCTAGTTGCATGCTATTTTTGGCCACCAATCCAACGAACATACACCATTACACATCAACTAGAAAATATATGGGAAACCGCTTGCTTCTGTGCCATTTGCTGTTCATATTGGTTCCCTATACCATTCACTATGTTGGCCCTTATCTGCTACTGACTACTCCTATTAGCTATTTTGGATAACACCCATGTTGCTTTTGCAATGTAAACATATACCACTAGTACTACTGTCATTAGCCACCATCGCTTGCAAATTTGCCGAATATTTCCCCTCCGTTCTCCTACATGCCCGTAATAAGATCGTCCAGCTCTACAATCCAGTGTGAAACGCTACAATGACTTCACTTCGTGCACTTTCTCAAACTAGTTCCCGTCATAGTTGTCATCTTGCACCCTATGGATGAAATCAAAAAAATACTCCCATATAGCTTTGTTGTGTCCAAATATGGCATCTATAACATCAAACCAGTATTCGATGCCCATATTAGGTTTATTCAGCTGCATATTTGACGTAATGACCCCTTTGTCTCATCGTTCTTAGATAATTTCACAGTGGTGATGGGGAAACTACACTATCAAATTTGGGAACGTTTTCAACTCCAGTGGATTAAAATGATTTGCGTGGGCCCTAACACTGCATCCATGATAGGATTCCATCGTGGTTTGATAGATAAGAATGGAATACCACCACGTCTTTTAACAAGTCATGCTGCACTGTGCTTTACCCATTGCACTTACCGCTCGTTTTCCAAAAACTACGCTGACAGAGCTATCAATAAATCTAAAAATACCTCCTATTAGATGTTGTGATGAATGCATGCTCTAGAACTAATTAAACACAGCCTGCCACTATAAACTTTTAGCATTGTCTAGCTTCATCGTATTGGTGTTACAAGAAAACCCTCCTACCATGTGGTATTACTGGTAATGTCATATGGTGGCTTCATTGTATCCAAGGAACCAAACGGGGGGAAGAGCTCTTGGTTTTGGATCCACGTCTACCTCACTCATGATGGCTTGCAAAACTACACATCTAGGTAGACATCCCTGTGGTCGATTCTACATTTTTATCTCTATTTCACAGGTGTCCCATTGGTCACTGCCTCTCTAGGTAGGTCCAATCAGTAGTCTAATGCCACGCCTTGACCCCCAAAAAAGATGGTCTACATCCTACGTAACCCATGTCATAACCCACGTCGCCCAACGTGGGGTCCACATCAGTCCACAAGCGGCCAACCAACTATCGTACGTCCGTCAGCATTGCCCCATCGGCTAGCATGTCCGTCCATGTACCTCAATTTATGTATCCAGGTCAGGTATCCCGCACCAATCTTCATGCACAAGCACCTGACGAATGATTAGCTTAACATTATTTGTATAATGTATAAGCCCCCAAGTTATTTATATATTGAGTAAACCCCCAAGTCTTTAAATTCCTTCAAAAGGCTACAAAGGGCACTAAAATGTATTTCACTTATGATTTACAAACATTGCCTTAAATAATTTAATGCCCACCTCTATAGGGTATGCAAAAGAAGTCACAATATTTATAGTTACAAAGGAAATACACTTTATTTGTTAATTTAATTTAAATATATATATATAATTAAAATCCTTTCATTGATTTAATCAATTTTAAAAGTTTAAATCAATCTAATTTAAACATTAAAATTAACCCAATAAAACAAACAAATAAGACTTAACCAACAAACAAGGCTACCTATACGAAGCACACAAATAAAAAGAGACGAGATACTAAACCCCAAATGACATGAACTACAATCCCATGGATATGAACCTATAAAGGTAACTATTCATGGTAAACCAAGACTCCCTAAACCAAAATTTGAAGGTGGATCCCCATATTTGAGGCTTGTTGTGCAATGGCCACAACAACTAGTAATAAAACTTGTTTGTTCACATCCATCCAATCTACAATATCATTGTTATAATAATATTTGAATCAATATCTGGAAAGATGCTCACATCCCATTTTAGCCAAAACTTTAGTCACTGCATTCTTCCCTTTGCCTACATAAACTAGAGTGACACCCTCAAATTGTTGCCAAATGGCTTTAATTTGACTCATTGTGCTCTTGATCAGCCACACACTTTGTATTGCACATGATAGCCTTATCTGATTTCAAATTCCAGTATGATCTTTCAAACTCCATTCTGCCAATCATTGATATAGCCTTGTTTGATTGCAAAATCATTTGCTTCATTATTTGTTACTACTCCTAGACCTTCCAATTCCTAGTGAAGAACCTTCCCCTTGTAGTCTCTTCTAAGGAAACCAATGCCTATAGCTCTTAGGTTATTCTTGTCTACTACATTTGTGCTATTTTTTTCCAATCCAGGGGTGGGGGTTTCCAAGCCCCATGAGTTTACCTCATGGTATCGTTCTCTTCCTATGATTTTTTTTGCTTCCTCACATGAAATTTTACTATTTTTATAACCTTATTTAATATTTTTTACCAAACTACCTCTATCAAAGTGTAATCCTCTTATTTCGAGTCATATGTGCCACAAAATAAATCTTCAACCTAGATACCAACCCAACTATACTGACTTATTTTTTTATTTTCCTTCATTTCCAAACCTCACATATATTTATGTATATTAACTGTTGGTTGAGATGGACCTTAAAGAGATCAATCCTTCAACTCTAGAACTTTATGGTAAAGTCACATTGAAAGAGCAAATGATCTATTATCTCCTCCTAGGTATTGCACATGATACATTTAGAGGGGCCATGAAAACCCCTCTTTTATAAGTTATCATAGGTGAGGAAGCTCCGATGCATAACCTGCCAAGAAAAGAAATTAATTTTTGATCATCCCTTTACTAATCATACTCTATCCCAAGGATCATCCTACCACACTAGAGGGGGAGGGAGAAATTAATTATAACCATCCCAAATTGTATATATACCTAAATTCCCATGACCCAAGCTATCTTATCATCTTCCTCCTTTCTTGTAAGGTGGAGTTGCTTTAATATCCTCTCTAAAAGTGACCATATTTTGAGAGATTGAGATTGACCACTATTCCCATTGCTTTAGTTGCATAAGAGAGAAGGTCACAATTTGCTTTGTATGTATATAGCATCTTATCTTGATCCAACCTCTAGCCTCCAAGATCTATTGAAGGGGTTGTAGCTCTCAAAATTTTAAAATTAAGATGGGGTATTGGTCCTGATAATCAATCCAAAATTTTACTTTATCTATATCCACTTTTTTAAATAGTCTTTGTTTTACCACTTTCTCTTCTAATATTAGTAGCTTTCACACAATAGAACCTTCACTACTTATAGGGATGCGACCTACTTCCTCATGGGGAATGTTACCCAAATACTTACTAGTAATAACTTTGCTAAACAATGCTTCCTAAATAGAGATCAATTTCCAGTAAATATTACCTGTTAGAGCTTGGTTATTCAATGTTGTTTTTTAATTCTTAATTGTCCTCTTGCTTTAGGCTAATAAATCTTATCCCAACTTACTAGGTACCATTGCTTACCCATACTTGGACCATCCCAATTAAATTTTCACAAGAATGAGTCTAGCTCCCTTAGGTATCCAATTGTATCTATAAGGATAGAGAACTTAGAAACTGAAATTACTTTAATCATTGATTGAAGAAGAGTCACTCTTCCTCAAAAATAAATCTAATGATGCATCCAATAATTTATCTTCCCACCAATTCTTTCTCTCAATATTTTCTATTTCATACTTTTAGCTTCATATAACGGAGTGGAATCACTAGGTATTCCAATGGGAAGGAGCCTTGAGAGAAACCTAATATGTGTAGAGTATGATCTTGGATCCTCCTTTATATATTAAAGGACACTACCTTGGACTTGAATGCATTCATTTCATAGCCTGTGGCTTCGAAATAGGTATTTTAGGAAACCATGAGTGCTCTTGCCTCCTTGACATTGGCCACCCCAAGCAACCCCATGTCATCCATAAATTGTAAATGGGTCAAATTCACTACTCCCACTTGCATTCCTGATATAACTCCTTGTTGCATATTCCTTCAAATAAATATGACCAATCCTTCAACAAGAATAATAAATAGGTATGGGGATATAGGATCTCCTTCTTGAATTCCCCTAGAGGATTGAAAGGGAACCAAGGGAATATCTTTGATGAGGATTGAGAAGGAGGCTAAAGAGACACAACTCATGATCCACTATCTCTAGCCTTGAGATAAATCAAAGTTCTCTAACATTCAATCCAAAAATTGGTAAGGCACTCTATCATAGACCTTAGGCATGTCTAATTTGATAAACATGACTCTTTGACCTTTCTAATGCAATGTGTGAACTGTTGCTTCTTGTGCAAATATTACTCCATCTAGAATTTTTCAACCCTCCATAAATCCTCCTTCTTCCAAAGATATAATATTATCTAATAACTTCTTGAGTCTTTTATCCGTTAGTTTGGTAATGATATTATATACTACATTGCAAAGTGCAGTCAGGTGAAAGTCTCCACAGTTCGAAGTCTCTCCTAATTTAGGAACCAAAACAAGGAAAGTGTGGTTCATAGACCATAACATGCTTTTATTTGCATGAAATTCTTCCATTGCCCTAGTTACCTCCTCCCCTATGTCATCCTAAAAATCCTATAAAACTTTAATCAAGAGCCCATAAGGGCCTGGGGATTTTTTAGTTCTCATGTTGAAAACTATGTGTCTCACCTTTTCTAGACCATAATTTTGACAAAGGTTTTATTTTTTTAGTTGTTATAGTTTTTGGAATACAAATAAGTATCTTTTGTTGTGTTGCAAGATTAGAATGGGAAGAAGCAGAGAAAATATTTTCAAAGAAAAATTTTATAGCTTGATGCATACCTAAGATAGCGTTCGTCACATTGCCATGAAGATCTTTTAGGCTAGGTAGTTTATTGGAGTGTCTTATTGTTAAGGCTAAGTGATGGAAGAATTTAGTATTTTGGTCCACCTCTAGCAACCAAAAAGTTTTGGCTCTTTTTTTCCAATAGATCTCATCATGTTTATACTCTCTAACTCTTTTTTAATGAACTCATCTTGTTGTTTCAAGTATTCTATGTTTGTTTTAGTCTGAAAGAGTATTGCTAGTTCGTCTATCCTTGCAACTAATGGAGCTATCTAAAGTTGAAATTCTATATTTTTTATAAAGCATTTTAAGATTTGAAATGAAAATCTATTCAAAGACATTATATATATAAACTTGAAAATAGAATTATTACATAATAAAATATATACTTTTGATATATGAACACCATACTTATATATTAAAATAAATTAGTTTTTATTTTATAAGATTGATAGCCAATTTATTTTTTAAATGAGATATTTATTATACATTAGTATCCTTGTGTATATTATCTATAAAGAGCAATTATTATTATTTTATTTATTTACCGTGGAAATAAATTATCCTCTATATAAATTATGAAGGAGGTGAAGACACGATTTATGGAAGGTCCAATGTGATGGATAAAATTAAATAAATGACCATAGTAAACATAAAATTTCTATGTAACCCCCAAAAAATAGATATCTATTATCCAATAGTATGCTTCATTTATATTATCTATAAATGATAATTATTTATTTATTTTTTATTTTTTTTGGTAGGTAATAAAATTTATTAATATCGCTGGGTTGAAGGGTCTCAATCCCTATTTACATAAGGCTATTATCTAGTGCCGAAGAAATAAAAATAGAACAACACCCATAGACATAGGGAAGAGTTGTGCTAGTTCCATGGGAACACAAAAAAATAGAAGATTCCAATAACCTTTTTCGACAACAAAAATAAACCAAGGATATACCCGATAAAATAGGGAAGGTTCAGTAATATAAACTAAACTCAAAAATCCCACTAACCCAGAACCTAGGACTATTGGGATTTATCACCATATTCAGTATTATTATTTTGTTGATGAGCGAGAATAACATTGAGAGACGTCAGAAGATCCTACAATTCCTTGAAGTTAAGAGATAATATGACCCCAAATTTCTTGATCATATTGGTTGCTACCAAGATTTGGTCAACCGCCCCCGAGACATGGCTGATGATTTTGGAGTGAAAGGCTTCAACAACACAACTAGTAATATTTTTAGCTGCATCTATGAACTCAATTTGAAGCCCTCTAACATGAACCATTCCATAATACCACGAATTAACAAACTCGTCAGATGGAGAAGGTTTTGCACAGAGGTGAAAAAATAGCCTTGTGATGAAAACCACAAATTTGAAAAAGCCCACAATTTGAAAGAAAACATGTGGGATCCTGAAATGGACAAGGAATTGTGTTGACAAAATATCAAAGGCAAAATAATAGGGTGTTTACGAAACACCTTATAGCATTAAAAATAACATATTTGTTGGAACTGACAAAAGTGTTAAAAAACACTTGAAAGGAAAGATAGAGGTGTTGAAAAAACACCTTATGGTGTTTAAAAAAACACCTTTGCTAGAATTTTTGTGATTATTAAGAAACCTGCTCATTTTATTTTTGAAAAATGTTGATTAAATCCTTTGGAAAGTAGTCTTCACAAATAATGCAATCAGATTGGTTTGTTGCCAAATTAGCCAAAGTGCCAGAAGCTACGTTGGCTTCACCGAAAACATGTTGAACTATACTTAAGGTAAGATACCTAAGAATGGCTTGAAATTCCTTAATGACATTTTGAATATTCCAACCTAGTTTCGAGGAACCTTTTGCATGATTAACCACAACAAGGGAATCACCTTCAAAGATGATTGGGTTAGGAAAATATTTGTACAGAACAAGACACCTCCATAGGGTACGAGCCTCAACATAATTATTTGATTGAATTCCTAAATTTTCAATGAAGGTCTTGATGATATTTCCACTATGATCCTAGATGATGCCAACATTCCCAACATTCTCAGGATTATTTTTAGATGAACCATCAAAATTTGCTTTTAGTCAACCCAACGGTGGAGGTTTCCACATTATTTATCCTATCATTGATGTGAACTAGTTGCTAAGAAATTTTAGTGGAAATATTGATAACTTTAAATAAAAGCATTTCTAAACTAGGATCAGGGGGTTTGTCACACTGAACTAAGTTGGTATTCTCAAAAATTAACCTCATTGCTCTATTGGCTACCATCACTGGATCCCTGGTCTGTTATTGAACACTGTTATTTTGCTCTAACCAAATCTGCCATAAGGTATGATGGATGGAAGCTTTCCATATAAACATTAATCTAGGGTGGAAAAACATAGGAGACCACTAGGTAAACATATCAACAATAGTATGGGGCCATGCCTATTGAACTCTGAAGATACTTAAAAGTACTATAAAAACATCATAGGCAAATTGACAGTCAATCATAATATGTTGCATTGATTCCCAAGATTGGTAACACAAATAACGTTTGTTGGGTAACATGACTCCGCGCTTAATCAAATTATCAATAGTTAAAATTTTGTTCTTAAAAACCAACCAAGAGAAGTGAGAAAATTTGGGGATAATGTTTTTTATCCAAATGCATTTGAAGATCAAATATGTTGCTTGCTCATATTGAGAATCATAATTGTCATATAGCCCATGGGCAATTTTGACTGAGAAGTTGCCATAGTCACTGCATTTCCAGAAAGGCCTATATTTAAAACTTGATCTGAGAATGGACTGCATGGCCTTAACAACTTGAGAAATTAATTCATCATCCGAATTGAAACTTAGTTGTTTCCACATGGGATGCCCCTGGGTTTGGACAATGAAGTCAACAACTTTTGGTCCCATATTTGCATCTGTTAAGGGTTTTAGGATAGAATTTTTTTTATCATTTATAAGAGCCTCATCCTTGATCCAAGGATCATGCCAAAAATTTATTGTATTTCCATCACCAAGATGCCATCTTACACCTCTGCTAAGCAACGGTCTTGTTTGGAGGATAGAGTTCCAGAAATGGGTTCCAACTTGAGTAGCTTCCTCATCCATAAAGGAATGGTGTTGTAGATATTTCTCCCTTACGATAAATATCCATTCCAAGTTCTCATGGGTAAATATATTCCATGCCTGTTTTACCAAAAGAGCATGATTCATCTTGTGAATTCTTTGAAAACCAAGACCCCCTTTATATTTTGGGGAGCAAACAGTATCCCAAGCAACCAAGTGAAACTTTTTTCTGATTATCAGTTCCTATCCATAGGAAGCGCTTTTAAATTTGTTCTATTTTAGGTCCAACTATGCAGGCACTTTGAAAACATAAAAAAAATAAATAGGAATGCTTTGAAGAACTTACATGAAAATCATGGCTTTTCCTGCCAAAGAAAGAAAAATACAATTCTAGCTTGCTAATTTCTTGTGAATCTGCTCAATGACATTATTCCACATTTCATATTTTGGACGATCCACAAATATGGGTAACCCAAGATAGGCAGTGGGCAGATTAGCAATGGAACATTCCAAGATATTAGCAATAGATGTATGGCATGAGACAGGAGTATTTGCTCTTGGAATAATTTATTTTTTACCTAGCTACATATTCAAAGAGGTTAAGAATAGTCTTGATAGTATGGGCTTCTAGGATGGAAGCTATGGCAGGCATAAAAGTGTCATCAATAAATTGTTGGTGGGTGGTAGGTCTTAGGTTGGAAGTAGCTTTTATGCTAGAAATTAACCCCAGAGAAAAGGCTGAATTTATAGTTCTACCAGGATATTCAACCAGAATGATGAAGAGGATGGGGTACAATGGGGTCTCCTTGTCTTAATCCTCTAGTACTTGGGAAGTACCCAGTTGTGGAGCCTATCATCAAGATGGAAAACCAAGAAGAGAAAAAATATTGCATAATGAGATGGGTCCAATCACTGTGAAATCTAAACTTTAGAAGGACTTTAGACATACAATCTCTATTGACCCTATCAAAGGATTTGTTCATATCCAGCTTCAAGAAGAAATCACTTTTTTATATTTATGAACAGAGTGGATTAGCTCATGAATAGTTATCACACCATCAATAATCGACCCTTAATAGAGCTTCCTTGACACGGGTCTATGATTTCTAGAAGGAAATATTTATGTCTGGTGGCCATATCTTTGGTAAGAGTATTGTAGACCACATTGCAAAGGCTTATAGGATGGTAATCAGACAAACTCTTGGCAGTAGGTCTTTTAGGGATAAGGGCTAGGAAAGTAGAATTTACATATCTGGGGATAAATCTGGAATTTTGCATCTCTTTAATGGCTATTCAAAGGTCAAGACCTATGATTTCCCAAAAAATTTGGAAAAAATGAGAGGAAAACCCATTAGGCCCAGGAGCTTTTCCTGGTTGCATGTAAAAAAGATCTTCGTGGATTTCCTCATCACTAAAGGTTTTTAGGAGATTGACATTCATTTCATTAGTAAAAATTCTGGGAATGTGCCTAAGAAGGTAATCCATTTCTTGGGAGGATTGGATAGGTTGGGATCCCAAAAAAGACTCAAAGTGATAAAAAACCTCATCCCCAATTTCGTTGATGTCATCGGTGTAAGACTCATCACTCTTTACCAGACCCTTGATCTTGTTTGCTCCTCTATTCTTGAGGGTTGAAATGTGAAAGAATTTAGTGTTCAAATCCTCATCTTTTAGCCATAAGTGCCTAGATTTTTGATGCCAAAAAATCTCCTCTTTATTTATAATGTTATGGTATTATGAAAGAAGCAATTTTTCGTCCTATCTCAAATGAAGACCCTCTTGTCCTTGTTGAAACTGATTTTCTATTATCTGTAATTTATCCCTTATATTCTGTTTATTTTCAAAGATGTTTCCAAAAACCTCCTTGTTCCAAATTTTTAGCTTGTTTTTGATAAATCGTAATTTGTGAGAACATTGGCTTATATGAGATATAGGAAAAGTTTCTTTCCACAATTCACCAACACACACCCTTAAATATGGGTGTTGAGTCCACATTGCTTCAAACATGAAGGGAACTTTCAAGGAAGGTCTATTGGCTGATTAAAAAATCAGAGGGCTATGATAAAAATTAATTTTAGGAAGATCTTGGAGAGTGGAATCACCAAACATCTACAGAGCATCCTAGGATAGGAAAATTTGTCAAGTCTCTCTTGAATAAGATGCACTCCAGCTCTTCTGTTACTCCATGCAAACTAATACTCTTTCAGATGTACATCCATCAAATCATTAGTGTTCACAAAATTGCAAAAGTATTTAGTGGATCTAGGATTGATATCATTTCCCCCTCTCATCTCTGAGGGGTATAGAGAAGCATTAAAATATCCTATGGGAATCCATGGAATGTTTGAAAGGTTGTCCTTATTTTGGTGAGGGTATTCCATAAACTTAGCCTATCCTGAGGACTTTTTGGGGCATAAATATTTGTCAAGACCTAGGACTATTTAGAAATCATATCATGGAACGTAATATTAGAAATCTGACCTTGACTGGAAACCACACTTCCCTCCACTTTGGTAGGATCACATAGACATAGGAGACCACCAGATGATCCAACTGAAGGGCTGAAAGAAAATTTACACTGTTTCCAAATAGTTTTAGCAACTTGGGAAGAATATTGTGCACCCAATTTTGATTCTTGCATAATGAAAATAGTCAGTCTAGACTCCTTTTTTAATGAGATAGCAATTATTTGTTTTACTATCCCATTAAGCCCTCTCGCATTCCAATATAGGACTTTCATTTGGAACATTTACCAGATTTTCTCTCTCCTTTGGTTTACTGCAAAGGAGGTTTGATTCTATTCGGTTCATCTCCCTTGGATGCCATGATATCTAGAAATAGGGTTCTTTAAATGCCATTAGCTATCTCTTATTCTATATATATTTTTATTTGTTCAACTGCAGAGGGTCTTCCCATTTTTTTTTCACTACCAACATCTATTTGAGATTTCTTATAACTTCTAGTATGCTTCGGACTCCAAGCTCTAAGGATCCTGCACTCCCCTTCTAGAATAACAACCTCATTAGATCCAAGGATGGGAGGAGGGTGAGAAGGACCCAAACCAGAGGTTGAAAGAGGATTGGATGGCAGAGAAGAAGAAGAAAGTGGAGGTGGATGCAAGGGATTGGGAGGGTGGAAGAATTTGATCGCATTATTGGTGAAGGGATTTTTTGGACAGAAAGAAGCATCATTGACGGGGGTAGTGTAATTTGGATTGAAAACATCCAGGTTAGGGCATTCATCTTGATTACCATAAAAAATGATTAGCCAAAGCATAATAATAACTTACCTTTTTCTTTACACTAGTCGATTGCTTTTCTTTGGATTCATGGCACTGCCCGCCCTTGGAAATATGGTTGTCCTAGTTCTTAGATGTTAAAAAGAAAGAATGTTGCTATAAATATTTGCTCATGCGATCTTGCCCTTTTAGGGTATTCAGGCTAGGATGCAGCTTCGGACATTGTTTTGAAGGTGACCCTGGATTTTACACTCAGAACAAAAAGCAAGCATGTTCTCATATTCCATAACTTGAATTTTGTGGTAAGATACATAGATTAAATTTACATGAGTCAAAAGATGAGATTCTAGGTTCATGTTAACACATATACGAGCCTACGTAAATCTTGATCTATATTTCATCGCTGGATATATGGTGACTAGTTCTACAATGGTTCTGGCAATCCCATGTAGAAAATCCTCTTGCCAAAACATGAGCGGCAAGTTGGGGAGCTTGACCCAAATTGGAGTGAAGTTTATGTTATGGGTTTTCTAGGTCGAAATATTCTCCCCATTTGTGAAGGAAGAGATTTATCCTCCCAAAGAACCAAGGGCCACTAGACAGGATACATTTTGTGTCCTCTTGATTATTAAGACGAATTAGAAAGAAACCTATAAACATGGCAATGATTTCCAAACATCCTTACGTTTTCCATTTAGAGGTCACCCAACATTGAATAGCTTCTATAGACACCAAAATAGCACCAATCCGATTATGTGACTGCAAACACTGATCGCTTTGACACACACAGCCCCAAGGGCAGCCCCCAGAGGTCAAACAGTGGTCCTAACCACTCTCATCGCAGTTTTAGAAGGTCAGAGGTCAATTTGGAACCTTCAGGCACTTTGCTAAGTATTCGTCCCACCTTGGGATGAATTCAATATGGGATTCGCCCCACCCAGGGACGAATTCTGAATTCGCCCCAAGGTGGGGCGAATTACAGGTTTGACGGGAAAAAAGTCAAATATTGACAAATGGTAGCTTGGATCCGCCACCCAATGCTTCCTTCATCGCATGGGAGTATGGGTGAGCATTTTTTAGCGTTATAGGCATCTGCAATGTCAGTCATGCAGTCCTAATTCAGGGAGGAATCTCCTTCCCCCTGGGAGGGCATGGCTGCCATGTGGCACCCCTACATGCCCATTTCAAGAGGCCTCCAGGTCTATAAATTGGTGAGTTTCCTCACCCCAAAATATATAGAGTAGGATCATTTTAGAGCAACGAATTGCTGCCATTTTATTTACATGCCTCACACCTTTTGGATTTGTGCCTTCCACATCCTTGATCTCCTTTAGAGGGGAGGTCATTGGGTGACCATTGGAAGGTCAAATATTGAGCCCAAAACATGACATTTGGCCATAGAATACCACCCAATCTGTTGACAACACCTTGTAAGGGATTTTGGACCCATCCCAAGTGGATTGGTTCCAAAATTAGGCCCCAAACGATGGGTGGCCCGCCAGGGCGCCCCACATTGCTACAGGCCTAATCGCCCTTTTTAGGAACGATTGGGAATCTATAGTAGATTTTGCTTTTGGTCATTTTAATTTCTTGAATTTTATTTATATGCTATTTAGGTAGTCTACAATTTTATTTCATTTCGTTTTGACTAATTGCCATTATGCTATCACGTTTTCGCTCTCACTAAATTAAAGATAAGAATCATCAAATTCCTACTGATGGAGGTCAAATTGGGAAAATACAACCATCTGGGTCTTCCCAAAATGCCCCCAATTAGCTAACCCCAAGTTTGCAGGTTTTTTGGAGCTTTCGAGGTAGGACATTGGAGACAATACCTTTCTGGTGTCTTGTTGCAGGTGAATTCGTCCCACCCCGAAACGAATTAAAATTGGCGAGGAATTTTTAGACTGTTGTTTTTGTAGTGCATTATTGATGATATCTTGATACCCCTATCAAATTTTTAGAGCATTTGGATTTGTTTTAGTCATAGTTTAATTCCTTTTTCTCATTCACTTACCGTAGGCTTGGGGTTTGCATGCTTCGTTTCATCCACAGGTGCTATTGATCATCTTCTGTTTCTTTGAACGTAGGATCGGAACATCAGAGGAGAAACAAGGAATCAACATTCATAGACAAAACTGGTGACGACATTTTGGTCTGCCCATATTACATGTAGGCACACAGAAGAAGGAAGGCTATCCATGAATGTAACCAAGAGATGAATCTAACGCTCCTCGCCCCTGAAAAGGGAGGAGGCGAATTGTAACCGAGTTGTGAAATACATCAATAAAAATAGAAGGGCTGTTATTTCATTTTGAGTTTCAATTCATGCTTTCTCCATTTCATGCATTTTTAATTCGTAGGATTTAGCGTTAAGTTTAGTTTCAATTTTGCATCGTGCTTGGGGAGTTTTTCCTTTTTTGTTTTTGTATCCTCGTGCTTTCATTTGCGATCACGGTGGGACTTTTTCCTCTATTTTTAAGATCAGATATCTGATCCAAACTTCATTTTTTGCTTGTAGGTACCGCATTTTCATACGGTGACTGTTGTTCGTTCCATCAGGGGGCGAATACAGACCTGTAATTCGTCTCACCAGGGGACAAATTGGAATTCGTCCCACCCTGGGGTGAATACAGTCCTATAATTCATTCCACCCCAGGACGAATTCCATCCTGTGAAGTTTTTGGGTAGAAACTCAGAACCGACAGATGCGGGCAGAGAAGAGGTAAGGATCCTGCATTTTTTTCTGTCATTTTTTGCTCAGTGTTTTTGTTTTTGGATTACTTGTATGCTTAGGGAAAGTTTTCATTTTTGTTGTTTACTTTTTTCCATTTTTCAAAGATAAAAATAACCCCACACACCATGTGGCAACTTAAGAACCAAGGCGTTGGTCCTAAAACCCCAGCCCTTGATCAAGACCAACGGTGGATTTCATCACCACCTTGGCTTGAATTTTGCATCCATTACCCCGATCGCAACTGTTGCTAGATGTAAATCCTGAGGAAAACTGACCGAGTGTAGCTAGGGTGATCCCCAGCACACGAGGATAAGTCTTCTATGGTAGGTGTCATAAACAGGGTGATTCCCCTTCCGTACCGCCTACGTTCCACGTATCATCTTCTCTCACGTACCTATAGTTTCCCTCACGTAAGGGCGGGTATATAGAGAGGTTGGTATATTGGCCTAGCAATGGTATATCGAAGGGGCGACCAATTCTGGGAGTCATAAGAGCCCTCATTTTGCATTTAAACGCTCTTTAAAAACCTTCAAAAACAAAAACAAAAATAAAAAACACACTAAACTAGGTTTAGGACACACTCTCAATATTTAAATGAGATAATCATTGTTTGTGTATGTGTGTGCTCTTTCCTGTTTAGTGTAGCATAAAAAATCATAAAAGAGATAAAAACTTACATAGCTTGTAGGAAAGCACCACCATGGTGTACACACATAGCCAAGCCCAATCAAGGGCAAAAGCTGTGAAAAGTGTACAAGGGGGCACAAGTTGCCTCCGCTACAGCACCAAGGACTTGGTCATATCGCCTTGGTGGCCCGACCCGCAAGAGAGTCCGCATCAGTCCATGTCAAGATGGAACTATAGGGACACCACTGTGAGGGACATGTCCGTTCATCATAGCCCCTTTCAGGAGGAGTCCTTACACGTGGCACTCAACATAGACAATAAATCTCCCTTAGAAGCTCAATATGAGTGGCCACCACGCGATGAAGCGCTAGAGCGGCATAGTTTCCATGAGGAGAGGCCACATGATGATGACTTCCCCCCTATGACCCCCATAACTGTTAGAACTAATAGACAAAATACAGAGCATAAGGCTCTTCAAATTGGGTGAGCTAACTCTGCCCACCCCTTTCACACATATGAAAGGGAGCACAAGAAAGATGATTACATTCCTCAAGAGCAATATACAGTGTGGGGGTCATGCACTTCCGCACCAGCTAGATACCATGATCACCCACTAAGGCCAGATCCTCGAGTGAATACCGCCAACCTCGACAGATGGAAGTAGCCTATTGAGATATCGGATCATCATGACCGAGGTAAATGTATAGGAGAGGCATCCAGGCCTCCTAGGCTCAAGATGGCAGAGCAAATTGACCTAGTAGTCGCTAGACATGCCGCCTGCCAAGCATAGATCATGCGGCTTGAGCAAGATCAACAACAGCTAGAACATTTATATCGCCTTAGCAAAGAGTGCATTAGGCACCAAACAGATGAGCTACTACATAACCCGATGTCGAATAGGGTTCCAACCCCGTGCACCCAAAGAGCGAAACCATATGCGAGGCATAATCCCTTGGTACGAGATAGGTCTCCACGACCTTACCAAGTGCTGCCTCCGAGACCTCCTAGACCTGGGCGGGAGGCCACTCCCCGGAACAACGATGGGTACCCTCTGTGAAGACCCACCCAGGGTCATAGGTCTTGTCCAGAGACTCCTCAGGAAGCTTACGAGGAGTACAAGCAAGAAGAAGAGCGGGCTGAAACGCCCTACCTAGGAGGAGGGGTTGCCATCCGACCACCCATTTAGAGGCCTCAAGTATCCAACAACCCACAACGAGAGCAAACCAAAGAGGAGGAGATTAAATCCTCAGATGCATATAAAGCACTACTAGAGTGTTTGGAGTCTGTGGAGACCAAAAATTTTGGGCCTCAAAAGCCCACTTTACGCCAGCTCCGCAGTCACCCTGTGCATCTATTAGTGCCAGCACCTCCTTACCCTAAGCACTTTAAGCTACCTCAGTTGGCAACCTTTAGAGGTGAGGAAGATGCTCAAGAGCATGTGACAAGGTTCTTGAGCCAATGTTTCGGCATTCAGGACAACGATGCTTTGTTATTGAGAACATTTATAACCACATTTGTAGGCCCTACCTTGGATTGGTTTACTCAGTTACCAAAGCACAACATTAACAATTTAGATCAGTTAGTGGATGCGTTCCTTGAACGCTTCGCCTTCAATACCAAGAAGAAGGCATCACTAAGTGACTTAGCCAGCCTTAAGCAGTATGAGGAGGAGACCATGGTGACCTACAAGAATCGATGGAGGACATTGCTTTCAAAGATGCCCTACCTCCCTCCTATGTCTGACCTCACTCAGATATTCTCCAAAAGTTGTTTGAGATCGATCTCTGTGCTATTGCAGCTGCGACAATATGCCACCCTAGAAGAAGCTCTAGTGCAAGCCAGAATTATTGAAGAGATCAAAATATAGGATGGTGAGATAGCCAAGCCTAAGAAAAAAGAGTGGACTAAAAACACTAAAGCTGGGACTATGCAACAAAAACCCGTTGCGGTTAACCAAGTTGCTATCAATGTCCCTAAGCCTATGCAAGAAACTCAGCCTCAAAAGGCTAATTATCAGGCAGTGCCTCCCAAAAACTATGACAAAGAAAATAAGAGGCAAGAACAGGGTCAGTAGCGTCACCCTAGGCAATAATTCACACCCTACATAGAGTCTAGGGACTCGTTGTTTGACAACTTGTTAGCGGCAAACCTGATCAACCTGCCAGAGATTCAGACTATAGATCCCAACGCACCCAAGCCTAAGGGGTATAGAGAGGACTTGTACTGCAGGTTCCATAGGCGGCAGGGACATGACCTCAATGCCTATTGGAAATTTAAGGGCTTGGTGTAAGACCTGATTGATAACAAGACCCTAGCGATGGATAATCCTGTCGCACCAAGCAATCAACAAATGGAGGTCTTCAAAGACCCCTTTCCTGCTCATGCTCCACAGGTGAAGACCCTACAAGTTAACGAGGTCACACAGAACTGTACCATACAGGGGTATGTAGGGATGATAAGTATAATGACTCGAAATAGGAGGTATCTGAGCACGAATGCTCCTGCGGCAATGGTAGCAGATGTGCCAACAACATCACAACCACAATAGCACCTTGCACAACCTCCTCCACCTAAGCTAGTGGCCACACTTCGGACCAAACTAACTCAAATTTTGAGGACCACCTCGGCTAGGCTCTCCATATACGAGCTTATACAACAATCTACGCCCCATCAAGAAGCTCTAATGGAGATTTTGAAAGCCATCGAGTTGTAGCCCCATGAGACAAATTATTTTAACAACTTTGTGGGGCATGAAAAAAGATGCACTGAGCCGGTCATCACATTTTGAGAAGACGAACTAAGATCAGTGACTGATGACATGGCGGATCCACCCCTGCACGTTATCACGTGGGTCAACGGGATCCCATACAAGAGGGTGTTGATAGACACTGGCTCGTCCAACAACATCATCACAACTGTGGCTCTCAACCATTTGAAGTTGCCTGTGTCTCACATCACAGCTTCCACCTACACTCTGTAAGCATTCAATGAGGCAATCTGCTCGACAGTCGGCAAAATAGTCCTACCAATCCAAGTAGGACAAAAGACCATACCCACATTGTGCCATGTATTTGATGGTGAGATGGCCTACAACATCTTGCTAGGCCGACCATGGATCAGGGACATGAAGTGTGTCCCTTTGATAGCTCACCAATGTTTAAAGTATACATTTGAAGGGGAGGTGCATGTAGTCCTGGTGGACATAGAACCCTTCAAGTATTGTAATGCGGTGTAGCTGATGTCGCAATCGACCTTGCCATCAATGCATTTGTATTTTTAGTTAAATCCATCTAAACAAGGTCTGATTTCGCAGGCATCCTCGTTAGCAAGTTCTTCAAAATCCTAGCCGAGCTCATCTTCATTGTCTAGCCCTCCACCAATGACATCATCTAT
Source organism: Wollemia nobilis (assembly GCA_028583015.1). Classification (NCBI taxonomy): domain Eukaryota; kingdom Viridiplantae; phylum Streptophyta; class Pinopsida; order Araucariales; family Araucariaceae; genus Wollemia; species Wollemia nobilis. The sequence continues at coordinate 9,296,657 of JAQPPZ010016874.1, forward strand.
GGAGGCCAGATAGAAAGACAAAGGGAAGGAACCCCTAGAAGAGGCAAAACCTTTGGAAGAGACATTGCCATCAGTATCAACTATCTCTATGGAGGAGATGCCTAGCCAGATGGAATTCGAGGCTTTTGGCCCACCCGACATGGATTGGACTTAAGGAGAACTGCCATTCCCTCCCCCTCAACTGCCAATGATCACCATTGAAATGGCCAATACAGGCCTGGGAGAGTATCTGGTGTGGAATATTGTAGCAACACCCGCACTAGAGTCCATGCAGGACATGGGGAGACCTCGCCTTCCCATCGGCACCATTGTTCCCCTAGGCTACCCGCCGAACCAGACAAATTTTGTGTATGGGGGCCTTGATCATGGCGTTGCACCATGCATGCAAGAGGACGAAGATGAAGAGCCTTTTTCTAAAAATGTCAACTATTTGTCTAACCCAAAATTTGCTCTGAGATACCTTGGCCAATGCAATTGGCACGGGTATGGGTTAGGCCGATATGAGCAAGGGATACATGTTCTTTGCCAACCAAGATACCAAATGCCATATGACAAGTCAGGAGTCAGGTTTAACCACCCCCTCCCCTTGGACATCTTGGTGGAGAACATGCAAGGCCTAGGGATAGGCAACAAGGGGGGATTGGCATCAGATCCATATGCCAACCCTAACACCACATATACAATGAGGGATTACCTCCCATTAATGGCAATCAACCTTGTTGGCTCTAGTAATCTCTTCCCTTCGCTCGAGAGAGAAGAAAGCTCGAGAGCTCATTTTCAAGGAAGGTTTAGACAATGTCAAGAAGGGTCCTTGGAGGACAAGTCGAAATATGAACCAGCATTGTATGACCCCTTCAAATCTGATAGCGATCACTCGTAGGTGGTCCCCATGGATGGATATCAAGAAATCCTCTTGAAAATGTTCCCCCTGGATGCTCCCATTGAGCAAGCACCGCCCCAAGAACATCAAGTCCCCCCGCAAAGAGCATAACAACCTAGGTGAGACCATATCAATTTTCTTGAGCAAGGCGAGCCTTTAATGCTGTAAGCAGTTGGAGCCAATGAAGGCCTTTGGATCTCTGATAGTGATTATGAAGATGAAACAGAGATGGCATATCTTAATCACATGCGACAGATGCAACATCGATGCCCCTTGGAGATTAACGACATATTTGAAAAATTAAACATAGTGCCAGGGCATGAGTGGTACGTAGACCCAGCACGGTGGGACCAAGTGTTGGATCCGCTACAATGGGAATACGAAGAACACCTTCCGCCCAGAGACCCTATAGTGACATCAGTGCCGAGGGTAGACCTTGTCTTCCTATCCGCACATAGGGCCGATCCATTCATGCTCATCCCCCTAGAGCCATATCCAGAGCATAAAGAGCATCCAAGATGTTCGAGTAGCCACACCTACGATAATAGAGACCAAAATCATTTCATCAACATGATCTCCATTAACTTAACTACCCCCATCCATAATCCAGTCGATCCGGCATAGTCATTGCATCTAGACATAGATGCCATAGATTGGGATCGTGTCAATTCCCCTCCATCCCCATCCGAGTACTGGCCTTTCGATGAAATGCTTCATTTTACCCCTGGGCCAACTCAGGATATCTGCCATGCTGAAGAGGGACCTGAGGTTCCTAACGATGATCTAAACTCAAAAAATGATATCCACTTGATCCCAACTCCACATCAGTTGGAAGACGGATCCCACATGTCGGTCGAGGAAACGACTGACGTAGACATTGGCTTAGATCCAACAAATCCACAGATCATCAAGTTGGGGGTAAGTTTATCCCCCGAAGAGCAAGCCAACTACATTGCCCTTCTCAAAGAGAAGAAGGAGGATTTTGCATGGTCATACAAAGATATGTCGGGGCTAGATCCGTAGCTAGTCATGCATAACCTAACGCTTGATCCGACAATCAAGCCAGTTAAGCAAAAATTACGCAAGATGCACCCAACAGTGTCCTTAATGGTCAAAAATGAATTGTAAAAGCTGTTGGATGCATAGTTTGTCATCTGCGTGGATTATCCACCATGGTTGTCCAACATGGTGCCCGTTACGAAGCCTAACGGGAGGATTCGCATATGCACTGATTTTCAAGATCTAAACAAAGCGAGTCCTAAAGATGATTTCCCCTTGTCAAGCATCGATGCATTTGTAGACGCTATAGCGGGTCACAAAATGCTTTCCCTCATGGATGGTTTCTTGGGATACAATCAAATTTGTATCAATCCCGAGGACCAGCTCAAAATGGCGTTCACAATGCCTTGGGGAACATTTTGCTATAAGGTCATGCCTTTTGGCATTAAAAATGTTGGCGCCACCTACCAACGTGCCATGACATACATCTTCCATGATTACATGCACAAAACTTTGGAAGATTACATGGATGATTTTTTGGCCAAATATCTTTTGCGCTCGGATCATCTTGGTGACTTAAGAAAGATCCTCGATCACCTCATGGAGCATAAAGTTAGACTGAATCCCAAGAAGTGCATTTTTGGCATCACATCTGGAAAGCTCTTGGGTTTTATAGTCTCAAAATGAGGCATCGAGGTGGACCCAAACAAAGTCAAGGCAATCCTTGAAATGGTTCCCCCAACTACCATCAAGCATCTTATAAGCCTGCAAGGAAAGGTCGCATCGATCAAGCGCTTCATAGCGTAGCTATCTGACAAGTGCTGACCAATGAACAAGTTGTTGCACAAGGGGGTAGCATTTCATTGGGATGATGAGTGCCAGTCAGCATTTGATGACATCAAACAATACTGGGCTTCGTCACCAGTATTGGCACCACCTAGACCAAGAGTGTCGTTCTACTTATACATCTCAGCTACTGAGGTGGCACTGGGAGCCATGTTAGCCCAGAAGAACGAACTTCAAAGAGAACAAGCTACTTACTATCTTAGCCGCACCCTGGTCAACTATGAACTTAACTATACATACATTGAGAAACTCTGCTTGGCAGTGGTGTTTGCTACCAAAAAGCTATGCCATTACATGCTGAGAAACAAGACGTATGTTGTGTCTAAGGAGAATCTATTATGATACATGATGAGTCGTACTTATCACAGTAGTCGCATGACGAAATGGATCATGTTGTTGACGGAATTTGACATAGAGTTTATTGGACAGAAATCCATCAAAGGACAGGTCATAGCCGATCAACTAGCAGAGGCTCTTCTCGAAGACGATTAGCCTCTGGTCATAGAACTACCCGATGATGGGGTCTTCCATGTCTTAGAATCACTAGATTCTGACGAGCCTGAGTCACAGGTCGACATAACCCTATTTTTTGATGGTTCTAAATGTGAGCAAGGTGGTGGTGCAAGAATAGTATTCTTCACACCGTAGGGCACTCCTATGCCCCTGTCATTTAAATTAAATTTCCCATGCACCAACAATAATGCAGAGTATGAAGCCTTGCTCATACGTCTTCAGACAACAATCACCATGAACATTAAATGATTGAACATCTTTTGTGATTCATTGTTAATCGTCAATCAAGTCAAAGGGGTATTCCAATGCAAATGCCCAGTTCTGTAGGCCTACAAAGCCCTCATGGACAAATTCTTGGCAAATCTTGAATGGTACGACATCGAGGCACTCCCTCGGTCATCAAATAATTTTGTAGACACTATGGCCTCCTTAGGGTCGTTAATCACACAAGACCTTTCTGGTGATATGACAACCATTCAAGTCAAAACACTATCGCAATCAGTGATGGAGCGAGCAAGCTTCGATTTAACACCAGGAATCCACTTGATCCAGATTGAGCCGTCCATGGACCGGTTCTCTCGAATCCATGACCGTCTGAAACACGCGAACTAGGGGTCCTTGTTATCCCCATACTCCCCTTAATAGCAATACAACATTATTCTTACAAATTCTCTCCCACTCAGCTTTTGCTAGGGATGAACTTCAAGAGGGACTGGCTGTTCATACAATCGAGGCTTCTGATCAGTAGGATTGGTATTCCCCCGTCAGGGACTACCTCAAGTTAGGTCATCTCCTACTTGGATTGACGCATACCGCAAAACAAGCACTCAAGCAGAGAGCAGAAAAGCATGTCTTGTTAGGGGACATTTTGTACTGTCGTAGCTATGAAGGGATCCTCCTTTGGTGCTTGGACCAATAAGAGTCCACTTGGGCGATCGCCCAAGCGCACAATGGTACATGTGATGGCCACTTCAGCGGTATGGCCATCGCAAAGAGCATCCTTCGCATGGGCTATTATTGGCCATATTTAGAGCGATATTGTTTCACGTATGTCAGGAAGTGCGTGAAGTGTCAACACCATGCTAATTTGACACATGTACCTTCCCAGGCCTTGCATCAGATCCAGTCGGCTTGGCCATTTTCATAGTGGGGCTTAGATCTCATCAAAAAGATATCCCCTATGTCATCTGAATGTCACACTTTTATCATAACGGCCACAAAGTACTTCACCAAGTGGGTGGAAGCGGTTTTGCTAACCTCTACGACTGGACCCCGCATTGTGGAGTTCATTTTGCATAACATCATATGTCATTTTGGTATTCCATCCAAGATAATCTTGGATAATGGGATGTCATTCAAGAACAAAGATGTGCATGCTTTGACCATAAAGTACAAAATTTAGCATAGTTTTTCGACACCCTATTATCATCCGTAGGTGCGATTGATCATCTTCTGTTTCTTTGAACGCAGGATCGAAACATCAGAGGAGTAGCAAGGAATCAAAATTCATAGACACAAGCGACGATGATGTTTTGGCCCACCCATATTACATGTGGTCACACGAAAGAAGGAAGGCTATCCATGGATGTAACCAAGAGATGAATCTAACGCTCCTTGCCCCTGAAAAGGGAGGATGCGAATTGTAACCAAGTTGTGAAATACATCAATAAAAGAGAAGGGCTGTTATTTCATTTCGAGTTTCAATTCATGCTTTCTCCATTTCATGTATTTTTAATTCGTAGGATTTAGCGTTAAGCTTAGTTTCAATTTTGCATCGTGCTTGGGGAGTTTTTCCTTTTTTGTTTTCGTATCCTCGTGCTTTCAGCTTCTATATCGGGTCTCCCTCTGACAAATTTTTCCACTTGTTGGACTAATCGCCAGCGTCCCTCCTCGAGAATCGTGACATGGACTAACCGCCTCCCGTAGGTTAAAGCTCTGGCCTGTAGCGGCTACCTCAAGTTTGAGCTTTTGGTAGAACGACAGGTTTTGCCTTTCTAACAATTGGTATCAGAGCCGGTCTCGGGTTCGATTCCCTTCGGGTAACACTGGGGGGGGGATTGTTGGACTAATCGCCAGCGTCCCTCCTCGAGAATCGTGACATGGACTAACCGCCTCCCGTAGGTTAAAGCTCTGGCCTGTAGCGTCTACCTCAAGTTTGAGCTTTTGGTAGAACGACAGGTTTTGCATTTCTAACACCACTAAGGAGAAAGATTCTATGGATATGTAGTTAGCCATAATCTCCTTCGAGATAATCAAATCAACTCCACATGGGATAAAAGTATGCTTGGGAACCGAAGGGGGTTTAGGGCCTCCTCTAACTATTTTGGCAAAGGAAATAGTCATGAATGCTACGCCATTAGAGCAAAATCCTCGCTCATTCCCTGTTTCCTCATGATGTTTGTCTAGGGTTCCTTCCTCCAGATATTGTCATATTCATCCTTCAAAATCCTAGATCCGCTTTCCTTACTACCCGTTCTATCCGCGATCCCATTCCATAGCTTAATCGATCTAGTTCCAGCTCCTTGTTCGTCAAAAACCTTGTTCCTGCTAGCTTGAGAAATCAAAATCTCGCTCACACTCATCATCTAGCTTTGATTGTATAATTTTCTCTTATAGAAATAATGTTTTCACCATAAGTTATGAAGAAGATGGAGGAGATTGTCATTTGTTGATGCTACATTAACACAAGATTAAGGCATTATAATGGAGTGACATGATATTACATGTGTCTATATTATATATAACATAAATCAATGGTTGGAACTAAGTTTGTACCATATATTCAGTCTTACTTTGGTGTTAAAGACTTCCAATATTTTATATGTACAAGAGAAAAGTTTAACAATGTTATAGCGTAAATATATATATTTTTGAGTAATACTTCTTATACACATCCACCATGGGGATTGAACTCATGTCACATCACCGATAAAGCAAGTGGTGTCATTGTCACTAGACCACACTGGGGATATAGCGTAAATTTTTTTATAACATAATGTTATGCATTTAAAATAAAAATAATAATTTAATGTAGTTTTTGTGGTTTAAATCTTGTATTTGCTAATGGATGTAACAAAAAATAATAATAAACAAATACAAAATAAAAATAATAATTTAATAAAAATTAAATTTTACTATTAAAATAATATAAAATATAAAATATAATTTACATATTTGATTTAATAAAGTATTTTTATAAATAAAATAATTAAAAATATAAAAAAACATTTAAATATCATAAATTTTTATATTGGTTGTATGATATTGAAAGGGGCATGGTGGTATTACAACAAAGAACATTTAGATACCATTATTTTCTTCATTTGGTTATATCATAATGGTATTACAACAAAGTTTGGATATTATTTATATACTGCTACAAGATTTGAATATTGAGGAATTTTAGTGTTGAGTTAATATTTTTTGTTGATGAAAATTTCAAATTTACATGGGTTTTTACGAGGGATCTGTATCGCTTTTACTATGGTTTGAACTTGGGTTTCTTGAGAAATCCAAAAACTTACGAGTAAAACATCTTTATTTAAATATCATCCTTATTTAAATATCACTATTAAATTTTATAAAAATATAACTTAAAATAATTTATTAAATAAATTTGCTAATACTTATGAAATTTTAAAAAAGTTTCAAAACATTATCCGTGATGTGACCCAGGTTCAATCCCCATGGTAGATCTGTATAAGAAGTATTACTCAATAAAAAAAAAGTTTAATGATAATTTTTTTTTTATTAATTGTTTTTGGATTTGTGTGAGAAACCCTTACAACTTTTAGGTTGGGTATCCCTATCCTTAATTTTGAGAGATCTAAGCTTAACATACAGCCAAGCCACACAAGCGCTACAGTAATACTTATCCATTGTGTTGTCCCCAAATCATTGTGTTGTCCCCCAAAAACAACAATATTATTATTATTATCCATAATACTTTATATTAAAACACAATTGAGACACCAACGATGCCACCTTACTAATGATTGAACTTAGGTCTCTACAATGTAAATCCAATACCATATTATTGCCCGGTACGAACAAAAACAAAACTTTAAGATTTATAAAAATCATTGCCACTAGTATTTATGAAAATCACTTAAAGGAACCAACCAGCGTTGATCTCAAGCCATGTTTTTCGCTCACGCAGTACGCTTATATGTGATAGCCTTGTACAGTGCTTATGAGTTTATTTGAGAGTCGTTTTAACTATACGATAATAATTATTATAGTATAAATAAGATTGACTTAATTTCATGTAATTAATTTATATATTTATTTATTAAATTGAATTGATTTAAATTAAATTAAGGAACTGTCTACAGAAGTTTTGACATTATAAAAAAAATTCTTTGACGGATAAGGGTACTGCCAATTCCCGACCTTGGTTGACAGTACTTGTTTAGATCATAATTTTATATAGAAGTTGAAATTGTAAGTCTATATATTCTTAGATTTTGAAAAAAACATAAGATTTGTCCCAGAGTTTGTATCACTTTGGCATTTGAACAATGTTTTTGCGGTTTCATATTTCTATTTATTTCTATAATATTAGAAAAAAATGTTAATTAAAAAGTAAACAAAAAGTTTGGAAAATGATTCAAATTAAGACCTCTTTTTCCACTGCAAACGATAACTCCAATACAAAAGCGTTTGTAAGATTCATATGCCAGCTTTAAAAAGAAAGAATATTTTGTGGTGGGTCTCTGCAATTTTAATTGGAAAGGTGACTGGACTTGGAAAACTCCAATGCTACTTTAACACAAAAGGAAATAGGGTCTCTGCAATCTTCTATCAATGTGTTTTTTCTTTTCCCTGAAATGATTGTAAAGAATTTTTCTTATAAAAGGAAAATTGTTAAGGTGTGCTATGATGTGATCTATGCGATCTTAATCAATCTTTAGGCTACTGTGTTTACATTGGAATATAAAACACTAAGGATAAGAAAGCTTCATTTCTGTCCTTTACATAACTATTACTTTAGATGTATATGATGTTATACGTACTTTAGAATCTAAGACTATAAAGAAACAAATCTATTGCATTTGTTTTTATGGAATATCTTAGTAATTGGATATTTAGTTTTATTTCACGAGACATGATGTGTATAAGTAAACTTATGTAAAAAACATTTACTGCATAGTTTGATATATGCGTGTGTCAGTGCAAAATAACCAGCCGTATCCTTCTATTGTGAGCATAAATGGCCGTAATCCAGGCTATTTGTTGAGCACAAAAGCGATAATAATAGATATTTCTCTGACAAGATACCTTCAAAAGATCTTTTCAGGTAAACATCCTGAACGACAGGATATAATCAAATACCGTGGGCATCGAGAAACTTTCATATATAGCTAAAATAATGGGCCAAATCCATCTATCGCTGCAATTATTCCAAAACCTACCTTACATAAAGAGGAACATGCAGCTGTAGAACTAGTTAAAGTCATGTCATAGATAAGGAGTCATAAACATAATTATGGGTATTTTGCATTTCTTTCTTGTGATGTTTGCTTTTATAATATTATTAACTTCTATATATAGACTTCACATTATTAATGGTAGGTCCTTTTAAAATCTCAACCTCCTGATAATTAACCTTATTTTTCAGTATATATCAACTACAAGATATTGAAAACAAAATCACCAACAAATCATCTGTTTTTATGAATCTATTTAGGTAATTATTCTGTCTGTAAACCTCATTTAAGCTCACAAACTCCATTGTTATTTTCCATATCAAGTAAGAGGCGTATCAAAAAATGTGCACATTCTATATATTCCCCACTTTATGTCACCCCACTGAACAAAATTTCTTTCTATAACATCACATCTCTTCCAGGTTGAATTATTCTCTTTATCTGTCGTTTTAAATTTTGTTGCAGGTTGAATTATTCTCTTTATCTTTATCTCTAAGCACACATCTAAAGCAATAATTACGTAAAATTCCTGTTATCGAGATAGAAAAGATAGCTTTCTTCGTAAAAGTGCAAGTTGAAAAGCGAAAAAACTACACCAGAACATGTCTATATATAAAATTCTTTGAAAAAGTCCCTTTCAAAATAAATATTAAAGAAAACGTTTCATAGACCCGACACTAGATTCTTTCATTTAAGAGTTTGTTGCAGAAAAAGGGTGTACAAATTTTACACAAACGTGTCTATTGGATTAGGGTTACGGAGAAAAAGGTTGTACTCTAGAATAGTGGAGAATATGTTTGGTTTAAATTTCCTTATCAATCTTACACATCATCCCAATTTTCAATTGTATATTGAGTTATGGGCCCTCAACCCTATTAGGACCCACTAAACCTACGGATGAAACGAGCACGTATGCAGTTTACAAGGTTAATATATACATATGTGATGAAGGTTATCGCAAAGTGCACATATGGTGTGTGAGCAAGTTGTCTTGATATGAAATTTTATTAAGAGTATAAAGATGGTATTTTTAAATATTAGCCATATAATTGTAAACTGTGAGAATTTTTTTATACATGCAAGGAAAAATCTATTGAATATATATATATACATATATATGATGAACATTTTAGAAAATTTTAGGATTTAAAGCAATACATATAAATGGATTTGGAGGTTAAACTAACCGTCCTAAATCTATCAATGTTGCCACACATGTGGTACTATGATTTGAAAGGTATCTTCCTCAAAATATTGTCAAGAATCAATAATGAAGCAACTATGTTCAAGCATCAGATGCGCACAAACATAAAGAAGTTCAAAAACTTAGCTGAAGATCAGGTGGTACCATTTGATTACATGGAGATGCAAGAAAGGCCTCCTTGGAGAAAATGCTAGAGAGAAACGATGATCAATTGCTCGTTCTAGACATTGAAACAATCAAGGATGATAAGGGTTGGAACAAATACAAAATTGAAGAATGGTGGATGATGTGATGTGAATGCAATTTGAATAAAAAGGCTAAACAAAATGATAATATTGACAGTTTGTTCAATATAAAGTTTGACACTGAATACATCAGTTGGAAGCAATATCATGAACGAGAACTCTTCCCGAAGGTCCTTAGAACAAAAGAGACCAACATAAAAGAAAATGAAGAAGAAGAGTTAGAAATACAAATTTAGTAGCAAAGATTAGCCTCTCCTACATGGGTTGATGTTGAAATAGAAGAAGAGTCATTGCCTCAATATGTGGCCACAATCTATTTCAAAAATATAGTTGCATCCAAGATAATAGAAGCATCTACAAAATCATAGCCTAATATCTTCGATTAGAGCTCTAAGTCTAGTAAGAAGTGAAAAGATCACTCAAATTTGGGAAGTTCCAAAATAGAGAAGGCCGCTAGGAAACAAATATTTCAAGAAGAAAAGGAGAAGAAGATACACAAAAGACAAAAATTATAGGAAGAAGTATAAAGGTGTGAGGCACAATTGCTTAGGTAGAATCTAAAATTAGAATAAAATCAACTCAAGCCATGTAAATGGAGATGAATCTGGGAGCACAAGACTAAGGTATGTCCCTATAACTCATTCACTCCCAAGCCCTTCATCTATTGAAATTCTAGACTCTCCACCACACAAATTTTAGTTGCCTTTGGGAATGATCCCTACAATTTTAGAACTTATAGAAGAACCTCAATATTCTCCCTTAACTTTGCATTTCACCTTACAAATACCTCCAATTCAACCCATCAGTTTACCATTTCTTTATTCCATCACACTATCTTAGCAATACGCCCTACAAGATTCTTCAACACACCCTTCATCATCCACTCCTCCACCTCCAATGCAAAAGAGTCAAGTTATGCAAGAAACCACTCCCCCAACAAATTCCATAATTTCCTACCCTCTTACTCCAAATTTGGATCTCTTGGCGACCCCTATTCTTTTAGTTGCTACTCATGAGCCACCATTGGATATTTTCTCTACCATCTAGCTAGTAGAAGAGAATCAATAGAAGTGGAGGGAAAAAGAAAAATAGTTTGAAAAACTGCAAGGTAAAGAAGAAGAAGCTATCACCATGGGCTATGACATGATAGATCCCATCAAGAAAAAAAATATTAAGGTAATAGCTAAATTAAAAGTGAAAAATCCTGCCTCCTAAATGAGATTGAAAGATTGGGAGATAGAGGAATACAGTAGAGATATCTCAAAGATATCAAAGATTGAAACTGTCCAAGCTATGCTTATAGAGGCAGACACATTGCTCATATAATATAAAAAATAGAAGGAATTTTGGTAGTTAATGAGAAGAAAATCAAAACCCTTGAGGTTAAGCTACTATTGGGGAAAGATAAGAGGAACAACTTTGCCAACATTCCTTCCTTTCTATACAAAGATTTGACAAATTGATGTTGCTTCTGCAAAGGTCTGAAAGAATATAGAAAGAGGAGAGAATGCTTTGGTATACAAGTTTTAGGAGGCACACAAATTTAGAAAAATGCTAAGATACCTTGAGAAATTCCCTATCTTGCAAAAATAACCCAAAAAAATATAGAGCATTGGAGACTTCTGGTTCACCAGATCTATCTTGTGAATGACTCATTGATTTGGGGTGAGAAATATTTGCTATCATAGAAAGGAAGATGAGAAAATGAGCACCATTGCAAAATATATTAAGGACCTAGGTGCACCAAGCTTTTAGGATTGCAACTCTATTTTTACAAAAAAAAAAATAATCACCTAGTTGTTTGACAAGCGAATCTAATATGAAAGTGAGATTGACTCATTTTCTGAACCGCTTAATGTGATGAAGGTCTTCTCACTATTTTACAATATTTCCTAGATCATAGCAAAATCATAATACTTAGCTAAGAAGTATAGTGATCCTCCTTATGACAACATTGGCAGATTAAAGAGGGTTATTTTTGAACTCAAATAAATTTTGAACCCTTCTTTAGAAGTCTGGAATGAAATGCACCACAAACTCCATGTTATCATATCATATGAGGTTCTTTCATAACATGGGGAATTATAATAAGTAGTTTCACAAAGAGAGCCTCAATAGGAAGGAGAAACACAACAACATTCGGGGGATGATTGATGAAATTTGAAAATAGTGCCTTTTTTGTATTATATTATTTCATGTTTATACAATTGTACCATAATATATTTTCAGAAATAGTGACGATGAAGCTTAATGGAACAAACTCAAAATAATATTGAATAAAAACAATAAATATCACATTTGGTACAACAAACAAGAGAGTGACAATAGTAATTGCGATCATATCATTAGCACTAAGGATAAAATGCACATCAAATCAAGTACCAATCTATATCAAATCAATGGCATTTGCAAGATTTACTTAGATCACAAGTCATGATGAAGTGGAAATTTACACAATTGAATTGAGGGAATACACCTATTTTAGGTTGTACTTGGAAAATATCATTCAAAATTGACAAATAATAGGATAATAAAATACAAAGAGAATTGGGAGCCTGCAAATGATGTAATAAATGATTTCTTACTAGGCTAGGTCAAGAAATTATGAAAAGATAGGGTGCATAGCAAGTCGAATAATGGTGATTTACTAAGGTTCCCAACCTGGGCCTAAGATAGCCATAAACTACAATCATATCTACTCATGGAGTTCCATTGTTGTGGGTGTTTTTCATGTGTCAAGTGTCCGCCATTTTATTTTTTGCTTCCCTTTTCCTTCTTTTATTCATACTTGAACCATTAGTTTTAGTTTTATATTTTATCCTTCAGGTCTTAGCTTGAGTTTTCTAGGAGTTTCCTACTCTCCAAGTATCCTCATGCACTATTATGGTCTTACCATTTCCATTTGACAATCACCATCCACCTGTGAAGTGTGAAAAAAATTCTACCACCCATTTTTCCATCATAATTTTATTTCTTCCTTTCCTCCAATTGTTTATTCAGTTAAGTAAATTCAATCCTTATGAGTCTCAATTGTTGGTCTCATTTAGTTTCTTTATTTGTGTCAATATTATAATTCTATGACATATAAATAGTCAGTTTGAGTTCTATTTTCACAAGATAAAATGTCCCAATGAGTTGCCAAGAATGTGGGTATTTTCAAACATCATCCACATGAAATTTAGCAAGAAAGTGCAAATATAAAAAATGCAACATAGTTAGGAATAGGTCAAGTACTATTAGTCAAAGCATGATAGGCTTAAAAAAAATAGCTAAGTATGATAGCCACCAAAATATTTGCATCTAGATAGAACCTGATGGAGTACCAAAAATCTGTCATAGTCCTGAAGGTGAAATGGCTAAGTGTTGAGGGTGCTAGAAGATTTACACCTGGATGGATCTTGATGGTGTACCAAAAGTTCATCATAGCCCTAAAAACTAAAATGGCTAAGTGTCAAGGGCATTGAAAGATTTGCACTTGGCTAGAGCTTGATGGGGTACGAAAAATCTATTGTAGCCCTAAAATCTAAAATGGGCACTAAAATACTTGCACCTGGTCGAAGCTCATCGTGGTACCAAAATTTAATCGTAGCCCTAAAATTTAAAATTGGTAAGTGTTGAGGGTGTCGAAATATTTACACCTGATGAGAGCCCAATGGGATACCAAAAGTCCATCCTAGACCTAAAAGCTAAAATGGCTAAGTTTCAGGGGCGTCAGAATATTTTCACCTAATTATAACCCAAGGGGGTACCAAAATTTCATTTTATTCTTGAAAGATAAAATGGCTAAGTGTTGAGGGAATCAAAAGAATTTCACTTGGTCAGAGCCCATCATAGTACCAAGATTCTATTGTAGCCTTGTAAGTTGAAATGACTAAGTGTCAAGGGTGCTAAAATATTTGCACTCGATTGGAGCCCATCACATTACCAATAGGTTTTTGTAGCCCTGAAAGCTAGAATGGTTAAGTGTTGAAGGTACCTAAAGACTTGCACCTGGTTGGAGGCTATTGTGGTACCAAAATTCCATCATAACATCATAAGCAAGAAAGAACAAAAATAAATATTTGGCCAACTCCTAGAGCTATCGAATGAACTATACCCGATTGGAGTCCATCAAGGTCCCTAGAATTCATCACCTTGTGTGAAGATTTAATGATCTAGAATCGATCTCAATAGGTACCTGACAACCATAAATGAGGAAAAGCAAGTTGATATTAGAATTTGGTATCAACCTAGCAACATGATAATTATCATCATCCTAGGACACCTATTGGAACAAACACTTATCAAAAGATCTTAACAATATGACTCTTGTTAAGGCCATCGTGTAGATAATAAGGTGGCTCAACTGAAAAGGTAAATAAAATTCAATGAACAAAATGTGAGCAACAGGGTTGACTCGACTCAAGATGATGTAGAACTTGTCTAGATTAGATAGCCATGATTGGGCAGTTAGAGTAACCATACCTCTTAAGAGTTCAACAATTTGGTGAATCTTCTAATAGAAAAACAATCTATTTCAAAGGTAATGATGTCTTTCTAACTAAAACATTGTAAAAGACTATAAATACTATAATTTAGAATGAAATAAAGGTCAGCTCTTAGGCTTTTACAATTTACATGTAAGAAGATGCTTTGGCATATTAATACAAAGGAATTGTTTTCTGGCCTTTGGTTCAATTCATTTACAAAATGTGTATGTATGAATGACTACTTATTTCTAATTTTATCTTGTTTAATACTTATAGTGTCTATTATACTTTTTGGATCTATGCTTATGTTCATTCACTCATTTTGGAATCTATAGTCTAATAAGCTACATTTAAAGAAGTCAAACATTTTGTATTTGACAGTAAAACTAATTTATCTATAAGGTAATTCACTTTTTTATTTGCATAGTCTACTATTTTACATGTGTCTTGATGTGGCTTAATATGCACCAACATAAGTTCTATTTTCAACTACTTTTTACTTCTTTTATCATCGTTTCCCCCCATATTTTAGGAATAGTTAGCTAGAATTCTAAATGAACTGGTCTCCTCTGGAGATTGACCATTGAAGCCTCACAGCTTCTAGGTCATTCAATGTTAGTCAAGGTCTATGGGTGTACAACCTTTAGTTAGATAAATTTTCAAACCAACAAAAATAAATTTTAAGGTAACTTTTTTTTAATGCATATCAATAATTTGTAAGATTTTACTATTATTTTTAATTTTAAAGTTGTAATAAGATTTTAAATGACATATTCACATTATTTATATAAGAATTTTATATCTTAGGATTGAAATTATTTTATAAAGACAATAAGAAAAGTGTTTTTTTTTTTTAAAGGTGAAAATTGTATTAAGAAGACAAATTTAAAATCACAATAATTAGCCTACCACTTTATAGTCCCAAGATCCTAATAAAGCTAACTCTAACATCTCCTTAGACCACAAATTTCTTAGTGTAATTCAAAGAGCGGAAATTCCTATCCTAATTACAATTTTTATTAATACTATTCTAGATAACCTAGATTTGATTCCCTCTCTTGCCATGACTTTGGGGTTATCACAATTTGAGTCTAAGAGTGCTACAAACAACAACGTGATGTCATACTAAAGGCTAATCATCATAAACATATACCTTGGTCCCACACACTTCATTTTCTAAATCACTGTTGGCTAGTAATAAAAATTATTTTCTCACCTCCATGCAATCTACAATTTCATTGTTCTCATAAGCTTTCAATCAATATATGGCAAGATTATCACTTTCCATTTTAGCCAAAACTTTAGTCACTGCATTATTCCCTCTAGCTACATATACCAAAGTGACATCCTAAAATTATTGCCAAATGGCTTTAATTTGACTCACTATGATCATGATTAGCCACACATTTGGTATTGCACATGATAGCCTTATCTGATTGCAAATTCCACTATGATATTTAAAAGTCCATTTTCCCAATCATTGAGATAGCCTTGTTTGATTATAAAATTATTTGCTTCATTATTTGTTACTACTCCTAGGTCTTCCAATTCCTAGTGAAGAACCTTGCCCTTGTAGTCTCTTCTAAGGAAACCAATGCCTATTGCTCTTAGGTTATTCTTTTCTACTCTATTTGTGTTAATGTTTTTTCAACCTAAGGGTGGGGGTTGCCAATCCCCATGAGTTTACCTCATGGTATCGTTCTCTTCCTATTGTTTTTTTTGCTTTCCCACATGATATTTTACTATTTTTGTAACCTTGTTTAATATTTTTTACCAAAATACCTATATTAAAGTGTAGTGCTCTCAAAAAATCTTGTCATTTATTTTGAGTCATATGTCCCACAAGATAAAAGCTTCAATCTAGAGACCAACCCAACTATACTGACTATTTTTTATCTTTCTTTATTTTCAAACCTCCAATATATTTATGTATGTTAAATGTTGGTTGATATCGACCTTAAAGAGATCAACCCATCGACTCCAGAACTTTAGGGCAAAGTCACATTGGAATATAAAATGATTTATTATCTCCTCCTTGGTATTGCACATGATACACTTGGAGGAACCATGAAAACCCCTCTTTTGTAAGTTATCATAGGTGAGGAAGCTCTGATGCATAACCTGCCAATCAAAGAAATTAATTTTTGACCATCCCTTTACAAATCATACTCTATCCCATGGACCATCCTGCCACACCATAGGGGGAGGGAGAAATTAATTATAACCATCTCATATTGTATAAATACCTAAATTCCCATGACCCAAGCTATCTTATCAACTTCCTCCTTTATTTTAAGGTGGAGTTGCTTTAATATTATTTCTAAAAGTGAGCATATTTTGAGAAATTGAGACTGATCACTATTCCCATTGATTTAGTTGCATAAGACAGAAGATTCTAATTTGCCTTTTATGTATATAGCATGTTGTATTGATCCAATCTCTAGCCTCCAAGCTCTATTGAAGTGGTTGTATCTCTGGCAATTCTTAAATTAATATGGGGTGTTGGTCCCATGAATCAGTATAAAATTTTGCTTTATCTCTATCTACTTTCTAAAATAGTTATGGTTTTACCACTTTCTATCCAAATTTTAGCACATTTCACATAATAGAACCTTATCCACTCATAGGGATGCAACCTTCTTCTTAATGGGGAATGTTACCCAAATACTTACTAGTAATAACTTTGCTAAACAATGCTTCCTAAATAGAGATCAATCTCCAATAAATCTTACCTATTAGAGCTTGGTTATTCAATGTTGTTTTTTGAATTCCTAATCGTTCTCTTGCTTTAGACTGAAAATTTTTATCCCAACTTATAGATCCCATTGCTTACCCATCCTTGGGCCATCCCAATTAGATTTTCACATGAATGAGTCTAGCTCCCTTAGATCTCCAATTGGAGATATAAGGATAAAGAACTTGTAAACTGGCATTGCTTGAATCACTAATTGAAGAAGAGTCACTCTTCCTCCAAAATAAATCCAATGATGCATCCAATAATTTATCTTGCCATCAATTATGTTCACCAATATTTTCTATTTTGTACTTTTAGCTTCATATAATGGAGTGAAATCACTAGGTAGTCTAATGGTAGGGAGCCATGAGAGAAACCTAAGATATTTAGAGTTTAATATTGGATCCTCCATTAGATATTAAATAATACTACCTTGGTCTTGAATGCATTCACTTCATAGCCTGTGGCTTCCAAATAGGTATCTAAGGAAACCATGAGTGCTCTTACCTCCTTGACATTGGCTAGCCCAAGCAACCTCATGTCATCCACAAATAGTAAATGGGTCAAATTCACTACTTCCACTTGCATTCCTGATATAACTCCTTGTTGCCTATTCCTTCAAATAAATATGACCAATCCTTCAACAAGAATAATAAATAGGTATGGGATATAGGATCTCCTTGTTGAATTCCCCTAGAGGCTTGAAAGGGGACCAAGGGAATACCTTTGATGAGTATTGAGGAGGCTTAAGAGACACAACTCATGATCCACTCTCTCTAGCCTTGAGAGAAATCAAAGTTCTCTAAAATTCAATCCAAAAATTGCCAAAGGACTCTATCATAGATCTTAGACATGTCTAATTCGGTAAACATAACTCTTTGACCTTTCTAATGCAATGTGTGAACTGTTGCTTCTTGTGCTAAGATTACTCCATCTAGAATTTGTCAACCCTCTATAAATCCTCCTTGTTCTAGAGAGATAATACTATCTAATAACTTCTTGAGCCTTCTAGCTATTAGTTTGGTAGTGATCTTGTAGACTACATTGCAAAGTGCAATTAGGTAAAAGTCTCTAAGGTTGGAAGTCTCTCCTAATTTAGGAACCAAAACAAGGAATGTGTGGTTCATAGCCCATAACATGCTTTTATTTTCCCTGGTTACCTCCTCCCCTATGTCATCCCGAAAGGCCTATAAAAATTCAATCAAGAGTCCATAAGGGCCTGGGGAATTTTTAGTTCGAATGTTGAAAACTATGTGTCTCACCTTTTCTAGATCACAATTCTGAAGAGGGTCTTTTTTTTTAGTTGTTATAATTTGTGGGATACAATTAATTATCTCTTGTTGTGTTGCAATATTAGGATGGGAAGAAGCAGAGAAAATATTTTCAAAGCAAAATTTTATAGCTTGGTGCATACCTAAGATAGTGTCCATCACAATGTCATGAAGGTCTTTTAGGCTAGGCAGTTTATTGGAGTGTCTTATTGTTGAGGTTAAGTGGTGGAAGAACTTAGTATTTTAGTCTCCTTCTAGGAACCAAAAATTTCTAGTTCTTTTTTTCCAAAATATCTCCTCATATTTATACTCTCTAACTCTTTTTTAATGAACTCATCTTGTTTCAAGTCTTCTATGTTTGTTTTAGTCCGAAAGAGTATCACTAGTTCCTCTATCCTTGCAACCAATAGAACTCTCTAAAACTGAAAGTCTATCATTTTATAAAGCATTTTAAGATTTGAAATGAAAATCTATTCAATATATATATATATAAACTTGAAAATAAAATTATTACACGATAAAATGTATACTTTTGATATATGAATGCCATATTATACTTATACTTATGTATTAAAATATTTTAGTTTTTATTTTATAAGATTGATAGCCAATTTATTTTTTAAAGAAAATATTTATTACACATTAATATCCTTGTACATATTATCTATAAATAATAATAATTATAATTATTATTTTATATATTGTAAAAATAAATTATGAAGGAGGTAAAAACATGATTTATGGAAGGTCCAATGTGGATAAAATTAAATATATGGCCATAATAGAGATAAAATTTCTATGTAACCTTAAAAAATAGATATTTATTATCTAATAGTATGCTTTTTATATATTATGATAATTTTATTTTTTATTTATATTTATATTTTTATTTTTAGAAATAATGTTTTCAGCATAAGCTATGAAGAAGATGGAGGCGATTGCCATTTGTTGACGCCACATTAACACGAGATTAAGGCACTATAATGGAGTGACCTGATATTACATGTGTCTCTATTAGATATAACATATATCAATGGTTGGAACTACGGTTGTATTATTTATTCCGTGTTACTTTGGTGTTAAAGACATTTCCAATTATATATTTATATATAAAAGAAAAGCTTAACAATGTTTTTTTCTTGTATTTACATGGTGGAATCGGTAGCCGCCACGAATCCGGGCAGGCTGTCCAGCTTTTATGGCCGCCACAGTATTCTGCGTTGTCCGCCCCAGAAGCCGCCACACAGATCTTCACGCAGTCCGCCCCTATAACCACCATGCCACAATCATTTTAAACCTTTTACGCCGCTGAAAACACCAGGAAAGGGACAAGCGTTCAGTCCGACGAGACCCGAAATTTGAACCTTGGACCTCCACCCCCTTATGGGGTTTGGATGAACCAATTGGTCTACACGGACCTGAAAAGCTTAACAATGTTATAGTGTAAAAAATATTAAAATAAAAATAATAATTTAACAAAAATTAAACTTTACTATTAAAATAATATAAAAATATTAAATATAATTTAGATATTAAATTTAATAAAATATTTTTATAAATAAAATCATTAAAAACATTAAATATCATAATTTTTTAAATTGATTATATGATATTGAAATGGATAACATTTTTATAGATATAAAAATAACAATTCAATGCATGCTTTAGTATGGATGTAACAAAAACAAAAATAATAAATAATAAAAATAATAATTTAATAAAATTAAATTTTACTATTAAAATAATATAAAAATATTAAATATAATTTACATATTAAATTTAATAAAATAATTTTTTAATTAAAATAATTAAAAACATGAAAACCATTTAAATATATTAATTTTTTAAATTAGTTATATGTGATTGAAAAGCACATCCTCGGCAAAGAATGTTTAAATATCATTATTTTATTCATTTGGTTATATCATAGTGGTCTTCTATTTAAATAAATATTGAGAAATCTTACTATTATTGATCTAATGTTATTGAAAGGGATAACAATTTAAATATCATATATTTTTAAATTGGTTATATGAGATTGAAAGGGATAAATAAATATTGAGAAATCTTACTATTATTGATCTAATGTTATTGAAAGGGATAACAATTTAAATATCATATATATTTTTAAATTGGTTATATGAGATTGAAAGGGATAACAATTTTATAGTGTAAAAAATATTAAAATAAAAAAACAATTCAATGCATTTTTTGTGGTTTAAATCTTGCCTTTTGCCTTTGTTAACTATTAAAAATAGCGTGGATGTAACAAAAAAAACAATAATAAATAAATAAATAATAAAAATAATATTTTAACAAAACTTGAAATTTACTATTAAAATAATATAAAAATATTAAATATGATTAACATAATAAATTTAATAATATATTTTAATAAATAATATAATTAAAAACATGAAAAACATTTAAATATCCTAATTTTTTAAATTAGTTATATGAGATTGAAAGGGGCATCCGGTATTGCAACAAAGAACATTAAAATATTATTATTTTCTTCATTTGGTTATATCATAGTGGTCTTGAGAAATCTTACTATTAAATTAATGTTATTTTTCTTTTTTAATGAAAAATTAAGTTTACACTGGTTTTTATAAAGGGCCTGTGTCCCTTTTACTATGGTTTGACTTGGGTTTCTTGAGTGAAAACCCAAAGACTTAAGAATCATACATATTATTTAAATAACACTATTAAATTCTATAAAAATATAACTTATTAAATAAATTTACTAATACTATGTAATATTTTTAAAAAAGTTTAATGATATTTTTTTTAATTAAACCTCCCCTCGCCCTCGCCCACGTTTGAACATTAAACCTCCCGAAGAAGAGCCAAAACTTGTACAGTTAGACTATACCCCATATGTCAAAAAAATCGTTATTATTATTATTCATAATACTTTGTGTACTAAAACATACAAAAAAGATACCACCTTAAATGTCATTGAATTTAGGTATCTACAATATAAATCCAAAACCATATCATTCTCTATCCCGACAGAAACTTTAAGATTTATACAAATCATTGCCACTAGTATTTATGAAAAGCACTTAAAGGAACCAACCGGCGTTGATCTCAAGCCATTTTTCTTTCACGCAGCACGCTTATATGTGATAGCCTTGTACAGTGCTTATGAGTTTATTTGAGAGTCGTTTTAACGATACAATAATAATTATTACAGTATAAATGAGATTGACTTAATTTTTTTTATATCCATCTATATATAATTTATTTATATATTTATTTATTTAAATTAAATTAAAGAAAGGAACTGTCTGCACAAGTTTCGACATTATAAACAAAATTCTTTGACGGATATGGGTACTGCCAATTTCCGACCTTGTTTGACGGTACTTGTGATCATAATTTTTTATAGAAGTTGAAATTATAAGTTTATATATTCTTAGATTTTGAAAAAACATAAGATTTGTCCCAGAGTTTGTATCACTTTGGCATTGGAACCATGGTTTTGCGGTTTCATATTTCTATTTACTTCTATAATACTAGGAAAAAAAAATGTTAAGTAAATTTATTTAAACAAAAAGTTTGGAAAATGATTCAAATGAAGACCTCTTTTTTCCACTGCAAATAATAACTCCAATACAAAAACGTGTGTAAGATTCATATGCCAGCCTTAAATAAAGAATCTTTGGTGTTGGGTCTCTGCAATTTTAGTTGGGAAGGTGACTGGACTTGGAAACTCCAATGCTACTTTAACATAAAATGAAATAGGGTCTCTGCAATCTTCTTTCAATGTGCTTTTACTTTTCCCTGAAATGTGAGCTATGCGATCTTAATCAATCTTTAGGCTAATGTGTTTACATCTGGAATAACTCTAAAGATAAGAAAGCTTCGTTTCTGTCCTTTACATAACTATTATTTTAGATGTATATGATGTTATACGTACTTTAGAATCTAATACTATAAAGAAACAAATCTATTGCATGTGTCTTTGTGGAATATGTTAGTAATTGGATATGTAATCTTTGTGGAATATGTTAGTAATTGGATATGTAATTGTGGAATATGTTAGTAATTGGATACCTAGCTGGATCTTTAGGTTTTATTTGACGATACTCAAATTTAAATAATGATATGATGTGTATAAGTAAACTTATGTAAAAAACATTATACTTAAACTTGTGATATAATATATGTGTAAACTTATGTAAAAAACATTAATTCTTCAAATTTAAATATGATGTGTATACATAAACTTGTGTAAGAAACATAAAAACATGCACTGCACTGACAACTCTATTCACATTGTTTAAAACTCGTGCTTTACAAATAAAATAATAATAGATAATAATAATCCAAGCTATTTGTTGAGCACAAAAGCGATAATAATAATCCAAGCTATTTGTTGAGCACAAAAGTGATAATAATAGATATTTCTCTGACAAGACACCTTTAAAAGATCTTTTCAGGTAAACATTCTGAACGACAGGGATACAATCAATTACCGTAGGCATCGAGAAACTTTCATGTATAGCTAAAATAATTTGCCAAATCCATCTATCGCTGCAATTATTCCATAACCTACCCTACATAAAGAGGAACATGCAGCTGTAGAACTAGTTAATGTCGAGGCTTTTCAGAAGGAATGTCATGTCATGTATAAATGGTCATAAACATAATTCTGGGTATTTGCAATTCTTTCTTGTCATGTTTGCGTTTATAATATTATTAACGTCTATATATAGACTTCACATTATTCATGGCAGGTCCTTTTAAAATCTTTAACCTCCTGATAATTAACCTTTTCCGTTATCTAACCTTATTTTTCAGTATATATCAACCACAAGATATTAAAACCAAAATCACCAACAAATCATCTGTTTTTATGAATCTATTTAGGTAATTATTCTGTCTGTAAACCTCATTTAAGCTCACAAACTCCATTGTTATTTTCCATATCGAGAAAACAGGCGTATCAATAAAAGTGCACATTCTATATATTCCCCACTTTATGTCTCTCCACTCAACATAATTTCGTTCTATAACATCACATCTCTTCCAGGCTGAATTATTCTCTTTATCTGTCGTTTTAAATTTTGCTGCAGGTTGAATTATTCTCTTTCTCTTTATCTTTATCTGTAAGCACACATCCAAAGCAATAATTACGTAAAATTCCTGTTATCGACATAGACAAGATAGCTTTCTTCGTAAAAGTCCAAGATGAAAAAGGGAAAATCAAACTATACCAGAACTCGTCTACATATAAAAATCCTTGAAATCGTCCCTTCAAAGTACATATTGAAGAAAACCCTGTCTTACAACGTCAACTTACTAAAAAAATGTTTCATAGACCTGACGCTAGATTCTTTCATTTAAGAGTTTGTTGCAGAAAAAGGGGTGTACAAATTTTACACAAACTTGTCTATTGGATTAGGGCTATGGAGAAAAAGGTTGTACTCTATAATGGTGGAG
The DNA here is from genome assembly GCA_028583015.1 of Wollemia nobilis. Lineage (NCBI taxonomy): Eukaryota > Viridiplantae > Streptophyta > Pinopsida > Araucariales > Araucariaceae > Wollemia > Wollemia nobilis. The sequence goes on from JAQPPZ010016874.1 coordinate 9,320,698, forward strand.
AATGTGTTTGGTTTAAATTTCCTTATCAATCTTACACATCATCCTAATTTTCAATTGTATATTGAGTTATGGGCCCTGTACCCTATTAGGGCCCACTAAACCTACGGATGAAACGACCACGTATGCACCTTCAAGGTTAATATATATACATATGTGCTGAAGGTTATCACATAGCGCACACATGGTGTTGAACAAGTTGTCTTGATATGAATGAGCACGATTTATATGTAGACATGAACAGCTTCCACATGCCACTAAGCTAAGGATTTGCTCCACTCAGATTTCATCCTTTCTTTCCTTATTCAATTGAGTATTTTTATCATAATGATTGTTTATGATTCTGAATTTTATTAAGAGTATAAAAGTGGCGCCTATAAATACTAGCCATATAATTGTAAACTATGAGATTTTTTTTATACATGCAAGAAAAAATCTTTTGAATATATATACTTGATGAAGATAACACGCTAGATATTTCTTTAGAAAATATTAGGAGTCAAATTAACACCTATAGGAACTTAATTTTGTGTACTAATTAGTCATTTGAAATGTCAACGAGCAATCCTTTAAGTAAACCATGCGAATCCGATTATGGCATGCTCAAAGATGGTGTAAAAAGTAACATAATAAAGCTTATAAATTCTTTATAAATTTCTATGATTTTTTTAAAAGATATTACTATTACGTTTAGGGAGAAAGTAGATTGAGTATTCTTTTTGGAGAATCTAATGAATATCAAACAAGCTCCCATGGAGACAATGGATGATTTTAATATCTATTTTCATAATACTTGCTAAAGAATATTGGATGATATTAGACCCCCTAGGTATGGAACTCATTTTCTATCTCAAGTCTTTGCATTTAGAGATTTCCATGATGGTGAAAACCTATGGAGGAAACTCCTTGCCAGGCATTCATCTAAATATGAAAGTTACCTTCGAGACCCCTAATGTATTTAGTCCCCAAACCCTTCTACCTATCACCTATCACCAATCAACCCATTACCACCCATCTCACTTTCCCCATTAATTTTGAACCCTCCCTTCTGCTTTTTCATTGAGCAAACAAATTCCCACTAGAAACTAAAATGGATGAGCTAAGAACAAAATGGCAATCTCTTTTGAGGAACTACTAAATTTGAGAAGGTAGCAAGGTGACCAGGAATTCCATTGTCTAGATCCTCAGATATTTGCTTCTTAGTATCTAAATTTGAAAAACCTAGTTAATAACTACCAACTATTTTTGGAGGATCACCTCCATCATCATCTACCCCAAGAATTCCAAACATAAAGGCAAGAAGTGCCTACAATACTAACCTAATTCCAATTAGCATACCTACAAGCCATCTACACCCTAATGATCACTTCCCTATAGTAGGTTCTAGTCACATAGGAAGAAAGAGGAATATGCATAAAAAATGACCAGATCAACTAATCAATGCTCATTGAGTTATAGGGCCAACCAAGGTTAATCAAACCCAAAATCGCTTTAGACTTCTAGTCCAACCAAGTGATTGAATCTAAAAGTCCCCCTACCACTAAAAATATTCCAAACCTACAATCACTAGATCCCTTAATGATTTTTATTGACAACATCTAGGATCTATCAGAGGCTTTCAAATAAGCATAGGATAGTCTCATATCTCAATTGCAACCATGGTCCCTACTAGGGGTGGGCCCAAAGGAAACCTTACAATATCAGGGGAACACAAATTAGAGTGATCCAAAACTATACAAAGCCTTGCTCAAGTGATCAAAAATTTAAGGGAAGAACCCTTCTACATATCCCTAATAATTGAGAGCAAGTTGGTTCATAGCTGCATAGTTAATCCCATAATAAAAACCTTTGCATTACCAGAGGAAATGGTAAAGGCAATGAGAATTAGGTCTACAACTAGCTAAAATAAAGGTAGGACAATAGGGCAAGGAGCTCAATCTAGTGGTCAACCTCATAGTATTTCCTAATACTGTTTCCCCTAGAAATTTCAATATAGAAATATAATAATATTTAGGAACAAAGTAAGTGCAAAAGGTTTTATAGATAAAATTTGGATCTAGGATCATCCTCTTGAATACAACCCACTATAAGTAGGGGTTCATCACAAATTACCCAACTACCAATAATTCAATGGAAGAAGGGTGTAGGTCCAATACATGGGTGAAGCACATCACATTACCAAATTTTGGGACTCTGGGGTTGACGAGACCTTAGAGCATACCAGTATGGGGTAGGCATCTAGTATGATGGTTGAAGCATCAACACTTTAGGCCCTTGTACATTAAAAATTTATAATTTTATTCTTACACATTTATCTAAGTTGTCACATGATAAAAATGAGTTCAGACCTACAACAAGGACATTGGATGCCCTACATGCTTGGAGGATGAGGTCAGTATAGGCAAGGTATGCACACTGTTAGATTTTGATACAACATGTAATGGGAGATAGAAGTCACAAGATGTAAAATAATAAGAAAGAAAGTAAATATCCAATATGACTGAAATATGTTATAAATATAAATGATGGAAATAATTACAAAGTAGCTATGGAGGAAATAAACACTCCATGATCTAAGCTACTGCTCATGAATGAGCTATGAGCTTATAGCTCACACACTCTACACTACTACACTCTACCACACTGCTACTCTCTACACCACTACTATATTGCTATCTATGGCCCTTTATATAGGAAGATAGGTTCCTTGACCAACACTCTACCTAGCTGTACAAGGGATACCTTGCACATATATAGATTACACATTGACACTTGTGCATTTATTACATTGCATGAAGTAACTAGATAACTTCCCCCTAAAGTAGTTTACTGTCCTAAGTATTTACCAAAAATGATACATTTACATGACCGAAAAAATGTAATATAATATATTTCTAACACCCCTCTATATTACAATATTTGGGTATTAAAGACTTTAGTCTTCAATGTGGATCTTCCTCTATTGAATGATCTTTGGCTTGTTCAAGTTCATCATCCTTGTCTTGTATCGAACCACCTTTATTATTTTCTTTGCAAGTATATTCATTTGGTTCTAATTATTGATGGATGAGTAGAGCATGGTGTAATTATCCTCTCATATTTTTTATTATGATTGTTCTATGCTTACCTTTATGGTGTACTAATTCTTCATTTTGTTTAACCTATTTCTTTGAAAATATGTTAGCATCATTTTGAAAAATCATAATATCTTGTGAGATTTTTATTGAATCCAGGATATATGTATTTCCATGGATTGATCATGTTGCTTTGATTTCACCTTGATTCATGATAAGACATGTATTGATTCCATCCATATATCTAAGTTGATAATATAGTTATCTTCTACTAACTTTCTTACTGAAATGAGATTGAAAGTTAATCTAGGAATATACAATACTTTTTGTGATAGAAGATTTGGAAATAATATACTAGGTGTCACACATCAATATCCATGTATGAGATAAGTTTGGCTATCTACAATTCTTAGTCTATAGCATTTTTCATCTTCAAGACAGTCGAACCATTATATATTTCCTATCATATGATGACTGACTCCTGCATCAATGTACCACATGTTTTCATGTTCTGTAGACTAGTTTCTGTTGGAGAAAATTTTATATTCATTATATGAAATTCCTTTTCCCATTCGAAGAAGTAGAAGATATGAGATAGTATTTTCTTCTTAGTCCACCTTATGACTCCTTATTGGGATATATGATTCCTAATAGAAGTATATAAGATTGATTTGATAAAAACCTTTGTTAATCCTTAGTTTTGTAGGCTTCCTTATGTCTCCCTAGTAATGAGAGTATATACTCTTAAGGATTTTTAGGTTTTGTAGAAAGATTATATTTTTCTAATGGATTTGCAACTTGATAATTTTTGATAAATGCTGATATTACCAAGTTTTGTAGAATGCCTTATGACTCCCTAGTATATTTTTGGATAAGATATAGTGCTTTTGTAAATTGTAGTTCAATTTTGGTTTATTTTGTAAAGTTTTTGTAAATATCAAAAATCAACTTTTATTATCCCTTATTGTTCCTATTGAATTATGCACTTTTACCAAATTTAAAGAGGTTTTAATGTTGGATTTATTTTATATATTTTGAGAAGTTTAGAGACAATAATATTATAAATTTCCAACTTTTGAAATGCTTTGATAAACCTCTCTTTAATATCCCTTTAGTATTTTATTTAAGTGTATCTAATTTTTGGTAAATTAATTTGATGTAGTAACCCTTATAACTCCCTAATTTTGGAAAAATTAGACTACAATAATATTTGCCAATATTTAATATTAATCTCCAATATAAATCCTTATTACTCCTAAGTTTAATATTGCAAATATTATATTAGCTTGATAAATTATTCCCTTTGAGGTATGGCTTTCAATATGATTAAATTCCTATAATTTTTAAACCTTATAACTCCCAAAAAATTAAAGCACATAATATGGGAATAAACCTTACCTTATATCAAACAATAATCGACGGATTTTATATGTGAAAGGCGATAATATTAATGTCACTACTTTGATTGTACCTTCCAATGGAGTTGCTTGGAACATGGATAGTATTTAATATTTTAAATATGGTTCCCTTTCTATCTCTACCTTTGACCTTGCTTGACTGAAGTATTGAAGGCTCTACCACCTTCTTTACACATTGTAATTCAGCCTTGTGCATGCAAATACCGAAGTTGAATGTGAAGACGTAAAATCTCTCTACTAAATGCTAATCATTGATGACCTTAAAATGGAGGAAAATATTTATTGAAGTGCCAAGTGCCACGTTTAAAATGGAGGAAAATTGCTCGTTGAGTAAATCTTTTCTTGAGCCTTTGAGTAATGTATGGACATTATGTTCTTTAGAAGAGTGCTTGGTTTCTTCATGGACAAGTGTATCTCATACACTCAATGCACAAAATTATACTTTGTAACTCCTTTCTTGATGAAGATGAGTGCTTATGATATGAGCGTTAGGGTTTTACCTCAAGTGACACATGTCAATTCTTCCTTGTGAGTGGGCATATCCTCTTTCATTGCTTCAATGGACCCTTTAGAGGTCTTTTAACCCTGTAAATATTCAACTTTTCTTTCATTCAATTGTAGTATTTTTTAGCTGGGATGTGGAGTCACAATTTTGAGGCTTAAGCATCAATTTCTAGCAATGCAAATGTGGATTTTGAATCACTCTAATGGTGCTTTAGTCTTCTTCTATTTTCACCTGTTATATGTCCTTATTTTTGTAGATAATTTTTTTCTCAAATAACATTATTTCTCCATTTTATTTACTACTCATCTTTTGTAGGTTCAATCATCCAAGATGTGAGAAGAATGAGCCCTAAGAGTGGATCTTTTTGCTATGCTTGGATAGATTCTAGCATTCGTCTACCTTCAACTAGTTTTTAGAGTGAATGTTGTGCCTTTGAGGCACCTTAAAATCTACCTTATTTCCCTATATAAACCATATTATGATAGTGCAATGCTATATAATGTATTTATATATAAAAAATCCTTTATCACACCTTTTTTTTGCATTTCTTATTTGAGGTCTAAAATTCTAGTTTTCTGGTAGAATTTTGAATACAATGTAGGGGTTTTGAGGTTATCTCTTTGGATAGAAACCTTCTTATTTTATCTTGGATATTTTACAAATGAATCTAAGCTTGTAACCACTTGATATAAGCTCCTTTTTTTGCACTATTTATTTATAACAGAAACCTTATTGTGCTTTGAATTTGAGACTTACCAAGTTTGAGGCTTTCTTTGTTGATCTTCAGTGGCTACTTTATTCTCCAATGCTTGGAGGATTGAGCTTATTTGGTGGATTCTCTTGACCACTTAATGTTGCAGATATTTGTGCACTAATAGTTTCTTTAGACACTTTGACAAATTTTGATTTTGTACCCTTCTAATGAACACAAACCATAATATTTTTTAGAGCAATATATTAGTGCAATTGAATCTAATAATTTTCATTTTTAATCCACCAACAATTTCACCTTATCACTCCAATCAACTCTTAAAATAATGCACTTAAGCAATTTACTGCAACTTAATCAAGAATAATCTAAAATGAATCTTCAAGAATTATTCTACAATTTCTTTATAAGCAAGGTAGTAGGAGATAGTCTTCTCTTGATTTCAAAAGTAGATGATAGGTCGCTGATAGATAGTTGTAATTTTGAAATCTAATCAACTCCTAATGTGCAAATGAACCTTAAAAAGAACCTTTATTTTTGCAGTTTTGAAAACTCTAATTCTAATCTCCTTTTTGCAACTTTAGTCCATTTTACGTTGAGCTATAAAACAACAAGGTGGAATAGGTTTGATGGATGTAGCCCTTGTGGTTTGAACCCTTGTGCTTGTCAACTACTAAAAATAATGTGGTTGTAACCAACTCTCATATAAAACAAAAAAAATTAATATTGGTGTAATGTAAAAAGCCCATATCACACTTTAATAATAATAATTTAATAAAATATAAAATTTAATAAACAAAATAATTAAAAAAAACCATTAAACATTTAAATATCATTTTAAAAAATAATAAAATTACAATATAAAAATAATTACTAAATAAAATTATAAAATATTATAAGAACAAAATTAATAAAGTTTATACATAATATTTACTCTATTTAAATTGTTATTTAGAGAATATATTGATAGGATGTAGCGAACTATATCATAGCTTTCTAAGGTGTTTATAAGTTGATTTTAAATTTTTCATCTTAAAGTTAATGTATAAATTTGTAGCTTATTTATTTATAAATAAAATGTTAGTTAATAATTATATATTGAAAATAATATTTAAATAAAAAATATATTTTTTAGTATTTAATATATTTTAAAAATAATAAAAAGTTTAATTTTTTAAAGTAATAAAATAATGAGTTATATGCCATGTTTGTGGGATATATATAAAGAAAGAAAATTAACAACCTCTTCATAAAAATTATCCTCACTTATATCATTAGAAATATAAATACAATCTTTTTACTTTAGGAAAAAAGTTTGTGCATCGTTCAAAATAAGACCTATTTTTCCACGGCAAACGGCAACTCCAATACAAAAACGTGTAAGATAAATATGGCAACCTTGAAGAAAAAAAATATTTGGTGTTTGGCTTATGAAACTTTTGTTGGTAAGGTGAATGGACTTGACAACTTTATTCTTCTCTTTGAAATGATTGAAAGTCTTTTCTTTTCTTTAATTATTGGACTCTTTGATATGATCGTAGGTTCATTTCTTTCCTTCACATAATTATTGTAGTGATAATATAAGTTTAAAAGGATTTTTTTTTTAATATATAAAGGTTATATTCATCCCCACAACAATACCAAAGAAACATAAACTTTTAACTTTTATAACAAAAGTATTTTAAATCTTTTTAAGGGTTAGGGGATTGTTATGGTTACAAATTTTAAGGACAGTTTGTTTGTAAAGGCAGTAGTCTGATCTGAATTTTCTGTGAGTACTGATGGTACAATCCCGGAAGGATCAACAATAATAAAACAAAATAGGTTTAATAGAAACAGTCCCTATACTTTCAACCTTACACTTATCAATTACTAAAAAATAGATGATTGTAACCATCTCACTCACAACTCCATGAAAATCTTGTGATCTTAAAAAAAAACTTAATATGAGTCACATTGAAGGTAAGCGGATTTTTTAACTGTTTTTGGGTTGTAAGTGATGTAATTACGTTCACATTATTTGAGGTGCACATTTATTGAAACGCTCGTATACCGCAAGTTTTGGTATATGCGTGTCAGTGAAAAAATAACCAGACGTATCCTTCTATTGTGAGCATAAATGGGAACGTACTCCAGGCTATTTGTTGAGCACGAAAGAGATAATAATAGAAATTTTTTTGTTGTATCAAGATTCTTTTAAAAAAATGATGTGACGATAGTGCATTTAATCATATCAATCAGGAAAAAGCTGTTTTTGTTGATAGGCAGGCAAAGGTAAACATCCTGAACACAAGGGTACAATCAAATACCGTAAGCATAGAGAAAGTTGGATATATATCTAAAAAATGGGTCAAATCCATCCATCGTTGCATTAATTTCAAAAGCTCTAGTGTGGTATGAAACAGACTTAATTGCTGAAATCATTTTCGTGTGCATGATTACTGCGTTAAGTTGAAAACGTAGAATCTGGCAGGTAGATAAAGCAAAGCATGCAAATATAAAACTAGTTAAAGTCGTGGTTTGGTTTGGTTTTGGCCTTTCATTGGGCATATCTGATCCAAACCACTATAAAAATGAGAGGAGATATTAAAACCAACAACCATCAAATCATCTGAGTATACAGGCGTACCAATAAGTCTGCACATTCCACAGATTTCGCTGCTTTATGTCACTTCACCGAACATAATTTCGTTCTACATCATCACATCTCAGCGATCGTTAATAGTTACTGTTGTTTTCAACTGTGATGAAGGTCGTATTTTTCTTGTTCTCGGTATCGACACTTCTTGAGCAATAATTACGTAAATGATGACATTGATTAATGTTTCATGTTATGGAAGCAAACAAGATAACTTTCAAATCAATTACACCCGAACACTCAGACATATAAAAATTCCTTCTGAAAATCCTTTTCAAAATACAGTGAAGAAAAATGTACCTAACAATGGAGTTGTCTATGTCCCATCAACTCGCTAACTAAAAAAATTCGTAGACCGGACACTCTAAATGATTTCATTTCTTGGGAGTTTTGTATGGAAAAGGAGGCTGCAATATCAATAGAAATCTTAGACTAACGTGTCTAGGGTTATAGTTAGCTGTGGAAAAAGAGGGTCTTCATTTTATTGGTTTAGTATAATTGAAAGTTATAGGCATAGTAATAAGGGCTTTCTTTCTTATAATTGACATAATTGAAGGTTATAGTTTTTAGAGGCATAGTAATAAAGACTTTCTTTTATGTGAAGGTTTTTTTTTTTTAAGATTTGGTTAGAAAAACCTTTACCACCTAAACCAGGTTGGGCATCTTCATCTTATCATAACTTTTTATAAGGAGGAGAGTTGAGCTTATCTATATGAACTTTAACACACAACCTTGCACATGCCACATTTTGAACTTTGGACCTCCTAAAAAAAATCTAAAACCCAAACTTTGTGTTGTTCTCTAGACCTTTGGAAAGTTATTATATATATATAGATGGGTTTTATGATTCTATAATATTTTTTAAATTTTATTGTTGGTTTTTGTGCTCTCCTAATTACTATTAGATTAGAGTAATAATTTTTTTCTTAAAAAAAGAAGTCAATAATTTTATATTATGTAAATATGAAATTACATTCTTCATATGCCTCTTTGGCATTTCTTCAAAATTTTAATAGTGATCTAAAAATCAGGTCATTTATACATCATAACTAGTTATCTCTATCATGCTAAGTTATATCCTTAGACACCTTTTCAATTTATCAAACAATATCCTTTTTTTTTTTTTAATTTACATGGTGGAATCGATAGCCGCCACGAATCCGGGAAGGCTGTCCAGATTTTTATGGCCACCACAGTATTCTACGATGTCCACCCTACAAGCTGCCACACAGATCTTCCTGCAGTCCGCCCCTATAACCACCTTGCCACAATCATTTTAAACCTTTTACGCCGCTAAAATCACCAGGAAAGGGACAAGTGTTCAGTCCGACGAGGCCCGAGATTTGAACCTCGGAACTCCGCTGCCCTTATGGGGTTTGGATGAACCAATTGGTCTACACCTCAGACCTTTCAAAAAATATCCTTTAAATCACTAACTTCCAAGTTATTTTTGTGTTTGCTTTAACTAGAGTGTATTAATCCCCCTAGTTAGATATTTGGACCATCATAACTAGTTATATCTATCATGCTAAGTTCTATCCTTAGGCACCTTCCCAATTTATCAACCAATATCCTTTAAATCACTAACTTTAGAGCTTTTTGAAAAGTTATTTTTATTTGTGCTTGCTTTAACTAGAGTGTATTAATCCCCCAGATAGAGATTTGGACCAGATGCAGTGCATTGCCCTCATTGAATTCTTGTACTAAGCACATACCTGGATCAATATGAAGTGCCTCTTTTGAGAGTTCATATGCTTCCCTATTTATCTCTATATAAAAATGCTAAAAAGTAAAAGCTTCACTACAATCCATAACTTCTTTTATTTTAGATAATATGGATTGTAGAATCATTTTTTCCATCCTAAAAACACCAAGCATATAGTTTAATACCACCTATGAGTCTTTGTAAATTTGAATTTTTTGTATTCCTTTTGATTCTACCAACTTAACCAACATTTTGAGGGCCATAATTTTAGCATAATTATTAGAATATTCTCTCAATCCAACATTGAATTTAAAATAATGAGTCAAAAATATATAGTAATACTCTTGCTCCACAAACTCTAGGGACCCATAGCTAGCCCCCAAAAAAAATACTCAAGCCCTTGATTTATCAATCTTTGGAGGGATGATTTTTTTGTTTATATTTGTTTTTGTCAAAACCATACAATTTTTTAAACTTCCAATGATTTGGGAGGATACTTGCCAAGTAGGCTTTTCTTGATGTAGAATTTTTTTTGCATTCCTAGTTAACCATACTCCGCAATACACAAACAATGGGAGAGCTATAAAACCTTTGTAAGACCTATTTTTAAACGAATATTTTAAGAAATATCCTAAGGAATATTTTTTCCATCTTATAGGAAGTTTTAACTGTGTTGTAACCTCCCTCCAAATCTGTCTAATAAAGGAGTAAGTAACTAGTAAATGATTAAATGTTTCATTGTTTGACTTACATAAATCACACCTTCTTGGACCGTTCCAATTCTTCTTCTGGAAAACCTCCCATTTTAGAGCCATATTTTTTCATAGCAAGACACATAAATAGTCTTGTCCTAAATGGGGCTTTCTTATTCTAAAGTGTCTTCCACCACCATGCTAGATTGTCATTGCTATCTTCCAATATAGTATTATACCCAAAATTTGGAGTGTACTCAATCGTAGCACCAATTGATTAGTTTCCTCTTGCAACTTGATATGTCCAACTTTAAGTCTCCCCACATATTCTTCCCATTTGTGTGTCTCTTGGCCTTGAAGCCTTAACATTGTTTTTCCTTCCATCCCTGACTACAATTTGTAGAAGATTATGGATCAGCTGCTTGGCCAAGATTTCCATGAAGAAACACATGTTTATACTGAGAGGGGGTGAACAGTATAAGATACAAATTTTCCTTTCAAAATAATAACTACAATAATATGAATGTAATAGTAATTTAGTGCACAAAATTCTACACACACAAGAGAAGAATTTATGTGGAAACACCCTTTTAGGAGAAAACCATAAATTTTTTTTTCTTTTATTTATTCAATAAATTTCATGGAAACCAACCCATAGGAGACACCAATCCCCTTATACAAGTTCATGGGCACCAACCCACATGAGACACCAATCTCCTTATACAAGTTTGTGGGCACCAAACCACAAAAGACACCAATCCCCTTATCCAAGTTTGTGGGCACAAACCCATAGGAGACATCAATCTCCTTGACCATGTTCTTGGGCACCAACCCACAAGAGAAACCAATATACTTGTCCAAGTTTATGGGCACCAACCCACATGAGACACCAATAAACTTGTCCAAGTTCATGGGCATCAACCCATAGGAGACACCAATCTCCTTGTCCAAGTTCATGGGCACCAACCCATAGGAGACACCAATCCCCTTATCCAAGTTCATGGGCACCAACCCATAGGATACACCAATCTCCTTGACTAATTTTGTGTATACCAACCCATAGGAGATACCAATATCCTTGTCTAAGTTTGTGGGCACCAACCCATAGGAGATACCAATCTCCTTGTCCAAGTTCATGGGCACCAAACCACTAGAGACACCAATCTCCTTGTCCAAGTTCATGGGAACCAACCCACAAAAGATACCAATACCCTATTACAAGTTCGTGGGCACCAAATACTGATCACAAATACTACTCAAATATACTCTCAAATATGATCACAAACACTACTCAAATCTGTTCCCAAATCAGATCACAAATGACATACAAGACTGCACATAATTTTTCTCAAAATATCTTCTTGGATTTGCACTCTAACACATTATCATCCCTACTATATCTTGCTTTATCTCAACCTTCAATTAATTATGTGATAGATGGAAAATATACAAAACCAAAGTCTTCAACGCATATGTAGAAAAGTGCACCTTTTGCTAAAAAAATCACCTTCCCTTTTATCTTACAATTCCATTAATTTATAATCAACATCCCAAATGCAAATTGTCTGCCCAATTTATTTTCTATGAACTTTAATAATGGAAGGCATGCCCATACCTTAATTCACAAACAATAGTCATCAAAGACACAAAATTTAGATCCATAAGTGCAAGTCAGGCATCACGTCTCGAATCAATCACCGATGAAACCCTCAAATGACTTCTAATTGCCAATCCTCAAATGCCAGGATTTGGTATCACATTTTAACAAAAGCTTAGGTCAGGTGCTCATCTCTCTGTAGTTTCCACCAATAAAACCAGAAGTGCAAATCAGACATTACAATGCATACTCTAAATATTGTAGTAAAAAAAATTAGGCACTCATTTTTTTTTTTTATAATGCTTTATAATGGATAATAAAAATGTTGTAATGAGTAATGGCTATGCCTCATCTACCTTATTTTATTCACAATTTTATTACTTTAAAAATTGAAAGCGTCTCAAGCTCCTCCAACATGGTAGTCTTGGGAGCATATCTTATGCACATTCAACTCAAGTAGAGTATGCTTGAGTATTCTCCCTACAATAGATACCCATGCAGATATGTGTTCTCTTAAATAATATTTTCAATAATATATTCCTCAACATGGGCAACATAATATTTGAAATAATTTTCCTCAATCGCTTAATTGGCTAATTCTAGTTCCTTGTAGAAATACAAATGCAAAGGACAAAGAATATAGCTATTCCAATAGAAAAGAAATACAAATTATGACCACGTTTGATTTTATCTCATGAAGAACAAGAATGAACACGATCCCATGTTACGTGTGTTGTCAATGTATATTTTTGTCCATTTATTAAATAACAACCTTCAAAATGAATATTATCCTATGGCACTCTTGAAAATTTAGATCAAATAAATAATATTTTATGAGAAGCAGATACATGTTCTCACAACCGATTCCTTGGTGGGAGGAATGGCAAATCACTTTAATTCAATCAAATATCCAATAACATTTTCCTTTGTAACTCAATCGCAAACATCCAATGTACTCGATGCATATTGTAGCGCTTTTCTTTGTAACTCAACCACATACATAAAATGCACTCAATGCAGATTGTAATGCTTTCCTTTATCCACTGTAGCCCTAGATCTCGCAACAATGATGATTGCAACACTAACAATACTTTCCTTTGTTCACTACCACCCTAGCTCTCCAACCATGCTAAGGCTCTTCAATCCCAAAGCCTGCAAACTCGATGTGCTCTCCAAATCACAAAGCCTTCAAACTCACTGTGCTCTCCAACCATGAAGCCTCCAAACTCATCATGATCTGCAACCACACTAAGGTTCTTCAACCACTTGGTTCAGTGAAAATTATTATATACTTATCATCGATTTTCCATCGAAGCGCATACGCTCATGAAATAAAAATGGGCCTAGTTTTTATATCAAATATTTCACTTATTTCATTTTAATATTTGGTGCCCACACTATTTAAATTTGAAACCTTACAATGATATTTAAATTTTAATTTAAATATGTCACACTTTGATATTAATAATTAAATATTTAATTTAATTATTTCACACTTTATATTAAATCACTTTGATTTAATATAAAATCACCTTGATATTATATAGTTGCCTTGAATAATTTTCCCATTGTTTTCTTGCAACCAACTTGACCTTTGACATCAATGACAACTTCAATAGTGAATAATTCTAACAATCTCCCCCTTTGTCATTGATGGTAACCCTGCAAAGAAACTATCCTTTACTACAACACGGATCACAAGTTGCTCCCCCTGAAAAGTTGCTCCCAATTACTGGAAACTCCCCTTTACTGAAAGTCTCCCCTTTTGACATCAATGGCAAAGGCTCCTTGGGTCTGAAGGATAAGACACTTGAAAATACCCTCTTTCTAATTGCTCTAACTGATACTTTAATGATGAGATGGGAGTGAAACTCCCAAATTAAAATGCTCATTTTCTTGTTCTATTTTATTTTTCCAAACTTTGGAGGGTATATGATTTTGAACATTTTGACCATCCTCCTTCTTATTGGATTTCAAAATTTCAGGGAACACCGTTCTACACCATTTAGATTTATGCCAAAATTATTACATTTGTAACAAATGATGTTGTAGTCCATGAGAGGTGCAAATGAATTGAAATTCCTCTTGGTGAAGCCAAAATCATTTATAGCATGAATCCTATATTGTACAACTTTATGACTAAATTATTGACATGAAAAGAAGTAACCTTGCAAGAAATATTGAAATCTGTCTGAGTTCCTTGGAGGATATAACCGAATGGTTCTCCCATTGTTGCTTCTGTGATGGACCTTGTTTCTTGATGATGCTTTGTTTTATTCCTTGTTGGTGCTTCCACTTCTCAAAATATCAACATAGGTCTTAGGCTCTTATTTAACTATTTTCTTTAATGCCTTTGTTCCTTTTGATATTGACTCCTCCTTTTGTTTCTTTTGAATTTCTTCAAAATCAAGTCCAATGATTATAACCGAAGATCTTTGTGCTTTGATAATATCATCCAAAACTTTTGTGCTTTTTCCAAACCTAATATTTTGATGTAGTTTATCATTAGATTCTTCCACTTTATTCCTTAGAGAGACAACCTCATATTCCATTTTTTCATATTCCAACTCTTTTTACCTTTAACTGCATAGCCATACCTTCTTTAATTTGCTTTGCCTCTTCAATTTTCACTTTTAAGTCGGTGAGATCTTGTGAAATATTTTCATTTGTCTTCTCATCCTCTTATACTTGAGTCTTCAATCTTGAGTTCTTATTTCTAATCCTTTTCAGCTCTTCAAGAGAAAAAATAAATTCCTCTTCTATTTCAACTATAGCTTCCTCTTCATTTTTTGGATCTTTCTCCTCTTCTTGTTTTTCAACAATAGGATCATCTTATTTCACCTCCATGGCCAAAAAAAGGATTTCTTCTCTTTCACTATCGGAGATACTTTCATCATTTCTATTGGAAGAAATGCTTGCTTCCTCAACATAAAGACTCTTCTTGTGCCTTTGAAATATCTTCTTCTCATGCTTGCTTTGACCGTACCTCTTTTTCTATTCATGATAAAATTTTATTTACTTCTTTTTATTGTATTCATCTTCCTCTTAACTACTACTACTTCTAGCTTGTGGGCACTGAGCTACATAGTGACCAATGTTACCACAATTAAAACACTTCATAATATTATTACCTTTGTGTTTTCTTGGTCCCTTCTTATTTCTTTGCACAAAGTTAGCTTCTTCTTTGCTACTCGATTCTTCACTTGACTTTGGTTCTTTATTATTTATATTATTTGAAGCTTTAAATGCAGCCTCCCATTTGGATGTTTGATATTTTTCAATCCTCATATCATAGGTTGTAATAATTCCGTGTAGCTCATCCATGATTAAGGTTTTAAGATCCTTCATTTCTTCAATCGTCGAGACCTTTGCATCAAACCTCATGGGAAGTGACCTTAAGATTTTTTGAAAAATATTAGAGTCATCAATACTTTCTCCAAGTCCATGAATGGTATTGAAAATTTCATCAATGTGGAGTAGATATTTAGCAATATCTTCCTCATATTTCATCTTCAAGTCTTTGAACTTCCTCCTATGGGTTTGATTTTTTGCCATTTTAACCTTGTCGTCTCCTTCATATGTTCTTTGTAACTTATCCCATATTTATTTTGTTGAGGTGCATTGCATGACTTTCACATAATCTGATTCACATAACCCGCTTAGTATTGAATTCATTGCATTGGCATTATTTTCAAATGGTTTCTTGCCATTCTTGATCTATGGGATGGGTTGTAGGTGGTTTGAACCCATCCACAATAGATTACCATATATCATAGCCATGTTGCATCAAATAGGTTCACATCCTCATGCTCCAGAAGGCATAATTAGTCCCATCAAACAATGGAGCCCTATTTGATGAAAAGCCTTCTTGGTAAGCCATGTGCATTCTTATAAGATCTTCCTTCAAGCTATTAGAATTTCACAAAGAAACCTTCTCTGATACCAATTGAATAAACACATGCTTATACTGAGAGAGGGGTGAATAGTATAAGATAAAATGTTTTCTTACAAAACAATAACTACAATAATAGGAATGCAATAGTAAATCAGTGCACAAAGTTCCACACACACAAGAGACAAGAATTTACATAAAAACACCCTTTTGGGAGAAAACCAAGACAAAATATTGCTTTTATTTCTTCAATAAATTTCGTGGACACCAACCCACAAGAGACACCAATTCCCTTATACAAGTTCATGGGCACCAACCCATAGGAGACACCAATCCCCTTATACAAGTTTGTGGGCACCAACCCATAGGAGACACCAATCCCCTTTATCCAAGTTCATGGGCACCAACCCACAGGAGACACCAATCCTCTATGATCAAGTTCGTGGGCACCCATAGGAGATACCAATCTCCTTGTCCAAGTTAATGGGAACCAATCCATAGGATATACCAATATCCTTGTCCAAGTTTGTGGACACCAACCCATAGGATACACCAATATCCTTGTCCAAGTTTGTGGGCACCAACCCACAAGAGACAATAATCCCATAGTACAAGTTCATGGACACCAAAGACTGATCACAAACACTGCTCAAATATGCTCTCAAATCTAATCACAAACATTGCATAAATCTTCTCTCAAATTTGATCACAAATACTACTCAAATTTATTCCCAAATCAGATCATAAATGACATGAAATATTGCACATAATTTTGCTCAAAGTATCTTCTTGGATATTCACTCTAACACATTATCATCCCTACTATATTTAATTTATCTCAACCTTCAATTAATTATGTGATAGATGGAAAATATACAAAACCAAAGTCTTCAATGCATATGTAGAAAAGTGCACCTTTTTCTCAAAATAAATCACCTTTCTTTTGTCTTACAAGTCCACTAATTTATAATCAACATCCCAAATGCAAATTGTCTATCCAATTTCTTTCTCTATGAACTTTAATAATGGAAGACATGCCCATACCTTAATTCACAAACAACAGTCATCAAAAACTCACAAACTTTAGATCCACAAGTGCAGGTCAAGTGTCACATCTTGAATCAATCACCGATGAAACCCTCAAATGAATTCTAATTGCCAAACCTCAGATGGAAGGCTTTGGTGTCACGTTTTCACACAAGCTTAGGCCAACCTCTCATATCTCCACAGTGTCCACCAATGAAACCACAAGTGCAGGTCAAGCGTTATTATGCATGCACTGAATATTATAGTCAAACCATACTAGGTACTTGTTTTATTTCTATGTTTGATAGTGCTTTGTAACAACTATAGAAAATGTTGCAATGAGTAATAACTATACCTTATCTACCTTATTTTCTTCATAGTTTTATTACTTCGTAAATGGAAATCATCTCAAGCTCTTCAACGTGGCAGTCTTGGGAGCATATCTTGTGTGCACTCAACTCAAGTAGAGGACACTTGAGTATTCTTCCTACGACAAATACCCATGCAGATATGTATTCTCTTCAAAACTATTTTTAACAATATATTCCTCAACATGGGCAATGTAATTGTTGAAAGAATTTCCCTCAATCGCTTAACTGGCTACTGCTAGTTCCTTACAGAAATACAAATGCAGAGGACAAAGCATATAGCTATTCCAACAACAAAGAACTACAAATAATGACTACATTTAATTTCATCTCATGAAGAACCAAAATGAGCACGATCCCATGTTATGTGTGTTTTCAAAGTAGATTTTTATACATATATTAAACAAAAAACTTCAAAATGAACATTATCCTATGGCACTCTTGAAAATTTAGATCAAAGCAATATAAATTCTAAGAAGCAAATACATGTTCTCACAACTAATTCCTTTGTGGGAGGAATGGCAAATCACTTTACTTCTATCATATATACAACGCTTTCCTTTGTAACTCAACCGCAGACATCCAATGTACTCAACGCAAGTTGCAGTGTTTTTATTTGTAACTTGACCATAAACATCCAATGCACTCAATGCATATTGCAACACTTTCCTTTATCCACTACAACCCTAGCTCTCGCAACAATGATGATTGCAGCACCGAAAACACTTTCCTTTGTTCACTGCCGCCCTAGCTCTCCAACCACACTAAGGCTCTTCAATCCCAAAGCCTCCAAAATCATTGTGCTCTCCAACTCACAAAGCCTTCAAACTCGCCATGCTCTCCAACCATGAAGCCTTCAAACTGGCCATGCTCTTCAACCACGCTAAGGTTATTCAACCACTCAGTTCGAAAAATGATGTCATATACTTATCGTCGATTTTCCATAGAAGTGAATGCACTCATGAAATAAACTTGGGCCTAGTTTTTATATCAAATATTTCACTTATTTCATTTCAATATTTAGCACATAGACCCACAGTATTTAAATTTGAAACCTAACAATGATATTTAAATTTAAATTTAAATATTTCACACTTTGATATTAATAATTAAATATTTAATTAATTTTTTCACACTTTATATTAAATTACTTTGATTTAATATAAAATCACCTTGATATTATATACTTTCCTTGAATAATTTACCCACAGTTTGCTTGCAACCAACTCAGCCTTTGACATCAATGAAAAATTCAATAGTGAATAATTATAACATTCCAATCCCTTGTGTTCTTAGGGTCTAAATTATATTATTTGGCAATCTACGCAAATCACCAAAACCAATCCAAGGGTATAATCCAAAATATGAATGGTGTTTGATTAGACTAATATTTATATGAATGGTGTTTGAAGATTCTATAAAAAAAAAATTATTATCATTTTTTGTGCTCTCCTAATTACTATTAGATTAGACTGCTATATATATGAATGGTTTTTGATGATTCTATAATTTTTGTATATGTTAAGTGTTGGTTTTTATGCTCTATTAATTAGACTATTTTTTAAAGTCATTTATAAACTTTCTTTGATGATTAAATTTTATGAGTAAATTGAGAGTGTAAACACAATGTTCACATAGATATATTTAAATTAAGAAAAATAGAAATATAATAATAGCTTTTATTTTGGTTCTGAGGGCTTGGTTTAATGAACAAAATGCTTTTGTAGGAGTGTGGAGACAAGGGTTCCAATCCCTCAGGCCTCGTAGTACCGATGGGTGTGTCGCATTAGCATAGTCGGCTACGTAAAAGGTTTATCCAATACAACTAGAGGTTATAGTGGCGACAAGGAGCGAGATTCGAACCCACAAAGAGATGTAGAAAATTTTAATGAGTTACCGATTCCTCTAGTATAATAAAAAAAATAGCTTTTTATTTTATGAGAAAACATCTTTTGAAAAAAATTAATGGAATAATATATTTTTTTGATAAGATGATAGAAGGGGAATAATTCTAATATATTAAGCTAATTCAAAATATCTTGAGATAATTACATTACATCATTCATACTATTGTCACTTCCATTAAATATAAAGGTAAAATTAAATGTAATATGAGATTATGAGCATGTTTATAAAAAATTGGGATTTAATGTGATATTATAATATTTCAAATAATTATTATTAGAGGTAGATTCAAGTGGTAGAGGTAAATTTTAGAGTAGATGATAGATCTAGGTAATGGCAAGTGTAAAAAAAGACAAAATCAAGAAAGCCTTCAAATTCAAATATGTTTTGTGTCTTCTCTTGTTATTTTTATTTTATGGTCTAAATTTTTTTAATCTAAATAAATATATTTTATGGGACCAAGGATGAGAATTAAAATACTAAGTGCATGTTGGTTATGAAAGATTGAGTCATGTAATGACAAACCCACAACACAAAGGAAACATTGTGAAAATAAGTGAGATTAACTTGAATCTATTATTTGATACCATGGCTCAACCGATATCATGATAGACTAATAGTTTGAGAAGAATACATAGGGTCCTTGCAACATGAGATGTTGGAATTAACCGTAGTCATGAGGGAACAATGACGACTCATCATGGAACAAGAAATAATGATTTTAGAACAAGTTATTCCAATCAATTTTTGGAGAAATCACTAAGGGAACTAAAATCCTCTACTAGCATGGGCTTATGCAATAGTATTGATTCTTTAAATAAATCACATATTTAAGCTAAGTTGTAGGTCAACAAAGAAAAATAATAAAAAAAATCTATTACAAGTATAAGAAATTTAGATAGCAATTAAAAACATGATTACAAAATAAAAAGAATTATTAAACAAATTAGAGGAGACTAGATCATAGGCACAAGGGGCAAGATATCCAACAATCAAATCAAAGGAACAAAGATATTTAGAGGATAAATTAATTAGAAATCAACTATTAGAAGAGAAATAAATACAAATTAGGTCAATAAACATCATCATCTAAGGAAATAAAATAGCATGGAGAACAAGAAAACACAAAAAACTTAATAAGGATTTTTCCTTTTGATAAACTTCATTGGAGCGAAAAATTTCATCAAGCATCTAAACTGGAAAAATTATGGCACGACATGAGAGCTAGAACAATTAGAGTGATAATGTTTAGTATAAGAAATAAAAAGCATGTTTTTCAAAATAGAAGAATGCTACAAGGGTCAAATTTTTACTTCGATGATGATCTTACATATATTCAACAAGAAGAGAAGAGAGCTAAATGGGAAAGGGTAAAGAGGTATGATTAAAAAATGAGGAAGAATATATTATAAATAAAACATATCAAAATAAATACAAAATTGAGTTCCATTGAAAATACTTAACATTGGTAAGTTAGAATTCATGTGGATATCGATGGAAAAGAGGCCCAAGTCTAAGGTTGATAGCTAAATAAAATGATGTATTTATACTAATAGAAATACATGAACATGATGGATGTAAGATTCTAGATTATGAAGGATACAAAAATATATCAATATGAAATGAAGCAACAAAAAAGAGAAAGGACATCGAGAAGTAACAATACTAATAAAAGCATCTTGGGATAGACTCATACAAGTTGAGAAAGAAGACGCAAATAAATAGTTTACGGATTAGAATCATAGAAAATGATAAATTTATCATCGTTGTAGCTTTGTTATTTTTCTCCACAACAATTAAAATTTTATAAGAAACATGTCTTAGATCATGAGGATCCATAAATAGCATTGGCAAAAGATATCATAGAATATAACAAGCTTGGAGATGTGGTTTTAGTGGTTGATTTAAATGCAAGTACAACAAATAGATAAGCAAGATCTTTAAAGATCAATGAAGGCATAGATGATAATCTGCTAAGGCTAGAAGAAGATATGGATCATCATTGGTTAAGGTCATCATTTCTTAAGGTCCTTAGATAATAGTCAAGAACCCATCACACATTATGGAAAATAATTTCTTAAACTATGTAGCATAGAGGGATTGATCATCTACAATGGCATACATATGTGGTAACAATATTATAAATATACTTGTTAAATACATAATGGACACAGTGTAGTTGATTATGTTATTTGCAAATAAAAATTCATTTCAAGAATAAAAGATCTAGAAATTGAAGAAGTTTCCATTGAGCCAAAATCTGATTACAATCCAATGTACATAAACATTCGAATGCAAGAAAGTGAGCAAGAAGAACATCTTCAGGTACATGAAGGAAAGACAATATGAAACATCCTTATTCCAACAAAAAATTAAAAATATTTAAAACAACTCAAGAGTATTATGCAAAGAGAGGAAAGAAAGATGACATATATTTTCAAAACCTATAATTTTAATAGCAATATATTAATGGATATAATTAGTGAAGCCCTAAAATCATGTAAAAAATAAAATTCAAAGAAAAAAAACATGAAATATTTCTTGTAAATTCACGGTATGATTAATAATGCAAAGCACTAAAGAGAACATTGAAAGAACCAAGTAAAGAGAAAAAATAGAAATATATATACAATAGAGAAAAACAAAAGGATTTTATATCTCATGTAAAGGATAGCCTAATAAAATTATAAAAATAACTACAAAAAAGAAAAGGAACACAAAAAAATATCACAAGCAAACAATGGTTGCAGTATGCTAGGCAAGTATATCAGAGAAACCAAGAAAATGATAATCCTCTTATAATTAACACAATTGAATTTTATTTTCTCTATAAGATGTGAAGGAGGGTGTAGTGAATTTTCACTACATACTAGATTTGGTTAACATTAGTGAAGTGAAAGGAAGTGACCAAGTTCACCCATGAGACCAACGTGCCTAAAAAATGGACCAAACTAAAGTTCCAAAGCTTGGATGAAGTAGATGAAACATAAAACACAGAAAACCAAACTTTTGGGAAGAAATTCATGTGAGAACTAATGCAAATGTGCGGTAGCTAAAACTTCAAGGACAAATATGACCATAAAAATCATAGAAATTAGATTTTTGGTAATGTTCTAAGGCCACATTGTGTTAAAAACAATAATTTCTAATATTATGAATAAAGGTCAATAGGGATAAATACCAAAAAATTCTAATAGGAAGCAACACTCTAAGAGCATGTAAGGTAAAAGGTAGGATCCCTAAAATCAATAAAGACCTCATGATTAGCAAGAAAATTTCATAACAAGTAAGGATTGCTTCATCGATCACAATTAAAGTCCATATTTTCAAAATAGATAAGGCCCATAAATGCAACGTTCAAAAGGGACTATTGGTTTATAGAGCATTCAATGTGAAAAGAATCTCGACTAGCCTCAAATCTAGCAAGCATAAATGCAATATGATACCTCGAGATAAGTAGAAGTGGAAGGTATATGCAAATTAGGTGACTCTAAATGCCCTACCAAGAACCTCCAACTAAGCGCCAAGGCAACCCAAGAAAAATAATTAGACAGAATAAAAAGAACTTCAATAGAAACCAACTAAAGCTCTTAATCTCACAACCAAGATGCCAAGGTTATAGTGGATAACAAGCATTGCACCCAAGGTCCAATATCTTGAATATATTTTTGTGGTAGGGTGCTTATAAAATTCCACTATACCTATGTTACTTTTTGACATCCTCACCCTAATACAAGGGATGAAATAATTAGAGGAAGCCCTCAAGAGGCAATGGTTTACCTGTAAATAGAAGGTTTCAACCATACTCTAGGTATCTAATCTTGGTTTGAGTATACCAAAGCCCATGTCCTTCTACCTCATACTTATATGTGGAGATAAACTAATTCATAATTTCCTAGTTGATTGAAGGTCTAACACCTTACTTATGCCAAGGAGAGTGGAAAACATGTTTGGACTAGCTTATGATAGGGTCAATCAAGGGATTGTCCAACTTGATAGGACTCCAATTCTAATATTTTGTCTTGTGAGAGGCCTTCTGCTCATGGTACATTCTTGTACCAACATTACTAACCCAAGAAATAGCAGTTATTGAGCTAATGACCTCTTTTAGAATCTTCTTATCCAAGGACTTCACTACTAAGATAAGAAGTTATCTATCACTAGATTGGGTGCATATGATCTTGGGCACACACTATGGCACTAAGGTAAATATTCCCTCTAAGTCTCTTCACATCCATCATGTAGAACATGTATTGGAAATAAAATCCAAAGTGGAACATACATTCCTAATGAAATAAAGCTAGTTAGAATCTTAGTTGATAATGGATGAAGCCTACACTATGATTCTGAATGACCAGATGGATGAATGGGCTTATGATATGTGGAATTTATACTTGTATTATGTACTTTAATCAATTGCACTTGATACCTACATAATATAGGATGAAAATTTATTCTTGCTCGAGATCACAAGATTATTAGATGATTAAATTGGGATTTGTAAAGTCTAATTTGATGGAGCTATATAAAGTATGAGAATAGGAGCTAGTATGTATTTAGTATTTATTAAAGGAGGAAAGAATTTAGAGTCTTATAGGCTAAAATTTAATTGCTCCAAAAATATTACCAAATATGAGTCATTAGAGAATGGTCTTCATCTCACAACCAAGAAGGGATTAAGATCTTGCAGATATATGGAGATACCAATCTTGTTATCAAGTAGATGAGATCCTAGTGCCTGGCAAAAATATGCTAATAAAATCACAGAAGCACATAGTTTAGGACCTATTAAAATAATTTGAAGTATTCATCCTACTAACTATCCCTTGAAATTAAAATAATAAATATGATCATATGATGATCATTGGTGTTATTGTCCTCTTTGATCGTCCTAGGGAAGAGAAGTGAGACTATAATGCTTCACATGGAGTGACACAATTGGGCTATTACTGAGAGCATAAGGGTTTGACTTAATTGAGGATCTTTAGGAGTATTTTTACAAGTTTGAATCCTTGTTAAGATGTGATCTTTAGGCACACTTTACTAATATAAAATTTTTTGGTCGAAATTTTTTCTAATGGTAAGGCTTGTGCACCCATAGACCTTGACCAACTTTGAATGGTATAATAACTAGAAGTTTTAAGGCCAATATCCAGATAAGGTCGGTTCCTAAATGGGTCCTAGCTAACTATTATTGAGTGGAAAAGGGAGCAAAGAGAAAGGAAATAAATTTGAAGCTAAAACTTACAAGAGATGATTGTAGTCGTATCAAAGTACATACAAAACCTTAATAATCAATGAATTCGCATAGATCATATAACAGACCATCAAATATTTTCCATTTATATTGAACATAGAGAGTCTAATTATGAATTCCATAATCAAAGAATGATAAACATAAAATCTAGAATGCAGAATTATAACACATTCATTCATCTAACTTTAAATAAAATAAATAACTAAACAAACATACATACATGAGAAGCTTTGGAGGCCAGACAATGATCCACTTGAATTATGAATATTTCAAATATTACATGCAGGTTGTAATAGCCAAAGAGCCGACCATTTTTATGCCTTACACTCTTGCATATATATCCCTTGAAAGAGCCCTTTCTACAAGTGAATACAATGCCAAAAATTGAGTTTGGCCAACCACCTCTACTGCATGCAATTAATATACATATTAATGAAGTGTCGTCGATCTAGGAAAATTTTATGTTGTACACACTAACCATAATCCTACAACCTACACCTTTCCATTAATTTAAGTACCCTTAAATATTTGTATCTAATTGTCCTTAAAAATATTGTACTAACACCATGGGACTCAATGTTTGTGTGTGCTTGAGGGAGGAAAGTTGTTAGAATAATTAATGCAACCTATAACTTCACCACAAAAATTGTACTCCATGGTGAATCACTCCTGATTCCTTCAGTGGGTCATATGATACATGCCAGCTATGCATAGGTGTCTTTATTGACTAGGTATTAAATTAGTCATCCACCTCTTCTATCTTGCACATGGTGCCTCTTTACTACTGGTGGGAAACTGATGTCTCTTCAAAATCTGGTCCATCTCCTCTCATTGGGAAGACGTTTGAGCCATTTATGGCCTTTTGATATTTTCTATTTCTACACCTGATCCCGCTTCAACTTGAGGTAGACGTGTGGGCCAGCACATAGCCAGGCCCCTCCCTATATTTTTTCTCATCACACCTTTCTCTTCTCTTACAACGAATATTTAGGCTCAACCTTAGGATCATCAATTATTATTATTTCACCCTGCTAAATATCCTTTCCCTTTGAGGTGGTATTTTGAGGTCTACGTATTGTTTAGCCTCATCTAAATTTTTCACCCAATTCACCATATGATAAATCTCAAGTATTAACTATGGTGGGCTTTTGGGTCTTGCCATTTTTAGACAACTTCTTATTTTCCACCCTCCCTTTTTTTATGATCATCCTCCTTGATGGAGTTTTATAAGTGCCAGTAATTTTCTACCTTCCTAGTTTTCCACCCCTCATTTCATCGGGGTGGATTTTTGGGACCTGCTCAGTAAATAGGGACTCCCATTTTCCTACCTTCTTTAATACTTAGTTAAATTTTGAAAGACTTTGGGTAGCCTTCAGGGTTACTTCAAGGGGCAACCATGCCCATTTTCCCACCCAACACTTTTCTCCTTCTTCCTTGTAGTAGAACCTTTGGGATTTCCCCACTTTATCATGAGCATAATGTGGGTGTGAGAGAAACCATCCACAATTCTTACGACTTACAAGGATTTTCACTTGCTCAAAATACAAAACCCAAACAAAAAAGGGGAAGGGAAAATATCCTGTACCAAAAAAAATAGAATTTGGCCACAACCATTGGGCTATAGTGTCAACTCAAAGTGCAAACATAAATACTTCTTATAGAAAAATGTTTACAAAACTTGCCCTCCACAAAATCTATGTTGCCCCTCTAGGCTCCTTTTGTTGCTACTCTTGATATTTTGAGGACTCAACCTATGAGGCAATTGTTGGAATGGTCTGAAACTGAAACTTCTAATAAATTTAGCTCTATGTTTTTGCAATGGGAGGAGGAGTGACCTTGATGCTATAAACAATGTCACCCAAGTGGGAGACATCCTTGTAAATAAATTCAATATATTTCTTAACTATCTCCTTTGTGTTGGTGAGAAGGCTTGAAATCTTGAGGACTACGTTAAACATTTTATTCACCACTCTTGGTTCTTGTAGTACCACAATTTTATTTTCATATTATTTTAGGCTCTCAAATAGCTTATTTATATCATATTATATGTAGATATCTCCTTTTCTATCCCAAAACCTTGGGGAGTCAACAATTTTGAATTTTGAATTATATTTTCTTATATTTTCTACCTCCTTTTCTACTATGGCATGATGCTCTTTCCCTTAATAATATAGGTCTATAATATTTAATACCTATTGCATAGTAGTATTTCCAGTTTCGATATCTCTTGTTGAGTACTTGGATAGGTAGGAGTCTCCTCTTTGAAACAATACCTTTAATCTTAATGATATTCCCCCATGCTTTGTACCAAATGCGCCTTAGCATCTAGTTCCTTTTCTACCAGCTTAGAGGTTGCCAAACCCTCTTCTAGCTTATGCATAAAGGATGGAAGCACCGTCAACATTGCTTCTCTTATTTTATCCCAATAAATATTCCTAGTGTGCTTAACCCATTCTCTAGAGATTAATGCTCCATGAGGCTTGCTCTTTTCCTCCTACAATTTGTCCATTGTATTATCTAAAGAATTTTTTCATTACTATAACACATATTTAAATTTGACCTCCTTCTCAAGCTCGCTTCTTAAGGCAATAATATTTTCATCCTTTTTCTTCAATACTCACTGGGTAGTGGCTCTGACTAGGGTATCCTTCAACGATTTCACCTCATCCTCCAAAGCACACTGACCTAGCCCCGTCATGTAGAGTTGTGCTTCCAATGACTGAATTATTTTCTCCACCAGTTTGAGCTTCCTTTTCACACCTTTTCCTTTTACAAATAATGTATTAGAATTGTCAGAAATTATCTTGAGAACCTCCACCTAAGTGATATCATCCATATTTATAGTTTGAATATCATATTACCAATATTCTAGCCTCATGTCTGTAATAGCTTTATTTTCCTTGGGGCGAGTAGATATTTTGTGCTTCTTCCCTTCAATTATGTCAACTTCATAATGGATGTATGGAACAACCTCCATATTTTCATAATTCAATTGTTGTAGTTGCTCATTTGTCTACTACTTCTTATTGTCTTGTATAATTCTTACAATGTTAAAATATTTTGGCATGGTTTCAACTTCTTCCTAGGATACAAGAAGGGTAGTAAAAAATTTTGGCAGTAAGGTTAGGGGGTAGAAATTATTGCCTGATCTAGGGTTACACTAGCCATATCATACTAGGATTCAGGATCTCTTGATAGTGAGGATAACAGAGGCTTCTCATATGGAATCTATGCATGGGATGATAGAATCAATGATGGTACAGGTGAAAATGGAGGAGGCTATAGAAGAGGTGAAATTACATGCATACTAGGTATGAGTGATGGAATAGGAGACTCTATAGGCTTCTAATAAGAACTACTCTTAGTATTCTTACTTTTACAAATAGTAGCCATGGCTAGAATTATCCTTGAGGCTTGAGTTTGGGATAGGGTAGGTGAATCCTCAATTGTTTCTAGTGAAGGAGTGTGCTAAGGGAAATGGGATCAAGAATGAATCTCTATAACACTCTACTTCTACACAACCTTCGAGGGTTGTTCCAAATTTTTTTTTCCTGTATCTGATTGGGTGGTTGCCCATGCTTCTTTCATCATTGGCACTTTTAGGTAGATTTTTAGCTTCTTGGTCTCTATTGCATCTATTTCGTAAGAGGTATTAGGTCTAGCAGATTTTTTCCTATTTATACCTATCTTTGATCCTTGTGGTGAAGGCACAAGTGGTTTTTGTGTTTCTACTCCAAAATTTCTAGCTAACCTAGTCCTCCTAATGCCCTATAGAAGTTGTGCAGAGTGTGTTTCTTGCTTGGCCACCTGCTCATGGATTTGACTCTCCTATAATTGCGATAGAATTTGAAATTCCTACTCCTCTTCATCATCCTCCTCATTTTCTTATTCCTCTTCTTCATATTCTTCTTCATCTTCTTCTACCTCCACATATTGTCTGGCATTCACTATGTTAGATTCTCTAAGAACCTAGGGAGTGAGATCCTCATACTTTCTTTTCTTCCAGGTTGCATAGTCAGTATCAAACCTTGTTCCAAAGGTACTATCAACCCTTCCTGGAAAGGCTTCTTTGATGTCATCCATCTCGTAGTGCATTATCCACCACTATTTGATATTGTTTTCTTTCCATTTTTTCTTATATTATTTACTAAACAAGTTTTGAATTTAGACATTGATCAAGATTCCTTTTAGGATCAAAGACCCACTTGTATGGGTAACGGGATCTCCACGATAGTCGTTCATGCATCTAAAAGCATGTGAACAACATCATTTGGTCATGTGCTAGATTTCTATAGCTCAACACATTTTTATTGGCTTCATTATCTTGATGCTTGAATTGACACAAGCTAACATTAATGTTATGAAGCTTTGTTATGAAGCTTTCTAGCTTCTTGAATGTGGCATTTTCCTTATTGGGCATGATTATGGGCCCAAATGATATCATCTGAGGAATGATTACCTTATTTTTTACCTCAAGATCTATTTTTTTCAATAGGGCAAATATTCAAGCATATCTCCATGGCAAAAATCCAATCCATCACATAAAATGAGAGCAAATATGGGAAACTTGAGAACTCATACAACCATATGAAATTTCCTTCCACCAAATAGTACCAGTCCTTTTTTTCCCACTGATTATCCCTAAAAAATTGTTGTGCCTTACAAGATAGGTGTAGGCATACCTCGTAAATGCATGCAAGTGCATGTCCCAAATAATTCTTATTGAATTTGAGATATTATTTGCTCCTCCTGAGCATGTATCAAATCTACTACAAGACGCTTCTTGACCTACTCATCAATTTCCTTGTACGACACACAATACCTTTCGTGAGGCATATAGTAGAAGAATAACCAGAGCCAGATAGGATACATACCAAAACTCCATGTTGAACTTCCTCTAATATTCTACTAGTTTCTTCTTCATTATTTTGGCCAAGAACTCTGCCCAATCTAGTCTCACAACATTGTGGGCTCTCAATACAGCATGAGCCATCACCATCTGATGGGGGTGAACAATATCATCGGATGGAAGACCCAATAGCACTGCCAACATTGAAATAATGGGCTAGACTCCATCCTTGAAATCCATCAATGCCCACATCTTCTCCATGAAATCCTTTGGTAGTTTACCCAATACTTTAGTTGCCCAACTCCTAGGGCCATCTTGGCTCAATTTTCCCCTTTGTTCTTCTAGGCTTATAATATTCAAATACCCTCCTAGGATGTTATTTTTAGGGATCTTCTCAATGGAAAATGCATATCTGATGGCCTCTAAATTTATCTAGAATAGCACTTGCAACCTATCATTTCACACTATGTCAGTGGCTATGTCATAGAACTCTGAAACTATGTGAACTAGCTCAAGGCATGGGTGAAAAAATACTAGCATGAAAAGGGCAAGCTGAGTTCTCCGTGCAAGATGCCCCAAGCTATTAGAATTTTTGCAAGTCACCATAGTGGCTACAACTTCATGGGAAATCTTAAGCTTTGTCCTAATAGTAATTCTAGTATCAAACTGACTCCCATTCGTATCCTCTAGCTACTTCTCTAATTTTGCCTTTGTCATCTTGACATTTTTAGCTTTCAACCCCTACACTCCCCTTATCGTAATGATGTTGCCTTTAAGGATAAACGATATTCCTTAATAGTATGACAATGCAAGTGTGAGGGAGGGGGAAATTTGAACCACCAAAAATATACGATCTACTTATAATTCTTAAAAGGGGGTGCCACATAGGTAGTTGATAGGACCATTTGGAGGATTTACTTGAAACAAGGAAAATCTCATTGAGGTATGATTTTTTTTGTAGGTAGCTCTGGTCAATCTCCTTGGGAAGTGAAAATTTTAGCCAACCAAAACTCTCGCGCAAGCCATTTATGATAGTTGGGTAGACCAAAATTTAAAACATGCATTTTTCTTGAACCTTCCTAGCCATCGTGTCTTTGCCATATGTCGTGGTGCCATAGGCTTTAGGTAGATATTTTTTGGGATATAACCTTGATGGTTGTTTATAATCCTTCGAATAATGTACCCATTCCTATAATTACTATGATTTATCCAATAAATGAATTGCTACTTGTAAGTTTTTTTTATTTGGTCTTTACCCTTGTTGTAGTGTTCTTGATATGTGCATTTCCTTCAAAATGAGTATCGGTTGGATCCTGTATATCTTACTAGAGTGACGATAAGATTTTCCCATGCATCATATTAATGACACATTTCTCAGCCAGGTCAAAAAATTATAACAATGTTATCACTTAAAATAAAGGACAAGCATCATGAATACCTACATGCTTACACTTAGTGGAACTTCATTACATATCAACAAATAGCTGGTAGTCACCAGGTACTCTTCAATTTATTCAAGGTGGGATTTTGGGAGCACATGAGATCTTTCACCCTCCAAATTTTTCACCTAGGGGAGGGTATACTTTTGGAAGGGACAAGTGCTAAACTGTATCTTAATTTTTTAGCTGATGCAAAACTTGGTGATCTACCCTATATCGGGAGACTTGATGCATGGATGGTAATATTAGCTCAAAATTTGGCACACTAGAGGTTGGTATATCGTTCCTATCTTTGGGTATGTATAGAGAAAATAAATATAAAATGAAAATAATTATATACATATATACATTCCTGTTGTTCACAAGGTTAAGCATAATGCTTAAGGTGTTGGCCATTCACCAGGATTGGGAGTAGCCTTCCATCAAGGTTGCGTAACTGATAAGAGTTTGCATCTTTACAATTTTCAATGAGGTAAGGCCCAAACCATATAGGGTCAAATTTGTCATGTGCCCCTAGCTTTGCACACTCCACATCCCATTTTAGGATGAGATCACCTTTAAAAAATTCCTTTGGCCTTGCCTTTTTATTGAACCAGTGCTTGATTGTATTATGATGCTAGCATGAATTATTGTACGCTTGTTCTCTTTTTTCTTCCAACTGTATCAACTATGCCATCCTCTTTTCCACTACTGGGAATCCTTCCGCATCTATCTCACTCATGAATTTTAGCACTAGGAGCTCTAGATTGATTGGAAGGACCACTTATTTTCCATAGACCAAAGCATATGGTGATGTTTTTAAGGCCTTATTAGGGGTTATCCTATCCACCCACAATGCTTGATCAAGCAAGAGGTGCCAACTTCTAGGGTTATGCTCGATGCTTCACTTTATTATCTTGAGAAAATTCTTATTTGTAGACTCAGCTAGACCATTTCCCTACGAATAGTAATTTGAGGTGGCATTCCAATAGATGCCATATCTTCTAGAAAAATCCATTGTCTTGGCACCTATAAAGGATGTGCCATTATCTAAAATAATGGTGGTAGGGATTTTGAACCTGGTAATCAATCTTTCTAGGAAATCAATGATCGTTTGTTGGTCAACATACTTGGTGGCTTCAACCTCAATCTATTTTGTGAAGTAATCTATTGCCATTGAGATGTACTTGTGATCAGTTTATAAATTTGGATTAATAACTCCAATAAAATCCAAACCCCATTATTAAAATGGCTCTTCTACAATCACCAACTGTAAAGGCATGGTAGGGTGTTTTCCTTTCCCAATAAATATTTGATATTTATCACATGCCCTGACCAATTTGAATGCATCTGAGAACATGGAAGGCCAATAGAATCTTGCTCTTAGGATTTTGGCTATTGTGGTCTGTGTTGAGTAATGCCCCCCAAAAAATCTAGAGTGAAATTCTTCAAGGACCTTTTGGGCTTTCTCCAGAGGTATGCATCATAGTAAGATTCCATTAAAATTTCTCTGATAGAGAATATTATTGATCAATACATATTTTCTGGCTTGCAGCCTATATCTACACCTCTAAGATATTGTCAACCCCTGTGGACATCTATTAGAGTTGAAATAATGAGTCAAATTGGTGATCCAAGAGTTAGGTGGTGCCTGCGCTTATTTTTACTCGACAATATCCACTTCTATGCATAAATTAGAATCCACAATGATAGACTCTACCAAGTGCTAACAAAGTGCTCGGCCTCTTACTAGATTTTTTGGCCGAATATCTACATCAAACTCCTAAATCTTCATCATCCAACCAGCTCTCTGGTCACCCCATTCTCCTTGAATCACAAAATTTCTAACATCCGGGTGCACCACATATACAATAATTTTGCTTTGGGAGATAAAATACCTGAACTTCTTGAGAGATTTCATAATGACATATACCTATTTTTCAATGAAATTGTATCTTTCTTCATGATCATGCAGAGTCTGACTAAGAAAGGCAATTGGTCTTTCATTACCATCATCTCCTTTCTATGTGAGGACTACCACATAGCTTTCCTCTACTCCAAAAGCATATAAAATAAAATCCCTAGAATAATCTGGATTGATGAGAACCGGGGCTCGTGAAATAGCTTCCTTGATTCTTTTGAAAGCATCCCTTTGAGTATCTATCCATTTGAACTCCACATATTTCTTCAACATTTGTGTCATGGGTTTGACTATTTGAGCGAAGTCGGATACAAATTTTTGCATAAAGTTGATCTATCCAAAGAATGACTGAAGTCCCTTCTTGTTCATAGGCAATGGTAGATACAAGATGGTTCTTACCCTATCTAGGTCTATGGAAAGCCCTACTTTTGACACCACATATCCTAGGAGCTTACCTTCTTGTACAACAAATATGGATTTCTTTGGATTCAATGATATCCTAAACTCTCTGCATTTTTCAAAGACTTGTCTGAGATGCTCCACATGGTCCTCCTTTTTGTGAGAGAAGACAGTCATATCATCTAGGTAGATAACAATCACCTTGTTCACCAACTCACCAAATTCCAAGTCCATTGCCCTCTAGAAGGTAGCACCAACATTAGATAGCCCAAATGGCATCCATTGATATGCAAATGTTCCCCATTTAGTGGTGAATGTCATCTTGTACTAGTCTTCATCTTGAACCTAGACTTGGTTGAATCCTGAAAAGCCATCCAATAGGGAGAATATTTCTACTCCCACCATCATGTGTAATATTTGATCTATTTGGGGTAAAGGATAATGATCCTTCAAAGAAATCTTATTCAGATTTTAGAAATCAACACAAAGCCTGATGTCTCCATTCTTCTTTCTAACTGGAACCATATTAGCCACCCAGGTAGAATGCTTAATGGGATATATTATCTTGGAATTCAACAACTCATGCTTCATTATATTTGGGTTCACTAGTCTTTACTTCAATTCAATAGTATGTTGGATAACATCCTTACTATATACTTTGAGATCATCATAGGTCTAGGTAATGATATCATCATATTTTCTACATAATTCTTGGATTTGGTAGACTTATTCATCTAAACAATCCACTCCTATTTTTAAGCTCCTACCTGGTGAAACCTAAACTTCCTTGTAGCCTTTGGAATCTATTTTGATCATGTGGCCTATTGGTCGGTCACTATTATCAAACAAGATTTCAAGGGTGATTAATCCCTTTGGTATGTGGTTATTTTTTAACTGGATGAACCCTTCTTCTTCTTACTTATTTTAATTTTTTGGAGGTCCATCAGCTAAGCAATTCATTTCATGGACAAAAAAATCCACTATGTGTTCATCACTTTCAAAGACTTGCCAAAAAATATGTGTCTAGAACATAAGGCATGTATACCATTCTAACTATTTTTGCCTTGTAAATGGTATTAGACACCACGTAAATTTTTACTCCTATAGATGCCAGTATATCGGTATGCATTTTCTAATACCTTGGGATAGCCTCGATGTTGAGGAACTCAAACACTTCTAACATGTCCTAGACTCTATTTCTATAAGCTTTGAGGTAGTGTTGCTTGCTGACACACATAGTAATTTGGTTGATCACCAACTCTGAATCTCTAAATATTTGGATCTGTTTGACTCTAAGCTTCTCTACCTTCTTCAAAATTAGGCATAGGGCTTCATATTCTACTACATTGTTAGTGCAACTCCATGTCATTCTATATGAGAAAGTCTTTTGAGTTCCTATAGGTGAAATCATAACTACTCCAGCACCTGCACCATTTTTGCATCTCACCCCATCAAAATAGAGCTTCCATAACTGGTTGGGTGAAGGAGGCAGTTCTTCCGAAGAAGTTGTTTTCTTTATCTCTAGTTTTTCAATAGTGTAAGTGCCCACTCTCATATCTATTATAGCATTGAAGTCCTTAAGAGAAAATTGATCCTCTATTTGCAGTTCCTCCAAAAATTCTTCCATCAAGTCCTCTTCAATCAGCATATTCACTATGGTTGCTTATTGATCTACCTCTTCTAATTTCTCAATATGGAAAGAGGATGGTTTCTCTAAATAGATTTTTACTCTCCTTCCCTTGTATGGTATTTCCATGTGAGAGTAATCAAGAGAGAGGTAGCCACCCAACTTGGTAGTAAACTCCCTTGAGAGGCACATCCCAAAATAAGGTTCCAGGTCCACCACCATAATCTCCTAAATAATAGTCACCTGAGGCAATCTGTGAAGCACCATGGGTACATATTTGATAACCCCTATGGTTTTCACTAGAGTACCATCCAACTGTAGCACACCAAGATAATTTCTAGTATATTCCATACCCATAACATCACACACCACCTTGGGCATGACCATAGTGGTGGTACCTGAATCAATCATGTAGTTGTGCACCACCCAACCCTCCATTTCTAGGGATAGATAGAATGGGGAAGGCCTATTCTTATCGATAC
Organism: Wollemia nobilis; assembly: GCA_028583015.1. Taxonomy (NCBI): domain Eukaryota; kingdom Viridiplantae; phylum Streptophyta; class Pinopsida; order Araucariales; family Araucariaceae; genus Wollemia; species Wollemia nobilis. The sequence goes on from JAQPPZ010016874.1 coordinate 9,356,177, forward strand.
CCATAACAAAATTACCTTGAGCTAGATTTTTCTCTAAGTGAACCTTGCTTTGGCTCTTGATCAGCTTAAGAGAGGCCTAGAGAAAATCAATCTTCCTAGGGATCAGTAGAGCATCGTACATGCTGGCCCTCGAGGGTGTTTTATTTAATTCCTCCACAATGTTAAAGGTGGGGATTTTGGACTACTTGTCCTTGTCCTTTGGGGGGTGTTCAAACTTACTCCTATACTCATGAGTGGCCTCAATCCATTGGTACTTTATCAAAGAAGGGTATTTCAACTTATCTCTAGCCTCTACCTGAGTTTCAACCCCTTTTTGTTGAGCTTCATTGGGTTTGAGCTCCCTTCTCTACTGCTGAAAAGGCTTGTGAATAGGAAATTTTTGGGGACTTTCCTTTTTAGCTTCATTATTTTCTTTAGAATTAGTGGGTACCTTCAAAGGATTTAATTCCTCGGGATTCACCTACAATGGTTTATTTTTGGACCTCATTAGGATAGAGACTTGTTCAAAGGATGGCATATTGAAGTTGTGATCGTGATATCTAATCACATTAATCCATATCTTTTGTATCCTTTTTGCCTTCTTAATGGATATCCTTTGCACATAATATTGATGTATCATACATGTGATTTCCCCATGGGTATCATTACACACAGAGCACCAATAATCTGATTCATATACAAAATTTAAGGGCTCCCCCTCTTCATTGATAAGGACTACATTGGTTATTTCAAGAGGCTTGTTGGTGGAGGTGAACTAATCCTTGGTCACATATGGAAACCTCATAGGCTGAAATTTTATTTTAGCCACCATTCTTTTCATCATAGTTATTTCATTAGATAGGTCCTTCATAAAATTATGCATTTAATAGATAGGTCCTAGATCTAGAACAGATAATGTAGGTATCACAGGAGGGTCAGGTAAAGCTAGAATTATTGGTGGAGCGAGGAGCGATGGAACTATAGATGGATTGGGCCACTGGGGAAAGTTCATGAGAGGTAAAAACATGGGATAAGTAGGAGCTAAGATAATTGGTTGTAGTTGAATTTTAGGCAACTTAGGGAAGATAGACATCATAGGCTTAGGAGGAAACCTATATATAGCAACGAGAACCTTTTCTATGTTTGTAACTTCTTAGAATATTTGAGGAAAAGTGAGGATATTTTATTATCTTATCATCAATCCCAAGTTTAAACTAAAGGCTATCAGATAATAATATATAGTCTACTCATGTATTATCTTGAGATCACTAGACACTCTTTACAAAGTATGACTAAACTTGATGTTAAAGTCCACTATTTCTTCTTGCAGGTAATTATGTATCACCATGAACTAGGTGAGCAAGGAGAATGGATATGATTGCTTTTTAAAATCTTCTATTAGTGTAGTTGCTAGGTCCACCCAGGACATTACTCCTTTTAGGTAGGGTTCTATACCATTAAAGCATTTTTCCTTTCAAGGAAATGACTAACCGGTGGATCATGATGTCTTCTTCTTGAATATCATGAACAATTGCCAATGATGCAACATCATGATAATGTTTATATGTTGTTTTTCCTATGCCATCATATTTTGGTAGGGATTTCAAGGCCACATGAGGAATAGCATGTTGATCCACAATATCAAGAGGACCTGTGTGATTCTAGGTAGGGACTCGTCAGTTTTGATTCTAAGCCATTTTTATTTGAAGGACGATGGACACTTGGAGTGGGTATTGAGTGAGTATCAATATGATATTTCTCTTGGTTTTTAGTAGGATAAGAATATTTAGCAATTGATATGGTTTAATTTATTCTAAATTATAGTTCCAAGAACTCACATAGCTCTTCTAAGAGGCTAGTCCTATGTGTTGTAAACATGAAAGAAAAATAGGGTTGATATAACTTTTTGGGTGTATCTTTGATAGAGTCACTAGGTGATTGAAGGAAACTAGATAAAATCGGGTCTCACCAACCCTCTAGTTTATCCTATATATAGTACAAGGTCCCACCAGGCGTGCCAAAGGTTGTTGGTCAAATGGTTTTCTAATGGTAAGGATTTTGCACCCACAAACCTCAACCAACTTTGAATGGTCTCAAAAATAGAAGTTTTGAGGCCAATATCTGGAGAAGGTCTGTTCCTAAAGGGGTCCTAGCTAACTATACTTTAAAATAAAAGAGAGCAAAGAGAAAGGAAATAAATCTAAAGCTAGAACTTACAAGGGATGGGTTTAGCCACATCAAAGTACATGCAAAACCTTAATACTCAATGAATTCACATAGATCATCTAACAAACCATCAAATATTTCCCATTTACATTGAGCACACAGAGTTTAATTATGAATTCTAGAATCAGAGAATGAAAAGCATGAAATCCATAATGCAGAATTACAACACATTCATTCATCTAACTTTAATAGAAATAAATAACTAAACAAACATACATACATGAGAATTTTTGGAGGCCAAACAATGATCCACTTGTATTATGAGTATTTCAAATATTACATGCAAGTTGTAATAGCCAAAGATCCAACCATTTTTATGCCTTACACTCTTACATATATAGCCCCTAAAAGAGCCCTTTCTACAAGTGAATACAATGCCAATAATTGAGGTTGGCCAACAACCTCTACTACATGCAATTAAGACACATTAATGAAGTGTGATCAAGCCAAGGAAAATTTAGGTTGTATGCACCAACCATCATCCTATATCTTGCGTCTGTCCATTAATTTAAGTACCCTTCATTGATTGCATCTAATAATCCCTACGAGTACTATACTGACATCCTAGGGACTCATAATATTTGCATACACTTGAGATAGGAAAGTTGTTGGGATCATTGATGCAACTTGTAGCTTCATTGCATAAATTGTACTCCATGGTGAATCACTCCTGATTCCTTCAGTGGGTCATATGATACATGCTATCTGTGCATAGTTATATTTCCTGACCATGTATTAAATTACTCACCCACCTCTTCTATATTGAACATGGTACCTCTTTACTACTGGTGGGAAACTAATGTCTCTTCAAAAATTGGTCCATCTCCTCTTGTTGGATGGGAATTTGGGAAATTGATGTCCTTATATATCCTATTTTTGCATCTAAACCTACTTCAACTTGAGGTGGACTTTTGGGCTAGACCACTCCCTAGATTTCTACCTAGTGCACCTTTTACTTCTCTTATGATGAATATTTGGGCTATATCAGGATCATCAATTCTTATTCTTCCATACCATTGTAGATTCTTTTCCCTTTGAGGTGCGATTTTGGATTCTATGTATTTCTTATCGTCATCTAAATTTTCTACCCAATTCACCATCTAATCAATATTGAGAATTAACTGTGGTAAGCTTTTGGGCCTTTCTAGTTTTAGACAACTTCTTATTTTTGGCCTTCCCTTTTTTATCATCATCCTTCTCAATAGAGTTTTAGGAGCACCAGTAATTTTCCACCTTCCTAATTTTCCATACCTAATTTCATTGGGGCAGAGTTTTGGGACCCGCTCAGGAAATAGGGACTATCATTTTCCCACTCGCCTTAGTTAAATTTTGAAAAACTTTGAATGGTCTTCAAGGTTGCTTCAAGGGGCGACCATGCCCATTTTTCTTCCCAACACTTTTCTCCTTCTTCCTTGCAATATAACCTTTGGACTTGCCCCACTTTATCATGAGAATAAGGTGGTTGTGAGAAAAACCACCCACAATAAATTGGAAGAAAAAGGATTAAGGAAAAATAGAAAAAAAAGAAAGTTATCGAAAAGGAAAAAAGAGTCCTATATTAACAAAGCAATGATGTGCCAAAGATAGGTAACATCCCCCTACACAACTTTGGTCCTAATGAATTGGTGTGGATACTTCCTCTCCTCGACATATATGAGCCCAAATGAGATCCATAGGCATACACACACATAAAATATATAGTTTAGGGTATGATAAACATATATGGCTACTCAAAGTAGATGTGTAGGCCTCCATTATACACACATGTAAGTGAAACTCATAAATATGTAAATATTACAAACATACACACACATAAAATAAATGTATCAAAGCATGAGAACCACAAATTGATACTAAGAATAGATGCATAGACCTTTATAGAATATTATATATATATATATATATATATATATATATATATATATAAGTAAGATTACATGGATTATGCTAGGAGTGGGGGTTTGGTTACCCATAAGACACCTAGAGATGTATGTACTACTATTTGCAGGTTACAAGGAGGATATTTTAACTCCAAAATTGTGTAGATATTTCAAGTATGACTACTTCTTCTATGTATTGGGTCATGTATTCATTGAAGTTGTTGAGTTCTTTTAAGTTCTATAGATCTAGAATCATTAATATTATGTTTTTGGGATCCTTGGATTCTTAATTGTCTTAGTCATTACCAACTACACTTTTTAGATATCCCCAAAGTTTGAGCATAGGAAATTAATGTCACTTGGATCAAGGTTTTCTCTCATTATATATCCCATAACTTTTGCCCTTAATGTGTCACCTGCTTCCCTAGGTTGCTATGTCCTCATAAAAAAAGGATTATTTATCTCAAAATATTGCACAACTTAGAAAAATTTATAGGGTCTCAAGTGGTAATCATGAATGGGGAATATGGGGGTAGTGGCCCTCCATATATGGTTTTAGGGGTAGGAGCCCTTGACACAAAATTTGGATTCCTAAAATTTCAAAGAATGGGTGGTCTTAGCCTTTAGAATTTTATCATCTGACTCTGATGTATTTATCATCTTCTAATTGTATACATATTTATTTATTTGACCTTAAAACTCATTGTATTAGAAATTTTGATTTACATATTTGGTTAGGAGTTTTACAAACTTTTGAATTTTGGACACTCTACTTACTTGTGCCTTTTAATACCTTTTACTAATTCTTAGGTCTTGTTGATCGAAAATTTTATTTGCACTTTGACTAACACTCAATTTTTTGCTTGCTTCTTTTTTTCCTCTTTGCTTCAGATTATCTTAAGGCCACTTTTAAGTGTAGTGAGAATTCATCATAGGTGCTCAATTTTATTTTTTGGAGGATCTATTTCATAATTGCTAATATATCAAGGCCATCATCATACATGTGGTCCTAGACAATGAAACACAGTGGCAAGTCTTTGACAATAATGAACATATTAGCATGTTTATCTAGAAAGAGGTAGACTTTGTAGAGTAACACACACTAGAAGTACAAGAATATTACTATGATCATATTAACCTCAAGGAAAATAAGCTTCTTAGTCACATTAAAGTTCTTGTTCAATCTAGATGATTGATTTAAAGGAAGAAATGACATCATGGTAGACAAAGGTGATTAATAATAAGTGGATATAACAATCATTCAAACACTATAGATAGGTAAGGTAGCCACCCCAAATACAAAACCCTGATTTACCTATGCAAGAAATATGATAGGATAATATATTGGAGCTACGAGGACCTAAAGGGGTATGAAAAGGACATCGTGTAGCATACAATAGAGCTATATCCAATCCCATAAGGCAAAAGAAAATGCCATTCAATCCAAATATTAAACCTCTCATGAAAAAGTATCTAATCAAGCTTATAGAGGTAAAACTCTTATAATTGCTCAAGCATACCACTTGAATTCCCAATTTGGTATCTATTAAGAATAATAATGGAGATATATATCTATGTGTTTATTTTTTAGATCTTAATTAGGCATCATTTAAGGACCATTACCCTCTACCTTCCATGGATCAAATTTTATAGAGAGTGGCTAGGTCTAAACTATTCTCTTTACTATATGTATTTATCGGGTACAATAAAGTATGGGGAAATGATGAAGACTACCACAAGATATCATTCACCACCAAGTGGAGAACCTTTTTTTACCAATGCATGTATTTTGACCTATAAAATGTTGGGGCAACCTTCTAGAGAGCTATTAATATTGCTTTTAGTTATCTCCTCAAAAAGATAATCCTGGTCTATGTGGATGATCTCAAGGTCTTCTTAAAGAGAAAATAGGACCATTTTATGCACTTGGATAAAGTTTTTAAACCCTATCAATGGTTTGGGGTATGACTAAATCCAAATAAATGTATCAACTATGTGTTGTAAAGCAATTTATTGGGGCATATTGTGTCCAAGGAGAGGATAGCCATAGACCCATATTGGATTAAGGCTATTATAAACTTATTACTTTCCTAATATGAGAAGGTTCTCTAATAATTCACGGGTCATATTGATTTTATGGTTCATACCAAAATTTTCCACCTTTTTCTAGTTAATAACCTAAATGCTAAATAGGGGATAGTAGTTCAAATTGATCAAGGAAGAAAAGAAATCTTTCTAGGAAATCAATTAAGCCATGATGAAATCTCTAGTGCTAATCAACCCATATTTTGAAAATTATTTCATTCTCTTTGCTTATAAAGGTGAGCTTAGTATTATTATAGTCCTTACTCAATAGGATGATGAAAATAATTATCCCATAACATTCTTCAAATAGACTTTAAAGGGCCACAAGAAGCGATAAAATTTTGCTGAAAAATAGACATATGCCTTGATTCAAAGCTTTATAAATTTCAAGCACTTAATTTCAAATAGTAAGATGATTTCTAATGTCATTCATCCAAAGCATAAAATATTATATCATCAATGCAAAAATTAGTGAGAAAATAACAAGGTGGATCACAAGAATCCTCAAATATGATATTAAAATCAAGATAAAAAAATTGATCATAGGGAAAACATTATGCTAAAAGTTGACCCTAGATGTTTCTAACACAACAAAAGAAGAAAAAGTATGTTTCTTCACTATTGAAGAGGTCTAGGATTGGGTATAAGAATAAATTTATTACATATAATAAGACCAATACACCCTGAATGAGTCAAACATAGAGGAGGTCCTATGGGTTGTAAAATGCTTGTTTCACTCTCATTAAAGGGGTTTTATTTAGGAGAAAGTTAAATGGTGTTCTCTTAAACTGTGTCAGAACTAGATGGCTCACATTACTACTCTTATAATTCCGTTAGGTATTCTTTGATGGATGCTATTCGAATCACACCACTATAGTAAAAATTGTGTAGGATAGGTATTATTGGTTGACCATATTCAGTAACACACACCAATGTTAAATGGATACAAAGAGTGCAAATTATTCACCAAAAGAAACTATAATGCCTCTGCCCCTAAAACCCATTATTGTTAATAAATCATTTTTATCGTAAGGGTTTAAATTCATTGGTATGGTTAATTTTACCTCTAGTGAAGGCCATTTGTGGATCCTCACAACTATTGACTACATTATTATATGGATAGATGTGGTCCTACTAAAAGAAACTATGGGGAGATTCACTGAAAATTTCTTGGAGGACATTATTACATATTTTGATGGCCCATCATCATCATCATAGAAAACATTCTAACATTCATCAGAATTAAGGTGACCCAATTTGCATTACAATATCAAATCTCTTTGAAGGCCTTATCCAACTACTATCCTGATGAAAATTATCTGGCAGAGTCATCAAGCAAAAAATTAGCTACATCCTAAATAGGATTGATTGTGACAACCAATGATAAAGTAATTTGGACATGAGATCCCTATGGTCTAATAGGATCACCCCAAATAAAGGTTTAGGTTACTCTCCATAATCCTTGGTTAATATTTTTGAGGCCAAGTTTCCCATATTCATTGAGCTACCTATACAAAAATTGATACATCAACTAGAGCCCAACGATCATGATGCTATGCCACTTATAGTACGAGAACTATTGAGTTTGGAAGAGAAAAGAAAAAAAACCAATGAGAACTTGTTGAGGCATCAAAATACCATTAAAGGATGGTTTGAGTATAAGGCTATAATGCAAAAGTTGTGGGGGTGAGCAAGTGTTCAAATGATATGAAGACCACAAAAAATTAGGTCGATACACCAAATTCAAATCCATCTAGAATGAATCATATGCCATCACTATTATAAAGGAAAATATACATTCAAACTATACACACTAGATAGGAAGCACCTCTCAATCCTAGTTAATGATATTTATATAAAAATATATACCATAAAAAAACTCTCAAAAAACAAAGTGAAGAAAAGAGGATTTTTTTGCTAATAGGATCTCTTATGTCAAAAAAGGAGACATCATGGGATGTGACTTTTCTGATCTTCGCTCAAATGAATGCATTCACACCTGATTCAAGCATAGGTAAATGAGGTATAGATCTACATACAGGAAAGGAAAGCTTCAAATAAATCTTGACCTATGAAGTCATATTTTATTATTTTGAAAGGAACTACAAATGTTGGTATTTAACCATATTTTTATAAATTATAGTAGCTTTTAACTTTCTTAGGAATGATTAAATGAGATACAAAGCATATGCAGTTAGAGAAGGACTTGATTGAAGTTTGACTAAGCAAACTTATTCTCAATGTCAGGTTATGTGTGTCATAATATCCATACTTTACGAAGGTCATTTTTAATAGGGGTGGCATCCTATGGGAAATATGTGCTAGGAAATATTTAAAGTTAGGTCCGATTTTGGCCCTCTAAACTACAACAACTGAGAAAACATCATTGAAATTTAATTATAGTTAAAAATAAAAGAATTTAATCTAACAAGCACACTTGCAATAAAGGAAAATATTGTAGCAAAAAATGTAAATGAAGTAATAAGAAATAAATATAGCATAAAACAAATAAGCATCCAAGCTAAACTACAACAAAGCAAATCTAAAAATAATGCAACTACTTAGTCTTTCTTAGGAAGTAAAACAATGCAATTAGTCAACTATTATAGGTTGTAATAAAATGACATCAAAACTAATTAATAGTGTATCAAATAAAGAAAATGTACCTTACACCTTGCTAGAAGTGGGCCCTTTCTCAAAATAATATGGAAGGAATAATGACTCAATTCAACTCACATAAATGTAGTGCAATAGCAAATGATATCATACTTTTATTGTAGGTTGAAATCAATAAAACACTCCTACTAAATGCACTAAAAATGTAGTAGTATGACAACACATTTTACCTCTAACTATTACTAAGTTCTAGGCTACTAGTATTATTTATAATTGATAGGATAAGTCCCTCTCCTACTTCTATAGTTAGGCAAGTTGTAATTGTCAATATGCAACTGACAAATGGATCTCCAAATCAACAAGTAAAAATAGCAATAAGTTACACTATGGCCCTTAAAAACCATGTTGGAGCATTTAGGAAATAGAGAAATTAATTTTAAAACCTATTCCTATCCCCTATGTACAAGACCTGGTGGATTTGAATCATTTCTAACCTACTACTATCTATTAAAAATAATTTTTTTTAGCTGTTACAGTTTGTCAAAAGTAGTTGATCAAATTTAGCAAAAAGGTATTTTTCTTCCAATTTGGTGCTTTTTTGGATATCAAATGGTTACACTTTTGTCTCATAGTTTCGTGTAAATTATAGGGTGTCATAGTAATTCCTCCATCCATCCACTATAAGCACATGATAATTCGATCGACTCAAGTTTCAATACTAGGTCATAGTCTTGTCTGACACCAGACTATAGTTGTTATGTTCTATAGGTTATTGATTTGTTTGACATATAGTGAATGGAGTTAGGTCTAATGATAAATGAATGAAAAATATAACACCTCCTTTGACTATTGTCCTAGGTAATAAATGAACATGAAACAAGATCTCAAGCCCTACCAAAATCCCTAGCTATGTACAAAACTAAATAACCCTATATGTTATTGCAAAAGCTTAATAAAAAATAAGCAAAATGATATTCTATTACCTATCTTCATAGATGATTACATTTTGTCTAATGAAATTAATATTTCCTCCTAATTATACTATTTAACTAGATAACTAATGCAATAATAAAATAATTCATATCATAGTAGTGAAAAACGTTGGTAAGAGGTCAACAATGAGGTATTTTTGTGCCTAATCACTCCACCCAATCTAATTGTAGGCATGTCCTCATGCCTCAATATTGGGTCTTCTTATAAAATCCACTCCTAAGGATCATCCTTTATTTGAACTACTACTCTTGCCAAGGTCTATAGGTAAATTTCCTCAGCAGGTTCAACGATTAGCATGGATACACCTTCTAAATTTTGTGCTATGCTCCATATTTTTCTAGCCTCAACTAATTTATTATGCATTTTATCAATCTCTTTTTTCCTATTATGTACTAGGCTTTCAATCACTTTCAATCTAGTTTGTAGATCCCAGATAACCATATTTACCCCTTCTAGGTCTAGGTCCTCCAAGTTCTCATCATATTCATTGGTCTTGGTAAGCTGTCCTATTTTTGGGTTGAACAAGGGAGGTTATGGAATAGGTGCTTCCTTAGATATTTTTCCTAGAACTAAAGGTGTTACAACTTCAAAAGGTGTAGGTTGTGGTGGTTCTTCCATGGCTACTATTTTTGGTGGTGCATCTTCCTCTTCCCTTTGTTCTTCTTGATCTTCAGCAATTAGAGATCACTTTATATTGTTGTCAATAGCTTTAAATTTAGCCTATAATGTATGAGTGGAGAGTTGCTATTATTTCTACTTAATAGCTTACACATCAGTTATTTATATGCATCTAAGGTCAGCAAACTCTAATTCTTGACTGGATTCCAATTCCTTGAGAGTAACTAGTATCTGAATGCTTCCCACCATGTTTGTTTGGAGCATTCCAAGCATTGTGGATCCATATACTACATGTTAGGTAATAATTTCCTCTATTTTTTGGCACCTTTTGAGGATTTAATTTAGGAATTAAAGCATGCACATGCACATGCATTATTTTTTCATATCCAATAAAGCATCTTTCATGATGCTCATAACTAGTTGATAATTTTAAGATATTTCAAGTTTTTGGAATTTTGGGTATTTTATACCTTTTCTTCTCTTCATTATTGTAATAGAGATTTAAACATACAAGTGGAGAGAAAAAATATTTTCATATTTTTTCCATATTTCCCATACAGTTGATGTGTTGGAGCTCTTCTATAATTGCAAATTTTACATTATAATTGGAGTTTTTACATTACAATTGCAGTTTTTTTTCAACCATTGAATGTACAATATTTCTCTATCATTTGTGATTTATTATCTTTGTACTTTGCAGGTATGATAATATTATGGATTAAATCATTGATTTTTGATTTTTTAGTCCATTTTATCATTGCAATAAATAAAAATTTCTAATCATTTTATTTTGTATGCAATCTCATAATATTTTTTGCAAGCTAGTAGAGGTTCCTTTGTCTCTTCTACATAGCATTAAAATATTCATTTGGTATCAAAGCTAATTGTTCTATTGGATTAGTGATTTTTTTTTGTTATCATGGAATAAAATGTGGCTAGTACTATTCCCATTCAGATTCCCATGTTTAAGAGTGAAAATTTTGAATATTGGATTATTCACATGAAGATTTTTTTATTTTATATAATATTTGGGGAGTTTTGTCTCACATGGATACTTTGAACCAACAAATGGATAATATTTCAATGCTCTTACTTCTAATGAAATGAATGAGTTTATGGAGAATAAGAATAAGGATGCAAAAGCTCTTTTTAAAATTCAAAGTGGGATAGATGTTTCTATCTTTGCCAAGATTGTTGAATGTTCACAATAACACGTTTTATAGAATACAATAGAAGGTGCCTATAAATGATCTTATAATATAAGAATAATTAAATTTCAACTCTTAAGGAGGGAAATTAAAACCTTATTCATGAGTGAAAGTGAATCCATTGATGTTTTATAACTGGAGTTCAAAATATTGTAAATTCTATTCATTCACATGGAGAGATTCTTGATGATACAAGAATAGTTGAGGTGTTGAGAAGCCTTCCTAAAAAAATTAATTTGGTTATCATAACTATTGTAGAATATAGATATTTATCAAATCTAACTCTTTCTAAATCACTTGGTAGCCTTCAAACATATGAGCATAGGATGAGAGATAGAGAAGAAGTCCTTGATCAAGCATTTCAAGCCAAGTTGAAATTGAATGAAAAACAAGCCCATAAAAAAGAGTCCTCATATACCACTTCATTATCATATTCTTCCATGGGATATACCATGGTAGAGAACATGGAAGAGGTAATGACAAAAATCATGATTTAGCCCATAAAATTTGCAATTATTATGGTAAGGATAATCACACTGAAGAGCAATATTTTAAAAAGAAAAAACATGAAAAGAAAACAAATTATAGTGAAGAAAAAAGTGAACATCTCTTTCTCACTTTGAATAATTTTGAGTCTACTGAGAATCATTTATGGTATGTTGACAGTGAATGTTCAAATCACATGACAGGAAATAAAAACCTCTTTGTTGAACTTGATAAAATTTTTACTAGACAAGTCACATTTAGTGATAACAATCAAGTTGATATAGTAGGAAAAAGGAATCTTGCCATTAGAACAAAGAATTGTAAGATATTTTACATGCATGATACATTTTATGTACCAAGGATGAAACATAATATTTTGAACATTGAAAAATTATGCTCATCGAATTATACAGTTATTATTGAAAATAAATGTTAGTAGAATCCAGAATGTGTCTAATGATAAAATTATAGTTGAAGTTTTTATATAGGGTTTTTTGTTGAAAATATAACTAGAAGGTGAATGAGAGCACAATTGATATGAAATAGCTATAAAAATGAGGTATGGACACCTTATTTTGACTCCTTTGATGGAATAAAAAGTAAGAGTCTTGTTAGAGGACTACCCACTTTCACAAAGCCTCTCGATAGAGTATATGAAAGATGTCCTTTTGGAAAGCAACATAGATAGAAGTTTCCTCGACATAAGTTCAGATTTTAGAAACCATTGGAATTAGTGCATGTTGATCTATGTGGACCTATGTAAACCTTGATTTTAGGTAAAAGAAAATATTTTCTCTTGTTTGTTTGTGATCATACAAGAATGTGTTGGGTTTATTTATTGCATGAAAAATCATAAAATTTTGACTTTTTAAAGAATTTTAAGGTTTTTGTGGAGAAGTAGTCAAGTTCTTGTATTGATACCTTAAGTATAGACTGTGGAGGTGAATTCACCTCAAATGAGTTCATAGAGTATTGCAACAACCTTGGAATCAAGAGGGATTTAGCTACTGTTTACACTCCTCAACAAAATAGAGTGGTAGAACGGAAAAATAGGACCATTGTAGAGATGGCCCATCACATGTTGGAAAAGGATTTACCAAAAAAAAATTGTGGTAAATTTGTCCATACACCTATTTACATTCTCAATAGATTTCCTTCAAAATTGGCATAAGATTCTACTCCCTATGAGATTTGGCATGGTAAGAAGCCAAGCATTGGTCATTTAAGAATTTTTTGTTCTACATGTTATGTGCATATTCTTGAGAAAAATAGAAGGAATCTTGATGAAACATACATAAAATACATTTTTGTGGGCTATTCTAGTGAATTTTAAGCTTTTAGATATTTTTATACTATTACTAACACCAATGCATATTAGTAGAGATGTGTTTTTCAATTAAGGGGATGGAAATATGACACACAAATATGATGGTTTTTCCCCTCATATTGATGTCTCAGCTCCTCATGTTTTTGACGAAGCCTTGCTACCTAAAAATGAAGAAAAAACAAAAATCCATTAAAAGGTAACATTGGTACAAAAAGGCTCTCTAAGTAACATCCACCTCATCAAATGTTGGATGCTGACTATACAAGAAAAGCGACAAGACTACAAATAAAGAAAGGTGAGAATGTGATTAATTATGCTTTTTTGTATTTTTCTTAAATTGAGCCCTCTAATTTTAGAGAAGAATGTGCCAATGAAGATTGGGCAAAGTCCATGGACATTAAAATTGAAAAAGTAGAAAAAAATGATACATGGGAGCTAATTTCTCCTCCAAAAGATAAGACCATTGTAGGGGTGAAATGTGTCTACAAGCTGAAGTATAATATTAATGTAATAATAGCCTAACATAAGTTAAGGTTTATTAACAAAGGCTATGTTTATAAAGAAGGTATTAACTATGAAGAAACTTTTGCACTGGTTGCAAGACTAGGAACAGTAAGGTCTCTACTTGCACTAACTTCACAACTTGATTTTGTTTTGTATCAAATGGATGTTAAATAAATATTATTGAATGTATACTTGGAATAATAAGTGTATGTGAGTTAGTGACAAGTATTTATAGTTGTTGATCATGAATAAAATGTGTACAAGTTAAAGAAATATCTTTATGGGATTAAGCAAGCACCTAGAGCTTGGCACTCTAGAACTAATAATTATGTGCACGAGAATGGTTATGAATGATGTTACACTAAAAGTATACTTTATAAAAATTTATATGGATTAGATTTTATTATAATTTATATATATTTATGACATAATCTTCTTGAGCAGATCCACCATTTTTTTGAAACAGTATAAAAGGTCCATGATGAATGAGTTTGAGATGAGTGATTTGGGCACTATGCATTACTTTCTTGGTATGGAAATCATGTAATCAGCTGAATTTATTTTCATTACTAAATATAAATATGTTGATATTTTTCTAAGATTTTCTATGAGTGATTTTAAGCCATCTAGCATACCAACAGTCATGGGATACAAGTTGATGAAGGAGGATTCTACTCTTCTTATGGATGCAACACTATATATATCACTAGTTGGTAGCTTGATGTATCTGACTGCTACTAGATTGGATATCATGTTTTTGATTAGCTTGGTAGCAAGATATATACAATATCCTCATGAGTCTCATTTCAAGGTATCTAAGAGAATCTTTAGGTATGTAAGTGGTACTAAGTCTTTTGGTTTATGCTATTTTGCTACCAACTCTTATGATCTAGTGGCCTATCCAAATGTAGATTGGGTAGGATGTCTTGATTATAGAAGAAGCACTTATAGATATGGCTTCTAATTTGGAGATAAGTTGGTTTCTTGGAGCAACAAAAAGTAGCAAACCATTGATTTATCTACTATTGAAGTAGATTATATGGCTGCCTTTTTTGCTTACACTCAAGCTATTTTTATGGCTAGACTCTTTGAAGAGTTTTAAATTGATATTGATTCCTCCATAAATATTTATTATGACAACACCTCCACCATAACCATGATGAAGAATATAATATTTCACAACAAGAGTAAGCACATTGATATTTAACAATACTTTATTCATGAATAATCCTCTGAGTCTTTGTTTAAAGTTCCAATAATGAACGCTAAAAAATTAGAACAAATTCAGAGGAACATTTTATGGATAAGTGTGGAAGAAAAACAACAAAGCAATATGGTGGCTTGGGATAAATTTTGCAGGACTAAGAATTAAGGATATCTAGGATTCATAAAGGTGAATCAAATGAATCGAGATCTTATGGCCAAGGTGGGATGGAGATAAATGATTGAAAAAGATCACTTTTGGGCCCAAATGCTATCTTCTAAATATCTCCAAAGTATAGTATCCTTTATCTATAGCCTTAATCCTCCGATGGGATTTTCCTTGTTGAATGGATTGATGAAAAATAGAAATATTTTATGGAAAGGATTGAGTTGGAAGGTTGAAAAGGGAGATAAAATTATTTTTGGGAGGATGCCTCGTTGTTAGAGAAACCCCTAATTTTAGATAAGTTGTGGCACTACATAATGAAGCCTCTAAAAAGAATATTTTGTTACCTGGTATACAATTAGATTGCAATAGAAGATAACTTCAGAATTTGGAAGCAAATATAGTTGGAGGGGGTTGATGTTGCTATGCAAAGTAGATTAAATTCTCTAATTTTTGTTTACAGTAATATTACCTCCACATTTATCTTAAAGAATATAATTTTGTTCGAGGACCAAATTCTAAAGGAGTTTTCATTGTTTGTTTTGCTTTTGACAATGAAAAAGGAAAGGAAAATCACACTTTTCTAGTTTAGAAAGTTTGTATTAAGGACATTATCTCAAAAGTCTCATTTTTCTATGGTTAGCACTCCAAAATCATATTTTAACAATAGATAATCTTAGAAAAAGAGGGATGATTATTCCTAATAGATGCTCTTTATGTTGCTCGGATGAAGAATCAATGGATCACTTGTTTATTCATTTCCCTTTTACTCTTGAAGTGTGGTATGGAATGTTAAATCTTCTTAAAATTCAGTGGGTTTATGTGGACTCTTTGGTGAATATTTAGGAGTGTTGGAGTAATCCTTTTCATAGTTCTTGCATGAGGAAGATTTGGAATTTTGTGCTTCCTCATTTTCATTGGTATATTTAAAGGGAATAAAATTATAGTCTTCCAAAATAAGTCTAGAAATTCTAGTTTCATTATTAACATTATTAAAGTTGCAATTATAGAGAATGCTTCAGTGAATCTAAAAAGCCAAATACCTGAGAAATGTGGGAAGCAAATATTGCTAAGGAATTTGGTCTCAAAACATATTTAGGCTTTGTCCTAGATAATAAAAAATATAAGATAAAATGAAAACCTTGAGCCCCTAGATGGGTAAAAATAAATTTTAATGGAGTAGCTAAGGGTAATCTAGGTAAGGCTGGAGAAGGAAAAGTGCTAAGGAATAGCCAAGGTGTGGTGATTTCCTACTATGTAGAGAACTATGGGATAAGTTCTAATCATATGGCAGAGGAAAGAGTGATTATTGCAAGTTTGAGACTAGCTAAGAAGTTTAAGTTTAACAATTTTATGGTTAAATAATATTCTATAAACATTATTACTAGCTTACAAAACCAAAAAAATCCAAGTTGTATCATTGAAAATATTATCCAAGATGCAATTTTTATCCTGTCTAGTTTGGATAATTTTGTTTTTCTACACCCTATATGGAAGGTAACTCTACTGTTGATGTAATGGAAACTCTGGGAGTTCTTTTGAATGGAAGCAAGGTTTGAAAAAATACCTTTCTATAATCTCTTTTAAAGGTTACTAATTTGAAAGGAAATATTATCAGTTGTTGATGTTTGATAACTTTTGTATTTCCATTTTCTCCTTTGATTCAACCCTTTCAAAAAATTTGTTGTTTATTTTAAAAATGCAACAGTTACAACAAGTTTTGTAGTTTAAAAAAAAATGCGGACAACAAACTTGCCTTTGTAGCTATTGTTGTTCTTTGGTTATCTTTTGTTGTAGTTTTGATTTGGATATGCTATAAGGTTTTTGTAACTCTTGAGAAGTGTGTTGTTATTCGTTCTAGTATTCTAATATTAATTGCTTATCTTATGCTAGTTTTGTATATAAGGGTTGGGGCCCTTTCAAAAATCCCTATGATTTACCATAATAATAAAAATAATATAAGACTTTTCAAAATTTAGTTTATTTCCAAGCATGATAAAGGACTAGGAAGACGCTTCTTTTTCAAGGGAAGGTTTATTCCATTTATAGTTGATACACTACTCAATGAATCCTATCTATAACAAAGAAAAAATCACATAAAAATATAGACACTCCAAATATTACAATAATTGGAAACTCTTTAATATAGAAATATAGTGGGTCTTTGGAATTAATATTTTCTATTAGAGCAATCCAAGTGGGGTGTGGTTGAAAAACAAGTCATAGAGCTAGATTGGAGGTTGATGGGTAATATTTTCTATTAATATAACCATAATGGAGTTTGAATAAAAAAAAAGCAATCCCAAATGGAGGCTAGTTACCAATGAGACATTTTAACTAAATTTTTTTTTTTAAAATGAAGCAATTTTGTTAATTTCAAGTTAAAGTTAAGGACATTCTATTTGTGCTTGTTTGATACTAAATGGAGGATGATTAATAGGAATACAAATTAGTTTACAATATTTTATTCTGGAATGCATATCAGGCACTTTTTTGTGTGTGTTTGGAGGGTGAAATAGAGTTTTAGAGGGTTTTGGTAGTATTTTTTTTTTAATAAATGCTAATTTATTTCAAATAGTTTACTAAATATTTCATTTTTTATTTTACAAGGACTCAAAAATATAAGTCATGATTCCATGATTCCTATGAAGCATAGTGGTTTTATGTTTATATCAATTATAGCAAACAAAGTAATATAATTCTAGTAATTAATAAAAAAATATTAAATAAAATTATATTTTAATTTTTTTAAAACAAAAAATGCAATGGTAGGAAAAAATTAATTTGGCATGCAAACAAAAATGTTGTAAAATTCAATTTTAGAAAGCAAATATGAATACAAACTTTGCATCAAATAAAATTATATCTTCAAGAAAGAGACTTGTGTTTGAATATTGCCAAGTGATATATGCATCATTCCCAAGTTTTTGTAATACCACTATGTAATCATAACGTAATATGGGTGGGATTCATTTCAATCCCCTATAATTAATTTAAAGAAAACTAATGCAAAATAAATAATGAAATCAAAATCCAATAGAAAAATTAAGTCTAGCAATCAAATAAGAATGCACACTTTACAAAATCAAAATCCAATCGGACTGGAAGACCTACCTAATTGGATGGTTGAATAATTTAGCTAGAAGATTTCATCTTCATAATTACTTGTAAGGTGGTTGGATAAATAGATGTTTTACATGTTGGTTGGCTTTTTGGCTTGTAGAGTGGAAAAGGTATTTTTTTTACAACAACAGTCTTAAAAGGTGGCCTAACAACGATGAATGATGGTAAAGCTTCCCATACCGTAT
Organism: Wollemia nobilis; assembly: GCA_028583015.1. NCBI lineage: Eukaryota > Viridiplantae > Streptophyta > Pinopsida > Araucariales > Araucariaceae > Wollemia > Wollemia nobilis. The sequence goes on from JAQPPZ010016874.1 coordinate 9,374,776, forward strand.
TTTTAAATAGTACATATGGTCATACTCTGCATGTACCATCATACTATGTATAACCATAGAAAATATACAATCATACATCTTTATGTAGGGTTTTGTGTACATGCAAAAGTGTCTCATGGCACAAAAGTTGGATGCATCTATGTGCATGCCCCTGTATAAATTTTACCTCCAAGAATATATTTTATCAATACAAATTTTAAATGATAAATAATATTGGGTATCAATATTTGTGTAAAAAATAATTGGATGCAACAAAAAATGGTAATAATGTAGAATTATAGCTTGAATACGATGAAATAATGCATACATGAATTACTTTTTTATTGTCTTACACATCTATGATGAATTTATTATGTTCTATTTGTGTGTTGTGGTATGGTATATTTTTTAATGTTGTATTTTATAATATATTATACTTACAAAATAAAAATAATACACTATTAATATATTTTATGATAGTTTGTATTACACATTTGTAATGAATTTATTATATTCTATTTGTGTGTTATGATATCGTATTGTTTTTATGTTATATTTTATAATATATTATACTTACAAAATTAAAATAATAAACTATTAAAATATTCTATGGTATTTTAGAATTAGAAGAATACAACATTAGTTAATCATGATGATAGTAATTTATCATAAAAATATACATAGTAACTTTTTTAACTTTTTAATATATTTTTTAATTTAGTTTTTTTTTTTTTAAATATCAGCGAGCAAGAAGCAGGAGCATGGTGATGTGGTGTGTGGGATTGGTATTGCTGATGGAATTTTTAATCGGATGAAGATTTTGGAGGTACGTTGTCCTACTCCTCTCCTTTTGAGATATTCTCAAGGTCTGCATGGGGATCCTCATACCTAGGAGTGGAGTCTCTTCTTCCCTTTCACCCTAGTATCAGGGTCTTTTGCACATGTTGTGCCTATATTTTTAAATAAATCAACTCCTAATTTTGATATTTAGGATCTTCTCTCTTCTAAGAGGTCTTTGAAAGTGCCTTGGGGCCTAATGGATCTTAATGTTGAAGAAGGTGTTTGCAATTTTGTTTGCATGTTCTTAGGAGCTTGCTAAGACATTGATACCTTTTGAATGTGGGCCTCTTAAAAGTGGTATTATAGAGGTATAATAGAAATAGTGGCTTTACCTAAGGGTTTCTTTGTAATCAAGCTTATTGAAGAAGAATATATGAAGTGCATTCTAGGGGTGGTTCTTGATTTTTTTGGAAAAGTAGTTTGTTTCTGATGGGGATTAGATTTTGATCCTAACACGTAGAATATTAACATCACCCATCTTTGGATTCGGTTCTTGATCCTATATTCCAATTTTGGCATGAATTGTTTCTAAAAGGTATTGCCAAATCAATTAGGGAGCTACTTTTTATTGATGCTACTACTAGATCCAAGTCACACATGGCCTATGTTAGGATGTGTGTAAATGTCAACCTTTAACTGGACCTCTCAAACTCAATTTAGCTCATATCTTATTATGGCTCTTGAAACAAACCCATTGAGTATGAGAACAAACCAATGGTATACTTAGGATGTCAAAATGTGGTTATGCTCTTAGTGGGTGCCAAAACAAGGATTTACAAGGTAAAAAATTTTGGCAAAAAAAAGAAGAATATTTAGGTATCCTCTAGTGCTCCAGTTGATGATTGCTAGTAAAGTGAAGTGGTATGTATGGTAAAAGAAATTGTAGCTCTCCAAAACCTAGTGATTCAGGTATACCTGAAGTCTAGTCTTGAATCTTTCTTATCTTATTCCCTTAAGGGTAATCCCTTTGAATGCTTAGCTTTAGTTATAAACCCTTCAGATGAAATGAAAGAGCCCTCTTATTTTTGATGGGCCAAGTCTAGTTTTTTTCCAATGGGATCCTCCTCTCCTACAAGTATTTTAGTTATCCCTAAACAAGATTCTCCTTCCAAGGAGATTAATTATATTTTAATGGAGCCTGAGTCCCCTAGCAATATATTTCTAAAATATTTAAGCTCCCTTCCAAATGCAAAAGATCCATGGGAAGCGGGTTTGTGACCCCTCGACTTGTGACCAAAACTCAAAATAAATGGAAAGTGGATGTTGGAGTCAATAAAAAAGTTATAAAAACCCTAAAATAAAGACCTAAGGAAGCATTTTATTGAGATACACATTGCTAAAAATTCCCAAACAGTTCTAAAGCTTGAGGGCAGTAATGTTCAAATGGGAAACACTTCTCCCACTTCAAACTGAAAGGCTCATCTCCTAAATAAATCCAGTGGTGATAAGAAATATTCCAAACCCTATAAATACAAATTATTTCTTGGAATGTCCGAGTTCTCAATGTTCTCACCAAACAAATACTAGTTTCCTCTTTGAAAAAATATTTATTACCACATATTATTTTTCTTCAAGAAACTCATTTGGATGAAAATATTTTATTTAGGATAAATAACTCTTTGTGGAAAGATGTAAATTTTACTACAAATCATGCCTAAGGTTCTTCTAGGGGACTGCCTTGTTTATGGGACCCAACAAGAGTTGTTATTTTTGGTTTCCTCTTCCAATCAAATTGTTAATATTATTTTTTATTGTATGTTTTCCAATAGAATATGTATTCTTTCCAACATTTATGCCCCTAAATTTGTGGCTAAAATAAGTACTCTTTGGTGAATTTTGGGTCATATTAGGGTCTATTTTTTGAATGTATTGGATGCTAGCAGGTGATTTCAATACCCATTGTACCCCTCAAATAAAAATAATGAAATTATATAATTTACAAAAGTATGGAGGATTTTTTCAAATTTTTTAACAATTTTGAGCTACTAGACCTTGAGTTGTATGGTAGAAAATACACATGGAGCAATAGAATATTCAGTTCTTAGCTAATTCAAATAAGACTTGATAGGATTTTAATATCAATAGGTGACATTTATTTGCTAGGAAATTCCTTTAGTTCCCTCCCCAAAATAGGTTTGGACCATAACCCCATTGTGCTAGAAATTCTCCTAGGCAACTAAAAACTTAAAAGACCCTTCATATTTGAATCGATGTTTATACATCATCAAGATTTGGAGCCCAAAATAGAGGAATGGTGGTCAAAAATATTCTTAGGCCCTTTAATCTTCCAACTTGCTAAAAATATCAAATTTGTAAAAGTCAATATTAAAGCATGGAATAAATTAGTTTTTGGTCACCTTTTCAAAGATAAGGAGGATTTTAAATAGTAGTTTAAGAAAATTGATTTTGTGTAGGAATCATGATTGTTTAACAAGTATCTCAAAATTAAAGAAAAATCTATGCTCTCAAAATTCCATAATACCTTGATAGAAGAATAGTCCTTCTGGAGATAGAGATCAAGGGTGCTCTAGCTAAAAATGGTGATTGTAATACAAAATTTTTCATTCCAATACCCTCAAACATAGAAGTCACAACAAAATTAGATAAATTATCAAATAAGATGGCTCTAGTCTAGTGGACCCAAAAGATATCAAGGATGAAGCACTCAAATTCTTTGAATCTCTACTATGTACCAAAAGATAGTATGATTCTATTACAAAATTAATATTGATGGCCAACATCCCTAACCTCATTCATGAAGAAAATAATTCCACATTGATATCCCCCTTTGAGCCTGATGAAATCAAAGGAGCTATTTTCTCTATAGCTAGTGAGAAAGTGCCAAGCCTGGATGGCTTTCAAAAGTTGTTTTTCAAAAGTAATTGCACATTATAGGAGTTGATGTCATTGAAGCAATATATCATGTGTAAAGATCAAGTTTTTTCCAAGATAATTTAATTCCATGTTCTTGGTCTTCCTCCCAAAGAAATCCAGAGGTAAGGAATTCCATGAATTCAAAACTATAATCATATGCAATACTATTTACAAAATTATAACCAAAGCTATAGTTAATAGGCTTTCATAAAAGTCCATGAGTTGATTCATTCAGTTGATAAGAGTGGAAAAGATGATATGTTTCTCAAACTTAACATGAGTAGAGAATATGATAAAGTCTCCTGGAGATTTCTAGAGAAGGTGTCATTTAAATTTAGTTTTCATAATATATGGATCTCTTTGATTAAAAAATGCTTCTCTACACATATGTTCTCTATCATTGTACATGGTGAGATTTTAGACCACTTTAGAAACTCCAAATATATCAAGAAATATGATCATATTTCCCCTTAATTGTTCATTATTCTTATTTAAGCCCTTGGGAGAGCTCTAAAAGCTGCAACTATCTCCAAATCCATTGAAGGCATTAAACCTACTTCTCCCATTGAGCCAATTACCCATCAATAATTTTTTGATGATACTCTCCTTTCTACCTTCTCCTCCATTCCTCAAGCCAAGGAAATCAAAGTAATTTTGAAGGACTATGAGCTAGCTATTGGGAAATATATTAACTTTTTGAAAAGTAAGTTATTTTTCCTTAATACCCCTCCTAATAAGCAAATATGTATTTATAGAATCCTAGGATATACAATTGTTGAGTTCCCCTCTATTTACTTAGGGTTGCCTCTGTTCAAAGGAAGGGTCAAAGAAGACCTATGGAATACACTTTTGGAAAGGGTATTGAAAAATTTGGTGGGATGGAAGGGAGCATTTCTAAGTTAAGCAGGTAAGGTCAAGCTAGTCAAATCTACCCTTCAAAGCCTATCGATGCACTTTCATTCTATTTTTAAAATCCTTGGGAAACTCACTCAAAAAGTAGAACAATTTCATCATAACTTTCTTTGGTTGGGGGTAAAGGATAAAAAGATATTTCATTTCATTTCATTTATTGGGACTAGGTGTGCTCCAAAAAAAGTGTAAGAGGGATTAGGTTGAGAAATATTAAACATATAAACAAAGCTTTACTCATGAAACAAAGGTGGAGACTTTTTTCTCAATAAAATAATGGATGGGCCTAGATTATCTTCACTAAATACTTTAATAAGGGATTAAGCTTCATTGAATATCAAAACCCCCTACATGTATCGACCTTTTTGAATAACATTGTTAAAAATATATATATTCTTCAAAAATGTCTTAAATGGAGATTAGGCAATGGAGAGCATATTGACTTTTGGGAAGACCCATGGCTTGAGGATGTGCCTCTCATGGAAATTCCTTCTTTTTCTATCTTAATACCTAGATTTTCTCAATACTTTGGCTCCATATTGGTAGACTATAATGAATAATTCATTGTTATTAAGCAATAGAAATATATTTTGAGATTTATCCCACCTCAAGGAGTGGATAATCCCTTTAAATCCCTTCATGTTGCATTAAAATCTTAGGTTTTCGGGAACTCCATTTGTGTGGACTCATTAATCTAGAGTGACAACTTTTTGATGAAGTCTACCTACTACCTAGCTACTGATGAGAATGCCTACTAGTTCCCTTGCAATTTGATTCGGTTCAAGAATATTACCCCCAAAGTTTTTTTTTTTTGGCTTGTCATCTAAAACAAAATTCTTTATTTGGAGAATATTAAGAAAAGAGGAATAACCATTCCTAAAAAGTGTTATCTATGTGGGATCATGAGGAAAAAACTTAGTATCTCCTTTTAGAATGCTACTTCTCCTCAGATTTTATTGTCTTTCTTCTTTCAACCTTGGGTGTCAGTTGGGTGGTCCAAAATTCTCTAGAAGAATTTTTTGATCATTAGTCCTTTTCTTCCTTCCTTAGCCCCAAATACCAGATATAGTTCTTCAAACACTTTCTCTGTGGATTTTAGAATTCTTAGCACTCTAGTTAAAAACATCTTGGTTATCTCTTTCCCACCTCTAATGTTACCTATTTTGAAGCTTCTCTCTCTTCTAGCCTAGGGTAACCCGTTGGGGTTCCTAGTCCCCCTCATGCTCACTCAAGTAGGATTCAAACCAAATGGAACTCTCCCACTTTGGACTAACTTAAATTGATTTTTTATGGAGATTCCAAAGGAAATCTGATGATGGTGGGAGTTGGAGGAGTGATAAAAAACTCTAGTGAAGAAATTGCTCTAGCTTTTGTTGAGAACCATGGTCACCAAAACAATAATTTTGTAGAGGCCAGGGCCCTCATCAAAGGTTTATCCTTGATTTATTAAATGGGGGATGATAAGGTTATTATAGAAAGGTATTATTTACACATTATAAATATCCTCACTAAACATGCATCACCCAACTAGAATATTGGTAATCTCATACATAAATAAACAATATTGAGGTTGGTAACTTGAGTGGCCCTAGTTCTTATGGTTATTTTGGTCTTGGGGAGGACCTTTTTTTGTATCACCATCCATAGAAGTAGGGCCACCTAGATGGGTTCTTGGATTTGATACCTAGAAAACCCTTTGTTTGATTATGTGGGTTACGATGGAGCTCTTCTTTGCAAAAAATTTTTGTCTTACAAGGGGACCACGTGGTTTCCTATCCTTCATGGGTTTTGGCTCTTGTTTGTAATATCTAGGTTAGTCTAGCTTGACATATTATATTTGGGTTTTTTGGATAATGAGACCGTTCATTGCATCCTTTCCTTTTGTGGGCTTTTTTGGTCTTAAGGGGTGACCACATTTTTCACAATGGACATTAAATTTGTGTAGTTTTGTAGTCTCTTATTTTCAAAGGTATTTGGTGGCATTGGAGATCTAGTTATTTCTTTCTACTTTGCATTTTTTACATCATTCCTTGAGCAAGATTTATTTGTTGTATGGTTTTTTTGTGGTTTCCCCTACATGAGAATCAATTCTATTTTAGTGGTTTCTCCTATGCAAGAAACAATTCCAATTTTAGTGGTTTCTCCTATGCGAGGAATAGTTTTAATTTTATTGGTTTTCCTTATGTGGGAAATAATTTTAGATTTAGTGGTTTCCCCTACATGGAAAACAATTTCAAATATAGTAGTTTTCCCTACATGAGAAATAGTTCCAATTTTAGTGGTTTCTATTGCATGGAAAATAGTTCCAAATTTAGTGGTTTTCTCTGTGTATGAAACAGTTCCACTTCCAATGGTTTCCTTTGCATGGGAAACAATTCTAAATTTAGTGGTTTTCTCTATGTAGGAAACAATTACAAATTTAGTGGTTTCCCCTACGCAGGATATAGTTTCAAAGTATGTTGTTTTCACTACACAAGAAATATTTTCGATTTATGTTCTTTCTCAGATATGATTATGAGGAGATCATCTCCTGGGTTGCCTCTAGAGGGTTGTTTATTTTATTTTTCCTCTTTGTAAAAGGTTCACGGACCCTTTCCAAATCCCTTCTTGCTACCAATTAAGAAAAATATTCCTAAGAAAATATTTGAACTCCCAAAGTAAGTATATTTATAAGGAATATAACATGGTTGTAGATTTCCTTGCTAATCTCGAGGTTCAAAATGAAGGTATGTCTATATGGAAAGAGAATTTATTGCAGGACCTTATTTATTTGGAGAAATGAGTGTCCTCATAAATGACAACAACTAATTTTGTCCTCTTATTTGACATCCTGGTTCTTAGTTTATCAGTTTACTCTTTTGTTGTTGGATCTAAAATTGGTTGGTTCTATCTCCGGTTCTCTACAATCTTATTTTGTTTGCGTGTTTGTTATTGATCATTTTTTCTATGTTTCTATTGTAGGCTAGGCCTTGTCTTATGGTCTACTATTTTCATTGGATGTTTTAAGGCTACTTTGTTGGTTTAGTTTATAAATATGTAAAAGGTTTAGGAATCCTTTCAAAATCCCCTCTTTTCTACATAATAAAAAAAAAAACTTATTTTAATTAATTTGTTAATTTAAGTGTTAACTAGACTTTGAAACCCTCAATTTTTTATTTTCTTTTTGTACTAAGGTAATGTCGGTATGGTGCTAATGTGGAACTAGAATTGAGTGTCTTGTAGCACCACTATTATGGCATGATGAACCCTAAATTGAAAATAAGAAAAAGAATAATCTTTCCTACATGTTATTTTTTATTTAATCAATTAGAGGGCATAATGATCAAAGAAGATAAGTTTTAGTACAATAGAACAATGTCAACAAACAAAGTGGTAATACCAAAAAAATAGATACAATGTTATCTATGAGATAGATTGAAGTGTAATATAAACAAATTTATATATAAATTGAAGATAAATTTTTTGAAAATACATATTAATACAACAATAAGAAATTTGAAAGTATAAAATAATAATATAATATTGTATTTTATAAAAATAATAGAATTTACAATCAATCTATATAATTTGAAGCCAAAATCAATTCAAAACCATACAAATGTCCAAACCCTCTCTTTATGTAATGAAGAAATTTATATTATTAAATAGGATGCTTTGTGAAATAATATGTAGACTATATGATATAGAGGAGGTAGAGAGATAATATATGGATAACCAAATCTCTTTATCTACAATTTTTCCTATTGTATGTGAAAATTATTTGTCACTATATAAGTTATAGAGAAGGTGGAAGAATCATTTGCAAAAGGTCCAATGAGATGAATAAAAATGAAACAAATAATAATAATAATAATAATATGGTTTATATATAACTCCAAAATTAGAAATCTATTATACAATAGTACTATGTGTATATTATTCATAAATAATAATTTTATTATTTATATTTTATATAAATAATTAGTCCTCTATCTAATCTATGAAGCATGTGAAAGAATCTTTTAGGAAAATATCGGACAAAAATGAAGCAAATGACCATAATACAGATGCAATATGTAACCTTACCCAAATAAATAAATAAATATATATATATAAAATAAAACTAATATTATATATTTTAGTGTTATAGGAACATGCAAGAAGACATCTAAGAACAAATAAAACCTTGAGCATAAATAGTCAAACTAGACCAAACCAAAAGTTATTAATTGATATCACTATAATAATAAGTATTAATAAAATATATTTAATATAAGTTATATGTATTTATAATATGAAAATTTATTTTCTATAGTATAATTTTAGAACTTGTCATCTTTACATCACTTTAGTATAAAGGTTTCATTTGTTGTTATTTTTTAATATTTCATTAACATTAAATTAAGTCATGTATTACGGTTACTAAAAATAGTGTCGTTGTGACCAACTCTCCTATATAACCGAAAATAAAAAAACATTAGATTAAGGCATATCACATTAGATATTAGCTAAAACCAATGCATTATTATATTTTAGGGTTATAATAGTATCATTATTCATTTTTTTTTTTGTGATTAGATAATGTGTTTTTTTTATACATAGGGGACTTGGTTTCATTCAAGCAAGAGGGATTGCTCCCAACCAGCCTATACCACCTCATTATTGTTGATCTGGTGAGGGGTCATCATTTTTATGACACTTAGAGGATTTAGAATAGACTACTACCTTTGCCACATGCATGCCCCCAAGATTTGAACCTAGGTCTCTTCTTGGTAAATATTTGGCTAGATAAATACTACCAATCCACATAGCCCTTGGTAATGTGATTAGACAATGCTGATAAAATGTAAAATATACAATATACTATTGGTGCAGTGTAAAAAATTCATATCACACTTTAATAATAATAATTAATAAAATATAAAATTTCAATATTAAATATATGAGAAAAAAAAAATTAAATATAATTTTTATATAAAAATTAATATAATATTTTAATAAACAAAACAATTTAAAAAATAAAAAACACTAAACATTTAAATATCATTATTAAAATTAATAAATTACAATATAAAAATAATTTATAAAATAAAATTTCAAATAATTATAAAAACAAAATTAAATTTTTTTATAGATAATTACTTTATTTAAATTGTTATTTAGGAGAATATATTGATAGGATGTATTGAACTATGTCATAGTTTTCTAGGGTGTTTATGAGTTGATTTTAAACTTTTGATCTTAAGGGTTAATGTATAAATTTATAGCCTATTAATTTATTTTTTGATTATATATAGAAGGGATTTAGAAAGGGTTCCTAAAATTTTTACAATAGGAGAAGTGCTACAAAACTTGGCCTAAGACCAACAATACTAGGACAAAAAAAACTATAAAGCACTACAATTGTCCATCCATCACCAAGTGAACCAGCTACAACTTGATACAAAAAATAAAATTAGAATAGTGTTGGTGAGCCCCCTAGCCAACCAACACTCCCACCTGGCTATGCACAAAACCTTTCTTCATAAATAGTAAAATATTGCAGAGCATCAAGAAGCATGCATCACTAAATCCAATTGAAGAAGACCTTCAAGAAAATTATCTCTTCAAACAAACGGATCATTGAGACTTATACCCAGATTTACCAGTGTGACAGTTTCCTTCTTTGAAGATATGCTTTATTTCCCTATCCTCTCTAGCCTGAAGAATCCACCTAGATTCCATAATCATAGCCTCAATATTCCAATTGATGATTGAATCACTATTGACCAAGTTTATAATATTAATTGAGTCTCCTTCAATGCAAAATTTTTGGTACCCCATATTCTCCACAAGTAGGAGATCTTGGTAAAGGGCTCTAGCCTCTACAACATGGCAAGTATAGATATCTAAGAATTTGGCATACACCAAAAGAATCCCATCTCTATCATTCCTAAGCACCCCACCAGCACCAATATTATTGGGATTACCCTTTGAAGATTTATCAAAGTTTAGTTTAACCCAACCTAGAGAAGGAGGTTCCCACCTCACAAGGGCTTGGGGATTAGGACCAAGAAGACTAGAAATCCTATTGCTCTATTGAAAGCCAATTTTCCTTTTGAGCTCAGCCTCCTCAAATTTGCCCTCCTCCAAAACTAGAGAGAACACATTCCCCAGTGTGGAAGCCAATATTATAGCACAAATAGAGATGGGATATCTTTGGAAGTTTTTAAAAATTCTACTATTCTTCTCCTTCCACACTCACCAGAAAATATGCGGCAAAAAAAGGTTCTAAAAATATTTTAACCCTAGAGAGTATAAAGGAGATGACCATTGAGTGCAATCATCAACAAATGAACTCGACACCACCCAAATTAGTCTTTAAAAGTTAAAAATAGAGTTAAGAATTTCCATAGAGAATGAGAATTGAAATAATAGATGGATTTTATATTCCTCATTAACATAATAGAGGTAACATTTGTTCAACATTGACCAACCTCTTTTTTAAAGATTTTTAATGGTCAAAATATTATTCTGAGTTGCCAACCAGAAAAAGATATTCACCTTTGGTGTTAGACCCTTAAGCTAAAATTTCAAAGGTGGGACCCACAAAGGAAACTTGATAGCCAGTAGATTGTATGTGGACTTGATTGAAAATGATCTGTTATTTTCCATTACCTAGAAGATATCATCCTCTTCATTTCTTTTTTTAGTGACCTGAAACATCAACTTATTAGCAATTAGAATCCAAGCTTCAAGTTCAGCATTGTAGAGAATAGATTGGTCTAATGATTTCTAAACCTTCAGCCCATTGAATGCCTTGATAAATTCAACCACCTTAGACCCAAAGACTAATTTGGTCATAGGCTCCAAACATGCTATATTTAGAATCTACATAAGGGGTTGGTCCGTCAACCAAATATCTTTCTAGAAATCAATCTTGAGTCTAATAGCCTATTTATTTATAAGTAAAAGGTTAGTTAATAATTATATATTAAAAGTAATATTTAATTTATATATATATTATGGAGCGACGTCAAAGGAGGAGCAGGATCTTGGAAGTGGCATTAGAGGGTTTCTATGAAAAAAATCTAAGTAGCAGTGTCAAAGGGTTTCTATGAAAAAAATATTAGTAGAGATGTCAAAGGGTTTTGCGAAAAAAAATTGAGTAGTGGCATCAAAGGGTTTTACAAAAAAATCTAAGCAATAGCGTCAGAGGGATTCTAAAAAAAATAAAATGACTAGTGACATCAGAGGATTTTATGGAAAAAATTTGAGCATTGGCAGCACAAGGTTTTTGTGCAAAAAGTATGAGTAGTGACATCAAAGGATTTTATTAAATAAAAAAAAAACAATTACGGTGCATAGTTGCTACTATGGAGCGACATTAGAGGAGTAGGATCTATGCAGTGACATCAATGTTGAAAATGATCTCTAGTAGGAAGGAGCTGACCAACATTATGCATAAGCGCGAATCATCGCAAATTGGCTATATTTAGGATTTTCAAAATTTTAAATTTGCTAATTTTGGGACCTTTCACTAGGGCCCATTCGCCCAAAATTTCTGGGGTGGAATTTTTTTGGGGTCGATTCACCCGATGGTGATAATAATTATCCTATTTTTATTTTAATTCGCCAACCACTTTCACCCAATTCCATGGACAATTCACCTTCAAATTATAAATAATTTTGTTTTTCCCGCCCAATTCGCCACATATACTACCCATATAAATACTGAAGGGGGTACCGATAAACATACATCTAAAACACTCTAACTCAAAAATAGCTCTGAAGCAACGAAAAACCTATTGTCAGTCGACATATTTATCGATTGGTTGTAGGGGATTATCAATCGAAAGACATCGATCGGTTCCACAAACTTGACAAGGTTGTAGAGGAGTGCTTCTCAACATAAACCGATCTGTTGTAGAGGTGTGTCAATCGACATATGTCGATCGGTTGTAGAAACCTGAAAAGGTGAATCGGTTTTAGAGGATAGCTTCTCGACATAAATCGATCTATTGTAGAGGAGTGTCAGTCGAGCATATGTCGATCGATTGCAGAAACCTAGGTAAATCAATTTTAGAGGATAGCCTCTCGACATAAATTGATCGGTTGTAGAGGAGTGTCAATCGACATATGTCGATCGGTTGTAGAAACCTGAATAGGTGAATCAGTTTCAGAGAACAACCTCTTGACATAAACCGATCGGTTGTAGAGGAGTGTCAATCAACATAAGTTGATCGATTGTAGAGGAGTATCAATCGATATAAGTCGATCGATTATAGAGGAGTGTCAATCAACATAAGCTGATCAGTTGTAGAGGAGTGTCAATCAGCATAAGTCAATCAATTGTAAATAGGACTATCATATTTGAAGAATTATCAATCGATAATTATTGATCGATTATAGATATTTTGATAGTGATGATCTATTGTAGAGGACTACCCCTCGACACATACCGATTGGTTGCAATGGATTATCGATCATCAAAAATTGATCGATTGTAGATATTTTGATAGTGTGATGATCTATTGTAGAGGATAATCTATTACAGAGTATTATCAATCGATCGTGATCGATCGGTTGCAGTAACATTAAAGTGACTATCGATGATAGAAAGTTGTGATGATTATGACAATAGGTAAATTGAAAGCTTCCAAAAATCAATGTGCTTGTTTTGTTTTGGATAATCTCTAGCAATAAATTTGACTTAATGCCTACTTGTTGTTGTAGCCTTGTTACTTCTTTTTTAACCTTTGTTAGTTTCTTTAGAATTTCTAGGTAGAGTATTCTTCTTCCACAATTTTGTTGTCCAAAGCTCTTTTTCTTCAATTTCATAGGCAGCGTAGATGCACTATCTACAACTATGGTAGACAAGTATCCATGTCATCTTGTTGTGTGTTAGGAGCATTTTTGTTGTTAGAGATTGCTTCTTGTCTGTTAGAGTATGTTTTCTTAGCATTGTTTTGATTTGTTGTTGTTCTCTGAGCACGCAGGAAGAGGTCATTCTAGAGGGTAGCGTAGGTTCATCTGAAGACTCATAGATTCTTTATGGAATTATAGTTTAACCTTGGTTACTTAGAAATGCAAATTATTATTGAGGGAAGTATACGATTTTCCTTCAATTTCATATTCATTTCCTAACATCTAAAGGTTTTTCTTTACAGGTACAATGTCACCTACTGAATATGGAAAGAATGGAGGCCAATATTCTAGTAAAAAGATAATTCTAAAATATTTTACACAAATATCAAAATGCAGTGAGGCATCCACATCTGCACAACATGAAGGTACAAACACCTTTTACCATCAAATCATTACTTTTTCTATATATTATTCTTAAATATAAAGCCTTTCTTTATTAATAGATAAATGGTTGTCTACTTATCTACCTCTTTTTAAATGCTTTGTAAAACTATATTATATTAATTCTTTAAAATAGTGCCTTTTTACATCCAAAAATGATATAGAACACCAAACATTGAATGCAGTAAACACTATCGACCCTGATATGCATCCACTTGAAGATATTCCAAGGGATGAGATGGGACCACATGATAATTTTCCTAATAATGACATTCAACAACCACTTCACGAGATACCTAATACAGACACATCAACCAAAAAGAAAATGATAGTACAATTAAAATGCAGACCTCTGGGGAATCTTCTAGTCAAAAATCTAAATGTCAAAAGACAAGTGAATGGACTATTGGAAGGGATTTTAAAAATGAATGGGTATGGTTATACCCCTTTATTGAGTGATATGAGATAGAGAAAATGTGTAGATGCATTATTTGTAGTTGGAAACTAGGAAAGGATCATTTGTTGCAAAATAAGAAAGACACAATAGAAAAACACTATGGGAAAGTTTATATCAAAGAAATACAAAGTGATGGAACAATTAAGAAATCTCATAGGTGGAAGGATGCATCGGAATGTGTGCATGTCAGATATGCACTTGAATACAAAAAGTAATGAAACACCAACAAACTCTCATTGAGAAGGGTGGAACAATCCAGGCCCAATTTCAAAAAATTAATAAGACCGTATTAGCCTCAAAACATTTGCAGTTTGTTGTTGTATACAATATTCTAAAAAAGGGTCGACCCATGTCTGATTTTGTTGATTATAAGCAACTATTTCAACTAGCCGATGTACAAAACCTTACCAGTTCCCATTGGTCAGATCGAAGTGGTTGGGAAATGGTAAAATGTCTATCACTGGTTGAGAAGGAGGACCTAAGAGAGAATGTAAAACAAGCCAAATTTATTTCACTTTCCATTGATGAGGTAACGATTGTTGACAACACATCTTGGATTTGCATACATGTTTACACATTCCAAAATCATTTGAGACAACCTCATTTACTAGCACTACATAAGATGATGGAAAATTGTAATGCGAAAAATATTTACAATGTTGTTGTAACCAGTTTAAAGGATATTTCTAGAATGGATGAAAAAGAAATTGCCACAAAGTTAATTTGTGTTGGAGTTGATGGTGCAGCTACAATGCAAGGACAAAGGAATGGTCTTTGTGTTAGACTTTAGACATCAATTACCCCATATTTGATTCCCATTCATTGCATGGCTCATCGAATGAATCTTGCATACAAAATTGTGAGCACATTTGAAAATGTAGCCAGAGTGGAAGATCTCATCCATGAAATACACTCTTACTTTTCATGCAGTCCAAAAAGGTTTGCAGAGTTTCAATAGTTTTCTCTAGGTGTAACTGAAGGCAGAAAATTGTTAAAAGATGTGGACACCAGGTGGATTTCATTGTTTCTTCCTACAAAAAGGATTTTTTCAGAATATCAATCCTTAGTGGGGTTTATGTATGCACATCGTAGGGATGTTGACAAGGCAAAATATTTGCTATTTTATATGACTGACTTGGAAACTCTTCTCACATTATGTGGTATTCTTCCATTGTTGCAAGAAATGAATTCTTTGATTAAACTCACATAGGAAAGAGCAATTTATATTATCAATTTCATCAAGATGAGAAAACAAATATGTATGCTTATTGATAAGATTTACTTATCCGAAGAAAATTTTAAGGATCCTTTGTTTGATAGTTGGAATATGTTAGTTCAAGTCAATGATCCTAACAACTTTTTAAAGTTCAACATCAATGATAATATTTGTATTGCTATCCATGGAAAGATGATTCCTTTATATCATTATGAAAAGTGGTTAGATACACTTACAGATGATGTTGAACAAGTGCCCATAACACATTGTGGATTTGATGAGGTTTTGGATAGTACTAAGAATAAATTGAAAAGAATTGCAAAAACATTAACAAGGGAAATAAGAGATCATTTTCATAGAGATGAGTTGCTTGAGGCCATGGTTGTTGTTAATCCCATGTTCTGGAATCCTTGTCTTGACCATAGTAGTAAAAGTGAGTTGTTTATAAAATATATGGGCACTCTTATGACACATTTCTCTAAATGTGTGGAAGTAAATGGCATTCAAATCAATGGTATTCTAAACAAAGAACTTTTGAGACAACAATCAACCAATTTTGGAATAACAATGGTTAATCAAATTGCACATTTCAAAAACCCACATGAGACTGGTTCCATCACGTGTTTGTGGCAAAAATTGTATCCAAGTAGTGTCTTACAAGAAACTATGAGTGAATACTTTATTTTATATGAATTATGTCAGACAATGATTTTGGGATCTATTGAAGATGAAAGGGTTTTCAGTGCACTATATTTTGTTAAATCTAAAGTTCGTAACAGGTTGGACAAAAATTTGGAAAATTGTTTGAGAATGTATGTGTCATCGTACGAGTTGGATAAGTTTCCCTATGATAGAGCTTTGACATATTGGAAGTCCCTAGCGGATAGAAGAGGTCTCACTAATATTATTGATAATGAGGATAATGAGTCAGCTTATAGTGATGAGATTATGGAAATATAAAATTCACAAAGGATTCCTGGTTCTTTTGGAGAAGTCGACAAGACTCTGTTTCAGCTTCCAACAATGTAAAATTTCAATGAGTTAAACAAATTCATATAATCAATGATTTTTCAGATTTGATATCATTTGTAAAATTTCAATGATTTAAAAAATTCATATAATCAATGATTTTTCATATTTGATATCATTTGTAAAATTACAATGATTTAAAAAAATCTATAATCAATGATTTCCCGTATTTGCTTTTTAATGTTATTGACTATCTATGTTGACAAAATTTTATGATTTATGCTTTAGCTTTGAGTAAACTAGAAATTTTAAAACCATGCATGCATACATAATTAGTAAATATTTCTTTTACAAAGTGTTGTATGTAGTCTAGAATAGTAGAAAGCACAATGCAAATAGCATAAATCTCAAGTTACGAAAACAACAATACAATATAAATGGAAATAGCATGAAATCCAAGTTATGGAAATAGCACAAGATAACTCTCATTATTATATCATAGCTTTGTTATTGAATTAACTGTCTATGTTGACAAAATATTATGATTTATGCTTTGACTTTGAATAAACTAAAAATTTTAAAACCATGCATGTATGTATCATTAGTAAATATTTATTTTAAAAGGTGTTGTATGTACTCTAGAAGGCAAAATGCAAATAGCATATTACTCTAGATATGGAAATATAAAAACAATATAGCATAATACACAAGACAATACTCATTTTTATATCATAACAAGATTGAATTTGAATAAAATAAAAATTTAAACCCATGCATAGATATATCCTTCATAAACTCAAGCATAATTGAAACAACATAATACTCAAGTGATGAAAATAACACACAAATATAAATGTAAATAGTATAATACTCAAGTAATAACAACAAATGTCTTGTTTTCAAATGAAAACATATCATAAAATTATCTTTTTGATAAAATCAAATTTTTAAAAGCAATAACACAACCAGGTTGTCCTTTTCATTCCTTAGATGGGGGGCTAGAGGTAGTTTCAACTTATTTTCCCTTTTCCATTGCTTCCACATTCTACAGTTCAAGGGGTCCTCCCTCGGGCTAGTTATCAATCCTCTCCATTGCTCCAGAACTGACAAGGATGTTCTCTACACTTTTCAAGCCTTCGAGCAAGGTGTTTTCCTCTTTCCCAACATCTTCGAATATTGGTGCAAGAACTTCTTTACCCTTCTCCTTAAGCAAAACATCAAGATCCAATCCATTTCGGATAATGATCTTCCTAAAAGCGTTGTTTTGTCGAACTACTTCCTAAGCTCTTTTTTCATTGCCATAGAAGCCATTAAGAAATCCTTTGCCATCTGGAGATAGTCTTGCAGGTTTTGAACCTGCTTCCTCAGATTATCAAACTTTACCTACAAAAGGAAAAACAAGAAGTAGTCAACAGACATTTACATTTTAAAAAAGAGAACAAAAAACTTTAGAACACATTAGTCTAACCTCGACAACATTCCTTGTAGCTACAACAACAACAACCATTTTCTTATCACATGCCCATTCATTAAAATAAGCTTGGGCTTCAACATTTAAGTTCTCCAATATGTTCAACATAATGCCTAAAATTTCATCATTATAAGATGTTGTAACCTTCACCATGCTAGATTTAGCTTGATGTAGTAGAGCATCAAGCTTTTTCAGTTCATTTTCAACTAAAGAAAAATAGTTTTCTCTTTTAAATTTTTTGAATCGGGCATTTATTTCCTTTATCAAAACTTTGGCCCGATACTCCCATTGTTTCATTTATTTTACATCTGGAATTAAAGAATATTTAATGGTTGCTTGAACATTGTCAGAAACTAATTCATTTTTAAAAAATTTTACTTTTTCATCCTCTAGTAGAGGATGAGCTTGAGGGGTGCCAGTTTCCTTAGGAGGAGATGGACTTGAACATTCTGCTCCTACTTCATTTTGAGGATCTCGAAGCAGATATATTACTTGAAAAATAGTGGGTATGTTGCCTTGTAAAAATAAATCCTGATCAAGTGGAGGATTATCTAACCCAACACCAGAAGCTTCCTATACACCTGTAAAATTACCAAAAGATATATTTTTGAATCCTGAAAATTGCTTGGATGTTGTTCCCTATGGCCTAGATGGAAGAAAATGTTTTCCACCCTGGAACCATTGTTGACCTCGCATTTGAGGTTGGCGTGGTGGAGGAGGGGGTGACATCGACTGTTGTCTTCCTTGATGAAATTGTTGTGGAACTACTTAAAAAATCAAAATAAAATTTGGTTACAAAATTTGTGAAGGTAGACTGTAAAATTTACTATTAATTTATAACACTTATCGGTCGAAGATGAGACCTCTTGCATAACCATAACTGCAAATGGAATGTTGGTGTATTGTACATCTGAAAACACATTATAAAAATTAATAAAAACATAGTAAAATTTGGTAACAAATTTTGTGAAGGTAGACTATAAAACTTACTTGCCGAAGATGAGACCTCTTGCGCAACTACGCTAGTTGGTAGTGGACGTGCAGGTGGAGGTTGTCGAGGATTAGGAGAATTAGATCTTACATGTTTCCTAGATCTTCTTCTTAGTGGTGGTGTTGTTTCCTCCGTAGGTGTTTCAGAGTCTCTTGATTCCTCTAGATTATAACCTCTGAAAGCAACATCCCGCTTTGAAGAGGAAGAGGATGCCCTTTTCTATATTTTGTATAAATTGTTAAAATTATAAAAATGACAAACATATTGAATATAAAAAATTATTAGTTTCATATTAAGTAAAAATTACCTACACCTATTGTACTGTCATGGTTGTAGTGGCTAGGTCTAGGTGCCAAGAAGTCGGTACTACAGTATTCTATAAATTATAATATGATTCATAAAAAACCAAGAATGTAGTTGCATGTGCTGAGTGTTGGAGATGGAGAAGCATGGGTTTTCACGTTTTGGATATCCATTCTGATGCGATGCGAGACATAGGTGGACCAGTCGAATTGTTGGTGTGCAATACAACGAACCAAATATGCCAATGCCCACATCAAAATTTCTATCGGTCTTCCTTGTAGAATGAGTCTGGCTAGGAAGAATTCATAACATGCTCAAAGAAACTTGTTCTGAATACCTGGTACAGTCAAACCCCTTCTAGACTTGGTAGCGGTAACTGCAAAAAACAAATCAATAATTGTAAAACCCTAGACTTTAAATTCAATTAAATATAAAAATATGCAGTTATACCTTGAAAATATTCTGACTGGACATTGAAGGTGGTCTCCAGGTAGAGTTTATCATCATCAGTTAAAGTGAATTTTGATGTGATAGGATCACAACCGATGTGAGGCAATCCTATCAATCTGGAGACGTCTGAGGCTATGAAAGAAAATCTGACATTTTTATTGTCAATGACAACATTTACCATGGCTCGAATCAATGTCGTAACCTACAATTATCCTCTCTAATAGTTTTATATCTATGTCAAACTGTAACATCAAAACTAGACCCTGAAGACTAGAGTCTTGGACCCATGACATGTCGTAACCCAATGTTGTTAAAATTTTAGAAATTAGGGGGCAAACAAGGTTTTTGAAATTAATTTTTGATATTGTAGGGGTGGAAGGGGATGCCATTGGTTTATTTTATAGGGTACGAGGGACTATGGATCAGGAGGTAGGGTGGAAGGTATTAGAAATTTGATGGAAAACATTAAAAAAGGGTTAAAATAGAAGGTGTGTGATGAAAACTACATTAGAAAAGGTAAAAAAATGATTATTTATACCTTTATATAGACTTTTTGAATGAAACCATCAAATAAATAATTGACACATGGCATCTACATGCAATAATTTAATGCATGGTTGACACGTGGTACAGATGCAATGCATCATCAATGCAACTAATCAACATAGGATCATCATTGCTGCATCTCGATCGACATTGCTACATTCGATTGATATTGTTGCATCCGATCGACATTGTTGCATCCGATCGACATTGTTACATTTGATCAACATTGTTGCATCTGATCAACATTGCTACATTTTATCAGCATTTCTGCAAGGCATCAGTATTGTTACAATGCATCGGTATGGTTGCATCACATTAGCATTGTTGTAATACATTGGCATTGTTGCAACACATTAACATTTCTGCAACTGATCGACATAGACCGATTGACATTTTTCGACCATCATGTCTGCAACTGAATGGTTCAAATCGATTGACATAGATTTTTCCTATCGATATTGTTCTATAGGCATAGTCTAATCGACATAGCTTTTTCCTATCGGTATAAAGCCTTTGATTTTGTTGTACAGGTCTAGAATTTGGCAACCGATAGGCATAGCCCCCAACATAGAAAATTCACCACAATTTGAAATTTTTTGGTGAAATATGAATGCAATTCACCATTTCTCCTTGGACACGATTCACCAGGATTTCAAAATTTATTCGCCAAGATTTTATAAATAGATTTCGGGGTCGACCCCTTATGCATAACCCTAGAGCTGATAGAAGGGAATTTTTAGGTGAGCAAGAAGGAGCTAATGGGAGAGAAGGAGCAAGTGATTGAGTAGCAACTAGAGGATTAGATTCAAGTTTTGAAAGGTGTTCTATTGTAGGGTGTTGTTCAATATTAGAGAGCAGAGACTCACGAGGTGGATTCTACGATATTTTTGGGTGCTACATACTCACATGGAATTAAAACAAGTGCTAGTGATGAAGTTCCCTTAATGATACTAGATTTAGATAAATCAGGTGGCTCTCGTTGGATGGGACATCGTTGGAGAATATTTTTCTAAGGTGACTATAAATTTTTGTAAACCTAACATGATGAAAATGTTATCTAATCTCACCCATAAAGTTCATGTAATTCATATTCATGATAAGCTCACAAATATTGCTAAGTAAGAGGGTTCTTGGAATCTGGTAGGTAAATTATAGGGAAGTAGACCCAATCTAGATTCCATTAGACACTAGGCTTTGGAAACATGGAAGCCATTGGGGTCCTTGGATAAAGTAGTTGTTTCAAAAGGTTTTTCATTGTAAATTTGAACTGTGAAAATGACTGAAAATAAATCTTGAGCAAGGGTCCCTAGTTCTATGGGAAAATAGGCATGTTTATTTACAAATGAGGTCATGATTTCAACCCCGATACCCAAAAGGTGAATCAGGTTCCTCTTTGGGTATGGAATTCTGGTATTCCTCTCCATAGCTAGTAGGAAGACAACTTGAGAGGGATAGCTAAAGGCATTGGTGAACTCATTCAAATTGACCCATAGACTAGAGTGAAATCTATAATGGTCATTGCAAAGTTGTGTATTATGACAAATATGGAGGCTAATATTAAGCTTTTTTTGAAGGCCTACATGGACTCAACCTATTGAATATGAAAATAGATCCATTTGATGTTATGATTTCAGTAAAACTAGTCATTTATATTCAAAAATCTCTAAGATCCTTAACAACAAGCATAAAGTTTGGTGGGAGGAAGCTATTGAAGGCCATCCTGAGTAGACTAAGCTTGAAGGTTTGGGTCTTAAGGAAGTGGTGCACAACTCTTCAAAACCTCAAATTTAGATGATGTCTGGTAAAGAAGTGGTGTTTGAAACTCCAAATACTAAAATTATTTCACTAAAGGACACAAAAAAAACATGTTTAACCCAAGAAGAACCCACATTGATGGAGATTATGGAAATGGGTATAAGCTCTTCTCAAAATTTGGAGGTCAATGAACATATTTACGTTAGTTTTTATAGATCCATTTTAGGACCTTCTGGTCCATTTGTTATGTTAAGAAAATTATATTACTACTTGGGCTATGACTCTAGATTACAAAAAAATGTAACACTGGAAAAACAAATTACACAACCTCTTTCTCCAGTTGAGGAATTAGCCCAATATCTGACTCTCAGGTTCCCTCAAAAAATTAGAATCCACAAAAAAGGGGTTGTTGTTGGAATGGAGTGCAAGGTGGATCAACCTTCCAACAAAGCACATTAGTCCAAAGATACAGAGATAGATGTGGTGGATGGATCTCAAAGCTTGTTAAAAGTTGAAAATGTCAAAGAAATAGAGGGAAAACAACTCAAGATGAAAATATTTTTTCATAACTCCCAAGGGAATGGAGGTAAAAAATTTCACAAAATCCATAAATGAGATTCCTATCATGGAACATTAGAGGTCTGAATGGGACCTAAAAAAAATGATTTTGTCTTCTTTTATAAAGAAGGTTTGCTCAAATATAATGATTCTGCAAGAGACAAATATGGATAGATGTAAGGTAGATGAGGTAAGAAAGGTTGTCTGGAAGGAGGTTGACTTTGCAACCATTTTGATACAAGGAGTCTCTAGCGGTAACAAATAGAATTATTAAATTCATTGGGTTAGTCCTTTTGGTAATAGATATAATTATTAACATATTTTGTTGTAAGTTTTCGAGTTGAAAATGAATTTTGACCAATATTTATGCCCCTAAATTCATAACAAATAGAAACTATCTTTGGTCCATGCTTAGTTTAATGAGGTAAGATTTTAAGAATGAGGCTTGGATTCTGGTAGGAGACTTTAACTCTCCTTATACCAGTTATACAAGAAAGGGGGATACAACAATATTGATAAGTATAGAATAATTTTCTACTTTTTTCAATAATAAGGAGCTCATGGACTTAGAATCGAAAGGTTCCAAATATACATGGAGTAACATATGTCTATCGACCTATCATATAGAAATTACATTAGATAGATTTTTTTTATTTCCAAAGAGGTTATTCCTCTGTTTGGTGACTCTTATCTCAACTCTTTGCCCAAGATTGTGTTTTATAATAACCCCCTTCTCTTTTATAATAATTCTAATACTCATTTATTCCCAAGATCCTTCATATTTGAAGCCATGTGGCTCTCTCATCTAGAGTTGAAGGTAAGTATTAAGAAATGGTGGAACATCAGATTCTCTAACCCATCTAGTAATTAGATATTTGCTAAGCTGATACTGATAAAAAAAATCCAAAATATTAGAACAAATTGATCTTTGGGGACATCTAGATTAAGAAAAAGGATCGCAAATCCCAGTTACAAGCTATTCAATATTCATTGGAAGTGGACGCCCTCTCATAGAATAAAATATTGGAGGAGAGAAATATCTTTTCTGAGCTTCATAATGTTTTGAGCAGTGAGGAGGTTTTTTGTTGATAAAATTATAGAGCTCTTTGGCTTAAACATGGAGATAGAAACACAAAAAAAATCATTTCTCAACTCTTCACCATAGAATCCATAACTAGATCACGGAGATTTGTAAACTGGATGGTTCTAATACAAGAGATATACATGAAATTAGGGCAAAGGTTTTCTCCTTCTTCCAATATCTCTTCTATGATATGAGTGTGAGAAGTTCTTTTGTGGAAGAAAAAATCCTTAAGAATATTCTTCACCCGGTGGTGGAAGAAATGAATGATAATATTTATAGTTTTCTTAATGATGATGAAATTCAGAAATCACTCTTTTCCATGGAAGGACTGAAGACCCCTAGCATGGATGGCTTCCCCCTAGTATTTTTACAAAGGTTATAGCATATATTCGATAGGGATATCGGTGAAGCTCTGCATGAACTTCAATCCACTAGAGTTTTTTCCTAGGATTTTAAATACCATTTTCTTGGCTCTAATTCCAAAATCAATAGGTGCCATTGAGTTCAAATATTTCCATCCCATTAGCGTCTGTAATACTATCTTCAAAATTTTCACTAAAGCTTTGGATAATAGGGTTAAACCTCTTTGTCTCATCTAATTTATTTTTCTCAAGGTGGTTTTTATTTTGGTTCATTAAATCTTGGATGGAGTTATTTTAATTCATGAACTCATACATTTAGTTGATAAAAAGTGGTCAAGTGGGAGTTTTTCTACAACTGGACATGAACAAGGCCTATGATAGGGTCTCATGGGACTTTCTCCTTAAGGTCCTCCAAAATTTTGACTTTAATAGGACATGGATATTTATTATCAAAACTTACATTTCATCGGCCTTATTTTTAGTGCTTATCAATGGCTCCTTTGTTGGGTAATTTTATAGTTGTCATAGTATTCTTCAAGGAAACCCACTCTCCCTTTATTTATTTATTCTCATGGTATAAATATTGGATAGGTCCTTTAAGACCTACTCCTTTATGGTTGGTATCAAGTTGACCATGGCCCAAGAAATAAAATAAATCCCCATTTGGTATGAAGAGGCAGTGGGGCAGAAGGTTAATTTTTTGAAGAGTAAAATCTTCTTCTTGAATTTCTTGATTCTCAAGTGAAGAAGAATAACAACAGAGCTAGGCTATGAGATAGTGGAGTTTCCATTAACTTATCTTGGGCTTCCTATTTTTAAATGGAGGTGCATGGAATATTTATGGGATCTGGTGGTGGAAAGGGTGCAACACAAACTTTCCAGTTAGAAAGGACCTCTGTTAAGCCAAGTAGGTAAGGTTATTTTGGTGAAATATACACTTTAGAGTATACCAATTTACTTTATGTCCTTGTTCAAGATGCTAGGTAAAGCTGTAAAATATCATTTAAAAGTCCTTGTGGTCTAGGTCAAAGGAGAAGAAGAGATTCCACTTCATAGCATGGGATCAGATCTATAGAAAAAGGGAGTTTTTAGGCTTAGGCCTAACAAGAATGGACCAAATTAATAAATCTCTAGTTACTAAACAATATTGGTGCCTGATAAAAAATAAACAGGTAGATTGGGTTATATTATAAAACAAAAATATCTAAATTATGGGGGTACTTGCTATTAGATGATGTCCCAAAATCTGGATTAGCCTTATAGCCTATTTTTTGTAATTATAGGAGCAACATTATAAAGAGCGAAAGATGAAATGTGGGTAATGACAATTTAATTAATTTTTGGTTAGATCCTTGGTTGATGGACCAACTATTCACTTCAATCCTAGAATTAGCAATGGTTGAAGACTTCTACAGATGTACCTTTGGTTATAAGGTTGAATTTTATATCAAAATTGTAAATCATGAGAAGATATGGAGAATTTTATTTAATCTTAACTTATCTCTGGTTGATAAAATGGCCCTTAAGAAGATATTGAACCTCCTGAAGTTCCAAGTCATCAGATATATTGATGAAGTTAATTATTTTGTTTTTAGAATATGAAATGTTCAAGAGTATTTTTTGTCAAATTGACATATTTTCTCCTAGAAGACCATGGCCCCCGTTGGTTCTTGTGCATATTGGTTTGGCATAAGGGATTAACCCCTAAGGTATATGTTTTTATATGGATTGCTATATAGAATATATTCTTGACCATAGATAATCTATAATCGTGAGGTATGATTATTCTGAACCAGTGTTACCTCTATGGCTTGGATGTTGAATCAGTACAAGATATATTTATTTTTTTTCCATTCTCTAAGGATGTTTTCTCCTTCTTTTTCAATTTGGTTGGTGTCTATTGGGTATACCCCTTTCAAATGTCTAATATTTTATACCAATGGGATCCTCCCTTATTTTCTCCTCAAATTTGTATGTTTTGGAGATTTAGATTGGCTCAAATCATGTGGTGTATCTAGAAGGAAATAAATTTGAAGGCTTTTAAAAATGAAGCTAATTCAGCCCTCTTTATCTGTGTCAAGAGCATTGTGGCAATAGTGGATAACATATTTGCCATCTCTTTGGACTTAGGTTCCTCTTTTGGGGAATTAGATCTAGAGCATGCTCTAGGGTCTAATTTTTTTTCAAGGTCTACTACCCATTTAAATTTGAGTGGGAGAAGACACATTTCTTTGGAACCACCCCTATAAGTTGGATTAAACTCAATTTTTATGGGGCCTCCAAGGGTAACCTAGTAGCTGCGGGTGGTTTAATTTAGAACAATATCAATGAACTTCTTCTTGCCTTTGCTGAGAAGTTGGTACCTCAATCAAGTCATTTTGTTGAAGCTCATGCTCTCTTCCAAGGGATTTCTCTATTGAGTGGCTTCAAGCAGAGTAAGGTCATCATTGAGGGTGATTCCCTTAATATCATCAATCTAGTGAAAGGTTCTCAAAATCCTAGTCCTTTTATCACTAATATGATTTTTGAGGCAAAAATAATCCTTCAAGCCTTTGAGGATGTGGTTGTCAAGCACGTGTACAAGGAAGGTAATAAATTTACTGATTTCCTAGAAAATTTGAGGTTGAGCCAAGATGGTCTAACTATTTGGAGAGATTATTTTCCACTAGGTATCAATGATTTAGAGACTAGAGGTATATTTGTTGAGATGGGGATAGGTGGGTCATATTTTGGAGGGCCTCAATAAGGATAACCCATACATCAACGAATCGTAATGGTCAGGGTCCTATTTTTTGATGGGTATTTCTATGTTTTTTTTTTTTTTTTTTGGTTGTTATCTATGCATGGATGCCCTTGT
Organism: Wollemia nobilis; assembly: GCA_028583015.1. NCBI lineage: Eukaryota > Viridiplantae > Streptophyta > Pinopsida > Araucariales > Araucariaceae > Wollemia > Wollemia nobilis. The sequence goes on from JAQPPZ010016874.1 coordinate 9,401,664, forward strand.
GTGGGTTGATCTGTATGGGTTATTGGGGCTAGTTGTAGATCGTTTGGTATTCCATTTGTTTGTATATTTTTTTTTGTGTCCACCCTAGTTATGGTTGTGTTGGTTTCCCTTGTGTGGAATCTAGATGCTGGTCTTGTTTAGCTTGCTAACATGGCTCTCCTTAATAGGGTTTTAGTTGTTCCTTTTGTAATAAGGTTCGAAGATCCTTTTTATTTCAACTAATCAATATAAATATATAATATTTATAATGTTTTGATAAATAACATATATAAAATGTTTAAATTTTTTAAATAAATAGGGTAATGGGTTGTATAACATGTTTTAGTAACTTTTTGGATATATATATACTAGGTAAACAACCTCTTCATATAAAAGTCTCTTGACACTAAAATTTATCTCTACCACTATGTTGCAACATCTCATGTTGTAAGGACCCTATGTGTTCTTCTAAAACTATTAGTCTATCATGATATGGGTTAGCCATGGTATCAACTAATAGATACAAGTTAATATCACTTATTTTAACTTTTTTTCCTTTGTGTTATGGGTTTGCCATTACATGATTCAATATTTCCTAACCAAAATGCACTTAGTTTTTTAATTCTCATCCTTGACCCTACCAAATATACTAATTTGGATTTTAAATTCTTAGACCACAAAATAAAAAATAAACATATTAGGATAGACATACTTGAGTTTCCATGTACTTATAGATATACTTGAGTTTCCACTCCTCCATGAGTCAAGTGAACTCTCAGTATAGTCTAGATCATATTTGATGACTTGTAATCCAATAGCTCTAATGATAAAATTTGCTATTTATACAATGTTGATCCATGGAATAAATCAGTTAGTTCTATTTTGTTTCTTCAAATATTGTAATGTTGTGTAGTTCTCCTCTTGGGAAATTCTAACATGGTGCCAGAGTAGGATAGATTATGCTAGTCATTCTATCTTGAAGGTAGTTTCACGAACCAGTTATTAATCTCTTATCTTTTGTTTTTTTAAAGAAAGAAAATAGGTCTTTCATATATTTTGTAGATTGCTTATTTTAAATCTGCAATTTTATTGAGAAATTTTTTTATGGTAATATCTAAATAGTTTAACTAGTTTTTTTTACCATATTATGCAAATATTCTCTTCAATTGTTTTCAAAAATATACAAATTGTTGCTCCTTCTTTACAAAAATTTATATATACTTTTTTATTTTCCTCCTTGTATGCCTATTTCTATGTTCCGATATTCTCTATCAATATTGATGAACGTACCTTGATTTTTCTCATTAAAAGACATTACTACGTATCATCTATAAACGAATGCAACTCCGCGTATCATCCTAAGTAGAGATCGTAATAATAGGCATATCCTTTAGGTGAGGAATAATCAATTTTTTTTAATCAGGTATTTTTGAGATCTTGAACTAAGGGAAAGTGTCGCTTATGACGTCAAATATAAACAGTGGATATTTGGTCTATTAAAAATGTCAAAGTCCATTTATTTTTTCTACAAATGTGGCATTTTGCCAATGTTTTATTGGCGCGTAGTTGGGACTACGCCTTCTAAAAATGGTTTTTTTCCCTATTAATTTTTATTATGTTCGAAGATCTTATGATTTCCCAAATCATTTAACTAAAGCTTCTTCCTTTTATTTCTTCCTTCGATGCTCTCAGAAGAACTTCGATTATATTTATAAATTCATCTACTGAAAGCTTGGAAATATTATTCTCTGAGAATTTTATATTGTCTCTGGTTTTAATGCTATTTCTTCATTTTAAGAATTATACTTTTATGATTTTTAATTGCCTAACGTCTTCTGATTTCAATATCTGAGAGAGATGTCTATGAGAATTTTGTTGCCCTCTATGATGTCTTCCAGAGAGCTCTTTGTGTCTATGCCTTTTCTGCGTTCTTTAAGCAATGTCTCTTCAGAAGACTCTCTTTGTGTGGCACCATCTATGAGACCTCCTTCCCACTCTGTGTGTGGTACCATATATGCAATTTTATTTTAGGAACGTGCCTTCTCTGCATTTTTTGGGAATTTTTCCTTCGTAACGCATCACAAAGGTAATATTTAAATTTAGAAAAAAAATATTAGTGTTGGCTCCATTTTATCTTACTTATATGCAGTGATACAAAATCCAACCATATCCTTCATGTTATTCGAAGCTCATTTTAGCATCATGCGAGCGAAAACTTCAAGTAAAAATATAAGTTATTTCTTAAGTTTGTTTTGCCTTATCATCTCCTCTCAGTGCAACAAATTTGTAGCTTTCAAACGCTTTCCAAGCTCCTTCCTCATAGACAATTACATCTCTTGTTCATTGTAGAAGCCTTGATGATTTCATCTCCTTCACTGCCTCTTTCAATTGTTCAAATAAATTACAGAGCTTAGATCTTATATTATTATTTCATTTTAAAAAATAATAAATTTTCTTTAGATCTGCTAGTTCTTTTAAAATTGTAACCTTCTAAATATCATTTATCCTTTCTTTACAGCCTACCAATTTCCCAAGAAAAGGAATAAAGGTGTAATATCATAAATAAAATATTTTTGGGGGGTTTTATAGGTGCTAATTTTTGCACCTATCATTATCATTAAGAGGTGTTGTTTTTGTGTCCTTTATTTTTGTCTCATTCCCCTTGATATAATTGTTTTTTCCTTTCTTTCAAAGCTCTTTTATTATATAGAGTTATTTTTCATAGAAAGGAATTTCTTTTATTCAATTACATAAATTATTTCTTAACATTAGGTATTTTATAAAATACATTTAATTTATACATTACAATTCTTGTAGTGAGATTAATTGTTTTAAACACTTAAAGTAAAATCCTTCTCAACTTTAAATATTTTATAAATACATTTAATTCATTAATTTGAGTTCTTATAGTGTCGATAACTTGTTTAAAACACTTTAGTTACAATATTTCTCTTCACTGGTATTTTATAAAATATTTTTTTTCTATTACTTAATTGATGTTTCTTTCTTAAATTAAAACCAAATCCATTAAATTATAATCACCTATGTACCAAGTATTGGAATCTAAATAACTTATAATTTCCCTCACGTAAGGACATGTTTTTTCAGATTTCCAATATAGAGGTCTGGTTGATTATTCTTTTAAAAGCGTATGTTCCAAGTATCAATTCTCCTTTTTACTTATATTTTCCCTCATGTAAGGGCGAGTAATTGAGAAGAAGATATATATAGGTCTGGCATAAAACTTGTTTCATTGGCCTTATAATTTTATCAAACCTCCTCATTTATTTATAGTTTCCCTCACAATAGGGCGGGTATTTTGAGGAGATTGGTATTTCTAAAAGGTTTTTTGTTCTCTTCTTTATAACATCCATTACATTCTCTAAATAATATAATTGAAGTTAAAGGAGGGAATTATTGGTTCTATTCAATTTTTCTTTGGCAAAATGAATACAATGAATACAATTGATCCACTCACCCCTCATAACTATCATACATGCAAACCTAAAATATTAGATCTCATTTCTCAAAAAGGGTTCACACACCTTCTGGAAGAGAAGCAACCTAAATTTGAAAAATAATATGAAAATTTTGTTCATAAAGGGAAGTTGTATGAAACAATGGGTATTATAAGCACTAATGTGAATGAAAGCTTATGGTTTCACATTACGGATTGTAGAACTTAAGAGAAATAGCTTATTCAAACTCCATCAATAGAAGAGACCTATGGTAATATTGTTGCCATTTATGGTTCAATTCCTTTAGGTAGTTATAACTGAGATGTCCAAACCTTTCATGTCAAATTTTGCTTTCATAATCTCCATGAGCAACAAAACAGGAGGCCCCTTCTAAATTTTTGAATCCTTTGAAGTGAAATAGGCGAGTATTGTGATCAATATCTCCTTTTTCTATAAGAGAGTGAGGTTCTTGAAAGTCTCTTATCTCAACTCTTATTGGGGAGAAGAGAATTGTTTTGTCTTTTTCAGAAGTACAAATATGATAGACAGAGAGGAGATTTGTTGTAATGTTTGGTACATAGAGAACATTATTGATATAACCACCATCAATGGATATGTCACATTTTACTTTGATTGGTATAAAGGATGAATCACCAACTTCTATGCTACATGTTGAACTTGAGGAGATTGAAGCGAATGACTCATCTGAGGAAGTCATGTGATGAGTTGCTTCTGAATCTAGAACCCAGTATTTTGATCCTTCATTGCTACCTCTAGTTTTTGAAGTTATTTTCAACATTTATTCATAGAATGGCCATTATTTTTGTAGTGAGTACAATTTATGGGACTAATCTCTTTCTTTTTGAATTTTTATTTAGAATATATGGATGATACTAAGGCTTTTGAAGATTTTTCTTTATTGTACACTTGTCTTTGTTTTGTACATGTACCCAAATCTATCATCTACACTAGAATTTACCTCTACCACTTGAATCTACTTCTATTTATAATTAAATACTTTATACTTTTATGTTTAATGAAATCCTATAATTTCACATTAAATCATAATTTTTTATAGAAACACTTATATTATCATATTACATTTAATTTTCTTTTTCTCTTCGTATAATAAATTTATTATTACATTATTTTATTTTATTTTATTTTTATTTAAAAAAAAAAAAACTATTGTATTTCTATTTTTTTTCCTTTTTTAAGCAAAAAACCCTTTACAATGAGAGACCACGAAAAAAGGTTCTATACCATCACTTTATTGTATTTCTATTACTTTTCTTAAAATTTGAATAAATCTATATGGACAGTGTATTTACACTCTCATTTTACTCATAAAAGTTCAAGCATGAAAGCAAATTTATAAATGAATTTAAAAAGTACTATAATCTAATACTAATGGAAAGCACAAAAAACCACAGTAACAATAACAATAACATATATATATATATAGGTCATGGTGAGATGAGGACGCCCAACCTAAACCATGGTGATATGAGGATGCCCAACCTAAACATAAAGAATAGGAATTTATCACACTAACCAAATTCCTTAAAAAAAAAAAAACCATCGAAAGTGCTAATTTGTTGTCAGGTTCAGTGGGTCCTAGAAAGGTTTCAAGGCTCATAATTCAATACTCAATTTAAAATTGCAATGATATGTAAGATTGATAAGAAAATTTAAACAGTTCTTGTAGGACATTTGAGCGATATATTGTTAGTATTTTATCTTTATGAATTGTTACTATTTTGTCTTTATGACTTCGGTTCCAATTATGAAAAAGGAAACCCATCTAAAAATTATAACCCAATTATACCTAATATTACTAAAAAAAAATTAAACCAAAAAATATAGACCCTCATTTTCGAAAAAATTAAACCAAAAAAATATAGACCCTCATTGTCGACAGCTAACTGTAACCCTAGACATGTTAGTCTAAGATTTCTATGATCTCTATTCATTTTGGGGCCTCCTTTTCCATACCAAACTCTTAAGGAAAGAAATCATTTAGAGTGTCGGGTCTTCGAAATTTTTTTGTTAGCGAGTTGATGGGACATAGACAACTCCATTGTTAGTCACGTTCTTCTTCCATGTATTCTGAAAGGGGTTTTCAAAGGAATTTCTTTATGTCTGCGTGTTCTGGTGTAATTGATTTGAAAGCTATCTTGTTTGCTTCCATAACATGAAACATTGATTTCTGTCATTTACCTAATTATTGCTCAAGAAGTGTCGATGCAGAGAACAAGAATAATACGACCTTCATCACAGTTGACAACAACAATAACTATTAACGAAATTATGTTCGGTGGAGTGACATAAAGCAGCGGGATCTGTAGAATTTGGACTATTATTGGTACAAATGTATACTCGATATGAAAAATAACAATGGTGACATTAAATGGGCGCGGGCTCCGTAGTATTTATTGGATACTGTGTCGACGAAAACGATTTGATGATGTTGTTGCTTTTAATCTCACCTCATACATTTTATAGTGGTTTTAAATCAGATATATGAAAGGCCAAAACCAAACCAAACCACGACTTTAACTAGTTTTATATTTGCATGCTTTTATTTATCTACCTGCCAGATTCTCCTTTTTCAACTTAACACATTAATCATGCACACGATATATATGGAACTTTCTCCATGCCTACGGTATATGATTGTATCCTTGTGTTCAGGATGTTTACCTTTGCCTGCCTATCAACAAAAACAGCTTTTTCCTTATTGATATGATTAAAAGCATTATTGATTTTCATGGCGTTGTGAGGGAGATGCTTTTGTTATAAAAGTTAAAAGCTTGAGTTTCTTTGACGATGTTCTATGTGTGAATATAACCTTTATAAAAAAAAATATATTCTTTTAAACATATATTATCATTACAATAATTATGTGAAGGAAAGAAATCAACCTAAGATCACATCATCCGATATACCACAGTCCAATATTTTAAAAAAGAAAAGACTTTACAATCATTTCAAAGAAAAGAATAAACACATTGAAGCAAAACGTGTATAACGTTGAAGTTACCATGTTGGAGCATGTAGGAAATAGATTGGAGCATTTAGGAAATAGAGAAATTAAGTTTAAAACTATTCCTAGCCCCTATGTACAAGACTTGGTGGATTTGATTCTTTCCTAACTTGGAAATAGATTGGAGCATTTAGGAAATAGAGAAATTAAGTTTAAAACTATTCCTAGCCCCTATGTACAAGACTTGGTGGATTTGATTCTTTCCTAACTTGCTGTTAGCTATTAACAATATTTTATTTTGGCTGTTACAGTTGGGCAAATGTAGTTGACCAAAATTAGCAAAAATGTATTTGGTGTTTTGTTGCATATCAACTCATTATACTTTTGTCTCCTAGTGCCATGTCATCTATGGAGTGTTATAGTAGTTCCTTCATCCATCTACTATAGGCACATGGTAATTTGACCTAATTAGATTTCGACACTAGGTCATAGTCTTGTTTGGCACCACAGTATGGTTGTTATGTTCTATAAAATTTTGTTTTGTTTGGTATCTAGTGAATGGAATCAGGTGTCTAATGCTAACTGAATGAACATTGTTTAACACCTCCTTCTAAGAAATGAACCTAAAAGAAGATCTCAAGTTCTACCAAAATCCCTATCTATGTACAAAACTAAATAACCCTGTATTTTATTGTAAAAGCTTGATAAAAATAAGCAAATTGGTCTTCTATTACCTATCTTGGTAGATAATTGCCCTTTTTTTAAGAAGTTAATATTTTCTCCTAATTACCCTATTTAACTACATGACTAATGCAATAATAAAACAAGTCATATCCTAGTAGTGCAAAAAGTAGTAAGAGGTAAAAAATGAGGTATTTTTGTGCCTCATCACTCCACCCAACCTAATTGGAGGCATGACCACATGCCTCAATGGGTCTTCTTATAAAATCCACTCCTAAGGCCCATCCCTTACTTGAATTACTGCCCTTGCCAAGGTTTGTAGGGGAATTTTATGAGGAAGTTCAATGATTAGCATGGATACACCTTCAATATTTTGTGCTATCTTTCATTAATTCTAGCCTCAGCTAATTGATTATGCAGTTGAGCAATCTCTTTGTTCTTATTCTATAGTAGGCTTTTAGTCACTTTCAATCTAGTCTACAGAGCCTAGATAACCATATTTTCCCATTCTAGGTCTAGGTCCTCCAAGTTCTCATCATATTCATTGCTCTTGTTAAGCTATCCTATTTTTGGGATGAACAAGGGAGGCTATGGAATATGTGCTTCCTTAGAGATTTGTCCCATAAATAAAGGTGGTACAACCTCAAAAGGTGTAGGTTATGGTGGTTCTTCCATGGCTACTATATTTTGTGGTGCGTCATACTCTTCCCTTTGTTCTTCCTGATCTTGAGCAATTAGAGATGGCTTTCTATTGTTATCAATAGATTCAAATTTAGCCTATGATGTACGAGTGGAGGGTTGCTAATATTTTTGTTTAGAAGTTGATGCAAGATTTATTTATTTGCATCTAAGGTCAACAAACTCTAATTCTTTGATGACTTTCAATTCCTTTAGAGTAACTAATGTCTAAATGCTTCCCATCATATTTTTTTGGAGCATTCCAAGCATCGTGGAGCCATCTCCTACATGTTAGAGGATAATTTACTCTATTTTGGGGACCTTTTATTAAATGAGGATTTAATTATTATTTTATTAATTAAATTTTGGAGCATTCCAAGCATCATGGAGCCATCTCCTACATGTTAGAGGATAATTTACTCTATTTTTGGCACATTTTCTTAAATGAGGATTTAATTATTATTTTATTAATTAAATATTCCTCAAATATAGGGCATCCGTATTTTAGGAGGATTTATTCATTGTTCAACTCTAAAATTTGCTCATTTTTTTACTCCTAAAATTTAGGAGCTTTTGTAGTTGACTAGTCATAATGGGAGTTGTAATGCATAAGTTGCTCCCAATAATTATCCTAAATTATCCTATGCACATGCATATACTTTAATTTAGGAATTAAATCATGCACATGCATTTGATTTATTTTTTTCATATCTAATAAAGCATCTTGCATGATGCTGATAACTAGTTGATACGTTTAGGATATTTCAAGTTTTTATGCCTTGGAATTTTAGGTATAATGTAATAGAAATTTTAGAATATAAGTGGAGACCAAAAATATTGTTATATTTTTTCCATATTTTACCATACAGTTGGTGTGTTGGAGATCTTCTACTATTGTAGTTTTTACATTACAATTGTAGTTTTGATTCAACCATTGAATGTACAATATTTCTCTATCATTTGTGGTTTATTATCTGTGTACTTTGCAAGTATGATTACATTATGGATTCAACCATTTATTATTGATTTTCTAGTCCATTATATCACTGCAAAAAATAAATAATTCTAACCATTTTATTTTTAATTCAATCTCATAGTATATTGTGCAAGCTAGTAGAGATTCCTTTGTCTCTTCTACATAGCATTAAAATATTCATTTGGTATTATATCTAATCATTGTATTGGATTAGAGATTTTTTTTCTTATCATGGCATAAAATGTGGCTAGTACTATTCCCCTTCAGATTCCCATGTTTAAGGGTGAAAATTTTGAATATTGGAGTATTAGAATGAAGAGTTTTTTTATTTCATAAAATTTATGGAGTTTTGTCTCATAGGGATATTTTGAACCAGAAAATGAATCAGATTTAAATGCTCTTACTTATGTTGAAATTAAAGAGTTGATGGAGAATAGGAAGAAGGATGCAAAAGCACTTTTTGCAATTCAAAGTGGGATAGATATTTCTATCTTTGCCAAGTTTGTTGAATGTTCACAATCAAAATTTTCATGGGATACACTAGAAAGTGCCTCTAAAGGATCTTCTAAGGTGAGAATAGTTAAATTGCAACTCTTATGGAGGAAATTTAAATCCTTATGCACAAGTGAAAATTAATCCATTGAGGTTTTATCACTAGACTTCCAAATATTATAAATTCTATTCATTCACATGGATATATTCTTGATGATATAAGAATAGTTGAGGTGTTGAGAAGCTTTCCTAAGAAATTTGATCGCGTTACCATAATTATTGAAGAATCTAGAGATTTAACAAATCTAACTCTTACTAAATCACTTGGTAGCCTTCAAACATATGATCATAGGATGAGCGATAGAGAAGAAGTCCTTGTTTAAGCATTTCAAGTCAAGTTGAAATTGAATGAACAACAAGCCCATACAAAAGAGTCATCATCTACCACTTTAGTATCATCTTATTCAAGAGGCCATGGAAGAGACCATGGTAGAGGATGTGGAAGAGGTAATGATAAAAGTCATGATTCAGCCCATAAGCATTGCAATTATTATGGTAAGGATAATCACACTAAAGAGCAATATTTTAAAAATTAAAACCATGAAAATAAATCAAATTACATCTTTTTTCACTTTAAATGATTTTGAGTCTATTGAGAATCATTCATGGTATCTTGATAATGGATGTTCAAATCACATGACAAGAAATAAAAACCTCTTTGTTGAACTTGATAACAATTTTACTAGACAAGTCACATTTGGTGATAACAATCAAGTTGATATAGTAGGAAAAAGGACTCTTACCATTAAAACAAAGAATTGTAAGATATTTTACATGCATGATACATTTTATGTACCAAGGATGAAATATAATATTTTGAGCATTGGAAAATTATGTTCAAAGAATTATAGAGTTGTTATTGAAATGAATTTTTGTAGAATTCAAAATGTGTCTAATGATCAAATTATAGTTGAATTTTTTATTGTAGAAAACAAGATATTTATGTTGAAAATGTAGCTAGTAGGAGAATGAGAGAACCATTGATATGGCATGGCTATGACACAAGAGGTATGAACACCTTAATTTTTGCTAATTGGATGGAATCCAAAAGAAGAATCTTGTTAGAGGACTATACACTTTCACAAAGCGTCTCAACAGAGTATGTAAAGGAAGTCATTTTGGAGAGAAACATCGTGAGAAGTTTTCTCATCACAAGGTCAGAGTTTAGAAACCATTGGAGTTAGTGCATGCCTATCTATGTGGATTTATGTAAACCTTGAGTTTAGGTAAAAGAAAATATTTTCTCTTGTTTGTTGATGATTGTACAAGAATTTTGTGGGTTTAATAATTACATGAGAAATCATAAATGTTTTACTGTTTTAATAATTTTAAGGCTTTTTTTGAGAATTAATCAAGTTCATGTTTTAAGATATTAAGGATAGACTGTGGAAGTGAATTCACCTCAACTTAGTTCCTAGATTCTTGTAGAAACCTTGGAATCAAGAGAGAGTTGAGTATTGTTTACACTCAACAAAATGGAGTGGTAGAATGAAAAAATAGGACCATTGTAGAGATGACCCATTACATTTTAAAAGAGGATTTACCAAAAAAATTTTGGGGTAATGTTATCCATACACCTATTTACATTCTCAATATATGTCCTACAAAGTTGGTACAAGATTCTAATCCCTGTGAGCTTTGGCATGGTAACAAGCCAAGAATTAGTCATTTGAGAAATTTTTATTCTACATGTTATGTGCATATTCTTGAGAAAAAGAGAAGGAAGATTGATGAAAAATTTATCAAATGCTTTTTGTGGGCTATTCTATTGAATATAAATATTTTAAATTTTTTTATCCTATTACTAAAATCAATCCATGTTAGTAGAGTGTGGTTTTTAATGAAGGGTATGGATATGAGACACACAAATATGATGGTTTTTCCCCTCATATTGATGAATCAACTTCTCATTTTAATGATGAAGCCTTTTTTCCTAAAAATGAAGAAAAAATCAACACTCCATTAAAAGGTAACATTGGTACAAAAAAGGATCTCTATCATCTATCTTATCAAATATTGGATGACGAGTATACAAAAAGAGTGACTAAATTGCAAGAAAATAAAGGTGAGTGTATGATTAGTTATGATTTGTTTTCTTATTATTATGTTGAGCCCTCTAATTTTAGAGGAACATGTGCCAATGAAGATTGGGCAAAGGCCATGGAGATTGAATTTTAAAAAATAGAAAAAAATGGTACTTGGGAGCTAGTTTCTCCTCCAAAATACAAGACCATTGTAGGTGCGAAATGGGTCTACAAGCTAAAGTATAATATTTTTGGAGGTATAGCCAAACATAAGGTAATGTTGGTTTCTAAAGGCTATGTTTAGCAAGAAGGTATTGACTATAAAGAAACATTTGCATTGTTTTCAATATTGGGAACAATAAGTTCTCTACTTGCACTATATTCATAGCTTGGTCTTGTTGTGTATCAAATGAATGTTAAATCAGTATTTTTTAATGAATACTTAGAATAAGAAGTGTATGTGAGTCATCCACAAGAATTTATAGTTTTTAATCATGAATAAAAAGTGTACAAGTTAAAGAAATATCTTTATGGGCTTAAGCAAGCACCTAGATCTTGGTACTCTATAATTGATAATTACTTGCATGAGAATGGTTATGAAAAATGTTTATATTAAATTACACTTTACAAAATGTTAGATGGATTAAATTTTATTGTCATTTATTTATATGTTTATCACATAATATTCTTGATAAGCTCCACCAATTTGTTAAAACAGTTTAAAAGGAGCATGATGAATGAGTTTATGATGAGTTATTTGGGCACTATGCATTACTTTCTTGGTATGAAAATCATGCAATCAATTGAAGGTATTTTTATTACTTGTTGGTGTGAAAACCGATATTGAATGACTGGGAGGCATGCACAAAGGTTCCTGGCTAGTATTGACCAGCCACCTGGCCCTATAGGGGTAGTCTCAATCAATCTCCAAAGAATACTGGCTCTTGAGGTTCCATCTACCTACGTCACAAAGGGGAAAAAATGGAAAAGGGAATGAGAAAGGAAAAAATTAAGGTTGTATCCAAAACTGACAAGGATGTAATGTGGTTGCATCAAGACACACTCTTCCAATGTTGTTGGTGCAAACAATAGCAAACCACCTAACATATCATCCTACCTCGTCTATCCCTTCTTATTTTTATCAATGTGTAGGGGTGAATTCCAAAACCAGTAGAAGGTGCATGAAATATAGGTAGTAAAATTAGAGTGCTCCCACCTAATTGGCTTTAGAAAAAATAAACCCTAACATCCAATGGTGAATGCAAATTCTAGAACCACCCAATCAAACCCATGAAATCCAGATAGCAGAATTAAGTAGATCAACTCAGATATCCATCACATAAATAAACATTCACACAAAGGCAGGAAGAGAATGAAAGATAAATTGAGAGACCAAACAGTGAGTCACTATTATTTACAAGCAACAAAGGATTACATATGAATTTTTAGGGCCATAGATCTACCCTTTGGAAAGAACAACATTCCACTATTTATATAACATTTTACAATGAATTCGAATTCAAGCATTAATAATGTTTTGTGAGAGGATCTTGCTAGAATAGTCAAGAGATATGTTGTGGTTATGATCCAGAAGGGATGGCAATTTTCCGTAGGGGGTTAGGTGCTTCTTCATCAATTCAAACCTTCAATAACCTTGACGTCCTTTTTGGGTCATAAATTCATCTTGCCCTTTCGTACTATTAGAAGGTCCAAAAATTAATTTTCTCTTAAGTCATGCATTTTGGATTACCTATTTTCTACCCATCAACAAGATATATGAGGTAACCAATATCATTAATACCTTTCCCTCTTGCTAAATTATGAACTAGATCTTGGATGACTATTCGGGCATGGTTCCCTATTTGACTATCTTCCCAACTCTTTTCTTTGTAGATGGATATCATGGATCGAAACTTACCCACTGCTTTCTCCAAAGTTTAATCCATCCTTGGGATGGAAATTTAGGATCTAGGTTCACTATGCTCTTTTCCCATTTCTCCATCCCCTTAGGATGGAGGTCTGGGATCCGAGATTTTTTGCCCAAGATTTTGGGATTTGATATTGATGCTCTATTGCCTATCTGTTCATCCTTCATAATGTTTAAAAAATGTGTCCTAAGACTTGCAAACATCTTTGCCAAAAAATAAGAGTGGGTGAAGGGGTGACAAAATTCATCCACACTCTTGGTGACTCACATGCGATTTCCACTTGATGGGAATGAACCCTAGATAGCATTCTTCCTTAGAAAAAAAATAAGAAAAGTGAATAAAGATGAATAATAGGACATAAATAATAAATTGGGCATAAGGGATACCAATGAACAACTACTAGATGAAAATAGGGGCAGAGGGAGGGCACAATAAGGAAGAATACAATGGAGAACAAAAGTAGAAATAAGGCATAAAAAGATAAAAATAAGTGCGGGGAGATAAAATATGAGGGAATAGATAGGGGGAATGGGAGAGAGAGATAAATAGGGCAAGAATACAACATAAGAGAGAGTAGCCCTAGAGAAAACCTCTCAAATTAGACCTGCATTGATACACTCCTTTAAGGATTGAGGTATTTTCAAGAATAGATAGAATTTTAGATACATTTGTCTACGCCAATATAGCCCTTTTTTCTTACATAATTTAGCAAATACTTCTCAGCCTATTATATTGCATCTTGGGATTTTATCATGCTCTTGAACTAACTGGTCAATAAATTATCAAAGTTGTCCACATGGACTTTTATAGAGTGGATTCTATTGGGGTTCTACGTCTACTTTGAAAGATTTGGTTTGATGTGTATCCTTACCATATGAGCCAAGGTATACTTGCTACATAAACTTGTGAGCTTTTGAGAGACTAGTCCATTGGGCTACAGAGTCACCAGATAAATAAGGGAAGAAAGAATACTCAAGGAAGAGATCCTATTTAGAAATCACCCTACTTATCAGAATTAAATTTTCTAGAGTGATGTTAGAAACCTATGCGACCTTACAATACGTACCCTTTATTTATTTGTCATCTTAATTACATAAAATTGTGATGCTACTAGAACACCACTTCATGATACTTCTCTACCATTCATCTAGTAAACCTACAATGTTCAGACCAAATGACAAAAAGATTAGCTACTCTTTGTGCTTTATTTGACCTTGCCGATCCAACGATACTTTTATCCTAAGCATATCTGTATTTTGAATGTAAATCGCTCATGTAGGAATTACCTTTAATTCTTCATCCCATGCTTGGGCTATCATTTCTTCTGATGATGGATACCAAAATCATACCTTGTATGGTACAACTTTCATTGTTACCCATACTTCATCCCTTTTGGGAGGGATATCATTCCCATCGTATTTTAGTTGTTGTAAGACCTAAGGATGGTTGCAATAGAAGTGATCAAGGCATTATTCTTATGTTGTAACTTTGCTCGATTCTAACCTAGATTTGTTTTTGGTTGGTTTCCAGATTCTATCTCTTGTGGTCTTGGGACCGATGTTGGTGTATCATGGTATTACTGCTCCTGTGAGAAATAGCAAGCTATGATATTTCTTGCCTTTGGAGGCAAATTGCTACTTTTACTATATCGCTCAGGGTAATGAATTATTTCCCACATTTTTACCTCTTGCTACATGTTGGGATATATTTAGATAGAATGAGCTGCAAACCCTAGATTTTGAACAAAAGATATGATGGGTAGAAGTGGCTAAAAAGAATTTTTGGGAAGTTTTTCTGCTTGAACCAACATCCTCTCTGCATGGGATGCTTCCTTAAAAACCTAAGAAAAATATCTCTCTCCTTATTACTGCACTAGGAGGCCTATGTCAGGCTTGAAGGTGCGAACATAGTAAATGTATTCTTGGGTAGTAGATGACCTAGCTTCATAGGGGATCCTCCTCCAAGTTCTAGTAAAGTGGACATTGAAGTCAACCATGGATTTGCTATTAACTTGCTTTATGAATGCAATTTGCATGAGTAGGAGGAAGGGATGTGCAGAAGCATCAAATGCATCGACAAGTGCTTCTGTGAGATAAGTCCATTTGATGATGCTTCCATGCTCTAGAGTTCTAAACCATGATAATGCTCTTTCTTTTAGATAAAAATCAATGAGCATGAGAATCATATCTTCAGAAGCAATACCATGGATCAAAAAGAGAGATCCTACATCCTGGCAGTGTTCATATGCAGCACCATCAGTACCCTTATAAGTGGGTATCATTTTGAGAGCAGCCTTAGGAATGTCTTGTGGGATCAAGATTTTTACGGGGCTTGCATCATTCAAACTAGGATATTTTGGCTGAGCCATTAAGGTACTGGTCCCTCATAGAATCTGAATTACACCACTATGATGTAGTCACCAGATAAACATCCTATCACCGCTTGCAAGGTCAAGGATGCTCATCAAACCTCGAGTTCTTTAAGAAATTAAAAAATCTTAGCACAAAAATGCAATCGATGTCATAATGTGGATATGATGCACAATCAAAGTCGGTAGGTGATTTTCTAATATTTGGGTAAACCAGAGAATCACCATACTCTAGTTTCCTTAAACACAAAAACTCAAAGAGTTCCCTAGTAGAGTCACCAAAAACTATTGGTGCAAAAACCAACACCAGACGAGCAATAGGTACACCTGAAGGTTTCCTATTAGCATTGAATGGTTGCTAGGCCCTAGTGGGGTAGATTTAGTTGATCTCTGAAGAAGGTCGTATCCTGAGGTTCTAGCTACCTATACTACAAAGGGGAAAAAGAGAAAAATGGAATGAGAAAGGAAACAAATAAGGTCGTAGTTGGAACTAACAAGGATAGAATGTGGTTGCATTAAGACACACTCTTCCAATGACTCCAGTGCAAACAATATCAAAACACCTAACAGATTAGACCATCCCATTTATCACTTATTTGGATCGATGTGCAGGGGTAAATTCCAAAACTAGTAGGAGGGTGCATGAAATCCAGGCAGTAGAATTAGAGCGCTCCCACTCGATTGGCTTTAGAAGAAATAAACCTTGATGCCTAGTGGTGAATGTAAATTCTATAACCACCTAGTTAAATCCATGAAATCCATATAGAAATATTAAGCGGATCAACTCAGATAGCCATCAGATAAATAAACATTCACACAAAGGTATAAAGAGAATGAAAGATAGATTGAGAGACCAAATAGTGAGTTACTATTATTTATAAGCAATAGAGGATTACATATGAATTGTAAAGGCCATAGAGTCATCCTTTGGAATGACCAAAATTCCACTATTTATAGAGGATTTTACAATGAATTTGAATTCAAGCATTAATTATGTTTGGTGGGAGGATCTTGCTAGAACAGTCAGAAGATCTGTTGTGGTTATGATCCAGAAGGTATGGTTGTTTTCCGTAGAGAGTTAGGTGTTTTTTCATCAATTTAGACCTTCAATAACCCTGACATTCTTGTTGGGCCATAAATTCATCTTGCCCCTTTGTATTTTTTGAAGGCCCAAAAATTGATTTCCTCTAAATTCATGCATTTTAAATTACCTATTTTGCACTCATAAACCAGATATATGAGGTAAACGAGATCATTAATATTTTTTCCTCATGGTAAATGATGACCTCGATCTTGGATGACTATTTGGGCATGGTTCATTTTTTGACAGCCTTCCCAAATATCCACTTCGTAGATGGATATCCTACCTTGAAGCTTACCTACTGCTTTCCCCAAATTTTCATCCATCCTTGGGATGGAAATTTGGGATCCAAGTTCGCTATGCTCTTTTCCTATTTATCTGTTCCCTTAGGATGGAGGTCTAGAATATGATATTTTCTACCTAGAATTTTAGGATTTGATATTTATGCTCGATTGCCTATCTATCTGTACTTCATAATGCTTCAAAAATGGGCCCTCTTACTTGCCAACATCTTTGTGAAAAAAGAAGAGTGGATGAAGGGGCGAAAAATTCACCCACATTACTCAATATAAATATGTTGATGTTATTTTGGTAGGATTTTCTATGAGGGATATTAATCTAGTGAGCACAACAATAGTCATGGGATATAATTTGATGAAGGAGGATTCTACTCCTCTTATAGATGCAACACTATATAGATCACTCGCTCATAGCTTGTTGTATCTTACTGCTACTAGACTAGAAATCATATTTTCTATTAGCTTGGTAGCAAGATATATGAAATCTCCTCATGATTCTCATTTCAATGTACCCAAGAGAATTGTTAGGTATGTAAGTGGCACTAAGTATTTTGGTTTATGCTATTTTTCTACTAACTCTTTTGATCTAGTGGCCTATCCAAATGGTGATTGGGCAGGATGTCTTGATGATATAAGAAGCACTTATAGATATGTCTTATTATTTGGAGGCAGTTTGGTTTCTTGGAGCAATAAAAAGTAACAAAATATTGCTTGATCTACTATTGAAGTATAGTATATGGCTACCTCTTCTACTTGCACTCAAGCTATTTGGATGGCTAGATCCTTTGAAGAGTTTGGAATTGAGAATACTTCCTCCATAAATATATATTGTGACAACACCTCCACCATATACATGATGAAGAATCTAGTATTTCAAAACAAGATTAAGCACATTGGTATTTAACACCACTTTATTCATGACTTGGTCCAAGATGGGTTCATTGCTTTTGAGTTTTGCAAATCAGAAGATCAACTTTTAGATATTTTTACCAAAGCATTGGACAAAGAAAAAATTTAGAATTTGATGACCTTGATTGGTGTTGGAACCATTGATATCAAGAGGAAGAATGAAGAAAATATGATGTCTAAATGCTTCCCACCATGTTTATTTGGAGCATTCCAAGCATTTTGGAGCCATAGCCTACATTTTAAGGGATAATTTCCTCTATTTTTTGGCACCTTTTCTTAAATGAGGAATTAATTAGTATTTTATAAATCAAATTTTCCTAAAATATTGGGTATCCCTATTTTAGGAGGATTTATTCATTTTTAACTCCAAAATTTGCTCCTTCTATCACTCCTAAAATTTAGGATCTTTTGTAGTTGACTAGTCATAATAGGATTTGTAATGCATATGTTGCTCCTAATAAATATCATAAATTATCCTATGCACATGCACATGCACATGATTTATTTTTTCATATATAACAAAGCATATTACATGATGGTCATAACTAGCTGATAATTTTAGGATATTCTAAGCTTTTTTGTGCATTGGAATTTTGGGTATTGTGTACTTTTTTTCTCTTCATTATTGTAATAGAGATTTCAAAATATTTTGTATTAAATATCATCTTATTTTGTATTAAATCTCATAATATTTTGTGCAAGCTAGTAGAGGTTTCTTTTTCTCTTCTACATAGCATTAAAATTTTTAGTAACTCTCCAAGTCTTCTTACAAAATTTCCTTTCTAAAACCATTGGGGCTTCCTAATTTATTTTATATTCCTTTTCTTTATTTATATGTGTTGAAAGCATTGGCCCTATTTTTCTTGTATCTATTTAATTTGAATCATGAGCCCCTGTCCCTAATTTTATTTCTATTTCATGTGACTCAAGAAGGTCACAGGGTGCTAGAGGAGTCGACAATATTTTAGAGTCTTTGGGCATTGATTCTTCTATTATACCCCTCTTTCATCTCTATTTCTTAGGCACCTATTTTTAATGTTATTACCTCCTATTTATATTTATTGGGCACCAATTTTTATGCTTTTTCCTCATTACCCTATTCCTATAAACACTTTGGAATGTTATCCATTGTGTTGTACTTCTTAGTGGGCTTCTTTGATTTTGATTCAGAGGTCTATGGTGCATCCAATTATTTGACCTGTGGTGTATTCTGATAGTCATTAATCTATTTTGGTGCCTTTGTGACACTGGCATACTTTGGTACCCTACTCTCATTTTTCTATTGCCTATGCTCCTTTGATTTAAAAATTATTTACCAACATTTATCACTACGGTTGCCAATCCCAAAATGATGATGACATAATAGTTGTATCAAATTGTGATTCTTTATATGGGATTTTTATTCCCTAAATCAATAAGCCATATCATGTAAAGCAAAATTCAAAAAACAAAGGATATTTAATGTGAAGATAAATATTATCCTCACCATGGCATAGATGGATGAGCTTATCCAAATGTAAACTAGACAACACAACAAGATGTGCATTGTAGGTTAGATATTTCATCACCCATAGAGTGTCGTCATCCCATGGTCTAGGTAAGCTGGTTTGCTTAAGTACCTTATAGTGATTTTTGCAAATATCATAAATTTTCTTTAGGTATCCCCCTTTACAACATGGTGAGGGTTTTTATGGTCCAAAAAATTCTTGATCAGCTAGCAACAATCATGTTACTTTGCTAAGTACTATAGGATTTATTGGAATTTTGACCCCTCTAATATTAGCAAACCCATCATGTAGACTTCTAGCAAAATATTATACAAGTACAAGATCATACCCTTCAAACCATCAAAAAAATTGCAACCACCCTACATGTTCAAAAATCTATGCTACTTCCTTGTTTTGCATCAACTTGATAGTGCTCTCTGGTTCAAACCTTCTTTTATAGCCTATGTTTCTATCTATTCCTTTCTCTATATGGGTTGGCTAGTTTTCAAAAAATATTTAGAGCACAATGGGTGGTAAAGGGAGGATGACAATAGTAGAGCACTATTTACATGTACATGGGAAAAGACCCATTTACTTCTACCACCTCATCATCATTTATTGAAATGGGGTATCTTCAAATGTAGGTTCCTGTCTAACCATCAAGTCCCACTTGGATGATGGTTAAATACTAGGGAATATGGAAAAACATTTTCAAGAGACATGCACACAAAGTGATTTTAAATTTTTTATGATGGCATGTTTCCCGTGCAAATAGTGCCTTCTTTTTTTGACATTAGAGTCATCTTATTTTTCTTCCTAGTTTCCATGTAAATCATCATGCTATCATCCTTATTATATCAATAGATAGATACCACATGGATAATTTAATTGCTTTGTATTTTTAAATAGACAATTTCCATAGGTTTGAGGTTTAGACCAATTGGTTCCCCCAAACCCTGTAAGGCAGAGAAGGTCCAAGGTTTAAATCTTAAGCCTCACCAAACTGAATGCTTATACCTTTATTGGTGCTTTAAATGGTATAAAAGGTTTTAAATTATCATGGCATGGTGGTTATAGGGGTGAACTATGCAAAGATCTATGTGGTGGCTTCTGGGGTGGACTATGCAGAATACTATGACAACCATAAAATTTTGGACAACCTACCTAAATTCATGGTGGCTACTGATTCCACCATGTAAAAAAATAGACCTTTTCCATGTGAGTGCATTATCCATTATATGCTAGAAGACCCTTGTCTAGTGTAGAGTGCCATCATGATTTCCTACAACTTATACAACCGCTCAGACAAGTCTGGTGCCCAACTAAAATGTATTGGAAAAAATTTCATGCCAAGTAAACCAACCTCAATCTACCAATGTCCTCTATGAAGCCTCCCTTTTTTTCATCATAGGGTATTCCATTGCTATAATTATGAAAAAATTATGAGATAAAATAAATTAAAAGAAGAAAATATATACCTTACTAAAAGAGGTTGATCACGATGCCTTGAAAAGGTAAGGGCCTCGATTAAGCCAAGACAATATAGGGTTAACATGATATCAAATATATACAAGGGCACATAACAAAATGAATTTTTTCTTCATGAACCAAAATTTATGGATTTCAACTCACCTTTTTCCCAGTTGCATCCACAAGGAATTTTAATAACTAGGTTTTTATTTTCAAGACTAGCATGTCAAAAACTAGTTTTCATATTAGTGTTCGCCTAATAATACCCGTAAGGGGGTTTTCACTATTGGATCTTATTTTTCAATACCGTAGTACATAATCATTTTTAAATTTTCATTGAATAGGAGGCTTCCTTGAAAAAATCCATATTAGACTTTGAGAACAACTAGAAAAGTCTTCCTTTGATATTGGTTGATGGTATATAACTTAAAATTATGTCCATTGACCACCATATTTTACCTTGATCCATCAAAAGATACTAGTTGCATGCCATAAATATCAAAAACTTGATCGATTTTGTAGGTCCTATCCATCGAGAATGGAGCTTGACCTTGAAGTCAAGGTAGCATGAATCAAATAATGCCCAATCACTTGGTTTGTATTGATTACTTTTGATTTTTTTATAATGATATATCTTTAGTTATTGTTGGATCATATTCATCTAGTGAATGGATTCTCTTAACAACTCATCAATTGCACTAAGTTGTAGATTTTTTTCTCGTTTTACCCATGACAACTCAATACCAACATCAAGTGCAATGCATAAAGTTTATAATTCAAATTCAATAGGCAAAATGAGTTTCTTTTCATACACTAATTCATAATGGATGAATTATGAAAAAACCAAGTAACATTATAATCCCACATGGCCTCTAATAGTCTCTCGGGCCAATCTATCCTATGTTAAGCTATTATTTTTGTTAATATATTTTCTAGTTCCATATTAGTAACTTCGACTTAGTCATTGTCTTATGGGTGGTATGGTGAAGATTTTTTATGTTTTACTTGGTAATATTCCATGAATGAATGGATAACATTTGATGCAAACTAGGGTCTCTAATCTAATACAATCTCACAAGGAGCACCATAAAACTGAAAGATATGTTCATATCAGCTACTTTGTCCTTGTGAGTATATTGAAGTACGACTACTTTGGCCCACTTAGTTACATAATCTATGTATAATAGGATATGTTATTTTCCTTGATATGGTGGGTTAATAGGCCTTACAAAATCCATGTCCCATTTATCAAATGGTTCTAAAACTAATTGAGGTTGAAGAAGTATTTCATTTTGTGCTATATTTTTTCCCATTCTTTTACATTGATCACAATGGAAAATATATTTCTTCACATACTTATGAAGTGAAGACCAATAATATCCTACTCCAAGAATATTTTATGTGGTTTATTTTTCAAGCAATATCCTTCAAAATACTCATCATGACATACCTAAAGGATGTCATAAACCTCATATTCCCTCACACACCTTCACAAAATGTGATCAGATCCAAATTTAAAAAATAGTCCTTTTATCCATTAGAAAGATGAACTTTTTTGCACTAGTTGGTGTCAAGTTGGAAATATCTTCAAACCATGAAGAGTGAACAGATATTGCAAACAAATTTTCATCAAGGATAGAATCATCCATTGGTTATTTCTCTCTAGTAGTGTTTACTCTCAACAAGAAATCAACAACTATTTTTCCTCTACCGAGTCTATCTACAATAGAGATATCAAATTATTAGAGTAGTAATAACCATTTGATCACTCATCCACTTACCATTGGTTATTTATTAAGTACTAAATTATGAAGGTATCAGTACCCACATACATAAGGTATCTTGTGATATAATGAAAAAAATTGTTAATGCCATAAACTACTACCAAAACTTCTCTTTAGGTTGTAGTGTAATTATTCATAACACTTGTTAAGTTTTTACTGATATAATAGATATCATAAATTTTCTTATTTTCCTCATCTTATTGACCAAGGACAACACCTATTGCGATGTTGGAAGCATTAGTATGGATGTAGAATGGAATATTTTTATCAGGTCCTCTTAGTACTCATGTGGTGGCCAATTTTTCCTTGATGGATTTTAATGCATCTTGACATTCCTTGGTCCTTTTAAACTCAACATTTTTGGTAAGGAGGCTATATAATGGAGTAACGAGCTTGCTAAATTTTTTGATAAATAACCTATAATAACTAGCATATCCTAAGAAGATTCTAATATCTATTTGAATATGAGGTGGAGGTAACTAACTTATGAATTCTATTTTTTAAGGGTCTACTTTTATGCCTTGTTCTAAGATATGATTTCCAAATATGATACCTTTATCCATCATCATTAAGCACTTTTTGTTTCTTAAAGATAGATTACGGTCTTTGTACCAAGTAAAGACTCAATATTGACTATGGAGAGCTTCATTGAAGGTAACCCCATAAACTACAAAGTCATCCATAAATTCTTTGACACATTTGTTAGTGAGATCTACAAAAATAGAAAGAAAACCCACTAAAAAGTTGTGGGAATGTTGCGTAATCCAAAAAGTAATACTCTATAGGTGAATGTTCCTTAGGGGTATATGCAAGTTTTTTTATCTTGATATTTTGGTGCCACATGTATTTGATTGTATCCACTAAACCCATCTAGAAAATAAAAGTATTTCTTCTTAGAGATGGTATCAAGAACCTGATCTATGAAAGGTAATGAAAATGGTCTTTTGTGTGGCCTTGTCAAGTTCTCTATAGTACACACACGCTCATTTTTACATTATTTTTGGGAATAATAACCAATGGTGAGGCCCATTTTCTATCAAATATAGGGTAGATAAACCCTGCATCTAGTAGCTTTTTAATATCATTCTTTACCATATCCTTCAAATTAGGATATATCCTTCTTTGGGGTTGACATATAGGTTTCTTCTCAGTAGTATAAATTCTATGAGTGCATATGTTGGGGTGGATTCCCTTCATATCATTATAGTCCCATGCAAATGCATTAACATGTCAACTTAAAACATTGAATAACTTAGCTTATTCTACATCTAACAACCAACTATTAATGTTGACATATTTCACTTGTTGTAATTCTATTTACTTAGTGCACGATAGAACTGAATTAACTTATTTGATCACCAATGAGTTTAAATCACAATGGTCAGGTAGTAAGGAATGAAAATTTAAAGTATTCTCATTGAAAATAACTCTTGTAGGAGTGAGATTAACCATAGGACATCTGAAATATATGAGGATATTCTTTTGTTGTTTATATGGTAAAGTGAATGAACTATCCTATATTGATACAAGTGATAAAGTTTTAGATGTTTTATCATTTTATTTTCATAGAAACCTATGTATTGTAGTCCCCTTATCATCTAAATAAGGTTCACTAAAATAATCCATAAAAATGGTTTCATCCTTGAAGATAGATTCTTCTAATAGATCTAGCTATTCTACATGCTCTTTCACTATCACCATAGATAAATGAGCAATATTATTTTGTTCCTCATGTTTATCCACCCATAGAATTCTAGATAAATCCATGGAAGCTCTATTTGGAGGGTATATAAACATATTTTTAGTATTAAACCTATTAGATATAGTCATATCCCTTGAATGACAATGTATGAATACAATAATCATATCCAACTAGGGTTTTCCAAGGATTAATGGATAACCACTCATCCTAATCCTTGGTTGGAGAATCATGAAATAAATAGGGTATTCTCATGAATCTACAACTACAAATACATCTTCTACTAATCCCCTAGGTTGTGTTGTAGATTGATCTATTAGCTGAAGAATAGTGGATTTTGGTCACATATTATTCAAGGATAATTTATTCATTGTTTTGATAGTCATGAAATTTATTGTAGCTCCTAAGTCAATCAGGACATTGGATATTTTTATGGCATCGATGGAAATAATAATGATAGGGTTTATGGGATCTCCAAATTTGTGTGGAATGACCTTACCTACCAAAGGTTGGTCAATTTTCCATCAACTTTTATGGTTTTTGGATAAGTATTTCATCTCCTTATAGGATATTTAATGGACATATCTTAGATGACCTTGTTGAAGATCGATATATCCTTGATTTCTTGGAGTAAGGGGATTTTTATGTTTAATTGCATTAATTCTCCTAACAAGTCAGATTTCTCATATTGCTCTTATTTAGGCTCCAATATTTCAGGATATTGTGCTTGGTGACTTTCTAGAGGAATATTTTTGGAAGGTTTTCTTCTTATTTATTTCTCATTTCAGGAATTGGTGGATTATTTCACTTTTCCTCCTAGATTTCTATCTTGGGAGGATCTATATTAGGAAATATTTTTCTCAAGTGAAGTTACAAGTTATCATAGTTGACACATTGATATTAACTATGCCATTATTCTCTTCATTTTATAAATAAGTTGCTTGCCTATTATTATTTGGGTTGGAAATAGGTTGAGCTAGTAGTAGAGGTTATGATTGTACCAATTGAGAGACACAAGTGCAACCTAATAGCAAAACTTGTTGTTAACATTAAAATTGTCATTGTCCCCCATAAAATTGATTAGATTGGGATGATCCTGACCAATTTTGATTTTAATTTGACCATGATTGATATGGAATTTGTTGCATCCATGATGGATTAAACCATCTTTGGTTGTTCCATATAGGATATGGGGACCAAGGGTACTAGCCAAATTGTTGTTGTGGTGGGGACATTTTCCATGGAGTATTCCATGGATTTTGTGCCCATGATGCTCTTTGATTATGGGAAAAATTATTTTGTTGTCCCATGTAATTGAGTTCCTCTATATTAGGAGGACTCCTTCCAAGGTTAGCCTTGATTTCTAGTAAAAGATCACACTAGTATATAGGGTGACTTTTTTCACAAATACTATAGATATTGGTTTTGTTAAGAGGGCATTCTTGTAAGCATTTTCTTTCCTACATATTGGATAGAATATGGCCGATGGCTAATTAGCCTTAGTTTTAGGTTGTATTTCATCCAATTTTTTGTTTATGTGTAGAATAATATTAGTTTTGAAATTATAAAATTCTTCTAATAGTTCTCTACCTCATTGCTACTCTTTCCTACTCGGTGTCTATATGTTCCTTTCCTTGTTCTAGAGTAGTTTCAACATAGTTCCATAATATTAGAAATATTTAGCTTATTCACATCACCTTTTCCCATGGGGTTTAATATACCCATTGACTCATATTGTAAACCTCAAAAGAAAAATTTGATAAGTTATAGGTCCATCCCTTCCCAACATATTTTTTGAACAAAAATGAATCTATAAAGGTAATCCTCAAGAGTCTCATCCTCTTTTTTTTATCGTAAATAGTTCTTCCTTTTGATCCCTTCTATGATAATACTCTTAATATTTTTCTAAAAATACCTTTTTTCATATCATCCTAGACATGTATGCATTCTATAGCTAAATCCATAAACCATTGCATAGTTACATCATTGAGCGTGGAAGGGAACAATTTAAGTTTGTGGTTGTTGGTTGTGTATTCATAAGTTTGACATATAATTTTAAACTCAAAAAATAACTATTCTAGGTTCTTTGTGGTAGTTCCCACAATGATAGGTATGTTTGATGAAGAAATATTTTTTTATTTGAGCTTGAACTTTAGGATCTAATTGAATCAGATATGTAAAGGTTCTAACACCACTATTGGTTTTCCCATAATGTGCAACACGTTTCCATATTTGATGTTAATTTCTTCTTGCCTATCCCCTATTTTATTGTTTTCCAAAAAATATTATAAAATTTTATATATTCTTCAAGGGTTCCAAATGGAAGTTGTGAACCACTACCAAGTTCCACTTTAGGGAATCCTTTAGATCCTAAATTTGATGATGATTTTTCACTATCACTTTATTCATATATTTGTAATATATTGTATGGAATCTGAGCTATAGGTATAGGGTACTCTTGTGCAACCTCTAGGCTTACTAATTGTTGTTCTCCTATGGTTTTTTGGGGATTATTTTTTATTAATCTCCCATTGTTATCTCTAAACCTATTTATACACTGTAAATTTCAAATAAATATTTTTATTTTCTTTTCTAAATACCTCTACCTTTCCTTCTTAGCATCACTAACTTTACTTAGTTTTAATTGATTGGTATCCTATTGGAATAAGCACAAATAAGGACACTAGGTATGTTGGTCTATAAGATTTAATTTAGGCTTTCTCCTAGTGGATATTTATATTAATAATGTCCACTAAGGAGGTATGATAACTCTATGACAATAAATTTACTAACTAAGCAAGAGTTTTACAATATTGGATGCTTAACATATCTAAATGGTTCATAGAAACACTGTGTTCCCTAAAAATTATGCCAGAAGGCGATGGATGTAATTAAAGCCATACTTATCAAGGTCACTTTTAATTTATCAAATCAAGGGTGGTGTGCTATGGGAAATATCTTCTAGGAAATATCTAAAGTCGTGACTAATTTTGGCTCTCCAAACTATAGAAACTCAAAAAACATAATTGAAATTTAACTACAGCTAAAATAAGAGAGTATAATATAACAAACACACTTGCAATAAATGAAATATTTAAATAGAGAAGGTAAATGAAGTAACAAAAAAAAAAACTAGAATAAACTAATTAAGCATCCAAGCTAAACGACAACAAAGAAAATCTAATAACTCTTATAGGTTACAGGAAAATGGTAATAAACTAATTTAATATTGCAAAAAATAAAACATAAATAAAATGTACTTTCCACATTTCTAGGGGAGGTCCATTTCTCACAAAAATATGGAAGGAAAAATTACTCAACTCAACTCATAGAAACATAGTGCAAAAACAAATCAAACAATGCTTTTATTGCAGATTGAAATCAATAAAAACTCTTAGAAAATGTAGTAAAAAACCAACAACATGATAGTATATTTCAACTCTAACTATTAGTAATTCATAGGCTACCAGTCTTATTTATAATAGAGAGGAAAATTACATATGCTACCTCAATGGCTAAGCAAGTTGCAACAATCAAGATGCAACCAACAAATAGATATCCAAATCATCAAGTAAAAATATGAATAAGTTACACTTGGAAATCAAATTTGGTAAACAAGCCTTGGTGGACCTTAACCACCATGTTGGAGCATTTAGGAAATTGATAAATTAAGTTTTAAAATATTCGTAGCCCCTACATACAATATCTAGTGGATTTATCTCTCTTTCTTAACCTATTGCTAGTTGTTAACAACATTCTATTTTGGCTATTACAACTGGTCAAAAGTAGTTGACCAAATTTAACAAAAATATGTTTTTCTCCCACTTTGGTGCTTTTCTGGATATTAGCTAGTTACATTTTTATTTCCTAGTGCCATGTCATCTATGGAGTGTCACAATAGTGCCTTCAAACTTCTAATGCAACCACATGGCAATTTTATCAACTTAGGTTTTGATGCTAAGTCATAGTCTTGTATAGCACCTGAGTAATACTATTTTTTTATGTAGTTTACTATTATATATGATGCCTAGTGAATGAATCGAGGTTCAATACTAGTTGAATGAATGCAATCCAACACCTTATTCAATTGCAATCCTAGGTAAGAAATGAACCTAAAACAAAATTCTAAGCTCTGCCAAAATCCCTAGTTGTGTACAAAACTATATAATCTTGTATTTTATTACAAAAGCTTGAAAAATTTTAAAAATTGGTCTTTTATTACCTATCTTTGTAAATGATTGCAATTTGTCTAGTTAAGTTAATATTTCCTCCTAGTTACCCTATTTAACCATATAACTAATGCAATAGTCACATCCTAGTAATGCAAAAAGGTGGTAAAAGGTTGTAAAAATTAAGGCCTTTTTGAGCCTCATCACTAAGAACAAAGGAAAAGGCCAATCCCATAAACCAAGTTCTTTGAGGAAAAACCAGGAGCAAACCCCCACCACATGTTCAAATGTGATTATCATTGAATAGGTGGTAAGGATGTCACATACAGTTGATGACCCCCAAGGAGCTTGAATAGAAATATTAGATCACCTTCATCCTCCAAAGGCTCATCTTCATCAAATTGCAAGGGCAACAAGACACCTAAACAACTCAAGAATAAAAGGATATTGACCTTCCCATTGACACCTCATGAACCCAACCACCTATATTATATGAAAATTACAATGTGACATTAACATAATATTTTATAACAACACATGTGGTATGGGATGCTAGGATGTACCAAAAATCTCCTATCGAGATCAAAATTCATGAGAAAATTTAGTGCCCATAAGTTGCTTTAAAAAAAGAAAATTATGCTTTAAAAAAAGAAAATTATTTTAGTCACGAAAATATTCTTGTTGGCTAGAGATATGTGGTTAGTATGACATCAGACATCATGAGGTGAAGTGACCATATCAGTTGTTCCATAATAGGCGTGCAATGAGACAAAAAACTAGAAAATTTCCTTAAAATTGGGTTTTTGAGAGGAAATGGTGCAAGAAAGTTGTCATGCACTTTTGTTTGTATGGTTACAAGGAAGTATCACCTAGGATAATTCATAACTAAAATCCACCAAAATTATGATCCCAAGGACAACACCTGATGTATTGCATGTCATATTAAAAGAGGAATTAGTGGATAAACAAAATGCAAGTTGTCTGATCAAATCTTCAATAAGCAAAAATAAAGGATCCCCCAACATGATAGATGTGTAACAAATACTAGTCACATATTTGCCGTAAAGTTCAAAATCATTCAATAAAAAAGAAGGGGTACACATTTCAAGGATCCTTAGGAACCTATAAGAAGGATCCATATACCCATGTCAACCAAGTTCAAGAAAAACTACATGCACAAGGATTTACAATTATTCAAAATGAACTATTAATACCTTACTCCCTCCTCAATATTACTTAGTATGCCATTCATAGTTGAAATCATCAGGTTTCCAAAGC
This sequence comes from Wollemia nobilis, assembly GCA_028583015.1. Lineage (NCBI taxonomy): Eukaryota > Viridiplantae > Streptophyta > Pinopsida > Araucariales > Araucariaceae > Wollemia > Wollemia nobilis. The sequence continues at coordinate 9,431,470 of JAQPPZ010016874.1, forward strand.
ATAGAGTACAATTAAGCAATTGAGAAGGAAGGAAAATATCACAACTTATAGTAGACATGGATTCCAAGAATAAAAATCCATCATCCAAAGTGACACACTCTTATTCTAATAAAAACACCCATGCAAATACTGAGTAGAAAAAAATATTTTTCCTTGTCACAGATGTAGGTGAAAGAGTGGTAGATCCTAAGATGTGAAATACTACTAAGATCCTAAAGGAGGCCACCTACTAGATGAGGTAGGACAAGTATGTTGATTCCTTCCTTGTAAGGATTTGGATAAGCTATTTTTATTGATACGTGGTACCTTAGGTGAACCCCAAGACCTCTAATGCACCATAGAGGCTACCTATCCACAAATACAAAGGGTGAATTTCTTGATCTTTGAGAAGCAAAAGAAGCCCTATTTTAGTTTTTATAAGAAAGTTTGCAAGGTGATCCCTAAGAACCAGATTTCTAAAAATAAGGAAGGTAGATTAAAATTGGGTTGGAGTGAGGAAAATATTAAGGCATGAAGGAGGTACCAACAAAAGCTTCCTAATATAGAAGCAATTGCTAAGGAAATAGAACAAGATGAGGAATTTAATAGGTGATATGATGAGGACAATGAAGGGAAAGTTGAATATTCTTGGGAAAAATGCCAAGGATGAGCCCCAAGTGAACAGTCACATTAGTTAGTAAAAAAGGGTAAACCCCACAAAGAAGTTTTCCAAGTTATCTAAAAAACACCATAAAAACCATAGGTACACCTCAGTGAGCCTTCCATTCTAGAGACCCCTAGTTGTACTATCCCAACCCAACTAGAAACACCACCAATAAGGAAGACACAAGAAGTTTTGGGCCCTAACAAAGTTTCTAAGAAGAATTAAAATCCATACCCTAATGTCGAGATGTATGTAAAGAAAAAGAGAAGCAAGGTATGGTCCAAGGATACACTACTATTGCCTCCAAAAGTAGCCTCTAGATTTATTTCATCAGAACAAAAATAGATCACCCCATTGGTTGAGGTGTTATCCACTTTACCATTCACCACTTCTATTCTGGTATAATCCTCATTGAGTGCCCCTTCTATTGTTTTCTCAATATCATTCATTCCATCCTCTCCTCCTCCACTTATCACATATCAACCCATACAATACATGAAACCCTCTATCCCATCCTAGAACATTTACCTTACTTATGCAGCCCTCTCCTTCACAAGTAAAATAATTTCTCTTCATTATTTGAAACCTTTAAGCCTTCCCCCAAAATATCAACTACAAATTTTTAGTCTCTAGAGAATCACTTTTAATTTTGAACTCCTACCTTAATTCTAACAAGCCTAAGAGCAAACATAGCAACATGCACAACAAGAAGTAACAAGGTGAACAGGGAAACTTGTAAGCACACAAATGAGAATTGCCTACCATCCCAAAAATGCTATGATGTGTATGGTCCATTTAATATCCACTATCTCTAAGGAGGAATGGGAAATGAAGGTTCAATATTATTGGATTATTTCCATTGAACTCATACTCAAATACCTCAAATCAAAGGATAAATTAAAATTTGTTAAACAAGCACATAAAGTTATAAGCCATGAGTATTGGACTCATGAAAGGAAGTTGGCATCCCATTTGGGGTGTTTTACACAAACAAAAAAAAGTTTTTGAAGCTTCATTTTCTATTTATTTTTTGTACTAGGGAAATTTTGGCAAGGTGTAAAGGTGTCAAAAAAATTGAATACTATGTAACACCACTATCATGGCATGATGAAACCTAAAACTAAAATAAGAAAATATGATGATGAATCCCACATCATATTTTTATTTTAACAATTAAAGGGCATAGTGATTAGAAAATATAGGTCCTAGTAGAATCAAATAATGTCAACAAATAAAGTAGTAATAATAATGAAATAGATATAAAGATAACTATTATAGAAATTGAAGTGCCATAGAAACTATGGGTATTTTCAAGAAAGACCCATGTGCACTTTAGCAAGAAAGTGCAAATATGAACAATGCAATACAATGAGGAATATGTCAAGCACTATTAGTCGAAGCATGATAGACTTCAAAAAAATGACCAAGTATGATAGTTGTTGAAATATTTGCACCTGGTTGAAGGTCAACAACGTACCAAAATTCCATTGTAGCCTTGAAAGTTGAAATAGATGTGTCGAGGGAACTAAAATATTTTCAGCTGGTCAAAAATTTATAGGGTACCAAAATATTATCATAGCCTTAAAAGCTAAAATGGCTAAGTTTCGAGAGCGTCGAAATATTTTCACTTAGTTGGAGCTCGACAAGGTACCAAAATTCTATCATAGCCCTAAAAGCTAAAATGGTTAAGTGTCAAGGGCACTAAAAGACTTGCACATAGTCATAGCTCATCATGGTACAAAAAGTTCATTGTAGCCTTGAAAGCTAAAATGGCTAATGTTGATAGCACCAAAAGATTTGCACCCAGCTAAAGCTCAGTGGAGTACCAATAGTTCTTTGCAACCTTAAAAGTTGAAGTGGCTAATTATTGAGGGGACTGAAAGATTTACACCTAGTCAAAGACTAGTGGGGTACCAAAAAAAAATTTTAGTCCTAAAAGCTAAAATGGCTAAGTGTTGAGGGCCTTGAAAGACTTGTACCTGGTCGAAGCCCATCATGGTACCAAAAGTTCATCTTAGCCTTGAATTTTGAAATGGTTAAGTGTTGAGGGCATCAAAATATTTGCACCCAACTAAAGCCTGTTATAGTACCAAAAGTCCATCATAGTCCTAAAATCTAGAATGGTTAAGTGTTAAAGGTGTTGAAAGACTTGCACCTAGTTGGAGCCCATCATATTACCAAAAATCCATCACGATTCTAGAAGAAAGCAAGAAAAAAAAAATAGTGAAGTCTTAAAGCCACTAGATGAACTATACATGATCAAAGCTCATCAAGGTCCCAAGAATTTGTCACCTTGTCTAAATATGTAAGGATATAGCAACAATCCCAATAGGTATCCAATGGCCATAAATGAGCAAAAGCAAGTCGAGATTAGAATCCAATATCAACTTAGCAGCAAAACTTCATCATCTTATCACACCTATTGGGAAAAATTATCTATTAGAATATCTTAATAGTATGGCTCCTATCGAGGCCATTGTGCAGATAATAGGGTGGCTCAATTGAAAATGCCAATAAAAATCAATGAATCAAATGCTAGTAGTAGGGTTGAATCAACTCAAGATGATGCAAAACTTGGCCATATCAACTAGCCATGAGTGGTTAGTAAGAGCAACCATACTTTTAAGTAGTTGAACAAGCTAACAAATCTTCTAACATAATAGCAATCTGTTTCAAAAGTAATGATGTCTTGCCAATTGAAACATTGTAAAAGACTATAAATACTAGAATATAGAGTGAAATAAAGGTCGAATCTTAGGCTATTACAATTTGCATGTAAGAAGATGCGTTGGAATATTAATACAAAGGAATTATTGTTTGGCCTCTGGTTCAATTTGTTTTTAGAATGTGTACATATGAATGACTACTTATTTCTAATTTAAGCTTGTTGAATGCTCAGTGTCTATTCTACTTTCTAGATCTATGCTTATGTTCAATTGCTTGTTCTAGAATTTGTAGTCTGATAAGCTACATTTAATGAAGTCAAACATTATGTAATTTATAGTAAAACTATTTGGTTTGGTAGGTAATTCACTTGTTTATTTGCATAGTATGCTATTCTACATGTGTATTGATGTGTCTTAATATGCACCAACATAAGTTCTAGATCCAATTCCTTTTTACTTATTTCAACACCCTTTTCCCACCATATTTTAGGAATAGTTAGCTAAAATTCTAAAGGAACTAGTATCCTCTAGAGATTGACCATTGAAGCCTTACAAATTCCAAGTCCTTCAATTTTGGTCAGGGTCCATGGGTGCACAAACTTTCCTTATATTTTTAGACCAACAATTGTTGGCATGCCCAGTGGGACACAATCCCACTATTTTGATAATATTAGAGACGTGATGATTCTTTTCTCATCATAGATATTTATTTTAATCACTTAGTGACTTCATATAACAGAAATCCAAAAATATTTGCATACCCATTTTATTATTAAGTTGCTTTGATAAAATCCTAAAATACATTATCACAAGACAAGCAAATAAGATACATCCTATTGAGTTTATAGAATTGCAATTTGATAGCTTTATAATACGTCATATCTCCTCCTCTATCTCAACATCCTCTTCAATCCTTACTAAATATTTGACTAGCATAGCCAATCATAGTACTACCGATCCCACTCCTATGATTCCCCTTCTTACACAAACAATGATGTCTACAAATCAAAATAAAAATGATCAAAATTATCCAACTCAGAATCATACAGGTCCTCTAAATTTTCCTATTGAAAACCCTATTCCTTAGGCATCTCTAAAAGCATTACCAATGTATGATGGTACCGATAAGACTACTTATGAGCATTTTCAAGATATTGCATCGCTAGATGACATACATAATATTCAAGAAGAGGATATCATGATAAGCCTATTATTAATATCATTAAGAGGAAAGATATTGTACTAATATGGAACCTTGCTAGATTTAACTATAACTCAATGGGATGAGTTGGTTGGCAAGTTAATTGAAGAGTTTAATGAACAAGCAAATCCCTTATCCCTACTAACAAAATTTACAATAATTCAAAGGCATCCACAGGAAGAAATAATAGATTTCAACATGATATTTAGCTAAACATGGATGAGAGTACCTTAGGATCTTTTCCCAACCAATGAACAAGCAATTTACTACTATCTAAGGGTCTTCCAATTATTTTTGGGTATGTTTATAAGGTAGTCCAATGTGTTTACATTCCATAAAATATTTCAAGAAGTATTAAAAGAATAAAAATATATTTTTTCTATATGGATATTACCTCCAAAAATGATAATGTCTATATACATCGAATTTCCTCAACAAAAAATGTCAACTTTTGCTATACCAATATCCTTTCTAGCAACTACTTTTCTGGTCAATTTCCATTACTAGCCACCTATATCAACTTCTCAAATGCTATATTATTCTTCTATAGTCTCATTACTCCCACCACCTACTACTATCCCAATATTACTAGCCCTTGATCCTTAAATAATTGCCTTTTAAGAAATAGAAAAAAATATGAAAAACCTCATAAATGAATTCATGGCTATGAAGAGAAGAGAAGCTGATTAAAATTTTCAACCACAAAAATTTCCATCTAGCATAAGAGATCAAGTTGCCTCCACTAGAAAACCTTTGGATAATTCTAACACCGTATACAACAATCAAGAGGAAGAAACCTCTTCCTTAGAATTCAAGTCTAGCTATTGGTGTTCAACCTACAATGAACCACATGGTGAAATTACATGTATTACGCATAAACATCATATTTAGAAGGTCACAATTGAGAAGGTGAAAAAGGCTCAAAATGTCCAAGTAAATATGACAAGAGAAGTAGATTTCAATTTCATGATTCCATTTTTCGAACAAGTGTCAGTCCTAACAAGTTCCAATAGGAAAACCTTCTCCGTTGATCCTAAAACCATGAATCATTTTAAAGTATATGTTGAAATACAATATTATCTAAAGAAGGATGTACCTCAAGGTACCTCAGCTACTCAGCAATAGCAAAATGCAACAAAGAAAATGAAGGAAAAAAATAGGCTAGAGATAAGCTAAGATATTCATCCCTAACTAAACAACATGAAATTGAAGCCACCTAGGATTATAAGAATAAATATGATGAATCTGTAAAGGAATTTAGAAAATATCCCAAATCATCTAGTTTCAACATTGTGGAAGAATTGAAGAAAATCTCATAAAAATCTAGCATGTATGATGCACTCCTCATTTTAGGACAAATTGGTATCTTACAAGCCTTACTCATTAAATCAAGAGTAAGGGAAACAAAAAATAGAGCTTATATTTGATCAACGACACCCTACTTCAATAACAGGGAAAAATAGGTCATCTCCATTTTATGTCTTTATGAATGGAAGTATGGGTAGTTTACAATTGTATGATTGAATTTGGAGTGGCTACTACTATCATGCCCAAAGTAGTTTGTGAAATAATGGACATGGAATATACAAGAAGCAGTCTTGGAGTGCTAAAATTGGATGGCACACTTGTGAAAATAGTAGGGGTAGTCAAAGATGTTTCCATGAAATTACATAGGATGCCCCATATCACTATCATTTAGGAGATTGTGGTGGCATATTTGGAGCCTTTTTGGTATGTGCTTGTAAAGATAATTTACTGCCAAGTTGGGTGGTTATTTTTTTATTGATTACTCCCATATGAAAGTTCCATTCAAAGGTAGAAGAATTAATATATTTTCTAAAAAACCAACTTCATTTCATAAAGAAAAGCTTGAAGAAGAGCAAGAAGCAGACACAGTCAATATAATGACTCAAGAAATAGATCTAATGGAGGATGTGTTGGAGGATATCCAAATGAAATATTAGTTTTCCATAATATATTTTGATTCTATGATTGAAACATAAATAGGCACCTATTCAATCATGAAGCCAGAAGAAATAAAAATTACAACTACGACATATTAGATTCCCAAACAAGACCAAACTTGAAAACTATTCTTTTATGGTTCTAGATGCAAGAATGGTGTTAAAGCAGGTATAGTGCTAATATCACCAATAAAATGGAAAATAACTTATCATACTGGCTAACAAGAAGTTACACAAACAATGCAGTAGAGTATGAAGCACTATGTTTAGGGTTGATGAAAGCTAAAAATATGGGAATCAAGCAACTTCAAATTTTTGGCGATACTAAACTGATAGTTAATCAAGTTATAGAGAAATATATTAGCAAACAACACTACCTCAAGGATTATAGAAATAAGGTATGAGATCTAGTGGAATATTTTGAGGCCTTAAATATCAAAGTTATTCCTAGAGAATAGAATACTCGTGCTAATATACTAGCTTCCATGGGAGTCAATTTATGTTCGATGTCCAATGTTTTTTACAAATATAATATAGTAAGGTTGGTTTATAGACCCTCTATACCTTATAGGGACATATTTTGGTAAGTTTTTGAGAATGATAAACAAGTAGTTGATTTCCAAATTCAAGAAATGAATTGTGTAAGCAACCAACTACCAGAAGAAGATGAAGAGAGCGAATGAGTTATCTAAAATAATCATATCCCAAAGGATTAATAACCTTAGAGAGCATTTTTGATAATAGTGATAGACCAACTACTCATAGAATTGAGGTTTATAGTCAAAGTTATAAAGGGGTACAAATAAAACCCATAAAGGATATCAACACTGGTGTATGTTGTTCAGAGGAAGAAGTCAATCAAACTTTGGATTTATGCAAATAATTCAATGATATCATAGGTTGGACATATGAGGATATCAAATTATATAGCAAGGATACCATCCAACATACTATTGATCTTATGCTAGATGCAAGGCCCTTCTAGCAAAAATAGTGGCTAGTAAACCCTAAAATAGAGGCTTTGATGAAGCAAGAACTATTGAAGCTGTTAAATGTCAAAATCATGTATTTTATCAAGCAGTCTACATGATTTGCTAATTTGGTACCAGTCAGGAAGAAAAATAGAGACATTCATCTATGCATGGACTTCCAAAAATTGAACTAGATGTATTTGAAATATTATTATCCCCTCCCACAAATTGATCAAATTTTACATATTATAACTGAAGCTAAAAGATTTTCTCTTTTGGATGGATTTTTTGGTTTCAATCAGATTTGGGTTAAATACGAAGATCAATATAAGACTGCATTCACCACAAAATGAGATACATTTACATATCAACACATGCCTTTTGCATTGTCAAATGCACGTGGTACTTTCCAAAGGGCTATGGATTTAACATTTGGTGAATTAGTGAACAAGAAAATACTAATATATGGATGATATGATTGTATTATCTCATTATAAGAGTAAACATATTGAGCATCTTTGAATGATATTTGAGAAATGTAGAGGGGGTGTCATTGAATCCCAAGAAATAAATCTTTGCAGTACATGAAGGAAAATTATTGGGACATGTGGTATCAAAAATAGGATTGGCAATTGATTCGGATAGAGTAAAAGTTATTCTATCTCTCTCTCCCATTGAACAAAAATGGACTTCAATTTTTTTTTTTAAATATCAATTTTATCCATAAATTTATCTCCGAATTTTCTCAAATAGTAAAACCAATGATTGAGATGTTGAAGCAAGAAGCAAAGTTCAAATGAATAGATATGTGGAAGAAGTCTTACTCTATCACAAACTCTAGTTCTCACTAATATCTAGTTCTAATTAATATGGACTACTCCAAGGACTTTATTCTCTATTCATTTGGAGCAGGCGGAAGTTATGCAGTTTTCCTAACTCAGAAAATGGAACAATATAATGAAATACCAATAGACTTCTTAAATCAAACATTTTAGGATCATGGAGAAAGGTATATTTATTTTAAAAACAATTTTATGTTGTCATGAAGTCTCTAAAGAAATTTAGGCATTCATTTCTCAAAGCAAGATTCTAGTATATGTAGTACATCCAAATGTTCAAAAACTTTGTGATTTAGGGATAACTTGGTGACAAGATAGTTGGCTGGGTAACTAAAATTTAGGAGTATGATATTGAGATCAAAATATCAAAAATAATAAGAGGTAGAACATTTTTTTAAGAGTCTGCATATCAGAATGTCAATATGTTAACTAAAGATGCACATGATAGTGGGCTGGAAATAGAAGCAATACAACCAAAAAATTGGGTTGAACAATTACAATATTTCTTCACTTCAAGAAGATGTCTAGATGGCTTAAATGCATCTCAGAGATGAAACTTCAGATTACAGGCTAGAAAGTATGGTCTCCTTGAAGATGTCCTTTATCAAAGAAACTTTGACAAGGTACTGTTAAGATGACTCCATTCAAAGAAAACTAGAGAGGTGCTACAAGAGTTTCATAGTGGCTTCTCAGGAGGCTATTATTATGGATAGATACTATAACAAAAATTTTACATATCAGATATTATTGGCTGTCTATTTTTATAGATGTATTCAAATTGGCCAAAACTTATGACAAATGCTAGAAATTTATTGGTAAAAGTAAACATCTAGAAATGCCATTCCAATCGATAATTGTAGAAGAACCATTCTAGCAATGGGGTTTGGACTTCATTGGTATGATAAACCCAAATTCATATAACAAACACAAGTACATTTTAACAAAAACTGATTACTTCACAAAATGGACTGAAGTAGAAGGTACAAAACATGTTGATCAGGATATCGTAATTGAGTTTTTGGAAAGATTGATCACTAGATTCATAATTCTTACCACTATTATCTCAGATAATGCTAGATATTTCATAGGTGCTAAAACTATTGATTTTGCAAGAAAGTATGGAATTTACTAGAATGCTTCATAAAATTATTACCCCCAAGAAAATGGTCTGGTAGAATCTACCAATAAGAATCTATTGAAAATCATAAAAAGAAGTATTAAACATAATCCTATAAGTTGGCATTTATTACTAGATCAAGCACTATGGGCTGATCGGATCATGATCAGGAATTACTTGAGAACTTTACCTTAATATCTTATTTATGGGAAAGAAGTTGTGCTACCAATCAACTTAGAGCTTCTAGCATTAAAATTCATAAATAAAAATTATTTGGATGATATACAATCCATAGAAATGAGGACGGAAGTGTTGTTCCAGTTAGAAGAAAAGTGTGAACAGGTGTATAACAATTTTTGTCATCACCAGACAGTGGCAAAATGTTGGTTTGACAAAAATCAATGTAAAAAAACATTTGAATAAGATGACTTTGTGCTCAAATGGTATGTGGATAGAGCAAAACCTAGCTCACATGAAAAGAATGATTAAATGTTGTTTAAACCATATATGATTGAGAAAAATGATCTAAACACATTTCAATTGCACCACCTAGACAACCATATATTACGAATTATGGTAAACGATCACCACTTGAAGAATTATGCTTAAGACAAGTGGTGTCCCTTGTGTATATATGTATATGTGATACATGTACACTACTTGTAAATAAAATATTTTGTCAATTTTTTAACAAGGTAGTGGCCTCTATATTTAATGCTCTAACGTGGTAGATCATCTTCCTATATGGTATCTTGGGTTGCACTACCTATCACTATATTCCAAATGGATTACCAATCAACAGGTCGAAGAAATGATTGAAATATTTTAGCACATATTACAAGGTGGTTGTTAGTTTAATGGTTGTTACAATTTTCTAGCCACCCACGATTGATGAATTCTATAATTTGATTGGTTAAATGAACTACCAAATACAACATGTAAAAATAATATTGCAACGGTTGGAGATCCTGGTGAGATCTTATTGGATTAATAAAAAATCAGAGGCCCATAAAATTATGTGATCTCAACTAATCTATCAGAAGTAGTTATTTCAAATTGCACTCCTAGTAATGAATTGATTGGTTGTCAACCTAAAGATTCGAATTAGAATAGAATGTTATAGAGCAACAATGTACCTTACAAGCCTCTGTCAATTTTTTGAAAAGAGAAATTATTACTAAGGTAGATCTTCCTTTGCATGCATAATCCATTGCACGAATGCAAGAAGGTCCTAGAACTCTTGGCCAAATAGTATAAATTCAATGACCCTTTTCAAATATTCTTCCCCTCATGATAATTTTAAGTACTAGTTACAACGCATATATCTAGATATTCGAAGAAGAATTAGTTGCTAGCAACAAAATAAAAATCAGAAAATGGGTAGAGGAAAGAAGAGTATCATTGTTCAAAATTCTACAAATGAGCTACAAGATTATTTTGAGGGAATTCATGACACAATGCTCATACTAAAATCCATCTTGAATACCTCTCAAATTGGCTATGAGGAAAAAGAAAAATGGTTTTCTATAAATCACCCAGTTGGTGCAACTTATCACTAAAAACTTAGTAGGTTTGTACCTAAAGCAGAGCATCTATGTTCAAAGCTCATCAATGCAGTGATAAAATACTACGATCCTAGTACAACCACAAAGTACAATTCCAAGTCTAAGCCATTATTTACTATCGATAGAGAACTATTAATGGATGTATTTTTAGTAGAAGATACCCCAGATACCAGGTTGAAAGAAATTGTGCTAGAGAAATAGAGATTATATCTAAAAATGAGATGATTCAAGAATGGCTCATCATATTAGAGGCAAATTGCCAAAGTAATTCATGACCAAGAATAGGAGGCTTGTGGAATTCAATTATGAAGCACAACCTATCTTCTCCATACTAGAAAAAAGTTTGGGTCTAAGAATTGATGAGATGGTTTATGCATATCAAATGGGTATGGCAAATGTAATCATGACTGCTTTACCTTATGTTACTATGGATTGGTCCATATTTTTGACCATCAACATACATGAATAGTTAAAGTCTATGAAGAATGGAAAATGAGAATTATTCACATACCCATCCTATGTGGCTTAGCTATTTTTACATTACATGAATTTAGTAATATTCAGCTACAAAATATAGATGAACAGGGTACTGTGCATCTAGTAGTAGACTAGATATATCTCCTGAGAGATAGCAATTCCTATCTCAAATTCAATAGATAGTTCCTAGGGCCAACCCTAGCAATGAATTATGGGGCATACCCCTGCATCACACCCAAAGTTAAGGATGTACTAAGAGGGAAAATGCAAGAGCAAGGGGACTATTACTTCTTGGAGCAAGGCACCATTATCAGATTGTATGGCTTCTCCAAGTTCCCTTGTTATCATATTATGTCATAAAATGGCTATTTAGATTGGAATATTGTAGACTAGTCTATGTGATAGAGCAAATTTTTTGTTCTCAAGCCCATTCAAATGTCCAAAATGGAGCTTCAATAATACATGGACTTGGAGATCAAAATAACCATCCTAAAGCTACCAGTGTTTCAACACATGTGGAACTATGATCCAAAAGGTATATTTCTCAAAATATTTTCAAGCATCAACAATAAAACACCTACTTTCAAGCATCGGATGTGTATAAACATCGAGAAGTTCAAAAAATTAGCTGAAGATCAGGTGGTACCATTTTATTATATGGAGATGCAAGAAATAACTCCTTGCAAAAAATGCTACAAGCACATGCATATTTTTAATCTAGAGAGAAACAAGGATCAATTGATTGATCTAGACCTTATTGAAACAATCAAGGATGACAAGGGTTGGAACAAATACAAAATTAAAGAATGGTGGGTGATGCGATGTGAATGCAACTTGAATAAAAAGGCTAAACCAAATTATAATATTGAGAGTTTGTTCAATATAAAGTTTGATGTTGAACACATTTGTTTGAAATAGGCTCGTTAAGGAGAACTCTTCCCGAAGGTCCTCAAAAAAAAAGTAACCAAGAAACAAGGAAATAAATAAGAAGAGTCAAAAATAAAAATTTAGTAGCAAATATTAGCCTCTCCTAGAGGTATTGATGCTAAAGTAGAAGAAGAGTCATTGCATCAATATGTGGCCATAGTCTATTCCAAAAATATAGTTGCACCCAATATAATAGATTTATCTATAAAAGCACAGCCTAAAATATCTGATCAAAGTTCTAAGTCTAGTAAGAAGCGAAAATATCACTTAAAGTTGGAAAGTTCCAAAATGGTGAAGGCCACTAGGAAACAAAGATATAAATAAGAAAATAAGAAGAAAATATACAAAATATAAGAACTATAGAAAGAATCATAAATATTCTAGGCAACGGTTGCATAGGTAGAAGCTAAACTTAGAAAAAAGTTAATCAAAGCCATGCAAATGGAGCTATGGCTAGGAGCACTAGGCCAAGGTATGTCCCCTATAACTAATTCACTCCCAAGTCCTTCATCTATTGAAATTATAAACTCTTCACGACACTAATTTTAGTTACCTTAGTGAATGATCCCTACATTTATATAACTTATGGAAGAACCTCACCCTTCTCCCTTAACTTTGCATTTCACTTCATAAATACCTCCAATTCAACCCATCATTTCATCATTCCTTGATTCCATCACACTATATTAGTAATACGCCCTACAAGATTCTTCAACACACCCTTCATCATCTACTCCTCCAACTACAATGAAAAATAATCAAGTTATCTAAGAAACAACTCCCCCAACAAAGTCCTTAATTTTCTACCCTCTTACTACATTGTCAACTTTCTTGGCTACCCTTATTCTCCTAGTTTTTACTCACAAGACATTGTCAGAGATTTTATCAACCATTTAGCTAGTAGAAAAGAATCAACATAACTGGAGGGAGGAAGAATAATAGTTTGAAAAACTGCAGGAGAAATAAAAAGAAGCTATCGCCATGGGCTATGACATGATAGATCCCATAAAGGAATAAAGTATTTAGGTGATAGCTAAACCAAAATTAAAAAAATAATGTCTCCTGAATGAGACCAAAATATTGGAAGATAGAGAAATACATTAGATATATCTCAAATATATCAAATATTGAAACTATCAAAGCTATGCATATAGAGGCAGACAAATTTCTCGTATAATCTAGAAAAATGAATAGAAGTTTGGTAGTTACTTAGAAGAAAATCAAAACCCTTGATGTTAATATTGCCAAGGAAATATTGGATAAGAATGCCCTAAAATCATGTCATCAAACTAAAGGGTGTAATTTATAAAGCTCCCTCTGAGAAAGAGTTGCAATAGAGGAACAAAAAGATCAAGCATTTAGAAATGGAGTTGCAAATGATATAGGAAGAGAAAAAGTAGCAATATTCCAAACTAATAGAGCTGGAAGGTAAACTGCAAAGTAGGAGGAAACCCTATCCATAACCATTAGTGTGTTTTATTAGGAAAATGATAAACCATCCATCTCATCAATCTCAAAATATTGGATCAAATAGGTCTGGGGATACTATTGGGGATATATAAGAGGAACAATATTTCCAATTTTCCTCCCTTTCTATACAAAGCTTTGACAAATTATTGTTGCTTCTGCAAAGGTAAAAAAGGAGATATAAAGGGGAGAGAAGGCTCTAGTATGCAAGTTTTGGGAAGCACAAAAATTTAGAAAAATGCTAATATATCCTGATAAATTCCCTATCTTGCAAAAATAACCCAATAAAAATATAGAGGATTGGAGACTTCTAGTTCACTAGATCTATCATGTGAATGAGCTCATTGATCTGGGGTGAGAAATATTCACTACCATGAAAAATAATCTAATAAAATGAGCACCATTACAAAATGTCTCAAGGACGTAGGTGGACCAAAATTCTAGGATGACAACTCTATTTTTCACAATAAAGAAATAATCACCTAGTTGTTTGATGAGAAAATTCAAGATTAAGGTGAGATTGACTCACTATCTGAACCACTTGAGGTGAAGAAAGTCTTCTCATTTTTTTACAAGCTTTCCTATATCTTAGAAAAATCACAATACTTAGTTGAAGTATAGTAATCCTCATGACAATGTTTGCAGATTAAAGAGGGTTATCTTTGAACTCAAAGGACTTTTGAACCCTTCTCTAGAAGTCTGGAATAAAATGTGCCACCAGCTCCAGGTTATCATACCATCTGAGGTTGTTTTACAATATGAGGAATGATAAGAAGAAACTTGACAAAGAGAAACTCAATAGGAAGGAGAATCACAACAACATTTGAGGGATGATTGATGAGATTTAAAAATAGTGCCTTTTTTGTATTATATTATTTCATGCTTATACAATTGTACAATAAGATATTTTTAGCAATAGTGATTATGAAGTCCAATGGAACAAGCTCAAAATAAGATTGAATAACAACAATAAATATTGCATTTGGTACAACAAACAAGAGAGCAACAATTGTATTTGCCATCAGGTCATCAACACTAAGGATCAAATACACATCAAATACAGTACTGATCTATATCATATAAATGGAATTTGCAATATATATCTAGATCACAAGCCATTATGAAGTGTCAATTCACACAATTGAGCTTAGGGCATAAACCTATTTTAGGTTGCACCTGGAAAGTATCCTTCAACATTGACAAATAATAGGATAAGAAAATGTAGAGAGAATTGGGAGCCTACAGATGATGTAATAAAGGATTTCTTACTAGGCTAGGTCAAGAAAAGAAGAAAATATAGGGTGCATAGCAAGTGGAAGAATGGTGATTTCCTAAGGTACCCAACCTATGCCTAAGATAGCCATCAACTAAAATCAAATCTACTCATGGAGTTTCATTTTTGTGGGTGTGTTTCATGTTTTAGGCGTCCCCCTTTTTGTTTTTTTCTTTTATTCATACATGCACCATTAGTTTTAGGTTTATATTCTAACCTTCATATCTTAGCTTGAGATTTTTTGGAGTTCCTCACTCTCTAGGTATCCCCATGGACTATTTTGGTTTCACCATTTCCATATCGCTATCACCATCTGCCTGTAAAGTGTGAAATAAATTCTGCCACCCATTTTTCCATCGCAATTTTATTTATTCCTTTCCCCCAATTATTTTTTTGGTTAAGTGAATTCAATCCTTATGAGTCAATCGTTGGTCTCATTTAATTTCCTTATTTGTGTCAATATTGTATTCTATGATATATAAATAGTTAGTTTGAGTTCTATTTTTACAAGATAAAATTTCCCTGTGAGTTTCCAAGAATGTGGATATTTTCAAGCATCATCCACATGAAATTTAGCATGAAAACGCAAATATGAACAATGCAACATAGTTAGGAACAGGTCGGGTACTATTAATCAAAGCATGATAGGCTTCAACAAAATGACTAAGTATGATAGCCACTAAAATATTTGCATCCAGCTAGAGCTTGATGGGGTACCAAAAGTCTATCGTAGCCCAAAAATCTAGGCTAAGTGTTAAGTGTGCCAAAATATTTGCACCTAGTCAAAGCTTGATAGGGTACCAAAAGTCCTTCATAGCCATGAAAGTTGAAATGGCTAAGTTATGAGGGTATTGAAATATTTGCACCTAGTTGGAGCTTGATCAGGTACCAAAAATCCATTGCATCCCTAAAAGTTAAAAGGGCTGAGTGTTGAGGGCACATAAAGACTTGCACCTAGTTAGAGCTCATCATGGTACCAAAAGTTCATCGTAGCCATAAAAATTCAAATGGCTAAGTTTTGAGGGCATCAAAATATTTACACTCGATCGAAGCCCAATGGGATACCAAAAGCCTATCATAGTCCTAAAAAATAAAATGGCTAAATTTCAATGGTGCCAAAAGATTTGCACCTGATTAGAACCCAAAAAGGTACCAAAATTCCATTGTATCCTTGAAAGATAAAATGGCTAAGTGTTAAGGGCATCGAAATACTTTCACCTTATCAAATCCCATTGTAGTACCAAAAGTCTATCGTAGCCTTGTAAGCTAAAATGAATAAGCGTCAAGGATGCCAAAATATTTGTACTTGATTGAAGCCCATCATGGTACCAAAAGTTTGTTGCAGCTCTAAAATATAGAATGGTTAAGTTTTGAAGGCACCTAAAGACTTGCACCTCGCTAGAGCTTATTATGGTACAAAAATTCCATGGTGACACCAAAAGTAAGCAAGAACAAAAATAAATATTTGTCCAAGTCCTAGAGCTATCGGTTGAGCTATACCCGGTTGGAGCCCATCAACGTCCCAAGAATTCATCACCTTATCTAAAGATGTAAAGATCTAGCAACGATCTCAATAGGTGTCTGACAACCATAAATGAGAAAAAGCAAGTCGAGATTAGAATCTGGAATCAACATAACAATAGGAGAATTGTCATCATCCCAGGACACCTATTGGAAAAAATCACCTATCATAAGATCTTAATAGTATGGCTCCTATTAAGGCCATCGTGCAGATAACAAGGTGACCAAACTAAAAAGGTCAATAAAATTCAATGAACCATATGTAGGCAACAAGGCTGAATCAAATCAATATGATGTAGAACTTGGCTATATTAGCTAGCCATGATTAGTAAGTAAGAGCAACCATATCTATAAGGAGTTCAACAAGTTGGTGAATCTTCTGATAGAACAACAATCTGTTTAAAATATAATGATGTTTTTCCAACTAAAAAATTGTAAAATACTATAAATACTAGAATGTAGAATGAAAGAAAGGTCAGTTCTTAGGTTTTTACAATTTACATGTAAGAAGATGCTTTGGCATATTAATACAAAGGAATTGTTGTTTGGCCTCTAGTTCAATTCATTTACAAAATGTGTATGTATGAATGACTACTTATTTCTAATTTAAGCTTGTTGAATGCTCATAGTATCTATTCTACTTTCTAGATCTATGCTTATGTTCATTCGCTTGTTTTGGAATCTATAGTATGATAAGCTACATTTAATGAAATCAAACATTTTGTAATTGATAGTAAAACTATTTGGTCTATTAGGTAATTCACTTGTTTATTTGCATAGTCTAATATTTTACATGTGTCTTGATGTGGCTTAATATGCACCAACATAAGTTCTAGCTTCAACTTTTTTTTTACTTCTTTTATCATCCTTTCCCCCCATATTTTAGGAATATTTAGCTATAATTCTAAAGGAAATGGTCTCCTTTGGATATTTACCATTGAAGCCTCACAACTTCTAGGTCATTGAATGTTGGTCAAGGTCTGTGGGTGTACAACCTTTCCTTAGACAAATTTCCAAACCAACAGAAATAAATTTTAAGGTAACATTTTTAATGTATATCAATAATTTCTAAGTTTTTACTATTAATTTTATTTTTAAAGTTGTAATAAGGTTTTAAGAGACATATTCATATTGTTTATATTAGAATTTTTATATCTTAGGGTTGAAATTCTTTTATAAAGACAATAAAAAAATGTTTTGTTTTTTGAAAAAGGTGAAAATTGTACTAAGAAGACAATTTCAAAATCACAATAATTAGCCTACCATTTTTAGCTAGTCCCAAGATCCTAATAAAGCTAACTCTAACATATTCTTAGACCACAAATTTCTTAGTGTAATCCAAAGAGCAGAAATTCCTATCCTAATTACAATTTTTATTATTACTATTCTAGATAACCTAGATTTGCTTCCCTCTCTTGCCATGACTTTAGGGACTATCCCAAATTGAGTCTAAGAGTTCTACAAACAACAATGTGATGTCAAACCAAAGGCTAATCATCATAAAAATATACCTTGGTCCCACACACTTCATTATCTAAATCAATGTTGGCTAGTAATAAAACTTATTTTTTCACCTCCATCCAATCTACAATATCATTGTTCTGATAAGATTTCAATCAATATATGGCAAGATGCTCACTTTCCATTTTAGCCAAAACTTTAGTCACTGCATTTTTTCCTCTACCTACATAAACCAAAGTGATATCCTCAAATTGTTGTGAAATGGCTTTAATTTGACTCACTGTGTTTTGCATCAGCCACACACTTGGTATTGCACATGATAGCATTGTATGATTTCAAATTATATTATGATCTTTCAAAATTCATTCTTCCAATCATTGAGATAGCCTTGTTTGATTGTAAAATCATTTGCTTCATTATTTATTACTAGTCCAAGGCCTTCCAATTCCTAGTGAAGAACCTTCCCCTTGTAGTCTCTTCTAAGGAAACCAAAGCCTATTGCTCTTAGGTTATTCTTGGCTACTTCATTTGTATTAATTTTTTTTCAACCTAGGGGTGGTTGTTGCCAAGCCTCATGAGTCTACCTCATGGTATCGTTATCTTCCTATTGTTTTATTTTGCTCCCCCACATGAGCTTTTATTATTTTTGTAACCTTGTTTAATATTTTTTACCAAACTACCTCTCTCAAAGTCTAGTCCTCTCTAAAAATATTGTCATTTATTTCAATTCATATGTGCCATCAGATAAAGCTTCAACCTAGAGATCAACCCAACTATATTGACTTATTTTTTATCTTTCTTCATTTCTAGACCTCCCATATATTTATGTATGTTAACTATTGGTTGAGATGGACCTTAAAGAGATCAACCCATTGACTCCAAAACTTTAGGGTAAAGTCACATTGGAATATCAAATGATCTATTATCTCCTCTTGGGTATTGCACATGATACATTTAGAGGAAACATGAAAACATCTCATTTGTAAATAATCATAGGTGAGGAAGCTCTAATGCATAACCTACAAAGCAAAGAAATTATTTTTTGACCATCTCTTTACCAATCATACTCCATCCCATGGACCATCCTGCCACACCATAGGGGGAGGAAGAAACTAATTATAACAATCCCAGATTTGTATAGATACCTAAATTCTCATGACCCAAGCTATCTCATCATTTTCCTCCTTTCTTGTAATGTGGAGTTGCTTTAATATCCTCTCTAAAAGTGACCACATTTTGAGAGATTGAGACTGACCACTATTCCCATTGATTTTTTTTTAACATGGTGGAATCGATAGCTACCATGAATCCGAGTAGGTTGTCCATATTTTATGGTCACCACAGTATTCTACGTTGTCCATCCCCGAAATGTGCCACACAGTTCTTCACGCAGTATGCCCCTATAACTGCCATGACACAATAATTTTAAACCTTTTACGCCACTAAAATCACCAGGAAAGGGACAAGCGTTCAGTCCGACGAGGCCCGATATTTTAACATTTCCATTGCTTTAGTTGCATAAGAGAGAAGGTGCCAATTTGCCTTGTATGTATATAGCATGTTGTCTTGATCCAACCTCTAGCCTCCAAGCTCTATTGAAGGTGTTGTAGCTCTGGAAATTCTAAAATTTAGATGGGGTATTGGTACCGAGAATCAATCCAAAATTTTGCTTTATCTTTATCGAATTTATAAAATAGTCTTGGTTTTACCACTTTCTCTCCTAATTTTAGCACCTTTCACACAATAGAACCTTAGCCACTCATAGGGATGTCACCTGCTTTCTCATGGGGAATATTACCCAAATACTTACTAGTAATAACTTTGCTAAACAATGCTTCCTAAATAGAGATCAATCTCCATTAAATCTTGCGTATTAGAGCTTGGTTATTCAATGTTATTTTTTGAATTCCTAATCATCCTCTTGCTTTAGGCTAATAAATTTTGTCCCAACATACTAAATCTCATTGCTTACCCATCCTTGGGCCATCCCAATTTAATTTTCACAAGAATGATTTTAGCTCCCTTAGGTCTCCAATTGGATCTATAAGGATAGAGAACTCGTAAGCTAGAATTGCTTGAATTATTGATTGAAGAAGAGTCACTCTTCCTCAAAAATAAATCCAATGATGCATCCAATAATTTATCTTCCCACAAATTTTGCCCATCAATATTTTCTATTTCGTACTTTTAGTTTCATATAATGGAGTGGAATCAATAGGTAGTCCAATGA
Source organism: Wollemia nobilis (assembly GCA_028583015.1). NCBI lineage: Eukaryota > Viridiplantae > Streptophyta > Pinopsida > Araucariales > Araucariaceae > Wollemia > Wollemia nobilis. Next base: position 9,451,792 of record JAQPPZ010016874.1, read on the forward strand.
AAGAAACCTAATATGTTTAGAGTTTGATCTTAGATCCTCAGTTAGATATTAAAGAACATTGCCTTGGACTTGAATGCATTCACTTCATAGCCTATGGCTTCCAAATAGGTATTTAAGGTAACCATGAGCGCTCTTGCCTCCTTGACATTGGCCACCCAAAGAAACCCCGTGTCATCCACAAATTATAAATGGGTCAAATTCACTAATCCCACTTGCATTTCTAATATAACTCCTTGTTGCCTATTCCTTCAAAGAAATATGACCAATCCTTCAACAAGAATAATAAATAGGTATGGTAATATAGGATCTCCCTGTTGAATTCCCCTAGAGGTTTGAAAGGGAACCTAAGGAATACCTTTGGTGAGGATTGATAAGGAGGCTGAAGAGACACAAATCATGATCCACTCTCTCTAGCCTTGAGAGAAATCAAAGTTCTCTAACATTCAATCCAAAAATTTCCAAGGGACTCTATCATAGGCCTTAGACATGTCTAATTTGATAAACATAACTCTTTGACCTTTCTAATTCAATGTGTGAATTGTTGCCTCTTGTGCCAATATTAATCCATCCATAATTTGTCAACCCTCCATAAATCCTCCTTGTTCTAGAGATATAATACTGTCTAATAATTTTTTGAGACTTCTAGCTATTAGTTTGGTAATGATCTTATAGACTACATTGCAAAGTGTAATCAGGTGAAAGTCTCCAAGTTTAGAAGTCTCTTCTAATTTGGAACCAAATTAAGGAAAGAGTGGTTCATAGCCCATAACATGCTTTTATTTGTATGAAATTCTTCCATTGCCCTGGTTACCTCCTCCCCTGTGTCATCCCAAAAGGCCTAGAAAAATTCAATCAAGAGCCTATAAGGGCCTAGGGACTTTTCAGTTCTCATGTTGAAAACTATGTCTCACCTTTTTTAGACCACAATTCTGAATAGGGTCTATTTTTTTTTAGTTGTTATAGTTTGTGGGATACAATTAAGTATCTCTTGTTGTGTTGCAATATTAGTATGGGAAGAAGCAGCAAAAATATTTTCAAAACAAAAATTTATAGCTTGATGCATACCTAGGATAGTGTCCATCACATTGCCATGAAGTTCTTTTAGGCTAGGCAGTTTGTTAGAGTGTCTTCTTTTTGAGACCGAGTGGTAGAAGAACTTAGTATTTTGGTCCCCCTATAGAAACTAAGAAGTTCTAGCTATTTGTTTTCAATAGATCTCCTCATGTTTATACTCTTTAACTCTTTTTTAAAGAACTTATCTTGTTGTTTAAAGTCTTCTATATTTTTTTTAGTCTGAAAGAGTATCGCTAGTTCTTTAACCTTGCAACCAATAGAACTATTTACAGTTGAATTCTATATTTTTTATAAAGCATTTTAAGATTTGAAATAAAAATTTATTTCGGTTATTTTATATATATATAAACTTAAAAATAAAATGGTTACATGATTAAATGTATACTTTTGGTATATAAATGCCATATTATACTTATGTATTAAAATATTTTAGTTTTTATTTTATAAGATTGATAGCCACTTCCTTTAGACATTTATTATACATTAGTATCCTTATGTATATTATCTATTATGTATATTATCTAAAAATAGTTATTATTATTATTATTATTATTATTTAATTTGGAAATAAATTATCCACAACATAAATTATGAAGGAGGTGAAGACATGATTTATGGAAGGTCCAATGTGATGGATAAAATTAAATAAATGGCCACAGTAAAGATACAATTTCTATGTAATCCAAAAAATAGATATCTATTATCGAATAATATGCTTTGTATATATTATTTATAAATGATAATTTTATTTTTTTATGTTTGAGCAGGATAGGATAGTGAACAATGACTGTTTGGGTTTTGGTTTTTTTTGGAGGTTTAAGGTTCAAACCGCGGCGTAGGCGAGTGTGTGAAGTGGTGGGTGTGTGTTAAATTTTCATCGATAAGAATACCTCATGAGGGGTCATGGTTTTTATGAGAGTTCTTGATCACTTTAACTATGGTTTAAACTTAGGTTTCTTGAGTAAAAATCTGAGGGGATGGGTGTGTGTTAAATTCCCATGGATAAGCATACCTCATGAGGGGTCATGGTTTTTATGAGAGGTCCTCATCCCTTTTACTATGGTTTAAACTTAGATTGCGAGTGTGTGAGGGGGTGGGTGTGTGGTGGGTTTGTGTTAAATTCCCCATCGATAAGCATACCTCATGAGGGGTCATGGTTTTTATAAGAGGTCCTGATCCCTTTTACTATGGTTTAAACTTAGGTTTCTTGAATAAAAATCTGAGGGGATGGGTGTGTGGTGGGTGTGTGTTAAATTCCCCATAGATAAGCATAACTCATGAAGGGTCATGGTTTTTATGAGAGGTCCTCATCCCTTTTACTATGGTTTAAACTTAGGTTTCTCATAGATAAGCATACCTCATGAAGGGTCATGGTTTTTATGAGAGGTCCTCATCCCTTTTACTATGGTTTAAACTTAGGTTTCTTGAGTAAAAATCTAAAAACTTACGAGTGAGATATCTTTATTTAAACATCACTATTAAATTTTATAATAAAACAACTTAAAATAATTTATTAAATAAATTTACTAATACTTATGAAATGTTTTTAGAAAAGTTTAATGATAATTTTTTTATTTTTTTATTTTTTTGGGTTAGTGTGAGAAACCCTTACCACCTCTTAGGGTTGGGCATTCATATCCTTAATTTCGAAAGATCTAAGCTTATCAATAGGTAAATTAACACACAACCACATAGACACTAAGGTTTGAACCTTGGACCTCTCAAAGGGAAACCAAAACCTCGAATAATTGTTCCGAGAAGACATTATTATTATTATTATTGTTATTATTATTTTTTTTTTGATACATAGAGGAATCAACAACTACCTTTCTTTTTGAACAACTTGTCCCATGATCAAGTCGTAGTGTCAAATCATGGTGCTACCATTATAACCTCTACCTCGCCTCGGTAAACACGACCTGGAGTGGGTCTATAACCATTACCTTACCTTGGTAAACAGTAAACAGTATTGTCATCATCAAGGTGGCGCACAATCCGCGAACTAAGGACAGACTATTACTTTGCTCTAAATTTACTTGGCCCTAAATTGAACATGCCCCTGAAATTTAAACCTAAATCAAACATTGAAAATACTTTATTAACTAAAATATAGCATTAAAACACAAGACGGTCACTTTCATGTGATTAAACTTAGGTCTCTACAATATAATTCCAACCATATCATTGCCCTGTATGGACAAAAAATTTAAGATTTAAAAAAATCATTGCCACTAGTATTTATGAAAAGCACTTAAAGGCACCAACCGGCGTTGATCTCAAGCCATGTTTTTCGCCCACGCAGCACGCTTATATGTGATAGCCTTGTACAGTGCTTATGAGTTTATTTGAGAGTCGTTTTAACGATACAATAATTATTATTATATAGTATAACTAAGATTGACTTAATTTCATGTAATTTATTTATTAAATTAAATTAATTTAAATAAGATTGACTTAATATTTATTTATTTATTAAATTAAATTAAATTAAAGGAACTGTCTACAGAAGTTTTTGACATTATAAGAAAAATTCTTTGACGGATAAGGGTACTGCCAATTTCCGACCTTGGTTGACAGTACTTGTTAGGATCGTAATTTTAAATATGAGTTGAAATTGTAAGTCTACATATTCTTAGATTTTTAAAAAACTTAAGATTTGTCCCAGAGTTTGTATCACTCTGGCATTTGAACAATGTTTTTGCGGTTTCATATTTCTATTTACTTCTCGAATATTAGAAAAAAGATGTTAATTAAATTTATTTAAGCAAAAATTTTGGAAAATGATTCAAATGAAGACCTCTTTTTCCACTGCAAACGATAACTCCAATACAAAAACGTATGTAAGATTCATAAGCTACTTTAACATAAAAGGAAAAAAGGTCTCTGCAATCTTCTTTCAATGTGTTTTTTCTTTTACCTGAAATGATTGTAAAGAATTTTTTTTATAATAATAAGAAAATTGTTACGGTGTGCTATGATGTGAGCTATGCGATCTTAATCAATCTTTAGGCTACTGTGTTTACAACTGGAATATAAAACTCTAAAGATAAGGCAGCTTCGTTTCTGTCCTTTACATAACTATTATTTTAAATGTATATGATGTTATACGTACTTTAGAATCTAAGACTATAACGAAACAAATCTATTGCATTTGTCATTGTGGAATATCTTAGTAATTGGATCCAGGCTATTTGTTGAGCACAAAAGCGATAATAATAGATATTTCTCTAACAAGATGCCTTTAAAACATCTTTTCAGTTAAACATCCTGAATGAGTGACAGGGATACAATCAAATACCGTAGGCATCGAGAAACTTTCATATATATAGCTAAAATAATGGGCCAAATCCATATATCGCTGCAATTATTCGAAAACCTACCCCACATAAAGAGGAACATGCAGCTGTCGAACTAGTTAAAGTCGAGGCCTTTCCGAAGGAATGTCATGTCATGTATAAGGAGTCATAAACACAATTCTGGGTATTTGCATTTCTTTCATGTGCTGATGTTTGCGTTTATAATATTATTAATGTCTACTTCACATTATTAATGGTAGGTCCTTTTAAAATATTTAACCTCCATATAATTAATCTTTTCCTTATCTAACCTTATTTTTATATATCAACCACAAGATACTGAAACCAAAATTACCAAAAAAAAATCATCTATTTTTATGAATCTATTTAGGTAATTATTCTGTCTGTAAACCTCATTTTAGCTCACAAACTCCATTGTTATTTTCCATATCGAGTAAACAGGCGTATCAATAAAAGTGCACATTATATATATTCCCCACTTTATGTCACTCCACTGAACATAATTTCGTTCTATAACATCACATCTCTTCCAGGTTGAATTATTCTCTTTATCTGTCGTTTTAAATTTTGTTGCAGGTTGATTTATTCTCTTTATCTTTATCTTTACGCACACATCTAAAGCAATAATTACGTAAAATTCCTGTTATCGACATAGACAAGATACCTTTCTTCTTAAAAGTCCAATTTGAAAAGGGAAAATCAAACTACACCAGAACATGTCTGCATATAAAAATCCTTGAAAAAGTCCCTTTCAGAATACATATTGAAGAAAACCCTGTCTTACAATGGAGTTGTCCAACTCTCGTCAACTTAATAAAAGAGTTTCATAGACCCGACACTAGATTCATTCATTTATGAGTTTGTTGCAGAATAAGGGGTGTACAAATTTTACACAAACTTGTCTATTGGATAAGGGTTATGGAGAAAAAGGTTGTACTCTAGAATAGTGAAGAATATGTTTGGTTTAAATTTCATTATCGATCTTACACATCATCCTAATTTTCAATTGTATATTGAGTTATGGGCCCTGTACCCTATTAGGGCCCACTAAACCTTCGGATCAAACGAGTACGTATGCACCTTACAAGGTTAATATATATACATATGTGCTGAAGGTTATCACATAGCGCACATATAGTGTGTGAACAAGTTGTCTTGATATGAATGAGCATGATTTATATGAACTGAACAGCTTCCACATGCCACTAAGCTAAGGGTTTGCTCCACTCATGTTTCATCCTTTCTTTCCTAAACTTGGGTTTGTCATAAAGAAAGTTCAATTAAGTATTTTCATTATAATAATCGTTTGTCAAAAGAAAGTTCAATTAATTATTTTTATTATAATAATAAATTTATGATTATGAAATTTTATTAAGAGTATAGTTTCAACCTAAATTTTCGGAAAGAAAGTCCAAATATTTTTATGATAATGATTGTTTATATAATTATAAAATTTTATTAAGAGTATAAAATTGGTAAACTATGAGTATTTTTGTATGTATGCAAAAGAAAATTTATTGAATATATATATTCTTGATGAACATATCACGCTAGATATTTCTTTAGAAAATTTTAGGATTCAAAGTGACACCTATAGACACCTAATTTTCTGTATTAATTAGTTATTTAAAATGTCAGCAAACAATCTTTTAAGTAAACCATGTCAATCTAATTGTGTCATGCCAAAAGTTGGGACAAAAAACAATATAATATTTGGAGCTTATAAATTCTTTATAAATTTCCATAATTTTTTTCAAAGATACTACCATTAGAATGGGTTTGGAAAGAGCTTTTGAACAAGTATGAACATGTTCATAGTTGTATAAAAATTAATATCCCAAAATGCCTTAAAAGTAGAAGCACTAGGGTCTTGCAAAAGCATTGATGGTCCTGCAAAAGCACTGATGGTGCTTTTGCTTCCTTGTGGTGATTTTACTAGTTAAAAATTTGACTTTTTTCACCTAGATTTTCTCCTTAAAAGGAAAATGTGTCGGTTGTGCTTCTGATATATCATGGCATTTTTGTTTTATTTCTGCCAAAGCCAAGATTTCAACATTTCATCTGCCTATCACTACCTATTCCACCATGAATCTTATCTTGTTAATATAATTTTTAGTTATTTCCACACAATTCACTAGAAAAATACTAATCATACCTCCATAATTAGCAATTGCATGACTTCTAACTCTAATTAATTTCCATGCAAGTCATAATTAGCCTAATCAACCCCATGCAATTGCACACAACTCACCTTGTTTGTCCTACCAAGAAATCCTCTATGAATCCCCTAAGGAGATATAGTTTTTCTATAAAACACCTCTTGGGAAGGCCTTGAGGAGGCAATATTTTGTACACCATCATGTTTCTAAAGTCTCTATAGCACATACCTCCTGAAAGGTTGCTAGAATGACATTAGGACTTTCAGGCATCCATGATATTTTTCTCTTGTAGGTGACATATCCAACAACCAACGTTTTAATAAGGATTGCTTGAATCATTGAGTGATTTCTTGGTAAACATCATCAGACATCAAGACACTCTTAAATAAAATAAGAGAATATTCGTTAACAATTTTCGTTGGAAAAGGGAAACCTATATTTTTGTCTACCCTCTCTAGATTAATATTTATTCTTTTTGCATACATTTTAATTTTAGTATCAATCATATTTTATGATCTACATTATTTCTATATTTTATATCAAAATAATAGAGGTCTGATCCTTTCAAGCAAGGGAATTTACTACACCTTGTCGAAATCAAACAAACCCCTCTATGTTGATTGTTGGATTTTTAGCTAAATTATCACAAGTCCCAAATATCCAGGATCTTGAGTAGTCTCAAATATTAGAGCAATTTAATTTAAATTACTAGAAATATTCATGAATAATATAATGAAGAAAACTTATAATAATATTGCTCAAATTGTATACAAGTTTTAATATGATTCCTCTACATTCATTTCATGGAGCTTTATCTCTGTTATGTAACCTTAGAAAGGTGAATCTTGGATACTTGACTTTTGGACTCCTCACATATCTAGGATATGCATATTTTCCTATTCTATGCATGATATAAACCTCTCATGCCTCTTGGCTTCTCAAATTCCTATATTTATACATAATTCTTGACTTTACATTAACTTGTATACTTTACTTGCACATCTTAATACATGACTCTTGTGCATATCCTACACATGTACACATACATAAAGAAAAATATTAATCATACCTTTATCCTATATACTCACACTCTATTCTAATATTTACATTTGTACCATAAGGTACTTTTAGATTCCAACCAATATAAATATATTCTAAACTATATTCTCACACTCTATTCTATTCTTCAATATAAATATCTTATTTCTCCCAATATATGAATAACGATCAATAATTTTGATAAAGGTTTCAATTTTTCAAATCTCTAGGTTGAATTCCTTTTATCTCCCAAATTTCAATAATATAATTTCTCAATTCTAAATTTTCCAAAATTAAATTAGATGTTGAAATCTTGATAGCTCCCAAATCAGAAATTTAGAAGTTCTATAATATTTGCAAGTTTTTGTTTTCCTAATTTTATGTTAAACTCCTTATTTCTTCAAAATTCTCAATTTGCAAATATTTCAAATTCAAAACTTTAATTTAAATTCTCAAATCTTCATAAATATTTTTAAATAGCAATAATACAATTTCTATTATTTTTTTCACTCATAAATCTTATATATCCAATAGAATTAATTAATCAATATTAAAAACTTATAAATCAACTTCAATATTTCATAAATTATAAAATATTCCTTATTACTCCAATCCTTTGTTTAAATCAAAATAGTAAACTTGAGAATTACCCTCAATAATATGGATGTGTGCTATTCTGGGCAAAATACTATGTCTTCATTGTTGAATAGTCAATAGTCTTCCTTGCTACAAGGTGCTCTCTCAATTACATAACCCAAACTTCATTCCAAATGATCTCTCCTTGTGCTAGTTTTGGCCCATGTAATGAATGATGATTCCAAAATGCTTTGACTCATTTCAAATATGGTTGGTGCTCTTTTGTTTCAATTTCCATGTTGTACATAAATGCTTTTTCTCTTCTACAATGTTCTTTGGTGCTCTAAATTGTTGTCCTTACCATAACACTTGGCTAGAAATGTTTTCAAACTCTGGTAGGTTACATTCAATGATTTTGTAACATCATGGGCATTGCATTCCTTGCAATACCAAGTGTCAAATAAAATCTACATATCCTTAAATGAGCACTATTTCTTTTGATAATGTTCCACTTCTTATTTACAATACGTTTGATAATGCTTCACTTCTTTTCAATGTATTAGAATGTATTGTAGCACTTGGTCTTCTATGTTCTCTCTTCTCCTTTGATATTTGGATTTATAGGTTCTCCTTTGTGCAATGTGGTGGCTCTTTCAATGGATTTGCAATCTCCTCCATCTAATGTGATGGTTCTTCCAATGACCTCTACTCTCACAGTGGTGTAACCACAACTTGAGTTACTTTTCTTCAATACAGTGGTGCCTCCTTGGCTTCTTTCACAACCGAATTGTGGATTCTTCTTTCCAATGTGGTGGCTCCTCCACCTTTCCTTTGTGATGGATTCTTCTCACTCCTATTCACTACTATTTGTTGTAGCTATTACTATGTTTCTTTTGGTGTCTTTAGACACTCTAAATCTACTTTACTCTTGTGCACTATTGATCTCCTTTTGCTTTAATAATATTGCACTTCATTAGATTACTATAAGACAACATTCACTATATAACTTCTCCTTATTAATTCTATTCCAAGCAATCTCTAACTTCTCTTTTGCTATTATATTTTGTAGGTTCTAGAACTTCTCCTTCCTTGACTTGTAAATAATATACTTAGAGTTATCTTTTCCTAATTTGAACTCTAAAAATATGGTGCTAAATAAATTTAAATTAAATCAACTTTTTCATAAAAATTAAATACTCTTTTGTGCATCTAATTTCAAACCTTTTTGGTCTTCTTTTGTAGCTTACCTATTTTTCTTTATTACTACCTTAAATTGTTGTTCTAGACCTTCAAATTTGCAACCTTAGCTTGTTGTCCAAAAATATGATTTTGAAATCTTTAATTCCTTTTACTTTGCTGCTCCAAAATCTTTGAAACTTGTAGTTCTTAACTCTTTTTCAAATGTTGTCTCAAGATCTGAAACTTGCAGTACCAAATATTGTCTAGTATGCAGCTTTTTCATTGTCTAAAAACTATCTCTAACTCATTTTAAATTCCCAATAATTTTGAAATTCGTAGCTATACTCCTCATAAAAATACTGTCCAAATCACTATCTTCTTACTATCCAAAAATTATGCAATTTGCAACCTCAATTTCTGCCAAATATTTCTTTGCTTTGATGTCCAAAGCTGTCTCAAATCTACCTCAAAATTATTCAAATTGTAGCTCTACTATATCCCTCTATTGTTGCCCAAAATTTCTCCAATTTTCTACCTTAGTTTGTTGTTAAGCCTTCCTTCAATTGGCTATTCAAGGGCACTTCAAAATCTAATAAAATATTCTTATATTTACATCTCTATGCCACCTTAAATTTTTTGTCATGTGACCCTTCAAATTCTATCATAAAAATAAACAATATTCTCCTCCATAAATCAATCTTAAAATTCTTAATGGTTGTCTTCAAATTTTTCAAATTGTTGGTATATAATATCTTCTTTCTCCTCCTTAGCTCTTGCTGAATTTTGAATTCAAATCTAGCCTCTTTGCTAGCCTCTTCTTCAAGAATCTAAATATCTTGAAGTCTTCAAAAGTACCATGGGTGAAATTTTGTGCCTCTCACCCACTATTTTCTTTCTTGATAGGAAAATATGTTGGTATATAGAAATGGCTAAACTTTGGAGTAGGGCTCTTGCATTGATGGTCAAGACAGGCCTCAAAGATGAAGGTAGATTACATGCTGAAGAAAGTAGAGTAAAAGCAAATTTTGATGGGTGGATCAGCTGATTATAACTAAGTAAATAATGATCCCAAAATACAACCCTTTGACAAAATCACAAAGGGTGTAAAATTGGAAAAACACCCTAGTGGAATCATCAAAATTGGTTGAGTACAAGTTCAGGTAGATAATTGAGTAGGCAGACACTCAAATTGGATCTCAAATCCCTACCCAAATAATGGGTAAAAAAATGGGATGATAATACATTTGTCCCTATTCCAAAACTACCACCCCAAGTAGAAATAATAATGGACTTCTCTCAAGTGTATGAAAAATATTGTCATAGTTTGTAAGGTCCACCCCAACTAAGGTAGAGAATTTTGAAGACATCAGAGGTTGATCTATGGAGGTTGATCTATGCTAATGTGCCCACCCTGGTTAGGGGAGGGTAACTTGGGTAGGGTTTTGGAAGGGTGGCAACTGAGAACCAATCCCAATTTCCCATTCTTTTAATAATGTTGCATCTAGAAGAAATTTTGGAGGCTGGAAAAGAAGAGAATGAGCCTGACCATCTACCTAGTACAAGAATCACTACCCATCAAAGGAGAAGCATTGGGAGTCCTAAGGAAGAACATTAATGATCCCAATTACCCAAGTATGAGTTGGCAATGGGTGTGAAGACTGTAATTTAAAGCACACTGATTATAAGGTAATTAATTGTAGCTATTCATCCACCTAACATAAGGTCCATCGTATGGATGAAGGGATAAAGTACATGAAAATTTAAGGCTTGACAGGAATGCCAAAATGATCAAAGGCTTAGATATATGTAGAAGCATTTAAGCCCTTTCATATAGCCACCATTATTCCAAGGAGAAAAGTACCAACTGAGCATCCATCTACTTCAACAAACATCTTGTCGCCTAACACCATTAATGTTTATGTTTAAATTTTTTGAAAAAATTACTATAAATACTGGGATTCTAGTCATTCTAGAGCACAACTCTTTAGCCATTACAATTCATATGCATAACATTTCCATTTTTATAATGCAATTTTATTACTATTTGGTATCCAAATTGACTCTTAAACATGAGTGTGAATATTGAAAGTTTATTTTTGTTAAAGTTGTCTAAATGTTTTGTGATAAATCTGCTATCTAGATTTTTTGCATCTCATTCAATGGTTATGGAATTCACTTTCAATAGGTCATGATAAGGATATATAAGGGTAAGGTTGGTTGATCTATTAGATAGTTTGATTTTATTTTCAGTAATAGTATTTGTATGTTGTGCATATGTCTTGATGTGACTATACTCATCCTTGTGAGTTTTGGATACAACCTATTTCTCATTTATTTCCATCTCCCTTTTTCCATGTGATACAAGTAGCTAGGACCAAGGAACCGACCTTATTTAGATATCAACCACCCTGTCTTCCCCAGGTGTGGCAATCATTCAATATTGGTGCAGGTTTATAGGCAAATCAGTCTTCTCCAACCCTACCTTTCTGTTAGGTCATATTTACAACCAACAATTTTTGGCACGCCCAGTGGGACCTAAGGGTCTCATCTCCTAATTCAATACAGAGTTTGGTGAAGCTTTGTTTTGTAATATCTATATATTCACCTAGTGACTCTGCTCCATAATGAACCAGGTTTCTTATAATTGGTTACCATTGAAGTAAAGTTATATTTGGAATCTTTGCTAAGGATCCAAAAGGTCTCTATATTTAAGGAAATCAGAGTTCGGTGATACTTTGATTTACCCATATATTTATAAATCACCTAGTGACTCTTGTGTGCAATAAATCTAGATGTCACTACCAATTTCCCTCTATTTCTTTTAAGTTTCTATTCCTCGAAGGAATCAGGGTTTTATGAGTAGCCCTGATCTCACAAATGGAAAAAGTATACTCATCTAATAAATATGACCTAAAAAATGAACTCAAATATTGTAAGAGATAGATGTTGTAATGGTTCACTACAAGTGTCCTTATTGTAATTTTGTAGGCCCTCTAAAAATTCAAAATCTTCATGATATTCTAAGGTATCCTTGAAATCCCTACCAAGTTTTTATGGATCGGTTAAAACTACATTCAAGCATTATCAGGATGTGGATTCCCTAATAGTTATTCATAATATTATCCATGAATATGTGATTCTTAGTCTACTCATCCTCTCTCTCAAAGGAAGGATCTTGATTTGGTATAAATCATTGGAATATGGAAGTATCTGCACATGGGTTGACCTAGCTAAAGTGATCATTAGCAGATTTTATTATTTAGGAGACCCCCTCTTGATGCTCAATCAATTATAATTCATCAAGCGTGATCCTCAATAAATCATCATCAACTTCAACATCCACTTCATAAGATATTGGAAAATTATTCCCCATGAGATCCAGCCATCCCATTATTAGGCATACCTCTATTAGATCTAATATTTTTGCTTGGGTATATGCCCGATTATTCAAAAATTTATGGAGAATAGCTTCCCATAGGTTTACCAAGAGACTATTCAAGCCAAAAATATGTTAATTCAAGTGGAAAATATGCCACCCAGCAGTATTCCATCTTCATTGATGGTAAGCACAACCATACCCTCACCCTATGAAGAAGTTAGGATGAACCTAGTCAGATATAATAAATATGCACTTTGTTGATCCTCAACAAAGCAATTAGCATTTGTGAAAACTTGGATGTTCACGGGAGAAAACATAAGATGAGCAACACTTCACTATGAACAAGATGCTAGCATCCTAGCCTTGAGTCAACCAGTGTAAAGCATGAGTACTTAGGAACTAGTACCCTCGCAACCCTCCTTATTTCCATACCCTTCCATCTATTAGAAAATGCTATTTTTTTCCAACTACTCCCAAGAAAAGAGAAGGAAGGGTGACACTCTCCCATGACCTGTTCAAAGGATCTCCTTCTATGCCAATCAAATCATGGGATGGATTAAACTCTAGCAAGGTACAATCCATAGATTCATCACAACCTAGGCCACAATAGGTATTCCATTATTAAGCATTCCTTGGAGAATCAATTGTTGATTCTCAAGACCCATGGCTGCTAATGAATGATGATTATGGTAGTTAGATGACAACTCAGGTTATCATAGGAGTGAATCAAAATGGGATATGCACTTTTTATAAGATGAATTTAAGTAGAGTGCATCCTTGGTACTTTTATTCGAAAAACTCTAGTATCAAATATAATGGGGTGGACACTCGTCCCATGCCAATTGATTATGATCTTGGTCTACTCATCCTGAGGGAAAGTACCAAGGCAATAGTGGCTTTCGTGAGACCTAATATAGGTCATAGGTACTTCTAGGATTAGCTTAAATATTAGCTCAAATTTGGCATCATCTGATTTTATCACTACAGATTCACGAGATGGTCTACAGTGGCATTTATTGCCCAAGCATGCTAGCTACACAAAAATTATGTATAAATAGCATAGTAAGTAAATAAAAATATGTAGTATGTGTATGGATACCTAATGGGTTCCATAATATTTTTCATGATTCACAGGGAGAATTGATCCAATAACAAAGTTTTGGCTAGTCAATACATCATATAAGACCGTAGGAGGATTTCCCAGGTTGTACCTTGAAATCATAATACTTTCACTAGGTTCCTCTATTTTCTTCTTCATTTTTCTTCCTCTTCTGGTTGTTATTTGTTCTTATTTGTTTTATTTTTTATGATATCATTGCCCTATGGATACCACCAGCAAGTACCAAGACTTCACATGCTATCCTTAAAAATATAATATCACATGGAGAAGATCTGAGGACTCATGTAAGTATGACAATTTTCCACTGCAACATGACATAACAATAAAGGCTCATGTGCTAATGTAGCTTCTACATGATTTAGTGCATATCAAGCCTATCAAAATAGAGAAAATATGCTATAAAAAGGATCCTATACAGAGCTATAGATTAGGTCACGAATTTCAAGTCATAAGGTACAATTGAGACTGGATGACCCCATGGTGGATGGAAATAAGTAAAAATGGGTCCTTACTAAACTATGTAGAAAATAAAGGCTCAAGCACGATAGATATGTACCATTGACATTTTATTTGCTCTTAAAATATCATTGGGTGTAGTTTTTGGTAAGCCTAATCTATGGGGGTGTCCCATGAATTGACTTCCCTTTTGTGTTGTTACTTTTTTTATCCTTCTATTTCCTCCATTCCCCTCTCTGGTTTATTGTCACTAACCTCTTCAGTTAGTGGCTATTGCCTTCTTGACATTTTTTCTTACTATTTCTTCCCCTTTCATCTTGTATTTTCCTTCCTAGGTTTCTCTTCTTCGCTTGATGTTTTCATGTTTGGTCTTCATTCTTTTTTGTTCTTCTACCACTTTCTACCCTATTTTCCTTCATTATTTTTCTCCATCCTTTATCCTATAGTCTTTTTTGGCTACACTATTTTTTATCCTTTCTTGTCCTTCTCCTCTTATCCCCTCCCTATTTTAAACTATTATGTGCTCAACTTCTCCATTTGGGTTTCCTTTTTCCACAAGATGGAAATCATCTATGAATCACCAAGAGTATGGATGAAATTTTACACCTCTCACCAAATCTTTTCTTTCTTGATAAGAAAACATATTGGCCTATAGAAATAGCTAATTTTTTTAGTAGGGCTCTTGCATTGAGGGTCAATGGGAGCCTCAAAGATAAAGGCAAATAGCATGTTGAATGCAGTAGGGCAGAAGAAAATATTGATGGGTGGATGAACCGATTTCTGATGAGTAAAGAATGATCCCAAAATCTTATCCTTTGACAAAGTCACAGAGGGTGGAAGGTTGGCAAAGCACCCCGATGAAATCATCAAAATAAATTGAGTACAAGTTCGAGAAAATAATTGGGTAGGCAAAAACTCAAAGTGGATCCCAAATCCTTGCCCAAATAATGCGTAGAAAAATGGGATGATAATAAATTTATCCCCATTCCCAAACTACCACCCCAAGTAGAAAGGATGGTGGACTTGTCCCAGGTGTATCAAAAATACTACAACATAGTTTGTAAGGCTCACCCAAACAAAGGCAAATAATTTAGAAGACATTGGAGGTTTATCTGTGCCCAAAATATTTGCTCTGCTTAGGGGAGGGTAATTTGGGTGAAGTTTTGGGAAGGCAGCAATTGAGAACCAATCCTAATTTCTTGCCCTTTTGACAATGTTGTGTCTAGTAGAAATTTCAGAGGCTGGAAGAGAAGAGGACAAGCCTAACAATCTACCTAGTATAAGAATCACCGCCAATCAAAAAATATGTTGGAAATTTTGATTCAAATTTGTTATATGATGTCAAGGATAAATTGTCATTGATGTCAAAAGATCAAAAGGAGCAATGCAAGAGGTTGATGCTAGATGAGCTCCACAATTTTTATTTTTAAATATTATGTGGAGTATGATTGTAAAGGTTTTTTCTTTAAAACCAATGGTGACAAAAATAAAAGGTTTTTATTTAAAACCAATGATGGCAAAAATAAAATGTTTTTCTTTAAAACCAATGGTGGCAAAAATTAAAAGGTTTTTCTTTAAAACCAATTATGGCAAAAATAAAATGTTTTTCTTTAAAACCAATGGTGTACAAGTTATAAGGTTTTTCTAAAAACCAATAAGGCTTTTATTTTGGTTTAAAAGGCCCAAAGTTTATTTAGTTATTAAATTATAATATTTAAATTCTAAAAGAATTTAAATTATTCTATTTAATAATTACAAGGCCAAAGTCTAAGTTTGGAATCGACTTTTTCGCATATGAAGATGACGTACTCCCTCCGTCGACGTGGGAGATTATTGGAAGGCAAATGGTATTTAAACCATAGCCTTTCCAAAGGCAAAGGTATGCATCCTTATTTCCTAAAATTAAATTCTAAGACTTGTGCGCATATTTCATAGCGATAGTTCATGCAACGTGTGGTTTCCAGCAAGCGAGGGTGAAGGAGACTTTTGGCTCGTGGATGCTAAGGAAGTCAAAGTGTGATTGGTGCTTGGTGACTCCAAGAGGATTATGTGGCTCACACGGCATGGAAGCCATGACCAATTCATTCATTGGAGATAAGTTCCAAGTTTGACTCCTGCGCATGCTAAAGTGGTAAACATTTTGTTTTTGAATTAATTTTTGCATGGGCTAAAGTTAAAAAAAGGAGAAATAAGGTGATAGTTTTTTATTTGGAAGTTTAGCAAAAATTCACAAGGAAAATATTATTAAAGTTTTGAGTAGTTATTTTGCTGAGATAGATTTGAGGGTAAAAGTCTTTTTACCTTAGAAAATAGAAAATTATTTTATTGCATTGTTTTACAAGTGAGTTACTTAATAAATACAATATTAAAGTAGGGAGTCATAAGTGGAAATTGGTTTATTCTTTGAAGATAATTTTTTGAAGTGAGTTGTGTTAAATCTAAATGGTTGATATGATCTTGTGATAAGTTAGAACTTTTAAGAAGTGATTAATTAAAATTGTGGTGTTGGATATTATTTTAAGAATGGAGTAATAAGGTGTATTTGTGAGATATTATATACTTTGTATTGTTATCTAACCTTCTTGAGATTGGCAAAGTATTATCTATGATTGAGACAAAATTTGAGATTACTTCTTCTTAAAGCAAAAAGGTATGGGCATATTCTTCCATGGTTGAGTTGATTGGTTGTTTTCTGAAAAACAAGATTTGGAGTGAAAAGGACTTCGTCAGGATTTCCTTATTGAGTTGTTGAGCTATTGTGAAATGAATGCTATGCATCTTGGTTTATAAGAATTGTTGTTGAAGTGAATGGTTGAGTGAAGAACTTGAACTAGGGTTTGAAAAGAACATGAGTATCATTGATATGTGAAGATTATTTTATAAGCATTGTTGTTGAAGTGAGTAATTGAGTGAAGAACTTGAACTAGGGTTTGAAAAGAACATGAGTATCATTGTTATGTGAGATTGGTTGATAAGTATTGTTGGAAACATTTTGAGTGAGTTTTCATATGTTTGGACTAGGGTTTGTGATAAAATATTATTCCGTTGAGTGATTGGTTGAGTGGAGTTGGTTAAGCCTAGTCAAGTGAAAGTGTTTTGAAAAAGAGGTTGAGTATTGATGAGTGTGAAACATATTGAATCTCTAACAATTCTCTATATGTTTATGTGATAAAATAGAGATTGGAAATGATTGAGATTTTGTGAATGTGAAGCATATTGAGTCTCTAACAATTCTCTGTATGTTTTAAAATAGTGAATAAAAGTGATTGAGTATTGATGTGAATGTGAAAGCATATTGAGTCTCTAAAAATTCTCCATATTTTTCTAAAAGAGCGATTGAAAGTAATTAAGTATTGAGGTGAACATGAAGCATATTGGTTCTCTAAAAATTCTCTTTATGTTTCTATGAGATTGGACAAGTTATAGTGCGGACTTGTTGAGCAAATTTGAGGTAAGTCTTTGAGAAGACTTGTGGATATATTTGTGTGAGCTTTTGTGGAAGCTTACAATACAGATTGAGAGCAAATTTGGATAATTCCTAGTGATGACTTATTGAGCAAATTTGGACAAGTTCTAGTGAGGACTTGTAGAGCATATTTGGACAAGTTCTAGTGAGGACTTGTAGAGCATATTTGGACAAGTTCTAGAGAGGACTTCTGGGTAGATTAGTGTGAGATTTTATGGAATATAACAAGGCAGATTTGAGACAAGTATTTGAGAAGACTAGAGAGTAGAGTTGATTGATTGATTTGTTCAAACCTTGAGTTAAGGTTTGGGATAGATCCAATAGAGTTGATTTGAGATTGAGTCAAGCTTTGTGTTAAGGCTTGAGGACAAATATTGAGGATAGATTTGTGCTAGACCAAAGGACTATGTTTTGTGCAAATTTGAGTATAGTTTTTGGTGCATATTTGAGGACAAGTTTGTGCCAGATCAGAGACAGAGATTGAGTAGATTTGTGCTAGACCGAAGGACTGTGTTTAGTATAGATTTGAGATAGATCTTTTAAGGTGACATATTATAGAGGATGAAATTCTCTAGTAGATAGAGATCCATTAGCCAAGGTAGTGAGAATAGGTGTCTTCAATGGATAGAGATCCATTAGCCAGTGCAATGGGATTAACAGTTCTTCTAGAAGATCACTAACCACATCAAGAGGAGAAAGGAGTTCTCTAGTGGATAGAGATCCATGAAATTGATTAGGGGATTGGTATCTCCTTTGGAAAAAGTTCCATAAACATTGTAATAGGGAAAGGATTCCCAAGAGATTGATTGAGAAAATTTTAGTGAAATATTTTCTCCATGGAGTATGCCACATTGGGTGAACCATGTAAAATTGATGTCTCTATTGTGTGTGTTAATTTATGCATTGCTTTGATTACTATTGTTGATATTTCTATCTATATATTGCATAATATTTATTGGGAAAGAAAATTTAAATGTGTTCTTATACTGTTCATCCCCCCTCTTCAATTGGTATCAGATCGGGTTTCTTCAGAAGAGTTTAACAACTTGAAGGAAAATATTTCAATAAAATAATGGATTCTAAGAAATTATCCTCAGATAACTCAACACCAATATTTTATGGAAGTGATTATATATTTTGGAGTATGAGGATGAAGATTTACCTAATGGCACTTGGAAATGAAAATTTGAAAGTAGTTGAAAATGGATACATACCACCAGTTGATCCACTTATATATGAGGAAGATAAGCTTCTACAACATTAAAATTCAAAATAAATGAATGAAAATTTGAGAGGTTTGCATAGAATGGAGTCCACAGGTTATGCACTATAAATATGTAAAAGGATTTTGGGATAAGTTGCAAAGCATATATAAAGGAGATAAATGTGTCAAGAAGGCAAATATATGAAACCTCAAAGGATAATTTGAGGAACTAAGAATGAAGGATGAGGAAAATATTAGCACTTATATACTTTGAGTTGATGAGGTTGTTAATGCTAGCAAGGACTTGGACTTAATGTTGAAGAATTGGATTTTGTGATAAGGTCTTAAGATCTCTTCCAAAAATATTTAGTGAAAATATTTTTGCTATAGAAGAATCAAAAGATGGTGATTCTTTGACAAGATATATTCTACTTGGTATTCTTACAGCATTTGAATTTAGAATAAAATAGGAACATAATCTTTGAAAGGAAGCAACCTTCAAAGCAATTAATAAGATAAAGGGTAAGAAGTCAGAATCAAGCAATGAATCATCCAGTGATGAAGAAGCAAATTATTGCAGAAGGAATACAGATTCAAGAAGATTTAAAGATGCTAAATCTTTTAGATTTTTCAATTGTGGAAAGTATGGTCACTATGCAACTGATTGTCAAGAAGTTAAAAATAATAATGATCAAGAAAAACATGATCGCGGGAATAGGGAAACAGAAAGATACATGTACCAAAAGAAATGCAAGGATGGAAAAAACATACAAGGAAAGAAGTTCTTTCAAAGACAAAAGAGGAGATACTATGCAAACAAAGCAAGTAAGTACTCAAGTTATAGTGATAATAGTTTTTCAGATAATTATAAAGATAATGTCATATTTATGATTGAAGAAAAAAAATTCAAGAAAAGGTCAGCAATAATTCTCAAGTGTTTTAGATGTGGTAATTTTGGACATATTGAAGATAGTTGTACAATGTATGGTTATAGTTTTAGTGATGATGAATATGAGGATGCACGAATAGAATATTCTAATAGCACTATAAGAAGAAGAAGGTGATCCTATATAATACAAGTTAGAAAAAAATGAATATGTTGACAAAGGCAAACAAATAGAGGAAGAATCAGAAAAAGGATTTGATCTTGAGGGAGAGATTATTTATGCTCTTAAAAATTTAAAGAAGGTAAAAAAGCAAAACTCCCAAATTGAATTTCAGTTTTAATAATATGATGAAGAAAGAGGAAAGCTTATAGAGAATCTATAAAAATCAATGGCTAAGACAAATAAGTTCAAGGATAAGCTAGAAGCAAATTTCTTAGAATGTGAAAATTTAGAACAAGAAGTAGCTCTACTAAGGGAATATTTAGAGAAATCCAAGGATAAGCTACACAAGTTTGGAAAGAGTTCAAAGATTGTAGATAAGATGATCAAGGTGCAAAGAAGGTCAACAAATAAAATAGGTCTTGGTTTTGAACAAGCTCAAAATAAATAAGAAGAAGAGTCAACCTCAAGTTTTAAAGAATAATAAAATTCAGAAGAAGACAGTGTAAGAGAAATTGAGAATTTTGAAGATGAGTTGGACAATAGAATGTTCAAAAAGGAAAGTAACAATGCACAAAGAAGAAATAGATGGAACAACAATTAGAATAGCTTAAGAGAGACTAAGAGAACAATGAGGTTAATACAAGGAAACTTCAATGGAAGATGTTTCTCATGTCACAAATTTGGGCACATGGATTCATAGTGAAGGACACATGAAAGACAGGAATATGGAAATTTCACGAATAGACAAATTTTCCATGGGTGTTGCTACTCATGTAATCAGTTTGGTCACAAGGCAATAAATTACAAGGTAGATAACAAGAACAAAGAAGGCTTCATTAGGAGAAATACCAAGATATTTGTACCTCCAATGAATAATAACATTAAGTGCTATAAGTGCAATAATGATGGACATACAACAAAGTGGTGTAGAGAAGACATTATAGAACCAAGCATAAACATTAAAAGGAACAGGAATACAGATATGAATAGGAACAGAAATAGGAACAGGAACATGGATATGAACATGAACAAGAACAAGAATGAGAATAGGGATAGAAATATGGATATGAACAAGAACAGGAACATGGACATGAAAAAGAATAGTCAAAGAAATCAGAAGGATTAGATGAGAAAGAAAGAGGATAAAGGTAAATACCAGTGCTTGCTGGGAATATAAATTCTCCCATCCCATAATTAACCACCTCAAGAGGAGGTGGGGGAGGGACTAAGCTAAGAGAATCATTCTTAGCCCCGAGCCTCAAAGGTGAACCTTTGCTATTGATGTCAAAGGGGGAGAGATTTGAGTAAGGGGGAGATATTTGGTTTAAGGATAGAGAATTGAGATAGGGGGAGCAATGTCCTAGGGGGATAATAACAAGAAAAATGTAAAGTGTTTGGTAAAAAGAATTTGGATCACCATCAATGACAAAGGGGGAGATTTTTGGACATTTTGAGTCAAAGTTGTTATATGATGTCAAGGATGAATTGTCATTGATGTTAAAAGATCAAAAGGAGCAATGCAAGAGGTTGATGATAGATGAGCTCCATAATGTTTATTTTTAAATATTATGTGGAGCATGATTGTAAAGGTTTTTTCTTTAAAACCAATGGTGACAAAAATAAAAGGTTTTTCTTTAAAACCAATGATGGCAAAAATAAAAGGTTTTTCTTTAAAACCAATGGTGGCAAAAATAAAAGGTTTTTATTTAAAACCAATGGTGGACAAGTTATAAGGTTTTTCTAAAAACCAAGAAGACCTTTAGTTTGGTTTAAAGTGCCCAAATTTTACTTAATTATTAAATTATAATATTTAAATTATAAAAGAATTTAAATTATTATAATTAATAATTACAAGGCCAAAGTCTAAGTTTGGTACCGATATTTTCGCATATGAATATGACGTACTCCCTCCATCGACGTGGGAGATTATTGGAAGGTAAATGATATTTAAACCATAGCCTTTCCAAAGGAAAAGGTATCCATCCTCAATTTTGAAAATTAATGCCTAAGACTCATGCACATATTTTGTAGTGACAGTTCGTGCAATGTATGGTTTCTAGCAAGCGAGGATGAAGGAGCCTTTTGGCTCATGGGCGCTAAGGAAGTCAAAGTGTGGTTGGAACTTGGTGGCTCCATGAGGAGCATGTGGCTCACACGGTATGGAAGCCATGACCAAGGCGTTCATTGGAGAAAAGTGCCAAGTTTGACTCCTGCGTATGCTAAAGTGGTAAACATTTTATTTTTGAATTAATTTTTCCACGGTCTAAAGTTAAAAATAGGAGAAATAAGGTTATAGTTTTTTATTTACAAGTTTAGCCAAAGTTCACAAGGAAAATATTATTAATTTTTTGAGTAGTTATTTTGCTGAGATAAATTTGAGGGTAAAATTCTTCTTACCTTATAAAAGGGAAAATAATTTTATTGCATTGTTTTACAAGTGAGTTACTTAATAAATGCAATATTAAAGTAGGGAGTCATAAGTGGAAATTGGTTTATTCTTTGAAGATAATTTTTTGAAGTGATTTGTGTTAAATTTTAATGGTTTAGATGATATTGTGATAAGTTAGCACTTTGAAGAAGTAATTAATTAAAATTGTGGTGTTGGATATTATTTTAAGAATGGAGTAATAAGGTGTATTTCTGAGATATTATACACTTTGTATTGTTACCTAACCTTCTTGATATTGGCAAAGTATTTTCTGTGATTGAGATAGAATTTGAGATTCCTTCTTCTTTAAGCAAAAAGGTATGCGCACATTCTTCCATGGTTGAGTTGATTGGTTGTTTTCTGAAAAATAAGATTTGGAATGAAAAGGACTTGGTTAGGATTTCCTTATTGAGTTTTTGAGCTATTTTGAAATGAATTCTAATGCATCTTGGTTTATAAGAATTGTTGTTGAATTGAATGGTTGAGTGAAGAACTTGAACTAGGGTTTGAAAATAACATAGTATCATTGATATGTGAAGATTGTTTTATAAGCATTGTTGTTGAAGTGAGTAAGTGAGTGAAGAACTTGAACTAAGGTTTGCAAAGAACATGACTATCATTGCTATGTGATATTGGTTGATAAGTATTATTGGAAACATTTTGAGTGAGTGTTCATATGTTTGGACTAGGGTTTGTGAGCAAGGATTATTTCATTGAGTGATTGTTTGAGTGGAGTTGGTTAAGCCTAGTCAAGTGAATGTGTTGAAGTGATTGTTCAAGTTTTGTGAAACAAATTATTCTATATTTTGAATTTATTTGAGAAAGAGGTTGAGTATTGATGAGTGTGAAACATATTGAGTCTCTAACAATTCTCTATATGTTTCTATGATAAAAGAGAGATTGGAAGTGATTGAGATTTTATGAATGTGAAGCATATTGAGTCTCTAACAATTCTCTGTATGTTTAAAAATAGTGATTTAAAGTGATTGGGTATTGATGTGAATGTGAAAGGATATTGAGTCTCTAACAATTCTCCACATGTTTCTAAAAGAGTGATTGAACATAATTGAGTATTGAGGTGAATGTGAATAATATTGAGTCTCTAACAATTCTATTTCTGTTTCTATGATATTGGACAAGTTCTAGTGTTGACTTGTTGAGAAGATTTGAGGTAAGTCTTTGATAAGACTTGTGGATAGATTTGTGTGAGATTTTATGAAATATTATAATACAGATTAAGAGCAGATTTGGATAAGTCCTAGTGAGGACTTATTGAGCAGATTTGGACAAGTTCTAGTGAGGACTTGTAGAGTAGATTTGGACAAGTTCTAGAGAGGACTTATGGATAGATTAGTGTGAGATTTTGTGGAATATTACAAGGTAGATTTGAGATAAGTCTTTGAGAAGACTTGAGATCATAGTTGATTGATTGATTTTTTCAAACCTTGAGTTAAGATTTGGGGAAGATCTAGTAGAGTTGATTTGAGATTGAGTCAAGTTTTTTGTTAAGGCTTGAGGACAGAGACTGAAGATAAATATGTGCTAGAATGAAGGACTGTGTTTAGTACAAATTTTAGGATATATTTTAGTGCAGATTTGAGGATAGGTTTGTACCAGACCAGAGACAGAGATTGAGCAGATTTGTGTTAGATCGAAGGACTATGTTTAGTGCATATTTGAGACAAATATTTGAAGGGGACAGAGTATAGAGGATGCCAGTCTCTAGTGGATAGGGATCCATTAGCCAGGGTAGTGAGGACGGGCGTCTTCAGTGGATAGATATCCATTATCCAGTGAAGTGGGGGCAACGGTTCTTCTAGAATATCATCAACTAGAGAAAGAGGAGAGAGGAGTTCTCCAATGGATATACATCCACGAACCTAATTATGGTATTGGTGTCTCCTTTGGATAGAGGTCCATAAACATTGTAATAGGGAAAGGATTCCCAATATATTGATTGAAAAAAATTTATGGAAATATTTTCTCTGTGGAGTAGCCCACATTGGGTGAACTACATAAAATTGATGTCTCTATTGTGTGTGGTTATTTGTGCATTGCTTTAATTATTGTTGTTGATATTACTATATATACATTGCATAATATTTATTGGGAAAGAAAATTTATAAGTGGCATTATACTGTTCACCCCCTCTCAGTATAAGCTTGTGTTATTTAGGGGAAGCATCGAGAGTCTTTAGGAAGATAATTAATGATCCTAGCTAATTAAGGTAATGAAGGTGGTAATTTGAAGCACACAAATTTCAAGGTAATTAATTACAGTTTTTCATCCATCTAAATTAAGGTCCATCGTATGGTTGAAGGGGTAAAGTAGATGAAAATGAATGGCTTGGAAAGAATGTTAGAATGATCAAAGACTCAGATCTACACAAAATCACCTACGCCCTTCCGAACAAACACCATTATTCCAAGAAGCAAAGTACCATTTGAGCATCCATTTGCTTCAACAAGCATCTTATTTCCTAATGCCCTTAATGCTTATGTTTAAATTTATTGTAAAAATTTCTATAAATAGTAGGATGCTAGTCAGTCTAGAGCACATCTCTTTAGCCATTACAATTCATATGTAAAGCTTTTCCATTCTAATAATGCAATTTTATTACTATTTGGTATCAATATTAACTCTTATACATGAGTGTGAATATTTAGAGTTTATTTTTGTCAAAGTTGTCTAAATTTTTTGCATTAATTTTACTATTTGGATTTCTTGCATCTCATTTAGTGGTTCTAGAATTCATTTTCAATAGGGTGTGATAAGTATAGATAAGGGTAAGGTTGGCTGATATTTTAGGTAGTTTTCTTGTGTTTTTAGCAATGATGTCCACTTTTTGTGCATATATATTGATGCGGCTATACCCATCCTTGTGATTTTTGGCTATGACCTATTTTCCATTTATTTACATTCTCCTTTTCCCGTTTACAACACAAGTTGCTAGAAGCAAGGAACCGACCTTCTCTAGAGATCGATCGCCCTACCTTACCTAGGTGTGATGGTCATTCAATGTTGGCACAGGTTTGAATATGCATCAGTATTCTCCAACCCTACCTTCTCATTAGGCCGGATTTGCAACAAGTACTTTCTCATTTTTGGCAAAATTCTTATTAAAAATATTCTCCTTGAATCAGTTTCATAAATCCTTTGGGCTTGTTGTTAATTAACAATACTTTTTTCAAATTTTTATGTGATTCCCTCTTTTTAGGAGCTTCTTCTTGCAATCTTCTTTCCCAAACTTTCTTCAAATATTCTCCAATGGCCACTTCTCCAATAGGTATTTTCTAGCATTCTACTTTCTCCTTCCAAATTTACTTGAGACCTCTTCTCTTGGGTATGCAAATACTACAACTCTTCAATTGGACCTTTTCTTAGTCCTCTTATATCTTATTTCTCATATATTTAATAGGGACCTCTTCTCTTTGGTCTCCTCCTAAATATTCAATGGGGATTCTCTAGCCTATTTCTTAAATATTCAACCTGCAACCTCCAATCTTCAATGGGGACCTATTTCTTGGATCTCCTAAATATTCAACCTTCATTCTTCTATGGGGATCTCTTTTTTGGGTCTCCTAAATCTTCAATATCTACACTTTTGTTTCAATTCAAAAGACTAATCCCTATAATCAAATATATCCAAAATTTTAGAAATCTGAAATTAATAAACTTCACTAGTTCTTCAAACTAGGAGAAAAAAAATATTTGCTAAGTTCTAGTCTGCACAAGTTTTTCTGCAACTCTTTGGAATGACTAGCCAAATTGTAACTTTAAAATTCAGCAAATGAAATCTCCCCATATCCACTCAATATCTCTTGTGGCTCTCCCTATATCCTATAAATATCCATTGTGGCTTTGATACCACTATTAGCTTTTGATGCTATAAATTAAAGCAAAATAACAAAAATATATAAAATAAAGTTATAGGATGAAATATAAGATAATGGCAATATTCTAAACATATAAAACTCATAAATAAGTTCTGCAAAAACTTAGTCACTAATAAATTCTCACAAAAATAATATTCCCATATAGAATAAAGATCTCTAATACACCATACTTCCACACACTCTCACTCTACATTATGTCTCACACACACACATAGATATATATAATGGAATATGACTCTTTGTATGGAGTACTCTTGGCCTTTACTATTCTTGAGGTTCTTCATATTCCTACTCTATGGACTCATGCACACATGGACTATTATTCACATTTACATTACCAAAATACTTTGCACACTCTAATAATACTTGTGTATTTATTACATTGTATAAAGTAAATAATCACACTCTAATCTAAGACACTCTCCTAATCTAAATATGTACCCATGATGGTACATTAGCATGTACCAAATAATGTAATATACTCTAAAAATATTTTCATATTTATGAATTTCAAGTGAAAGCAATGTCATATACATTATACTACCTATATTAATAGGTATCATAATATCATCCTTTGAATTATCAATTTGCTTCAACAAGCTTTGAATGTAAATAATATTCAATGAACTCTTGCATTGATATGCGCAGGGAAGGAATTTGGGTGAGGAAGCTTTCCCGCCTTTACTAACATGCAACACAATGCTATTCTTACAAGTTCTTTCCCGCTTAGCTTTTTCTAGGTATGAACTTCAAGAGGGATTGGTTGTTCAGACTATCGAGGTTTTTGATCAGTAGGATTGGTATACACCCATAAGGGACTACCTCAAATTAGGTAACCTCCCGCTTGGATTGACGCATGCCACAAAACGAGCATTCAAAAAAAAAGCAGCAAAGCATGTCTTGTTAGGAGAGATTTTGTACCGTCGTAGCTATGAAGGAATCCTCCTTCATTGCTTAGACCAGCAGGAGTCCACTTGGGCGATCACCAAAGCACATGATGGTACATGCGGTGGCCACTTCAGTGGTATGGCCATCACAAAGCGCATTCTCCACATGGGCTATTACTAGCCATCTTTAGAGTGATATTGTTGCGCATATGTAAGGAAGTATGTGAAGTGTCAACACCATGCCAATTTGACACACGTACCTTCTTAGGCCTTGCATCCGATCCAATCGATTTGGCCATTTTTGCAATGGGGTTTAGATCTAATCGGAAATATCTCCCTTGCATCGTCAGGCCGTCACACATTTATCATAACGGCCACAGAGTACTTCACCAAATGGGTGGAAGCAATTCCGCTTACCTCTACGACTGGAACCCACATTTTAGAGTTCATTTTACATAATATCATATGTCATTTTGGTATTCCATCCAAAATAATCTCGGATAATGGGAAGTAATTCAAGAACAAATACGTGTGTGCTTTGACCATAAAGTACAAAATTCAGCATAGTTTTTCGACACCATATTATCTATAGGCAAATGGGCAAGTAGAGGCGTCAAACAAAATGCTAGTTGCCATCCTCAAAAATATAGTCATAGACAGTCATAAGGATTGACACATTCAGATCCCACTTGCCCTATGGGCTTATCACACTAGAATTCGAACGCCCACTAGGGCAACTCTATTTTCGCTCGTGTATGGCTCTGAGGCTGTCATGCCTCTCGAGTTGGAAATTCCTTCCCTGTGCATATCAATGCAAGAGTTCATCGATGATGATGCTGTGTGGTAGGCTTAGTCAGACCAGCTTACGTTGCTCGACCTCACCCAAATGTTCTCAAAAAGTTGTTTGATATTGATCTTTGTGCTATTGTAGCTGCAGCAATATGCCACTTTAGAGGAAGCTCTAGCGCAAGCCAGAATCATTGAGGAGATTAAGATTCAGGATGGTGAGATAGCCAAGCCAAAGAAGAAAGAATGGTCTAAGAACACCAAAACAGAGACCATGCAATAGAAACTCGTTGCAGTCAATCAGGTTGCTATAAATATCCCAAAGCCTGCACAATCAACATAGCCCCAAAAGGCTAATTATTAGGCAGTGCCTCTTAATAGTTATGACAGAGAAAATTAGAGGCAAGAACAAAATCAGCAGCGTCACCCTAGGCGACAATTTACACCTTACACAGAGTCCAGAGACTCCCTGTTTGACCGCTTGTCAGCGGCGAACTTGATTAACCTTCTCGAGATTCAACCCATAGACCCCAATGTGCCAAAACCTAAGGTCTATAGGGAAGACTTGTACTACAATTTACACAGATGAAAGGGACATGACCTTAATTCTTGTTGGAAGTTTAAAGGCTTGGTGCAAGACTTAATAGATAACAAGACATTAGTGGTAGATAATCCTATAGCACCAAGCAATCAACAAATGGAGGTCTTCAAAGACCCCTTGCCTACCCATGATGTGTAGGCAAAGACCCTACAAGTCAATGAGGTCACACAAAACTGCCCCATGTAGGGGTATATAGGGATGATCAGTATAGTGACTCAGAACAGGAGGTACCTGAGCACAACTGCTCCCGCATAAGTTGTAGGAGAGGTGCCAACAATGTCACAACCACAACAGCACCTTGCACCACCTCCTCCGCCTAGACCAG
The DNA here is from genome assembly GCA_028583015.1 of Wollemia nobilis. NCBI lineage: Eukaryota > Viridiplantae > Streptophyta > Pinopsida > Araucariales > Araucariaceae > Wollemia > Wollemia nobilis. The sequence goes on from JAQPPZ010016874.1 coordinate 9,480,732, forward strand.
TGGCCACAATTAGGACCAAACTCACCTAGATTTTGAATACCATGTCGGCTAGGCTCTCCATCTATGAGATCATACAACAATCAATGCCCCATTGGGAGGCTCTAATGGAGATACTAAAAGCCTACGAGTTGCAACCCCACAAAGCAAAATCCTTCAACAACTTCATGGGACATGTCAAATGATGCATTGAGCCATTCATCACCTTTTGAGAAGACAAATTGAAATCAGTGGCTGGTGACATGGAAGATCCGCCCCTGCATGTCATCGTGTGGGTCAATGAGATTCCATACAAAAGGATATTGGTGGACACTGGCCCGTCCAGTAATATCATTACAAAAGTGACCTTGAAGCACCTCAAGTTTCCCGCATCTCACATAGTGGCCTCCACCTATACGCTGCGAGCATTCAATGATGCAATATGCTCGACAGTTGGCATAATTGTCCTACCCATCCAAGTGGGACAAAAGACTATACCTACATTATGCCACATATTGGAAGGTGAAATGGCCTATAACATCTTGCTATGTTGGCCATGGATCAGGGACATGAAGTTTGTCCCTTCGATAGTTCATCAATGCTTAAAGTATACATTCGAAGGGTAGGTGCATGTAGTCCCGGCGGACTTGGAACCCTTCAAGTATTGCAATGCAGTGCAGCTTATGCCACAATCGACCCTTCCAACAATGCATTTGGATTTTCAGTTTAATCCATCTAAATAGGGTCTGATTCCGCAGGCATCCCCATTGATAAGTCCATCAAAACCCCAGTCGGATCCATCATCATCATCTGGTCCTTCACCAATGATGCCACCTATGGTGGCCACATAGAAGGACAAGGGGAAGAAACCTCTGCAAGAGGCACAACCTTTGGAAGAGGTACAACCATCAGTATCAACCATAACTACTAAGGATATGCCTCGTAGAATGGAATTTGAGGCTTCTAGTTCACCCGACATGGAGTGGACTCAGGAAGAACTTTCATGCCCTCCCACTCAATCGCCAACAATCACTGTTGAAATGGCCAATATGGACCTGGGGGACTACCTAGTGTGGAACATTGTAGCAACACCCGCACTTGAGTCCATCCAGGACATGGGAGAGACCTTGTCTCCCCATAGGCACTATTGTTCCTCTAGGCTACCTGCAAAACCAAAAAATCTTTGTGTATGGGGGCCTTGATCATGGTATTGAACCTTGCATGCAAGAGGACGAAGATGAAGAGCCTTTTACTAAAGATGTCAATTATTTGTCAAACCCATATTTTGCTTTGATATATCTTGGCCAATGCAATTGGCTTGGCTATGGGTTAGGCATATATGAGCAAGGAGTGCATGTTCTTTGCCAACCAAGATACCAAATGCCATACGACAAATCAGGGGTAGGGTTCAACCACCCCCTACCCTTGGACATCTTGGTAGAGAACATGCAAGGCCTAGGGATAGGCAATAAGGAGGGATTGGCATTATATCCATATGCCAACCCTAACACAACATATACACTGGGGGATTATCTCCCATTATTGACATCCAACCTTTTTGACCTCAACAACCCTTTCCCTTCGCTCGAGAGAGGAGAAAGTTCAAGGACTCACTTACAAGAGGGGCATAGACAAGGTCAAGAAATATATTTAGAAGATGAGTCAGAATATGAGGTAGCACCATGGGACCCCTTCGAATCAGATAGCAATCACTCACAAGTGACCCCTATGGATGATTATCAAGAAAGCCTCTTGGCAATGTTCCCTTTGGATGCTCCAATCGAGTGAGTGCCACATCAAGAAAATCAGGCCCCACCACAGAGAGCGAAACAATCCCAATGGGGCCAGATCAATTTGCTCGAGCAAGATGAGCCTCTAATATCGCAAACAATTGTTGGAACTAACGAAGGCCTTTGGATCTTCGACAGTGATTATGAAGATGAAACAGAGATGGCATATCTCAATCACATGTGGTAGATGCAGCAACAATACCCCTTGGATATTGACGACATATTTGAACAACTAAACATAAGGTCAAGGCATGAGTGACACATAAACCCAGTGCAATGGGACCAAGTATTGAATCCCCACTTTGGGCATACGGAGAGCACCTAGAGACCCTATAGCGATATCAGTTCCGAGGGTAGACCCTGTCTTCCTATCTGCACATAGGGCCGATTCATTCATGCCAATACCTCTAGAGCTAGATCCAGGGCACAGAGAACATCCAGAATGTTCGAGTCATCACACCCATGGTAATGGAGATAAAAATCATTTTATCAACATGATATCCATTGACTTAACTGCCCCCATCCACAATCTAGCCGATCCAACACAGTCATTGTATTTAGACATAGATGCCATAGACTGGGATCACGTCAATTCACCACCATCCCCATTAGAGTACTGGCATTTCGGTGAGATGCTTCATTTCACCCCAAGGCCAACTCAGGATATCTTCCATGCTGAAGAGGGACCCGAGGTTCCTAATGATGATTTAAACTCAGCAAATGATATCCACTTGATTCCAACTCCACACCAGTTGGAGGACGGATCCCACATGTTGGTTGAGGAGACGAATGACGTAGACATCGGCTCGGATCCAATGAATTCATAGATTATCAAGCTGGGGGTAATTTTATCCCCCACAGAGCAAGCTGACTACATTGCCCTTATCAAAGAGAATAAGGAGGTTTTTACATGGTCCTACAAAGACAGGTCGAGGCTAGATTCGTAGCTAGTCACACATAATCTAACACTTGATCCGAAAGTCAAGCCAGTAAATCAAAAACTATGTAAGATGCACCCAACAGTGGCCTTAATGGTCAAAGAGAAGAAGGAGGTTTTTGCATGGTCCTACAAAGACATGTTGGGGCTAGATTCGTAGCTAGTCATGCATAATCTAATGCTTGATTCGACAGTCAATATAGTAAAGCAAAAACTACGTAAGATGCACCCAATAGTGGCCTTAATGGTCAAAGACAAATTACAAAAGATGTTGGATGCATAGTTTGTCATCTATGTGGATTACCCACCATGGCTGTCCAACATGGTGCCCATCAAAAAGCTCGATGGGAGGATTCGCATATGCACTAATTTTTGAGATCTAAACAAAGCGAGTCCTAAGGATGATTTTCCCTTATCGAGCATCGACGCATTGGTAGACGCTACAATGGGCCACGAAATGCTTTCCCTCATGGATGGTTTCTCGAGATATAATCATATTTGTATCAATCTCGAGGACCAACTAAAAATGGCATTCACAACGCCTTGGGGAACATTTTGCTATAAGGTCATGCCTTTTGGCCTTAAAAATGCTGGTGCCACCTACCAACGTGCCATGACATACATCTTCCACAATCACATGCATAAAACTTTGGAAGATTACATGGATGATTTGTTGGCCAAATATATTTTGTGCCTAGATCATCTCGATGACTTAAGCAAGATCCTCGATCGCCTCATGGAACATAAAGTCAGACTGAATCCCAAGAAGTGTGTATTTTGCATCACATCGGGAAAACTCTTGGGTTTCATAGTCTCAAAATGAGGCATCGAGGTGGACCCAAGCAAAGTCAAGGAAATCCTTGAAATGCTTCCCCCAACTACCATCAAGCAACTCAAAATCTTGTATGGAAATGTCACGTCAATCAAGCCCTTCATAGCATAGCTATCTGAAAAGTTTTGACCCATGAATAAATTATTGCACAAGGGGGTAGCATTTCACTGGGATGACGAGTGCCAGTCAGCCTTTGACGACATTAAACAATACTTGCCTTCACCGCCAGTATTGGCACCACCTAGACCAGGAGTTTCATTCTACTTATACATCTCGACTATCGAGGTGGCACTGGGTGCCATGCTAGCCCAAAAAAATGAACTACACAAAGAACAGGCTACTTACTACCTTAGCCACACCCTGGTCAGTTATGAACTTAACTATGCATACATCAAAAATCTCTGCTTGGCAATGGTGTTTGCTACAAAAAAGCTATGCCATTACATGCTGAGAAACAAGACGTATGTTGTGTCTAAGGAGAATCCATTGCGATACATGATGAGTCATACTTATCATAGTAGTCGCATGGCAAAATGGATCATGTTGTTGACGAAGTTTGACATAGAGTTTATTGGACAAAAATCCATCAAAGGTCAAGTCATAACAAATCAACTAGCAGAGGCTCCCCTCGAAGATGATCAACCTCTGGTCATAGAACTACCCGATGATGGGGTCTTCCATTTCTCAGAATCGCCAGATTTTGATGAGCCTGAGTCATAGGCCAACTCAGGCTCCCCGTGGGGGGTTCCCCGTGGGGGGTGCCCACAGACCGACTGATCCTGAGTCCATGGGTGGGTCCTCATGGGGGGTTACCATCGTTGTTCTTGGGAATGGCCTCCCGCTCAGGTCTAGGAGGTATCAGAGGCAGCACTTGGTAAGGTCACGGGGACCTATCTCACACCAAGGGTTTGCACCTCTCGTATGGTTTTGCTCTTTGGGTGTGATGGGTTGGAACCCTCTCAGGCACCGTGTTATGGAGTAGCTCATATTTTTGGCACCAAATGCGTTCTTTTCTAAGGCAATATAGATGCTCTAGCTGTTGTTGATCTTGCTCAAGCTACGTGATCTGTGCTTGGCAGGCGACATGTCTGGCGACTGCCAAGTCAATTTGTTTTGCCACCTTGAGTCTAGGATGCCTAGATGCCTCTCCTATGCATTTATCTCAATCGCGATGATCTGAGATTTCTATAGGTCACTTACCTCTATCGAGGTTGGCAGCATTCACTCGAGGGTCTAGCCTCAATAAGTGATTCTGGTAGATAGCAGGTGCAAAGGCACATTGCTCCCACACTATGTATTTCTCTTGAGGAATGTAATGGTCTTCCTCGTGCTCCATTTTGTATATGTGAAAGGGGCGGGCAGAGTTGGCTCGTCCTATTTGAAGAGCCTTGTGCTCTAGATTTGGCTTATTATTTCTAATAGTGATGGGGGGTAAAGGAGGGATGACATAATCATGTGGCATCTCCTCATGGATCCTATGTTGTTCTAGCGCTTCATCGCACGGTGGCCACTCATACCGAGCTTCTAAGGGAGACTTTACATTTATATTGAGTGCCATGTGTAAGGACTCCTCCTGAAAGGGTCTATGATTGATGGGCATGTCCCTCAAAAGGGTGCCTCTATAGTCCCATTCTGAAATGGCATGATGTGGACTCTCTTGTGGGTCAGGATGCCAAGGTGGTATGACCAAATCCTTGGGGCTATAGTGGAGGTGACTTTTACCCCCTTGTACACTCTTTGCAGTTCCTGTTCATGATTGGGCTTGGATATGGGTGTACACCATGGTGGTGTTTTTCCTACAATATGCGTAGATTTTTTTTTTCTTTTTATTTTACACTAAACAAAAAATATCGCACACACAAAGCAATGATTATCTCGTTTAAATATTAAAGCTGTGCTCTAAACCTCGTTTAGTGAATTTTGATTTTTGTTTTGATAGCTTTTGTAAAGAATGTTTAAATGTAATATGATGGCTCTTATGACTCCCAAAAATGGTCACCCCTTCGATATACCATTGCCAGGCCGATATACCAACCTCTCTATATACCCGCCCTTACGTGAGGGAAACTGTTGGTACATGAGAGTAGATGGTACATGGAACATAGGCGGTACAGAAGGGGAATCACCCTATTTTTGACACCTACCATAGAAGACTTATCCTTATGCATTGGGAATCACCCCAGATACACTCGGTCAACTTTCATTAGGATTTACGTCTAGCAACAATAGCGATCGGGGTTGTGAATGCAAAAAGTCAAGCCAAGGTGGTGATGAAATCCACCATTGGTCTTGATCAAGGGCTGGTGTTTTATGACCAGCTCCTTGGTGTTTAAATTTCCATGTGATGTGTGAGGTTATTTTTATTTTTCATGAAATAAAATAAACATGCAGTACAGCTTTTTCTAAGCAAGCAAATAACCAGAAAAACAAAAAATAGGAAATAGAAAATGACAGAAGGAGTTCAGGACCTCTAACTCTTCTCTGCCCTAATCTATCTGGTTTTGAGTTTCTATCCTAAAACTACATAGAGAGATATTCATACCTGGGTGGGATGACTAATAGGATTGTATTCATCACATGGTGGATCAAATGCCCATTCATCCCTGGGTAAGACGAATTCCAGCTCTGTATTTGCCATAGGCTGGAACGAACAACGATCCAACTGTTTGAAAACTCGGTACCTGCAAGTAAAACAATCAATTTTTGATCATATTTCTGATCTTAAAAATAGAGGACAAGGTCCCACCTTGATCGCCACTGAAAGCACGAGGATACGAAAACAAAAAGGAAAAGCCAATATGTGATTCAAACAAAACAAAAGATAATGCTAAATCCTATGAATTGAAATGGCATGAAAGGAGAGAAGCATAAGTGAATCGAAACCACATAGAAATCTAATAAGGAAGATAGCCCTTTTATTAATACGCTTTAGAACTCAGTTACAATTCATCTCCTCCCTTTTTAGGGGCTAGGAGCATTAAAAATGTGTTCTTGTCACATCAATGGATGCCATTCCTTCTTTCGCGTGCCCACATGTAAAGTGGGCGGACCAAATGTCGTCGCTACTTGTGTTGATGAGTCTTGACTCCTTGCTGCTCCTCTGATGTTAAGACCCTGCATTCAAGGAAACAAGAAACAGTCAGTAGCACCTGTAGATAAAACGAAACATGCAATCCCCATGCCTTCAATTAGTGCATGAAAGATATAAATAAAACGATAACTAAAATAGATCCAAATGAACTAAAAATTTGATAGGGGCATCAAAACATCACAAGGAAAACACTGCAAATAGAATAGTTAGAAAATTCACCACATATTTGTATTCACTCTGGGGCGGGACGAATAGACCCACAACAAAGCGTAAAAAAGCATTGTCCCAAATGTCACATCCAGGAAACTCCAAATCACCTGCAAAGTTAGGGGTTACCTAATTAGGGGTATTTTGGGAAGACCCATAAGGTCATATTTTCCCAATTTGGCCTCTATCATCGGGAATTTGATGATGCTACCTGCATGTTAGTAAAGGCGAGAAATAATAGAAACATGATAAAAAATGCTCAAAACAATGTGAAATTTGAATGACAACCTATCTAAGCAGCATAGAATCAAATGCAAAAATAACAGAAAGGAAATTTTCCATATATTTCTAATCACTCTAGGGTGGGGTGATTAGGACTACAGCAGTGTGGGGGGCACCCGAGGGCAGGACACCCGTCGTTTGGGGCCCGATTTTAGCACCAATCTAGTTGAGATGGGTCCAAAACCTCTTGTGGGGTGTTGTCGACAAATTTGGTGGGATGTTGTGGCCAAATTTTGGGTTTTGGATTCTAGATTTACGCTTCCAATAACCACCCTATGACCTCCCTTTCAAAATAGATCAAGGATGTGAAAGGCACAAATCAAAAAGGTGTGTGTGGAAGTAAAACGATAGCACTTCACTTCTAAAAATGCTCCTTCTCTGTATATCTTGTGGTGAGAAAACTCATCAATTTATAGACCTCGAGGTCTCTTTGGATGAGCATGCAGATGCGCCACTTGGCAATCATGCCTTCCCAGGGGGGAGAAGATTCCTCCCTGATTAGGGGCCTCATGACTGCCCCTGTAACTGCCTCTAATGCTCAAAAATGCTCACTCACACTCCCATGCAATGAAGGAAGAGTTAAGTGGCGGATCTGAGCTGTCATTTGTCAAGATTTGACTTTTTTTCCATCAAACCTGCTATTCGCCCCACCCTGGAGCAAATACTGCTAATCGTACCTGGGTGGGGTGAGGAGAAGTTTGTAATCATCCCTGGGTGGAACGAGTATGGAGCAGAGTGCCTAAAGGTGCCAAATTGACTCCTGACCTTCCAAAACTATTGTGTGAGTGGTTAGGACCACTATTTAACCTCTGGGGGCTGCCCTGGGGGCTATGTGTGTCAATGCGATCAGTTTTTGCAGTCACATAATCGGATAGGTGTTGTTTTGGTGTCTACAGATACCCCTTTTTGGGATGCACTGTGTGTGGCGCAGTGCTGAACAAAAATAGATAACCAAAGCACTAATGATTAGGGTTTCTTAGTAATTTTGATGCCCCAAGTATGGAAAAGGCATGAATTCTTGAATCCTTGCTTCTGACAAGCGAAAGAACTCAATTCAAGTGTTAACCTTTTTTGGTGAGGTGTTACTTGAGCTTGAACATTGATCAGTCATGAATAGGCAAAGGGCACAACCTTTTGTCTGTGGGAACATTGAGTTCATGATTCATGAATGCCAAGTGTTTTATCATCTTGTGATTATTGCTTGTTTGTTGCCCCAAGCAGGAGCGTGATTGTCTTTGTCAACGATTCTTTGAATGCATGCCATTTCTTTGATTGGGTGTGTATTTGTTGATTGGTGACTAAGTGTGACTACCCCCTCAAGTGACGAATTGATGAGGGAATGACCTACATGAGAAAAGCAATGAGTCAATTGACCCAAGATGACTTGTGTAAGGGTGACTTCAGATTTTTATCGTTGAATGTGTGCAGTTTTCTGACATTTAGACCTATTTTTGGTGGGTTTGAACCCTTTTTGTGACGTATTTTGGAGCAAAATTATCAAAAATCCATCCTCCCGTGGAGCGGTCCGGATATGGTAGCCTTCTTAGGGAGTAGGATAGTGATAATTTGTGACCCCAATGTCTATTTTGGATGCCAATAATGTCAGGCACAAAGGCGCCTTCGTTCGGCAATGTTATTGCTATTTTTGGTTGGGTTTTGACCTTTTTTGTGACACCGTTTGGGGATGAAATTCTCAAAAATCCGGCCTCCCGTGGAGTGGTCCGGCTATGGTAGCCTTCTTATGGAGTAGGATAGTGAGGATTTGTGACCCCGACGTCTATTTTGCATGCTCATAATGTCAAGTGCAAAGGCACTCTCATCGGGAAATTTTATTGCTTGTTTTGGTGCATTTTTGTGCAGTTTTTGTTGTTTTTTGAAATTTTTGCTCTATATTCATTCCTGGGTGGGACGAATACCAATTTAGTAATCATCCTAGGGAGGTACAAGTTCTAACTAGAGCACTCATCCCAGGGAGGAATGATTACAGGCCTAAAATCCTATTTAAGGGCCAAAACTAGGGTTTGGGCTCATTTGCATTCGAATTTTTTGGCGATTTGGAGCTCTGAGGAGGAGGTTGATTCTGCGAAGTGAAGCACTGCTGAATTCTTCCTACCACCATGAGTGCACAAACTAGATCGAGCATCGGAGCCGAAGTGAGACCGGTGAGTGCTCTTCCTCTTTATTATTATTATTTTTTTTGCATTGTTTGTTATAGTTTGAAAACCGCAATTTAGTTGTTTGTTCCTTTTGTATTTTGTTTTTTCCAAGTAAAATGAAAACCCTAGTTAAATGTGTGTTGTGATGTGTGACTTTTAGTTGTATGGCTTCATTAAAACTTAGGTTGAAACCCTAGTGGAAACCATGTGGATTTGGCATTTGTGATAAACTAAAAGAAACCCTAGTGTAACAAAAAATCAAAACTTAGCTTAAAACCTAGGTTAACCCTAGTTAAACAAAGATCAAAACTTAGGTTAGAAACGTAGGGTAAAACTGAGCTTTAAAAATGTAGCTCAACCCTAGTTATTTTTTTGTTTGTTTTTAATTTATCAGTGTAGAGTTAAAAACCCTAGAATTGACAAATTATTTTTTTTTGAATTGTTTTGTTTGTTTTTAATTTATCAGTTTAGAGTTAAAAACCCTAGAATGGACAAATTATTTTTTGAATTGTTTTGTTTGTTTTGAATTTATTAGTGTAGACGTAGAGTTAAAAACCCTAGGACTGACAAACGTTGTTTTGAACTATTTTTGGTGTTTTTAATGTTTCAGTTGAATTTAGAGTTAAAAACCCTAGGGACTGAAAAATTGTTTTTGCATTTTTTTGTTTGTTGTGGGTTAATTTATCAGTTTAGACTTAGATTTAAAAACCCTAGGAACTGAAAAATCATTTCTTTGTTGAATTTTTGTGATTTTTGTTGTTTGTTATTTAGCTATTTTTAGTTGTACATTATTTTGTGCATTGATGTATATTTATGTTTGTTGTACAGTTTATCATGTTTTTTTAATATTTTTGTCTTGTTTTCTTTTGCAGATTGTGAAGAGCCGGTATCGTGTGCTGACATTTTTCATTGAAGTGTGGGAGGTGCTGACTTTGGCTGAATGGGAGTGTCTTGAAGCCCTTGGGCTCAAGCAGGTGACTCGGTTGGAGCCGGTGGTCGGGGATCGGGCTTATCTGATGGCCCTGATCAACTTGTGGGATCCTCGAACTAATACCTTCCATATCCCAATAGGGGAGATGATAGTTACTTTTGAGGATGTCTATCGGATTCTATGGATCTCGATACATGGATTACCGATCAGGACGATGCCACGAGATCAGCTAATAGCAGTGTTGACATGCTGCTTTGGGCATGGGGAGGAGGTGGGTGTGGATAGCCCAGTGGAGAGGGTAGAGGGTGACTTCTAGATTGGTGGTATTCTGGTATGGTGGTGGCTTGAGAGGGGCATGTTGGGAGTGAGGCACGTAGTACTGATGGACATCATTTCCAACATGCTACTACCTGACTCTTCGGGTGTGAGGTTCCCATGGAACCTGCTGGAGGTGGTATTCAGGTTGGTCGAGTGTCCCATGAATGCACCTATTATTATGATATGGGGTCATACACTACTGGCATAGCTCTACAATGAGTTGTACGAGGTCCTTTTCCAGAGGCAAAAGTGTATTGGGTGCAGATTTTTGTTGTAGTGTTGGGCTTGGTAGCACATAGTAGTGGAGAGGCTGGTGGGGTTACCGTGGATGACTCGGGCGGAGATGGTGGATAGGGATATAGGTTATGTGACTCTATGGTGGCAGTATGAGGATCAGGGATAGAGTCAAGGATGGGTAGGTACCGTAGGGCACTATGCTGATGACTTTTCTTGGCTTGCTCTAGGGGAGGTGTTCTGGTGCCCCTATCAGGATTGTCCAGCCTGGCCTGAGGCTGGAGAGTACCTCCAACGGTTTTGCAGGAGGTAGTGGCTGATTGGGCAACATGGTACAAAATAGGAGTTCTTCCATTATTTTTGGGTGACATGATAGTTTGGGGTGCACCAGGGGTTGCCTAGTGAGCCCATGGTCTATCGATGTCGAGGGGATGAGAGGACTCTGGTATGGCCGATCATTACGCCACTGGGTGAGGATTCAGATACCACGATTGATGTCCCGGATGTGGACGGTGTTGGGACTACTACGGAGTATGACCAATGGTGGACCTTGTGACGGTGGCGAGGTGAGGGGCCTCTAGGGGGTGTAGAGGCGGTAGTAGCAAGGGGTGATGATGCAGAGGCATCAGGAGAGGGATGGGGGGTTCCACTCGAGGATGCAAACTTGGTAGAGGTGGATGATTTTAATGGCGATCATGGTGGTACCTTGTCCTCTATTTTTAAGATCAAAAATTTGATCAAAACTTGATTGTTTCTGCTTGTAGGTACCGAGTTTTCAAATGCTGGACTATTGTTCGTTCCATCCTATGGTGAATACAGTCCTATTATTCATCCCACCCAAGGATGAATAGCTCTCTGTGTAGTTTTAGGACAAAACCTCAGAACCAGAAAATTTGGGCAGAGAAGAGGTAGAGGTCTTGAACTCCTATCATTTTTTATTTCCTATTTTCTATTTTTTTGGTTATTTACTTGCTTAGGAAAATATGTACTGCATGTTTATTTTCTTTCATGCAAAATAAAAAGAACCCCACACATCACATGGCAATTTAAACACCAAGGAGCTGGTCGTAAAACCCTAGCCCTTGATCAAGACCAACGGTGGATTTCATCACCACCTTGGCTTGAATTTTTGCATTCACAACCCCGATCGCTACTGTTGCTAGACGTAAATCCTGATGAAAGCTGACCGAGTGTAGCTGGGGTGATTCCCAATGCATGAGGATAAGTCTTCTATGGTAGGTGTCAAAAATAGGGTGATTCCCCTTTTGTACCACCTACGTTCCACGTACCATCTGCTCTCACGTACCAACAGTTTCCCTCACGTAAGGGCGGGTATATAGAGAGGTTGGTATATCGGCCTGGCAATGGTATATCGAAGGGGCAACCATTTTTGGGAGTCATAAGAGCCATCATATTGCATTTAAACATTCTTTACAAAAGCTTTCAAAACAAAAATCAAAACACACTAAACCAGGTTTAGGGCACACCTTTAATATTTAAATGAGATAATCATTGCTTTGTGTGTGTGATATTTTTTGTTTAGTGTAGCATAAAAATCATAAAAAGAAATAAAAATCTACGCATCTTGTAGGAAAAAACCACCATGGTGTACACCCGTAGCCAAGCCCAATCACGGGCAGGAGCTGCGAAGAGTGTACAAGGGGGCACAAGTCGCCTCTACTATAGCCCCAAGGACTTGGTCATACCACCTTGGCGGCCCGACCCACAAGAGAGTCCACATCGTGCCATTTCAGAATGGGACTATAGAGGCACCCCTTTGAGGGGCACTCCCATCCAACATAGACCCTTTCAGGAGGAGTCCTTACATGTGGCACTCAATATAAATGGGAAGGCTCCCTTAGAAGCTCGGTATGAGTGGCCACCGCATGATGAAGCGCTAGAATAGCATAGGGTCCATGAGGAGAGGCCACATGATTATGTCATCCCTCCTTTACCCCCCATCACTATTAGGAATAATAAGCCAAATCCAGAGCACAAGGCTCTTCAAACAGGGTGAGCCAACTCTGCCCGCCCCTTTCACATATATGAAAGGGAGCACGAGGAAGACCATTACATTCCTCAAGAGCAATACATAGCATGGGAGCAATGCACCTCCGCACCTGCTATCTACCAGAATCACCTACTGAGGCCAGAGCCTCGAGTGAATGCCGCCAACCTCGATAGAGGGAAGTGACCTATAGAGATCTCGGATCATCACGATCGAGATAAATGCATAGGAGAGGCATCTAGGCCTCCTAGACTCAATATGGCAGAACAAATTGACTTGGCAGTCACCAGACATGCCGCCCACCAAGCGTAGATCATGCAGCTTGAGCAAGACCAACAGTAGCTAGAGCATCTATATCGCCTTAGCAAAGAGCGCATTCGGTGCCAAACAGATGAGCTGCTCCATAACATGGTGCCTGAGAGGGTTCCAACCCCTCGCACCCAAAGAGCAGAACCATATGAGAGGCACAACCCCTTGGTACGAGACAGGTCCCCATGACCTTACCAAGTGCTGCCTCCGAGACCTCCTAGACCTGAGCGGGAGGCCACTCCCAGGAACAATGATGGGCACCCTCCACGGGGACCCACCCATGGTTATAGGTCTCATCCAAAAACTCCTCAAGAAGCCTATGAGGAGTATGAGCAAGAAGAAGAGTGGGCCGAAATGCCCTACCAAGGCGGAGGGGCTGCTATCCGGCCACCCCTCCATAGGCCTCAAGTTTCCCACAACCCACAATGGGAGCAAACTAAGGAGGAAGAGATTAAATCTTTCGATGCATATAAAGCGCTGCTAGAGCGCTTGGAGTCTATGGAGACCAAGACTTTTGGGCCCCAAAAGCCCACTTTACGCCAACTCCGTAGTCATCCTATGCATCCGTCAGTGCCAGCACCCCCTTACCCTGAACACTTTAAGCTGCCTCAGTTGGCAATATTTAGAGGTGAGGAGGATGCCCAAGAGCATGTGACTAGATTCCTGAGCCAATGCTTTGGCATTCAGGACAATGATGCTTTGCTGTTAAGAACATTCATCACCACGTTCGTAGGCCCTACCTCGGATTGGTTCACTCAATTGCCAAAGCACAACATTAGTAACTTAGATCAGCTAGTGGATGTGTTCCTCGAACGCTTCGCCTTCAACACCAAGAAGAAGGCATCACTAAGTGACCTAGCCAGCCTCAGGTAGTATGAGGAAGAAACCATGGTGGCCTATGGGAACTGGTGGAGGACTTTGCTTTCAAAGCTACCCTACCTCCCTCCTATGTCCGACCTCACCCAAATGTTCTCAAAGAGCTGTTTGAGATCGATCTCTATGCTATTGCAGCTGCAACAATATGCCACTTTAGAGGAAGCTCTGGCGCAAGCTAGAATCATTGAGGAGATCAAGATTCAGGATGGCGAGATAGCCAAGCCAAAGAAGAAATAATGGTCTAAGAACACCAAAATAGGGACCACACAATAGAAACCCGTTGCGGTCAATCAGGTTGCTATAAACGTCCCTAAGCCTGCACAAGCAACACAGCCCCAAAAGGCTAACTATCAAGCGGTGCCTCTTAATAGTTATGATAGAGAAAATTAGAGGCAAGAACAAAATTAGTAGCGTCGCCCTAGGCGACAATTCACACCTTACACAGAGTCCAGAGACTCCCTGTTTGATCGCTTGTCAGTGGCAAACTTGATCAACCTACCCGAGATTCAACCCATAGACCCCAATGCACCAAAACCTAAGGGCTACAGGGAAGACTTGTACTGTAGGTTCCATAGACGGAAGGGACATGACCTTAATGCATGTTGGAAGTTTAAAGGCTTGGTGCAAGACCTAATAGATAACAAGACATTAGCGGTGGATAATCCCATGGCACCAAGCAACCAACAAATGGAGGTCTTTAAGGACCCCTTGCCTACCCATGATGCATAGGCAAAGACCCTACAAGTCAATGAGGTCACACAGAACTGCCCCATGTAGGGGTATGTAGGGATGATCAGTATAGTGACTCGAAATAGGAGGTACCCGAGCACAAATGCCCCCATGGTAGCTACAGGAGAGGTGCCAACAATGTCACAACCACAACAGCACCTTGCACAACCTCCTCCGCCTAGACCAGTGGCCATAATTCGGACCAAACTCACCCAAATTTTGAGGACCACATCGGCTAGGCTCTCCATCTACGAGCTCATACAACAATCAACGCCCCATCGGGAGGCTCTAATGGAGATACTAAAAGCCATCGAGTTGCAGCCCCATGAAGCAAACTCCTTCAACAACTTCGTGGGACATGTCAAACGATGCACTGAGCCAGTCATCACCTTTCGAGAAGACGAATTGAAATTAGTGGCTGGTGACATGGCGGATCCACCCCTGCACGTCATCGCGTGGGTCAACGGGATTCCGTACAAGAGGGTATTGGTGGACACTGGCTCGTCTAGTAATATCATTACAATAGCGGCCTTGAAGCACCTAAAGTTGCCCGCATCTCACATAGTGGCCTCCACCTATACACTGTGAGCATTCAATGATGCAATATGCTCGATAGTTGGCACAATTGTCCTACCCATCCAAGTGGGACAAAAGACTATACCTACATTGTGCCACATCTTGGAGGGTGAGATGGCCTATAACATCTTGTTGGGTCGGCCATGGATTAGGGACATGAAGTGTGTCCCTTCAATAGCTCATCAGTGCTTAAAGTATACATTCGAAGGGTAGGTGCATGTAGTCTCGATGGACTTGGAACCCTTCAAGTATTGCAATGCGGTGCAACTGATGCCGCAATCGACCCTTCCATCAACGCATTTGGATTTTTAGTTGAATCCATCTAAACAGGGTCTGATTCCGTAGGCATCCCCATTGACAAGTCCATCAAAACCCCAATCGGGTCCATCTTCATCATCTGGTCCTTCACCAATGATGCCACCTATGGTGGCCACACAGAAGGACAAAGGGAAGAAACCTCTGAAAGAGGCACAACCTCTAGAAGAGGCACCGCCATCAGTATCAACCATATCTACTGAGGAGATGCCTAGCAGAATGGAATTCGAGGCTCCTAGTTCACCCGACATGGAGTGGACTCAGGAAGAACTTTCGTTCCCTCCCCCTCAACCACCAACAATCACCGTTGAAATGGCCAATACGGGCTTGGGGGAGTACCTAGTGTGGAATATTGTAGCAACACCCGCACTTGAGTCCATGCAGGACATGGGGAGACCTCGCCTCCCCATCGGTACTATTGTTCCTCTAGGCTACCCACCAAACCAGACAAACTTTGTGTATGGGGGCCTTGATCATGGTATTGAACCATACATGCAAGAGGACGAAGATGAAGAGCCCTTTGCGGAAGATGTCAACTATTTGTCCAACCCAGACTTTGCTTTGAGATACCTTGGCCAATGCAATTGGCATGGATATGGGTTAGGCAGATATGAGCAAGGAGTGCGTGTTCTTTGCCAACCAAGATACCAAATGCCATACGACAAATTAGGGGTAGGGTTCAACCACCCCCTACCCTTGGACATCTTGGTAGAGAACATGCAAGGCCTAGGGATAGGCAACAAGGGGGGATTGGCATTAGATCCATATGCCAACCCTAACACGACATATACACTGGGGGATTATCTCCCATTATTGACAACCAACCTTGTTGACCTCAACAACCCTTTCCCTTCGCTCGAGAGAGGAGAAAGTTCAAGGACTCACCTACAAGAGGGGTATAGACAAGGTCAAGAAGGATCTTCAGAAGATGAGTCAGAATATGAGGTAGCACCATGGGACCCCTTCGAATTAGATAGCAATCACTCACAAGTGACCCCCATGGATGATTATCAAGAAAGCCTCTTGGCAATGTTCCCTTTGGATGCTCCAATCGAGCAAGTGCCACCTCAAGAAAATTAGGCCCCATTGCAGAGAGCGGAACAACCCCAATGGGGCCAGATCAATTTGCTCGAGCAAGACGAGCCTCTAATGTTGCAAATAGTTGTTGGAACCAATGAAGGCCTTTGGATCTTCGAAAGTGATTATGAAGATGAAACTGAGATGGCATATCTCGTAGGTCTGCATCTAGTCATGCATAATCTAATGCTTGATCCGACAGTCAAGCCAGTAAAGCAAAAACTACGTAAGATGCACCCAACAATGGCCTTAATGGTCAAATATGAATTACAAAAGTTGTTGGATGCACAGTTTGTCATCTACATGGATTACCCACCATGGTTGTCCAACATGGTGCCCGTCAAAAAGCCTACGGGAGGATTCGCATATGCACTGATTTTTGAGATCTAAACAAAGCGAGTCCTAAGGATGATTTCCCCTTGCCGAGCATCGATGCATTGGTAGACGCTACAATGGGCCATGAAATGCTTTCCCTCATGGATGGTTTCTCGGGATACAATCATATTCGTATCAATCCCGAGGACCAACTAAAAATGGCGTTCACAATGCCTTGGGGGACATTTTGTTATAAGGTCATGCCTTTTGGCCTTAAAAATGTTGGTGCCACCTACCAACGTGCCATGACGTACATCTTCCATGATCACATGCATAAAACTTTGGAAGATTACATGGATGATTTGTTGGCCAAATCTCTTTTGTGCCCAGATCATCTCGATGACTTAAGCAAGATCCTCGATCGCCTCATGGAACATAAAGTCAGACTGAATCCCAAGAAGTGCGTATTTGGCATCACATCTGGAAAACTCTTGGGTTTCATAGTCTCAAAATGAGGCATCGAGGTGGACCCAAACAAATTCAAGGCAATCCTTGAAATGCTTCCCCCAACTACCATCAAGCAGCTTAGAAGCCTACAGGGAAAGGTCGCGTCAATCAAGCGCTTCATAGCGCAGCTATCTGACAAGTGCCGACCCATGAATAAATTATTGCACAAGGGGGTAGCATTTCATTGGGATGATGAGTGCCAGTCAGCCTTTGATGACATTAAACAATACTTGGCTTCGTCACCAGTATTGGCACCACCTAGACCAGGAGTGTCATTCTACTTATACATCTCAGCTACTGAGGTGGCACTGGGCGCCATGTTAGCCCAAAAGAATGAACTTCACAAAGAATAGGCTACTTACTATCTTAGCCGCACCCTGGTCAGTTATGAACTTAACTATGCATACGTTGAGAAGCTCTGCTTGGCAGTGGTGTTTGCTACCAAAAAGCTATGCCATTACATGCTGAGCAACATGATGTATGTTGTGTCTAAGGAGAATCCATTGCGATACATGATGAGTCGTACTTATCATAGTAGCCGCACGGTGAAATGGATCATGTTGTTGACGAAGTTTGACATAGAGTTCATTGGACAAAAATCCATCAAAGGTCAAGTCATAGCCGATCAACTAGCAGAGGCTCCCCTCGAAGATGATCAACCTCTAGTCATAGAACTACCCGATGATGGGGTCTTCCATGTCTCAGAATCGCCATATTCTGATGAGCCTGAGTCACAGGCCGACATAACCCTATTTTTTGATGGTTCTAAATGTGAGCAAGGAGGTGGCATGGGAATTGTATTCTTCACATCGCAAGGGGCTCCAATGCCTCTATCATTTAAATTAGATTTCCTATGCACCAACAACAATGTAGAATACGAAGCCTTGCTCATAGGTCTTCAGACAACAATCACCATGAACATCAAACGATTAAACATCTTTGGTGATTCACTGTTAATTGTCAACCAAGTCAAAGGGGTATTCCAATGTAAATGCCTAGTTCTATAGGCCTACAAAGCCCTTGTGGACAAATTCTTGGCAAATCTTGAATGGTACGACATCGAGGCACTCCCTCGATCATCGAATCATTTTGCGGACACTATGGCCTCCTTGGGGTCACTAATCCCGCAAGACATTTCTGGTGATATGACAACCATTCAAGTCAAAACACTATCGCAATCAGTGATGGAGCATGCAAGCTCTGACTTAACGCCAAGAATCCACTTGATCCAGATTGAACCGTCCTCGGACAAGTTCTCTCGAATCCATGATTGTCTGAATCACGCCAACTGGGGGTCCTTGTTCTCCCCTACTCCCCTTAATAGCAACACAACGCTATTCTTACAAGTTCTTTCCCGCTCAACTTTTGCTAGGGATGAACTTCAAGAGGGATTGGCTATTCATACCATCGAGGTTTTTGATCAGCAGGATTGGTATACACCCATAAGGGACTACCTCAAGTTAGGTAACCTCCCACTTGGATTGACGCATGCCACAAAATGATCATTCAAATAGAAAGTGGCAAAGCATGTCTTGTTAGGAGACATTTTGTACCATCGTAGCTACGAAGGAATCCTCCTTCTTTGCTTGGACCAACAGGAGTCCACTTGGGCGATCACCCAAGCGCACGATGGTACATGCGGTGGCCACTTCAATGGTATGGCCATCGCAAAGTGCATTCTCTGCATGGGCTATTATTGGCCATATTTAGAGTGAGATTATTGCGCATATGTAAGGAAGTGCGTGAAGTGTCAACACCATGCCAATTTGACACACGTACCTTCTCAGGCCTTGCAACCGATCCAATCGGCTTGGCCATTTTTGTAGTGGGGCTTAGATCTAATCGAAAAGATCTCCCCTGCATCGTCAGGCCGTCACACGTTTATCATAACGGCCACAGAGTACTTCACCAAATGGGTGGAAGCAATTTCGCTTACCTCTACGACTGGAACCCGCATTTCGGAGTTCATTTTACATAATATCATATGTCATTTTGGTATTCCATCCAAGATAATCTTGGATAATGGGACGTCATTCAAGAACAAAGACGTGCATGCTTTGACCACAAAGTACAAAATTCAGCATAGTTTTTCGACACCCTATTATCCGTAGGCAAATGGGCAAGCAGAGGCATCAAACAAAATGCTAGTTGCCATCCTCAAAAAGATAGTCACAGATAGTCATAAGGATTGGCACATTCAGATCCCACTTGCCTTGTGGGCTTATCACACTAGCATTCGGACGCCCATTGGGGCAACTCCATTTTTCGCTCGTGTATGGCTCCGAGGCTGTCATGCCTCTCGAGTTGGAAATTCCTTCCCTACGCATATCAATGCAAGAGTTCATCGATGATGACGCTGCATGGCAGGCCCGGTTAGACCAGCTTACGTTGCTCGACGAACGATGCATTAATGCTCTCGAGCATTTACGTATCTATCAAGAGCGACTTAAGAAGGCATACAACATGAAGGTTCACCTGAGGGACTTTCAGGTTGGTGACTTGGTCTTAAAAGAGAACCAACAAAATTCTAACTTGCCACCCCATCTAAGGGACAAGTTCATGGAAAACTGGTTAGGTCCTTATGTCATCCACAATAAAATAAGACCTGGAACATACCGGCTCGCCTCTCTTGATGGAATCAAGGAACTAGAACCCTTGAACATCAGTCATTTGAGGCCATTCCATATTTAAAAGAGCCATAGCCCAAACCAAAAGCTCCAAGGATTCTCATAATCGCTTGGTCAACCCCAAAATGCCCCAAAGGTACCCATAATCCCTTTGGTCAAACCAAAAGCTCCAAGGATTCCCACAATCGCTTGGTCAACCCCAAAATGCCCCAAAGGTGCCCATAATCCCTTTGGTCAAACCAAAAGCTCCAAGGATTCCCACAATCGCTTGGTCAACCCCAAAATCCCCAAGGATTCCCATAATCGCTTGGTCAAACCAAAAGCTCCAAGGATTCCCATAATCACTTGGTCAACCCCTAAAAGCCCCAAAGGTACCCATAATCCCTTTGGTCAAACCAAAAGCTCCAAGGATTCTCACAATCGCTTGGTCCAATCCCAAAATGCCCCAAAGGTGCCCATTACCCCTTTGGTCAAGACAAAAAGCTCCAAGGATTCCCACAATCGCTTGGTCAAAAATAAGAAAATTCAAAAACAATAAAATCATCAAAAATAACAAAAATTTGCATCTCATTTCCATGCATGCTCAAAATCATCACAACAATAAAGAGCTCTTTTTGCATCTCATCTTCATACTCACACAAATAAATCCATCAAAAACACAAAAATAATAGCTGCATTAAGCATCACATCCATACATTACATATTTGTGGTCATAAAGGTCAAAAGCACCATAGACTGTAATTACTTGGCAAATCCATCATTTTCCACATTTCTCCATTCTATAAATAGTCCATCAAAAATAAACGCCATTCACATCTTTTTTGCCATATCATAGTCGGTTGTCTTCTAATGTATCAAGAGTTTTCATCATTCAGCTATCATTAGCTTTCTAGCCACATACTGTACAAAGTCAGATAGATTTTACAAAGGTAGAGTTCTACTTGGATCACACCTTGTTACGTAGCATCCCAACACAAGTTAAAACACATAAAAAAATTCCCAAGTTGTGTGAATGAAGGATGAAACCTGCAAAGTAATCCAGGTCACCATAAGTGAAACGGTTATCTTGCTCATCCCCCTGTGCGAATGACCCCAAGAATGCTGAGAGTTGGCAAAAGGACAAGCATCTTCCCTACCCAATTCCCCAAGAATCCCAAGTTCTCAAAAAGTTGCAAAACATCACAAATTTGCAAAAGTCAAAACTCCAAAAATTTGACATCACCACCAAAGTGCATACATCAAAAGGCACATACAATAGTGATTCTCATCACTCAATATTCAAAATCCCTTGCTCAAAAGAAAAATAACAAAAATAAACAGTGATTTTTATCACTACAAAAGAGCAAGTATCCCAATACAATTGAAGAAAAGAAGGGAGTCGAACTTGAATCCCTGGAACTCTCAACATTCAGAAGGTCATGAGGTAAACCTCAATACCGGTTTGGTGGATAGCCTATCGATCACTGGTGGCAAACCTCCCGCATGATGATATATCTGTCACATTAACTTGTGTGCAGATCAATGTTTGCATGTGGATGAGCTAGCTTATGGTATCCTAGATAGCACCGCAAATTAATCTAACTAAATACAACAAAGGAGTTAGTGGAGCTAATTAGGTGATCCTCAGTATAGGTTTGGTTGACAACCTATCTGGCACTAGCGGTATCCTGACAAATACCACATAAACGAACTCAATTGCACACATAGGGATGTGAAATAACTTGGTCAAAGACAAGTCCGATTCATACCTTGTCCAAAAGTCTTGTAAGATAAAAGTACAGTCATGGCTAGTTAGTTAAAACATCCGAGTCTCAGAAAACCTTAACTACATTCTAAACCAACTATGCAATCTTTCATCCTCGAATTGCCATCAAAAAATACAAAAATAGCATGTATACATAAAAAGTCATTTACCACAACAATCACCTAGGACAAAAAGCCATAAGTTCTAAAACAGTCTATGGTGCCACCACCAAAAATCACAAATTTAATTCATCCATTCCATTTGCATATCATAAAAATTAGAAACATTTGCATTCATCATAACATATGCATCCATCAACATAAATTAACATGCATACATACACATTCAACAATCATTGTGCATAACATCAAATCCCGACACGTGTATAAACAAAATAAAGTCATCTGTATATATATCATCAAAAATGCCCGTAGGCTACAATAACCGGTCCTCTGACCCCACAAAAAGCCAAAAGCTCAAAAACCCCCAAGCCTAGGGCGTCGGCCACCATGATCACGCAGGATCGGTGCGACGGGAACTACCCCCCGTGGTGTGGGTCCTATGGGACCCCTCAGGGCGGCTGCTGCTAGCCCCTACATCATGCCTACTAGCGCCCCTCTCAAGCCACCATCGTACCAGGATACCACCAATCTAGCAGTTGCCCTCTACCCTCTCCACTGGGCTATCCACACCCACCTCCTCCCCATGCCCAAAGCAGCGTGTCAGCACTACTGTCCGCTGATCCCGTGGCGTCGTCCTGATCGGCAATCCGTCTATCGGGATCCGCAAAATCCGATAGACATCCTCCAAAGTAACTATCATCTCCCCTATTGGGAGATGGAAGGTATTAGTCCAAGGATCCCACAAGTTGATCAAGGCCATCAGATAGGCCCGATCCTCGATCACCGGCTCCAGCCGAGTCACCTGCTTGAGCCCAAGGGCATCAAGCCACTCCCAGTCAGCCAAAGTCAGCGCCTCCCACGCTTCAGTGAAAACTGTCGGCACACGATACCGGATCTTCACAACCTGCGAAAGAAAATAAAACAAAAACATTAAAAACCATGAAAAACTCTACAACAAAAACATGAATATACAACAATGCACAAAACAATATAGAGCTAAAAATAGACAAATAACGAACAAAAAAATTCACAAAAATTCAACAAATAAATAATTTTTCAGTTCCTAGGGTTTTTCACTCTAAGTCTAAACTGATAAATTAACCCACAACAAACAAAAAATTCAAAAATAATTTTTCAGTCCCTAGGGTTTTTAACTCTAAGTTCAACTGAAACATTAAAAACACCAAAAACAGTTCAAAACAATGTTTGTCAGTCCTAGGGTTTTTAACTCTAAGTCTACACCGATAAATTAAAACAAACAAAACAATTCAAAAATAATTTGTCCATTCTAGGGTTTTTCCATCTAAGCGATAAATTAAAACAACAAAAAATACAAAAAGATAAATTAAAAACAAACAAAACAATTCAAAAAAAATTAATTTGTCAATCCTAGGGTTTTTAACTCTACATTGATAAATTAAAAACACAAAAAACAACAAAAAAACAATAACTAGGGTTGCGCTATGTTTTTAAAGCTCAGTTTTACCCTACGTTTTGATCTTTGTTTAACTAGGGTTAACCTAGGTTTTAAGCTAAGTTTTGATTTTTTGTTAGACTAGGGTTTCTTTTAGTTTATCACCAAATACAAAAACAACATCAACATGGTTTCCACTAGGGTTTCAACCTAAGTTTTAATGAAGCCATACAACAAAAATTCACACATAACAACATACATTTAATTAGGGTTTCATTTTTAATTTGAAAAACAAAATACAAAAGGAAAAAAACAACTAAATTGCGGTTTTCAAACTGTAACAAACAACGCAAAAAAATAAAGAGGAAGAGCACTCACCGGTCTCGCTTTGGCTCCGCCGCTCGATCCGGTTCATGCACTCATGGTGGTGGGAAGAATTTGGCAGTGCTTTGCTTCGTAGAATCAACCTCCTCCTCCTCAGAGCTCCAAATCGCCAAAAAATTCGAATGCAAATGAGCCCAAACCCTAGTTTTGGCCCTTAAATAGGCTTTTAGGCCTGTAATCATTCCTCCCTGGGATGAGCACTCTAGTTAGCACTCGTCCCTCCCTAGGATGATTACTAAACTGGTATTCATCCCACCCAAGAACGAATACAGAGCAAAAATTTCAAAAAACAGCAAAAACTGCACAAAAATGCACCAAAACAAGCAATAAAATTGCCCGATGAGAGTGCTTTTGCACTTGACATTTCGGGCATGCAAAATAGACGTCGGGGTCACAAATCCTCACTATCCTACTCCCTAAGAAGTCTACCATAGCCGGACCGCTCCACGGGAGGACGGATTGTCGAGAATTTCATCCCCAAATGGCGTCACAAAAAGGGTCAAAACCCAACCAAAAATAGCAATAACATTGCCGAACGAAGGCGCCTTTGCGCCTGACATTCTTGGCATCCAAAAATGATGTTGGGGTCACCAATTTTCACTATCCTACTCCCTAAGAAGGATACCATATCCGGACCGCTCCACGGGAGGACGGATTTTTGATAATTTCAGCTCCAAAATGCATCACAAAAAGGGTTCAAACCCACCAAAAATAGGTCTAAATGTTGGAAAACTGCACACACATTCAACGATAAACATCTGAAGGCACCCTTAAACAAGTCATCTTGGGTCAAGTGACTCATCGCTTTTCTCATGTAGGTCATTCCCTCATTGATTCGTCGCTTGAGGGGGTAGTCACACTTAGTCACCAATCAACAATTACACACCCAATCAAAGAAATGGCATGCATTCA
Source organism: Wollemia nobilis (assembly GCA_028583015.1). Classification (NCBI taxonomy): domain Eukaryota; kingdom Viridiplantae; phylum Streptophyta; class Pinopsida; order Araucariales; family Araucariaceae; genus Wollemia; species Wollemia nobilis. The sequence goes on from JAQPPZ010016874.1 coordinate 9,505,401, forward strand.
AAGAATCATTGAAAAAGACAATCACGCTCTTGCTTGGGGCAGCAAACAAGCAATAATCACAAGCTGATCAAACACTTGGCATTCATGAATCATGAACTCAAGGTTCCCACAGACAAAAGGTTGCACCCTTTGCCTATTCATGATTGATCAATGTCCAAGCTCAAGTAACACCTCACCAAAAAAGGTTAACACTTGAATTGAGTTCCTTCACTCGTCAGAAGCAAGGATTCAAGAATGCATGCCCTTTCCATACTTGGGGCATCAAAATTTGGTTAGGTTACTAAGAAACCCTAATCATTAGTGCTTTGGTTATCTATTTTTTCTCAACACTGCGCCACACATAGCGCATCCCAAAAAGGGGCATCCTGTAGACACCAAAACAACACCAATCCGATTATGTGATTGCAAACACTGATCACATTGACACACAAAGCCCCAAGGGCAGCCCCTAGAGGTTAAACAGTGGTCCTAACCACTCTCACAATAGTTTTGGAAGGTCAAGAGTCAATTTGGCACCTTCAGGCACTCTGCTCCATACTCGTTCCACCCAGGGACGATTACAAACTTCTATTCGCCCCACCCAGGGACGATTAGTAGTATTCGCTCCAGGGTGGGGTGAATAGCAGGTTTGACGGGAAAAAAGTCAAATCTTGACAAATGGCAGCTCAGATCCACCACTTAACTCTTCCTTCATTGCATGGGAGTGTGAGTGAGTGTTTTTGAGCGTTAGAGGCAGTTACAAGGGCAGTCATGGAGCCCCTAATCAGGGAGGAATCTTCTCCCCCTTGGGAAGGCATGATTGCCAAGTGGCGCCTCTGCATGCTCAATCCAAAGAGACCTCCAGGTCTATAAATTGGTGAGTTTTCTCACCACAAGATATATAGAGAAGGAGCATTTTGAGCAACGAAGTGCTACCATTTTACTTCCACACACACCTTTTGATTTGTGCCTTTCGCATCCTTGATCTCTTTTGAAAGGGAGGTCATAGGGTGGTTATTGGAAGCGCAAATCTAGAACCCAAAACCTGACATTTGGCCACAATATCCCACCAAATTTACCGACAACACCCCACAAGAGATTTTGGACCCATCCCAAGTGGATTGGTGCCGAAATCGGGCCCCAAACGGTGGGCGTCCTGCCCCCGGGCGCCCCCCACACTGCTGTAGTCCTAATCGCCCGCCCCGGAGCGATTAGAAATCTATGGTAGATTTCCTTTCTATTATTTTTGCATTTGATTCTATGCTGCTTAGATAGGTTGTCATTCAAATTTCACATCGTTTTGAGCATTTTTGATCATGTTTCTATCATTTCTCGCCTTTATTAACATGCAGGTAGTATCATCAAATTCCTGGTGATAGAGGCCAAATTGGGAAAATCTGACCTTCTGGGTCTTCCCAAAATACCCCCAATTAGCTAACCCCCAACTTTGTAGGTGATTTGGAGCTTCCCGGATGTGACATTTGGGACAGTGCTTTTTGACGTTTTGTTGTAGGTCTATTCGTCCCACCCCGGAGCGAATACGAATCTGTGGTGAATTTTTTGACTGTTCCATTTGCAGTGCCTTCCTGGTGATGTTCTCATGCCCTTGTCAAGTTTTTAGTTCATTTGGATCTATTTCAGTTATCATTTTATTTATATTTTGCACTCACTAATCGAAGGCGTGGGGATTGCATGTTTCATTTTATCTACAGGTGCTATTGACTATTTTCTGTTTCCTTGAACGTAGGGTCTTAACATCAGAGGAGCAGCAAGGAGTCAAGACTCATCAACGCAAGTGGTGGCGATGTTTGGTCTGCCCACTTTACATGTGGGCACGCGGAAGAAGGAATCACATCCATGGGTGTGACAAGAACACATTTAACGCTCCTAGCCCCTGAAAAGGGAGGAGACGGATTGTAACCGAGTTCTAAAGCACATTAATAAAAATGGTTGTCTTTCATATTGGCTTTCTATTTGGTTTCGATTCGTTTATGCCTCTTTCCTTTCATGCACTTTCAATTCATAGGATTTAGCATTGTCTTTTGTTTTTGTTTTTGTTTACATCGCATCTTGGCTTTTCCTTTTTGTTTTCGTATCCTCGTGCTTCCATCATCTTCTAGTTCTTAACACACATACCTTCTCAAGACTTGCAGCCAATCCAATCAAAAAAGACATGCCGAGGCTAGTTCTATGACTAGAGGTTGATCGTCTTCGAGGGGAGCCTTTGCTAGTTGATCGGCTATGACTTGACCTTTGATGGATTTCTGTCCAATAAACTCTATGTCAAACTCTGTCAACAACATGATCCATTTTGCCGTGTGGATACTATGATAAGTATGACTCATCATGTATCGCAATGGATTCCCCTTAGACACAACATACGTCATGTTGCTCAGCATGTAATGATGTAGCTTTTTGGTAGCAAACACCACTGCCAAGCAGAGCTTTTTGACGTATGCATAGTTAAGTTCATAACTGACCAGAGTGCGGCTAAGGTAGTACATAGCCTGTTCTTTGTGTAGTTCATTTTTCTGGGCTAGCATGGCACCCAGTGCCACCTCAGTAGCTGAGATGTATAAGTAGAACGAAACTCCTGGTCTAGGTGGTGCCAATATTGGCGGCAAAGCCAAGTATTGTTTAATGTCGTCAAAGGCTGACTGGCACTCGTCATCCTAGTGAAATGCTACCCCCTTGTGCAATAATTTATTCATGGGTCGGCACTTGTTAGATAGCTGTGCTATGAAGCACTTGATTGATGTGACCTTTCCCTGCAGGATTTTGAGCTGCTTGATGGTAGTTGGGGGAAGCATTTCAAGGATTGCCTTGACTTTTCTTGGGTCCACCTCGATGCCTTGTTTTGAGACTATGCAACCTAAGAGTTTTCCCAATGTGATGCCAAATACGCACTTCTTGGGATTCAGTCTGACTTTATGTTCCATGAGGCGATTGAGGATCTTGCTTAAGTCATCGAGATGATCTGGGCACAAAATATATTTGGCCAACAAATCATCCATGTAATCTTCTAAAGTTTTATGCATGTGATCGTGGAAGATGTACATCATGGCACGTTGGTAGGTGGCACCAGCATTTTTAAGGCCAAAAGGCATGACCTTATAGCAAATTTTCCCCCAAGGCATTGTGAATGCCATTTTTAGTTGGTCCTCAAGATTGATATAAATTTTATTATATCCCAAGAAACCATCCATGAGGGAAAACATTTCGTGGCCCACTGTAGCGTCTACCAATGCATCGATGCTCGGTAAGGGGAAATAATCCTTAGGACTTGCTTTGTTTAGATCTCAAAAATAAATGCATATGCGAATCCTCCCATCAAGCTTTTTGACGAGCACCATGTTGGACAGCCATGGTGGGTAATCCACATAGATGACAAACTGTGCATCCAACAGCTTTTGTAATTCATATTTGACCATTAAGGCCACTGTTGGGTGCATCTTACGTAGTTTTTGCTTTACTATTTTGGCTATCGAATCAAGCGTTAGATTATGTGTGACTAGCTATAGATCTAGCTCCAGCATGTCTTTGTAGGACCATGCAAAAACCTCCTTCTTCTCTTTGAGAAGGGCAATGTAGTCGGCTTGCTCTTCGAGGGATAGACTTACCCCCAGCTTGATAATCTATCGATTCATTGGATCCAAGCCAATGTCTACATCAGTCGTCTCCTCAACTGACATGTGGGATCCATCCTCCAACTGGTGTAGAGTTGGGATCAAGTGGATATCATTTGTTGAGTTTAAATCATTGTTAGGAACCTTGGGTCCCTCTTTAGCATGGAAGATATCCTGAGTTGGCCCTGTGGTGAAATGAAGCATCTCACCAAAAGGCCAGTACTTTGATGGGGATGGTGGTGAATTGACGCGATCCCAGTCTATGGCATCTATGTCTAAATACAATGATTGTGTTGGATCGGCTGGATTGTGGATGGGGGTGGTTAAGTCAATGGAGATCATGTTGATGAAATTATTTTGGTCTCCATTATCGTGGGTGTGATGACTTGAACACTCTGGATTCTCTCTGTGCCCTGGATCTGGCTCTTGAGGTATTGGCACGAATGGATTGGCCCTATGTGTAGATAGGAATATAGGGTCTACCCTCGACGCTGATATCGCTATAGGGTCTTTGGGAGGTAGGTGCTCTCCATATTCCCAAAGTGACGGATTCAATACTTGGTCCCACTATTCTAGGTTTATGTGCCACTCATGCCCCGGCCTTATGTTTAGTTGTTCGAATATGTCGTCAATCTCCAAGGGGTATTGTTGCTACATCTGCCACATGTGATTGAGATATGCCATCTTAGTTTCATCTTCATAATCACTTTCAGAGATCCAAAGGCCTTCTTTAGTTCCAACAACTGTTTGTGACATTAGAGGCTCATCTTGCTCGAGCAAATTGATCTGGCCCCATTGGGGTTGTTCCGCTCTCTACGGTGGGGCCTAATTTTCTTGATGTGGCACTCGCTCGATTGGAGCATCCAAAGGGAACATTTCCAAGAGGCTTTCTTGATAATCATCCATGGGGGTCACTTGTGATAGATTGCTATCTGATTCAAAGGTGTCCCATGGTGCTACCTCATATTCTGACTCATCTTCTGAAGATGTTTCCTAACCTTGTCTATACTCCTCTTGTAGGTGAGTCCTCGAAATTTCTCCTCTCTCGAGGGAAGGGAAAGGGTTGTTGAGGTCAACAAGGTTGGTTGTCAATAATGGGACATAATCCCTAGTGTATATGTTGTGTTAGGGTTGGCATATGGATCTAATGCCAATCCCCCCTTATTTCGTATCCCTAGGCCTTGCATATTCTCTACTAAGATGTCCAAGGGTAGGGGGTGGTTGAACCCTACCCCTGATTTATCGTATGGCATTTGGTATCTTGGTTGGCAAAGAACACGCACTCCTTGATCATATCTTCCTAACCTGTATTGGCCATTTTAGTAGTGATTGTTGGTGGTTGAGGGGGAGGGAACGAAAGTTCTTCCTGAGTCCACTCCATGTCGGGTGAACTAGGAGCCATGACTTCCATTCTGCTAGGCATCTCCTCAGTAGTTATGGTTGATAATGATGGTTGTACCTCTTCTAGAGGTTGTGCCTCTTCTAAAGGTTTCTTACCCTTGTCCTTTTGTGTGGCCACCATAGGTGGCATCATTGGTGAAGGACCATACAAAGAAAATGGACCCGACTGGGGTTTTGATGGACTTGTCAATGGGGATGCCTACGGAATCGGACCCTGTTTAGATGGATTCAATTCAAAATCCAAATGTGTTGATGAAAGGGTCGATTGTGTCATTAGTCACACCGCATTGCAATACTTGAAGGGTTCCAAGTCCACCGAGACTACATGCACCTGCCCTTCGAATGTATACTTTAAGCATTGATGAGCTATCGAAGGGACACACTTCATGTCCTTGATCCATGGCCGACCCAGCAAGATGTTATAGGCCATTTCACCTTCCAAGATGTGGCACAATGTAGGTATAGTCTTTTGTCCCACCTGGATGGGTAGGACAACTGTGCCAACTATCGAGCATATTGCATCATTGAATGCTCGCAGCATATAGGTGGAGGCCACTATGTGAGATACAAGTAACTTGAGGTGCTTCAAGACCACTGTTGTAATGATATTACTGGATGAGCCAGTGTCCACCAATACCCTTTTGTATAAAATCCCATTGACCCGTGCGATGACATGCAAGGGCAAATCTGCCATGTCACCAACCACTGATTTCAATTCATCTTCTCGAAATGTGATGACTGGCTCAGTGCATCATTTGACATGTCCCATGAAGTTGTTGAAGGATTTTGCTTCATGGGGCTACAACTCGATGGCTTTTAGTATCTCCATTAGAGCCTCCCAACGGGTCGTTGATTGTTGTATGAGCTCATATATGGAGAGCCTATCCGACGTGGTTCTCAAACTCTGGGTGAGTTTGGTCTGAATTGTGGCTACTAGTCTAGGTGGAGGAGGTGGTGCAAGGTGTTGTTGCGGTTGTGACATTGTTGGCACCTCTCCTAAAACTGTCGTGGGAGAAGTTGTGCTTGGGTACCTCCTGTTTTGAGTCACTATACTGATCATCCCTACATACCCCTGCATGGGGCAGTTCTGTGTGACCTCATTGACTTGTAGGGTCTTTGCTTGCGCATCATGGGCAGGCAAGGGGTATTTGAAGACCTCCATTTGTTGATTGCTTGGTGCCACGAGATTATCTACCACTAATGTCTTGTTATCTATTAAGTCTTGCACCAAGCCTTTAAACTTCCAACATGCATTAAGGTCATGTCCCTTCCTTCTATGGAACTTGCAGTACAATTCTTCCCTGTAGCCCTTAGGTTTTTGTGCATTAAGGTCTATGGGTTGAATCTCGAGCAGGTTAATCAAGTTCACCGCTAACAAGCAGTCAAATAGGGAGTCTTTGGACTCTATGTAAGGTGTGAGTCATCGCCTAGGGCGACGCTACTGATTTTTTTCTTGCCTCTAATTTTCTCTATCATAACTATTAAGAGGCACCGCCTGATAGTTACCCTTTTAGGGCTATGTTGCTTGTGCAGGCTTAGGGACGTTTATAGCAACTTGATTGATCGTAGCAGGTTTCTGTTGCATGGTCCCTATTTTGGTGTTCTTAGACCATTCTTTCTTCTTTGGTTTGGCTATCTCGCCATCCCGAATCTTGATCTCCACAATGATTCTGGCTTGCACCAGAGCTTCCTCTAAAGTGGCATATTGTTGCAGTTGCAATAGCACAGAGATCGATCTCAAACAACTTTTTAATAAAATTTAGGTGAGGTCAGACATAGGAGGGAGGTAGGGTATCTTGGAAAGCAATGTCCTCCACCTATTCCCATAGGCCGCCATGGTTTCTTCCTCATACTACCTGAGGCTAGCTAGGTCGCTTAGTGATGCCTTCTTCTTGGTGTTGAAGGCGAAGCATTCGAGGAATGCATCCACTAGCTGATCTAAGTTACTAATGTTGTGCTTTGGAAATTGAGTAAACCAATCAGAGGTAGGGCCTATGAACGTGGTGATGAATTTTCTTAATAGCAAAACATCATTATCCTAAATGCCAAAGCATTGGCTCAGGAATCTAGTCACATGCTCTTGGGCATCCTCCTCACCTCTAAAGATTGCCAACTGAGGTAGCTTAAAGTGTTCAGGGTAAGGGGGTGCTGGCACTGACAGATGCACAGGATAACTGCGGAGTTGGCATAAAGTGGGCTTTTGGGGCCCAGAAGTCTTGGTCTCCACAGACTCCAAACGCTCTAGCAATGCTTTATATGCATCGAAAGATTTAATCTCTTCCTCCTTAGTTTTCTCCCGTTGTGGGTTGTGGGAAACTTGAGGCCTATGGAGGGGTGGCCGGATAGCAGCCCCTATGCCTTGGTAGGGCATTTCGGCCTGCTCTTCTTCTTGCTCATACTCCTCATAGGCTTCTTGAGGAGTTTCTGGATGAGACCTATAACCATGGGTGGGTCCTCGTGGGGGTTCCCATTGTTGTTCTTGGGAGTGGCCTCTCGCTCAGGTCTAGGAGGTATCAGAGACAACACTTGGTAAGGTCATGGGGGCCTATCTCACACCAAGGGGTTGTGCCTATCATATGGTTCTTCTCTTTGGGTGTGAGGGGTTGGAACCCTCTCAGGAACCGTGTTATGGAGTAGCTCATCTGTTTGGCATCGAATGCGCTCTTTACTAAGGCGATATAGATGCTCTAGCTGCTGTTGATCTTGCTCAAGCTACATGATCTACGCTTTGCGGGTGGCATGTCTGGCGACTGCTAGGTCAATTTGTTCTACCACCTTGAGTCTAGGAGGCCTAGATGCCTCTCCTATGCATTTATCTCGGTCACAATGATCTAAGTTCTCTATAGGTCACTTCCCTCTGTCAAGGTTGGTGGCATTTACTCGAGGCTCTAACCTCAGTAGGTGATTCTGGTAGATAGCAGGTGCAGAGACGCATTGATCCCACATTATGTATTACTCTTGAGGAATGTAATGGTCTTCCTTATACTCCCTTTCATATATGTGAAAGGTGCGAGCAGAGTTGGCTCGTCCTATTTGAAGAGCCTTGTGCTCTGGATTTGGCTTATTATTCCTAACAATGATGGGGGGTAAAGGAGGGATGACATAATCATGTGGTCTCTCCTCATGGACCCTATATTGTTCTAGCACTTCATCGTATGGTGGCCACTCATACCAAGCTTCTAAGGGAGCCTTCCCATTTATATTGAGTGCCACATGTAAGGACTCCTCCTAAAAGGGTCTATGATGGATGGGCATGTCCCTCAAAGGGGTGCCTCTATAGTCCCATTCTAAAATGGCATGATGTGGACTCTCTTGTGGGTTAGGCCACCAAGGTGGTATGACCAAATCCTTGGGGCTATAGCAAAGGCGACTTGTTCCCCCTTGTACACTCTTCGCAGCTCCTGCCCATGATTGGGCTTTGCTACGGGTGTACACCATGGTGGTGTTTTTCCTAAAATATGTATTTTTTTTTCTTTTTATGATTTTCATGTTACAGTAAACAGAAAATATCACACACACAAAGCAATGATTATCTCGTTTAAAGATTAAAGGTGTGCTCTAAACCTGGTTTAGTGTGTTTTGATTTTTGTTTTGATAGCTTTTGTAAAGAATTTTTAAATGCAATATGATGGCTCTTATGACTCCCAAAAATGGTCGCCACTTTGATATACCATTGCTAGGCCGATATACCAATGTCTCTATATACCCGCCCTTACATGAGGGAAATTGTTGGTACATGAGAGAAGATGGTACATGGAACGTAGGCGGTATGAAAGGGGAATCACCCTATTTTTGACACCTACCATAGAAGACTTATCCTCATGCACTGGAAATCACCCCAGCTACACTCGATCAGATTTCATCAGGATTTACGTCTAGCAACAGTAGTGATCGGGGTTGTGAATGCAAAAAGTCAAGCCAAGGTGGTGATGAAATCCATCGTTGGTCTTGATCAAGGGCTAGGGTTTTATGACCAACTCCTTGGTGTTTAAATTTCCATGTGATGTGTGAGGTTCTTTTTATTTTGCATGAAATAAAATAAACATGTAGTACAACTTTTCCTAAGCAAGCAAATAACCAAAAAAATAGAAAACAGGAAACAGAAAATGACAGAAGGAGTTCAGGACCTCTACCTCTTCTCTGCCCTAATCTACTAGTTCTGAGTTTCTGTCCTGAAACTACACAGAGAGATATTCATCCCTGGGTGGGATGAATAACATGATTGCATTCATCACATAGTGGGGAAAATGCCCATTCGTCCCTAGGTAAGACGAATTCCAGCTTTGTATTTGCCATAGGTTGGAACGAACATCAGTCCAACGTTTGAAAACTTGATACCTGCAAGCAAAAACAATCAAGTTTTGATCAAATTTCGGATCTTAAAAATAGAGGACAAGGTACCACCGTGATCGCCACTAAAATCATGGGCATACGGAAACAAAAAGGAAAAGCCAAGATGTGATTCAAATGAAACCAAAGATAATGCTAAATCCTATGAATTGAAAGTGCATGAAAGGAGAGAAGCATAAGCGAATCAAAACCAAATAGAAATCCAATACAGAAAACAACCCTTTTATTAATATGCTTCAGAACTCGGTTACAATTTGTCTCCTCCCTTTTTAGGGGCTAGGAGAATTAAAAATGTGTTCTTGTCACATCGATGGACGCCATTCCTTCTTCTGCGTGCCCACATGTAAAGCGTGCAGACCAAACATTATCGTCACTTGTTTTGATGAGTCTTGACTCCTTGCTGCTCCTATGATTTTAAGACCCTACATTCAAGGAAATAGGAAATAGTCAGTAGCACCTATAGATAAAATAAAACATGCAATCCCCATGCCTTCAATTAGTGCATGCAAGATATAAATAAAACGATAACTAAAATAGATCCAAATGAACTAAAAATTTGATAGGGGCATCAAAACATCACAAGGAAAAAACTGCAAATGGAACAGTCAAAAATTTCACCACATATTTGTATTCACTCCGGGGTGGGATGAATAGACCTGCAACAAAGCTTCAAAAAGCATTGTCCCAAATGTCACATCCGGGAAGCTCCAAATGTTAGTCTTACAATGGCACTGAGAGGGGGGGTGAATCAGTGCAGCTATTTAAGATTTAAATCTGCAACACTTAATGCTGAAATAATGCAAGCTCAAAACAGATATAGCAAATATAACAAGAGAGCATCACACAACACAAGATGTAATTAGGTTCACTGATTTGGCTACTCCTCAAAATATACTGTTTGGACTTCAATCCAAATCCAACCTTTGCAAAGCTTCAACTTTACAAATAATTTACCAGCACCCACTGGAAGGAGCACCAACCCCTAATTTATCTGCTACAATAGAAAGGAGCACCAACCCCTTATCCCAAGCACCAACTTGGAACTCTATATTCAATCTTAGATTGACATAAGAATGCCTTCTCTTTTACAAGACCCTTACTGTTCTATTGCTTATTCAAATCAATCTCATAGAAGCATAAGGAGAATTGTTAGAAACTCAATATGTTCTATTCTGATCAATCACACAGAAGCATAAGGAGAATTGTTAGAGAATCAATATGTTCTATTGCTTACAAAAACCTCTCTTTTAATTTGCATAAACAAAATAAGGTTTTTCTCTGCTATTACGATTTTGCCTACCGCACTCTTACGACTTTCTCACAGCCCTCTTTCTGTGCTTCTTACAACACTCTTTCTGTGCTTCTTATAGCACTCTTTCTGTGCTTCTTACAACACTCTTACTCAACCTTTCCTTTTGTTTTTCAAGATAAAAACATGGTTGCAGTAACCTCACTTACTGCGCCTGTTCGATTCTTTATACTTGATTTCCTCGAATGACACTTTTTGAAACGGCTCTAATTTTCCCTCCAATTTTTTATGCATTTACGGCTACGTTCAATCTGTCAAACCCTCTCTAATGCACTATGTCTTTTAGCCACTTTCTTTCTGACTTATTCTGACATTCTTCTTTGCACATTCTGACAGCCTTTTCTGACAACCTTTTTCTGCGTATCCTGAAAGCCTTTTTGCATATCTCGACGCTCTGTTATTCTTCTTTCTTCTCTTTTGAATTCTATGCTATATTTTTCTTCTGCGTGAGACTGTGACTTCTTGATATATGCAACCTGTTAATGAATGTCTCTGTAATCATGATTCTCGATATATCCACCCCTGTAATAGTTGTTCTATCTTTAATGCTCTGTTCCGTAACTTCCCCTTGTAACTCTAGTTAACTTTTACATGGTTGGCTGCATGATTTTACTTTGCGCTTTCCTTGACAACTGTCACTTGTAACTGCAGATCTAACTCCAGTTAACTCTTACGTAACTGGCTGCATGATTTTCCTTTGCACTTACCCCGACACCTATCACTGTGTAAGCTTCTCGGCTTTTACCTGCGCAACTAAGACATGTCGCGATATCACAACATTTCTGCCCCTTTGACTTTTTCTAGACTGTTGACCACGAAAACCTGACCTATCGTGATATCGCGACGTTTTCCGCCTCCTAGTCCTTATCTCAGTATGCACTCGTGAAAATAGAACATGTCACAAAATCACGACGCATTTGCTGCCTCTAGCTCTTTTTTGTCTCCTACCCGCAAAAATGGGACATGTGAAATCGTGACACATTCGCTGCCTCTCGCTCTTTTCTGCCTCTTGCCCGTGAAAATGGGACATGTCATGAAATCGTGACACTTTTCGCTTTCCTGCACTCTCCTTCGCTTGCACCCGTGAAAATGGAACATGTTGCGAAATCGTGACACTTTTTGCTTTCCTGCACTCTACTTAGCTTGCACTCGACAAAATGGAACACGTCGCAAAATCATGACACTTTTTGCTGCCGTACACTTTTCTCCGCATGCCTCAGCGAAATTGGAACATGTCGTGAAATCACGACGCTTTTCTGCCTTAGCACTGTTCTTTGCCTTTCGCCCACGAAAATGCAACATGTCGTGAAATCGCGACATCTTTCTCATTCGTACAACTCTCTCTTCATGCACTAGCGAAATCAAGACATGTAGCGAAATCGCTACACCTTTTTCCCTTTGCACTTTCCTTTGCTACGGCCTCCGAAAATCTAGCATGTAGCGAAATCGCTACAACTTTTCACTTAGCACTTTCTTTTGCTTCGGCCAGTGAAACTTCGACTTGTAGCGAAATCGCTACACCTTTGTGCCTTGCACTTCCAGCCTTGCTTTGGTTCGTGAAACTTTGACTTGTAGCGAAATCGCTACACCTTTGTGCCTTGCACTTCCAGCCTTGCTTTGGTTCGTGAAACTTCGACTTGTAGCGAAATCGCTACACCTTTGTGCCTTGCACTTCCAGCCTTGCTTTGGTTCATGAAACTTCGACTTGTAGCGAAATCGCTACACCTTTGTGCCTTGCACTCTCTCCTCTTCGGGTCATGAAAACCCGACGTGTCGCGATATCGTGACACTTTTCATCCTTAGCGCTTTTCTTTTGAATCTGTCACGAAATCGTGACACTTTTTGTCCTTGGCGCTGCTTCTCCAAAATTGTCACGAAATCGTGACACTTTTCGTCCTTGGCACTTCTTAGAATTTGTCGCAAAATCGTGACACTTTTCATCCTTGGTGCCTTTACTCCAAACATGTCGCGAAATCGTGAAAGTTTTTCAACTTTGCTTCTTTCCTTCCAACATGTCGCAAAATCGTGACAGTTTCTCTAGATTTTTCTCTCTCCTTCGATATGTCGTGAAATCGCGACATTTTTGGCTGTGCCTTCTCTCTCTCCTCATTTTTGTCACGAAATCATGACATTTCTGGCTGTGCCTTCTCTTTCCTCATTTTTGTCGCAAAATCACAACATTTCTAGTTGCGCCTTCTCTCTCCTCAGTTTTGTCATGAAATCGTGACATTTTTGGCTGCACCTTCTCTCTCCTCAATTTTGTCACGAAATCACGATAGAAAACATGTCGCGATATCGCGACAGTTTTCTAACTTGTATTTTTCTTCAAATTTTCTGAATTTGGGCCACTTATTTTTTCCTAGAAACTTACTGTACATGATCTTACTGACCTCTGAACTTCTGTTCACTGCATCAACCGATCCTCTGTCTGTGTTGCCAATAATGACAATACTTTGGCTGCACCTTACTCATCAATGAACTCCTATCCATTGCACTTTGGCTGCACCTTGCTCATCAATTAACTCCTGTCCATTGCATCAACCTCTATACATGATCTTACTGACCTCTGAACTTCTTTTCACTACATCAATCGATCCTATGTCTGTGTTGCCAATAATGACAATACTTTGGCTGCACCTTACTCATCAATGAACTCCTGTCCATTGCACTTTGGCTGCACCTTGCTCATCAATTAACTCCTGTCCATTGCATCAACTGATCAACCTGACTGTGTTGACAACAATGACAATACTTTGGCTGCACCTTGCTCATCACCAAATTACCTGCAAAGTTGGGGGTTAGCTAATTGGGGGTATTTTGGGAATACCTAGAAGGTCATATTTTCCCAATTTGGCCTTTATCACCGGTAATTTGATGATGCTACCTGCATGTTAGTAAAGGCAAGAAATAATAGAAAAATGATCAAAAATGCTCAAAACAATGTGAAATTTGAATGACAACTTATCTAAGCAGCATAGAATCAAATGCAAGAATAACAAAAAGGAAATCTACCACATATTTCTAATTGCTCTAGGGCAGGGCGATTAGGATTGCAGTAATGTTGGGGGTGCCCGGGGGCAGGACTCCAGCTGTTTGGGGCCCGATTTTGGCACCAATCCACTTGGGATGGGTCCAAAACCTCTTGTGGGGTGTTGTCAATAAATTTGGTGGGATGTTGTGGCAAAATTTTGGGTTTTGGGTTTTGGATTTGCACTTCCAATAACCACCCTATGACCTCCCTTTCAAAAGAGATCAAGGATGTGAAAGGCACAAATCAAAAAGGTGTGTGTGGAAGTAAAACGAAAGCACTTTGTTGCTCAAAATGCTCCTTCTCTGTATCTCTTGTGGTGAGAAAAATCACCAATTTATAGACCTATAGGTCTCTTTGGATGAGCATGCAGAGGCACCATTTGGCAATAATGCCTTCCTAGGGGGGAGAAGAGTCCTCCCTGATTAGGGGCTTCATGACTGCCCCTGTAACTGACTCTAATGCTCAAAAACGCTCACTCACACTCCCATGCAGTGAAGGAAGAGTTAAGTGGCAGATATGAGCTGTCATTTGTCAAGATTTGATTATTTTCCCATCAAACCTGCTATTCGGCCCACCCTGGAGCGAATACTGCTAATCGTCCCTAGGTGGGGTGAGTAGAAGTTTGTAATCGTCCCTGGGTGGAATGAGTATGAAGTAGAGTGCCTGAAGGTGCCAAATTGACTCCTGACCTTCCAAAACTATTGTGTGAGTGATTAGGACCACTGTTTAACCTCTTGGGGCTGCCCTGGGTGCTATGTGTGTCAATGCGATCAGTTTTTGCAGTCACATAATCAGATAGGTGTTGTTTTGGTGTCTACAGCATGTACCAAATAATGTAATATACTCTAACAATATTTTCATATTTATGAATTTCAAGTGAAAGCAATGTCATATACATTATACTACCTATATTAATAGGTATCATAATATCATCCTTTGAATTATCAATTTGCTTCAACAAGCTTTGAATGTAAATAATATTAAAATGTTTTAAATATTTCATTCATTACTTTTATATAGATGAATTGTATTGCCATATCTATCTTACCCTTAGATTTTTAAATCAATTGACCAATACTAGACTTTATAACTTCCAATATTTTCTTTTTTATTATGATTTTCATATTTTCTTCCATAATAATAAAAGTTTACAATTCTATGATTTAATTTCTTTGAAGTTGAAATCCTTTTATCTCCCAAGTTAATAAATCACTCAAATAAGAAATTTGTAAATTTCAAACTTTCTAAACCTTTAATGTAGTAATCCTTTTAACTCTATAATACATAAATTTGTAAAATTTAAAATTTCAAATAAATTCCTTCAAATTTCAAAAAACTAAAACTTTAAATCTTAAATCCTTTTAACTCCACTATTTTCAAATCAAATCTTCAAAAACTAAAAACACTAAAAAATACTTAAAACTTTAAAGACTTCAAATCTTAAAAATTTTCAAACCTTATAACAAATTAAATCCAAGTAGTAATCTTTATCACTCCATAAGTAGAAATAATATAGATTCAAATCAAAAAATAACTTTTGAAAAACTTAATCAAAGTGCATAAGAATTTTAATAGCCTTTATAGTGAAAAACCTTATATCTCCACCTAAAATTTTCAAAAGCAATTTGATTTTTTTTCCCACTAAAATGTTAGTAATACATTGAATATATAATGTAATGTATAGATATTACCTGAGATGGTCGATGGATTTATCATAGCATTATGTTAGAAGATTGCCAATGTTGCCTTATTCCTCCAATGCTCGTCTTTGCTAAATTTTAGAATTCCAATGCTCTCTTCTATGAGGAAACCTTATGTATTCTTGTTTTGATTTTCAAGTGCTTGCTTGATGACTATGGTAGCATGACTAAATGTCACTATGTTGATATTCACTAATAATTAATGATAGCATGTCCTTTTTGGTCTTATTTTTTCATTGTTGCTTTGTTGGTCTTTGTTGGTCTGATATGTATGCTATTCTATTGATCTTTGTTGGTATGATATGGTAGCATGTCCATTTACTATTTTATTGACCTTCACTAGTCTAATATGGTAATGCATTTGAGTGCTATCTTGTTGATCTTCATTTGTCTGAGATGGTAGCACATTTGGGTGTTATCTTGGACAATGTTCTACTTACTACAAGTGGTATGTACAATTTACTTTATGATGTTTTGCAAATTTTATGAATACTAGCATCCATTTATTTTATCTTTCTATGATTCCTAGTGCTATGTTAGTGTTTTTCTATTCTTCCTCTAGCACTCTATTAGCACTTGTTTATTCTTTCTTTAGCATCTTGTTAGCATTTTATATTCTCCTTTTAGCATCCTATTAGCACTTGTCTATTCTTTCTCTAGTGTCTTGTTAGCATTTGACTAAGTATCCTATTAACATTTGAGATTCTATATTCATCCTTGAAAGCCAGCACCATGATAGCATTCATCTAAGCATCCTATTAATGCTTGATATTTTTTTTTATACCTTGTAGGGTAATTATCTGGTTAAAACTTAACATCATTTTATTGTAAAATAGCTCATACAAATATGCTCTTATATTATTTTCTTCTTATTCACATTGCCTCTATATTGGCATTTGTACAATGGCCTCTTGCTTTGGATATTCTAACTTCATTTTTGGACTAAATATTATCCTTGAAGAACACTACTCCATTACCAATATTGAATTGATATGAAGATATTTTTAGTCAGCCTACTTCTCCAATATTTCCTTCTTCTATGTACTTTACTTCTTCTCTAATCTATAGAAGCTTTGTATTTATTCTCTTCTCTAGGAGCTTAGATGCTCCACCATATCCTAGAATATTATATGCTCCACTATCTCCTAGAAGCTTAAATGCTTCTCTATCTCCATGAAGCTTAGATGCTCCTCTATCTCTTGGAATATATGATGCTCCTATATCTAGAAGCTATGATGCTTCTCAATATCTGGTAGCTATGATGCTCCTCAATCTATCTCCAATATTTTAGGTCAAACCTAAGAACCAAAATGATTCTCCTCTTTTATAGAGAACCTAAAAATCAATATCATGGTACCTATGAATATTCCTATACATCCAACTTCCTTTTGGGTTGGATCTAAACTACTTCAATCTGAGTCATAGTCTTCACTAATTTTTCTTCAACCAGGTGGAAATACCCTAACATACAAATCAGGGTGACTCCTACTTGTGCCCTCAATATCTAATCAATCAGACCTTAAAAAAAGAGAGCCCAAATCTTCACTTCTATCAAAGTGGACAAACTCCAATATTAAGGTGACTAATATAACTCTATAAAATATGGACAAAATTAAGTGGTATCTTTGATACCATTGTTAGCTTTTAAGCCATACTTTCTCAATATATCATAGGTCTCAATATAAAGAAGACATAATATTATAGGTCAAAATATCAATAATTAAGAGTAGAATTTTATATATAAGCAATTACATATATATCTAGGCCAATATAATATTGAAAAAAAAATTACTTATAATATCAAATATGAATGTAAAATGACCAAAATCATTCATGTACATGCATGAAAAAAACTTACAATATGAATTGCTCAAAATATGTATACAAGCTTTGTTATATTTTTTTTTTGTTTTTGGAAAACATCCTAATTGGGATTTCACTTTTGGGTAAGTTCCAAGGAGGTAGGGGTATCTATTCCACCAAAATTGCCCAAGGCTTGCACCTGTCCTGCTTCCTTTGACACACTCAAAGAGAATTCCTAAAACAACAAAAACACACAAAAAAAAAAAACACAACAAAAAACAACCCAAAAAAAAACACAAAAGACAACAAAAAACCACAAAACAAACACAAAAACAACAAAAAACATAAAAATATAAAAACGACAAAAAATGCAAAAAAAAACAAACATACAACAAAAAACCACAAAAAAACCAAAAAAATAACAAAGCAACACATGAACACAACAAAAAAAAAACACAAAACACAAAAAAATACAAAAACATAAAAAATATCAAAACAACACAAAATTATAATAGAAAAAAAATAATACAAAACAACACACACATTGAAAAACTAAAAATAAGCAAAAATAGAATACAACTTTGGTCTTTCTAGTCCAAAAGGCTATTCAAGAAAGGTTCAATAAAGCAAACATAAGAATTATAAGTCTAAGCAAGGGAGCTAAAATACCCTAACCAAACCAAAGAGAAGAAAAAACAAAGAAAAAATGAACTAGGTACCCTTAGTACCTTATATCACAAGTTTTTAGGAACACCCAAGGTAGGCAAATGAAGAACATTAAATGTTTGTGGCAAAGAGTAACTCAGGTTGTGGATCTCGAGCAAAGGGGACAGAAATATTAAAAATGCAAGGTGTTTTTTATAATTCTCAAGCAGAAGCATATTTTAGAGGATTTCGAATGTGCCAAGTCAATGATCAAGCTTTGCATGCACTGATGTCCAAAAATGTAGATTTCCTAGAAGAACTTCCTTAAAATATGGATCGTTGTGTTGAAGGGATGAGTTTTTAATATTTCCAAGGAGGAATTTCCTCACTATGGTTCTTGATCTGTGATCATTTTGTCCTCATGTGCATTTAATGAAAGAGGTAAAATCCTCTATAAATACTACTCAATTTCCATTGTAAAAGAGGGTTAGACATTCTACGAGAAAACTATCCAAGTTCTCTGCATCAATAGAAGATCCTTGGCTTCTAAATTTGCAAGTGATCTTGTGTGTGATTTCCTTATATTTTCTATGCATTTCTATTTTATGCTCATTTTATTGTCTATTGTTAAGTTTAAATTTTGTATCTGAATTTGAACATTGCTGGTGAGAAGGGTGAGTTCTGGAATGCGATCTTGGAGGTTGTTTCCACAAGGTTACAAGTAAATTTTGTTGTTTTCTTTTATTACATGTTGCTTCAATGCTTGGGTGGGTTTCCTATTGCTATTCTATCCCCAATCCTACACCTTCGGCCTGTGGCCCTATTTCCCATCTCTTTCTATCATTTCTAATTTCTTTCCTACAACCTTAGTCTTAAACTAGTGTAGGATTTAGTAAGGGAGTCAACCCTCTCTAGAGATTGGCATGGAGGACATTTCTTTCCTTTGGCATTTCAATGTTGGCCATGTCTAGGGCGCACAAACGCATGTTTGTATAATTAGGTAGATATTTGACCAATAAATTTTGGCACACCCAATGGGACATTGAAAATTCCACTTTCAACAATATTTAGGTTTGATGTCCATATTTGAGATAGAAAAAAAATATAAAAACATACCAACATCAGTTGCCTAGTTGAGCAGATCAGTCGAGAGCCCACCTGAGTAGATCAAGATTGCCTAGCTAAGTAGATTAGTGAAGATCCCACCTGAGTAGATTAGGATTGCCTAGCTAAGCAGATTAGTGGATTGCCTAGCTAAGAAGAGTAGTGGATAGCCTAGTTGAGCAAATCATTGGATAGCCTAGCTAAGAAGATTAGTGGATAGCCTAGCTGAGCAGACCAGTGGAGCCCACCTGATCATATCAGGATATCATAGCTTTGAGCATATCAAAGTAATCATTTTTATTGGGATAAGGATCCCTATTTCATTTGTATTGGGATAAGTATCCCTATTTATATGATGATAGATTGGTTTCAGCACATCACACCATATATTATTTAGCTATACACAACACTTCATTTATTTATGCTTACATCATCATTACCTCATACACTTCATACATCATCGAAAACATCCTCATGATTAGTTGGTGTGTTTTCTGCTCCTACAAGTCCAGTTAGTACTACCACTAGCATTCCCTAGGCTCAACCACACACACTAGTCCACATGGCTCAGAACCCACTACCACAGTAACCACAGCCACCAAGGCAGTTCCTAGCATGGAATAGCTCAGGAGATTTGAACTTACAAGCCCAAAATCTAGTTCCCCAAGCCAATTTGAAGGCTTTTCCGACCTATGATGGTACTGGTAAAATTCCTTACGAACATATTTAGGATGTGGCTTCTTTGGCTACAATCCATGGTATTGTAGATGAAGATATTATGGTAAGGTTGCTAGTGTTGTCATTAAGAGGAAATTTGCTATACTGGTACCAATAATTGCCACCCACTACTATCACCACATGGGATAAGTTGGTAGAATTATTGATCAAGAATTTTCATGAACAAGCCGACCCATTTTCCTTGTTGCATCATTTTATAATGATCCAAAGGCATCCAAAAGAGGAGATAGTTGATTTCAACGTCAGGTTCACCTGAAGTTGGCAAAGAGTTCCTGATGGTCTTCAACCCACACATGAACAAGTTGCATTCTATTATCTTAGAGCATTCAACTCTGACATTGGCATGGCTATTCAGCAAACCAATGTGAATACCTTCCTAGATCTGTACACGTAAGCACAAAAGGCCAAATCAGACTTGATCACCATAGGCAAGATTCCCCTAAAAATGACCATGCCTATTCTTCCCGACCTTCCACAACATTTGTATTCAAGTGCATTTTTGCAGCCCATGCTCTCTATGTACCCAGTTCCCTCATGGAGCTTAGGTCCACCTCAAGTCACTCTGATTCCTGTCCCACAACTTCTTGCTTCAAGATTTCCGTAGTTACCCGCTCCAGTAACACCATAGTTACCAACACCTATTCCTTTCCCAACATTACCAATGCCACTAGTTCCACTACCATTGCCTACCCCATTAGTACCTCTACCTTTATCGGTACCTCCTACACCCTCAAATCCTGATCCTTACACGACACTATTACAAGAGGTGAAGTCTGCTAACTCAACCATAAGGACAATATCAAATGAACTCATAGCGGTAAGGAAGAAGTAAGCTGAGGCTGATTTTTGATCGAGGAGATTTCAAACACCACCAATCACTCGAGAGCAAGCAACCACTAGCAAGGACCTTGAAAGGAACACGACTGTGTTGGCAAATGAAGAAACCAGCACATAGAAAGAGCATACTAGTGCTCAACTTGTAATGATCCTCATGGAGAAGACACATGTATGGTCCATCTGAATTATGTACAAATGTTAGCAAAAAGTTCTATCGGTGGCCAAGTTAACATGATAATGGAAGTTGATCATAATTTTATGGTCCCATATTTGGAGCAAGTTTTAGTTCTTACGAGATCTAGAAAGAAGTCGATGATGGTAGATCCAGTAGAGTTAGAGCCTTTGAAGGTTCTTGCAGAATCAAAGGTGCAAAATGAGAAAGTGAAGCCACCATAAAAAGCACCTAATGTGATAGTGAAGAAATAGGATCATAACTTATTGAGATATTTACTACCCAAGCAAGCTCAAGCAAAGATGAAAGCACCAATTACACAACTTGTAGCTACTCCAAAATAGAATGAGGTGAAGGAATAGGCCAAGGAGTGCCTTCGCTACCCATCATTGACTAAGCAACAAAGGGTGGAAGCTACTCAGCAATACCGGGATAAGTATGAGTGGGGAATAGAAGAAAAGGCTCCTAGGGTGTCTGATTATAACATCATGGAAGAAATGAAGAAGATTCCTACAAAAGTAAGTTTATATGATGCACTATAATTGCTTGGGCAAGTCGACCTACTGCAAGAGTCTCTTAAGACTACAAAATAACAAAAGAAAAGTCATTCTCATATAGTTTTGGCTCAAACGCTACCAACCTCTATTACTAGAAAGAATAGGCCACCCCCATTCTATTTGTCACTCAGAATGGAGGGGTGGATTGTGCACAACTGTATGATCGATTCTGATGCAACTACTGTCATGCCAAAGGTAGTATGTAAGGTAATGGGAATGGAATACATAAGAAGTAGTCTAGGAGTATTGCAATTGGATGGAACTCTAGTAAAAATAGTAGGAGTAATCAAAGATATCCCCATCATTCTACATAGCATACCATAAATTACTATTATTCAAGAAGTAGTGGTGGTTGACTTGGAGCCATATTTCAGCATGTGTCTCTCAAGGGAGTTCACAGCGAAATTGGAAGGATACCTTTCCTTGGACTATTCACATTTGGATATTCCATTCAAAGGAAGGAGAATCCACATTTATAATGAAAATCCATCCACTTTTCATATAGAAAAGTTGGAAGAAGAGAAGAAAAATCTCTAGAGCACGATCAACATGATGACTGAAGAATTAGAAGAAGTTGACTTGATGGAAGAAGTGCTTGGTGAACTTCACCTTGAAGATGAATTCTCACTCATGGATTTCAATGCGATGGTCGAAACTGATATTGGTTGCTATACTATAACCAAGCCTGAGCAGATTGAAGAAAAGGTCCCTGAGTCCCCAAACCCTATTGTAGATCAATTATGGAAGTTGTACTTTGATGGCACCAGGTGTAAAAATGGCATAGGGGATGGTATTGTTCTTGTTTCTCCTATAGGGTTTCAAAAGACCTATTCATATAGATTAACTTGGAGTTGCACGAATAATGCAACTGAATACGAAGCATTGTGTCTTGGCTTGAAAAAGGCTGAGAATTTGGGCATCAAACAGTTACAAATATTTGGACACTCTGAGCTCATTGTCAACCAGACCACAAAAAAGTGTGTGTCAAAGCAACACTACTTGAAGGCTTATCACAACAAAGTATGGGATTTATTTGAGTCCTTCACAGCCTTGAATATTCAAGTGATCTCATGGGAGTAGAACAAACATGCTGATATTTTGGCCTCTCTTGGTGCAAATTACTCTCCTGTGGAACAAGTAGTCAGAAAACCCAAGACTGTCAGGGTAATCTATAGACCCTCAGTCCTTGATAAGAACCTCTATTGGCAAGTGTTCGACAATGATGAGCAAATCATCAATTTTTTGATTAAGGAAGCTGCAAGCATGGATGATAGAGTACTTGTTGAAGAGGAGATGGAAGGAATGATTCAATTGAAGAATAATCACATTCCTAGGGGATTGATTTCACTTGAAAGTCTATTCGATCAAAATGATAGGGCTGAGAAGCATAAAATCAAGGTAGATGCCAAGGAATATAAGGAGTTGCAATTGGAGCCTGAGAAGATCATCAAGATTGGAACTAATTGCATGTTAGAAGAATTGGAAGATATCAATAACTTGTGTTACGAATTCCTCGACATCATTGCATGGAGCTATCAGGATTTGAAGGGATATGACAAGAATGTAATCCAGCATACCATTGAGTTGCAGAGGGAGTAAAACATTTTCGGCAGAAACAATGCCCTATCAATCCCAAGATCGAGGTGCTCATGAAGGCAGAACTATTAAAGATGCTGGAAGAAAAAATAATATATCCAATTAAGCACTCAACATGGGTGGCGAACCTAGTGCCAGTTTAGAAAAAGAATGGAGATATCCATCTGTGCATGGATTTTTAGAATCTGAACCAAGCATCATTGAAAGATCATTACCCTCTACCACAGATTGATCAAATTCTCCACATGGTTTTCAGAGTGCAAAGGTTTTCATTGTTATATGGTTTCTCCAGTTATAACCAGATCTGGGTAAAATATGAGGATCAACATAAAATGACGTTCACTACAAAGTGGGGCATGTTCACCTATCAAAGGATGTCATTTAGTCTTTCAAATGTTGGTGCTACCTTTCAGAGAGCCATGGACATCACTTTTGGTGAGTTATTAAACAAAGTTATTGTGATTTACCTTGATGATATGATTGTGTTTTCACATCGTAGAGAAGAGCATGTTTCTCATTTGAGGCAAGTGTTCAAAAAATACTAGGAGTTCAAGATTTCCATCAACCCGAAGAAGTCTATATTTACTATCAAAGAAGGAAAATTTTTAGGTCATGTGATCTCACAAGAAGGACTAGCGATTGATCCCACAAGGGTTGAGGTACTCCTGAAGCTACCACTACCAGCTAACAAAAAATACCTACAATATTTCTTCGGTCAAATAAATTTCATTCAAAAGTTCATTGCTGATTTTTCTCAGGTAGTGAAACCTATGACCAAGCTCTTGAAAAAGAATGTAGATTTTAAATGGACCAAAGCAAGAAGATAGGCTTTTTGGGAGATCAAGGAGAGGATTACTCAAGCACCAGTATTAATCAACCTAGATTATTCCAAGGACTTCATTCTCTATGCAGTGGGTGAACAAGAGAGTTATGTTGTAGTTCTCACGCAAAAACAAGAAGATGGAGATGAAAAGTTGATTGCTTTTTTGAGCTAAGTTATTATGCCGCACCAGGAGAAGTATAATTTCATTGAGAAATAGGTGTACACAGTGATGAAATCCCTAAAGAAATTTCGACACTTTGTCTCACAAAGCAAAATGATTATTTATGTTATACACCTAGATGTCAGAAATTTCATTCTCTAGGGGGAACTAGGCGACAAAAGAGTAGGTTGGGTCTCAAAGATTCAAGAGTATGATGTGGAGATCCAACCAACAAAGCTAGTTCATGGATGAGCTCTCTACCAAGAATTAGCCAAAAGTGCAACATCTGAATCATTGACTCCAATACAGAATGAGGATATCAGTGAAAGCATTTGTGCAAATCATGCTATAACAGGTCATGATTGGACAAAGGACATTATTGAATTATTTACTTTAGGAAAATGTCCATCACATCTTGATGCTTCACAACATCAGAGATTCAGACTACAAGCACTTAAATATGTCTTGTTGCCAAGTGGGCTATTCCATAAGAATATTGACGGAGTTCTCCTCAAATGTGTCAAGGAATCAAAAAAGGAGAAAATCTTGGAAGAATTCTATTTTGGCTTGTCTATCGGCCATTATGCAATAAGGCCAATGGATTTGAAAATAATTCGATTTGGATATTATTGGCCTACTCTATTCATCGATGCTCATAAAGTAAGTCAAAAGTGTGATAACTGTTAGCATTATGTTGGCAAGACCAAGAAAGGAGCGCTACCCTTGCACCAATTCAAGTAGAAGTTCCATTTCAGTAGTGGGGCCTTGACTTCATTAGGGTTATAGACCCACACTATTCCATAGAGCACAAATACATATTTATGAAAATATATTATTTCACCAAGTGGGCAAAGGCTATTCCTACCAAAAAATTAGATCAAGCTACTGTCATCTCTTTCCTAAAGGGGTTGATCACCCATTTTGGTGTTCTAGATAACATTGTAATAGATAACGAGACTCCATTTATTAGGGCCAAGATCACTAAATTCACCAGTAAATACATGATCTATCTCAATATATCATCCAATTATTACCTGCAAGGGAATGGCCTGGCCGAATCCACCAATAAAAACTTGTTGCAAATCTTGAAAAGGACACTAGGAAATAACAAAAGGAGTTGGCACTTATTATTGAATCAGGCTTTGTGGGTAGACCACATATCTATGAAAAATTCTATTAAAGCCTCCCCTTACTCCCTAGTGTATGGAAAATAAGTAGTTCTACCTTCTCATATTGAGCTTCCAGTGCTCTAGACATGACAATTATTTAAATATGAAGATGAGGAGTACGATCCAATGAGTGCAAGGTTGGCCCAATTATTGTAGTTGGAGGAAGAAAGAGAAAAGGCGTATCAAGATTTCACTGAACACACCAAAATGATGCAGAAGTGGTTTGGAAAATAAGACAACAGAGCATAGGTTTTAGGTGGGAGACTTAGTTCTTAAATGGAACGAGAACAAAGCCAAGCCAGGGAAGCACCACAAGTTTGATGCCATCTGGGAAGGCCCATTCTAGGTTTCTATAGTAAATTTGGCCAATGCATATCATCTTTGGGACATGGATGGATGGGATCTTCTTATTCTAGTTAATGGTCTTCATTTGAAGGCCTATGTTCAATGATTTGATTTTAAGAGGTACCATCTTGTAAATATGTACAAATTTTCTTTTCAGTATTTTATTTGCAAAAAAAAAGAGAGATGAATGTTCATTTTGAAAATTGATTTCACCTCGATAATCCCTTTGAAATATATCTGAAATAATTTGGCTAATTCCAAGAATATGGAATTAAGAAGCTTCTAGCTAAGAAAAGATCTTCAAAAAAGGCATCTCTTTTACGACCAGAAGCACATGGTAAAAAGCAAAGTATTTTCACCTCATTTCGAAGCATGAGATAGAAATTAAATGGAAAGGCGCTTTCACCCAAGGAAGGGGCAAAAAGCCTTATTCACCTCTTTTGAGGGTGAACATAGAAAGAATAATAGAAGCACCGAGTCAACACATAATTGGTCAAAATCACATTCACCCTAGAAAGGGGAAAATGTTCCATTGCCCCTCATTGGGGCGAACACATCATTAAAACATGCACCACCAATTTAAAGGAAATTAAAAGAGATTCACAAGAAGCTTCCCCAAAGGGGTGAAACTCCCTTGTTGGGGAAAAAACACCAAATTAAAAGCAAAACAAAAAAAAAAAAAAAAGGAAAGAAAAAAGCATTGTCTTAGGAAAAACAAAAAGAATGCACAGCATTTTGGACAAACATTTCACAATTTTAATGCAACACAAAAAAAAAAAAAAAAATCGTTTCCAACATGCAAGCAAAATTAAAAGAAAGAAAAATATAAAAACAAAGAAAAGCCCTAAAAGCAATTATTTTTTTTAGAAAATCATGCTTTTTCTAAATTTGGGTAAAAAATAAAGATAAAGGTTTTAAATTAAGAACATTCACCATGAAATGACAAATCGAACATATTGAAGGTATTTCGGAGTGAAAGCAAAAGGAAAACAAGTATGCTTCATGGATTATTTTGCCCTCATTATTTCTAAAGTGCCTTGAGTTTGTAATTTCAAGAGCACTCTATCAAGGTGATTTCACTCCTGGACATGTGGCAACCCATAAAGAAGCATGCATGCAATCTAAGGAGCATTATCAGGGTATTTAATTTAAAATGTATGCCATATTTGCATCAAAGGAAAATTTAAGGATCCCTAGGAGCAAAATCCCACACCGTCAAAATAGAAGTGATTATTGGTTCGTAGGTGGCAAGGCTATTTTTTCAAGGAAGCTTTAACAAGCCAGAGCATGTTTTCTAATGAAATAATGCAACAAATAAGGGCACACTTTCCAAGGGTGATTCTGCAGTGAGTAACAATTGATACCATTAGAACATCGAGAACAGTGCCAAGCGAGCGAAACAAAGCACACGTTCTTTCAAAATCATCCAAGATAAAATTGATATTTATTGCGATGGTTGGAAGGGCACTTTATATAAAGAAGTAGGTAAAAGCTTCCCTATTTAAATTTAAAATTTTTACTACTACTATGTTTTTGAGTTGTTGCAAAAGTTTCAAAGAAAATTTAGAGCATTCATCAGAGAGAAATAATGGGAAAAAGAAGCAAAGAGGCGATAGAGGCTACAGAGCCCAAAAAGTCTAGGAAGAGAGAAGGTGGGTCAAAATCCAAGAAGACCCAAAGGAATGAAAATGTGGATTTGGACCCATACGCTGACACAATGGCAGAAATTGGAGACTGTGTAATTACCAATAAGGGCATCGAGAAACTACGGTAGGATGTGTAGTTCATAGTAAATCAGGGGTTAATAGTAGGAAGCATATTAATGGTGCCATATCACTCACAATTATTTTGGTATCTATGTACGCCCGTACACCCATGCCTAGAACTGGTGTAACTTATTGCTCGATTTTATAATCTAGTTACTAGGATGGTGAGGAATGCAAATAGGGAAATACTCTTTACTATTACCCCAGAGGAAGTGCGAGAGGCATTCGCTTGTGGTTTGAAGCCTCCTTCTTATGTGATTACCAAGAAGTTACATACCAATGAGTAGGAGGATAGATACGTCTCCACTGTAATGATGCGTCGATTCATGGAGATGCAATTGATTAAGGAGCCATAGCTAGGGTAGCTTCCGAACCTACTAAAGCCACTCATAGAATTTAAGAGCCTAGACATCTATTCAATGTTGGCATGGGTTGCTGGTTTATCGATAGATTCTACTATTCATAAGTGGCAGGAAACCCTAGCGCAATGCATTTTCCAGGTGGAATTTTACTCTCTATTCACCATGAAATAGGGCACCAACCTGATTTTCTTTGATTGGGCTAATTTTATTTCTAGAAAATTGCATTTTCAGCTAGAGAGGTTGCAAACTAGGGAGGAGATGTCATTTAGGCATACTTATTTTTTGGTATGGTATTTCTTCTTTCACCTACACCAGCACTTCTCATTCATCATAGTGAGGCAAATGGATGAGAGGGATGAACTTCTACCAGTTTACATGTGGACTTTTGCTCTATCAAATAGGGAGTCATTTTACAATTTTAACAGTTTGTTTTTGGGGCCTGTAATAGAACTACTTTGTGGTACATGTGAAAGAGTGCCATGGGAGTTGAGAGAAGTAGTAGTTATAGGAGAAAAAGGAGATATATTTTTGCTTACTCAGGGTGTGGTCATAAGAATTTTTGGCTTCACGGGTAAGCCATTCCTGCTACCATATTTCACCACCGAACATGTTTTTGCTATGGAGGTGGTGCACCAATCAGACTATGTGAATGATGTATATGGAGTAGGGCATGGTAAGAATATGACTTGCAATATGTCATTCAAGTTCGGTAGTATAGAAGTGAGCCAGGTAGGGCAAACAGGATACTCACAGTGACGCTCCAGGACCTGGGGTTGATAGAACTGTCGCAACATTGGAGGTATGACCCATTGGGAAAATTCATAGAGATAATAAAAGCCAAGACATTTCACTATTGTCCTCGACTCGACATCGAGAAAAAGTAAAATAACTTTGATGGGCCTGACTTGGAGTGGCATATTGAAGATATGACATCGCTTCCACCTTGGCATGATTGCTATGAACAGGAGGCTGAGTATAATCTGGTGAAGTACAAAAATTAGATTCCTCCACCTAGGTTATTTAGTTAGGTAAAAGAAATTCAGCCCCTATGGATTGAGGAGAAAATTACAAACTGGTGGATAATGCGGGTCCATCGAGGAAAGACCACGTCTCCTTATGGGTTGAAGATGGACGAGGCATTTTTGGACACCTACGATGAGTTTGTTGATTCCTATCAACCTATCACTTTTGCTAAGATATTGCCTCAAAGCTTCCAATATTCTAACAATGGTGAAAGTGGGGCAAAGGGAGAATGCCTAATAGTCGAAGAAGAGATTCTAGAGGAGGAAGAACAACAATATATGTTTAGATGAAGATCATAGTGGATGAAGCATAAAATTGAGGAGGCACCTTTGTCAGAGAAGTAGACTATTCGAGATGTGCCCCATTTCCTAAAGCTGTGAAGAGACCAAGGACTGGTGCCACTTCCTCTTCTACTACTGAAGTTTTAGTGGCTACAGTTTCCATAGTTCTAGTTGTTTCAGCAACTATCATTTCCTCTTCGATGGTGATGGATGCTCCAATGATGGTTGCACAAATGTTTCTGATGATTCATGAACAAGAGGAGGACCAATAGTCGGAGAGCCCTCAGGTGGAGGTTGTGAATGTCGAAGAAGATGTGAACATTGAGGAGGAAGTAGAAAAGCAATAGGGAGAGATTATTTTGCAACCACTTCCATCACTAGAGCATGTGGCACTTGCACCCGAAGGTACGTCTTCCTTTCCTCTTCTTCTTCTTCTTTAGAGCATGTAGTGGCTATTAGCTCACTTCCATCAGTTTCTGTCATATGTCTCTCCACCTTTTGGTATGCCTTCTGTATCCATTTTGCTTCCCTCTTCTTCCCTTCCTAAAGTCACTTATGCTCCTTCTTCTCTTTCCCTTTCTTTAGCCTCCCTTTCTTTCAGTTCATATGCATCAAGGCCGAACCCATTTTCATGCCCTTCCCCTTCCATTGCCACCACCACTTTCACCAAGGTTGTAAGTATGCAAGCTCCTCCTAGAGTGAGCGTAACTGCAATCGAACCTAGTTCCTCCACCCATTTTACTATTTTGGTCCCTCCTCTTCTATCCATCTCATCCACTTCCTTTGAGCCTAACCGCTCAGAAGTTTTGATACCTTTCACACCATTTTTGGAGTTGCAAGTACTGCTCGATGTTCAAGTGGCATCGAAGTAGCCCGACATGGAGAAAATCAATCGGGTGCACCTGAGTTCATCACAATGGTTGAAAAGCAAAAGGTGAAAAGAAGCTCTAGCTCTAGCTCGACCACTCAAGAAGGTTTCTTTTGATCCCATTGCCATGGAAGCTCACATGACTAAAATCACTCCCTTGGTTTAGAAGCCACAAGGAGAAATGATGTCGAGTGATTATGTTTGTGAGACCATAATAGAGGACCTCACCAAGATTGATCCCATGGAGAATATGGGCAACATATAGGTGGATATGAGTTTGGTATACTTGCATGGCGAGTATTTTAAGCAGAGATATTTTGATAATGAGAATAAAATTATCGAACTCAAAAATGCCTTGGCCAAAAGCAGAGCGCAAGAGGAGAAGACAACCACAGAGAATGAACACTTGCACCGATAGGTAGGAGTGCACTTGAAGGAAAGGGATGCAACAAGGATAGAAATGCATGCACTCTAAATGCAGCTAGAGGCCATACAAAATCAACTGGTGGAGAAGGCCACATAGGCTATAGGTTTTTCTTCTAAAAGCATCAAGGAGGCATGCCTTCGCTTCACCTAGAACTATGAAAAGTTAGGCCGCACAAGCAGTTCAAGTGTTGCATTATTTATGGGTAGCCAGAATATAGATTCATATGGGGTAGTAGTTGATAGATACTACTGAGGAGATGTTGGAGCCATACATGGAGATGGTTGTAAAAATTCAAGCCTTGGCTAATTCCAGCATACACATTCACCCCCTGAGTGAAATGGATCACGCTTGGTCTACCGTAAAAGTCACGCTGCGTAGTTATTTTCAGAGGATGGACCTGGTGAGGGAAGGCCAAAAAATTCTTAATGCCATCGAGTGAGAGCATACTATTTCCATGACTCATTTTGATGCTCTTGCCGATATGGGATTTCCAAATTTTATAGATGAGTGGGGTGAACCTCTATCGAAAGAATAGTTGGAAGTGGCCTGGAAGAAGTTCATGGAGGATACCTCAGAGATCGATGCATGGGAGGAGCCCATCATAGAAGCACAGGTGCTATCACTCATGCAGAAGTATACCCGCATGGAGCTTTCACTATTTGAGCTAGCCCAACGAGCAAAGCACCTCAGCCTGGAAGACATCCAAAATCTCCGCTTTGTTTATGAGTCGTTGAGTGTTCCCTATTTGTTTACCACTCATGCTTGGGAGGAGGCAATCATAGTCTATGAGGTAACCTCCAAAAGCCTCAAGGAATAGGATGAATGGGCAAAAGTAAAGCACGTAGCAGCATAAAATGTAGCCAAAAAAGTAGAATGGGCATAGGTACTTCAAGTGGTCATAGAGGCTAAAGGTGTTGAGAAGGCAGAAGAGGAGGTGCAAAGAAAGGCGTCCACATCAAAAGCGCTAGCCAAAGCAGCCAATAAAAGGACTCCGTAGAAGCCCAATGGATAAAGGCTTGGGATCGCTTGCATCCATGCGAGCTGGATACCCCGTGAGCCACCAAAAATATTGGCAATTTTGCAATATGCCACATTGAAATTTTTTTTGATGATTTTTTATTGTAATGCAGCAAAATATATTAATATTTATGATACAGTATTTTGACCGGCATAATATATTGCAGTTA
The DNA here is from genome assembly GCA_028583015.1 of Wollemia nobilis. Taxonomy (NCBI): domain Eukaryota; kingdom Viridiplantae; phylum Streptophyta; class Pinopsida; order Araucariales; family Araucariaceae; genus Wollemia; species Wollemia nobilis. The sequence continues at coordinate 9,536,660 of JAQPPZ010016874.1, forward strand.
ATTTTCTTATTTTTTTTCTTACATCCTTTTGGCTTGAAAATAATGGGTGTGTTTTAAGGAAAACATAAAAGAAGAATAAATAACGCGCTCACCCTAATTGTGGGGCAAAAACTCTATGCGCCCCTTGTTGAGGCAAAGGGTGGAAAGAAATGAAGAAAACATGAATTTTTGAAAAATGACTAAGTATTGACATTTCTTGAAGTCATAAGGAGGGAAACAATGTGTTCACCCCAAAGTTGGGGTGAAAGCTTAGTTCGCCCCACTTTGGGGTGAACGTCCTTGAAAAATTAAGGAAGCGCTCCTTTTTGTCCTGTTGATTGATTAAAAATGTTTTTGGTGAAAGTCTTAAGTTGTGAGGAGTTTGTGTGTTCACCCCCAAGAGGGGGTAAAAGCTTCATTCACCCCAAGTTGGGGTGAACGTTATTAAATATGAAGGTTGAAAAGTCAATTGAGCATTCACCCTGATTGAGGGGCGAAAGCTCCATTCGCCCCTCCCGAGGGTGAACGCATCATGAATAATAAAGCGGGTGAAGAGTCAAAATTTTAGAGGATGACATTGAAAATTCAATTTCACATTCACCCCAAGAGGAGGGTGATAGCTCCTTTCACCTCTTTTGGGGGTGAACGTAGATTTAAAAGATAATGACACAGTTGTTGAAGGCACTTTCACCTAGGAACAAAAGATGATTGTTGCTTTGAATTGAAAGGAAATATAGTTCATTAAATCAATTAAAGGTGCCCTCTCCACCAATGCACACTATGGAAGGAGTAAATGAGTGTTCAATTATTGTAGAATCTGAGATAATTACACTATCGACGATATCACGAGTTTTTAGGAACACCCAAGGTAGGCAAATGAAGAACATTAAATGTTTGTGGCAAAGAGTAACTCAAGTTGTGGATCTCGAGCAAGGAAGGCAGCAATATTAAAAGTGCAAGGTGATTTTTATGATTTCCAAGTAGAAGCATATTTTTGAGGATGGCGAATGTATCAAGTCAATGATCAAGCCTTGCAGTTTTCCATGCACCGACGTCCAAAAATGTAGATTTCCTAGAAGAATTTCCTTAAAAGTTGGATCATTGCGTTGAAGGGATGAGTTTTTAATATTTCCAAGGAGGAATTGTCCTCATCGATGGTTCCTGATCTATGATCATTTTTTCCTCATGTGCATTTAATGAAAGAGGTAAAATCCTCTATAAATACTAATCAATTTCCATTGTAAAAGGGGTTAGACATTCTACGAGAAAACTATCCAAGTTCTCTGCATCAATAGAAGATACTTGGCTTCTGAATTTGCAAGTGATCTTGTGTGTGATTTCCTTCTATTTTCTATGCATTTCTATTTTATGCTCATATTTATTGTCTATTGTTAAGTTTAAATTTTATATCTAAATTTGAACATTGCTGGTGAGGGAGTGAGTTCTGGAATGCGATCCTAGAGGTTGTTTCCACAAGGTTATAAGTAAATTCTATTGTTTTCTTTTATTACATGTTGCTTCAATGCTTGGGTGGATTTCCTGCTGCTAGTCTATCCCCAATCCTACACCTTCGGCATGTGGCCCTATTTCCCATCTCTTTCTATCATTTCTAATTTCTTTCCTGCAACCTTAGTCTTAAACCAGTGTAGGATTTAGCAAGGGAGCCAACCCTCTCTGGAGATTGGCATGGAGGACATTTCTTTCCTCCGGCCTTTCAATGTTGGCCATGTCTAGGGTGCACAAATGCATGTTTGTATTATTAGGCAGATATTTGACCAACAGGCTCCATCGGTATTAAATTTTCTAAAATTATTAGGAAGAGGCTACCAATTCCTTGTTCTATCCATATTTCGGTTACTCGCATTCCCTTTAAGTTGGTTGTCCTTAAAAGAGTTAATATTCAATATTTGCATCACTTGATCCCATATTTGGTGGGAGTTCTAGGGGTGTTTAAGGAGTTGTTGAATTGATTCAATTAAGTTGGAAATGGTATTTTCCTAGATATAGTTAATATCCTTTCTTTCTTTATTGAAAATCTAGTTGTTTCTTTCCTTCTAGATATTCCAAGGTAGAATGGTAGAACCCATCCAAACTAGTAGCCTAAGAAAATGATCAAAACCCTCCTGATTAGGAAAATCCCTCCAAAGTTATTCAAAAGTAAAAAATTGGACCACTATAGGCCAAATAATATGGACATTATCCTCCATAGCTCAAAGGCTAAAATACACTGATTAAAAATATGGTTGTGAGTTTCCACATTCTCTCCATACATTTCACATATAAATGGGCCATGAAAACCACATTTCATAAGTTATTCACTAGTCAGCACTCTATGATGCAATAAAATCCATGTAAATAACCTCACCTTAGGCTACAAATTTTGATCCCATGATTGAATAAATATATCATAAGATTGGTTTGGATTATTATGGCATAAGTCCAAATAACCTTGATCAAATGATTACTCACACTTAGTAGTGTTGTTCCATCCAAAACAGTCCTTATCATGGGACCAAGAGAGATATCGCATATGAAGGATGCTTTCGATGTCTTTTATTTACCTTTCTAGAATTTTAATAGGTGAATACTTAATAGGTATCCAATATGTATCAACCTCTAAATTACTAGTATGGTATCAATAGTAATTAGTAACCTTTATCCAGTTAGCTCAATGAAGAGCCTCCATTCAAGACCTCCAATCAAGAATTTGAGTTATCAAAGGCTGGTGACCATCCCAAGAATCTATCCAAAAATTTGGCTATTGATCATTATGAATGATCTAAAATAACTTTTTCTTAATCAACTTCTCACTAGTCTTAAGAATTTCTAAAATGAGAGAACCTTTGGTAGGCAATTGACAACAAATAAGGTCTTCAGGACTTTTATTATTAACATATTTAGCACGAACATTATTATACCAAAGAGCATTGGTATTATGCAAAATCCTCCAATATAGTTTAGTAGCTAAAGCCTTATTGTTATTAATAACAGACTAGAATCCTAGCCCCCCTTCAATATTGGGAAGGCATAAAGTATCTCATTTCACCATGGTCCATTTTATTTTCTCCTTAGTACCACTCCAAAGGAACCAATGAATTATTTGATTCAATTGTTGAAGAACAACCTTTGGGATTTTCAACACAACATAAACATAAATAAGTATAGCTTGAAGGATTGATTTGACCAAGGTAATTTTACCCCCAAATGAAAGCCACTTATTAGTCCACTTTCCAATTTTTTCCTTAACTCTATCCAACAATCAATTCTAGTATTTTTTCTATCTTTGAATATTTATAGGAATACCTAAATAAGTTATCTAAAGGGAGGTCTTCTTATATATTTATTTATCCAAGATCGTGGATTCCTATCTAGGAGAGCAATGAAAGAAAATGACTTTAGATTTGTCTTAATTTATCAATTGTGATACATTTAGAAAAATAACTAATGTTTTGCTTAATTTTAGAAGATTCCTTAACTATAGATTTACCTAATATAGTAGAGTCCTAAATAAATTGAAGATGAGAAATAGTCCTAGCTCTATGAGTAATGGTAACTACCTCAAGGGTTTTTTTCTCTATTTTTGGTTATAGTCCTACCCAAGCATTTAGCAAGAATTATGAATAAATAAAGGAAGAGGGGGTCACCTTCCCTAATACCTCTAGAAGCAAGGAAAAACTAAGAAGGTCTAACTTTGATAAGAATAGAGTAGTACACCTAAGAGATACATCCCATGATATAGTCAATCCAATCTTGAGAGAAGTTAAATTGCCTCAAAACATTGATAAGGAAGTGTCAATACACTCTATCATAAGCTTTATATAAGTCTAAATGAATTAACATAGATGGAGAATTTTGCATTTCCATGGAATGGGTGGCTTCTTGAGTAAGAACTATCTCATCCACAATTTGATTCCCTTCCACATAACCCCCTTGTTCATAGGAAATAATCTTATGCAGAAGATGCTTTAGCCTTTCTACCATGATCTTTGTAATTATTTTGAGAATAATATTACATAAAGCTATAGGTCTAAAATATGAGATATGATCTACCTCTTGATCATTTGGGACAAGAACTATATTATTTGTATTGATAACCTTATATTTTTTTTTGGATTTCCTAGATTCTTCCACCACCTCTAATAAATCAGCATGAAGGATATCCTAAAATTATTGATAGAACTCAATGGAAAACCATTAGGACCTGGGGTTTTACCTTTTTGTATTTTAAAAACAACCTATATAAGCTCTTTGATAGAAAATGGAGTAGTCAAAATAGAGATTTTCTTAGAAGTGATAAGAGTAGAGATCACTTAAATAATATTCTGTTGAGAAGTCGAGTCAAGAGATGCAGTAGCATATATATTGGAAACCTAATTGATAACAATAGAGTTCATTCCATCCCAAGTGTAGAGAACATCTCAAGAATAAAATTTTAGAGAAGAAATCAAGTTGTGAGATCTTTGATATAGAAGAGATTTGTGGAAGAAATTTGTGTTTCAATCTCCTTTGATCCATTGGATCCTATATTTTTGCTTCTATAAGAGTTCTCTTTTTTACATTTCTATAACTAAGTTGTGAGTCTAATTTCATCTGTACTACTCCCTATGAAGCTATCTAAATAGATTTTCTTATTCAAATTTTCAAGTTGACCAATAACTTCATTTTCTTTTGTCAAACATCTCCAAACTTCTTCCAATTTCAAATATTTATTTTGGATTTATTGTATTGCAACCTTCTGGAAAAATAGAAAATCTTAGTCCCATACCTTGGTTTACCTTCTTTACACCATTGCTACACTTGGGTTCTAAAGGAATTGTCTCTAAGACACATTAACTAAAATAAAAAAGGTGAGAAACTCACATTGGTTTTCCAAATTTCCACCATGACTAGCCAATGATCCAAACCAACATTTTTAAGATTCTTCACCTTAGGAAAGTGACCATGGATTAAGAAATTTTTAAAGAACAATAACCTATCCAATATCTCCATGATACAAGATAAGCCTTTTCTTTTGTTAGACCAAGTCATAATGCCATTATCTGGCTATATGTACACAAGATGAATATTTATAATATATTCACTCATGAGGTCAGAGCTTTTGTACAAATTTCTATTTCCCTCCATTTTATCATCCAAGGTGAGGATGGTATTGTAATATCCTCCAATAAAGATCCAATGTTGAAGAAAATGAGAGATAATATAAGTCATATCCTTCCATTGTATTATTCCTCCAAAGTAGTCAGAGCATAAGCAATTATGTAAAGCATAATTTTGTTAGAGTATCTTCTTTGAATAGCTATAGCCAAAATACCCTAGCTACCAACCATATGGTGAATAATTACCTCTTTTGGGCCCCAAAGGCAAACAATGCCACCATAAGTCTTCTAGGAATTGAGGGAAGCAACTTTTCTAATTGGCTAGATTTTACTAGCACTTGAATCCATTTCTTTTATTGACATCTTTTTTTCTTGAAGAATAACAAGATGTGGAAGGTTTGTCTAAATCATTCTTCTAAATTTATTTTGTTTTGAAATAATCCCTTTGAGTTCTCTAATATTCCAAGTGATGATCTTCATTAATATAAAGTCTAAATAAATTGACAAGGGCATTAATCTTACCTTCCTCTACAAGCATTTCACCTTGTTTTACCATATGATGTTCATTGGTCTTGCAACCTACCTTTTGGCTGGAATTCATATTTAGATTTTTTTCCTATTTTTTAACTTAGCCCAATTGAATATGGGATGGCTTATAGGCTTGAATAATGTGTGTACAAATCCAAAGTGATACTGGAAGGTTCAACAAAGTCTATATTGGGACCTATATTATTTGAAGTCTCAACATTTAAAAGATTGTTTTTCTTGTCTATATTTCCTCCCATTTTTTCATGTTGAAAACCTTTAATTTTTTGGTTTATCTCCGAGTCCTTCCCTACATATTTAAATTGTTTTTCTAATATTTATGTCTCTATTATTTACTTTTCCTCACTTGGGACATCATTTATGGAAATAATTTCAAACATATTAGCTAATAACTTCGATTGATCCTTCATAACTAGTTTTTTTAGTGTTCTTCTTCTTAGGCATTTGGAAGCCTGCTAATTTTTTATCCTCTTTCTTTTGAGCTAGAATTTTATTTAGGAAGACACTATCCAAATGATCATATTCATGGAAACTTTTGCAATGAAAAGGAATGTTCTCATAGTCCACCACTTGCTCCCAAGTGTCCTCCCTATACTATAATGTGATCTTTTCAGTTAGGGGTTTGTCAAAATCCATTAAAACACAAAATCAAGCATAAATAATATGTTTAAATTTTTAGTTACAATTAGCAGTCATCATAAAAATTCTTGAAGAGTTTCCAATTGAAGAAAAAATAGCTATATTCCATAATTCAACTGGGAGGCCAAAGAGTTTAACCCACACAGGAACTATAGAAGGCATATTTTATTTGGTTTTAAATTTAGTATGCCAAGGATTCATTAAAAGCCCTACCATTCCAAAGAACTAGGGATCCCCTTGAAATGTTTTCTCTCTATCTTTATTATTAGCAAATAAAACAAGAAAATAACCATTTATATAAAAAGAGATTAGTAACTTACCTTTTTTTTCCTATTTTTTGCAACCCAAACTTTGAAAGTAGATAGGCTTTGATGAAAACCCAAGAAATAATAAATTAGTTTTCTTTTTTCAAATCTTATATGCTAGTCTAAATAATGCCCATATCTAGCTTAACAATCAGAGTTCCATCAGTTGCCTTAAGACATCCTGACTTAGTTTTCCTAGGATCAATCTTAGGCATTCTTAAAGGTTTACAAGAAACCCTAAGATTAATGTTAGCATTAGGTTGAGGTTGTCCACAATAGAGGACATCCTTAGAAGTTATTTTTCGGGCCGAGTATTTGAAATCCTTGCCCTTGAAAGGGGTTTCCATAGAGGATTTTTTTTGGGGCTGCTCCTTAGAACTAGATTTTCTTGAGATCCAAACCATTTTTTATCAACTTCTTGAAACTTGTTTTGAGATATCTTTAATCCATGCCTTGGATGTTGAGAAAATGTATGATTTTCACTTTTATTTTGTGTAAAATAATGGAAGCCATTGTCAATAAATTTTGCAACATAAATATATATTGAAATATATATTTCTAACCCATATTATGTCCCCTACAACATATCCCCCTAAAATCTTGAGCAAAAACCACAAAAATGTTGGTCACTAGGGCTTGAAGACCTTGAAAAACAACATTTGGAGCTAGTTGCACTTAACATAGATGAAACCCTCTCACACTTAGTCACTTTAAAAAAATTGTTTTCTCTTTTTTTATCCAAAGAAACTTGAATAATTGTTTAATCCAAGCTTTTTTATCAATGCTTGCTATGTGGTGATCATTACAGATCATTTTTTCTTACATTGTATAGAGCTTTATCTTCATAATATAGCCATAGTAATGTGACTCTTCAATACTTATCTATTGCACTCCTCACATATCTAGGAGATGCAACCTTTCCTATTCTTGAACTTTGGCTTCTCATATTTCCACTTGTATACTAGACTCTTCACTCTCTTCTTACATGCATACTTGAACCTATGATACTTGCACACTTCTACATGACTCTTACTCTCCTACATGCACTCCTAATACAATGCACTTGTACACATCATCACTTTACATATTTGTACACTTACATACATGACACTTGTGTACATTCTCTCAATACATACTTGCACTCTAACTTACATGACACTTGTGTATATCCTGCACATGAACACTTACATAAAGGGTAAATATAAATCACTCATCTAGAATATAGAATCAACCCTAGTACAATACATATTTACATTTGTGTCGTAAAGGTACCATGGGGGTACATTAGCATGTACCAAATAATGTAATATTCTCCAATGATGATCATTGATAAAGTGACATTGGGATTCATTATGTTTTTGTTCTTTTATGAATTAGATATTTTTTTATTAACTTAAGAACTCCTTGATTGTCATGATTTAGTATTTTCATACTTCTTTTGATCTCCATCTCTGATAAAATGTATTGTAACCAAAGTGCTTTACATAATGCATCTTTTGGTGTTTGATATTATGCTTATGTTAATGACAGAGCTACTACATATTTTTTACTATACCAAGATATAGTTCCTAACCCAAGATAAATCACATACCTTGATGTTGATTTTCTATCATCTAAAGATCCAACATTATCAGAATTTGAAAATCATTATAAGAAAAAATATTATTTCTTTTTTAGTTCAACCCATACTTTGTAGTTTTGTTGATGTATTGATGTATTATAGTATTCTTTTGTAGCTTTCCAATGTGTTTATCTAGGTTCTTCCATAAATATAGAGATATAATTCACAACAAAAATAATATCATGCCTAGTATTTGTTAAATACAAAAGACTTCAAATTAATTATTGATACACAATAGCTAAAATTGGTGATGTCTCGTCATATCTTGATAGATTTAGTACTTGCTCCATAGGTGTATCTATAAGTTTATAAGTTTTCATTCATTATTTTCCAATAATGGTTTTGCATATTTTTTTGAGTGATTGTGATGCAATTATCATTTTGATAAATATCTAAACCAAGAAAATAGCATAGAAGTCCTAAATATGTCATCTCAAAATCCTTTTCTAAATATTGTTTTCATCTATTAGAGTTTCTAAGATTTATGTTATTATTATGTCATCACTATATGCTTTAAGAATTAATTTCTCTAATCCTATCCGTTATATAAGGATTTAATTCTATTGTACTTCATTTGAACTTGTGTCATAACAGATGATCATTAATCTTAATGTACCATGCTCTTGGTGCTTGTTTTAAACCATATAGATATTTTTAATTTACAAACCTGTTATTCCTATCATTTAATAATAAAACCTTTGGGCTGAGTCATATATATATATATTTTTCAAAATCACCATGTAGAATTCACTTTTGGCATACATTTGATAATTTTTCCACCCAAGTTGGGTTGCTAATGCATATATTGTTTAAATAGTAGTCATCCTAAATGTAGGTGTAGAAGTTTCTACATAATAAATTTCTTCTATTTGAGTATACCCTTTTGCAACTAATTGTACCTTATATTTATCAAGATATCCATTTGCTTTATCTTTTATTTTGTAAATCCATTTGCAGCCTATTGCTTTGTTTCCTTGTGGTAGATCAACTAAATCCTATGTTTTATTTTTCATTAATGCTATTTATTCTAACTCCATGACTATTTTCCATTCAGATTATCTTATAGCATCTTGTGTAGATATAAGTACTACTAAAATAATTAATCCTATATTTGTTCTTTTCATACTATAGGTTTGAGGTCTTTTGGTGGTAATATATGGCATTTGCTCAAGCTTTGAATCTTTGAGTGTATTTGTATACCATTTTGTCTTCTTTTTTTTAGGTGTAATTATTGGTTTTGTGATAACAAATATTTTTTATTATGATTCTTCACTTGATGAGTTTTATTCATCTAAAATATTTAGAATAGGTCTTTGCATCAATTTAGATCTTTAATAATATCTTTGTTTCTTTCATCAAAAACTACATCTCTACTAACATAAATTTTCTTTGTGGTTTGAAAAATTACTCTATACCCTATTGAATCATCATCAAATCCAAGAAATATTCCACATCTAGTTTTATCATCTAATTTTATCCTTTTTTTCTTTTGCCGCATGCACATATGCCTTATACCCAAATATTTTTAGATGTTTCATTGTAGGTTTTCATCATGACCGTACTTATTTAGGAGTAATATTTTTGAGTATTCGTGTAGGTGATCTATTATGTATGTATAATATAAATTTAAAAAAAAAATCCAATATTGTTGACTAAGATGTTTTTATTTTAACATACAATGAACCATTTCCATAATAGAATGATTTCTTCTTTATGTTATACAATTTTGTCGAGTTAATAAGTTGTAGTAAATTGTCTTTTTCTACCATTGGATTGTAGAAATGATTCAAATTATTTTGATAAGAAATCACCGCCTCTATTAGAACAAATATTTTTGATTGATTTTCCTATTTCTATTTCTACAAGTTGCTTGAATTGTTTAAAGCAACTAAAGGCTTCAGATTTAAGTTTCATAAAATATACCCACATCTTTCTAGAATAATCATCAACAAAGAGCTAAAAATATTTATGTCCTCCAAGACTAGTAGTGTTCATTGGTCCACATAAATATGTATATATTAATTCCAATGCTTCTTGAGCCTTGTATTTACTAATTTCAAAAGGTATTGTATGTTATTTTCTTACAAGGCATTCTAGACAAACTATAGATTCCCATGAAATTTTGGGTAGTCCTTTGACCATTTTATATTTATTCATTTTATTCAAAGAAGATGTGCTTGTATGTCTTAACATCTTATGTAATATTTCCTTGGTTTCTAATGTTTTTGCTCATAGAGCAATATTTGACAATGTGCCTAGAACAAATATACCATTTATGTAAGAACCAGATGCTATAAGTTTTCCTTATTTAGTAGTAAGACATTTCTTTTTGTTATCAATTATTTTGAACTCAACTGCTAGTTTTCAATCCATCATTTTAGATACCAAGAGGAGATTTGTAGTTAATATAGGCATATATAGTATATTTTTTATCATATCTTTTGTTTTGGATAAATTGATTCAAATATATCCTACCCATTTAACCTTATATGTCCTATTATTACGTATGGCAACTGCTTTATCATATTGTTCTTAAAAACTATTGAACCATTGTTTATTTCCTATCATATATCTACTTGTCCTTTAAATCAATACACCAATAATTTTGACCATGATGTTTTTTAATTATTTACATGACTTATTCCTTTAATGTAAAACACCTTATGACTCTGAAATTTTAAGTTTTAAGTTTTCTAATTTCTAAATTTTCAAAAATAAAATTGAAAATATTTCAATTGTCTTTATCACCCCATATTTTAAAAAGTTTTAAAAAATGGAAAAAACCCTAGAACGTCTCCACCAATTTTCATATCATTTGGAGCAACACAGATCCTAGCGCATCCCTATGTGTGAACGAGATATTTGGCAAGCGGCTATGCGAGGGTTTCATCTGGGTTGAGTGCAAGCAGCTCCAGAGGTTGGTTTTTAGGGCCTTCGGGCCCTAGCGGCCAATATTTTTGTGGTTTATGCTCAATATTTTAGCAGGAAATGTTGCGGGGGATCCAAGATGGGTTAGAAATTTATCTTTCAACAGATCATACTATGAACTTGAGTGACAACGACTTCCAATTTTCTGCACAAAAGAAAAGTGAAAACCATACCTTTCCACGACGTCTAGGGCAAGGATTAAAGAGATCACGAAACAAGTTTCAAGCAGTTGATCAAAAAATGGCTCATATCTCAAGTGAATCTGGTGCTAAGGTGCACCCACAAAATAATTCTACTATGAAAACCCCTGTCAAGGGTAAGAATTTCGAAGACTCAGCCCCAAAAATGAATTTTAGGGATGCCCTCCATGGTGGACAGCCTCAGCCCAATGCTAATATCAATCTTAGGGCTTCCCATAAACCTCTAAGAATGCCTAAGATTGATCCCAGGAAAACGGAGTCAGGATGTCTTAAAGCAGTGGATGGAACTCCTATTGTTAAGCTTGATATGGGTAACATTCAGACTGGCATTGAAGATTTGGAAAAAAGAGGACTAATTTGTCGGTTCGTGGGTTTTCGTTCGAGTCTATCTGCTTTCAAAGTCTGGGCTGCAAAAAGCTGGAAAACTAAAGGTGAGTTACAAATCTCTATTTATCCAAATGGTTATTTTCTTGTTTTATTTGCTAATAATGAAGATAGAGAGAAAAATTTTCAAGGGGGTCCTTGGTTTTTTGGAAGGGCGGGGCTTTTCATGAAGCCCTGGCATACTAAATTTAAAGTCGAAGAAGAGATGCCTTCTATAGCTCCCGTGTGGGTTAGACTCTTTGGCCTCCCTATTGAATTTTGGAATCCTACTATTTTTTCTTCAATTGGAAACTCTTTAGGAACTTTTATGATGATTGCTGATTGTACTCAAAATTTTGAACATATTATTTATGCTCGGATTTGTGTTTTAATGGATTTTGACAAACCCCTACCTAAAAATATCACATTACAATTTGGGGAAGACACTTGGGAGCAAGTAGTGGACTATGAGAACATTCCTTTTCGTTGTAGAATTTGCCATGAATATGGTCATTTGGCAAGTGCTTGCCCAAATAAAATTCCTGATCAAAAGAAAGAAGATATAAACTCAGTAGGTTTCCAAATACCTAAGAAGAAGAACACTAAGAAAAAACCGAGTTATGAAGGATCAATCAAAGTCATCTGCTAATATGTTTGAAATCCTTTCCACAAATGATGTCCCAAGTGAGGAAGAGGAAATAATGGAAACTAAAATCTTAGAAACACAATTTAAATATGAAGGGAAGAACTCTAGAGACAAACCAACAAATCAAAGGTTTTCAACAGAAAAAAAAGGGAGAAAATTTACACAAGAAAAACAATCTTTTAAATGTCAAAACTTCAAATAATACGAGGTCCCAATATAGACTCCGTTGAACCATCTAGTAAAATTTTGGTCGTGTACGAGCATTCTTCAAGGTTAGAAGCCATCTCAGATTCAATTGGAATAAGTCAAGAAATAGGGAAAAAAAATTGAAGATGGATTCTAATCAAAAAGGAGGTCGCAAGACCAATCAATATCATATGGTAAAAGAAGGTGAAAAGCTTGTAGAGGAAGGTAAGATTAATGCCCTTCCCAACTTTTTTAGCCCTGGTATTAATGAAGATCATCACTTGGAATATTAGAGGACTCAAAGGGAGTCTTTCAAAACAAAATGAAATTAGAAGAATGATTCGGATAAATCATCCACATCTTGTTTTCCTTCAAGAAACAAAGATGTCAATGGAGGATATGGACTCAATTGCCAGTAAAATTTGGCCAGTTGGAAAAGTGGTTTCCCTCAGTTCCCAAGGGACTTCTGGTGGCATTGCTTGTCTTTGGGACCCAAAAGAGGTAGTTATTCACCATATGGTTGGCAGTTGGGGTTTGTTGGCTATAGCTATTCAAAGTAGACATTCCAACCAAATTATGCTTTGCATTACTGTTTATGCTCGACTTCTTTGGAGGAAAAAAGAAGACAGTGGAAGGATATTACTCATATTATCTCTCATTTTCCTGAAGCTTGGATCTTGATCAGAGGAGATTTCAATACCATCCTCTCTCTGGATGAGAAAAGGGGGGAAATAGAAATTTGGACAAAAGCACTGACCTCATGAGCGAATATATTGCAAACCTCCATCTTGTGGATATCCAACCGAGATAATGGCCTTATGACTTGGTCTAACAGAAGGCAAGGCTTAGCTTGTATAATGGAGAGATTGGATAGGTTTTTGCTCTCTGAAAATTTCTTAATCCATGGTCACATTCCTAAAGTGAAGACTCTTAATAATGTTGGTTCGGATCATTGGCCGGTCATGGTGGAAATGTGGAAAACCAATGTGAGTTTCTCTCCTTTTTGTTTTCAATTAATGTGGCTTAGAGACATTTCCTTCAGACCTCGTGTGCAACAATGGTGGAAGGAAGGTAAACCTAGGCATGGGACTAAGATGTTCTATTTTGCCAAAAGACTGCAATACATTAAATCCAAAATCAAGACTTGGAACTGGAAAGAGTTTGGGGATGTTCATAAAAAAAAACATGAAGTTATTGCTCATCTTGAAAATTTGAATAAGAAAATCCATTTAGATGGCCTCACAGAGAAGAGAAGTGCAGATGAAATTAAACTCACAACTCGGTTAGAGGAATGGGAAAAAAGAGAAGAAATCTTATGGAAGCAAAAATCTAGAATTCAATGGCTCAAAGAAGGAGATCGAAACACAAATTTCTTCCACAAATCTCTTCTAGCTCGAAGATCTCACAACTTTATTTCTTCCTTAAAATCAGATTCTGGAGATGTTGTTTATACTTGGGATGGCATGAACTCTATTGTTGTTGATTACTTTTCCAATATTTTTGCTTGCTACTCCTCTTGACTCAGCTTCACAACAAAATGTTCTTCAAGCAATCCCTTCTCTTATCACTTTTGAGGAGAACTCTATTTTGACTGCTCCTGTTACTATCAATGAGCTTCAACAAGTAGTTTTTAAAATGCAAAAAGGAAAACCCCAGGTCCTGATGGTTTTCCCATTGAGTTCTACCAAGAGTTTTGGGATATCCTTCATGTTGATTTATTAGAGGTGGTGGAAGAAGCCGGGAAAGCCAAAGAAATTTTGAAGGTTATCAATAAAACTTATATTACTCTTGTTCCAAAAGCTCAAGAGGTTGATCATATCTCAGCTTTTAGACCTATTGCTTTATGTAATGTTCTTCTCAAAATCATTACTAAAATCATGGCGAGAAAGGTTGAAGCCTCTTTTGCATAAGATTATTTCCCCAGAGCAAGGGGGTTATGTGGAAGGACGTCAAATAGTAGATGAGATAGTTCTTTCTCGAGGAAGCCATCCATTCCATGGATATGCAAAAATCTCCTTCCATGTTCATTCGGTTAGACTTATCCAAAGCTTATGACAGAGTGGATTGGCACTTCCTTATCAAAGTTTTGAGGCAATTTGGTTTCTCTAAGGATTGGATGGATTGGATTATGGGATGTATCTCTTCAGTTTCCTACTTAGTTCTTATCAATGGCAGGCCTTCTCGAGTCATTCCCAGCTTCCAAAGGTATTAGGCAAGGTGACCCGCTATCCCCTTATTTATTCATCATTCTTGCTTGATGCTTGGGTAGGACTATAACCAAAAAGAGGGAAAACAAAACCCTTGAGGGAGTTACCATTGCTCATGGAGCTAGACCTATCTCTCATCTTCAATTTATGGATGACTCTTTTAGGTAAAGCTACGGTTAAGGAAGCTTCTAATATTAAGCAAATCATTAGCTATTTTTCTAAGGCTACTCGGCAGTTGATCAATGAAGACAAATCTAAAGTTATTTTCTTTCACTTCTCTGCTAGACAGGAATCCATGGTCTTGGATAAATTAAGATATAAGAAGACCTCCCTTCCAATCACTTATTTAGGTATTCCCATAAATATTCAAAGGCAGAAAAATAAATATTGGAATTGGTTGTTGGACAAAGTCAAGAAGAAAATTGGAAAGTGGACCAACAGGTGGCTTTCTTCTGGGGGTAGAATCACCTTGGTAAAATCAGTCCTTCAAGCTATTCCTATTTATGTTTCTTCCATTTTGAATATCCCAAAGGCTGTTCTTCGAGAATTGGATCAAATCAGTCATCGTTTCCTTTGGAGTGGTACTAAGGAGAAAAGAAAATGGGCCTTGGTGAAATGGGATACTTTATGTCTTCCTAAGAGTGAAGGGGGGTTAGGATTCTAGTCTTCTATTAATAACAACAAAGCTTTAGCTGCTAAATTATATTGGAGGATGTTGCATAACCCCAATGCTCTTTGGGCCAATAATCTCCGTGCTAAATATGTTGAGAACAAAAGTCCTGAAGACCTTGTTCGCTATCAACTTCCTACCAAAGGTTCTCCCATTTTAGCGAGTTCTTAAGACTGGTGAGGATTTGATAAAGAAAAAATTATTTTGGATCATTCATAATGGTCAACAGGCAAATTTTTGGACAGATTCTTGGGATGGTCACAAGCCTTTGATAACTCGGTTTCCCGATTGGAGGCCTTGGATGGAGGAGCTTCACCGAGCTAATTGGATAAAGGTGGCTAATTACTATCGGTACCATACTTGGTAATTCAAAGGTTGGTAGATATTGGATCCCTATTGAGGACTGGCCTATTCAAATCCCGGAAAGGCAAAGACAAGATATCCAAGGCATCCTTCATATGAGATCCCTCTCTTGGTCCCATGAAAAAGATTGTTTTGGATGGAACAACACTACTAAGGGTGAGTATTCAGTTGCTCAAGGTTATTTGACCTTATGCCATAATAATCCCAACCATTCTTCTGACATATTTTCTCGATTGTGGGCTCAAAAGCTTTGGCCTAAGGTGAGGTTCTTTAATTGGCTTTTATTGCATCGTAGGGTGCTTACTGGTGAGCAACTTATGAAGCATGGTTTTCATGGCCCTTTTAGATGTGAAATGTGTGAAGAGAATGTAGAAACTCTCAACCATATTTTTATTGAGTGTACTTTAGCCTCCGAGCTATGGAGGAGAATGGCCACTTTACTTGGCTTACGGTGGTCCAATTTTTTTACTTTTGAACAACTTTGGAGGGATTGGCCTAATCAAGAGGGTGTTGATCATTTTATTAGGCTATTAGTTTGGATGGGTTCTACCATTCTTCTTTGGAATATTTGGAATGAAAGGAACAACCAAATTTTTAATCAAGATAGGAAGGATATTCACTATATTTGGCAAAAGACCATAGCCAACTTAGTTGAATCAGTCCATCAACTCCTTAATCACCCCCAAAACTCCCACCAAAGATGGGATCAAGTGATGCAAATATTGAAGATTAAATCTTCTAAGGGCAACCAACTTAAAGGGAATGTGAGTATTAGTAAGATGGATAGGACAAGAAATTGGCAACCTCCTCCTAAGGATTTTGGAAAAGTCAATACCGATGGAGCCTCTAGAGAAAACCCTGGAAAAGCCGGTGTGGGAGGAATTGGTAGACTTTCAGATGGCTCCCTGGTTTTTACTTTTGCTGAGAATTTGGGTATTCTTTCCAATAACCTTGCTTGAGGGGTATGGTATCCTCAGAGGCCTTCAGGAGGCTACTAAGGTTGGATGGGAAAAGGTGTTAGTTGAGTCTGACTCTCAACTTATGATTAATCTCTTGAAGACTCCTTCTAAGAATCATAAGGTGGATTGGAGAATAAAAAGAATTATTGAGAAGATTCAATTAATCCAGATGGGATTTTTGAAAGTTGATTACAATCATGTGGTCAGGAGATCAAAACAAGAGTGTTGATGCTTTAGCTAATTGGGCTTTGGACAAAGGTGATCTTACTTGTTATGGCCACCCTCCTAGATGGTGGGCTTCTCAAATTAGGGAAGCTCTTCTTTCTATCATTTCTTTGGATGGCTCCAGTTCTGAAGGTACCTAGTTTCTTCTTGCTTTTTTTTTTTGCTTCTCTTTGGTTCATTCAGTTTTTTTAGTTCCCTAGCTCATTCTATTCTTTATTTTGTTTCCTCTGTTGATTCTTGCCTTAATAGTCTTCTG
Source organism: Wollemia nobilis (assembly GCA_028583015.1). NCBI lineage: Eukaryota > Viridiplantae > Streptophyta > Pinopsida > Araucariales > Araucariaceae > Wollemia > Wollemia nobilis. The sequence goes on from JAQPPZ010016874.1 coordinate 9,553,849, forward strand.
GTCTAGATAGGTCATTGTTATGTTCAATTTTTTTTTTTTTTTGTTTAGTTTTTTAAGGTGGGTGGGTTCTTTTGTTTTGTTTTTGTGTTCTTTGTGTTGTTTTTTGTTGTTCTTGTGTTTTTGTTGTTTTGTGTTTTTTTTTTAATGTTTTTTGTTATTGTTCTTGTGTTTTTTTTCGTTCTTGTTCTTGGGTTTCTCTTTGTTTGTGTTAATTCGTGTTTTTATGTGTGAGTGTTTTCTATGTTTTTTGTTTTTGTTTATTGTCTGTTGTTGGTTGTTTTTTATTTTTATTTTATTTTTTTAATTTTTTAGGTTTTGGTTGTGTTTATTTTTCATGTTTTTTTTTGGGTTATGTCTTTGTAGTGTTCTGTTGTTTTTGTCTTGTTTGTGTTTTGTTATGTGGTTCTTGTGTTTTTCTATGTGGTTTGTGTTGTGGTTTCTTTTATCTTATTGTGCGTGTTTGGTTGTGCTTTTGTTTTTGACACACTCAAGGAGCATGTTTTTTATTTTATTTTATTATTTTTGTTGTTATTTACTTATTTTTAAATTGGTTTTGTGTGTTTGTTTGCTCCTTGAGTATGTCAAAGGTGGTAGGCCAGGTCCGAGTCCTGGGGGTTTTTGGTGGAATGGATACCCCTGCCTCCTTGGGTCTTACCCGAAAGTGGCATCCCTTTTGGGATGTTTTCCACAAATTAAAAAAAAAGTTTTAAAATTAATTTATCATAGAAAATCAAGCATTAATTTTCTTTTGAAATATTTATCACTCCAAAAAATTAGAAAGACACTAATATTAATTTGATTTTTCCAAAATGATTGTTGCCTGAAATTTAATATTCAATTCTTACCTTTTGTATCCACTCATCATTAATGCATTACTTCTTTATGGTTAGAAATATACACGTTATTCAAGAAAAAATAGGTAAAGTTACATCTTCCTACATTCAATGTTTCTCTTAGATGCATGAACTATGAATTGACTTTGTTTTCTTAATACTTTAATTCTCTTGTCATTGTTGCTTTCTTCTTATTAAGTGTTAATACTATCTTGCTTTGAAGGATTGCTTCATTGTTATTAGATATTGCTTCTATATCTTACAAACCACTACTTGAGTTACCGAATGCTCGAATTATCTTATCAAGTGTTGTTGCAACCATTTCATTTCTTAGGATAATAGAGCTTATGATATTTCTTTCCTTAGGACTATGGCTCCTAGATAATGGTGTTGCCTTACTTTTCTTTTTCTTTAGGACTATGGATCCTAGATAATGGCACTAACTTCCTTTTATTTTTATTTAGGACTATGGATCCTAGATTTTGGTGTTTTTAAAAACTTTATCAGGTCCAAACTTGTCTCAGGATCAAATATTTTCTTTTATTCAAAATTTTGGATATTTTTTGGTGGTATTGCTAATCTTTGGATGACCTCCAATGTAGTTCTTCTATTGTCACTTGAAAGCATGTTGTACTCTTCTTCTATTAACAATAAATGGTTGGAGATACTATAACTCATGCTACTTCTTCTCACATCACTCCAACTTGGAAAATGTCTTTATCTTTCTCTTCTCACTACAAAATTTTTTCACCTTTCTTTATTTCTTTCACTAATTTCTAACTAGTTCTATGCTTCAACTTCTTACTTTATTTCTCACGCTATTCTATCTCAAGGATAGAACTACAACATTGACTCTTGTCTACTCTCTTTTACTATTTAATTCATTGTTCTTTTTTTGATAACCTCTTCAAATTTGATTCTTTTTCTTCTTTGTATTTTAGCCCACATTATTTTCAAAGGACTCAAAACCAATTCTACCTATAAATATCAATTCTTAAAAAAATATCAAGGAAATTAGTAACCCAAAATTTATCTTGGCCTATGTTTTTTTCACGTGATTCTTCCTCCAAATTCACACCAAAATCAAGTTTGGTGCTAGCTATAGAAACTATTCATAGTATCTCTAATAGAGTCTACACAATGTAGCTCTAATACTATTGTTGGCTTTTTAGCCAAATTATCTTAGGTCCCAAATATCTAGAATTCTAATTAGTCTCAAATAGTAGAGCAATTTAATATAAATGACTAGAGGTATTCATGAATAATATAATGAAGAAAACCTAGAATAAGAGTTATCAAGTTGTATACAAGCTTGAATATGATTCTTCTACGTTTATTTCATGGAGCTTTGTCTCCATTATATAACCTTAGAAAGGTGACTCTTGGATACTTGACTATTGGACTCCTCACATAAATGGGAGATGCATGATTTCCTATTCTATGCATAATATAAACCTCTCATACCTCTTGTCTTCTCAACTTGCCACTTGTATACATGACTCTTGACTTTACATTAATCACTTTACTTGCATGCCTTAATACATGGAACTCATGCACATCCTACACATTGACACATATATAAGGGAAATGATTAATCATACCTATAAACTATTTACTCATGCCCTATTTTAATATTAAAATTTGTACCATAATGTACTTTTACATTCCAACCAAATAATATAATATTCTCTAACATTGGTCACCTATTTTTTTGTCTTTTTTTATAAGTTTTTATGTTTTTTAAGTATAGCCAAAATCATCATAAGGATTCAAGAGCATTATACATTTCTTCCTGTGGTTCTTTTGCATGGTGCTTCTAAGTGATGCTTCCACCTATCCTTCTACATGGTACTTATCCATTGGTTATTTTTCATGTCACTTCTACTCTAGCTCAAAACCAAATTCTATTTTTTTTTTTATTATATTTTGCTTTAGATTATCAGATATATTTGTTCGGTCTATTTTGTAATTTCTAATTTTATTTTTATAAGAAAATTTTTACACAAGGATAGAAAATTATTTTTCATTTACAAAATCACAAGGAAAATATATCTAGGCTTTAATTTTTATAGTTAGGCACAAAATTAAAAGTGCATTTAGCTACACCATAGGGAAAAATTTGCAATTTGGATTGTTTTGTTATTTTTTATTCTATTTTGTGAAGAGAATTCATAAAAAGGTATAGGAAATTAGTTTCTAAATTACCAATAATTAAAGGGGATAAATCTTGGTCTCATTATCACAGTTAGACACAAAAATTTAATCACATATATTCACATCCATATGATAAATTGTATGTTGCATTATTTTCTAAGCCCTAGCCTAAAATGGTATAGATAGATTTGTTTACTTTTATCTACAATAAAATCAAAGAATCATATAGGATAGTTTCTTGTATGCTTACATCATTTGTTTGATAATCATAGGCTAAAAATTAGGTTTTGGCACTAGGATATATAGGATATTAGAGGGAAGTTGTTGATTCCCATGAAAACCCCAACTGTTTGTGAATTAATTTCGTAAAACTAGCTCCTTAGGTTTCAAAAAACACACCCTAATATTGAGTGTGTTTTATGTTAAAAATAAAATGTGTTTTGGAACCTCCTCATGATTGACCTATTTTACCTAATCACATATTTAGTGAACCTAATGTAAACATCATAATGGTTTCCAAAGATCTTCTCTATCCCACCCAAAACCTTTAATAAAGATAAAATTTATTAGACTTTTAAGTAAGGTCATTTAATTTATATGCTTAGTTAGATCATATTAATAAATACTAAGAAGAAAATAACCAAATGCTACTCCTATTAGGGATTGTATATGATTCTTTGAGAAACCATGAGTCTATAGTCTGTATTAGGTATATTGTGAGCTCAGACCACCAACCACCCACATAAGGTCTCACATGTAGTTGAAACCTATATATGAGTATAGTGTTATGGACTATTAGGATTTATAATAAGGGTTTTCATTACCCCTCATATGACATACTAGGCCATGTATCCAATGGTCACTTCCATGTACCATTGTTATCCCATGTATCAACTATCTCTCATGTACTAACGAGTATATATAGGAAAATTAGATATATATGGACCTTCAAGGAAATAGGGAGGCCCTGAGGTTTAAATGTTAGATAGGTATATTGAGGAAGGTGATATAGGAAAATAAAATACCTTCTTATTTTAAGAAATTCTTAAAATCCAACTTAATAAATGTAATCTATCATCCTTCCTAAGCCATGGCCAAGTTATAGTATGTGACTCAAAGTACATTCTACCAAATAGCCCACAACACATATCCTTTGGATAATGTTCAAGAGAACCAATCCATATTTTAAAATCCTATATATGAAGAAGAATATGAGGGATATCCTCCCTTAGGAACTCTCTCCATAATTCATGATAAACGAGGGAGGGAAATATTTAAGTCTCTTGATAATACGACCTCTTTCTTGCATAGAAATATGGAATACATAGAAACCATTTTAAAATAAAGTAAATATTCCATGGCTACCTCCACTAGAGAAAGTTCCCTCTAGGATTACCCTCAATATCCCAAGTCTAACCCATTAACCTCTAATCAAGTGGATATATCTTATGGATCTCTATACATAAACCTTAATGCATTGATCCTAAATCACGTCGACTCAAATTCTCCAATTGTTATAAATTCTATGGATGGTGGAGCATGAAACCCTCCATCTTCCTCAATATATATATAATATTTACCTCCTCTCAATGATTTGGTGTAGGTTAATATAATTTTTCCTATCACTTAAAACTTTAGCACAAGTTATGGATTTACTATTGCTTTGACCTCTCAATATTATATTGAAAACCTTCCACCAATCTCATTCATCAATGTACGCTTTTCTTAGACCTTTACTCCTATAATATCTAATCTCATATCCTCAAATCATATTATATAGAATTGCTTGGAGGAAAGACATATTTTACCCACTAAAATATTATAATCCCTAATATTACCTTATTCCCAACTATCAAAGTCCTGTAATTATACAAAATATATCACATGTGCCATCAAACCCTCTTTCTTCTAAAATACAATACATAACTTCACAAATATATTTACAACAATCAATAGCCTCAATCTAGTCAGAGATACTCTTATGAATACCTATAAAACTATACCCTCTGGATCCTGTCGTAGCTAGCCATCCTTTACTTCCAAATTTTGAAACACCTAAGATTTACATGTATAATGGGAATGAGGACCCAACTAATCACCTTAGTCTCTTTTCCACTACTTGTAGTGACATCGCATATTATGAGATGTTGCTTCTTAAAATTATCCTAAAAGCCTTTGTGGTCTTGCCTTGGAATGATATTACTATATACCAAGGATTATCCTAAAAATATTTAAGGACCTAGTTGAAATGTTTGTTCAAAATTTTTGAGTTTCTATTTAAGAAAATATCAAAATTAGTGATATTTATAAGTTGAAATAATCTAAGGATGAAATAGTTTTATACTTATTAGCTAGGTGGTGATCCATATTGGGGAGGCTTCAATATTATTCACCATAGAGTAAACCTCCATTTGTAATGATTCCATAGATATGGTCAAAAGAGTATAAACTTTCTTACTTAAAATAGGGAACCTAAAATACAAATATTATAATGAGGAGGAAAATCCATCCTACTACTTGAAGGGTTAGTATAAGAATAAACATGTTATAAGCAACAGAGTCACTGACTCATGCCAGAAAAATAACATGAATACTATCATGACTTTTTAAAAACTTGTTATAGTAAAATCACAACAATAGAAACCCAAAAATAATTTTACTTAATTATAAAAACCCCTTGTAACATCCTTTATTATCTTCTTGAAGTAAAATTAGTAGATATTCCACCCATTAATATTGTAGATCCTAAAAATAAAAGACCCCTTATTTCCATCTTGAGGAGCAATGTGCCTTTCATCATGTCAATTACCATACCACAAATAAGTGTAGAACCCTTAGAAATATTATCTAGGACTTGATTGATGATGGTCAAGTTGTATTTAGTAGCCTTGAATCCTAGACCACCTCTTTAAATCGAATCATAGAATTTAATAATATTTTCTACCTATTCATGACCAAAGGTAGCAAATAATATCCAATATTCCACATCTAAATAAGAGAATGGTGGAAATTATTCACTACACTTCCATTGATGTTGTCATAAATAAACTACACAAAATCCTTTTAGTCCTTTTTTTTCCAATAACTTGAAATACCCCTATGTAAATTTAACTTCTTGAGCTTCTTAAAAATTTAGTGATGCATATAGAGATGTTATTCAAACTCTTGAGTGAACATATAACTCCTAAATATTTAAACCTTTATTAACTCACTAGTGTGGTAGAATCCCTTGGGATTAATCACATAACAATATCATTGTACAAGAATGATATCCCACCTACATTAATGGTCAAATATCTCCTTTACATCATAGACTATATCGATGATATGCTTATAAAGTGAAATCTCATTGATAACATGTTAGCCCTAAATATTTGTAGTCTAAAATTCATTAGCAATTTTGGACTAAGGAAGCAATATTTAAAAATGATCTTGTCATTAGGGTATTCTACAATAAAGATCGCATGGCTAGTGGCACCATAGTATTGCCTTTGACAATTGGTCCTCATATCCTTACACCCTTTTTAATGTCATGTCTTGTGAGCTAACTTACTACATTCTTCTTAGGAGGCCTTAGCCTCATGTGATGTGGGTCATACCTTCTACTCTTCATAAATATCTTAATTATGAATACTAGAGTAAGACATATCACATTCTAGTTGACGCCAAACCATTTTCTTATTGCTAAGTGGTTGAGGTAAAAAATCCAAAAGCTCATATTTTGCATTTTCTAAATCTATCTTCATTATTTTATTCTTCCTTCTTTTGACCACATTCCTCTTTTCAACCTTCTATTGATGATGCATTGAGGTCTTCAACTTTAATCCCCCAACCTAATCAACTTAATACTCAAATAGAAAATAAAAACTTAAACCAAAACAACATAGAAAATAGTGGCCAATCAAAAGTACAAATGATAATCACATAAAAATTAAAAATGTTAATCAACTTATTTTTAACAATAAACCACTTTTAGACATAAAAAAACTCTCACATTTTTCCTAAACCATAGGATTACCCTCTAGGAAGGGCAAAATGGTGCAAATATGAAGTTGCTCTTTTGTTTTTTCCAATACTACTAACAATGAAAAATTTCATGGTATTAACCCTCACCCATTAAAAAAATAGGATATATTTTGCTACTTGTTTGAACTATATCCCATAGCTAGCTATATTATTTGCAATATAGGATACTAAGGCAAAAGGCAAGGTATTCATGAACAAGGCATAAAAAAGCCCTTACAGGTCAAATCCTAGCAAGGTTCCTATGGGATAGGATATATCACCAGTAGTAGTGAGCCTCTTTCCACTTCATTTGTATTCAATAGTGATGATGAATCCAAAATTTTATTTTGGGATTCCCATGATGGTAGGATTTCTATAAGTAGGTTGGATTGGGATGAGGAGGATGGATAGTCCTAACTCTTAGGTCCTAACCTCTTATGATCCATACATTTTTCTAAAATGAATTTCTAAACCCTATATTATCCTAAGCTAATCATTGATGAGAGTGAGTATAAGGTAAAGAAAATTCTCCACAATCCTCCTTGAGATGGTCCCTCTAATTATCTCATTGAAAACAACATCTATTTTAAAGAATATTTTCCCTACATATCTAATATCACCATTCATAGTCATGAAATTGTGATCAAGTATATCTAGACCATATGGATCTTGAGAATATAGGAGTACTACTTGCTTCCCCTCATTTAGAATATGAAACACACATCCTAATAGAGGAAACTATTGTCATCAACATTGGGACTCATAATAATTCCAATATCCTCAATCTAGTGAAGTTCTTAAACATAAATAAACATGAAGAGTATAATAAGATTTTGATAGATTTTAGTGGCATCTTTGCATGGTCCTATGCTAACATGCCAATAGTTGATCCCTCTATAGTTGTTCATTACTTGGTCATTAGACTAGATGCTAATCCCATTAAGCAAAAGCTATAGAAAATATGTGTTAAAGTTGTCTTACTTGTTAAGGAGGAGCTTTAGGAATTCCATGATGTCAAATTTATCAAAGTAATTGATTATTTTGATTGGTTATGTAATATTATCCCCATGGAAAAAGAAGGGTACTATTAGAGTTTTCACTGACTTCAAAAACATGAATAAAGCATGTCCCAAAGATGGTTTCTCTCTTTCCAAAATTGACATGATCATCAACATCACTGTGGGTTATATAATTCTATACTTTATGGATGGGTTCTTGGGGTATAATCATATTTAAATAACCCCTAAGGAATAGTCTAAAACTACTTTTATTACCCTTGGGGAACCTTTGGTTACCAAGTTATGCCATTTGTTCTAAATAATGTAGGAGTAAGATACCAAAGGTCTATGGTGTATATCTCCCATGATATTATGCGCAACATTGTAGAATATTATGTCAATGATATTCTTGGTTAGTCTCTCAATTGATTTGATCATTTTCATGACTTAAGACATATATTTAAATGGTTGAGAGAATACACGATATGCTTGAAGCCTCAAAAGTGCATCTTTGGGATAATGTTAAGAAAACTATTGGGATTTATTATATCCTGATGTGGTGTAAAGTAGATATTGAAAAAATATTAGCTAATATAGATATGCTATACCCAAAAACATTAACCCAAATTTATATTCTCCAAGGAAAACTCCAATTCATAAGTAGTTTCATCTCCGAATTGGCCAATGAGTGTCAATCCTTTTCTAACCTCTTTGAAAATAATGGTAACTTTAAGTTGGATGAATGTCAATAAACATTTGATACTTTGAATTCCTATCTCTTGACCCTTCTTATACTCATCCCTTACAATCTATATAAACCTTTTGTTGTTGTATAAATTAATGATAAACCATGCCTAAGGGGCTATGTTGGCATAGTATGATAACCAATATAAAGAATGATCATTATATTATATCATTATAACTTTAATTAATTATAAATTCTATTATACACCCTTAGAAGATATCTACCTTGTTGTAGTGTTTGCTTTGTAAAAAATCAAACACAACATGCTTAGTCACAAAACATTTTTTATCACAAAGGTTAACATATTTCAATATTGTATGACTAAATTATATTTCTTGGGATGGGATACTAAATGGGTTATTACCCTTAGTGAATTTGATCTTGAGTGCATTAGCCAAAATTTTGTGAAAGACTAGATTATCATTGACCAATTAGTAATTGGTCCAAGTTGTCATTGGCTTCCATGGAAAATTTGTTGTAGCTTTTCCCTGTAAATTTATCGTAGGCTACCAAGATACCACAAGCTACCAAGGGCTGCCATAGAAGTCAACATAGTAGCCCTTGGTAGCCAACGATAGCTAGGAAACCCATGGTTCTTGACAGCATACATGCACCTACTATGGGTTTCCAAGGTGGCATGTTGGTTGCCAAGGTATCGTGCAGGCTTCCAAGGGTTGCTTATCTACTGCAAGTTTCCAAGGTCTGCCATACTAGTTGGGAATCAATCCATCTTGAATAATAGAAAACAACTCCTTTCATCTTTCGACCAGCTCCCCTTAAGAAGTGATTCACCTCTCTATTTTCAAAGGCCCGGCCCATGGATCTATTCATATCATTTCCCCACCCTGAGACTGAAGTGAGGGAGTGGAGTCGAGAAATCGATAGAACATAGCATTAAACCCTTACAAATAAGCCATCTTATAGTGAAGATTCACTACATTGGAAAAATCCTATCGAGAAGGAAATTTTTGTCACAAATCCATCCAAATCCAACTAAGAAGGGATAAGATATAAAAGCCAAGTATATTTTCTACTTAAAAATATTTAATGCTAGAAGTCCACCAAAAGCACCATCAAGGAGAGGTTTCCACCACAATCCAACATTGACCCTGAAGTTCCCTAGGCCATGAATTCTAACTAACCCATTGGATAAAAAACAAAATTATAATTAAAAATCCTTTCCAATGATAGGTAAGGAAGCTTCTATTATTAGTTGGAGTTATTAATATATTCCAATTATGTCTAAAATGAATCCACTTTTAACAAGGTCTTGCTCCATCCAACACCTAAGGCCTTGTATTCTTTCCAGAGAGGAGAGATCATACATATGGATATCTTCCATTTTTAAGGGTGTTTCCCAATCCTTGATGCAATTACAAGATAACACCATCTAAAAATATCAAGGAATAAGGCCCATTCCTCATATGAGAAGGAGGGAGGTAGAAATATGAACTTCTATCCTCTCTCAAGAGGAGCTTTATACGTAAGGGATAGGGAAGAATAAAACAACTCAAAAATTTTCCTACTACAACACCTTCCCTAAACCTTCAAGCTTGATAGCATTTGTAAGGTCTCCCCAAATTCCATAGCTAAAGAGGATTATCAACGGGTAGGAAAGATGAATCAATAGGAACATCCACCTTGATTAAGAAAGGCATCCCTCTTTAGTCAAAAAAAAATGTGAAAGGGTAAGAACTTGAATCCTAGATAGATCAAGTGAAAGGACTTCGTTCAAAGGACCTATAAGGAACATAAGGGAAGATAAGTGTTCATCATCACTAGAATAATCAGATAACCTATAGCAACTAGATGTAAATGGTAGGAATGGTAGTGTAGTTCTAGCACTAATGCCCCATGAACTAACATAACCCCCAAGGTAATAGCTAAATCATTCAAAGTAGTGATACCGAATGTATCCCAAGTGGTAGCATGAAACCTGAGGTATTAGTGAAGAAGGATCTAAGAGGTCTTATCATAGGAGATCAGTACAACAAGGCAATCAATAGCATGATAAGTCCCATTAAGCCAACCTACTAGCAACATTTATGGTACAAATCCCCAAGGCTTAAAAGATCATTCAACATTGGTGTTGACTAGCTTGAGAAAATTTAAAAATGAACAATTTTGAATTCCTACCTAGATTTTAGGGGGAAATTTTTTTTGCTTCTTTTTATAAGTACATCTTTCTTTCTCATTGTAAAAAAATAAATCTAGTTATACTTGTGCCTAGTATCTAGATTTGTATGGGGTTTTCCCTCACCCTCTTTTGTATTACATTTTAGCCTAGGCCATGAGTCATTTAAGTTGATTAGTTTTGAGTCTCTTTCTGTAGAATGTATGTAACCCAACCATTATATATATGAGAAATTGTGACTATTTCTCTCTCTATCCGAGTTCTTATGTGTCTTTATTCAGTGCAACTCATGTTTGGGAAAATCATGTTCCTTGTACATTGTTAAATATAATGCATGTATCCATTCAACCTATCATTATATAAGGATTTTAAGACCTTCGATGCATCACCTCATTAGAGTATATTTGCTTTACCATTATTTAATATCAATCATTTATCACTTTCCTTCTATTCACTTTTTCCCATAAAAGACCCAATAGGTTAGTCTAGTTTAGGGGAGAAAATATCCCCAAAGATCACATGCAAACAAGGATTTATCCTTGGTAAAAAACATTTAAATTTCATCCAAAGTACTTGCATCCCATGCTCCCAATACTTCCCAAACTAGTTCTCCACATGAGGCATGACCATCAGATGCACCCACTGAACTACATGCAAGTGGTCATGGTGCTCAAAGTGTAAGGACTATTTTTTTTCCACAACAATTCAATTGGTACATCCAATAAGACAAAAATTACTATATTTACGACTTGATCAGATGATTAGTATAATTTTTTGATGAAAGCCTTACTCACTTACTTATTGAATCAGTATAAGAATTCACCTAGTGAATTCCCTCATCAAAGAATCAATTAAATGCAATGAATCCACTAGAGAGGACCCCAAAATAAGCCATATAAGAATCTCCAAATAGATATCCTAGTGGAAATCAATATTCATCAACTTTTTGAAGTAGAAATAAACACCACCCCTTGTTTAGAAACCCTACATAAACCAGAATATGTCTATGTAGCTAAACTCCATGAGAACCCTAGCATGGAATGAATAAAGCCCCATAGTTCTCCCATTTCCACCTGACATATGGGATCCAATCCCTATTGCAACTCTAAAATTCTTTGCTAAATTCATTGGAGAAAATGCAATCATTGCATTAGATAAGCATGCATCGCTAAATCCAATTGAAGGCCTTTAGGAAAATTGTCTCTCCAAACAAATAGACCATTGATACTTATACCTAGTTTTGTCATAAAATAAGCATGACAATTTTATTTTTTGAAGATATGATTTATCTTCCTATCCTCTCTAGCTTGAAGAATTTGCCTAGATTCCATAATTATAGCCTCAATGTTCCAACTAGGGACTGAATCACTTTTGACCAAGTTTATAATATTAAGTGAATCTCATTCAATGCAAAATTTTTGGTACCCCATCTTATCCACAAGTAGGAGACCTTGGTAAAGGGATCTAGCATCTATAAATGAAAAGTCTTGATATCTAAAAATTTGACATACATCAGTAGAAGCCCGTATCCATTATACCTAAGCACCCCATGAGCACAAGCATTACCAGCATTACCCTTTGAAGCTCCATCGAATTTTAGTTTAACTTAGCTTAGAGAAGTAGGTTCCCACCTCACAAGGGCCTAGGGATTAGGACCAAGAAGACCAACAACCATATTGCTCTATTGAAAGCCAATTTTTCTTTAAAGCTCAGCCTCTTCAAATTTGCCCTCCTCCAAAGCTAAATAGGACACATTATCTAGGGTGGAAGCCAAAGATCTGGCACAAACAAAGGTAGGATCTCTTTGGAAAATTAAAAAATTCTACTATTCCTCTCCTTCCATACCTACTAGAAAAGATGCAGTAAACAAAAGTTACAAAAATATTTTAGCCTTGGAAAGTAAAAAGGATATGGCCATTGAGTGTAAACATAAGCAAGTAAACTTGACACCACCCAAATCAGTCCCAAAAAATAAAAAATAGAGTAAGAACCTCCATAGAGAATGAGCATTTAACTAATAGATGGCTTGTTTGTTCCTCATTAGCACCATAAAGGCAACATCTGTTTGGCATGAACCAACCTCTTTTTTTAAGTTTTTTAATGGTTAAAAACTTATTCATAGTTTCCAACGAGAAAAATATATTCACCTTTGGCATTAGAATCTTAAGCCAAACTTTGAAACTAGGACCCATGAAGGAGTATTAACAACCAGTATATTGTAGGTATACTTGAAAAAAAGGATCTGATATTTTCCCTTGCCCAAAAGATCTCATCCTCTCCATTTTTTTTAATGACTTGAAACTTCAACTTATTAGCAATTAGAATCCAAGATTTAAGTTCAAAATTGTTCAAAATGGACTGGTCTAACAATTTCCAAACCTTCAAACCATTAACCACCTTGATAAAGTCATCCACCTTTAACCTAAAGACCAATTTGGTCCTAGGCTCCAAAGATGCCAGATTTGGAATCTACAAAAGGGGTTGGTCCATCAACCAAATATATTTTATCAAAAATTAATCTTGAGTCCAATAGCCTATTTGTTTATAAGTAAAAGGTTAGTTAATAATTATATATTAAAAATAATATTTAATTATATATATATATATATATATGTTTTGGAGAGGAGCAGGATCTGAGTAGCGGTGTTAGAGGGTTTCTACAAAATAAAATCTAAGTAGTGGTGTCAAAGGGTTTTGTAGGAAAAAAATCTAAGTAGTGATGTTAAAGGGTTTTGTAAAAAAATCTAAGCAGTGGCATCAAAGGGTTTCTATGAAAAAAATATGAGTAGTGACATTAGAGGGTTTTACAAAAAAAATTTGATAAGTGGGGGATTAGAGGGTTTTACAAAAATAATATAAGTAGCGACATGAGAGGATTTTGAGGAAAAAAAAACTGAGTAGTGACATCAAAGGGTTACTACAGAAAAAATATTAGCAGTGGTGTCAAAGGGTTTTGCAAAAAAAATTAAACAATGGTATCAGAGGGTTTTGTAGAAAAAAATTTGAGCAACAACGTTAAAAGGTTTCTACAAAAAATATTGAGCAGTTACATTAGAGGGTTTTGCAAAAAAAAATTGAGCATCGATGTCAAAGGGTTTCTACAAAAAATATGAGTAGTGACATCAATGTGTCTTTTGGATCTTAAAAAAAATTATGGTGCATGGTTGCTACTATGGAGCAACGTCTGAGGAGTAATATTTGAGAAACAATGTCAGAGTTGAAAATTATCTTTAGAAGGAAGGAGCTGACAGACGAGATGTTGTAGGTGAGTAGGAAGGAGCTAACGAGAGAGGAGTGGCGATCGGGAAGGAACAGTTGGAGGATTAGTTCAAGTTTTACAGGGTGTTCTAGTGTAGGGTGTTTTTCAGGCTTAAAGAGTAGAGAGTCATGAGGTGGGTTATATAACATTTTTGGGTGCTACATACTCACATGGAATTGAAACAAGTGCCAGTAGGTGTTGTCCCCTCAACGATATTAGAGTCGATTAAATCAGGTGGGTCTCGTTAGATGGAACATCCTTTCAACCTAGGAGAATATTTTTCTAAGGTGACTATAAAATATTTTAAACCTATCGATATGAAAATATTATTTAATCTCACCCCTACATATGATGAGATTCATATTTCTAACAAGCTTACATATATTTCTATGGAAGATGGTTCTTGTAATTTGGTATGCAAATTCTAGGGAAGTAGACCCGATCTACATTCCATTAGACAATGGGCTTTGGAAAAATTGAATCTATTGGGGTCCTTGGAGATAGTGGCTATACCAAAAGGTTTTTTCATCATCAAGTTGAACTACGAAGAGGACTTAAAATGAATCTTGGGTTGGGGTCCCTGGTTATATGAGAAAAAAGACCAATTTATTTGCAAATGGGATCATGATTTCAACCCAGGCACCCAAAAGGTGAATGTAGTTCCTCTTTGGGTAAGGTTTGTGGGTCTTCCTTTCCACAACTAGTAGGAAGACATCTTGAGAGAGATATCTAAAAACATTTGTGAACTCATTTAAATCGACCCAATGACTAGAGCAAAATCCAAGATGATCTTTGCAAGGTTGTGTGTTATGATGGATCTGGAGGCTGATATTCCATATTATATTAAGATTATTTTGAAGTTAGGTACATGGAATTAGCCTATTGAATATGAAAATAGATCCATCTAATATTTCAGTTATGGTATACCTGGTTATTTATCTTCATAGTGCTCTAAGATCCTTAACAAGAAGTATAAAGTTTAGCGGGAGAAATTTTTTGAAGGTCAACCTAAGTAGACTGAGCCTGAAGGTTTGGGCCTTAACGAGCTGGTGTACGACTCCTCAAAACCTTAGATTTCAATGATTCTTGGTAAAGAAGTGGTGTCTAAAAATTCAAATACTAAAAGTATTTCGCTAAAGGACACAAAAAAAATAAGTTCGGCCCAAGGAGAACCCACCTTGAGGGAGATTATGGTAATGGGTAGAAGCTCTTCTCAAAATTTGGAGACCAATGAACATATTCAAGTTAGTTTTTTAGACCCATTTTAGGACCTTCTGGTCCGGTTGTTATGCTAAAAAAATTGTATGACTACTTGGATTGTGACTTTGGCTTGCCAAAATATGTAACCCTGGAAGAAAAAATTACTCAACCTCTTTTCCCAATTGAGGAATTAGTCTAGTATCTGACTCTCAGGTCTCCTTCAAATAATAGAAATAATAAAAAAGGGATTGATGTTGGAATGGAGCACAAAGTGGGTCGACCTTCCAACAAAGCACATCGGTCAAAAGATATGGAGATAGATGTTGCGGATGGATCTCAGACCCTATTAAAAGTTGAAAACATAAAATAAATAGGGGAAAACAACTCATGATTGAAATATTTTTTCATAACTCCCAAGGTATTGGGGGTAAAAAATTTCACAAAATTCATAAATGAGGTTCCTATCATGGAATATTAGAGGTCTGAATGGGACCTCAAAACAAAGGGTTTTGCCTTCTTTAAGAAAGGAGGTTTGACTAGATATAATTATTTTACAAAAGACAAAGATGGATAGAATCCAGGTAGATGAGGTAAGAAAGGTGGTTTGGAACGAGGTCAACTTTGTGGCCAATTCGGAATAAGTATCCTTGGGGAGTAACATATAGAATTATTAAAGTCATTGGATCAACCCTTTTAGTAACATATAGAATTATTACCATGTTATTTTGTTTCAAATATTCAAGTTGAAAATGGATTTTGACCAATATTTATGCCTCTAACTCCTGAACAAATAGAAACTATGTTTGGCCCATGCTTAGTTCAATGAGAGAAGATTTTAAGAATGAGGCTTGGATTCTGGTAGGAGACTTCAAATCTCCTTTGTACCAGTCAGACAACAAGGGGGTATACAACAATCTTGAGAACTATGGAAGAATTTGCTACTTTTGTCAATAATCAGGAGCTCATGAAATTAGAATATAAAGGTTTCAAATATACGTGGAGTAATAGATGTCTATGGGTTCATCAAATAGAAATTACATTGGATAGAGTGTTTATTTCCAAAGAGGCCATTCCTCTATTTGGGGACTCTTCTCTCAACTCTTTGCCCAATATTGTGTTTGATCATAACCCCCTTCACTTTGATAATTATTTTAATACTTCTTTCTTCTTGAGACCCTTAAAATTTGAATCCACATGGCTCTCTCATCCAGATTTGGAGGTAAGTATTAGGAAATGGTAGAACATCATATAATTTGGCCCATGTAATAATTAGGTGATTGCTAAGATGATACTGATAAAAAAATCTAAATATTGGAACAAATCAAATCTTTGGGGACATCTAGATTAAGAAAAAGTATCTCAAATCCCAGTTACAAGCTATTCAATCTTCATTGGAAGTGGATATCCTCTCATAGAATAATATATTGGAGGAGAGAAGAATCTTTTTTGAGCTTCATAATGTCCTGAGAAATGATGAGATTTTTTGGCGATAAAATTCTAGAGCTCTTTGGCTCAAAGACGAAGATAGAAACACAAAAAATGTTCATTTCTCAACTCTTCACCACAAAAGTCATATCTGGATTAGGGATATTTATAAAGTGAATGGTTCTAAAATAAGGGATATCTAGGAAATTAGGGCAGAGGTTGTCTCATTATTTAGATCTCTCTTCTATGAAACGAGTGCGAGAAGTGCTTGTGTGGAAGAAAAACTCCTTCAAAACATTCCTCACCTGGTGATGGAAGAAATGAATGATAATATTAATAGTATTCTTAATGATGATTAAATTAATAAAACACTCTTTTCCATGAAAGGACTTAAGGCCCCTGGCCCAGATGGCTTCCCCTTAGAATTTTTTAGAGTTTCTAGCATATCTTTGGCAGGGAGATAGGTGAAGCTCTGCATGAACTTCAATCCATTTTTTCCTAGGACTTTAAATACCACTTTCTTGGCTCTAATTCCAAAATGAATAGGTTCCATTGAGTTCAAATACTTGCACCCCATTAGCCTTTGCAATACTATCTTCAAAATTTTCACTAAATCTTTGGCTAACACGGTTAAACTTGTCTTGTATCATCTGATTGATTATGTTGAAAGTGGTTTTATTTTGGGTCATCAAATCCTGGATGGAGTTATTTTGGTTCAAGAACTCATACATTCAGTAAATAAAAAGTGGTCGAGTAGGATATTTTCTAAAATTGAACATGAACAAGGCCTATGAAAAGTTTAGCTTTAATAGGATATGGGATATTTATTATCAAAACCTACATTTTATTGGTCATATTTTTAGTGCTTATCAATGGCTCTCTAGTTGGGTACTTCTATAGTTGTTATGGTATTCATTAGGGAGATCCACTCTCCCCTTGTCTATTTTTTCTCATGGAAGAAGCAATGGGTAGGTCCCTTAAGACCTCCTCCTTTGTGGTTGGTATCAAACCAACCCTGAACATGGAACTGATCTCCCATCATCAATTCATAAATGATACTCTCCTCTCATTCTTTTCCTACATTGCTCAGGCCTAAGAAATAAAATAAATACTCATTTGGTATGAAGAGGCAATGAGACATAAGGTTAAATTTTTAAAGAGAAATATTTTTCTTGAATCCTCGATTCTCAAGAAAATAAGAATAGTGGTGGGTTGGGTTATGAGATAGTGGAGTTTCCATCGACTTACCTTGGGCTTCCTCTTTTTAAAGGGAGGTGCAAGGAATATTTATGGGAGTTGGTGGTGGAAAGGGTGCAACACAAACTTGCCAGCTAGAAAGGATCTCTGTTAAGCCAAGCAGGTAAGGTTATTTTGTTGTTATCTACACTTAATAGTA
Organism: Wollemia nobilis; assembly: GCA_028583015.1. Classification (NCBI taxonomy): domain Eukaryota; kingdom Viridiplantae; phylum Streptophyta; class Pinopsida; order Araucariales; family Araucariaceae; genus Wollemia; species Wollemia nobilis. The sequence goes on from JAQPPZ010016874.1 coordinate 9,571,998, forward strand.
TACCTATTTACTTTATGTTATTATTCAAGATTCCAGGTAAAATAGTGTAGAAGATCATTCAAATGTTCTTCTTGTGGTTTGGTTTGGAGGAGAAGAAGAGATTCCACTTAGTAGCATGAGATCAGATCTGTAATAGGAGGGAGTTTGGAAGCCTAGGTCTGAGAAGGATGGACCAAATGAATAAGGCTATAGATGCTAAACAAGGTTGGCAACTGATACAAAATGAAGAGGTTGATTGGATTAATATTATAAAAGCAAAATATCTAAATAATTGGGCGGACATCCTATCGGATAATATCCCAAACTCTGGGTTGAACTTTTAGCTTAGTATGCGCAATTCTAGGAGCAACATTAGAAAGGGAGGAAGATGGAATGTGGGTAATGGACATATAATTAATTTTTGGTCATATCCTTGGTTGATGGACCAACCATTAGCTTTCCTCCCAGAATTGGAATTGCCTAAAGACTTCTATAGATGTACCTTTGGTTCTAAGGTTGAATAGTATATAGAAACTACAAATCATAGGAAGAGATGGAGATTTTTATTCAGTCCTAACTTAGCTCTTGTCAATAAAATGGCCCTTAAGAATATCTTGAACCTCCTAAAGTTCTAAGTCATCAAATATATTAATGAAGTTGATAATATTTTTTGGAAGGTGAAAAGTTTAGGAATATTTTCAGTGAAATCAATATATTTCCTCCTGGAGGATCCTAGCCCCCCTTGGTTCTCAAGTGTACTAGTTTAGCAAAAGGGATTAACCCCTAAGGTAAATGTTTTTCTATGGATTGTTATACAGAATAAAATCTTGACCATAGATTATTTGCAATCCTGAGGTATGATTATTCCAAACCAATGTTACCTCTGTGTCTTGGATGTCGAGAAGGTACATGTATTTATTTGTGCTTGTTCTCTAAGGATGTTTTCTGCTCTTTTGTCAATTTGGTTGGTGTCTATTGGGTATACCAATTTCAAATGTTTGATATTGTATACTAGTGGAACCCTTCCTTCTTTTCTCCATGACTTCGTATGTTTTGGAGATTTATCTTGGCTCACATCATGTGGTGTATTTGGAAGGAAAGGAATTTGAATTTTTTAAAAATGAATCCAATTCATCCCTCTCTATATGTGCTAAGAGAATTGCAACAATAGTGGAGAATATCTTTGCCATATCTTTGGACTCAGGTTCTTCTATTGGGGAATTAGCTCTAGAGCGTGCTCTAGGGTTTAAATTTTTTTGAGGTCTGCTACCCATTTGAATTTGAGTGTAAGAAGACATATTTCATGGGAACCACCCACTATAGGCTGGATTAAACTCAATTTTGATGGGGCCTCCAAGGGTAACCCAAGAGAGGAAAGTGTAGGTGGTTTAATTTAGAAAAACAAAAACAAACTCCTTATCACGTTTGTTGAGAAGTTGGGACCTCAATTAAGTTATTTTGCTGAAGCTCATGCCCTCTTCCAAGGGATTTATTTATTGAGTGGCTTCAAGTAGAGTAAGGTCATCATTGACGTTGATTCTCTTAATATTATCAATCTAGTGAAAGGTTCTCAAAATCATAGTCCTTATGTTGCTAATATAATTTTTGAGACAAAAATAATATTTTAGATCTTTGAGGATGTGGTTGTCAAGCACGTGTACAAGGAAGGTAATAAATCAGCTAATTTCCTAGAAAATTTAGGGTTTAGCCAAGATGGTCTAACTATTTGAAGAGATGATTTTTTGTTAGGTATCAATGATTCAAATACTAGAGGTATCTCTATAGATCTGGGGACATGAAGGTTATCTTTTGGAGGGTTTTAGTAAGGACAACCCAAACATCAGCAAATAGTAATGGCTAGGGCCCTATTTTTTGATGGGTCTTTCTAAGTTTTTTATTTTTATTTTGGTTGTTATCTGTGCATGGGTACCCCTATGTTGGTTGATTTGTATGGGTTATGGGGTCTGGTTGTAGACCATTTGGTCTTCCTTTCATCTATTTATTTGTTTGTGTCTAAATTTTTTAGTAACTTGTTGGATACACACACACACACTAGGTAAACAACCTATTCATAAAAAGTATCTCGATAGTGAAATTTACCTCTACCACTATGTTGTAATATCTCATGTTGAACCCTATGTGTTCTTCTAAAACCATTAGTCTATCATGATATGGGCTAGCCATGGTATCAACTAATAGATTCAAGTTAATCTCACTTATTTTCACTTTGTTTCCTTTGTGTTGTGGGTTTGTCATTACATGATTAAATATTTCTTAACCAACATGCACTTACTTTTTTAATTCTCATCCTTGGCCCCACCAAATATATTTATTTGAATTTTAAATTCTTAGACCACAAAAAAAATAACAAGAGAAGACAAAAAAACGTATTTAGATTTGAAGGATTTCTTGGTTTTGTCTTTTATTTTTATCCTTTTTTTTGTACATTTGCCTTTGTTTAGCACATGCACTCAGATCTATCATCTACGCTAAAATTTACCTCTACCACTTGAATCTACTTGTAATTATAATTATTTAAAATTTTAGAGAAAACAAATACTTTATGCTTATATGTTTAATGAAATCCTATAATATCACATTAACTCATATTTTTTTAATAAACATGCTCATATTATCATATTAATTTAATTTTATGTTTGTCTTCATATAATAATTATATTATTCCATTGTTTTTAAAAAATATATATATCTTATAAAAATAAAAAATTATGAATTGATTTCTATTACTTTTATTAATTTTTTTTTGATTTTGTAAACAAAGGGGTTTTGAGGTCCCCAAACCTATTACAATAGGCTAATATAGGGCATGAGAATGCACTAAACTACAACACTAAATCAAAACCAGCCAAGGGGTAGGAATAATAGGCCACCCTCAACAAGGAAAAATAGATAGGGTCCCATACAAACAACATACCATAAATATGGATAACAACAACTAAAGGAACTAGGCCTCTCTAAAAAAAAAAAATAGAGAGGGCCCCATACAACAAACATAAAATATAACCTAATATCATCTATCAAAAGAACATCATAGCAGAGCTAGTTCGGGGTTGCCATATCCATTTGCTTGTTAACCATTTCTCGAATCTCGTTCATAAAGGAGACCACAAATTGCAATGTACCTAGAATAGCAGAGTGCTTTTCCTATAGAATAGATAAAATAGTAGGTAAACCAGAAGGAACAGGGCCCCTAGAAGGGCTAGCTACTGACACTCTTGCCTAGGTACCAACATTGTTACCACAATTCTCCTTTGGAGGCTCAGTAGAATGGGCATCAGAATAATCACCAAGCTCGTAGCCACTTTTAATTTTTTTTTTTACTGGTGCAACATCATTCGAATCTAAATAATCTACTAGAATGGATGGATCCACCCTCTTAGCAGACTTATTTTCCAAACGCTTTGAATGTCTAGAACCACCCACTTGCACAACATCATAAGGTAAACTAGAATTATTTGGATGACCATGAACCTGGGCTGGAGTAGATGGGGAGCCCCCAGGAATTCAATAGGTCCTCAAAAGACTCAGTAGTAGTGTACAGAGGCTCAAGGGACAAAGGTATGTTAAGAAATTCCACACTCCACAGAGCATTATCAACAAAAATCCCTTTGCTTTTGGAAACATGTTCAAAGATGAGCAAAAGAAGGCCTTGGTGGATTGGGTCAAGATCCCTACCACCTCTAACATTTCTAAGAGACCTTTTGAGGGATTGAAATATAAAATAAAGGAACATTCATATCATGCTTATGCTTGAGATGATTAAGGAAAATCAAATGATAGCTATGAATAACATTCCTTTTGGAATCCAGTGTAAATAAATCTATTATAAATTTAAGTACATGATCCCAGGGGGCCCTCAAGGCCTTTAGATCATAGTCATTCTCACCAATAATATTTGTAGAGATGATAAACTCCACCCCTCCAGATTTAACTTTTCTTTTCCTCCAGGAGTGGGCTAGAGTTCTCGACAGAGATCTATTAAAACCATGAAATAACTAAACAAATTTAAAAATCCCCCCATTAGCCAAGATATTCTTCACCTCATCATCAACATCTAAAAAACTAGGATCCATAGGAATATTTAGAGGTCTCAAAGTTGATCGTATAGCCATGAATTCCAAACTTAGTGTAACAGAGACTCAGATGACTCAAATACCAATCACTTTACCATAGACAAAAAAAGTCACAGAATCTTGTTGTGAAATCAGCGTGCAAAGGGATTTAAAAGAGCTAAAGACCCATTTGAATCATAGGACAAGGTACTAACCACCTGAAACACAAGGAGAAGACTAAAGAGCATAACACATCACCATATCATTACAAGAGCATAAAACATCATGACATTTCTAGAAGAGCATACAACGAGGATACCAACGAGATCGAGGCCAAGAAAATTTTGACCAACTTCCACACAAAGATGCCCAACCAACGATAGTCAGCTAAAAAAGGGTTAGGGGACTTATGAATATTACCAATTAATATGGCCAACCCAATCAAGCATAAAATAAAACATCCAGCAAATATTCCACAAAGTGAACTCCCATACCAAGCCTCACGCACAACTAGTAGCTAACCGTGATCATCGAAAACAAGAGATTCAATGTCTTAGGGGATATTCTCCAACCAGACCCTCAGGCCTTGTTGAGAAAGATCCAAGTTGGCCATATAATCTACCATCTTGTTACCTTCCCTAAAAATATATTGAACTTTGAACTCCTCTCTTGATTTTAGAATTCTAAACACCTCTACTAGAATATTTGAAATACTCCAATGAGGCTTGCTAATAGAATTGGCAATATTTACTAGATTGAAGGAGTCCATTCTACAATTATTTCTAATATTTAAGTGTTTCTACCAATAGTAGCCCTTGAAGGAGACCCCTGGCTTTAGAAAAGTGAGAGGTTTGGATAGAAATATTCTTTGTGTATGCACCAATCAGGTCACCATTAGAATTTTGAATTACTCCATCAGTAGTCGCAGGGCCCATATTTCCTTTCGATGCACCATCACAATTCAATTTTACCCAACCCTCAAGAGGAGGGCACCATGAGGTGGTTGAGTGCACCAAGGTAGTGGAGGTTTAGATGACTTGCAAGAAGCTGGAAAGCCAATTTTAGCCTCCACAAGGCTTTCATCCAAAGAACCCACTTTGAGATCTGAGAAACAATGAGACACATTCTCCATAGCAGCTCCAAGAGCTCTAGAAGAAACCCGACTTGGATCATGCCTTGAATTCTTGAAAGCTCTCTGATTGTGTTCCCACCAGATGCTCCAAAACAAATTCAAGAGCAAGAAAGACCAATTTTTTTCCAATCAAGGGGACTTGAAAGGAGAATTCCATTGTAGGCACATATCAAAGATAGTGTTTGGAAAAACCCAACTGGCATCCAGAGTGGACAACACCTAAGAAACTACTAAAATCGAGAAGGGGCACTGGAAAAAAATATGTTGACAAGTTTCCTCTGAAGCTTCACATAGGTAGCATCTATTGATCAGAGCCATCCCCCTCTTGTGAAGATTTTCTACTGTTAAAAATTTATTTTGAATAGCCAACCAATAAAAAATATTTACTTTTGGAGTCAAGTTTTTAAGCTAAACTTTTTTGGGTAAAAACTAGCATTGAGGATCTGCAACAAAAATGTGGTAGGTTGATCTAACAGAGTAACAACCTTCACTTTCGACTTTCCAAATGAGAGAGTCATCCATCTCCTGACTCCCAAGACTATAGAGTCTAATACAATTATAAATGATCCCCCAGGCTAATGCTTCCTCCTCATTTTTAAATACTCTTTGAGGAATTTGTTTCCAGCACCTCCTATTCCCTTCCCACTCAATGAAATATTCAACTTTAGCCTAACCCAATCCATGGATAAGAGCAATAGCAGGGGCTAGAGCTGTATTGAGGATAAGCGGGCTATCAAGAAGCTAGGTGTCCTAAAAATTAATGATAGATCCATTTCCCACCACCCACCTTGCACCCAGGAGCAAATTTGTTATTGAGTTTTCTCAAGCTCTACCAGAACATAGAACCTTCTTGGGTAACGTTATCAGCCAATAGATTTCCATTATGCGAAAGATACTTCTCTTTTATAATCTTGATCCAATCAGACCCCTGATTCCTAAGCGCCTTCCAGTCCTATTTGAGAATGAATGTTTCATTCATTAACATGATATTCCACAAGCCAAGACCTCCATTGTCTTTCCTCATACAAGCTTGATACCAAGAGATAAAATGGAACTTTTTGTCGTCTTGAGGGCCTATCCATAAGATTTTTTTTTGAATTTTTTCTAATTTAGATAGGACTATTACGGAAGGTTTGAATAGAGATAAAGTAAACTGAAATACTTTGAAACACCATCTTCACCAAAAAAATTTTCCCAACTTGACTTAAGAGAGTGCCTTTCCAACTGGCCAAGTGACACTGCAATATTTCTACCATCGGGTCCCAAATATTATTTTTCATATGACCAATGAACAAAGGCAGGTCCAAGTAGGAGTTAGGGAGGGAAGCTATCTTCCATCCAATAATATCAACAATTTTCTTTTGTTGGTGCTCCAGGGTGTTCAAGAAAATAGAAGGCTCTTCAATAAATTAATTTTCTACCCAACCACCCTTTCATAAGAAGATAATATGGCTTTTATATCTTGAGCTTGCTCCACTGAAGCAAGAAGCGAAAGGAAGGTATCATCTACAAACTAATGGTAGGACAACGGATCAACCACTAGAGTAGGATTAATACCTTTGATAACAGGTCTACAGATAAAATTTCTTCCCAAAGCTTTAGCCATAAGGATAAACAAATATGGAGAGATCGGGTCACCCTGTCTCAAACCCTTAAGGTTTGAAAAAAATCTAGTCGAAGAACCATTAATGAGAATAGAAAATTTAGCCGAAGTGATGCATGTTTTGATGAGCTCAATCTAGCAATGGTTGAAACCAAATTTGGTAAAAAATGCAAACAAAAAATCTCATGAAACATGGCCGTAAGCCTTATTCATATCTAATTTTAAAAACATACCTACTCTATTGCTCTTTTGAGTGGAATGTAGTATTTCATGAATTGTGATAACACCATATAGGATTTGCTTGCCATATTGCAAAGATTGATTGGCCTAAAGTCTTTGAAGTTGATAGCCTTGGCAGACTTTGGGATTAAGGCCAAAAAAGTAGCATTCACTCCATAGGGAAGATATTTAGAGCACTAGGTATCTTTGAGAGCCTCACAAATGTTGCCCCCCACTATGTACCAATACCACTGGAAGAACAATGGAGAAAAGTCACATGGACCTAGAGCTTTCAAATCACCCATCACAAAAACAACTTCTTTAATTTTTGAATCTTGAAAGGGAGCTTCAAGAAAACTGTTCATTTCAGGCATCATAATTGAGGGAATTGACTGTAGCAGAAAATTATTTACCTCCACATCCCTTGCATCTTTCAAACCTAACAGAGAACTAAAAAAATAAATAGCTTCATTATGAATCTCCTGGATATTTAACAATTTGGACCCATCCTCCTTGACAATTTCTCGTATATGGTTGGTACTTCTATGTCTTAAAGTAGAAACATGATTTTTTCATTGTGTTTTTATCACCTTCCTTCAGCCATAAGACCCGAGAATTCTGCTTCCATAAGATTTTTGCTCGGGCCAGAGTGTTATGGAGATCGGACAATTTCAATTTTTCGTTATTGCTTAGCTCACTTGAGAAGCTATTTTCTTCAATTTCAGCTTGCATATCCAATAACTAACTTTTAAAATCCTATTTTCTTTGAAAAATATTTTCAAAAACATGTTTGTTCAGAGATTTAATTTTTCCTTTTATAAGCATAATTTTAAGAGCCACACGCTGCATCCCACACCAAGAACCTTAGAAGACCATCATTCCATGATTTGTTGTTCAATATTAGCATGTGAACACCACATAGCCTCAAAATGAAAGGGTCTTGGGAATAACATACTCTGATGGGAGGATTCTAACCACAAAGGACTATGGTAAAAGCCCACCTTCAATAAAGTAGAGAGTAAAGCATCGTGAAACAGAGGTAAAGCCTGCTTAGACAAAAGAATCCCTATCTAATCTAGAAAGAATTAGTTGATTTCCTATGCGGTGATTGCTCTACATAAACTGAGCTTCTTTCATATCTAAATCCATCATCTCATTGTTACTGATAAAAATAGAAAATTCCTCCATACTCCTTCACAGGGCTCATTACCACCTTTTATATCAGACGAGAATAACGGAGTATTAAAATCGCCTGCCAAAATCTAATTTTCCTCCTTAAAGCACTCTCTCATCTGAAGGAGGAATGACCAAAGGGCTTTCCTGTTCTGACTAAAATTAGGGGTATATACATTAGTGATTACCCATCTTAAGTTAGTCTTTTTACAAAATAATAACAAATTGATAACATGATCAGAGAAAGAAATTACAAAGCCGTCACTTTTATTTTTGTCCCAAAAACAACAAAGACCATCAGAGTCCCCAATGGTAGAACTCACTGTAAAACCCACCCCATTCCAAATAGACTTATACACATAGTCAAAATTACTGCTCTCAGTTTTGGATTCTTGAAAGAAAATTACTTTTATTAAAATTTGAATAGATCTATATAGACACTATATTTACACTCCCAATTTACTCATAAAAATTCAATCATAAAAAAAAAATAGTTTAATCTAAGAAAAACACAAAAAAACAACTATTAACATATAAAAAATATAGAATCAACACCATTCATATATATATATATATATATATATATATATATATATATATATTTGTCTTAATAGTAATTAGGAGAGCACAAAAACCAACAATAACATATAATATTTTTTTCTATGGAATATTCAAACACCATTCATATAAATGTTAGTCTAATCTAATAGTAAGTAGGAGAGCACAAAAACCAGCAATAACATTAAAAAATATTATAGAATCATAAAACACCAGCTATATATATAATATAACTTTTCAAAGCTTAGGGAAAGTACAACATTTTGGTTTTAGATTTTTTAGAATGTTCAAAGTTTAAAAGTCAAGTGTATAGTTATGTGTTAAATTTTATATTGATAAGTTCAACTCTTCTTTTATGAAAAATCATGGTGAAATGAAGATGTCCAACCTAAACTTATGTAATAAAAGCTTTGTACACTAACCAAATCCTTAAAAAATAAAAAACCTTTAGAAAGTGCTAACTTGCTATCAGGTTCAGTGGGCCCTAGTAAGGTTTCAAGGCTCATAATTCAATACGCAATTTAAAATTGCAATGTAAGATTGATAAGAAAAATTTAACAGAAAAGTTCTTGTAGGGACATTTCAACGATGTATTATTGGTGGAAGGCCCTTACGTATGAAAACTATAACACCAATTAGACAACTTATTATATATTATTTAAAAAAAAATATTCGACAACTAACCATAACTCTAGATACGTTAGTCTAAGATTTCTATTCATATTGCGGCCTCCTTTTCCATACCAAACTCTTAAGGAAAGACATCATTTAGAGTGTCGGGTCTACGAAATTTCTTAGCGAGTTGATGAGACATAGACAACTCCATTGGTAGGCACGTTCCTCTTCCATGTATTTTGAAAGGGATTTTCAGAAGGAATTTTTATATGTCTGCGTGTTCTGGTGTAATTGATTTGAAAGCTATCTTGTTTGCTTCCATAACAGGAAACATTGGTTTCTGTCATTTACATAATTATTGCTCAAGAAGTGTCGATGCAGAGAACAAGAATATTACGACCTTCACCACAGCTGAAAACAACAAAATTATGTTCGGTGGAGTGACATAAAGCAGCGGAATCTGTAGAATGTGCACACTTATTGGTACACCTGTATACTCGATATGAAAAATAATAATGGTGACATTAAATGGGCGCGGGCTCCGTAGTATTTATTGGGTACAGTGTCGATGAAAACCTTTTTGTGCAGAATGGATAATTATCTAAGAAGATTCACAAAATAGCTGATTTGATGATGTTGTTGCTTTTAATCTCTCCTCATATATTTTATACATTTTATAGTTGTTTGAATCAGATATGCCCAATGAAAGGCCAAAACCAAACCAAACCACGACTTTAACTAGTTTTATATTTGCATGCTTTTTCTTTATCTACCTGCCAGATTCTACTTTTTCAACTTAACACAGTAATCATTCACACGAAAATGATTTCAGCAATTAAGTCTGTTTCATACTACACTAGAGCTTTTAAAATTAATGCAACGATGGATGGATTTGACCCATTATTTAGGTATATATTGAACTTTCTCCATGCCTACGGTATTTGATTGTACCCTTGCGTTCAGGATGTTTACCTTTGCCTGCCTATCAACAAAAAGAGCTTTTTCCTGATTGATATGATTAAAAGCACTATTGATTTTCATGGCGTTGTGAGGGAGATGCGTTTGTTTATAAAAGTTAAAAGTTTGAGTTTCTTTGACGATGTTTGTGTATGAATATAACTTTTATAAAAAAAAATTCTTCTTTTCAACGTATATTATCATTACAATAATTATGCGAAGGAAAGAAATCAACCTAAGATCACATCATATCTAGCCGGTATATCAAAGAATCCAATATTTAAAAAAAAAAAAAAGACTTTACCATCATTTCAAAGAAAAGAATAAACACATTGAAGCAAAACGTGTATAAAGTTGAAGTTGCCATGTTGGAGCATTTAGGAAATAGAGAAATTAAGTTTAAAACTATTCGTAACCCCTATGTACGAGACTTGGTGGATTTGACTCTTTCCTAACTAGCTATAACAATATTTTGTTTTGGTTATTGTAGTTGGTCAAAAATATTTGACCAATTTTAGCAAAAACGCATTTTCTTCTAATTTGGTGCTTTGTTGCATATTAACTTGTTACATTTTTGTCTTTTTAGTGCCATGTCATGTCATCTAGGAGTGTTACAGCATCCACTATAGGCACATGATAATTTCACCGACTCAGGTTTTGACACCAGGTTATAGTCTTGTTTGGCACCACAGTATAGTTGTTATGTTCTACAGGTTTTTGTTTTGTTTGGTGTCTAGTGAATGGAATTAGGTCTAATGTTATCTGAATGAATATAGTCTAAAACCTCATTCAACTATTGTTTTGGGTAAGAAATGAACCTGAAATAAGATCCTAAGCTTTACAAAAATCCTTGTTTTGGGTAAGAAATGAACCTGAAATAAGATCCTAAGCTTTACAAAAATCCTTAGCTATGTACAAAACTAAATAACCCTGTATTTTATTGCAAAAGCTTGACAAAAATCAGTAAATTGGTCTTCTATTACCTATCTTAGTAGATGATTGCACTTTGTCTAAAAAAGTTAATATTTCCTCCTAATTACCTTATTTAACCACATAACTAATGCAATAATAAAACAAGTCATATCTTAGTAGTGCAAAAAGGTGGTAAGAGGTCAAAAATGAGGTATTTTTGTGCCTCATCACTCCACCCAACCTAATTGGACGCATAACCTCATGCCTCAATGGGTCTTCTTATAAAATGCACTCCTAAGGCCCATCCCTTATTTGCATTACATCCCTTGCCAAGGTTTGTAGGGGAATTTCCTGAGGAGGTTCAATGATTATCATGGATACACCTTCAAAATTTTGTGCTATTCTCCATCTAGTTCTAGCCTCAAGTAATTGATTATGCAGTTGATGAATCTCTTTGTTCTTGTTTTGTAGTAGACTTTCAGTCACTTTCAATATAGTCTACAGAGCCTAGATAACCATCTTTTCCCATTCTAGGTCTAGGTCCTCCAGGTTCTCATCATATTCATTGCTCTTGTTAAGCTATCCTATTCTTGGGCTGAACAAGGGAGGCTATGGAATAGGTGCTTTGTTAGAGCTTTGTCCCAGAACTAAAGGTGGTACAACCTTCAAAGGTGTAGGTTGTGGTGGTTCTTCCATGGCTACTATTTTTTGTGTTGGATCTTGCTCTTCCCTTTGTTATTCCTGATTTTGAGCAATTAGAGATGGCTCTCTATTGTTATCATTAGCTTCAATTTTAGCTTATGATGTATGAGTGGAGGGTTGCTATTCTTTCTATTTAGTAGCTGATGCATGATTTATTTATTTGCATCTAAGGTCAGCAAACTCTAATTATTTTATGGCTTCCAATTCCTTGGGAGTAACTAATTTCTAAATTCTTCCCATCATATTATTTTGGAGCATTCCAAGCATTATTGAGCCATCTCCTACATGTTAGAGGATAATTTCCTCTATTTTTGGAACCTTTTCTTAAATTAGGATTTAATTATTATTTTATTAATTAAATATTTTAGGAGGATTTATTCATTGTTTAACTCCAAAATTTTCTCCTTTGATCACTCCTATTATTTAGGAGCTTTTGTAGTTGACTAGTCATAATGGGAGTTGTAATGCATAAGTTTCTCCCAATAATTATCCTAAATTATCCTATGCACATGCATATGCTTTAATTTAGGAATTAAAGCATGCACATGCACATGCTTTATTTTTTTCATATCCAATAAAGCATCATGCATGATGCTTATAACTAGTTGATAAGTTTAGGACATTTCAAGTTTTTCTGCGTTGGAATTTTAGGTATTTTATACATTTTCTTCTCTTTATTATTGTAATAGAAATTTTAGAGTATAAGTGGAGAGAAAATATATTTTCATATTTTTCCATATTTCCCATAGATTTCGTGTATTGGAGCTCTTCTACAATCATAGTTTTTACATTACAATTGAAGTTTTTGATTCAACCATTGAATGTACAAGATTTCTCTATCATTGGTGGTTTATTATATTTTTACTTTGCAAGTATGATCATATTATGGATTCAACCATTGATTGCTTATTTTTTAGTCCATTTTATCGCTGCAATAAATACAAAATTCCAGCATTTTATTTTGTATTCAATATCATAATATTTTGTGCAAGCTAGTAGAGGTTCTTTTGTCTCTTTTACATACCATTAAAATATTCATATGGTATCATGGCCAATCAATCTATTGGATTAGAGAATTTTTTTGTTATCATGGCATAAAATGTGGCTAATACTATTCCCCTTCAAATTCCCATGTTTAAGGGTGAAAACTTTGAATATTGAAGTTTTCGCATCAAGAATGCTTTTATTTCATAAGATTTTTGAAGTTTTGTCTCATAGGGATATTTTGAACCAGCAAATGAATCAGATTTAATTGCTCTTACTTCTGATAAAAGAGTTTATCGAGAATAGGAACAAGGTTGCAAAAGCTTTTTTTGCAATTCAAAGTGGGATATATGTTTCTATCTTTGCAAAGATTGTTGAATGTTCACAATCAAAAGTTTCATGGATACACTAGAAAATGCCTATAAAGGATCTTCTAAGATGAGAATAGTTAAATTGCAACTCTTAAGGAGGGAATTTAAATCCTTATGCATGAGTGAAAATTAATCCATTGAGGTTTTATCACTAGACTTCAAAATATTGTAAATTCTATTCTTTCACATGGAGAGATTCTTGATGATACAAGAATAGTTGAGGTGTTGAGAAACCTTCCTAAAGAAATTTGATTAGGTTACCATTATTATTGAAGAATCTAGAGATTTAGAAAATATAACTCTTACTGAATCACCTGGTAGCCTTCAAACAAATGATCATAGGATGAGCGATATAGAAGAAGTCCTTGCTCAAGCATTTCAAGGCAAGTTGAAATTTAATGAACAACAAACCCATACAAAAGAGTCCTCATCTACCACTTCAGTATCCTCTTCTTCAAGATGCCATGGAATAGGCCATGGGAGATGCCATGTTAGAGGATGTGGAAGAGGTAATGATAAAATTCATGATTCATACCATAAGCATTGCAATAATTGTGGTAAGGATAATCACATTGAAGAGCAATATTTTAAAAATAAAAAACATGAAAATAAAGCAAATTATAGTGAAGAAAAAGGTGAACATCTCTTTTTCACTTTGAATAATTTTGAGTCTATTGAGAATCATTCATGGTATCTTGATAGTGGATGTTCAAATCACATGATAGGAAATAAAAACCTCTTTGTTGAACTTGATAACAATTTTACTAGACAAGTCACATTTGGTGATAACAATCAAGTTGATATAGTAGGAAAAATGACTCTTACCATTAAAACAAAGAATTGTAAGATGTATTATATGCATGATACATTTTATGTACCAAGGATGAAACATAATACTTTGAGCATTGGATAATTATGCTCAAAGAATTATACAGTTGTTATTTAAAAGAATGTAGAATTCAAAATGTGTCTAATGATCAAATTATAGTCGAAGTTTTGATCGTAGAAAATAAAATATTTGTGTTGAAAATGTATCTAGTAGGTTAATGAGAGCACCATTGATATGGCATGGCTACGATACAAGAGGTATGAACACCTTAATTTTAGCTACTTGGATGGAATCCAAAAAAAGAGTCTTGTTAGAGGACTACCCACTTTCACAAAGCCTATCAACAGAGTATGTGAAGGATGTCTTTTTCGAAAGCAACATCGAGAGAAGTTTCCTTATCACAAGGTCAAAGTTTAGAAACCATTGGAGTTAGTGCATATTGAATCTTGATCTATGTGGAGTTATGTAAAACTTTTTTTTTAAAGCAAAAAACCCCTTACAAGGTTGCCTTGGTTTGAGAAACCACAGATAGGGGGTTCTACACCATCAAAGTCACTTGGGAGTCACACCCAACCCTGCTCGCACCAAACATTATCAATTGGATTTTGGGTACCGAATTCAACTTTTTGGTAGGGTGGAGATTCGAACATGGGACCTACCTTGGAGGATTGCCCGCTCCTCTCCAAATCACCTAAAACACCTAGGTAGGAGTTATGTAATCCTTGAGTTTAGGTAAAAGCAAATATTTTCTCTTATTTGTTGATGATTATACAAGAATGTGTTGGGTTTAATTATTGCATGATAAATCACAAACATTTGATTGTTTTAAGAATTTTAGGGCTTTTGTTGAGAAGTTTACACACCAAAATCTAGCCACTTGTCGTCCATCCAGGTCTTCCCACCATTTTAACCCATATTTACACTTATTTATCTATTAATTAAATATATATTTAAATATTAATATTTTATATATTTAAAAAATGTACATATATATGTGTAAATTAATCTCAACCATCCATATTGGTCTAATCCTAGCCACTCATCCACCTTAATACATGCCATCTACCTAGATTTAATCTCCACCCTCTATCAAGTTTTAATCTTGGCCACACAAATTGTGTCATTGAAACCCTAACATGCCCTAGGAAAAATTATAAATAGGAGTCATTTTGATGACTCGACTCTTGAATTTGAATACTAAGAAATCTAAGTAATTCATGACCTAAGCTTTCGAAAATTCCCTTTCACATCCCTTGCCTTCGACTCCACATCCATCATCGTAGCCCTTACCCAAAGCAGATCTGCTTCTACAAACCTTGCCTTAATTTTTGAATGCCTCACTACTACCCCTGAGATCCCCTCTACTACTCTTAAGCACATTTGGGTGCTTTATACCATCCCCAAGCACCCACGAGCATTTCCTACTACCACTAAGCATCTGTGGGTGTTTTAAACCTTAGATCTACATACCAGCGAACCCTCAGATGTTTTTAGGGAATCTGCATACCTACTTTCCTACAAAAACGATAATGATAGATCAAAAAGTGATAATTTTATAGGGTAAATCTTCCATTATTGTATTAATTTAATTATTTCCATATTTTCTTGTAGAATTGTTATTTGATAGCTAGAGTTTTTGTTGATTTATGAGGGTCTCACTTAGTGGATCCCTCACAGTTGCTATTAACCTTCTTTTATCATTTTATGTGTGTAGATCTAGATATATACAGGTATTTGGAAGTTTCTTAAGCTGGAGTGGTCTGGTCAACGGATAGCTGAAGCCCACTCTCCTCTATTGGGAGCAAAAATGAGCCTTGAAGACAACACAAGAATTTTTAGCTAGGGTTTCAGAGAACCCTAGCATATTGTATTCATTGTATCAAAATAAACAGTGTAAACCCCTATTTGGGGTATATTTGATTGTATTGATATCCACCAATATTAATAATATAAGATTTGTTTTAGTGTGCAATATCTTGTATCATTGTTTGTTCATTTTATGTTATCCATATTTGGTATTTTATTTTTTTCTTCAGAAATGGAGATCACGGTGGGACCCCCTATGGGTTTCTTTGATTTATCTTATGATCTAACTTGTTTTTTTTTGTTTTATCTTACAGGTTTTTGGAAGCACGAATTGCATGATTTTCATAGAATCTAGATTTTTGGGACAACGTAGAAGTTATATAAGGTACGCAAATGTCCTACAACACTCATGAGATATTCAAGAAATGACTAGGGGTATTTCTGAAGTGCAAAGTGGCATTTTCAAAGAGAAGGGAATTTACATAGGCTTCTTGTTGACTCCCAAAAGGATAGTCCCCCTTTTGGGAGCCTAACTTGCATCTCCCCATGGGGCGCACAAGGTGGTGCACCCCAATCTAGCCTTGTGTGCTCCATTTAAATGGAGCGCACTAAAAGTCCCCTAGGCATACAAGTTGTGTACCCCAAGCTGATCTTGCACCCTCTAATAGTGGAGCGCATAAGGACCCTACCAGGCGTGCACCTTTGTGCACCCACCTCTAGCCCATGCATCCCATTGGGGAATGGGACACATAATGTACCCTAGGGGCACGCAAGTCACTCACCCTGCCATAAGGTCATGAGTTCCATGAGGAGGTGGAGTGCGTAACAGTCTAATAGGATGCACAAGGTTGTGCACCCCCTCATGAAACCCATGCACTTGAAAGAGACGGAGTGTGCATAGACCAAGGAAGGGCGCACAGCCTGTGTAACCTGAATAATCATTATGTGCTCCACTCTAATGGAGCACACAAATTCCTTGTGGGTGCACATATTTGTGTGCCCATCCTCGCCTTGTGCGCTCCATTTTTACGGAGTGAACCAATTGAGCCGAGTAGCGCACATCTTCGTGTGCACATCAAAACCTAACACATGCTATGTTATTTTGGAGTGCACACAAATCCTTGGAGTGCATAAGTTGTGTGCTCGTCTCCTGATTGGTGCACTCTGCTCTCGAAGTGGAGCGCACGACCTCCACTAGGGCACACAAGCTTGTGTGTCCCAACCAAAGTCTATGCACCCATTCCATTGGGGTGCACAAGAGTCCAAGATGAGCGTACAAGCTATGTTCCCACCTCTGTGTTTTGCACTCCACTAGGATAGAGCGCATGAAATCGGTTAAGGATGCACAGCCTATGCGTCCCATTGAGTCTCAAGCACCCCACTCCCTTGGGGCACATGAAATTTGAGCGGGTACACGAACCTATGTGCCCGCCTTGGGAGCCATGCGCTCTACTCCCCAATGGAGCGTGTGTGAGTATTAAATCTAGCGCACTCCATGTATGTGTCCTACCTACTTGCATCCCACCCCATCCAACCCAAATTCACCGTGTGTCCATTTCGTTGCCCTCAACCGCAATTCCCCCTTCGCTAGTGCATTGGACCAATAAAGTAACAGTTGATGTGGTATTCCCAACCAACCAGAGAGCTTCATAAAATGAAAAAGCGTACGAGGCCCACCTAGCAAATTATTTACACACACTTTATAAGGGAGTTGGTGGACCTATTTTGCACCATTAGTGCATGTCAATATTACTCATCGACGAGGTTGAGTGTAGAGCAAAGAAAGTAGAGAATTTTGTAGTCTCACTGCTTGTTCCCATGGCATCCACCAGTTCGACTACTCCACAAACATCCATTATTAGGTAGAGAATTTGTAAAATTATAGGGGCGCGGCCCATTGTAAAAAATACAGGGAGGTCGCAAGATCCTAAGGCCATCACAAGTTTACCAGATACAAATAAATACATCATAGAAGATCAGAAGAAGGAGGTATAGGGGGTAACAATTTATGTATTTGACCCCGTTGAGGAGGATAACTAGTGCCACCCAACGCTTTTGAGAAGCCTCTACATGCAGGAATACAGAGACAATACCTTGTCTTCCCCTGTATGCAACAAGTGGAACACAAACCTGGGCCAGTTGACATGCCCAAGGGTGTGTTTCTCCTCAGGTTTACTGTCATGGCTCGCAGTCACCTACAACTCCATAAGTAGAGCAATTAGGGACTACAAGGGTAAGGCAGTGGCTCAGGTGTTGGTCGATAGAATCAGGTGGGTCTTTGGATTAGCCAATATGTCTAGGGTGGTGGACTTTCAAACGTTGGCCCTCAAGGCCAATTATATGTTAAACACTATGTTCCTCCAAATTCTACTAAAAAAGGAAGGAATAGGTCATCTAATTTTCCTATCATAAAGTTCCTGCTTCGGCCCTGGATGTAGGATTATGCCAATATGATTAATATAGCATCGGGGGTTAAGGAACCAGAGGCAATTACGAAGGAGGTGATGTTTTTAATCCCCTAGTGCAACATGACTGACAAGACTTCTATCTACTGGTAGGAGGATATAATTAGTGATAATTTGGATCAAGATTTGTAGCAGTTACAAAAGGCCATATTGGCAAATAAGGAGGAGATGCCTCCCTTCTCCTATTATTATTTCTTCATTCATTTAGTTGTAGCGCAATTAGATAAATATCTTATGACCCATATGGGAGGAGTGACTACACCAACTGTACAAGATCAATTATTGTGCATCAAGGAGGGATGCTCCAGTTACAAAACCTTCTTCGAGAAGGTCCTCCCTATAGTCCACTTTAGATTGTGTGGATATCTACTAGATAGAATAGGGGCAGGAATAAGGAACTCTCTCCACTAAGCAAAAGTGAGGGATTACTTCTACGTAGAGGAGTTTTCCTAAATTAGAATATATGGGTCGAAGCTACCCTCGAAAGCACTCCCAATGCACTGCCCAACTTCCATCGCCATTTTGTAGATCACTCGGTAGATGGCCAAAGAAGTCAACATCACATACCTACGGAAGAAAGGACTAGTGAAGTGGCTGCCCATTCCCTGCTCAATTGGCCCCTACACATATCTCTGCCACTTTTTCATACTGTGGGCTATCTGGAACATCAACACCTACTATTTTCCAAAAATTACTTGGAAAGCCTATGATCCAGATGGCCATCACAAGAAGAATGTTGTTGGCAAGCTCGCTCTTCTGAAATTCATACACGCTAAGCATGATTTTGAATATGAAATGTAGAAGATCCTCATAAATAATAAAATTTTGGACCTGGTATGGAAAATGGTCAATCGAACTTACAGCATATTGGAGGTTGTTGGTGATTATAGTGCCTATATGAGGTTACACCAGGGGTTGTTAGTTGATAATGTGGTCCCATTGGTCCTAGAAGCCCCTACAGAATAATTTGAGGATCCCACCTTTTAAATTTTCTAGCAAGACTCTGACCTTTTCGAGGTCATGATGAAAATTGTAGATGACGCACAACAGGAGCAAGCCAAACTCCCTTCCTCTTCCATTCCCCCCGTTGCCACCTCAAAAGGGAATAAGTTGGCTATTGGCCCATCTCAACATGGTGCCACCTCATCTACAATAACTATAATATGCCCAAAGAAGTGGGGCTAGTCTATAGAAAGCCAACATTATTTGTATTCTACCACCTTGGTGATCAACCAAAAAGAACGTCAGGTTCCCCACAAGGTCATGAATAGGATAACTAAAGTTGGGGGGTTATCAAATATACTTAGAAACTATGAGGTGTAGGATAAAAGTCTTACACAGTCCCCTACCTACAATAGAGCAAGGACTGAGTCTTTGGCCCAAGGAATTGAAAGTCTCACGATGGCAAGGGTCAGTGACACTTGCCAATTCATGGTTGATGAGGAGGACCAAATTTAGGACATGGAGGAACAAAGGTCTCCAATTAAAGGTGTAGTCAGACCCAATATTACTTTTGTACAAGAGGTATCTGACGTGTCTACCACCACCTTCGATATCCCACTACCACCCAAGATGAAAGAGGTCACCATTGACACAAATAGAGGTGTAATAAAAGTAGCAGCTGCACCCATTGATATGATGATGTCACATCTGGCCTCCCAAGCACAGGTGGTAGAATCAGTAGAAAACAAATTGGAAGAATGGAAGGAAAATGTTGTCAAAGTAGAACAATTGCAGCTCAAGATCAAGCATCTTCAAAGCAAAGTTGAAATATTAAAAATGCCCACTCCATAGACTAGCATTCAGCTTGGGTTAGCTGATGAATTGAAGTAGGAGATGAAAGACAAGATTCAAGAGAAAATGAGGGATTTGGTATCCACCTTCATGGATATTTATGCCACCCGACATGTTGTTGCCTCATACAAAACCACCTGCAACAAGGCAAGCAAAGGGTGAATGTCATACTCTCCATTTACCAAAAATTTTAGGAAGACTACGTACCAATTTCTGCAATGTCAGCCACCTTGTCTGATAATTCCTTTTGTTTCTTTGTGGAGGAATATATCAAGCCTTTTAATATTTTAGAGAATAAGCAAAGTTGGCTCAGGTGGATATAGGAAGTGGCAAATTCCGAGAAGGAAGCAAATGATGAGTTGGAAGACTGCAACCTCATGATTAAGGATTTTGGGCATGCCCCCAATATTAAGAATTTTATATTCCAAAAAATTAAAGAGTTTGATTTGAACTCTAGTGATAAATTATCAAAATGCTTCACAACCTTGGTGTAAATGGTGGACTGCCTATGTGTGTTCTCAGAAATAACATACAATGGCCAAGATATCGGGTAAACAAGGTCATTCAGGATTTGAACCTGCTACTCTTCTCACTGACATTTCATGATGAGGCTTGGGAATCATTGACCAGGCCATTCAAAACCTGAGAGCAGGAGTGGAGCCCAACTCCTCTGGAACACATGCAGCAGGAGAACAACATCCACCAACACAAGGTAGTACAAGAGAAGATATGCAGCCACCACCTGTGTGAGAAAATAGCATGGGCTATTTGTCCATTTTTTATGGCATCTCATTTTTTAGTACTATAGGATTCGTCCAACTGGAGTAAGCGGTTACAACAGTTAGGCAAGCCTGCTCTATAAGAAATAGGATGTTGTAGCTGGAGATTTTTTATCAAACCTCTAAGAGATAAAATCCTAGGTATAGCTTTGTCTACTATTTTAGTCGTATTCTCCCTGTGTTAGCTTGTTTGCCTTCCTTAACACCCTTTCTCTTATCATTCACCAGGGATTTCTTGAGGTGCACTATTCACTATGATTATTTCTTGTGGAATGCACTGGATTTGAGAGTTGTTACGTCACTGCAATTGAGATAGAGAGAAGATACCCCTTGTTCTGAATATTCAAATTGGGGGTTTATTGTAATGCAATGGCATATAAGGATCAAGCACTCTGTTGATCTTTCTTATGTAAACATCTTTTATATTAATGAAAATCTCAACTCTTCCCTTGGCATCTTTTGTGTGAATGTTTTGTGTTAGCTTATTCATGTATTACTATAATCAGAATCTATGAATAATGCCTTCTATCGCTAGTTTAATCATTTTTATTATAATGCGTCATTTAAATGGATTAAAATGAACTAGTTCTCCTTTCCTCCATATTTTTTTACGTCAATTAAAACTTGTTATGACTACCCAATGGACATGGCACCAGTCTAGTCTTAATAGGCTTCATTATTGATAGGTTTGGTCACTAAAATACAAAGGTAACATAAAAGAATATTTTTTCTTGCCTAGTGGATCTTTGCATCATACAAATCCATTAGAAGAATCCATTGTTTGGGGTTTCCTTGCCCAACCTAGTTTTTCTAGAGCCTGCCAAGCAATCTATTCCTAGGTTAAAGAGGTGGATAAGCTAGAATCCATAGTGTTGGTTGTGATCTTTACAGTATCATGTGACATGACAAATCTTAAGAGGGTAAGCAGAAAAACTCCACAATAGTTTTTGGCGCTGTTGTCTGGGAGGGCATTGTTAATCCCTTTTATCATAGTACTTCCCTTATATGACATATATATTTTTCCTTTTTATTTTTAATATGAGGTTTTCAAGCTGAGCAATCTTAGCCAGAGAGAGCATTCCCATTTTTCACCCAGTACTAGCGACTCTAAAAACAAGGAGTTGATCTGGGATCCACGAGATGACGCGACGAAGAGCTCTACCCCAAAATTCCAGACGCACAAGTAATTTTCAAAAAAATTAAGAGCAAAAAGCGTTAGAGGTGGAGCATGAAGATGTTGTCCTTAGATTATTTTTACATACCCTAGAAAAGGATGCTAGGGAATGGTTTAAAAGCCTACAATCTGGGTGATTTGATGAGAAAATTTTTGAACAGGCATCGGGCGATGCTCGAGGGTTTCTGGCCCGAAGATCTTTCCTGAGACTTTGGTGGATTGATTTTGAACTACTCTGAAGGTTTGTTCGCTGTTCCGGGAGGGCCCGATGGGGTCTCCTCCAGTCTCTCCTGCTGGGAGAAAGAGTTCATATGCTGAGATGTTGAAAGAAAAACCCTCGCCTTCCACTGATGGAGCTCAGCGGAATGCTTTTCAAACGTTACTTAAGCATGCTGGCAATGGCCCAAATGCTCACCGCGTTAATGGATGCCTCCCGCAATCTGCTTCTAGACCTAAGATTGTTATCGAACCAAAGCTGGTCGAAGATACAATCGTCTACCGAGCTAACCATGACTTGATCTACAAATTCATGGGCATCCGACCTTCTCTAAATTTTTTGCATACCTGGGTTCGACAGAACTGGGAACCACACGATGAGTACTCTTTATGGCCTATAAGCAATGGATATTTTATCATTAGTTTCTCTTCTTTAGCAGATATAAATAGAGCATTTGAATCAGAAAAGAGAAACCACGGACCAGCAGGGTTATTTGTTCAACCCTGGAGAGTGGGCTTCGATCCTCGCATTGAACCCACGGCTGTCCCGGTCTGGATCCGGCTGTACGCTCTCCCGATGGAGTTTTGGGGTGAGCAGGTTCTGGAAATAATAGGTAATTCCCTAGGCAGATTTATAGGAGTCTCCAAAGATACCATAGAGGGAAATACAACTGTCTTTGCCAGAATCTGTGTAGAAATGGACATTAGCCAGCCTTTATCAGCTGAGGTGGAACTTGAGTTGGCAGGAGTACCCTGGATCTAGCAGCTAGACTATGAGGCCCTACCTTTCAGGTGCAGAGTGTGCCATAAGCATGGACATTTGGCAAGGTTCTGCCCAAACATCTTGAGCACAAAAGCGGAGACTCCGAGTGGAATGCCAAACCGCCCTAGAGAGGGTATGCCCATTCCTGTCAATGAACCTTCTAACACTTCGTTGGTCCGAATTTCATACACACCCCGTGAAGAATGAGCAAGAAACTCTGATAACACTTATACAGGATAAATCCCACTCACTTTAGGATCTAACTGGTTATCCAAGGTGCAAGTTACAGAGTCAGGTCGAATGTCAATTAACTCTTTTTCACTTCTGGAATAGTTTTCAATATGGACTTTTTCTTACCTTACAACGGGCTCAATGAACTTGTTCAGTAATGTTCAGATGTTGTCACTTGTTGACAATCAAATTTAAATTTGATTCTTTGATCTAGCTCTCATGGGTCAGTAGATTTAAATAAAAGACAAAATTAAAAGAAAATAAAAATGGATCATTTCACGGTAAAACAAAGAGAGGGTAGGGTAAGGCAAAAAGAGAAGTTTATCAAACTTTAACTGTAAGGCCAAAACTACCAATTTTATCTATACTATCAGCTTCACAACAGAACAAATCAAAGAAGAAAGTGTCTAGTTTTCTAAGATCACTTTCAACTAAGAGCACAAGGCAAAGGTGGAACAGGTCTGGAAGAAAATCATAAACAGAAGGGAATTCCATTAAAATTGGTATTTCTCATCTGGCAAGATAGCTCACACAAGTGAGGACAAAGCAATTAGAACAAACTTGAACCTTAAATCGATGATTTTCCCTAGCATACAATAGAACAAATGAAGCCCAACAAGATATTTAATCTTGGTAACACAGATTTACAACATATATTTAATAAAATTTAATGAAACGGATAACAAAAGAAAATGAACTTATCACAATCTACAAAAGATTAGGCTCCTGGCCATGCTATCACAGAAAAAAAAAGCACATCAACTCCAAGTCCAGAAATAAAATATTTCACAGAATTTGCAAGAAATTGCTTCAATAGCCTTTTATTTCTAAGTCTCTACCTCCTACGATTACATTTAGAAGTTGTATTTATAGACTCAGGATAGACCCTGATCTTTTCAAAATATCCTCTTCTCAAACCCTAAATCTTATCACATTAAACCCTAGGACCCGGGTTTTACAATATAAATCCATTTAAAACAAAGCTCGGACAAAACTTAACCATTTTGCAACTCAGTGTAGTCACTAGCCATAAATGGAGAAGATAGAATTCGAATGCCACATCCAGATCACCCGAGGGAATTAATGAAGACATTTATTCACAGATGGTCTGAATTTCATACACACCCTGTGAAGAATGAGCAGGAAACTCTGATAACACTTATACAAGATAAATCCCACTCACTTTAAGATCTAACTAGTTATCCAAGGTGCGAGTTATAGAGTTGGGTCGAATGTCAATTCACTCTTTTTTGCTTCTGGAATAGTTTTCAATATGGACTATTTCTTACCTTACAATGGGCTTAATGAACTTGTTCAGTAATGTTCAGAAGTTGTCACTTATTGACAATCAAATTTAAATTTGATTCTTTGATCTAGCTCTCATGGGTCAGCAGATTTAAATAAAAGACAAAATTAAAAGAAAATAAAAATGGATAATTTCACGGTAAAACAAAGAGAGGGTAGGGTAAGGCAGAAAGAGAATTTTATCAAACTTTAACTGTAAGGCCAAAACTACCAATTTTATCTATACTATCAGCTTCACAACGGAACAAATCAAAGAAGAAAGTGTCCAGATTCTAAGATCACTTTCTACTAAGAGCACAAGGCAAAGGTGGAACAGTCCGGAAGAAAATCATAAACGAAGGGAAGCCCGTTAAAATTGGTATTTCTCATCGACAGCATAGCTCACACAGATGAGGACAGAGCAATTAGAACAAACTTGAACCTTAAATCGGTGATTTTCCCTAGCATACAATAGAACAAATGAAGCCCAACAAAGATATTTAATCTTGGTAACACAGATTTACAACATATAATTAATAAACTTTAATGAAACGGATAACAAAAGAAAATGAACTTATCACAATCTGCAAAATATTAGGCTCCTGGCCATGCTATCACAGAAAACAAAAGCACATCAACTCCGAGTCCAGAAATAAAATATTTCATAGAATTTGCAAGAAATTGCTTCAATAGCCTTTTATTTCTAAGTCTCCGCCTCCTGCGATTACATTTAGAAGTTGTATTTATAGACTCAGGACAGACCCTGATCTTTTCAAAATATCCTCTTCTCAAACCCTAAATCTTATCACATTAAACCCTAGGACCCGGGTTTTACAATATAAAGCCATTTAAAACAAAGCTCGGACAAAACTTAACCATTTTGCAACTCAGTGCAGTCACTTGCCATAAATGGAGAAGATAGAATTCGAATGCCACTTGCATTCACCCGTAACCATGAATAAATGTCTTCATTAATTCCCTCGGGTGATCTGGATGAGTCACCACTTCTTTGACATTTTATCTCCGCAAAGCCATCCCTGAGCTGAAAATCTCTGTAAACTATTAATTCTGCCATAAATTTTCATTAAATGCCTTCGTCGGCAAATTTCGATAACTATGTGTAGATATTTCCACTTTTCGGCCAATTCCCGACATATTCCACTATGGGCAGCAGCTTAGTCATCGTAAAATCTCTTTGCGGACAGATCTGTAAAAATTTGGATGAGACAGCAATTCCCGACGTCTTTTCTTTCTATATGGCCGTCTTTGATTAATTTGCACTAAGCTTTACCTTCCTGGCAATTTTTTCGCTGTCATGTAAGTGCCAGATGGCCTCCTGCAAAAGGGACAAAAGATGGATTAATACTTTAAAAATATTAAATCAAAGCTTAAATATTAAAAAGAAGCCCTAAATTTTACATGCATGCGGCCCTGTTTATCTGATATGTGGCCTGCAGTGTTTTGACACGTGTCATGGAATCGCGACACGGGTCAATTTCCAGCTGTTTTGCTTTCTGTGCAACTTTCCTGGAAGGGTCACGAAAATGTGACATGTCACAATTTCGTGACATGTCGCGAAATCACGACGGCACTTCATCACTCGGCTTCCCGCTCCGACTGTGTCGCGATTTCGTGACACCTTTACCACTTAAGCGTTTTCCCTGAAATGTGTCACGATTTCGTGACACATTTTTGACTTGGTCACTTTTCTTGCATTTTGGTCTGCCTACTAACTTGCCCTTTGGGAACTTTCCACCATGTTGCGAAATCGCGACATGGTGGCTCCTTCACTCACCATATTTCCACCATGTCGCGAAATCGCGACATGGTGGCTCCTTGGTTCCTTCTCATCTTTGCTTCGGCTTGCTTTGTATCTTTCCGCAGTGTCGCGATTTCGTGACGTCACGAATTTTTAAATGTTGGTCCGACTTTCATACACACCCTATGAAGAATGAGCAAGAAACTCTGATAACACTTATACGGGATAAATCCCACTCACTGTAGGATCTAACTAGTTATCCAAGGTGCGAGTTACAGAGTCGGGTCGAATGTCAATTCACTCTTTTTTGCTTCTGGAATAGTTTTCAATATGGATTGTTTCTTACCTTACAATGGGCTCAATGAAATTGTTCAGTAATGTTCAGAAGTTGTCACTTGTTGACAATCAGATTTAAATTTGATTCTTTGATCTAGCTCTCATGGGTCGACAGATTTAAATAAAAGACAAAATTAAAAGAAAATAAAAATGGATCATTTCACGGTAAAACAAAGAGAGGGTAGGGTAAGGCAGAAGAGAATTTTATCAAACTTTAATCGTAAGGCCAAAACTACCAATTTTATCTATACTATCGACTTCACAACAGAACAAATCAAAGAAGAAAGTGTCCAGTTTTCTAAGATCACTTTCAACTAAGAGCACAAGGCAAATGTGGAACAGGTCTGAAATAAAATCATAAACAGAAGGGAAGTCCGTTAAAATTGGTATTTCTCACTGGCAGCATAGCTCACACAGTGAGGACAAAGCAATTAGAACAAACTTGAACCTTAAATCGATGATTTTCCCTAGCATACAATAGAACAAATGAAGCCCAACAACATATTTAAACTTGGTAACATAGATTTACAGCATATATTTAATAAACTTTAATGAAACAGATAACAAAATAAAATGAACTTATCACAATCTGCAAAATATTAGGCTCCTGGCCATGCTATCACAGAAAACAAAAGCACATCAACTCCAAGTCCAAAAATAAAATATTTCTTAGAATTTGCAAGAAATTGCTTCAATAGCCTTTTATTTCTAAGTCTCCGCCTCCTGCAATTACATTTAGAAGTTGTATTTATAGACTCAGGACAGACTCTGATCTTTTTAAAATATTCTCTTCTCAAACCCTAAATCTTATCACATTAAACCCTAGGACCCAGGTTTTACAATATAAAGCCATTTAAAACAAAGCTCGGACAAAACTTAACCATTTTGCAACTCAGTGCAGTCACTTTTCATAAATGGAGAAGATAGAATTCGAATGCCACTTGCATTCACCCGCAACCGTGAATAAATTTCTTCATTAATTCCCTTGGGTGATCTGGATGAGTCACCACTTATCTGACATTTTATCTCCGCAAAGCCATCCCTGAGCTGAAAATCTCTGCAAACTATTAATTCTACCATAAATTTTCATTAAAAGCCTTCGTCGGCAAATTTTGGTAACTGTGTGCATATATTTCCACTTTTCGGCCAATTCTCGACATATTCCACTATGGGCAGCAGCTTAGTCACCGTAAAATCTCTTTGCGGACAGATCTGTAAAAATTTGGATGAGACAGCAATTCCCGGTGCCTTTTCTTTCTATATGGCCATCTTTGATTAATTTGCACTAAGCTTTACCTTCCTGGCAATTTTTTCGCTGTCATGTAAGTGCCAGATGGCCTCCTGCGAAAGGGACAAAAGATGGATTAATACTTTAAAAATATTAAATCAAAGCTTAAATATTAAAAAGAATCCCTAAAGTTTACTTGCATGCGGCCCTGTTTATCTGATACGTGGCCTGCAGTGTTTTGACACGTGTCACGAAATCATGACACGTGTCACGAAATCGTGACACGTGTCAATTTCTAGCTGTTTTGCATTCTGTGCAACTTTCCTGGCAGGGTCGCGAAAATGCGACATGTCATGATTTCGTGACATGTCGCGAAATCGCGACGGAACTTCATCACTCGGCTTCCCGCTTTGACTGTGTCATGATTTCGCGATGTCGTGAAATCGTGACATCATGATTTCGTGACACCTTTACCACTTAAGCGTTTTCCCCAAAATGTGTCGTGATTTTGCGACACATTTTTGACTTGGTCAATTTTCTTGCATTTTGATCTGCCTACTAACTTGCCCTTTGGGAACTTTCCACCATGTTGCGAAATCGCGACATGGCGGCTCCTTCACTCACCATCTTTCCACCATGTCGCGAAATCACGACATGGTGGCTCCTTGGTTCCTTCTCATCTTTGCTTCGGCTTGCTTTGCATCTTTCTATAGTGTCGTGATTTCATGACGTCGTGAATTTTTAAATGTTGGTCCGACTTTCATACACACCCTGTGAAGAATGAGCAGGAAACTCTGATAACACTTATACGGGATAAATCCCACTCACTTTAGGATCTAACTGGTTATCCAAGGTGCGAGTTACAGAGTCGGGTCGAATGTCAATTCACTCTTTTTCGCTTCTGGAATAGTTTTCAATATGGACTGTTTCTTACCTTACAACGGGCTCAATGAACTTGTTCAGTAATGTTCAGAAGTTGTCACTTGTTGACAATCAGATTTAAAATTGATTCTTTGATCTAGCTCTCATGGGTCAGCAGATTTAAATAAAAGACAAAATTAAAAGAAAATAAAAATGGATCATTTCACGGTAAAACAAAGAGAGGGTAGGGTAAGGCAGAAAGAGAAGTTTATCAAACTTTAACTGTAAGGCCAAAACTACCAATTTTATCTATACTATCAGCTTCACAACAGAACAAATCAAAGAAGAAAGTGTCCAGTTTTCTAAGATCACTTTCAACTAAGAGCACAAGGCAAAGGTGGAACAGGTCTGGAAGAAAATCATAAACAGAAGGGAAGTCCGTTAAAATTGGTATTTCTCACCGGCAGCATAGCTCACACAGTGAGGACAGAGCAATTAGAACAAACTTGAACCTTAAATCGGTGATTTTCCCTAGCATACAATAGAACAAATGAAGCCCAACAACATATTTAATCTTGGTAACACAGATTTACAGCATATATTTAATAAACTTTAATGAAACGGATAACAAAAGAAAATGAACTTATCACAATCTGCAAAAGATTAGGCTCCTGGCCATGCTATCACAGAAAACAAAAGCACATCAACTCCAAGTCCAAAAATAAAATATTTCACAGAATTTGCAAGAAATTGCTTCAATAGCCTTTTATTTCTAAGTCTCCGCCTCCTGCGATTACATTGAGAAGTAGTATTTATAGACTCAGGACAGACCCTGATCTTTTCAAAATATCCTCTTCTCAAACCCTAAATCTTATCACCTTAAACCCTAGGACCCGGGTTTTACAATATAAAGCCATTTAAAACAAAGTCTCGATAAAACTTAACCATTCTGCAAATCAGTGCAGTCACTTGCCATAAATGGAGAAGATAGAATTCGAATGCCACTTGCATTCACCCGCAACCGTGAATAAATGTCTTCATTAATTCCCTCGGGTGATCTGGATGAGTCACCACTTCTCTGACATTTCATCTCCGCAGAGCCATCCGTGAGCTGAAAATCTCTACAAGCCATTAAGTCTGCCATAAATCTTCATTAAATGCATTCACCGGCAAATTCCGGTAACTGTGTGCAGATATTTTCACTTTCCGGCCAATTCTCGACATATTCCATTATGGGCAGCTGCTTAGTCACCGTAAAGTCTCTTTGTGGCCAGATCTGTAAAAAATTGGATGACACAAGCAATTTCGGCATCTTTCCTTTCAATATGGCCTTCTTTGATTAATTTGCAGTAAGCCTTACCTTTATGGCCCTTTCTCCGCTATCCCGTAAGTGCCAGATGGCTTCCTGCATGAAAGACAAAAGATGGATTAGTATTTTTAAAATTATTAAATCAAAGCTTAAATATTAAAAAGAAGCCCTAAAGTTTACTTGCATGCGGCCCTGTTTATCTGATACGTGGCCTGCAGTGTTTTGACACGTGTCACGGAATCGCGACACGTGTCAATTTCCAGCTGTTTTGCATTCTGTGCAACTTTCCTGGTAGGGTCGCGAAAATGCGACATGTCGCGATTTCGCGACATGTCGCGAAATCGCGACGACACTTCATCACTCGGCTTCCCGCTCCGACTGTGTCGCGATTTCGCGACATCGCGAAATCACGATGTCACGATTTCGCGACACCTTTACCACTTAAGCGTTTTCCCTGAAATGTGTCACGATTTCGTGACACATTTTTGACTTGGTCACTTTTCTTGCATTTTGGTCTGCCTACTAACTTGCCCTTTGGGAACTTTCCACCATGTCGCGAAATCGCGACATGGTGGCTCCTTCACTCACCATCTTTCCACCATGTCGCGAAATCGCGACATGGTGGCTCCTTGGTTCCTTCTCATCTTTGCTTCGGCTTGCTTTGCATCTTTTCGCAGTGTCACGATTTCGCGACATCGCGAAATCGCGACGTCACGATTTCGTGACACCCAGCCTCATCTTTGCCTTCACCTGCTGCTCTGTCGCGATTTCGCGACGTCGCGAAATCGCGACGTCGCGATTTCGTGACACCCTTCATGCCTTAGAATTTTTTCATTCAATTCCTCTTGCACGTTGATTTCTCTTTTTGCTTGGACCTGTCATGATTTCGCGACATGTCACGAAATCGCGATAATCCGTACGCCCCAGGCCCCCTTCCGAAAAACGTCATGATTTCGCGATGTCGTGATTTCGCTACATGTTTCTCACTTGCTTCTTTCTCTCTCTAGATATGTCATGATTTCGTGACATGTCATGAAATCACGACCATTTCATGCCTTAGTCAATTTTTCTCTCTCTCAGCTGCAAAAATGTGACATGTCACAAAATCACGACGTTCCGTACACTTCTGCTTTCTCTCTCCAAACCCGTCGCGATATCACGACATTTCATACTTGCAGCTTCCTTCCAAAATGTGTCGCGATATCGCGACATTTTTCACACTTGCAGCTTTTGACTCAAACCTGTCATGATTTCATGACGTGTCACGAAATCGTGACCTCTTTCATGCCTTAGCATCTTTTTCTCTCTCAGCTACGAAAATGCGACATGTCGCGATTTCGCGACATGTCACGAAATCGTGACGTTCCGTACGACTTTTCTTCTCTCTCCAAAACTTGTCACGATTTCATGACATGTCATGAAATCGTGACCATTTCATACGATCGGGCTTTCTCTCTCCTAACTGGTAGCGATATCGTGACATTTCCAAAAGGAAATGTCGCGATATCACGACATTTCCATTTTTGGAAAGTGTCGCGATTTCGCTACGCATTTCTGACTTAGCCGATTTTTCAAAAACCCGTCGCGATATCGCGACACTTCCAAAAAAGAAAGTTTTGATTTTCAATGAATTTATCTATCTGTTTTCTGCATTTTTTTCGTACCGTTGTAAGATTTTCTTTATCCATGAATGATTCTAGCATGTAAAAAGTGAAGTCCGAGATAACAAAGCCGGAATGCAAGAAAACTTGGATACTTTGATACAGGCAAAACAAGAAGAAGAAAGAGGCAAGTAAAAATCTTGGACTTAGAACCCGAAAAATATCAAGAGGGTCCCTACCGCAAAAATGAAAGCTCAATGTTTTCAAAGGATGGAAAATTCATTTTTCAGTGGGGGTGTGTTGCTTCTCAACAAATGGCGATATCTCATGGGTAAAATAGTAGCATTATTTTAGAACCCAGGACTCTAGTTTCAAAACAACATAGACCATGTATCTTGCCTTGCCACAGACATTCTTCACAATAAATTGACTACTAACTGATAGTTGTTAAAATTTCCCAAGGACATACTAGGCTGAATTACTTAAGGAAGATTTCTGAGGTGCAATTACAAGTGTATGAAACTTTCTTCAAGAATGACTGGATCGAATGTTGAACTCTGGATTGATCAGATTTTCTAGATTGTAAAAAGGGGAAACCGAGTAGAGCTCTATTTACTAGTTTAGCCTTTTACAGCCTCGACAGAGTTACCCTTTAGATTTACACGACCCAAATTTACAACTGTGAAGTAGAATCTACAACTTAGTAGAAGAAAAACATCTTTTGAAATCTTGGCTGCCTCCTTCATTATATAACTCCTTTTTTTTTTTTTTTATCTCTCTTTTTTTTTTTGTATATATATTGGAAATAACAGAGTGCCAATTCAACTTACATCTCTTTCTTTTGAAATACATCAACATCTGAAAAGCCTTAGAAAGAATAACAATTTTCTTTTAACATTTCATCAATCTGGAACTGCTTCAGCCTGGGCACTGATAGCCTCTGTGGATACTCAAATAATTACATGAATCATAGTCCCCTCTTATAACCAACTTTTCTTGGATTCCCCGGGAGTTCCTCCAACCAAACAGCATAGCAGTTTCTTTATAATTAAAACAACTGTGGCAAGCAAGACACAAAATCCAATCATCCTTCCACTGTTGTTCTGACTAAAAAAATAGTTCCACTGTTCAGTTCAAACAGACTATCTCACAATTATGAAAATGAACACCGGATTCTAGACTCAGAATGAAACAATCTTTTAGAAGGCTGACTTTTTCATGATGCTCAGGCAAAGGTTAAAGAACATAATTTTTAGAAGCCAAAGAACTTTGTACAGACTTCCAAGGATAAGCACAGACCTCTAAAAACAAAATAAAATAAAAACTGCATCAGACTTTAAAATAAACTCGTACGAGCAAGAAAGAAAACAAAACTGCAAGGTTATTTACAAAGGACACAAAAAAACAACTGTATAGGCATTAAAGGAAATGAAATAAAACAAGACTGCAGAGCTATTTACAAAGAAAATAAAATAAAATTGTACAGGCAATTAGGACTAAATAAAACAAAAGAACACTGCACAGACATTTAAAAACAAATTAAAACAAAGCAACTAAAACTGTACAAGCACCTAGAATTAAATTAAAACAAAGCAACTAAAAACTACAGAAACTAAGCTAAATTCAAACAACTGCAGAGCATATAGGATTAAACTAAAGCAGACAAACTAAAAACTGTATAGGCAGCAAGTAAAACTAAAATAAACAACTGTACAGACATGAAAAGTAAGCTAAAATAAAGCAACTAAAATAACTGTACAGGCATTTAGAAGTAAGCTAAAACAAAATAAACTGCAAAGTTATTTACAATGTATACACATGTTACAACTTCTTTATGACTCATTCAAATGATATATTGGATGGGACAGCCGAGAAATAATGTTTTAAGTATTGACCATTAATAGGGAGGTCCAAAAAATTACCATCAAGGTCTTGTAAACGAAATGCATTACTACCCAAAATCTCAACAATTTGGTAGGGGCCTATCCACAGTGGCTGCAACTTTGTATGCTTACCCTTCTTCTCATGGGCCTTGTCCCATAGAAGCACCAAGTCTGCCAGTCTGAAAGCTTTCACTTTGGCCCTCTTGTCAAACCACCGCTTGACGGTTTCTTGGTGCCGACTGAAGTGTTCCAGGGCTTGGAGTCTTTCATCCTGCAAGTTAGTTAGATCTAAAACACGAGCCTCCACATCATCTTGATCCTCAAAATAGTCTAAGACAAATTGGTAAGTAGGTAACTTCGGAGAGATGGGAACAATTGGTTGGGTACCATACAACAAAGCAAAAGGAGAAGTTTTAAGAGCCACTTTATATTTTATCCGGTCAGCCCAAAGTGCATATTTCAATAATGTATGCCACTGCTTGGGTTTATCTGCTACAGATTTCTTGATGGCATTCATTAAATTCTTGTTTGTGGACTCAACCAGTCCATTGCCTTGGGGATAATAGTTGGATGAGAATCTGATAACTATCCCCATCTGGTATGCCCATTCTGCAAACTCCAATGATTGGAAGGTTGGTCCATTATCACACACCAAATTCAGAGGAACCCCAAACCTAGTTATGATATTTAATTCTAGAAATTCAATGACTTCATGAGTCTGTACTTCTTGTGGTGGTTGCTGCTTCAACCCATCTTGTGCAGTAATCAGTAGCTGTCAGAACATACTTATGCCTTGTTGAAGAATTTGGATTAATCACTCCCACAAAATCAAGTCCCCACTGCATGAAAGGTTTATTTATTACAACAGGTTGCAATGGGAGAGCCCGGTTGGCCTCTTTGGCTGCAAAATTTTGGCACTGATGGCAGGTTCTTACATGCTGATGTGCATCCTTAAAAAGTGTAGGCCAGTAATAGCCTGCTCTCAATATTTTATGTGCAGTAGCAGATCCTGATGAATGCCCTGCCCCTAACTTTTCATGAAAACTGGACATGACTTCATTGACTTCACCGGGAGAAATGCATCTCAAGAAAATGCCAGCATAATTCTCTTTGTACAAATTACCTGCTTTGAGGAGATAATGAGCAGCTTTCGGTTTTAATGCTCTCCTTTGGGTTCTGTTCAAGTGAGACGGGCAAATTCCAAATTGCAGTAGATGAGTAATATCCCCATACCAGTCATCAGATTCAAAATTTAACTGATTAACTTCTTCCCGTAGAGGTACTTCGGCAATGTGTCGGGACAAACCAAGTCCCCTGATCAATTTAGCAGGCCGAATTTCTAAATCATATTCTTGCAGCCTTGTAACCCAATTACCCCTCAGTTCACCCAACTCATTCTGACTTAGAAGGTATTTAACAGCTGGGTCTGGCACTATAGCATGAATTTTGCTTCTTAGTATGTAGTGCCTGAACTGTTTAACTGCTCTTACCAAGGCATAAGCTTGTTTGTCTAAACGAGAATATTTTAGCTCATCCCCCTTCAAATTGGTACTCTTGAAAGCAATTGGATGTTCTCCGGTATCTCTCCGCTGGGTCAGAACTGCAGCAAGTGTGTGTTCAGAAGAAAAAGTGTACAGATAAAAATCTGCACTGAAATCTGGGCTTACCAGAACTGGTGCTTGTTTTATGGCTGTCTTGATTTCTTGGAAAGCAGTCTTAGCTTCTGTGGTCCAGACAATCTGAGCAGTTTGCTTTAGCATGTCATTCATTGGCTTGACTATCTCAGCAAAACCGGAGATGAACTTCCTGACAAAGTTAATTTTTCCAAAGAAGGACCTCAACTCTTTCTTGGAGTTGGGAAATGGTATGCCGGATATGGCTTCAACTCTGCCCGGATCCATAGAAATGCCATATTTTGTGACCAAGTGCCCAAGGAGCTTCCCTTCGTTACACCAAAAATGCACTTCTTTGGATTCAAGGAAATGCCAAACTCCCCGCACTTGTTAAACACAGACTCCAAGTGTTTTACATGGTCAAACCGAGATTTAGAGAAGACTCGTTAAATCATCCATGTAAACAACAATACATTTACCCATAAGCCCCTTGAAGGCATGATCCATTGCTCTTTGAAATGTAGCTCCGGCATTTATTAATCCAAATGGCATCCTCTTGTAAGCAAAAGTTCCCCACTTAGTTGTGAAAGCAGTCTTCATTCTGTCTTCCTTCTCAACCAATATCTGATTATAGCCTGAGAAGCCATCCAGGAAAGACATCATCTCTGAACCATTGACAATCTGCAAGACTTCATCCATAGAAGGCAGAGGATAGTTATCTTTCTCAGATGCCTTGTTCAGATTTCTAAAATCCACACACAGGCGGATCTCTCCATTTTTCTTCCTGACTGGCACCAGATTGGCCACCCAAGTAGAATGCCTGATGGGAAAAATAATGGCAGCACTTAACAGTTTTTCTACCTCTTTCTGGATGATGGGCTCCAACAGAGCATTAACATGCCTCTGTTTTTGCCGGAAAGGCTTGCAAAATTCTTTTAAAGGTATAATGTGAGTGTAAACTTTCGGATCAAATACCTTTAAGTCTTTGTATGACCAGGCCATGACATCCTTGGACCTGTGAAGAAAATCAATCATACTTCTCTTTATTTCTGGATCACAGTTCTTAGCCAACTTGATGTGCCTGGGATCTTCTTCAGTCCCTATGTTCAGGTCTTCAGTCCCACTGTCTGTGGCAGCCACATAATCCTCAGAATTCACCTTTTGCTTGATTTTGTCAACATCAAAGAGC
Source organism: Wollemia nobilis (assembly GCA_028583015.1). NCBI lineage: Eukaryota > Viridiplantae > Streptophyta > Pinopsida > Araucariales > Araucariaceae > Wollemia > Wollemia nobilis. The sequence continues at coordinate 9,608,396 of JAQPPZ010016874.1, forward strand.
CGCTCCAGCTCCACCATGCCTTTTGGAATTCTTGTTGTCTTTCAACTTCATTATTCCCCTGTCATCATCTAACTGCTCCAAGCAGGTGTCTCTTTGGCCCTCATCAATTATAGCATTCTCAAATGTGTTAGTACTCGCAAAAAATTTACAATCTGTTGATCATCAGAGAAAACCTGAAAATTGTCTATATTGTTTGGAACTCGAAGGACAAGGGACTAACTCAATTGAAAACTTGTTCCATTTAAATTCTTCCAATGGCTTTAAACTTGCGACTGAAGAAGCCAAGACATCTGCATGTGAATTCTGCTCCCTGGGTATATGTGTCAGATTAAATGCATCAAAATCTTCTACAAGATCCCAAGCCCGATGTTTGTATCCTTTTAAATAAGATGCTTTACACTGGAATTTACCCTTGACTTGATTTGCCACCAATTCTGAATCAATGAAAACTTGAATATTTCTCACACTTCTGTCCAAAGCAAATTTCAAACCTAAAATTAGAGCTTCATACTCTGCTAAATTATTTGTACAAGGGAACTGTAGGCGGTAAGACATAAAGTATGTCTGACTTTCAGGCCCTTTGAGGACTGCCCCTGTTCCAGAACCCTGTTTAGATCTAGCTCCATCCACATGAAGTGTCCAGACTTCATTAGTATGTACAGGATGGGCTTTATTAAACTTGTCATTTTGCCCAGTTGTTAAATTGTAGACTCCAATATCTACCTCTGCAATATTTATAGTTTCATTTGCTGCATTGTACTCAGTAATTGTATGCTTGTACCTGGGTTCTCTTTCAACCCGTAATTGATTTGCCACTCCTTTCCACGGCAACCACATGTGTGAAAAATCTGTTGCCAAGTATCCGTTCAGAGATCTCGACCAATCTCTACTCAACAGCATCCCGTACCCCACAGGGATATCCACAACCTGAATTTCAATTTTATGTTGAGCCCTTGGCTCAGATGCTAATTGGATATGAATATTTTGAAGCTCTCCAACAACTTTAACCTCTGATTTGTCCAATTGGACAACTCTCCTTTCAGACTTCATTGGGGTGAGACCCAATTGCTGACAAATGGCCAAAGGCATAACATTAGCAGATGCACTCGAATCTACCAAACAATTATGTAAGTTCTTCCCAAAAATACGGACAATCAAAAAAAGGGGGGAACTTCAGTTTTTTCTTTGTACATGGCTAGATTGGCATGTGCTATTTTCTTTCCTTTGTCCACAGGTTTAGTAGCAGGGCCAGAGTATGTTTTTATCAGATTGTCTCTCTGCTCTGAAATCTGTGCCAGCTCATGCAGAGTAATGTTGGCCTTAATCTTTTTCATATCCTCCACTATGTTATATCCTTTGTTAAGTGGAGGGACAAAAGCATCTGGTCCTCTTTGACTTCCTCCCTTTGGTGGAGATGGATTATTGCTTGGAGAGGGGTCGGGAGGAACATTGTGAGAGTTGTCCGGAGGGGTTGATGTAGTATTAGGCTCCGGATTCCTGTTTCTCAGGTTGTAATTATCTCTTCCGTACCGCTGGAAAGCCTCGTACCTCATCCATAGGCATTTCAACTACATTCTCGGATTCATCCGGGAAAGTGAAAGAATCCAGGACCATAGCCGCACTGTGGCCGGATGAACTTGGGCCATCGCAGTTCTTTGATTTTTCGGAGAGATCAAATCCCCAGACAAAGCTTCAAATGCATTGCAAAATTCCAGACAATCCAACTCCCCATGTTGAGAAGTGGCATGTATTCTGCACCAGTTGGGCAGAGCTAAATCACAAATGTTCACATCATGGCCTTTGCCCTTGTAATATTTATTAGGTTCATATGGGGGCCCTGTTGAATCTGTTTGGTTGATATGAATATCTGTTGGAGTTGTCCCCAGTAGAAACTTGCCTTTTAAAACTCAAGAAATCATTGGCCAGCTTCTGAACAATCTTTGAGACTTCTTCCACTCTTGCATTGTCAGCCTCTTTCACTGGGTTCTGTACATTCTCAACAGGTGCTACAACCAATGGATTTGCTGATGGTAGAGTCTGACAAATTGGCAACATTACCTGATGTGGAATAGGATTGAACACAGGGGCAGCTTGTGCAACCAGAGGAACTTGTTGAGCATTTAAAGGCTGGGGTCCCAACTGTCTTTCCAGAATCAAAGCTTCTTTATAAGCTTCTATCAAATTAGTAACAGTGGGATCTCTCTTCAAAAAGACAGAGGTCATGGGATCCAGAGAGTTTCTAAATATCTCTAATGCCAGGTCAGCATTCGGTACATAATACCCAGTAAGTCTACCATAAGCTTTCTGGAATCTAACATTATAGGATCTGATAGATTCACTTAATTCTCTTTTGATGCCAGAAAACTGTTGGTACAATATACTAGGATCTATCACTTCCTCGAACTGTGACACAAAAACTTTTTCTAAGTCATTCCAGCTGGTGACAGAATCATTAGTGAGGTTTAGAAACCAATCATAAGCTCCCTCCTGGAGAGTGAACGGGAATAGTCTGCAGGCAACATCCTCATGCTGTACATTTAATAATTTCAAAGCATTCTTGAATGCAACCAAATGTTCCTCTGCAGTTCTTGTCCCATCATGTTTATATCTAGGGAGATATCTTTTCGGATTTCTGGGTAGGTCATGGGCAATACCCAAAATATTCAAAGCAGTGGAGCCCAACCAATTTGCCATTACTACTTGGCTGACTGTGATATTCTGAGTTGTGGTTGGAGTAACTATCAGCGGTGATAAAACTGTTTCTGACAGAGACTTGGCCCTTCTGAGGCCACTTCTTCTCGGAGTTTCTAATTCAGGGACAAGGAGCTCTCCGGCTCTGGGGTGGGACCTTGTTACCCTATACGTAGAATCCAGCTTTTCACAAGCACTTACAAACTTACAGTTCTTAACAGAGTACTGAACTTGAGGTCTTCTCTTCTGGCAATTTTAAAAACTGTACTGACAATTTACAATACTGATCGGAGCTCACTGGGCCATTTTTAAATGTTGGTGTTAAGTCTCGCTGTTCAGGCAAAAACTCAAACAACAAAATTTAAAAGAGCCAAAGAGGAGGGAAAAGGATTCAAAAGATAAAATACCAGACTCAACACATACAACTTACAATACTTGAACGGAGTTCAAAAGGCCCTCCTTCTAGCGCCATTTTTAAATGTTGGTCCGACTTTCATACACACCCTGTGAAGAATGAGCAGGAAACTCTGATAACACTTATACGGGATAAATCCCACTCACTTTAGGATCTAACTGGTTATCCAAGGTGCGAGTTATAGAGTCGGGTCGAATGTCAATTCACTCTTTTTCGCTTCTGGAATAGTTTTCAATATGGACTGTTTCTTACCTTACAACGGGCTCAATGAACTTGTTCAGTAATGTTCAGAAGTTGTCACTTGTTGACAATCAGATTTAAAATTGATTCTTTGATCTAGCTCTCATGGGTCAACAGATTTAAATAAAAGACAAAATTAAAAGAAAATAAAAATGGATCATTTCACGGTAAAACAAAGAGAGGGTAGGGTAAGGTAGAAAGAGAAGTTTATCAAACTTTAATTGTAAGGCCAAAACTACCAATTTTATCTATACTATCAGCTTCACAACAGAACAAATCAAAGAAGAAAGTGTCCAGTTTTCTAAGATCACTTTCAACTAAGAGCACAAGGCAAAGGTGGAACAGATCTGGAAGAAAATCATAAACAGAAGGGAAGTCCGTTAAAATTGGTATTTCTCACCGGCAGCATAGCTCACACAGTGAGGACAGAGCAATTAGAACAAACTTGAACCTTAAATCGATGATTTTCCCTAGCATACAATAGAACAAATGAAGCCCAACAACATATTTAATCTTGATAACACCGATTTACAACATATATTTAATAAAATTTAATGAAACGGATAACAAAAGAAAATGAACTTATCACAATCTGCAAAAGATTAGGCTCCTGGCCATGCTATCACAGAAAACAAAAGCACATCAACTCCAAGTCCAAAAATAAAATATTTCACAGAATTTGCAAGAAATTGCTTCAATAGCCTTTTATTTCTAAGTCTCCGCCTCCCGCGATTACATTTAGAAGTTGTATTTATAGACTCAGGACAGACCCTGATCTTTTCAAAATATCCTCTTCTCAAACCCTAAATCTTATCACATTAAACCCTAGGACCCGGGTTTTACAATATAAAGCCATTTAAAACAAAGTCTCGATAAAACTTAACCATTCTAGCAACTCGGTGCAGCCACTTGCCATAAATGGAGAAGATAGAATTCGAATGCCACTTGCATTCACCCGCAACCGTGAATAAATGTCTTCATTAATTCCCTCGGGTGATCTGGATGAGTCACCACTTCTCTGACATTTTATCTCCGCAGAGCCATCCGTGAGCTGAAAATATCTGCAAGCCATTAAGTCTGCCATAAATCTTCATTAAATGCATTCATCGACAAATTTCGGTAACTGTGTGCAGATATTTTCACTTTTCGGCCAATTCTCGACATATTCCATTATGGGCAGCTGCTTAGTCACCGTAAAGTCTCTTTGCAGCCAGATCTGAAAAAATTGGATGACACAGCAATTTTCGGCATCTTTCCTTTCAATATGGCCTTCTTTGATTAATTTGCAGTAAGCCTTACCTTTATGGCCCTTTCTCCGCTATCCCGTAAGTGCCAGATGGCTTCCTGCATGAAAGACAAAAGATGGATTAGTATTTTTAAAATTATTAAATCAAAGCTTAAATATTAAAAAGAAGCCCTAAAGTTTACTTGCATGCGGCCCTGTTTATCTGATACATGGCCTGCAATGTTTTGACACGTGTCACGGAATCACGACATGTGTCAATTTCCAGTTGTTTTGCATTCTGTGCAACTTTCCTGGCAAGGTCATGAAAATGTAACATGTCACGATTTCGCAACATGTCACGATTTCGCAACATGTCACGAAATCGTGACGGCACTTCATCACTCAGCTTCCCGCTCCGACTGTGTCGCGATTTCGTGACGTCACGATTTCGTGACACCTTTACCACTTTAGCGTTTTCCCTGGTCACTTTTCTTGCATTTTGGTCTGCCTACTAACTTGCCCTTTGGGAACTTTCCACCATGTCGCGAAATCGCGACATGGTGGCTCCTTCACTCACCATCTTTCCACCATGTCGCGAAATCGCGACATGGTGGCTCCTTGGTTCCTTCTCATCTTTGCTTCGGCTTGCTTTGCATCTTTCCATAGTGTCGCGATTTTGCGACGTCGTGACGTCGCAATTTCGTGACACCCAGCCTCATCTTTGCCTTCACCTGCTGGCCTGTTGCGATTTCGTGACATCACAAAATTGCGACGTCACGATTTCGCGACACCCTTCATGCCTTAGACTTTTTTCATTCAATTCCTCTTGCACGTTGATTTCTCTTTTTGCTTGGACCTGTCGCGATTTCGCGACATGTCACGAAATCGCGACGGTCCGTACGCCCCGGGCTCCCTTCCGAAAAACGTCGCGATTTCGCGATGTCGCGATTTCGCTACATGTTGGCGACTTGCTTCTTTCTCTCTCTAGATTTGTCGCGATTTCGTGACATGTCACGAAATCATGACCATTTCATGCCTTAGTCGATTTTTCTCTCTCTCAGCCGCGAAAATGCGACATGTCACGATTTCGCGACATGTCGCGAAATCGTGACGTTCCGTACACTTTGCTTTCTCTCTCCAAACTCGTCGCGATATCGCGACATTTTTCATACTTGCAGCTTCCTTCCAAAATGTGTCGCGATATCACGACGTTTTTCACACTTGCAGCTTCTGACTCAAACCTGTCGCGATTTCGCGACATGTCGCGAAATCGCGACCTCTTTCATGCCTTAGCTTCTTTTTCTCTCTCAGCCATGAAAATGCGACATGTCACGATTTCGCGACATGTCGCGAAATCGCGACGTTCCGTATGACTTTCCTTCTCTCTCCAAAACTTGTCGCGATTTCGCGACATGTCACGAAATCGTGACCATTTCGTACGATCGGGCTTTCTCTCTCCTAACCGGTAGCGATATCGCGACATTTCCAAAAATGGAAATGTCGCGATATCGACATCCATTAATCGCGATTTCGCTACGTATTTTTGACTTAGCCAATTTTTCAAAAACTCGTCGCGATATCGCGACACTTCCAAAAAAAGGAAAGTTTTGATTTTCAATGAATTTATCTATCCGTTTTCTGCATTTTCTTCATACCGGTGTAAGATTTTCTTTATCCATGAATGATTCTAGCATGTAAAAAGTGAAGTCTGAGATAACAAAGCCAGAATGCAAGAAAACTGGGATAAAGATACAGGCAAAACAAGAAGAAGAAAGAGGCAAGTAAAAATCTTGGACTTAGAACCTGAAAAATATCAAGAGGGTCCCTACTGCAAAAATGAAAGCTTAATGTTTTCAAAGGATGAAATTCATTTTTTAGTGGGGGTGTGTTGCTTCTAACACTTCTCCAGGTCCTGAGGTCCAGAAGGATGGCTTTGAACAGCCAAAACGAAGGAGAAACAAAAAGAAAAATGGCAAGGACCAGATGCAACTCAAGCCAAACAATCGGTATGAAATTTTTAAGTCATTAGTGGATCAGGAAGACCAAGTCATGGAGGGAGTGGATGGGAATGGTGAGAGTAATAACACTCACTCTCAAGTTTCTCCTTCATTTACTCCTGTAGTAGAACAGGTGCCTGTACCCTCTGAGAGTCTGCAGTCTGAGAATCCAGGGGCATTGGTAATACATTCCCCAGCACAGCCGGCTATTAAAGATGTCACCATGGGAAATGCAGATAAGAACAGAGAAAGGCCAGCTCTAGGGATCACTCAGGTGGAGAAGAGATCTAAAAATAGTAACTCTCAAGGAGCGGGAAGAAAATCCAATAAGGAACTACTAACAGCGCAAGGAGACAAGCTGATCAATGGAGGATCGGTGAGGACAATTGATTCTTACTGCTCCCAAGGTTTTCAATGATTATACAATCTTGGAACGTTAGGGGTTTAAACAGTAGAACCCATCAATCTGCTGTTCAAAGACTCTTAGGGAAGTATAAAACAGATTTTTTGCTCATCCAGGAGACAAAAATGTCTCTAGATCTTATGAGTAAAACTGTTAATAGAATTTGGAGGGGCGCTGGTTATATGGATGTGGCTGCCCAAGGTGCCTCAGGGGGGATTGTCACTTTTTGGAACCCCCTGGAATGGACTGCTTTAGAACATATAGCCTGGAGAGGTGTTCTCACATCTCACTTCAGGAATATTGTCACAGCTGAGCATGTTTTACTTACAAATTTTTATGGGGCTCAATGCATTGATGGCCAGAGACTTCAATGGAATGTTGTTCACAACATGAGGTCCTCAAGACGAAATTTAGATTGGATTATTGCTGGGGATTTCAATGCTAAGCTCTCTGCTCGTGATCAGGAAGGTGGCACCCCAGTTTTGGACCCAGGAGATAGGCTGTTGATAGCCCAGATCCAGGCCTTTCACTTAGTGGATATCAAAGGCCCTGGAACTTACTTTACTTGGACTAACAAGAGGAGGGAGCCACATAGTAGGAAGGTAAAGTTAGACCGTTTCCTGGTCTCAGAGGAGGCATTTGTTAAGTGGAATGTTAAATTCCAGATTTTGGAAGGCCCTGTCTCTGACCACTCTCCCATTCTGATGGAGGGAGGGACTATGATAGGGCAGCACCACAAACCGTTTAAATTTGAGAATTATTGGTTACAAAAGGAGGATCTTCGAGAGAAAATTCCACAGTGGTGGGAAGAAGGCCGCCCACCTTTTGGGACAACAATGTTTAAATTCCACAAACAGCTTCATTTTGTCAAAGTCAAGTTGAAACAGTGGAGGCAAGCAAACAAGTCTGATTTTCAGCAGCAAAGAGCTCCCTTGGTTGCTCGCTGGGAGGAGGTGCAAAAACAATTCAGAGAAGGAACAATTACTGATCAGCTTAAAACCGAGGATGATGCCTTACGCAAAGCGGTTGAGGACATTGATAACCAAGAAGAAACTTATTGGAAACAGAGAGCAAGAAACTCTTGGCTTCTTGAAGGAGATAGAAACACAAAAATTTTTCATCGCTCAGCCTGTGCCAGAAGACAGATGAACAACATGGAAGTCCTTCAAGATGAGCATGGACACTCCTTTGATACTCTTCCTGGTTTGCATTCCCACTCAATGGACTACTTCTCTAAACTTTTTTCGGAAAGTAGGGAGCAAGATGTGGAGGCTCAAAATGAAATTATTGACGTTATTCCCTCTATTATCTCACAAGAGGAAAATCAAGCCCTGCTCAGACCCATTGATAAAGAGGAACTGAAACATGTGGTCTTTGGAATGAGCTCAGGCAAATCTCCAGGTCCAGATGGGTTTCCTATTGAGTTTTTTCAGGCTTTTTGGGATACACTGGAGGAAGATGTTTTGGCTGTCACAGAGGAGTCCAGAACAAATAAAAGAATGCTTAAGGCTATAAATCATACTTTTATCACTTTAATCCCTAAGGGAGAGGAAGGGGTTCGTATCTCTGATTTCAGACCTATTGCTTTATGCAACGTGATTTATAAGATAATCACAAAGATAATGGCTGAAAGGCTTAAACCTCTCCTTCATAATATCATCTCCTCAGAGCAAGGGGGATTTGTTGAAGGCAGACAGATCTTGGATGGGGTGGTCCTTGCACAGGAGGCAATCCATACGATGCAAAAATCTGGTAACAAAGGAATGTTCATTAAACTGGATATGTCCAAGGCCTATGATAGGGTTGAGTGGGGCTTCCTGTCAAGGATGTTGGCTGCCTTTGGCTTCTCCCAGGATTGGATAGATTGGGTTATGAGCTGTGTTTCTACGCCCTCTTACTCTGTTCTAATTAAGGGACTTCCCTCGCCTCCTTTTGGAGCCTCTCGGGGGCTTCGTCAAGGGGACCCTTGCTCTCCCTATCTCTTCCTTATCCTGGCTGAAGGATTAGGTAGACTTTTCTTGAGAAGAAGACTTCAAGGCCTGTTAACAGGTATCAAGGTAGGGGAGGAAATTTTGACTCATTTACAGTTTGTGGATGATACAGGCTTGGTGGGAGTGGCTAGTCTCAGGGAAGCTAGAGGAATCAGAGATTCTCTTAATGTTTACCTTAGGGCCTCCAATCAAGTTATCAATGACAAAAAATCCAAGGTGGTCTTCTTTAACCTCGACCAAAGGCTTCAGGACAGAGTTTTAGAGATCTTGGGCTTCACTAGGACCTCTCTTCCTATAGCCTACTTGGGGGTACCGTTACATTTCAAGAAATTAAAAAAAGATATCTGGAAGGATCTTTTGGACGGCATCAAAGAAAGAATGAACCATTGGTCTCATAAATGGCTAAGCTACGGGGGCCGATTAACTTTCTTGCAGTCAGTTATTCAGGCCATGCCAATCTATAAATTCTCTATTCTGGCTGCCCCACATTCTATTTGGAAAGAGCTGGACAAAATGGCTAGAAGATTCTTATGGGAAGGAGCAAAAGGTGAGAAGAAATGGGCCTTGGTTAGCTGGGATAAGGTCACTCAGCCCAAAGAAAAAGGTGGGCTGGGTCTGAGAAGTTCCAAACTTAACAACAAAGCTTTGGCTGGTAAACTGTACTGGAGATGGATTTCACAGCCAACATCCTTATTCAGCAAAATTTTAACCAGTAAGTATTTGGGCCCTGTTCACCCCAATGAAGTGAGTCGTCTTCCTTTGGATGGTAATGGTTCCTTAGTGTGGCAGGCTCTTAAGCTGGGATCTCAAGTCATTAAGGATCAACTTTTTTGGAAAGTAGGCAAAGGGGACAAGGCACGTTTCTGGACTGATTCTTGGGATCAGTTCCCACCCATCATTATTGAGTTTCCTGAACTGCAACCAATTAAATTAGCCATAGAAGCCAAAGGCTGGATCAATATTGAACATTACTTCAACACTAGCCAACTGGGTGAGTATAAGTTCAAGAAGTTTAAGCGGCTGGAAGAGTGGCCAATCACTATCCCTCCGGAGATGGCGCCCATTCTGACTAAAATTCTGACAGTAAGGTTTCTTTCAGGGAGAGATGAGGAGGATGAGCTAGCTTGGGGGCATGGGAACCTTGGGGTTTATACGGTGAAGGATGGATACGATCAGATTCTCCCAGAGCCTTCCCCGCATTCTTTTTCGATTCAAGAATGGAGGAAGATTTGGCATTCCAAAGGCTGGCCTAAAGTGAATTTCTTCGCCTGGCAGTTTTTGCACAAAGGCATCCTCACCTTTGACAATCTCAGACACAGGGGAATCATCGGCCCATCTAAGTGTGTGCTATGTCATAAGAATGAGGAGACTGCCGATCATTTGATGTTTGAGTGCCTTTTCACGTGTCAGATTTGGAAGCGCTGGTTCTCCCATTTCAAACTTCAGCTTAATGGTAATTTGACCCGGAACAATATTTGGGAAAGATGGAAGAAAGGCAGATTTAAGTCTAAAGCTCTCCAAATAGGTTGGGAGCTTGGATTACTCTTCATTTGGTGGCAGGTTTGGCTGGAACGCAATGCTCGTATTTTTAGAGAAACCTTTTCCTCGCTCGATGGAATCTGGCAAGTCATTTGGAGCAAAGTCGCGGAAACGGTTGCCCTATATGCTGAAGAGAAAAATCCGATTGCTCCTGGACCACTGGAAGAGGGAACTGATGGGCAAGTAAGGAAGAACAGAGCTAGCTGGAAACCTCCCCCCGAAGGCTGGGTTAAAATCAATACAGATGGAGCTGCTAAAGGCAATCCGGGTAGTGCTGGAATTGGGGTAGTGTGCCGGGATCATGCTGGGTCTGTGCTTTACTGGGAATTACAAGGTCTGGGAAGAGCCACAAACAATGAAGCAGAAGCCTTTGCTATCAAAACTGCTTCCCTCTGGGCTGTCAATCAGGGACACAGGAAGATAATCCTTGAGTCCGATTCACAAATTCTGATTGGCGCTCTTGACTGTATGAGGAACTTTGCTGCGAAGGCTTGGAGGCTTCGGTCTCTAGTCTCTCAAATCAAGGCCCTTTGGAAGGAATTAGAAGATGTGATCCCCATCTATGTAAGCAGAGATCTAAACACTGCAGCCGATTTCCTTGCAAAGAGAGGTGCGGAGAAAGAGGCTGGGGTACAGCTGCACAGTGACATGCCTGTGGAGGATGCAGAGATTAGGCAGGGGCTTTCCCAATTCTTGAGTCAATGATCACAATTTTTCCTAAGGGCAGTTTTTGTCGCGATATCGCGACCTGTTACGTCGTCGCGACTCTTGGTGGGTTTCTGTCGTGATATCGCGACAAGTTTCGTCGTCGCAGCCTTTGGAAGGAACCTGTCGCGATTTCGCGACGCTTCTGGAGCAGGGGAGCCAAGGAGGATAATCGTCGCGATATCGCGCAAGTTTTGGTGAATCGGAGAAAAGGGACAAATCCGTCGCGATTTCGCGACATTTTTGAAGACAGGAAGCTGACTGGAAAAAACGTCGCGATTTCGCGACGTTTTTGGAGCAGGGCCATCAAGGAGAAAAATCGTCGCGATATCGCGACAATTTCGATGAATCGGAGAGAAGGGGAAAATCCGTCGCGATTTCGCGACATTTCTGAAGACTGGGAGCTTAAAGGAAAAACCGTCGCGATTTCGCGACACCTTTGGCGGTCCGGCGACTCAGGGAGAAGACGTCGCGAAATCGTGACACTTTTGGAGCTTTTTCGTCATGAGGCAAAGTTGTCGCGATTTCGTGACACTTTTGGCATTTCGGGGTTAAGGCGCAAAGTGGTCGCGATGTCGCGACAATTCTGGAGAAATGGCACTTCATGGAAAAACCGTCGCGATTTCGCGCAAGATTTGGAGAATCGGAGCCAAGGGACAAATCCGTCGCGATTTCGCGACATTTTTGAAGACAAGGAGCTGACTGGTCAAAATGTCACGATTTCGCGACGTTTTTGGAGCAGGGCCATCAAGGAGAAAAATCGTCGCGATATCGCGACAATTTCGATGAATCGGAGAGAAGGGGAAAATCCGTCGCGATTTCGCGACATTTCTGAAGACTGGGAGCTTAAAGGAAAAACCGTCGCGATTTCGCGACACCTTTGGCGGTCCGGCGACTCAGGGAGAAGACGTCGCGAAATCGTGACACTTTTGGAGCTTTTTCGTCATGAGGCAAAGTTGTCGCGATTTCGCGACACTTTTGGCGTTTCGGGGTTAAGGCGCAAAGTGGTCGCGATGTCGCGACAATTCTGGAGAAATGGCACTTCTTGGAAAAACCGTCGCGATTTCGCGCAAGATTTGGAGAATCGGAGCCAAGGGACAAATCCGTCGCGATTTCGCGACATTTTTGAAGACAAGGAGCTGACCGGTCAAAATGTCGCGATTTCGCGACGCTTTTGGAGCAGGGTCACCAAGGCGGAAAATCGTCGCGATATCGCGACAATTTTGATGAATCGGAGCAAAGGGGATAATCCGTCGCGATTTCGTGACATTTCTGAAGACTGGGAGCCAAACGGAAAAACCGTCGCGATTTCGCGACACCTTTGGCGAATTGATGGCATGGTGAAAACTGGTCGCGATTTCGCGACAATTTTGAGGATAGAGCGCCACGGGAAGAACTCGTCGCGATTTCGCGACGCTTTTGGTGTTCAGGTGCTGCTGGTTTTGGCTGTCGCGATTTCGTGACATGTAGCGATTTCGTGACATGTCGCGATTTCGCGACTGGCTGCTCGGGTTAGGCCTCGGCTGGTCTGATTGTCGCGATTTCGTGACTTGTCGCGTTTTCGCGCCTTCTTGCCTCTTTGGGTTCTGTGGTTGAAAGTGCTTTTTTTCTTGCACTTTGTTCCTGTTTTCTTGCTTCTTGGTTCTGGTGGGGCTGTTCTTGCTCCCCTTTGTATATATTCTTTGTGTTAATATAAGTTTTTCATTTTCTTCAAAAAAAAAAGCCTACAATCCGATTCCATTGGAACTTTCCATGACTTAGAGGCTGCTTTCCTTAGAAAATATGGAGAGAAAAAATATGAACAATCCTTGTTAACTGAACTGGTCACCATGAAAAATAAGTAGAATTATATGGTTGATGAATTTAACAGAAGTTTCACCAAGTTGAGAAACCGAATCCCTACTACTCTAAGATCCAATGACCACTAGTCTATCTACTTTTATAAAAATGCCTTCTTGGGTGATTTTAACTATGAGCTAAGGTAAAAACCTATGCTCACCATTGATGCATGTATGGAAAGGGCCATTGTGACAAAAATGGATTTTATAGACAGTGGAAATATGAAGGCCACTTACATGGATCCTAGCCCTAGCCAACCCGAAAGAAAAAATAAAAAGGTAGGGTTCAAAATTTTAAAAAAGGCAAAACCAAATACCATTGAAAAACTATCATCTCAAGTCATGGAAATGTTCTCGTCAATGAACAACTACCTATCTAAAATTAAGAGAGACAAAAATGACTGTGGGGAACCTTCCCAACACTAGAATGATAGTAAACCCCCTTTCAGAAAGAATTTTAATAGAAATTGGAATAATGAGGGAGGTAGAAATTCAAATAATAGTTGGAAAAGGAAAGATACTTAGAAAGACCAGGACAATGTTCCAAACCCCATGATCTCTATCAATTTCACCTTTGATTTTTCTTTCTTATGCCCATCTTGTGATGCTCGTCATAATCCTATTGATTGTGGTGTATTCCATGGCCTCCACTCAAATGTCAACCTAGAATAAGAGTCTGATGATGAGATTAGAATAAATGCCTATTGGACATGGGAAGAAACCATTGATAGTCCCCCAATTCTATAAGAAGTGAATTAGTCTCCCAACCCTGATAACCGACCCATTGCCTTTGCCAATGATGATGTAAAAATCCTAAGAAGACCCCAAAATAACCATTTTGAGCAAATACGGTAGGGCAAATTAACCCCTACAATAGAAGAGGTTGAAACCTTGGAGAGAGTCCATGCTACCAGGTTACGCAATAGAACCCTTCCAGAAAAAGCTGATAAGAAAAATGAAAAAGAACCTGTTAAGGAAAAGAAAAATCTTGAGGTTAACCCACCTCCCCCTCCTGAAATATTAGAACCTGTTAATACTGGAATAGAGACTAAGAGGGTAGAATTTGACATAGGAATGGAATTGGCAAAGCAAATAATTAACATAACCTTTGGAGATTTAATGACCATCCCCAAATACAGGGAGCAAATATGTAAGGCCTTTGGGCTAACTGATCAGGGAGAGAATCATGTCTTAGCAGCTTCAAGTTCCAATCCTCCAAGCAGAACCCTTGCCTCACTAAGGCCTTTTTACATCTCCTTTAGATATACATCTAGTTATGGGGACCACTATGTAATACACAACTACATGCTTGATAGTGGGGCATCTCACAATGTTATGCCAAAACAAGTGGTTGATCAGTTGGGACTGATATGCACCAAGGACTCTCCCCCTATTTTTGTAATGAATATCAAATAGGTGCCCTCTGCAGGAATAATTATAGGCCTTTTAGTTTTTCTAGATCAATACCCAAAGAAAGGGATTGTCATGGATGTGGCAGTGGTTGATGTGGACCCATTATTTTCCTTATTGTTGTCTAGGCATTGAGAATAATAGTTAGTAGGACCAATTCAACTAGATCAGTTGAAATTATAAAACATGCTACATTAAGGAGGGGAGATTTCAACAAAAGATTAGTCGGACTTATAAAACCTGATAACACCACAGTAAATTTGGTCAACTCTTTAGAGGAAAAATAATAAGGTGTTTATTCCATTTGGCACACCCCTTTTCTTAAAGAAGTACCCAATACTGAAGGATTGGATCCCAAGCTCAAAGTAGTTGTAGATGTTGAATCAGATAGAATCCTCACCACTAAAATGTGGACTATGAAATTTGATGGAGCCAAGTCACAAACAGGGGTTGGGGTTGGGATTAATCTAACCGACATAAAGGGTAACTATCTGGGAGTACCTTACAGATTAGAGTTCCCCTGCACTAATAATGTGGCAGAGTATGAGGCCCTACTATTGGGGTTAAGAAAAGCAAAGGAGCTGGGAATTAATTACCTGACTATTTATGGGGATGCAAAATTAATCATACAACATATTAAGGGAAGGTACCAGACTAAACACCCTAGGTTGAAATAGTACAAGCAAGCCATCCTGGATGAAATAAGTAGATTTTTGGCCTTCAATATTTCACATATCCCAAGAGAAAAAAATCATGTGGCCAACTCAGGTATTTTCATAGTGATGAATATTCACAAATTGGGTAAATATTAGGATTTTCAAAATTGGAAATTGGTGAATATGAGGACCCTCGATGTCGGCCCATTCACCTAAAATTTTTAGGACCAATTTTTTCTTAGGGTCAATTCGCCATAAAGTATATCCAAACATAGGCATATTTGTACTCGTTGGAAAGCTCTTTTCAATCCTGATCTAATGGTGGTTTTTTTGATAAAGTTATAATATTATTTAATAGGTTAAAAGTATCCCAAAATATGATCTTACATTTTAGGGCTTCAAATACCCCAAATTTTGGTATGAAGATGCTCGATTTTATTTGCTTAGGATTCTCCATGATTCACCTTGATTTTGATTAGGATTCACCATTTTTTTACAAGTACATTTTGAGTCCAACCCCTTATGCATAACCTTGGGCCAACTTACTAGCTGTGAATGCTTCTAGGGTAGACAATCCTGAGATTGATACATAATTCATTCATAGATTCTCCACTATCTCTATTTATCACCCCTCTATTCTAGACAATGCAGTATACCTACAAGTTTTTTAGGATGATGTTGATATCAAGGACATCATGATAGTACAAAACCAATTCTCTAGGGTTATTTGTGATGAAGAGGATGAAAAAAACTTGCAGCATGTGATAGGGACACCCACTGAAGTCATACAGATCAAAATAACTAAAATCCCTAGAGGATTGATGTCTCTAGAGTCTCTATTTTATGACTTTGATAAGGCCCATAGGACTACACCCAATTAATATAAAGGAGAAGAGGTCAACGTTGGGATGGCTAGGAATCCTAAGATGGTTAGGATAGATAAGTCACTTCCTACCAAGGAAAAGAAGTAGTATATACAGTACTTAAGGAAAAACAGAGATAGTTTTGCCTGGAGTTATGAAGACTTAAGAACATTTAACACAGAGGTCATGACCCACATTATTCCCTTGAAGTAAGGTGCCAAACCCTTTAGGCAAAAACAAAGAAATTTCAATCCCACACTGCACCCCATTATGCAAAAAGAGGTTCAAAAATTTCTCAATGCAAAGATAATCAAGAAAGTGAGGTTTTCTTCCTAGATAGCTAACTTGGTGCCTGTTAGGAAAAAGAATGGGGAAATTAGGCTGTGTTGATTTTAGAAATTTAAACAAAATCTCCCTCAAGGATAATTATCTTCTTCCCAATATGGAATAGCTATTGCAAGCAATAGTGGGGTCATCCCGAATATCTCTCCTATATGGTTTTTCGGGATATAACCAAATTTTAGTTAATCTCAAAGATCATTATAAAACTGCTTTTACCACACCTTGGGGAACTTTTGAATACCATAGAATGTCATTTGGGTTAATGAATGTTGGGACCACCTTTCAAAGTGCCATGGATTTTACTTTCAAAGGGTTGATGTTCAAAATAGTGGTAGTTTACCTAGATGACATTACTATTTTTTCCAAGGATCCTACAGACCACTTCTCCCACTTGTCTCAGGTGTTTCAAAGATGTAAAGAATATGGGATCTCATTAAACCCAAAGAAGTGTCTGTTTAGAGCCACCCATGGTAAACTGTTGGGACATGTGGTCTCAAAGTGTTAGACTTACAATGGCACTGAGAGGGGGGGTGAATCAGTGTAGCTCTTTAATTATGAATTAACAGCTCTTAAAACAACAGTAGTTAAAACTTATAAACAGATACAACAAGAACAACAAGAGAACAACACACAACACAAGATTTAACGAGGTTCACCAATGTGGCTACTCCTCAAAAATGACTGCTTGGACTACCATCCAAATCCAGCCTTTGCAAAGCACCAACTTTACAATTAATTTACCAGCACCAACTGGAAGGAGCACCAACCCCTGATTTATCTGCACCAACAGAAAGGAGCACCAACCCCTGATTTACCAGCACCAACTGGAAGGAGCACCAACCCCTGATGCCAAGCACCAACCTGGACTTCAAATTGAATCTTTGGGTTTAACAGTAAGATACCTTCACTTTTACAAGACCCTGACTGGTCTACTTCACCTTTGCGTTCTCTACGCACTCTGCTCACTCTACGCACTCACTTCGCACACTCTACTTCACTGTGATCAAACCTCACGATCATCTTCTCCCTTTGCGCACTCTGCTTTCTTTGCGATATTCCACACTTAGAATGATTCGACGACTTGCACACTGCACTCTATGATCGAACTTCACACTCTGCACTCTCTCCAACTTCCACTCAACACACTCAACTCTTCAAACAACCTTCCTTTTATAACAAAATTTTCAAGATCAAAAACTCTAATCTTAGTCGACTGTAACCCTAATCATAGTCGTTGCAAACCCTAATCTTCGTCGATTGCAAACCCTAATCTTCATCGGCTAACATCGGTCTTCGTCGGCTTCAACTGCCCTTGTAACTCTTCTATTGCTGTTGCCATGAAAACATAACATGTCACGATATCGCGACACTTTCGCCTCCGTACGCTTTCTCTTAGCTTTGGCCCGTGAGAATACAACATGTAGCGATATCGCTACACTTTTTCCTTCGTACGCTTTCTCTTAGCTTTGGCCCGTGAGAATACAACATGTAGCGATATCGCTACACTTTTTCTTTCGTACGCTTTCACTTAGCTTTTGACCACGAAAATGAAACATGTCGCGAAATCGCGACACCTTTTTCTCTCTCCTCTTTCTCTTCGCTTTGGACCGCAAAAATGAAACATGCGTCAAAATCGTGACACCTTTTTCTCTCTCCTCTTTCTCTTCGCTTTGGACCACGAAAATGAAACATGTCACGAAATCGTGACACCTTTTTCTCTCTCCTCTTTCTCTTCGCTTTGGACCGTGAAAATGAAACATGTCACGAAATCGTGACACCTTTTCTCTCTACTCTTTCTCTTCTGACATAAATACATTTTTTTGAAACATGTCGCGATATCGCGACACTTTTTCTCCTTAGCACTTTTTCTTGCCTTCGGGTCGCAAAAACCTGACATGTCGCGATATCGTGACACTTTTTCTCCTTAGCACTTTTTCTTGCCTTCGGGTCGCGAAAACTCGACATGTCGCGATATCGCGACACTTTTTCTCCTTAGCACTTTTTCTTGCCTTCGGGTCACGAAAACCTGACATGTCGCGATATCGTGACACTTTTTCTTTCGGACTCTCTCTCCTACAATATGTCACGAAATCGTGACACTTTTTCTTCCGTACAAACTCTCTTGCAATATGTCACGAAATCGTGACACTTTTTCTACTTGTCTTTTTCTTTCCAACATGTCGCGAAATCGTGACAGTTTTTCAACTTGTGTTTTTTCTTTCCAACATGTCACGAAATCATGACAGTTTTTCTTGTTGTTTCTCTCTCTTCCAACATGTCACGAAATCGTGACAGTTTTTCCTGTTGTTTCTCTCTCTTCCAACATGTCGTGAAATCACGACAGTTTTTCCACTTGTGTTTTTTTCTTTCCAACATGTCACGAAATCGTGATAGTTTTTCCTTGTTTTTCTCTCTCTTCCAACATGTCACGAAATCGTGACAGTTTTTCCTGTTGTTTCTCTCTCTTCCAACATGTCACGAAATCGTGACAGTTTTTTTTGTCGCGATATCGCGACACTTTTCTTACTTGTATTTTTCTTTGATCTTTTGCAAGTGGTCCACTTCGGTCTTCTTGGAAAATCACTGTACATACTCTGAGTAACCTTTGAACTCCTGTCTTCTGCATCTGACTAGCCTTTGAACTTCCTGTCCACTCGCATCAACAGATCTATCCGACTGTGTTGACAACAATGACAATACTGTCGTTGCACCTTGCTCAACAATCTCCCCCTTTGGAATTGTTGGCAACACATGTGTAATTTCCTGTAACTCTTCTCCCCCTTTGACAATAATACCAAAGGGCTACTGCAGACTCCCCCTGAGTCCATGCACAACATTCTCAGGCAAAATTTATTATACTTAGCAAAAATCATGAACATGAGCAACAAGATAATCAAATACTTAGATGCTCCCCATGAGAATGTGATCCCTGTAGCTAGTCAATCTTTGGGAAGTGTGACCACTCCCAATTTATTTTGAAGGTACTCAAAAACTTCCTTGGGCAATGGTTTTGTGAAGATATCTGCTACTTGCTCTGTGGTTGGAACAAAATCCAATTTAACCTCACCTTCTGCAACTTTCTCCTTCAAAAAGTGATACCCGATGGCAATGTGCTTTGTGCATGAATGCATAACCGGATTCTTGGAGATGTTAATGGCACTGGTGTTATCACACTTAACTGATATTGGTTCACTGAAGCTAATACCAAGATCTTTTAGGGTTTGTTTCATCCATAGTACCTACGTACAACATGTTGTCGCTGCAATATATTCTGCCTCTACTGTTGATAAAGAAACTGACTCTTGCTTCTTACTGTGCCATGCAACCAATCTGTCTCCGAGATAGAATGCACCTCCACTGGTACTCTTTCTGTCATCTACACATCCTGCCCAATCTGCATCCGAATATGATATAAGGGTGAAGTCTTTACCTTTTGGATACCATAACCCATATTCCATAGTACCCTTGAGATACCGAAGAATCCTTTTCACCGTTGTCACATGAGTCTCCTTGGGATTAGCTTGAAATCGTGCTACCATGCATACTGCTTGTAAAATATCTGGTCTGGTAGCTGTTAGATACAGTAAACTTCCAATCATGGATCTGTACATGGTTTGATCAATAGGTGGAGATTTGTCATCCTTGCTCAACTTGCAACCTGTCGTCATGGGAGTGCTAACTGGCTTACAATCCTCCATTGTGAACCTTTTTAGCATCTCTTTTACATATTTAACTTGAGAAATAAATATGCCCTTCTTACTTTGATTAACTTGCAATCCGAGGAAATATGACAGTTCTCCAATCATTGACATTTCAAATTCTTTCTGCATCTTATTTGCTAAGTCCTTGCACGACTCATCTTTGTTGCTGCCAAATATGATATCATCTACATAGACAACAAGAACAATAAGATGCCCATTTTCTATTTTGACATACAGATTACTATCCACCATACCTTTCTTGAACCTTTGTTGAGTGAGATAGTTGTCTAGCCTTGCATACCATGCTCGGGGTGCCTGTTTTAAGCCATATAATGCTTTCTTCAACCTACAAACAAGGTTGGGATCATCACCAAGTTGGAAACCATCTCGGTTGCTCAATGTAAACCTCTTCTTCAAGTTTCCCATTCAAAAACGCTGATTTCACATCCATTTGATAAACTTTGAAATTCTTGTAGACTGCTAAAGCCAAAAACATTCTAATTGCCTCTAGTCTAGCTACTGGTGCAAAAGTTTCCTCAAAATCAATGCCTTCAACTTGTGCATAACCCTTGCAAACTAATCTTGCTTTATTTTTGACTACCTGTCCATCTTCATTCAATTTGTTTCAAAAAATCCATTTAGTCCCGATTATATTTTTGTTTGCAGGTCTAGGAACTAGCTCCCAAGTGTCATTTTTCTCTATCTGATCTAATTCTTCATTTATTGCCTTCATCCAGCTTTCATCTTTGCTTGCATCATCAATATTTTTAGGCTCAATGCTGGATAGTAGAGAGTAGTTACTTATTGCTCTTCTTCTTGTCTGAACTCCAACTTTGGGATCTCCGATGATTTGCTCTCTAGGATGATTTCTCTGCCAACTACCTATTTTGAATTTCTTATTTTCTTCCATTTCCACATCATCATCTGAGTCAATTTTTTGTATCTTTTCAATTTCGTTTTCCTCATCTCCTTCAATAACCTCTTCATAGATTGGGTAGTTTGTTTCATAACTAATTACTCGTTCTTTACCTTCATCAAACTTAACATCAACACTGTCCACAATTTTCTTTAGCCTTTTGTTGTAGCATTTGTAAGCTTTGCTTCTAGGTGAATAACCAACAAAAATACCTTCATCTGCTCTATCTTCAAACTTACCAAGATTATCTTCAGTTCTTTTGATATAGCACTTGCTGCCAAACACTCTGAGGTATTTTGTTGTTGCCCTTTTACCGAACCACAGTTCATAAGGAGTTTTGCTTTCATGTGTTCTCAGCATGTACCTATTTTGGATATACACCGCAGTATGGACTTCTTTCCAAAATCTATCTGCTACTCTACTTTCAGCCAACATAGATCGTGCCATTTCCTGCACAGTCCTGTTCTTTCTTTCTACCACTCCATTTTGCTGAGGTGTCCTGGTTGTTGAGAACTGTCTTTTGATACCGTATTTTTCATAGTATTCTGCAAACTCCTCTGAAATGAATTCTCCTCCTCTGTCTGATCTTAAACATTTGATCCTCTTTCCTATTTCATTCTCAACCTAGTTTTTGAAAATCTTGAACATATCAAGAGCTTCTAATTTATTCTTCAAGAAGAATATCCATGTCATTCTGGAATAGTCATCAATGCACAACATAAAATATTTGTCACCATTTATGCTTTGTGTTCTCATGGGTCCACATAAATCGGTGTGAATTAGTTCCAAAGGTTTGCTTGTGTAGTATTCTTTTGTTTTGAATGTGACTCTAGTTTGTTTCCCCTTTTGGCATGAAGCACAAATGTTGTTTGCAGGTTTGTTGATGGTGGGAATATCTCTCACTGCCCTTTTTGAGGTGATTTTTACTAGATTATCAAAACTGATATGACCAAGTCTCTTGTGCCACAACCAATTTTCTTCTTCCTGTCCAATAAAGCAAGCTCCTTTTGAAGTCTCTGAGAGCGTGTACAGGTTACCAGATGTTCTTGACCCTGTTGCTATCAATTTTCCACTGTTTGTTTTTCTGACTTCACAACCCTGCTTCATAAAGACTACTTCATGACCTTTATCACAAATCTGACTTACACTCAATAAATTATGTTTCAACCCATCCACAAATAAGACTTCTTCTGATTTAATCCTTCCATCACTAATTTTGACCGAGCCTTTGCCGACTATCTTGGCTCCATCATTATTTCCAAATTTTACTGATCCTCCTTCATATTTCTGTAACTTTTCAAATTTTTGTTTGTCACCTGTCATATGACTGGAGCATCCACTATCTAGTATCCATGGTACATATTTATTCTGTGCTTTGAATGCAGTTTGTACGATCAAAGATTCCTTTTCTTCCTTCAGTTGCTCTTTTCCTTTCCACACTGTTTTGATAGTAGTTTTGGGCTCTTGTTTTGCCTTTCCCTTATCAGTAGTTTGAGTAGGTTTTTCGGGAAGTTTTTTATTCTGACTCATCCTGTATGGTTGAAATTTTCTTCCCTGAAACTGATTTGAAGTAAATGTGTTTCTACAGTTTCTTGCAATGTGCCCAAACTTATGACAGTTATAACATTCCACTGTATAATTCATCAGAGGAGAAAAAACATTTCTACTGGTGAAGTTCCTTGGTCTTACATTATATTTGCAGTCTGAGATTTTATGCCCATAGCCATTGCATTTAAAATAGAAACCAGAGAAAGGATAATTGAACCTGGGTGATGGTCTTTGCCATGTTGTCGTAGGAGCCATAGGTCTTCTTCTTCTTTGATGTGTGACTTTGGTGAATCCATCATTGTCAATTCTCCCATCGTGCCTGGCATTAATGCTTTCTCTTTCATGAGACGTTTTTCCTTGATCAACCTGTTTCTTAGCTTCATTCTTTATGGACTTGGCCTTTGATCCACTTGATGATTCTCCTTCGATGAAGCCTAGACCAAATTTGATGCCTGCAGGTCTTTGGTCATTTAAGATCTTATCCAACTTCATAGAACTTTCTTCACGTTTGTGATAACAACTGATTTTCTTATTCATCTCTTCTAGCTGCATTCTTAAACCAACAATCTCTTCTTCTAACTTGCTGCAATGATCTATTTTCATTGTTAATAGCACTTCGAGATCTTCGAAGATTTTCTTAGATTCTTCTATCTGTACTTTTAAGCTGGTTATGATTCCATTTGCATCCTCAAGCTTTCTTGACAGTTTCTTGTTCTTTTTCTTTTCTATCTCCCACTCTTCAAGTGCAGATATCAACTCACCTTCTAGATCTACTTCAGCCTCGAGAATCTCACCACAAACTTCAGACGTCACTCCTTCTTCCTTTTCTGATTTAACTTCTTCAAATGCCATAAAAAGAGCTTCATCTCTTTCTTCTTCAGACTCTTCTCCGGAGCTATTTTTTGATGAACTGACATTCTTGGAGATGAAACTTTTCTTTTTGAAGTTGCCTTTTCTGAAATTCGTTTTCATCTTCCAGTCACTTCTTTCTTGGTGGGATCCTTCATCATTTTTGTTCTTCTCTTTAAGTGGACATTTAGTCACAAAATGCCCAATGCCTCCACAGTTGAAACATTTAAATGGAAGCTTCCCTCTGTATTTTCCTTTCCCCTTTTTTAGTTTTCTAACAAAGTTTGCTTCCATTTCATCTGATGTCTCTTCTTCCTCGGACTCGTGTTTTGTGTTTTTATTTTTAAGAGCTTTGAAAGCTGCTTCTCTGTCAGAGGGTTTAGATCTTCCTATCCTCATCTCATATGCAGTTAAAGAACCATACATTTCATCTATACTAAAATAATTTAGATTTTTAGCTTCTTCTATCGCTGAGACTTTGGAATCAAACCTTTGAGGAAGAGATCTTAATACCTTTTTCATGACAACAGAGTCATCGATATCCTCGTCGAGTCCTCTGATCGCATTGATGATTCCATTAACTCTCAACATGAATGCCTCAATGTTTTCATCGTCATTCATCTTCAATGCTTCGAACTGAGCTCGATGTGTCTATAACTTGGCTTCTTTGATCTTATCATCTCCTTCATGAACACTCTTCAATTTGTCCCATATTTCTTTTGCCGATTTACAGTTCATGACCTTTACTAGTTCACTATCTGCTAATCCACACAAGATGGCATTCGTTGCTTTCGAATTATTCTCAAATAGTTTCTTTTCATCCGCTTCTTTTGGAGGAGTGGTGGGAATTGTGTATCCACTGACTACTGAATCCCAGATGTCGTAACCCAAAGCACAGAGATATGTCTGCATCCTGACTCTCTAGAACGCATAATTAGATCCATCAAACAATGGTGCTTTGTTTGATGAGAAGCCTTCACCACCTGCCATTGTGTTATTTCCAAGATCACCCTAGCTGGTTAAGCTTGTACAGGGACTTGGATCTCGATACCAATTGTTAGACTTACAATGGCACTGAGAGGGGGGTGAATCAGTGTAGCTCTTTAATTATGAATTAACAGCTCTTAAAACAACAGTAGTTAAAACTTATAAATAGATACAGTAAGAACAGCAAGAGAACAACACACAACACAAGATTTAACGAGGTTC
The DNA here is from genome assembly GCA_028583015.1 of Wollemia nobilis. Classification (NCBI taxonomy): domain Eukaryota; kingdom Viridiplantae; phylum Streptophyta; class Pinopsida; order Araucariales; family Araucariaceae; genus Wollemia; species Wollemia nobilis. The sequence continues at coordinate 9,632,934 of JAQPPZ010016874.1, forward strand.
ACCAATGTGGCTACTCCTCAAAAATGACTGCTTGGACTACCATCCAAATCCAGCCTTTGCAAAGCACCAACTTTACAATTAATTTACCAGCACCAACTGGAAGGAGCACCAACCCCTGATGCCAAGCACCAACCTGGACTTCAAATTGAATCTTTGGGTTTAACAGTAAGATACCTTCACTTTTACAAGACCCTGACTAGTCTACTTCACCTTTGCATTCTCTGTCACTTTCACCTCTGCAAGCACTCACTTCGCACACTCTCTTCCTCAACCTCACGATCATCTTCTCCCTTTGCGCACTCTACTTTCTTTATGATCTTCACACTTAGAATGATTCGACGACTTGCATACTGCACTCTACGACCAAACTTCACACTCTGCGCACTCTCTCTGAACTTCCCACTACACTACACTCAACTCTTCAAACAACCTTCCTTTTATAACAAAATTTTCAAGATCAAAAACTCTAATCTTAGTCGGCTATAACCCTAATCTTAGTCGACTGCAAACCCTAATCTTCATCGGCTAACATCGATCTTCGTCGGCTTCAACTGCCTCTGTAACTCTTCTATTGTTATTGCCATGAAAACACAACATGTCACGATATCATGACACTTTCACCTCCGTACGCTTTCTCTTAGCTTTGGCCCACGAGAATACAACATGTAGCGATATCGCTACACTTTTTCCTTCGTACGCTTTCTCTTAGCTTTGGCCCACGAGAATACAACATGTAGCAATATCGCTACACTTTTTCTTTCGTACGCTTTCACTTAGCTTTTGACCGTGAAAATGAAACATGTCACGAAATCGTGACACCTTTTTCTCTCTCCTCTTTCTCTTAGCTTTGGACCACGAAAATGAAACATGTCACGAAATCGTGACACCTTTTTCTCTCTCCTCTTTCTCTTCGCTTTGGACCACGAAAATGAAACATGTCACGAAATCGTGACACCTTTTTCTCTCTCCTCTTTCTCTTCGCTTTGGACCGCAAAATGAAACATGTCGCGAAATCGTGACATCTTTTTCTCTCTCCTTCTTTAGTCGTGAAAATGCGACATGTCGCGATATCGTGACACTTTTTCTCCTTAGCGCTTTTTCTTGCCTTCGGGTCGCGAAAACCCGACATGTCGCGATATCGTGACACTTTTTCTCCTTAGCACTTTTTCTTGCCTTCGGGTCTGCGAAACCCGACATGTCGCGATATCATGACACTTTTTCTCCTTAGCACTTTTTCTTGCCTTCGGGTTGCAAAAACCCAACATGTCGCGATATCGCGACACTTTTTCTTTCGGACTCTCTCTCCTGCAATATGTCACGAAATCGTGACACTTTTTCTTCCATACAAACTCTCTTGCAATATGTCATGAAATCGTGACACTTTTTCTACTTGTCTTTTTCCCTTCCAACATGTCGCGAAATCGCGATAGTTTTTCAACTTGTGTTTTTTCTTTCCAACATGTCACGAAATCGTGACAGTTTTTCCTATTGTTTCTCTCTCTTCCAACATGTCGTAAAATCGTGACAGTTTTTCCTCTTTTTTCTCTCTCTTCCAACATGTCGCGAAATCGCGACAGTTTTTCTTGCCTGTTGTATATGTCGCGATATCGTGACACTTTTCTTACTTGTATTTTTCTTTGATCTTTTGCAAGTGGTCCACTTCGGTCTTCTTGGAAAATCACTTGTACATACTCTGAGTAACCTTTGAACTCCTGTCTTCTGCATTTGACTAGCCTTTGAACTTCCTATCCACTGCATCAACAGATCTATCTGACTGTGTTGACAACAATGACAATACTCCCGCTGCACCTTGCTCAACACAAAGGAGGGAATTAGCATTGATCTTGAGAAAACAAAATCAATCACCAAAATACCACCCCCAAAGAACCTTAATCTTTCTTTTGTAAAATAAACTTTGTCATGAGGTTTGTCCCAAATTTTGCCGAGATCACCAAGACAATAAACGACATGATTAAGAAGGATGTAAAAATTAAATGGGATGAGGACAACATCAAGGTATTTTAGTATATTAATGAGGCCATCACTACTGCACCTGTTTTGACCTATCCAGACCACTCAAATGATTTTAACCTATACTCTTTTGCCTCATAACATACCATAGCAGTTGTACTATCTCAAAAGGATGAAGAGGGAAATGAGATACCAATAGCCTTCATGAGTTTAGGGATGAAGGGAGCTCAACTAAGATATAAGCCAATTGAAAAATAGGCTTATGCCCTCATACAAGCTTTGGAGCATTTTAAAAGTATTTTTGGTGCCTATAAGGTAGTTGCCTGCATCCCCTACATTACCATCAAAGATGTTCTCACCTAGCCCGAGCCCACAGGCAGTTCAGCAAGGTGGATGATCAAGCTACTACAGTATGATGTGGAATTCAAACCAATAAAAATTATTAAAGGCTAGGGGTTGGCAAAATACATGGCTTACAAAGAAGAGCAGGGAGCAGATAATGCTATCTTGGTCCAGGGAGAACAACAGGATGAATAGTCGAGGCATGAAACTTCTGAATGGTACAAGGATATTCTATTTTATTTGAGAAATTTGTCCTTCTTTCCTGGAAATACTTCTAGCAGGATGAGAAGTATCAAACAACAGTCTCAAAAATATCATCTTCAAGGAACTCGGTTGTATTGGAGGCATCCAAGTGGAGTATTACTTTTGTGTGTAACTAAAAAGGAGGTTCCTAAGATCATCAAAGAATTTCATTCCGGGTTCTGTGGTGGCCATTTTGCACCCAAAGCAACAGCTAACCAAATCATGAGAGTGGGATATTATTGGCCATCCTTGTTCAAGGATATTTATTAGTCAGTCAGAAGTTGTTACAGTTGCCAAGTCTTCACCGAGAAAAAGAAACCTGCCATGCCACTCCATCTAGTAATTGTTGAAACTCCATTTTCCCAGTGGGGGATAGATTTAATTGGGGAAATCAATCCCAATTCTTTAGGAGGGCATAAATGGATTATCACTGCTATAGATTACCTAACCAAATGGGTGGAAGTCACCCACTAACAAAACAAAGAAAACAACAAAAAAAAAATTAGGAATATACTAACCAGATTTGGGGTACCCAAGAAATTGGTAATAGACAATGCCAAGTATTTTACCTCCTATGATATGGTTGACTTATGTAATGAATATAGTATTGAGCTGGCTCACTTTGGCAATTATTATCCTCAGGGTAATGGGCTAGCCGAATCCTCAAATAAGAACATCATCACTAGGATTAAGAGGTCATTGGGAAAAAATAAGAGGGGGTGGGACAGTGAGCTTAAGTATGCTTTATGGGTGGATAGACTATCAATAAAGAGGGCCACCGACATGACACCATATGAGCTGGTTTATAGAGAAAGAGCACTATTACCACCATAGCTAGAAAGGGTAGCTCTCTCCTTATTGTTGCAGGATCATGAACACCCAGATGAGTTGCAAAGAAGGATGGACCAATTGGTGAAATTGGAAGAAGACAGGAGGGAGGTTGTTACAAGGATGATCGGCCAAATGAATAGGATAGTCGAATTTTTCAACAAAAAGGCCAAAGGATAGAGTTTTTCCGTAGATGATGTAGTACTATATTGGGACCCAAAAAATGACAAGCCTAGGGAGAAGGATAAATTTGAACCAAAATGGCTAGGACCCTATCAGATTTCCAAAGTAGTGGGTCAACACACTTACAGGTTGAAGGATATGGAAGGGGAGAAACTACCTATACCAGTTAATGGGCAGCATCTAAAGGTCTTCGGCCCCATGGACTGAGGCCATTGTAAAAAAAAAAATATGTGTATGTCAGTTAGTGGTTGGTCTACCCAGAGAGTCTAGAGTTCTCAGGTCGGTGTCTTCCATCCACCCCCCTGTCCCAGTCAGAGCCATTGTTGACTCCCAAAAGGATAGTCCCCATTTTGGGAGCCTAACTTGCATCTCCCTATGGGGTGCACAAGGTGGTGCGCCCCAATATAGCCTTGTGCACTCCATTTTAATGGAGCGCACTAAAATTCCCTCGGGTGCACAAGTTGTGCCCCAAGCCGAGCTTGCACGCTCCAATAGTGGAGCACATAAGGACCCTATCGGGTGCACACCTTTGTGCACCCGCCTCTAGCCCATGTGCCCCATTGGGGAATGGGGTACACAATGTCCCCTAGGGGTGCACAAGTCGTGCGCCCCACCATAAGGCCATGCGTTCCATAGGGAGGTGGAGCATGCAATAGTCCAATAGGGTGCACAAGGTTGTGTGCCCCCTCATGAAGCCTACATGCTCCAAAGAGATGGAGCGTGCATAGACCAAGGAAGGGCACACAACCTATGCACCTCAAAGAATCCCATGCACTCCACTCCAATGGAGCACACAAAGTCCCCATGGGTGCACATCTTTGTGCGCCCATCCCCGCCTTATGCGCTCCACTTTGATGGAGCGCACCAATTGACCCGAGGGGCGCACATATTTGTGTGCACCATGAAACCTGATGTATGCTCTACTATTTTGAAGCATGTGCAAAGCCTTGGAGTGCACAAGCTATGTGCTCCTCTCCTGACTAGTGTGCTCCACTCCCAAAGCATAGGGCACAAACTCCGTTGTGGTGCACAGGCTTGTGCATCCCGACCAAATTATGCATGCCCATTCCATTGGGGTGCACAAGAATCCAAGATGGGTGTACAATCTATGCACCCACATGTAGGTTGTGCACTCCATTATGGAGAATCATGAAATTAGTTAAGGGTGAACATCTTGTGCTTCTCATTGAGTCTCGAGCACCCCACTCCCTTGGGGTGCACAAAAGTTGAGCGGGCGCATGAACTTGTGCACCCACCTTGTTAGTCATGTGCTCCACTCCTTAATGGAGTATGCATGAGTATTAAATATAGTGCACTCCACACGCATGCCCTACCTACCTACATCGTACCCCATCTAGCCCAAAGCTGCCATGTGTCCCATATGATACCCTCAACTGAAATTACCCATCCACTGGTGCATTGGGATGATAAAGTAATAATTGGCATGGTGTGCCTGACCAACCAGAGAGCTTCATCAAATGAAAAATGCATGAGGCCCACCTAGCAAATTAATTACACACACTTTATAAGGGAGTGGCAGACATGTTTTGCACCATTACTGCATGCAGAGATTTCTCATTGATGAGGTCGAGTGTAGAGCAAATAAAGTAGAGAATTTCATAGTCTCACTACTTGTTCCCATGGCATCCACCAGTTTGACTACTCTAGAAGCATCCATTGTTAGGGAGAGAATTGGTAAAATTACAAGGGCGTGGCCCATTGTAAAAAATATAGGGAGGGCACAGGACCCTAAGGCCCTCATGAGTTTACCAGATACAAATAGAGACATCATAGAAGAGCAGCAGAAGGAGGTAGAGGGGGTAACAATTTATGCATTTGACCCCACTAAGGAGGATAACCAGCACCACCCAATGCTTTTGAGAAGCCTCTACATGCGGGCATATAGATACAACACCTCACTTGTCTTGGTTTCCAACAAGTGGAACACAAACCTAGGCTGGTTGACATGCCCAAGGGTGTATCACTCCTCAAATTTACTATCATGGCTTGCAATCACCTATGACTCCATAAGTCGAGCAATTAGGGACTACAAGGGTAAGGTAGTGGCTTGGGTGTCGACCGATAGAATCAGGTAGGTCTTTGGATTAGCCACTACATCCAGGGTGGTGGACTTTTAGACGCTGGCCCTCCAAGCCAATTATATGTTAAACACTACGTTCCCCCAAACTTTGCTAAAAAAAGGAAGGAACAGACCATCCAATTTCCCTATTAGGAAGTTCCTACTTTGGCCCTGGGTGTAGGATTATGCCGATATGATTAATATGGCATTGGGGGTTAAGGACCTAGAGTCGATTACGAAGGAGGTGATGTTTTTAATCCTCTAGTGCAATAGGACTGACAAGACTCCTCTCTATCGGTGGGAGGATATAATTAGTGATAATTTGGATCAGGAGTTGCAGTAGTTACAAAAGGCCATATTGGCCGATAAGGAGGATATGCATCCCTTCTCCTATTATTCTTTATTAATTAATTTAGTTGTAGTGCAATTAGATAAATCTCTAGTGACCCAACTAGGAGGAGTTATTGTGCCAAATCTACAAGACCAATTATTATGCATCCAGGAGGGATGCTCTAGTTACAAAACCTTCTTTGAGAAGGTCATCCTCGTATTCCACTTTATATTGTGTGGATATCCACCAAATAGAATAGGGGTAGGAGTAAGGAACGTTTTACACCAAGCAAAAGTGGGGGATTACTTCTACGTAGAGGAGTTTTCCTACATTAGAATATACGGGTCGAAATTGCCCCGAAAGCACTCCCAATGCACTACCCAACTTCCATCGCCATTATGGAGATCACTCGGCAGATGGCCAAAGAAGTCAAGATCAGATACCTAAGGAAGAAAGGACCAGTGAAGTGGCTACCCATTCCCTGCTCAATGGGCCCCTACACATATCTCGGCCACTTTGTCGTACTATGGGCTATCTGGAACATGGACACCTACTATTTTCTAGAAGTCACTTGGAGAGCCTACGATCCAGATGGCCATCACAAGAAGAATGTTGTTGGCAAGCTCACTCTTCTGTAGGTCATACATGCTAAGGATAATTTTGAAGATGAAATGCAGAAGGCCCTCAGAAATAATCAAACTTTGGACCTGGTATGGAGAATGGTCAACTGGCCTTACAAAAAATTGGAGGTCATTGGTGATTATAGTGCCCAGCTAAGGTTACACCGAGGGTTTTTAGTTGATAAGGTGGTCCCACTAGTCCCGGTGGCCCCTCTAGAAGAATTTTAGGACCCCACCTTTCAAATTGTCCAACAAGACTCTGACCTTTTAAAGGTCATGATGAAAATTGTAGATGAAGGACAACATGAGTATGCCAAACTCCCTTCCTCTTCCTGTCTCACCGATGCCACCTAAAAAGGGAAGGATTTGGATATTGGCCCATATCAACAGGGTGCCACCTCATCTGCATTAACTTTAATACGCCCATAGGAGTAGGGCCAATTGGCAAAAATCCAACATTCTTTGTATTCTGCCACCTTGATGATCAACCAAGAAGAACATCAGGTTCTCCCCAAGATCATGAAGAGTATTTCTAAAGTTGGGGGGTTATAAAATATACTTAGGTACTATGAGATGCATGATAAAAGTCCTACATAGTCCCCTAATTGCAAGAGAGAAAGGACTAAGTCTTCGACTCAGGGAATTGAAAGTCTCACGATGGCAAGGGTTAGTGACACTTGCCAATTCATGGTTGATGAGGAGGACCAAATTTAGGATATGGAGGAACAAAGGTCTCCAAGTAAAGGGGTAGTCAGACCCAGGAGGACCATTGTATAGGAGGCAACCGATGTGTCTACTACCACCTTCGAGATCCCATTGCCACCCAACATGAAAGAGGCCACCATCGACACAAGTAGAGGTGTCATCAAAGCAATAGCTGCACCCATTGATATGATGAAGTCATAGCTGGCCTCCCAAGCACAGGTGGTAGAAGTGGTAGAAAAATAATTGGAAGAATGGAAGGCAAAGGCTACCAAAGTGGGATAGTTGTAGCTCAAGGTCAAGCAACTTCAAAGTGAAGTTGAAAAATTAAAAATGCTCGCTCCACAGGCCAACATTCATCTTGGGTCGGCTGATGAATTGAAGTAGGAGATGAAAGATAAGATTCAAGAGAAAATGAGGGATTTGGAGTCCACCCTCATGGATATTTATGCCACCCGACATGTTTTTGGCCTCATACAGAACCACCTGCAACAAGGCGAGCAAAGGGTGAATGCCATACTCCCCATTTACCAAAAATTTTAGGAAGACTACGTACCAATTTTTGCAATGACAGCCACCTTGTCTGATGATTCCTTTTGCTTCTTTGTGGAGGAATATATCAAGGTTTTTACTTTTTTACAGAATAAGCAAAGTTGGCTCGGGTGGAGACAGGAGGTGGCAAAGGCCGAGAAAGAGGCCAATGATGAGTTGGTAGACTGTAGCCTCACGATTGAGGATTTTGGGTAGGCCCCCAATATTAAGAATTTTGTATTCCAAAAAATTCAAGAGTTTTATTTGAACTCTGGTGATAAATTATCAAAACGCTTCATGACCTTGGTGGAAATGGTGGACCGCCTATGTGTGTTCTCAGAAAATAACATACAATGGGCAAGAGATTGGGTAAACAAGGCCACTCAGGATTTGAACCTGCTACTCTTCTCACTAACATTTCATGATGAGGCTTGGGAATTCATTGACCAGGCCATTCAAAACCTGAGAGCAGGAGTGGGGCCCAACTCCTCTGGGACACACGCACCAGGAGAACATCAACCGCCAGCATAGGGTAGTACAGGAGAAGATATGCAGCCACCACCTACATGAGAAAAGAGCATGGGCTACGTGTCCATTTTTTACTACGTCTCATTTTTTAGTACAATAGGATTCGTCCAGCTGGAGTAAGCGGTTACAATAGTCAGGCGAGCCTGCTCTATAAGAAAGAGGATGCTGCAGCTGGAGAATTTTTTATCAAACCTCTGAGAGAGAAAATCCCAAGTATAGCTTCATCTACTATTTTAGTTGTATTCTCCCTGTGTTAGCTTGTCTACCTTCCTTAACACCCTTTCTCTTGTCATTCACTAGGGATTTCTTGAGGTGCACTATTCATTGTGATTATTTCCTATGGAACACACTGGAGTTGAGAGCTCTTACATCACTACAATCAGGACGGAGAGAAGATACCCCTTGTTCTGAATATTCAAACCGAGGGTTTATTGTAATGCAATGGCATATAAGGATCAAGCACTCTACTGATATTTCTTATGTAAACATATTTTATATTAATGAAAATCTCAACTCTTTCCTTGGCATATTTTGTGTGAATGTTTTGTGTTAGCTTATTCATGTATTACTGTAATCAGAATCTATGAATAATGCCTTCTATCACTAGTTTAATCATTTTTATTACATTACGTCATTTGAATGGATTAAAATGAACTAGTTCTCCTTTCCTCCATATTTTCTGATGTCATTTAAAACTTGCTACGACTACCCAATGGACATGGCACCGGTCTGGTCTTAATAGGCTTCATTATTGATAGGTTTGGTCACTAAAATACCAAGGTAACATAAAAGAATATTTTGTTTGGCTTAGTGGGTCTTTGCATCATACAAATCCATTAGAAGAACCCACCGTTTGGGGTTTCCTTACCCAACCTAGTCTGTCTAGAGCTGTCCAAGGTAATCTATTCCTAGGTTAAAGAGGTGGATCAACCAGAATCCACAGTGTTGGTTGTGATTTTTAGAGTCTCCCATGACGTGACAAATCTTAAGAGGGTAAGCGGAAAACCTCCACAAAACTTCTTTGTAAGCTTACCTTGAAACCCTAATCTCTTTTTTATGCATTTTTACCTTTTACATTTTTTTGTTTTCTTTTAGATATTGGATTAAAAAGAACATAATAATATATCTATTAGAAAAAATCATTCTAGTGTGCATTTAGGCATCAAAGTAGTTGTTGCATATAGTTGCATTTACACATAACACATTTCCATTTTAAAAAAAATCATGATTTTTGGTGTGCTACATCTTTTATCTGCATATAAAATATTAAAGCATAAAGTAGTGTGCATCCTAGGGTTAGAAATTTATTTTTTTATTAATCTAAGTAGGAACAACATTTAAAATAATAAAATTACCCCTATATTTTGTGATTCAAGGCAGAGGAGTAGATGAACGCCCCACTATTCAGAGAGGGATTTAAGCGGTGTACTCTACTTCATTTGGTAAAATTGATATTTTGATATTGGATTATGATTTAGATTGATGAAAGCAATCATTTCTCACATTGTATGAGCACCATAGAAAACTAAATGTTTTGAAAGGAATCACATACTGCACATGGCACTTTTAACAGTAATAATTAGATTTCATCACCAATAATTGCTTGCTATCTAGTGACGGTGGGTTTCATCTCCATCCACCAATCTCTGCCCCTAGACACCATAGGTTACCCTTGAGAAAACTTGCTATATTTCATTACTAGTAAGAATCTCATTGCCCTTTCCTAGCCATAGTATTCACCCATTGTAACTTTAGATTAGTGCATTCAAACCCATAAAATAAAAAAAAAAAACATTAAAAGGAGATAATTAATAAATGAGGTTAGACATAGTTGTTATATAAACATAGCATTGAATGTATTCACTTGGTTTTTGTGAATTTCAATTTCTGCATTCTCTTTACAACACATTTTACATTTGGTTTAGTATCTTATGGTCTTAACAAGAAATAATAAAAAAAACTTTAAACCAAAACAATATATCTATGGACTATTCATCTTCATTTCCTTCCACTTATATGGTAAATCCCATTAGTGTGGTTCAAAAAAATTGAATATATTTGTCTACAAGCCCTTCACATGATGTGTAGGCTACTGATATATTTCCCAGATACACCTCCACATATCTTCCACAAACCAAATCATATTCACCCATAATTAACCACACCATCACCCACATAGGCATGGCCAAAGTAGAGGCTTTCTACAAATCAACTAATTATGTATTGCAGCCCATCCATGTTATCCCATATCAAGATCCTTCTTTATAACAGGAACTTGTTCCTTCACAAAAATCTAGCTTCACCCAGGTGTACACTAACCCTATTTTTGAGGCATCAATTAAACCTTCATCCCATGTCTCCATTACCCAACCATCATGTGCTCCTAGCACTTCATATGTATCCACCCATACCAACTCCTTGTATCAAGCACAAGTTAATGCTATTTTACAAGTACCCATTTCATCCAATCAAGTTGCAATTCCCTTTTTCGCTTGTTCCTAAACCACATCATCTATTCCATCTTCATCCATGCCTTCCAATGATGATATGGAAATTCATGAAGCATGGAAACATTTGAATAAATTTCTTAAGAAGCGACATAACACTCAACAACAAGTTCAAGTGAACCCTAGGCCTCAACCAATTTCCACTCAATCCATATTCATCACACAAATTCCATCATGGGTACCACAATATTTGGTTGTTTCCATCCCTACACCTCCATCCACCCATACCCATTCCATTCCCATAGGCCAACCTAGCCACAGTCCTCATGCATTGTCCCATTTTCAACAATCACCATAATTTCTCAATCAATATCATCATCATCAATTCCAATCCACTCCACCTATTCATCATCATCTTGTCACTCCATAATATATTTTCACCCCTTCATAGAATCATCAAGTTATTCAGGTCTTTCACATTCCTAGGGAAGATCTTATAATCAAGGCTATGCAACAATAGATTGATAATTTGATACAACATACTCCTGGTTACAATAACCAAAATCCAACCTTATATTAATTAATCAATCAACCATTCACCCTTCGATACCATCACTGCAATATTCGATAGACTTCATGTTACCAAGGTTTGACAAGTTCAAAGGGACTGAGAACACTAAATAGCATGTGAGCACATTCATGCATTCATGCTTTATAATTCAAAATGATAATGCTCTCATGCTCTACATATTTCCTCAAACATTGGGGGGAGACACCATAGAGTGGTATAACCAATTGCCCAATCATAGTATCTACACTTTAAAAAAATTGGTTAACCAATTCTTTTATCAATTTGCCCTTAAAGTAAGAAATAAAATCTCATTGTCCGATATCTATGGTTTAAGACAACATGATGATGAGTCTATCTATGATTTTGGCAACCATTGGAGGGCTATCATAACCAAAATACCATTCACCCTACCAATGGAAGAGCTAATTAAGCTATTCACTAAGAGCTGCTAAAACCCATTTATTGGATGCTTTAATTGCAAAAATATCACTCATTTGAGGAAGCTCTTGCCCAGGCTAGTGTCATCGAGGAGATAAAAATCCAATAAGGTATACTTTAGTCAAGAAATAAGGAATGGAAAAACAAGGGCCAATACAAAAGCAATTTTTCTAGCCAAACCAAATCAACACATGCCAATCCGACCAATCAAGCCAATCATGTAAATCAAGTGGTCATGAGCCAAACGTTAATGGCTCAACAACAACAACCAATGCAACAACATCTATAATAAATTGCCTATCATGTGATGCCCTCAGTAACCCAACCTATGCAAAACATAGTGCCAACTATGGAGAATCACCAACATCGACAATTTATTTGATAAAATCATCAATACACCCTTCTATCTAAATATTATGCCTCCATATTCTGAAGGTTGTATGATACCAATAGTATTGCTTTTCCTGAGGTCAAAACAAATGATCCCACAAAATGTAGTAAAAACTACAGAGAATATGTTTTTTGCCCTTATCATATACAAAATGGGCATGACATAAATAATTGCCATGTATTTAAATATATAGTACAAGACCTCATTAACATGGGGGTCATCAAACTTGAAAACCCCCAGATCAACAAAATAAAATTCTTGGTATATTCCAAACACCACTTCGTCATCATGAGGAGGTGCAATCCACAACGGGATGATCTAACATCAAGACCCATCCCAATCAAGTTAACCATATTCAATAGTACCAAGGTTTTGTAGGTGCCATTCATGTGGTAACCCAATGTCAACAACGACAAAACAATCAACAAGATACATGGCAGCAACCCTTTCAACAACCCATGAACGCACAAGCAAGGGAGTCTCAACCTATTCCACCAACATCCATCCAAATTTCCCCAAATCCTTCTCCACCAATCCATATTCCCAATAATTCTAATCCATAAAGTCATCCCATAAACCACCCCCAAAGGCCAATCATTTCTCTAAGTGTCCGGTTAACAACGAGTTTAAAAATAACTTCATTAAAAATTATCTATTTATGACCTAATTCAACAATCTCCCCAACATCATGAGGCATTAATGGATATTCTAAAATCCATCGAACTCCAATCTCAATATTCCAATGCCTTTAATAACTTTGTAGGGAGTATTCAAACATGCATGGAGCCTTCCATCATGTTTTATTACTTTGAGACTAAACCAATCTCATAAGAATCGGTGGACTCTCCATTGCACATAATGGCTAAAATTTATAGGAAGCCATTCAAAAGAGTCTTAATTGATATCGACTCCTCCATTAACATCATCACCACATCTAACCTTCATCATCTAAATACTCATCCATATCACATAACCAAATACACCTTCACATTGAAAGCATTTAATGATGCTCTTTGCTCTATAGTTGGCACTATTATTTTGCCCATCGGATTAGGGGTAAAAATATTGCATACCTTGTTCCACATCTTAGGAGGATACATGGCATACAATGTACTCCTTGGAAGACCTTGGATGAGAGAAATGATATGTTTCCATTCCATATTACATCAATGTTTGAAATATGTACACAAAGGGCAAGTATATTTCATACCAGTGGATGTTGAGCCATTTAAGTATTGTAACTTCATATTGAATCCTTATGAATCCATGATTTCTTCTATCCACATTTTCCTCATGTCATCCACCACATAATCAATCACTCCATACAATCCTTCATCAAAATTTCCCATTCCTGAGGAGCTTCCCATCACCAATTCCAACCAAGCATCCACTTCTACATCTTCATTATAATCATGATTGACTACATGCACATATGGTTGAACCCAATCCATGCCATCCACATAATCATCCCCTTCATTGGTCACAACAAATCCTTCACAACCAAATCCATCTCCATTAGCCAATGTTTCACAAGTCAAATTATCAAATTATGAGATGCCCACATCTACCTCATCGTCTAAGCCATTAGCCAACCATGAGCATACCATGTCCACTTCATCCTCATTATCCCAAGTTGAGTTCCACCTCACCAACCCTGGTATTGGTGAATATATCATCCAAGACATCACAATCACATTGTTCAATATCCCAACTACCAAGGATTTTGGTCACCCACGTGACACACCTTTATATATAGGAGCAGTATAAATTATGGGTTCAGTGCCTAATAGCATAAATTTTGTGTATGGGAGACAAAATATTTGTCTAATCCTACTCCCCTAGAAGAACCCAAACAACCACCACCTACCAATATCCAAAAAATTATGGATTTTCCATCTTGCTATTTTCATAGACATAATTGGAAAATACATGGCTTAGGTCAATATGAACAGGGAGTGCCTCAGCTTATTGATATCCCATATCAAGAATTACATGATTGTTAAGGTCTAGGTTATCACCCACTTCCCACCATATCTTCTTTTGAAAAAGCCTTCCAGAGGCTTAATCTGAATTCAAAAGAAGAAGCCCTCCACCCCGATGACTCTGATGAGGAAATGTATAAATACTTCTAGAGGCTTAATCTGAATTCAAAATAAGAAGCCCTCCACCCTGATGACTCTGATGAGAAAATATATGAATAATTCAACCTCATGTATCTTTTGATGAATCTGATGAGAAATCATAGCCCATAATTCTCCACACCGAACAAGATGAGTTTTATCTCAAAATGTTCTCCATATATGAGCCCATTTTTGCTTGCTTCTTCCACAAGAGTGAGCTGAACCTATAGATGAACCACCACCTCCATATCATTAATCCATCTCATTACCCAAAATTGTAACATATGTATATAATGCAAAAAAAAAAGAGAAAAACATAAAACAAACAAAAATATTTTATTTTTCTGCATTTCATGTATATAGCATTTAGTTAAGTGTATTTATTTTTGTTGCTTTTCATTGTCCAGGTTTACCAAGGTCCTAGCATTAGTTCTTAGGCTCTATCCATCCCATCCATTTTCACCTCCTCTATTTTTCCCTTAATTCAACATGAATCTTGTTGACTTATTCATCCCACTCCACAATCCATATGATTTGGCAAAGCCAATTCCTATTGACATGAGTCTTATTGATATGGATTTGTTTTCCTCACCACCATATTTTTTAAATTTGTCCTAACTAAGGAATTTTTAAGCTGGCCATGAAATGCTTTCTCTCATGGATGGTTTTTTAGGATACAAAAAATTTGAATAAATCCTAATGACCAACATAAAACATCATTCACTACACCTTGGGTAACTTTTTGTTACAAGGTGATGCCCTTTGACCTTAAAAATATAGGTGCCACTTATAAATGTGCCATGACATACATTTTCCATGGCTATATGCATAATATTATCGAATATTATGTGTATGATCTCTTGGAAAAATCTAAAACTCAACAAGAGCACATTGGTGTATTATAAAAAGTTTTTGAATGACTTTTAGAGCATAATGTAAGGTTGAACCCCAAAAAAGTGTGTCTTTGGTGTTACCTCGAGAAAAATACTAGGGTTATTAGTCTCTAAAAGAGGCATTGAGGTAGACCCAAACAAGTTCAAGGATATCATGGAGATGCCTCTTGAAACTACCAAAAATATGCTAAGACATTCATTCAACATCAGAGAATCTACTACATTTTTATTGATATTCATAAAAAGAGTTACAAGAATTGATATCCTTTTACAAATTTTCCTTGAAGACTATAATAGGGTCTTCCCTTAGGAAGCCCTTTTAGATGTGGTACAAAGGCAACAAGATCTATCCTTTTGGGTTCCTCGATGTAGGTGGGCTTCTTTCTTGTGAGCCATCACTTGTTGGATGTTTCCTTATGCTTTGCTAGACATGTAAACCTATAAAATCCTATTAGTGCATTGGGGAAACTACCTCGGTAAAACCCCATGATTATGAAGACAAAAGACTCATTAAAAGTTCTCAAAACATGAAATTACTTGTTAAAAACAACATAAAACTATAAATTATGCTATTCTTACCTGTCCTAGTGATTCTGGTGCCTGTTGTGGAGGTTCACACACTAGGGGTGCAAACCAATTGGTTTGCACACTAGGGGTGTGGACCTATTCTTTTTTTACCATATTTCTTAGATGGCTTTCCTGGATGTCTTGGAGTGGTTATTGACTTGATTTTTGTCTGGTTTAGCTTCTAAAAGTGCACTTTCGATGGAATGATTTACTTGTCTCACTCACAAAATTATGTTATGAAAGTGACAAATTGATTGTGATGCTCGTATGATGGTTGTGGGATGGATGTGTTATGGAGGTAATGGTAGTAGTGATTTCGTTAGAGTTTTGATATGTGAAATTTGGTTGTTATGAAATGGTGAAAATGGCCATCTATTTATAGACTTGGCCAATGTGAGAGAAAGGGGATGAGGTGTCCCCTGTGAGGTGGCAATGGTGAGGTGTCCACCAAAGAGGTGTCCCCTGAGGTGTCCTAGCTCATAAATGGGGTTGGGTGAGAGAATCCCTCACCCATCCACAAATAATGATAAACTTTCTAAAAATATCAATTTGGCATTAATGATTACCTTTATTGAAATATCTTAGGATTAAAAATTGCTTTTTAGGTACAAAAGTCTTCATCTTTCATTTATGACCTCGGGAGATGTGAGGTGGATAAATATCTTGGTGAGATGTGGAAGGGCTAGGATGGACTAGAATAGGTGAGGTGGAAGGCTAGGCTAGTCAAAGTAGACTAGGTGAGGTGGAGGGCTAAAATCAAATCAATATTAGATATAATTAAGCATGTAATTAGCCATAAAGCATGTTTTGACAAAAATGTTGAATTTTTTACCATAAAGTGTTTTTTGACCATGGTAAAGGTTTCAACCTTAGTTCAGTTGGATGTTGCATGAGAACCTATGGTTCAGCGTAGAAAGGGTATTAGCTAGCCCAAGGTGGCTAATGATGATGAATAGTAATTTTGATTAATGAATAGTATTTTTAGCCAATTTATGCAATTTTGAAGGTTTTGCAAATTGATTGACCACAAAAATAGGGAGAGGAACAATGTGCGACTTTTAGGTGTCTATATTTTACCCCTTTTTGTACTGTATTATGTGAAAACATGGTTTAGTACAAAATTTTATGACGTGGATTGATGGGATGATTTGGAAGGCAAAGAATTTTTTATTAATGAATTGTGGATGATTGTGAGAGAGATGCATTGATAAAATAGTTTGTGATTGGATACAACACTTTGTAGCATTTTAATGATTGCTTTTGGAGGAGGTTTAAGATTGCCTTACATTATGATAAATTTGAGGTGTTCCAATTATGGAAGGAACAATTGCCTTTGTCCATTTTTGCTTTTGATTGATTGATGAGCTCTTTTGACAATATTTGACAAATCGTTGGAGCCATAGGGGTAGAAATTTTAGGATCTTCATTCACAAGTGGTCTTACGACTGCCACTATGAATATTGGAATCCATGAGGTGTCTATAGTCAAAGGCATTTTGAGATTTATCAAACATTGATTTGTTTTGGATTGGATTTTTGATTGAGAAGATAAATTTCACTTGTGTATATCCTAGAATGAGGACTTGAGATAATCTTTAGCAAAAAAATTCTTAGGCATTTGTTGTATCCATGATTGGATTTTTGGTTGTTTGATCATATACAAAGTAGCTTTTTGATGATTTTGGATGACTACCCCCTCAAGCAATGAATTGGTGATGGAGGAGACGAAGATCGACGATGAAATGGTTGATGAAGATTGAGAAGGAAAATGCAAAAATTTATGTGAAAATTAGCAAAAATGGATGAATTGGAGGAAATTAGAAGGAAATGGAATGCAGATGAAGCAATTTTGAGTAGGAAATATAGGTTCGCATGGGTGGAGTGTGAAACAATTGGTTCACACGGTTGGGTGTGAACTTTTTCTGGTTGACCCATGTGCAGTGTTTTGGCAGTTTGGAGGACCAAACAATTTCAAAATTGGACAAAACTTATTCCATTGGAAACATATTTTCGAGCCTGATTAAATGGTGGCATTTTTTTGGAAATTTTGAAGTGATTTGATAGGTGAAAATTTGAAAAACACAAGCTTATACTGAGAGGGGGGGGTGAAAAGTATAAGACCACTTTTTACTTTTTCCTTTATACTTCAAAACAATAAAGCAATATACCCAAAGCAATATAAAAAAAATGCACAAAATCATTCACAAAGTGACACCAATTTTAATGTGGTTCACCCAGAATGCCTGGGCTACGTCCACAAAACTTTTCTCTAAAAGTTATCTCAAAGTTCTTTGGGAAACCTTCCCAATTACAATGTTTATGAGCCTCGGCCCAAAGGAGACACCTTCCCCCAATCTAAATTTATGAGCCTCTCGCTCAAAGGAGATACCTTCCCCTCTACTCGGGAAATGATCCCTCAAAAGATCAATCGCCTCTACCTCTTTCCAAAGATGTGGAACTCCTTTCCACCGAAGACCTCTTGTCCTCAATGCTTAGCCTAAGAGACCTCTGCCTTCTATGATCACATCCACAACATCTCAGCTACCTGTACCAAACATAGTCAGTCGGTCTAGTACAAGTCTTCCTCTATCTGTCATATCTATCTAACTCTATGAACAAATCAATCCTCTGCACACAAGCCTTCTCAAAAACTTGCCAAATCTGTCCTTAGGTTCTTTCATAGAACCAATGTACCTCTGTCCTCAAGTTCTCTGATAGAACTATCAAAAACTCAGCTCACAAGTCCTCTGCTAGGACCTGCCCAAATATGCTCACAAGTGCCCACCGAAACCTATCCAAATCTGCTTACAAGTCCCCATAGAAACTTCTCCAAAACCTGCTCACAAGTCCCCATTGGAACCTGTCCAAAACCTACTCACAAGTCCCTACTGGAACCTGTCCAAAACCTCAGCAAGCTCACCAAGAAAAACTTGCTTAGTATGAACTCACAAAGAGAATATTTAGAGAACCAATGTGATTCATAAACCTCATAGAAGAATAAAGAGAATTGTTAGAGACTCAATATGTTCTATACTTAACTCCCAATCTCAATATCAAAACTCATAGAAACATAAAGAGAATTGTTAGAGACCCAATATGTTCTATACTTAACTCCCAATCTCAATCTCAAAACTCATAGAAACATAAAGAGAATTTTTAGAGACCCAATATGTTCTATACTTAACTCTCAATCTCAATATCAACTCAATCTCAACTCAAACTCGATCTCAAAAGAATAAGATAGATGTAGTATGCTTTTCTTAAGAATATGAAACAGAACCCAACAATTGCCAACCATGCAATATCTCATATAACAATGATGCTTATATTCCTTTTACCAACAACTAGGGTTTCATCATCTCAATGCAAGTAGAAAAACTTACTAACATAAACCCTAGTGCAAAAAGCTTCCTCTTATTCAACCAGAATTATGCATTTACCCAAAAATTCATCAATGACTTTAATGCATAACCAATCTTCAATATCCAGAAAATAATACCTAGTAGACAACATTTTCACTCCAAACTCAATTTCAGAAAATATACCATAAACAACATACATGGAAGAAGTTTCCCATACTTTTACTTTGATGAAGAAGGAGAACTCAAAATCTATCACAACACTAACTCTCAATTTGCCACCAATTAGAGTTAGCAACTATACAATGATACACAATAATAAAGATCCAAATATAACACCTTATTTCTCCAACTTAGTAAAAACACCAAAGTACAATAACATAAAAAGTAAAATCTCTTTACACCTTATTACTCCACATAAACATTAACCATCAATAAACCAATATCAAAATAAAAAATGATACCTTAACCTTATACCTCCCGCGCAATCACAGCCACTATTCTTTGCACATCGCGACCAAAAGGAAATTCCCAATGAAGAGAATCAAACTCGACACCTCTGTCGTCTAGTGCTTTTGCTTAAATGCCATCGCCGTTGGGTCACAAGTGCCCAATGAAATAAAACACCGCATCCCTCTCTTTTATCTTCCTTTGATGCCAAGAACCTGGAAAACGTAAACGTCTTCCACAAACTGCATGCATCAATCCACTGTCGTCAAGCCAAAAGGTAAGGATGCAGCCCAAGCTCAAATCTGAGTTTGCAAAGCACAGTCTCCAAGACACAGAACAAGCACGATATCAAAGATGTCAACGGAGATCGAAAACACAGAGCAAGATCAAATCGAATATATCAAGCGCTGTTCAAAGGAAATAGAGCAAATGCAAACTGTAGACGCCAAGCGCAAATTAAACGAAATAGTGCAAATGCAAATCACAGATGCCAATTGCAAATCAAACAAAATAGTGCAAATGCAAATCATATATGCTAAGCACAAATCAAACGAAATGGTGCAAATGCAAATCACGGATGCCAAGCGCAAATCGAACGAAACAGTGCAAATGTAAATCACGGATGCCAAGCGCAAATCGAATGAAACAGTGCAAATGCAAATCATGGATGCCAAGCACAAATCAAACAAAATAGAGTAGCCACAAATCGCAGATGTCAACATTAATTGGAGGTGCTAACTTTTGAAAATTATGCCACCTTATATAGCAATTTTTCCTTCATTGTTTGACGTCGGCGCTCTTCCAACGATGGCAACAGATCGACGAAAGAATTCTTGTTTCTTCCGTCGCTTAAGGGTTGAAAGACCCTTTAATAATAATTAAAATAATTATTATTATTATTTTATTAATAATAAATTAAACTTGGACCTTTGACAAAGGTTTGAGTTAATTTAATTATTAATAATACACATGGACCTTTGCATTAAGTTAAGCTTGGTTTTAATAAAAACCCTTAATGAGTCCAAATGGTTTTAAAAAAACCTTTAGCCTTGCCACCATGGTTTTAATAAAAACCCTTTATTCTTGACATCACACTCTTTTGAAATCAACACAAAAATGCCTTTTGAAATTAATGAAAACTTAAACATTTGAGCAAAGGCAATGTACCCAAGGTACCCAAAATTGCCAACAAAATTTGGGTCAAATATGACCCATATTTTGAAGGTGGTGAATGCACAATTTCAAGCCTTTTGAAAAGGGAAATTGGCAGGAATGGTTAGAGGGAGTGCATGGACTGTAGAGCAATCAAAAATCGAAGTAGAGTAGGTGAATTGATGGATGAAAGGATGGAGTGGGAGATTTGGACCTCAGTATGGATGGTGGATTAGAGCTTCTCTACTAGAAGAGAGAGATGGAGGGAGAGCGAAGAGGTAAGGTGGGAGGAGAGGCTAGAGATAGCCTTAGAGGAAGTGAAGTGATTAGTAGATGAGAGAGATAAGCTCATAGGGAAGGCTTCTTGTTTGCATCAGGAGGTGGATGATGTGAGGGTTGTGGGGGATCAGGCCCCGATGGCTTAGAGGGGAGTGGAGAGACTCCCGATGAGCAGCATGATTGATTGATATTTTTTTTGGTGGCCAAATGACCATCATTTTATGTATAAGGAGTATATACACACACTATGTACATGTGATGAGGTACCTAAAAGGGTATGCATTTTGTTGTATGACATTCTGATTCTACTTTTCTATATGTGTAGGAGAATGATGTGAATGTATGAATATAGCATGGATGCGAGAATTGATAGAAGTAGATGTATGTGATATGAATGATAACATGTATGTAGATGAATATATGAGTATGAAAGAAATATGGTATCATTTAGATTAGAATAATTAGAAATGATGTAATGAGGATGAGAGTGAATGATTGAGTAACATGTAAGGCATGCAAGACAAGCAAACATGTAGTGGATGATATGAATATGGAGTGTAAATGCCTATGCAATGTATGCATGTGTTGGGGTAGTATGCATCGGATGAGACATGACAATGTAAGTATGTAGAGGTGTAGAAGTATCGCTTGGAGAAAGCATTTGCATCGTTGCAGTAATCAGATGATGTAATCCATTCCATTTTTCCAAGGAAGTTGGATATGAAGGTTGTAGTGAGGAGATTCGAACACTACAGTTTGTAAGTAATCAAACCCATTGACTAACTGAGCAAAACTTCTTGAACAAGTTCTAGGCTATCTTGGTAAACAAGACCTCAATCCTGGATTTGTGTGTGTAAAGTGATGTTCATTTCACCATTTTGAAAGAGGGTGGTTTATAACTGCATGCTAACTTAGCTTGTAAGCTAGCTCATCGGTAAAGACCCGAGGAATGCAGGGATTCAAGCTTTTTGATAGTACTCTCGAGGCTTTTGCTTTTGTTTTCTACCCCTATATTATGATTCTCTTGTGTTTCTCTCTTTTGTCTTCTCTCTCTTTTTTTTGTGTGGGCATTGGCTTTTGTTTTCTGCCCTTTTTATTTTTCTTTGTAGCTTGTCCTTTTTTCAATCCTCCGGTTCGAGAGAAATCATGTGAATGATGTGATGAGTAGAGTGATTTTTGCTAAGCATCAACCGACATGCAATGTAGCCAATCCTATTTCCAAAATGTTATTAGTGTGTAGGACGTGCAGGTAAATCTAGGAAGGAGAGCAAGGTAACCAAGGGAAGTCTGGAAATGTTTTTGAAATATGCCAACTTTGGATGGTGGTTGATTATATAATTGTTTATGGGTGAAGCATTCAAAACAATTCTCTAATCCTATCTCCTAAAAATGGGTTTGGGCATCAAACTGGTATGCTAGCATGTGCATTTTTAATTCCCCAAGCACGGTATTCACAATGAGTATGTATGGATGCAATTTGGATTCATGTGGAGGATGCAATGTGGCACTGAATGATAGTGAGTATGCAAATGCAAGGTTACCCCAGTATTATAAACAATGGAGAGGGGTGATGGTGTAAATGAGAAAATTATGGAGAAAGAAAGAACATAAAAGAATGAGGGAAGGAAGGAGAAGAAAAAGAAGAGAAATATAAGAAGAAGAAGCCTATCAAAGGTATGTAGCCACTCGAAGCATGACCATACAACATTGATAAGCTTCAAAAAAATAAGAGAGGAGAAGAAAAAGAGGGAAATGAAGAGAAGAGGGAAGATGAAAGGTATGTAGCCGCTCGAAGCGTGACCATACAACATTCATCATAGAAGAAGGGGGAGAAGAGAGATGAATGAAGGAAATGAAGGTAATCAAAGGTATGTAGCCACTCGAAGTGTGACCATACAACATTGATCAAAGAGGAAGGAGACGAAGAATAGAAGAAGGAGAAATAAGTAGGATAAATATGAAGAATGCAATGTAGACATACACCGTGAATGGACAATTTTGTTTTTGTTGTTTTTATTATTGTTGTTATTGTTTTTGAATTTTTGTATTTTCATAATAGTCGTGATGGTATGTACAAAGAATGGTGAGTCATACTTGAAAATGCTTAGGCATAAAGTGCTCGGAGATGAATGATGGTGATGGGTTCAAGGTCAGCAAGATGTTCGAGATTGGCAAGATGATATGCCCTAGAACCGAATGTGTGTGTAACAATGTAAGGGCCTAGCCAATTAGGTGCAAATTAATCACGAAGGTGACATGGTTGGCTAGTGATCTATTTGGTTCTCTATGAGGACTAGATCTCTGACTTGAAATTCTCATGGATGTACCATGTTGTGATAGGTACATCAAAGGTAATCTTGGTAAACATGTGTGTTTAATGACATAAATGTGGCATTCATCCAAGAGTGTTAAGTGGTCTGATTTTTCTAGATGAGCAGTATCATCATTGATAAATTTTAGCATTGAGATATGCAATGATGATAAGCTCGAGCTCTAGGGGTAGTATATTTCAAAAATGTTATTGCCCCAGTTGTAGCTTAAGTGTGATGACTCTATAATGGTTTTGTATGAAGAATGGTGCATATGGTTTGATGGGTAAATTCGGTTGAATTGCTCACATAGTGCGCAAACATTCTTGGTCTAGAAAAGCATACCATTTATTAGAGATGACCATGGAAGAGATGTCAAAGCGATAGGTGATGTGTGAAGTAATGAATTTTTTGATTGTAAGACCTATCGTTTGAATGAGAATGGTGTCTTGAACCCAATTTGTAAAATACTCCATAGTATTGTTGGATGGGGTGGAGAGGATTTTATCAATAAAATGCAAACCCCATTTGAGAAAAGGACCACATAGATTGAACCGACTGGAGTGCTTGAGATGATAAAAAGTGTAATATTAGCATGGTGTTGCCATGTGATGTATGGAAAAATGTATTCGCAACAACCATGCTCCAGTGTAGGCCAATACTAACCCATGTGTAAGATGATTCTTAATGAAGTGTTGGGTTTGTGTGTGGTTCGAGATAACATCAAAGGATGCCATCGTGGTTGCATTGAGAAAGAATATCTCCCAGCAATGAAGAATGGATTTCCCTTTGTTTGGATGTTCATTGAGAAGTGTGGGGCAAATCCAAAAGAAAATGCCTAATGTTATAGAATCTTTGACATGGGGAAAAAGCAAATATTTGTGAGGCTCAACCATATATGCGAACGATATGAGGATGTGGTGAGATGTGTTGTGGAAGAAGGATGAAATCTCTTAGTCAAGAATGTGATGAGACAAAAGGAGAACTCCCTCAATCATTGAAGTGGATTGAAAAGAGGGGACAAAATCCCCTAATGATGAAAGGAAGTAGATGAGGGGAGGAAAAACCTCCCCTAGTGATGAAGAATTGATGGATGAGCCATAATGATGGTATTGAAGAAGTATGATGCGAGATGGTCTTGCGATCATGATCAATGTAAGATGCCCCAACTTTGAAAGGGATAAATGTCTTTGGAACTTTGCCTTGGATAAGCTTTGAAGCTTGGTTTGATTTGGTCAGTTAGTCAACCATAGATGGGTCCTACTCATGATAGTCGACATACATGAGCCCTCGACATCCAATGGTATGTAACTTACCACATTGTGATTAGATTGGAATGATGTGGAGAAGAGACCTTTTGTTGCATGTCTGCCCCAACAAATGAGGGCTAAAGATAGTCTTAGGCAAAGTTCTTGGACAAACGCAGTTCCAATATTGAGTGTGTGATGATTGATCATGCGCAAGATAGCGTATATGTGTGAAATATCTATCCCTTCAAGCAAGGAATAGGTGATAGGGAAGGTGATAAATGAGGATGAGGTGATTTGAAAAGGGAAAAAAATATCCCATGATAGGAGATGGAGTGCAAGGAGGAGAAGTCCCCCAATGTTAGAAGAAGGATGGCAAGGGGAAGAGGTCCCCCAGTTGTAGCAAATGGATGGTGAGGAGGAGAGATCCTCCAGTTGGAAGAAATGAGTGGTAAGGAGGAGAAAACTCCCCCAAATGTGATGCTAGGCTATGGCTATGCTAGCCTAGACTATGTGAATTGGTATACCTGTGCGTTAGAACATTTTGGGGCTTGCCTTGGTCAAGCCCCATATTTTACAAAAACAAAGACTTAAAAATCTAAGCTAGAATGCGTCCTCATGAAATCAAATATCAATGCATTGAAATGACTAAAGTTGAAATAAATCTAAAAACTTCCTCATAAAAATAAATGACAAGAATTGAAATGATCAGAATTGCAACTAGGCGAAGAAACTTCCTCATGAAATCAAATCTAACCTAGTGTTATTTTTGGCAATTGGAAATGAATGGAATGAGTTGCAGGTTGTGGAACTAGTACTTATGGTGGTAGTACTAGAACCTATGGTGGATGAATGGAATTGTAGTGGGGTGGGCATTGGTGGTTGATGCCCCAATATTTGATGAGTGGAATGAGTGGCAGGTTGTGGAACTAGTACTTGTGGTGGTAGTACTAGAACCTATAATGGATGAATGTGATGTGAGTGGTAGGACCAGTGCATATGGATGTCACACTAGAACTAGCTGAAGTGGAATGAGGAGTGGTGGGATTGGAATTGATGTGTGGATACCTCAATACCTAATGCATGAAATGAGTGGTAGGTTGTGAGACCAGTACTTGTGGTGGTTGTACTAGAACCTACAAATGATGGGTGAATGGAAGTGTGGTGGGGTGAGAGGTGAAGGTAAGACAAAGGATACAACCTTGTGAAGTACCTAGTGATGGATGTGTTGATTGAAATGTGTTGGAAGAAGGTGATTCTCTAGGAGATGTGGAGAATGATGTGGGAAGGAGTGAAAACTCCCCTAGTTTTGGAAGATGTGGTGGAAGGAGATGAACCTCCATAGATGTGGAAGATGATGGGAAAAGGAGATGAATGGTGATAGATGTAGATGTGTGGGAGGAGATGAACCCCCCAAGTGTAAAATATGTGGTAGGAGAAATGTGTACCCCATATGGAATAGGAGGAGAAAGAACCCCCAAGTGAATGAATGTAGGAGAAAGTGATCTCCTATGGATGGAAGGGGAGGAAGAAACCCCCAAGTGAAAGGAGGAGAAAAAACAAGAAAGAAAACTCCCCCAAGTGTGAAAGATGGGTTGGAGAGAGATGAAACTCCTCCAGATATGTAGATGAGGAAAAATATGAAAAATGAGAGGTGAAAATATGTAGAAGATGTGAAATGTGAGCACAAATAGCAAGATCCATGCATAAAATGGTGAATTCCATGGGAAAATTAGGTTCGCATGGGTGGGGTGCGAACCAGTTGGTTCGCACGGGTGGGGTGCAAACTTTTTCTGGTTGACCTAGGTGCAGTGTTTTAGCTATTTGGATGACCAAATGATGTCAGAATTGGACAAATATTATACCATTGGAAAGCTCTTTTTGAGCCTGATCCAATGGTATTAGTTTTGAGAAATTTGGAGGTGATTTTATGGGTGAAAAGTTAGGTCAAAGATGACCCTTCTTCTAGAAGTGATGAATGCACAATTTCAAGCCTTTTGAAAGGGAAAAAGTGGCATTATTGATGAAAGGGATGGGATGATGATAATGGAGTAGAGGAAAATATGTTGAGGTGTTTAAAAGAAGGAAAATACCCCTAGATATAGAGGATTATTGGTAAGGATGAGAAGTCCCCCAATTGTAGGAGACAGATTGGAAGGAGAGAAACTCTCCCAAGTATGAGAGATGAGGTGGAAGGAGGAGAATATCCTTAATTGGAGAAGTTGAGGTGGTAGGGGAGAAGCTCCCCCAAGTGTAGCATATGGTTGATGAGGAGGAAAAGTCCCCCTAGTGGAAGAATATGGGTGATGAAGAAGGAAGGAAAGAAAGAATTGAAGAAGTAAGGAAGATAGAATATGTACAAGGAAAGAAGGGGTGCTTAGTGAAACCCAAAAGAAATGCTATGTTGTTGGAGGATAGCACCTCAGAGGATGGGAAATGCTAGTCACAATATGGGGATGACTAACACTTTGGATAAGAAGTGTGGTCGTGGGCACGATGAACTTGTCGAGGTGGGGGAATAGATGTGGGAGTATGAACATGTGGTAGTGGTGGTACTGGATGGGGCAATGGATTTGGAGTTGCACCCCCATTCTTATGTGAGGAAGTAGTATGATTGGTTCATTGTGTTGTATCCTCATTCCTCATGTTATGGAGCAGACGTATGAAAATACGACAAGTGTTGATATCATGCCCTTGTTGGCGATGATAAACACAAAATTGGTGCTCATTGTACCCTCTAGGTGTTGGATGATTTGGATCAAGCAATTTGACCTCAGGTAGAATTAAGTGACCTGTGCGATGTAGCTATTGGAAGGTTTGAGATAGAGTCTCAGAAGGAGTGGTGGAAGAAGGAGGAGAATGTGGAGGATGTTGTGTTTGAATGGGATTTTGACTAGGCAGTGATGGATTGAATGCTTGCCTAGGTTGTGGAGAGCCCATTTGTTGAGGATGAGGGGTTGGTGGAGGAGGAGGAATAGTGGGACCCACCATGATTGGATTATTGATAGATGTATGACATGGACAGTGGCTCATGTGCAACTCAAGTGTATCAAGATGTGCCAAGATGTGTTGCATGTCAATGGGTGGAGGATATGGAGGTATGGAAATAGGACGAGAATGAATGCCAGTGGTGGAGGGTGATGATTGATATGAAGAAGAATATGGAGGTGGATGAGATGAAGAATGTGGGAATGGGGATCGATAAGGTTGGGAAATTCCAACCTGTTGGGTGATGTGAAATGGAATTTGGGGTGGAGGAAGAATAGGTGGAAGATGTGATCCTGAATGAGGAGGAGCATGGTAGGAAGAATGATGATGCACATATGGGAAAGGGGAAGGATCATCCATGGGAGTATGATGTCTCACAACATGATCATAGGATGAAATCCTAGAGGATGATGTAGGAGGTGGAGAGGAATTGTGTGAGGAAGTGGAAGGAGTATGAGAATGGGTAGAGGTGGCTATCTCTGAGTGCCCTGATGGAGTGGTTGGAGAAGAAGGGATAAGATGAGAATCCTGCATGATGATGTGTGCAACTGTGTGGTAACAACCAAAAGATGTGAAATTTGGACTCTAGAAAGGCCTGTGACTGACTGGGACACTATCTGGTATCAAAAACATAGGTTCACATAGGTGGGGTGTGAACCAATTGGTTCACACACTAGGGGTGCGAACCACCCAAAATGAGAAATAGATGATAGATATGTGTTGTGGGATGTGTCTGTGTCCTATGGGTGAAATTTGGAACCTAGAAAATAGGTTCGCACTCTAGGGGTGCGAACCAATTGGTTCACACTCTAGGGGTGCGAACCACCCAAAATTATGATAGAGAGTGAATTTTGTGCTGTGGATACCCTCTGTGTGCTATGGAGACCTGTGTAATGCAGTTTTGTAGCTTGAAAGCTAGATTTTCACACAAAATCATGTGAAATAAGTCTGAGTGTAGGGGAATCGCACTAGGGGGTGCAAATCACCTAAAAATAGACTATGTAGTGTAAAGCGTGGGAGTGAAACTATGGAACAACTGATAAGTGTGTTATAGCACATTTGATATGTTGTTGTAACCACTTTTTTGAGACTCAACAATAAGCAAATGTTCTTTCTTTTTGGTTTTTGTGTGTTTTGATGAAAGTATGTATCCGCCCTAGGAACAAACCATAGGTAATGGGTGAACTTCTACTTTGAAATAGGTATGTTGCGACATAGAACCTCTTGCAACACCCAAAGGTGCACAAAATAGAACTATACCCAATAGGCGAATGGCAACCTAGATGTAACAGGCACAATAAAATGATATCCAAAGGGGGAGACTCAAAATGCTCTAATGAGTCAAATAAACTCTCATGAAGAGAGGTCATGCTATCAATGTGGTGCTACCGGCATACCCATGCTTTCGCTTAACCCTCATGTTTAAGGCATCCATAATAACGATCAGTTGCACCCACTAATTATTTGAAAAGCCCTATGGTAAAGGGGCTTTCTAAAACTACCCACTCTGAAGGTACCTTCCAATGATGAATTTTGGATAACCAACACTCAAAGTGGGAAGGACCGACTGGGTATTAATGCTGGAATGATCCACCTAGGGGGCTACTATGGTGTCTAAAACTAGAGGTGAGCCAATGGAGAGTAGAACCCAGACCTCACTAAACTCTGGTGGTGAATTGGTGATGAAATCCAATTCAGGTTGGAGATGAAACCCAACTCTTTACACCATTTAAATAGGATGTGAGTGTGTGGTGTTTGTTTGTGTGGTACTATTTTAGAAGAAAATCTACTCTAAATACCTTTTCAAAATAAAACTATGCTATGATGCCTTTTCAAAGCAAATCTATTTACTTGGTTTTGCACAAAAATAAACTTGATCTATTGATTTTCGGAAGGGAAATCTAATTAATTGGTTTTCACAAAAATAAATTTACTCTATTGATTTTCAAAAGGGAAATCTAATTAATTGGTTTTCGCAAAAATAAATTTACTCTATTGATTTTCAAAAGGGAAATCTAATTAATTGCTTTTGAAGGGAAATGACTTGAAGGGAAATTATTGGAATTGAAGCTAATCTAGAAAGCAGATGTAAATTTAACTATGGAAAATAAGAAGGTGCGATTATGTGAGATTCATAGCCCAATATGAAATATTAGCTTCAAAGCAAAGGAAAAATAAATTTTTTCATACAAAACCTACATCCAGGTGGATGTAGAAAGCTCTGGTGTACCCTCTGGTCCAAAACTATGTCAATTTGGAAGGTTCACACGGGTGGGGTGTGAACCTATCTTCTATAAGTGGTTCACACACCTAAGGTGTGAACCGAGATCTGAAGCTTGAGCTGACTATTTTTGAAGTCCTAATGATGATTTTATAGTTTTTAGATTATTTTGAGCACAGGTACCTACGCAGAAAGTCCCAAAAAATAAAAAACTTGAGAATATTTCACACATACCTGAATTAAGTAAATAATAAGAAAATAAACTAACTACTGATTTTCTGCACAAAAATACAAGGATGCTTTAACCTTGCATACGCCGTGGCAAGAGATAATTTGTGGTCTAGGTATGGGGGCATGCAATCCCCGAGAACATGAGGCTCTTAACCTCCCCTGACTTACCTTACCATTGGTTGTGGGTGTCTGAACCAATACCTGGGTATCAAGTATCAAGTTTGAGGTAGATTGGGGAATTCACATGCCCAAGTGTGTACTCACTACTCTCTTTGAAGGCTCACCAGTGCACCAGCGAACCTGTTGTGGTTTGGCCTGAGATGTCTTTCAAGGCATTTTTGGTTTGGCTTGAGATGGATTTTAGGGCATTTTTTTGGTTTGGGGTTTCTTCAAAGATGACAACTACCTGCCATACAAAAATAGACCATAATTTTTGGTTAGAAGGTGATTAAGCTAATGCTTGGTGGGGGTCCCACTAGGCGTGCCAGAATGAAACTACCAAAAAGATGCTAAGACATTCATTCAATATCAAAGAATCTACTACATTTGTATTGATAATCATAAAAGGGGTTACAAGAATTGATATCCTTTTACAAATTTGCCCTGAAGGCTACAATGGGGTCTTCCCTTAGGAAGCCCTTTCAGATGTGGTACAAAGACAGCAAGATTCATCTTTTTGGGTTCCTCGATGTAGGTGGGCTTCTTGCTCGTGAGCCACCGCTTGTTGGAGATGTTTCCTTGTGCTTTGCTGGACCTGTAAACCTGCAAAATCCTATTAGTGCATTGGGGGGTCTGCCTCAGTCAAACCCCATGATTATGAAGACAAAAGACTCATAAAAAGTGCTCAAAACATGAAATTACTTGCTAAAAACAACATAAAACTATAAATTATGCTATTATTACCTGTCCTGGTGATTCTGGTGCCTGTTGTAGAGGTTCACACACTAGGGGTGTGAACCAATTGGTTCACACACTAGGGGTGCGAACCTATCCTTTTTCGACCAGATTTCTCAGATGGCTTCCCTGGATGTCCTAGAGTGGTTCTTGACTTGATTTTTGTCCGGTTCAACTTCTGAAAGTGCACTTTCGATGGAATGATCAACCTGTCTCACTCACAAAACTATGTTATGAAAGTGAAAAATTGATTGTGATGCTCATACGATGGTTGTGGGATGGATGTGTGATGGAGGTAATGGCAGTAGTGATTTCGATAGAGTTTCGGTATGTAAAAGTTGGTTGTTATGAAATGGTGAAAATGGCCTTCTATTTATAGACTGGGCCAAGGTGAGAGAAAGGGGATGAGGTGTCCCCTATGAGGTGGCAATGGTGAGGTGTCCACCAAAGAGGTGTCCCCTGAGGTGTCCTGGCTCATAAATGGGGTTGGGTGAGAGAATCCCTCACCCATCCACAAATAATGATGAACTTTCTAAAAATATCAATTTGGCATTAATGATCATCTTTATTGAAATATCTTAGGATTAAAAATTGCTTTTTAGGTGCAAAAGTCTCCATCTTTCATTTATGACCCAGGAGGATGTGAGGTGGAGAAATATCTGGGTGAGAGGTGGCAGGGCTAGGATAGGCTAGAATAGGTGAGGTGGAAGGCTAGGCTAGTCAAAGTAGACTAGGTGAGGTGGAGGGCTCAAATCAAATCAAGATTAGATTTAATTAAGCATGTAATTAGCCATAAAGCATGTTTTGACCAAAATGTTGACTTTTTGACCATAAAGTGCTTTTTGACCATGGTAAAGGTTTCAACCTTAGTTGAGTTGGCATGAGGTCGCATGAGGACCTATGGTTAAGCGTAGGAAGGGGCTTAGCTAGCCCAAAGGGGCTAATGATGATGAATAGTGATTTTGATTAATGAATAGTGTTTTTAGCCAATTTATGCAATTTTTGAGGGTTTTGCAAATTGATTGACCACGGAAATAGGGAGAGGGACAATGTGCAACATTTAGGTGTCTACACCTCCCCCAAAAAATTTAAAGGAATTGCATAGTTTACAAGGAAATATTTAATTGATCCATCATTTCATTGCGTAACTTTTTGACAAATGTAGACCATTTAATCACCTACTACAAAATGAGGTGTCATTTTCTTGGATAGATGAGTGCCAAAAAGCCTTTTATGACATTAAGAAATACCTGCATTCTCCACCAGTATTAGCTTCTCCTCATCCAAGGGTCCCCTTCTATATTTATGTTTCAACAATAGAATTTGCATTAGGGACAATGCACGCATAAAATAATGAAGAAAATCAAGAGAAAATTTTCTATTACATTAGTCGAACATTGGTAAGCTATGAAACTAGATACGCTTATGTAGAATTATTATTCTTAGAAGTGGTTTTTACCTCTAAAAAACTTAGACATTACATGTTTAGTCACATAACATATGTCATAGCTAGATAAAATCCTTTGCGTTATATGATGTCTCCCACTTACAATAACACCCACACTGCTAAATGGATAATGCTTCTTACTGAATTTGACCTTGAGTTAATTAGCCAAAAATCCATTAAAGGTTAGTTTACAGTCGATCAAATTGTGAAAGCTCCACTACCTAGTGATCATTCCTTGATAATTGATATCCTAGATGATTCGGTATTCACCATCATCAAACAAGAAGAAGATGTCATTCCAGAGGAAGACGTTGATATCACACTATTCTTTGATGGTTCTAAGTGCGAGAAAGGTCAAGGTTTTGGAGTTATGTTTCATACACCACAAGGAGTACCTATCCCCTTATCATTCAAACTTGATTTCCAATAAACAAACAACATTGCAGAGTACGAAACCTTAATATTAGGTCTTCAATCAACTATAGCTATGGGCATAAAGCTTATCAAGATATTTGGTGATTCTAAACTTGTTTTCAAGAAAATCAATGGAGAATACCAATGTATATATCCTACCATTAAAATTTACCATGAAGTAGCAATGAAATTTCTCTCTACATTTGAATGGTATGAAATTGATAATTTTCCATATTCAACTAATAGATTTGTAGATGTGATGGCCTCTCTTGGATCATTGATTCTAGAAGAATCCTTAGGAGAGGTACAACCTCTAATTATCATAGCAATCTTTAAATTTGCAATTGTTTGTGATGAATCTAAAGATGAAAATGATGTTTGCTTTATCCAGTTGGATACATATGATCCTTGGTCAAGCCAAATAGTAGCCTTTTTCAAGTTCAGAACACTTCATTTGACATGTATCGAACTGCTAAATGCACTTTCAAGAAAAAAGTAGCTCATTTTTTTCTCTTGGGGGACATGTTGTATAAACATGGTTATGATGGAATCCTCCTTCGATGTCTCAAGGTTGTTGAGGCACAAATATCCATAGCTGAAGCTCATGGTGGTACTTGTGGTGGTCATTTTAGTGGTATGGCCATCACAAAGCATATTCTGTGCATGGGTTATTATGGACCAGCATGGAACGATATTGTTGCACATATGTCAAACATTGTAAGCAATGTCAAGAACATGCTAATTTAACTCATGTACCATCACAATTATTATAGCCTATTCAAATCCTTTGGCCCTTTTCATAATGGGGTCTTTATTTAATTGGAAAAATCTCACCTTCTTCCTTGGGACAACATACATTCATCATCACACCCATTGAATACTTCACAAAGTAGGCTAAGACAATTCCTTTAACCAATATGACAAGACCTAGAATTGTGGAGTTTTTACTTCATCTTATAATTTATCATTTTAGTATTCCTTCAAAAATCATCTACGAAAACGGTAAGTCTTTCAAAAATAAGGATGTTCGAGCACTTTTTGAAAAATATAACATCCAACATAGTTTATTGACTCCTTTTTATCCACAAGAAAATGGACAAGATGAGGCTACCAATAATACCTTAATTGCTATTCTCAAGAAACTGGTTAATAAAAATCATAGAGATTGGTATACTAAAATTCCCTTGGAAATATGGTATTATTGAGAAAGCATATGCAGGCCTACTAGGGCAAAACCATTTTCATTGGTCTATGGAGTCGAAGAAATCATACCTCTTGATCTTGAGATCCCCTAATTGCAAATTTTATTGCAATAATTCATAGATGACGATACTTCTAGACAAGCACATCTTGACCAACTCACACTTCTTGATGAGAGGTGAGTCAATGATTTGGAGAATTTACGAGTTTATCAAGATTGCATAAAATGTTCTTACAATGCCAAAGTTCATCTATATGAATTCCAAGTAGGAGATCAGTCATTAAAGAGAATCAACAAAACACTAATGCATTACTGCATATTCATAATAAATTCATAGCTAATTGGTTGGGTCCATACATTACCACTCAAAAAGTGGGTAAAGGTACTTACAAGCTTGTCAGTATAGAGGGAGAGGAAGAATCCAAACCACTTAATGTTATACACTTGAGAGCATTCTATTCTTAATGAGATTTATATATGTATATATACATGGATTATACACAAAAACATTGCATTTCATTTGCAAAAATATCATTCAAAAACATTGCATTTTATTTGCGCACATCTCATTCAAAAACATTGCACTTCATTTACACACATTTCATTTAACAAAAATTGTATTCATACACTCCATTTCACAATTTTTATTTCATACATTCGATCCACATTTCACATTTCATATTAGGGATCATTTATTCAGTTCAAGGTATTAATTGGTCCAATAAAGTCATATTTCCTTAATTAGGGGCAGCTCCAAAACATCATCCACACCATTACACCAAGTCAATTTATCATTTTCCTCCATATATCCATAATTCCTAGGTATTTTCAGTCACTCAGACACTACTAGTGTTTTAAGAAAACCATAAATACATGTCAAGTTTTATTTTGGACCATTACACATTTTCACTAAGAAAATATTGAGTTCTCAGAATTGACTCCAAAACATTCTTGAACTAAAAACAATTTCACATCTTAAAAAACATCTTGTGTCAAATAGGGATAACACCATACTTGGTTTGAACCTCAAAGTGAAAAGGGTAGTCCTTGCTTGTTCCATCATGCAACATAGTCCACAGAAACAGTGGTTTTCACCACCATCATAATTCCAAAAATGAAAGAAATAGTAGGGAAAAATACCTAAAAACTCTAAATATTTTACACATCACACACCACTAATCATTGGGTTGTAAATATCATACTACATTTCCAATAAGACGATTAGGTAGTCATTCCCAAAACTTGAGAGATCAAAATTCTTGGACTATGGAGCTAGTCTCCACCGGAGCTATAGATGCTTGATTGGTAGTGGAGTACACTCATGCATGGTGACACATATTATTTTTAAAAAAACCTCTAACCACACATAAGTACAAGATAGCTTCTTGATCTCATCCATAATAGGTCACACCCAATTTACTAAAGATTATTTAATGAACTCACTTGCACACACATTGGTTCTTGATTGCCTCGATTCATTACCATGTTGTTGATTCGATAAATGATTTTATTGCACACACATTTGGTCTTAGAGGAATTAGGCAGTTTTAGTGAGTTTGTTTGATGCCACTAGTCTGTCCGAGTCTTTGCAAAATAGTCAATTTTCCATATCAACATCCATATCTTCTTCCATTTCAACACCCATGTCATTTCATGAGTCTTTTCACCTCACCTACCACCAAATTTGATACCCCTAATTAAACAACAATTCTATCAATGGCCAAAGTAAATTATAAATAATGAATGATCACTAGAACATTTGCATTATCACTTGCATTAATCATCCATATGCATATTCATCCATACACAAAAGCATATACACAAGAGCATTCACACAAACATATAACACAAAAGTAAAATCCATGTATATATATATCACATATACAATGAGTCCCCAAAGACTAAATACAATGGAGCACCAAGGATCATATACAAAAAGTGAATCTAAGAACTAGCTAAACCCTCCAAGAGGACCCTTATGACCTAGAAGGAGCCCTATAATTAGAGCTATGTCTAGACTCACTACGCCTAGAAGAATCGAATACAGATAAGGAATGTGTATTTGGAAGTAGAATATGATGCTTCATCAGCCTATCCTCCAATGACTTGATATATATCTACCAAGTCAGAAGTCACATTATGTTAATATTATGATGATTCTCTATCTCTAACAACTCTTCCTAGAGCCTCGTGATCCTCTCCTCTCAAACTATCACCATAAAATCCTGCTATGCAACCAACTTCTCCAACCTCATACAATCCTCCTCACTCTAACCTAGAGGTCCATCTAGAGTCTGCTCCACATCATCTCCATATTTTCCATCTCCTCCACTCCCTAGAGCCTACCTCTATGCACCCTTAACCCTCGTCCTTTGACTATCAGATCAAAGGTGGCCTTTGCCACTTAGGAGACTCATCGGTTTCCTTGACCTTAGCCTCATTCCCATCTCCAATAGCTATGACTAGAATCGATGCCCATGGTAGCTGTGTATTTGAACCATGCATCATACTTTTTAGTAGTCCTTACATCATCCACATCATAATTATCTATCTCCTTATCATCATCATAAATCTCCCTCTTTTCCTCGGCACATGGTAACCCTATTTCATCCTGATGCCTCCAATAGAGCACTGGCTCATCAAAAACCCCATATCTCAAGCCAAACTGACAAAGCACTCATGAGAACTGGATATACTCAGGATTACTTTGATGTCTCCCAACCACCCACCTAGTCTACCTGACCCATCATAGCTCCTCTCCATCTCCTATCCACCTGGCACCCCTCCATGGCCTCCATATCACTTGGGTGGATGTTAATCTAGCTTACAAATCCTTGTATCACTAACTTATCCACAAAGGATGACTCGGTTGTACCTCCTCCACCATCACCCATATCCTAGCATAGGGCCACTCCATATCCCATCCTACAACTAGTAGACCCTTCGATTGAGCCATGTTGAAATACCCCATCCCTAGAACTATAGTAACAAATTGCATTCCAATTCCTTCCTCCCCCATCTCCTCATCTCATAAAGCTCTCAATAAATATACAAAAATAAGGTAGGAGCCCATACATACACCTATGGTGTAGTGATCATATCACTCACCAACCCTATTAGGTTCCAAGGGAACCTATAGTAAATACTATTTGAGACCACAATGTTGGCCAACATGAACATTACCAAAGCCGATAGGGCATCCAGTGTCTTGTCCACATACGTGGAAAAGTATGAAATACCCCCACATGTCACCGCTACACTCTACCAACTATCGCTAAACATATTCCTTATATTTTTTCCCCAATCGTGTACAAACTCGACATGAGTCCCCTCCATAAATAGCTTGAGGATGTGATATACATCCTCAAGTGTGAGGGTAATTTCTCCATTGGAGAGTTGAAATTTCCCTCTATCTAGATTCTACCTCTCTACCAAGGCAGATAGGTACCCCTCATCCACCCTCACCACATCTATTCGGGCTACCTCTGCTAGACCAACAACCTACAAATAATCCCAATCCTCACCCCGTAATGCCTTTCTCATCCCACGGATGAGAGGTGAGAAACAGTGCTAAGCCTCCAAAATCCTAAGCTTCAACACAACACAAAAAAATTGTTAATACATGTTAAAAAAGAAACATAAAATTTTTTCACAAAAATTAAAAAAGAGCTTCAAATAAGGGACTTACCTTGGCAAATCATAATTCCAATTTATCTTTGCCTTTCACCGCCATAGTTTCTGTGTCCACCTCTCTCCACCTCACTTCACTCCACTCCACTCCATCCAATTATCCTAGATGTAGCTTCACAAATTCACAAATGCAACAATGAGCTCTATTTTCATCCTACAGGCTATTTATAGCTACTTCAGTCACCTTGAAATGCCCATGGATTTTTCCTAGTGCATTGAAGCAAACTATGACATTTGGGGAGCACCCAAACACTGGAGGGAATTTGTGCATGCAGAAAGCACCAACCGATGTTTGGTGTCAATTTTGACAAAAGATAAAATCAATTCAAAATAGTGGATTACCCCCATAAAATCACTCTGAATTGCATCCATGTATCCATTTCATCATATTATCAAATTTTGTGAAGGTCTAAAATGATTTGCATGCATAATTTTAGTCTACACCCAAAAGGCGTAAAATCACTTATCAAATTCCAAAGTGCTCCAAAATGGTCAAAATTTTCACAAACGGACCATAATAATCATTCTCATCATCAATGTTCCATTTTCACATCATTTTTGATCATCAATGATTACATTTGTACATTTTCCAAGTTCAAACAAAAATTCAAGTGAACCTCATATCTAGTGGTTTATTCTATCTACTTGGCGATCGTAGCGATTTGCATCCATGCAATTGAGTAAGATGAATAAATCACCATAAGGACACTTGGCCATCTTCATCATCACATATTTCATTGTTCAAAAACAAAAATCAATTTTGGTACCTCATATTTAGAGTGAGACTATGCCAAGACCAATTTGCTCAAAAGTTATCATTGATGGCCTAGTTTGTGGGGCTTGAAACATGGACAAAATCACATTTCATCATCTCCCATTTCCTTGATAGTCATCATGGTGATCGTTCATAGCTAGGATGATTGGTTATGACCATAGGAATTACCTGACAGTCACTAGCTAGCCCTTCGAAGTTGACTCCTTTTATTTTTGCATCTTCATATTTGCATATCAATGATGCTAGAAGGCACATTCTTCAACAACATCGAATTACCCCAAATTTGGGGCAACCATATTTGGCTTTGATTTTCCAAAAATGGGATACATATTACACGATCATGGCATCTACACTTGGAAAAAACCCTTTTATTTTTTAGGGCAAAAATAGAATTAATCACTTGCATTTTTCACCAACCTCCTTCCACCGTTGGGGCAAAAACAAAATCATTTTACATCATTATATCATCCACAATTACTTCATTCATCCATACAACCATTTACACTCATTATTTTCAATTGGCTCATGAGATTCATCCGCAAACTCATTCGCCAATTGAGGTGGTAAGCTACGCAATAAACAATCTTTTATCTCTAAGCTCATGTCCACATCTCAACAAAGTTGCTTCACCATCAAGCCAAAACAAGTGTCTCGTATTTTTGCACCGCATTATGTTTCACACAATGCGGTACAAAAAGAGGCATATGTAGACACCAAAATCTAGCTACTTGTTGTCCATCTAGGTCTTCCCACCATTTTACCCATTATTTACACTTATTTATGTATTTATTAAATATATTTAAATATTAATATTTTATATTATAATTTATATATATTTAATAAATATACATATATATGTGTAAATTAATCTCAGTCGTGCATCTTGGTCTAATCCTATCCACTCGTCCAACTTAATCCATGCCACCTACCTAGATTTAATCTCCAACCTCTATCACGTTTTAATATTGACCACACAAATTGTATCATTGAAACTCTAACGTGCCCTAGGGAAGATTATAAATAGGAGTCATTTTGATGGCTCAACCCTTGAGTTTGAATCCTAAGTAATTAAGTAATTCATGACTTGAGCATTCAAAATTTCCCTTTTGCTTCCCTCACCTTCGCCTACACATCCACCACCATAGCCCTCACCCAAAGAAGATCTGCATCTACAGACCTTACCTCAATTCTTGAACACCTTACAACTACCCCTAAGTGCCCCTATGCTACTCTTGAGCACCTCTAGATGCTTTCTACCATCCCCGAGAACCAACAATCATTTCCTACTATCGTTGAGCACCTGATAGCATTTCAAACCTTAGATCTATAGACCAGTGAAACCTCGGGTGTCACTAGGGCATCTACATACCTGCTTTCCTACAACTATGACAATGACAAATCAAAAAGTGACAAGTTTACAAGGTAAATATTCCATTATTGTATTGATTTCATTATTTCCATATTTGCTCATCGAATTGTTATTTGATAGCTAGGGTTTTTATTTATTTCTAAGAGTCTCACATAGTGGAGCCATAACAGTTGCTATTAACCCTCTTTTATCATTTTGTGTGTGTAGATTTGGAGATATACAAGCATTTGGTAGCTGCTTAAGTTGGAGTGGTCCGGTCAATGGATATCTGAAGCCCACTCACCTTTGTTGGAAGCAAAAACAAACCTTGAAGACACCATAAGCATTATTGGCTAGGGTTTCAGATAACCCTTGCATATTGTATTCATTGTATTAAAATAAATAGTGTAAACCCCTATTTGGGATATATTTGATTGTATTGAGATCCACTAGCATTAATAATATAAGATTTGTTTTAGTATGCAATCTCTTGTATCACTGTTTGTTCATTTTCTAATATCTATATTTGGTGTTTTGTTTTTGTCTCCACAAGAAGTAATCAAGTTATTGTATTAAGATCTTAAAGATAGACTATGAAAGTGAATTCACCTTAAATGATTTCTTAGAGTCTTGTAACAACATTGGAATCAAGAGGAAGTTGAACATTGTTTACACTCCTCAAAAAAATGGAATGGTAGAACAAAAAATAGGACCATTGTAGAGATGACCCATTGCATGTTGAAAGAGTATTTACCAAAACAAATTTGGGATAAATTTGTCCATACACCTATTTACACTCTCAATAGATGTCCTACAAAGTTGGTACAAGATTCTACTCCCTATGAGATTTATGACACAATCATATTTATAAGCTCCACCAATTTGTTAAAATATTTTAAAATGGCAATGATGAATGAGTTTAAGATTAGTGATTTGGGCACTATGCATTACTTTCTTGGTATGAAAATCATGAAATCAACTGAAGGTATTTATATTAGTCAATCTAAATATGTTGATGAAATTTTGTTAGGATTTTCTATGAGTGAAATTAAGCCATTTAGCACACCAATAGTTATGGGATATAAGTTGATGAAGGAGGATTCTACTTCTCTTGTGGATGCAACACTATATAGATCACTATTTGGTAGCTTGATGTATCTTATCGCTACTAGACTAAATATCATGTTTTCAATTATCTTGGTAGCAAGATATATGCATTCTCCTCATGAGTATTATTTTAAGGTAGCCAATAGAATCATTAGGTATGTAAGTGACACCAAATATTTTGGTTTATTCTATTTTGGTACTAACTCTTGTGATCAAGTGGCCTATCCAAATGTTGATTGGGCAGGATGTCTTAATGATAGAAGAAACACTTCTAGATATACCTTCTTATTTTGAGGAAAGTTGGTTTCTTGGATAAAAAAAAGTAACAAAAAATTACTTGATATACTATTGAAGTAGAGTATATGGCTGCCTCTTCTACTTGCACTCAAGCTATTTGGATTGCTAGACTCTTTGAAGAGTTTGGAATTGAGATTAATTTCTCAATAAAAAATTATTGTGACAATTCCTCCACCATATACATGATGAAGAATATAGTATTGCATAACAATAGTAAGCACATTGATATTTAACACCACTTTATTCATGACTTGGTCCAATATGGGTTCATTGCTTTTGAGTTTTGCAAATCAGAAGATCAACTTGTAGATACTTTTACCAAAGCATTGGACAAAGTAAAATTTTAGAATTTAAGGACCTTGATTGGTGTTGGAACCATTGATATCAAGAAGTATAATGAAGAAAATATGATTTCTAAATGCTTCCCAACATGTTTTTTTGGAGCATTACAAGCATTTTGGGTCCATCTCCTACATTTTAACAGATAATTTCCTCTATTTGTGGCACCTTTTCTTAAATGAGGATTTAATTAGTATTTTATTAAATAAATATTCCTAAAATATTGGGTGGCCCTATTTTAGGAGGATTTATTCATTGTTTAACTCCAAAAATTGCTTCTTTGATCACTCCTAAAATTTAGGAGCTATTTTAGTTGACTAGTCATAATGGGAGTTGTAATGCATATGTTGCTCCCAATAATTATCATAAATTATCCTATGCACATGCACATGCTCACGCTTTATTTTTTTCATATCTAATAAAGCATATTACATGATGATCATAACTAGCTGATAATTTTAGGATATTCCAAGCTTTTTAGTGCATTGGAATTTTGGGTATTGTATACCTTTTTTCTCTTCATTATTGTAATAGATATTTCAAAATATTTTGCATTAAATCTCATTTTATTTTGAATTAAATCTCATAATATTTTGTGCAAGATAGTAGAGGTTTATTTTTCTCTTCTACATAGCATTAAAAGTTTTAGTAACTCTCCAAGTCTTATTATGATATTTCCTTTCTGAAACCATTGGGGCTTCCTGCTTTATTGATTTTACTTGTCTTTTGCTATAGGTGTCAAAGTTATTGCCCCTATTTTTTTTGTGTGTATTGCATTTGAATCATGAACCCTTATCCCTATTTTTGTTTCTATTTCATGTGACTCAAGAAGGTCACAAAGGTGTCAAAGGAGTCAACAATGCCTTAGAGTATTTGGGCATTGATTCTTCTATTATACCCTCTTTCATATCTATTTCTTAGGCACCAATTTTAATATTTTTGCCTCCTATTTATATTAATTGAGCACTGATTTTAATGTTTTTTTATCCTTATCCTATTCCTAAAAACACTTTGGAATGCTAGTTGGTGTGTTGCACTTCTTGGTGGGATTCTTTGATTTTGGTTCAGAGGGCTATGGTGCATCCAATTATTTGGACTGTGGTGGCTTTTGAGATTCATTGAGCTAATTTAGTGCCTTTGTGACACTAGAATACTCTGGTACACTACTCTTATTTTTCTATTGCCTATGCCCCTTTGATTTCAAAAAGTTTTGCCAACATTTCTCACTACTTTTGCTAGTCCAAACATGATGATGACATAATAGTTGTATCAAATTGTGATTCTTTATATGGCGTTTGCCTTCCCTAAATAGAGAAGCCATATCATGTAAAGTAAAATTCAAAAAATAAGAGAGATTAATGTGAAGATAAGGATTATCCTCACCATGGCATAGATGGATGATCATATCCAAATGTTAACTAGACAACACAACAAAATATCCATCGTAGGTTAGATATTTCATCACCCATAGAGTGTCATCATCCCATGGTCTAGGAAATCTGGTTTGCTTAAGTACCTTATAGTGATTGTTGCAAATATCATAAATTGGCTCTAGGTCTCCTTCCTTCCAACATGGTGAGGATTTTTATGGTCCAAAAAAACTCTTGATTAGCTAGCAACAATCATGTCACTTTTCTAAGAACTATAGGATTCATAAGAATTTTGACCCCTCTAATATTAGCAAACCCATCATGTAGGCTTCTAGAAAACTCTTCTACAAGTACAAGATCATACCCTTAAAACCATCAAAATATTTACTACCATCCCACATGTTCAAAAATCTATGCTACTTCCTCGTTTTACAGTAACTCTATAGTGCTATATGGTTCAGAACTTCTTTTTTGCCCATGTTTCTATCTCTTCGTTTCTCTATAGGGGTTGGCTAGTTTGCAAAAATATTTAGAGCACAATGGGTGGTAAAGGGAGGATGAAAATAGTAGAGCACTATTTACATGTACATGCGAAAAGTGACCTATTTACTTCTACCACATCATCATCATTTATTGAAATGGGGTAACTTCAAAGGCAAATTCCTATCTAACCATAAAATCCCACTTGTATTATGGGTAAATACTAGGGAATATGGAAAA
The DNA here is from genome assembly GCA_028583015.1 of Wollemia nobilis. Taxonomy (NCBI): domain Eukaryota; kingdom Viridiplantae; phylum Streptophyta; class Pinopsida; order Araucariales; family Araucariaceae; genus Wollemia; species Wollemia nobilis. The sequence goes on from JAQPPZ010016874.1 coordinate 9,676,557, forward strand.
ACATGTTGAATAGATAAGCACATAAAGTGATTTTAAATATCCTATGATGGCATGTTTCTCATGCAAATAGTGCCTTCTTTTTTTGACATTGAAGTCATCCTATTTTTCTTCCTAGTTTCCATGCAAATCATCATGTTATCATCCTTATTATATCAATAGATGGATACCACATGGAAAATTTAAATTCTTTGTAATTTTAAATAGACATTTTCCATAGGTCCTAGGTGTACACTAATTGATTCGACCAAACTTTGTAAGGGATGGAGGTCCAAGGTTCAAATCTTGAGCCTCGTCGAACTGAATACTTGTACCTTTCATGGTGCTTTCAACGAAGTAAAATATTTAAAATGATTATGGTATGGTGGTTATAGGGGTGGACTGAGTGAAGAACTATGTACCGGATTCCGGGATGGATAGCGTAAAATACTATGGCAGCCATAAAAAGTTAGACAACCTACCTATTTTTATGGAGGCTATCGATTCCAACATGTAAAATAAAAAAATAGACCTTTTCCATGCTAGTGCATTATCCATTATATGCTATAAGATACTTTTATAGTGTTGAGTGACATCATAGTTTTCTACAACTTCTACTACCACTCAGACAATACTGGTGCCCAACTAAAAGGTATTGGAAAACTTTTCATGCCAAGTAAAAAAACCCTAATCTACCATGGTCCTCAATGAAGCCTCCCTTTTGTTCACCATAGGCTATGATATTGCTATAATTATGAAAAAATTATGAGATCAAATAAAGTAAAAGAAGAAAATATACACCTTACTAGAAGAGATTTATCATGATGCCCTGAAAGGGTAAGGACCTTGATTAAGCCAAGAAAATATAGGGTTAACATGAGATAGAAGACATAGCAATTTTTTTTCACATAGAAGGAACCACCATTTATGAATTTCAACGCACTTCTATCCTAGTTGCATCCACAAGGAATTTTCACAACTAGGTTTTTATTTTCAAGACTAGCATGTCAAAAACTAGTTTTCATATTAATCTTGTCCTAATAACATCCCTAAGGGGGTTTCCACTATTGGATCTTATTTTTCAATACAATAGAACATAATAATTTTTAATTTTTCATGGAAGAGGAGGTTTCCTCGACAAAATCCATATTAGACTTTGAGAATAATTAGAAAAGTCTTCCTTTGATATTTTTTGATGGTATATAACTCCAAATGATGTCCATTGACCACCATATTTTATCTTTAGCCATAAAAATATACTATTTTCATGCCATCATTCTCAAAAAATTGATCGATTTTGTATGGTCCTAGCCATCGAGACCGGAGCTTGCCCTTGAAGTCAAGGTAGCAAGAATCAAATAATTCCCAATCACCTAGTTTGTATTGATTACTTTTAATGTGTTTATAATGACATGTATTTAATTATCATTAAATCATCTTCATCTAGTGAAGGTAATTCCTTCATAGCTCATCAAGTGCACTAAGTTGTAGAACTCTTTCCTATTGTACCTATGATAACTCAATACCAACATCAAGTGCAATGCATAAAGTTTGTAATTCAAATTCAATAGGCAAAATGAGTTTATTTCCATACACTAATTCATAAGGGATGAGTCCAGTGGTGGATTTCCAAGTAAAATTATAAGCCCACATGACCTCTAATAGTCTATTGGCCCAATCTCTCCTATATGAAGCTATTATTTTTATTAAAATATTTTCTAGTTTCATATTAGTAACTTCGACTTGGCCATTGGCTAATGGGTGGTATGGTGAATACTTTTTATGTTTTACTTGGTAATATTCCATGAATGAATGGATAACATTTTATGCAAACTAGGGTCTCTAATCTAACACAATCTCATAAGGAGCACCATAGCACTGAAAGATATGTTCATATCAACTACTTTGTCCTTGTGAGTATGACCCACTTAGTTACATAATATATGTATAATAGGATATGTTGTTTTCCTTGATATGGTGGGTTAATAGGTCCTAAAAAATCTATTTACCATCCATCAAATGGTTCTATAAGTAATTGAGGTTGAAGAGGTATTTCATTTTATGCCATAGGTTTTTCCATTCTTTGACATTGATCACAATGGAAAATGTATTTCTTCACATCCTTATGAAGTGAAGGCCAATAATATCCTACTCCAAGAATATTTTGTGTGGTTCATTTTTTCAAGCAATATCCTCTGAAAGAATCATCATGAAATACCTAAAGGATGTCATAAACCTCATCTTACCTCACACACCTTCACATAATGTGATCAGATACAGATTTAAATAATAGTCCTTTTATCCATTAGAAATATGAACTTTGTTGCACTAGTTGGTCTATTTTATTTTGAATGAGGAGGGAAGGAATATTCCTAGTTACCAAGTAATTTGTAATATCTTCAAACCATAGAGAGTGAGCATATATTGCAAATAAATGTTCATAAATGAAAGAATCATCAATTGGTTCTTTCTCTCTAGTAGTATTTAGTCTCAACAAGAAATCAACAACTATATTTACTCTACCGATTCTATCTACAATAGTGATATAAAATTATTAGAGTAGAAATAACCATTTGATCACTCATCCACTTACCATTGGTTATTCATTAAGTACTTAATTATGGAGTGATCAGTATCCACATACATAAGGTATCTTGTGATATAGTGATAAAATTTGTTAATGTCATAAACTAGTACAAAAAAATCTCTTTAGGTTGTAGTGTAATTATTCTTAGCACCTATTAAGTTTCTATTGATATAATATATAGAATAAATTCTTTTGCTTTACTCATATTTTTGACCAAGTAAAAAACCTATTGCAGTGTTGGAAGCATTAGTATGGATGTGGAATGGAAGCTTTCGATCAGGTCTTCTTAGAACTCGTGTGGTGGCCAACTTTTACTTGATGGATTTGAATACATATTGGCATTCCTTGGTCCTTTTAAACTCAAAATTTTTGGTGAGGGTAAATAATGGAGTAGCGAGCTTGCTAAAGTTTTTGATAAATCACCTATAATAACTAGCATATTCTAAGAATCTTCTAATATATGTTTGAGTATGAGGTTGAGGCAACTAAATTATGAGTTATATTTTTTAAGTGTCTACTTTGATACCTTGTTCCAAGATATGATGTCCAAATATGATACATTTATCCATCATAGTTAAGCACTTTTTATTACTTAAAGATATATTATGGGCTTTGTACCAAGTAAAGACTCAATCTTGACTATGGAGAGATTCATTGAAGGTATCCCCATAAACTACGAAGTCATCCATAAATGATTTGACACATTTGTTAGTGATATCTACAAAAATAGAAATAAAACCCACTAAAAAGTTGTGGGAATGTTGCACAATCCAAAAGGTAAGACTCTATAGGTGAATGTTCGTTAGGGGCATATGAAAGTTGTTTTATATTGATCTTTTGGTGCCACATGTATTTGATTGTATTCACTAAACCATCTAGAAAAGAAAAGTATTTATTATTAGAGAGGGTATAAAGCACCTGATCTATGAAAGATAATGAAAAATGGTATTTTGTGTGGCCTTGTTAAGTTCTCTATAGTACACACACACTCAAATTTTTCTATTATTTTTGGGAACAATAACCAATGGTGAGGCCCATTTGCTATCAAATATTGGGTAGATAAACCCTACATCTAGTAGTTTTTAAATATAATTCTTTACCACATCCCTCAAAGTAGGATATATCCTTCTGTGGGGTTTACACATAGGTTTATTATTAGTAGTATAAATTCTATGAGTTCATATGTTAGGGTGGATTCCCTTCATATCAGAGTAGTCCCATACAAATGCATGAACATGTCAACTTAAAACATTGAATAACTTGACTTCTTCTACATCTAAAAACCAACTATTAATGTTGACATATTTCACTTGTTGTAATTCTATTTACTTAGTGCATGGCAGAACTGAATTAAATCTTTTGCTCACCAATGAGTTTAAAGGATAATGGTCGGGTAGTAAGGAATGAAAAATAAAAGTATTCTCATTGAAAGTAACTCTTGTAGGAGTGAGATTAACCAAAGGATATTTGAAAGATATTAGAATATTCCTTTGTTGTTTATGTGGTAAAGTGAATGAACTATCCTATAGTGATACAAGTGACAAAGGTTTAGAGGTTTCATCATTGTATTTTTATAGAAACCTGTGGATTTTAGCCCCTCATAATCTAAATAAGGTTCACTAAAATAATCCATCAAAATGATTTCATCCTTGAACATATATTATTCTAATAGATCTAGCTCTTCTACATTCTCTTTCACTATCACCATTACTAAACGAGCAATATTATTTTGTTTCTCATGTTTTTCCGCCCATAGAATTATAGATAAATCCATGGAAGATCTGGTTGGAGGGTATATAAATATATTTTTAGTATTAAACCTGTTCGATATAGTCATATCCCCTGAATGAAAATATATGAATATGATAATCATAGCCAACTAGGGTATTCCATGGATAAATGGATAACCACTCATCCTAGTCCTTTTTTAGAGAATCATGAAATCAATAAGGTATTCCCATGACTCTACAACTACAAGTACATCATTTGCTAATCCCCCAATCTGTGTTGTAGAGGATAGTGGAAGTTGATCACATATTATTCAAGGATAATTTATTCTTTGTTTTGATAGTAATGAAATTTATTGTAGCTCCTAAGTCAAACAAGACATTGGGTATTTTTATCATACCAATTGAAAAAATAATGATAGAATTTATAGGATATCCAAATTTTGGTGGAATGAGCTTACCTACCAAAAGGTTGGTCAATTTCCCATCTACTTGTATGGTTTTTGGATAAGCATTTTATCTCATTCTCGGATATTTAATGCACATATCTTAGATGAAATTTTTGAGATAGATATATATTTGATTTCTTGGAGTAAAGGGATTTTTATGTTTAATTGTTTTAATTCTCTTAAAAAGTTAGATTCCTCAAATTGCTCTATTTTAGGCTCCAATATTTCATGATAGTGTGCTTGGTGAATTTCTGGAGGAATATTTTTTGGAAGGTTTTCTTCTTCTTTATTTCTCAGTTCAAGAATTGATGGAGTATTTCACTTCTCCTCCTAGAGTTCTATCTTGGGAGGCTCTATATCAGGTAATATCTTTCTAGAGTGAAGTTTCAATTATCATAGTTGATGCATTGATATTAACTCTGCCATTATTATTTTCATTGTAGATAAAATTTTCTTGCATATTATTATTTGGATTGGACATAGGTTGAGATAGTAGTAGAGGTTGTGATTGTACCACTTAAGAGACACCTAGTGCATCTTGATAGCAACACTTGTTGTTAACCTTGAAACTATCATTATCCTTCATAAAATTGATTAGATTGGGATGGTATTGACCAATTTTGATTATAATTTGACCATTATTGATATGGAATTTACTACATCCATGGTGGATTAAACCATATTTGGTTTCCATTTAGGATATGGGAAAAAAAGTATTGGACCAATTTTTATTGTGGTGAGGGCATGTTCCATGGAGTACTCCATAGATTTTATGCCCATGATGCTATTTTATTATGGGAAAAATTATTTCATTATCCCATGTAATTTAGTTCCTCTATATTAGGAGGACTCCTTCCAAAGTTAGCCTTGATTCCTAGTAAAATATCACACTACTCTATAGGGTGATATTTTTCACAAATACTATAGATATTGGTTTTTTTAAGAAGGCATTATTGTAAGCATGTTTTTGCCTACATCATGGATATTATATGGCCAATAGCTCATTGGCCTTAGTTTTAGCTTGTATTTCATCCAATTTTGTGTTTAAGTGTAGGAGGATATTAGTTTTGAAATTAGAAAATTCTTCTAATAGTTCTCCTACCTCATTTCCACTCTTCCCTACTCGGTGTATGTGTTCCTTTCCTTGTTCTAGAGTAATTTCAACATAGTTCCATAATATTAGAAAGATTTAGCTTATTCACATTAGCTTTCCCCATGGGGTTTAATATGCCCCTTGACTCATCTTGTAACCCTCATAATAATATAATTTTGATAAGTTATAGGTCCATCCCTTCCCCACATTTTTTGAACAAAAATAAATCTATCAAGGTAATCCTCAAGAGTCTCATCCTCATTTTGTTTTATCCTAAATAGTTCTTCCTTTCGGTCCCTAACATGATAATACTCCTAATATTTTTCTAAAAATACCTTTTTCATCTTATCCTAGCTATGTATGTATTTTGGAGCTAACCCCATAAACCATTGCATAGTTACATCATTTAGCGTGGAAGGGAACAATTTAAGTTTATGGTTTTTAGTTGTGTAGTCATAAATTTGACATATAATTTTGAACTCAAATAATAACTAGTCTAGGTTCTTTATGGTACTTCCCCAAATGATATGTAAGTTTGATGAAGATAAATTTTTTATTTGAGCTTACAATATAGGATCTAGCTGAATAGGATATGTAAAGGTTCTAACACCATTGTTGGTTTCCCTATGATGTGCAACACATTTCTCATCTTTGATGTTATTTTCTCTTTGTCTATCCCCTATTTTGTTGTTTTCCCAAAAAATATTATAAACTTGTCTATATTCTTCAAGGGTTCTAAATGGAAGTTGTGGACCACTACCAAGTTCTATTTTAGGGAACCCTTTATATCCTAAAGCTGATGATGATTGTTCACTATCACTTTCTTCATATATTTGCAATAGATTGTATGGAATCTGGGATATGGGTCTCCTATTGGAATAAGAAAAAACAAGGACACTAGGTATCTTGGTCTATAATATTTGATTTAGGATTTCTCCTAGTGAATACTTATATTAATAATGGCCGCTAAGGAGGTATGATACCTCTATGTAATCAATTTACTAACTAAGCAAAAGTTTTATAATATTGGATGTTTAACAGATCTAAATGGTTTATAGCAACACTTTGTTTCCTAAAAATGATGCCAAATGATAATCAAGGTTGGTGTGCTATGGGAAATATGTGCTAGGAAATGTCTAAAGTCAGGACTAATTTTGGCTCTCTAAACTATATAAACTCAGGAAAAATAATTGAAATTTAACTACAACTAAAAGAAGAGTATAATCTAACAAACACACTTACAATAAATAAAAAAAATTCAATAGAAAATGTAAATTAAGTAACCGAAAATAAATATATAATAAAGTAACTAAGCATCTAATCTAAACTACAACAAAGCAAATCTAATAACTCTTATAGGTTACATGAAAATAACAACAAAACTAATATAATATTGCAAAAAATAAAACATAAATAAAATGTACCTCCCACCTTGCTAGGAGTGGTCCCTTGTTCACAAAAATATGGAAGGAAAAATGACTCAATTCAACTCATAGAAATGTAGTGCAACAACAAATCATATCATGCTTTTATTGCATGTTGAAATCAACAAAAAATTCTTACAAAATGTAGTAAAAAACAACAACATGATAGTATATTTTAGCTATAACTATTACAAAGTCCTAGGCTACTAGTATTATTTATAATGGAGAGGTAAAGGTCATATTCTACCTCCTTAGTTAAGAAAGTTGCAACAATCAAGATGCAAACAACAAATAGATCTCCAAATCACCAAGTAAAAACATAAATAAGTTACACTTGGCAATCAAATTTGGTAAAAAAGCCTTGGTGGCCTTTAACCACCATGTTGGAGCATGTAGAAAATGGATAAATTAAGTTTAAAACTCTTTGTAGCCCCTACATACAAGATCTAGTGGATTTATCTCATTCTTAACATGTTATTTGTTAACAACATTCTATTTTGGCTATTACAACTGGTCAAAAGTAGTTGACCAAATTTAACAAAAATATGTTTTTTTCCCAATTTGGTGCTTTTTTGGATATTAGCTAGTTACATTTTTGTTTCCTAATGCCATGTCATCTATGGAGTGTCACAACAATACCTTCAAAAATCTGATTCAACCACATGGCAATTCAATCAAATTAGGTTTTAATGCTAAATCATAGTCTTGTATAGCGTCTGAGTAATACTATTTTGTTATGTAGTTTACTATTCTATCTAATGCCTAGTGAATGAATCTAGTTTCAATACTAGTTGAATGGATTCAGTCCAACACCTCCTTCAATTGAAATCCTAGGCAAGAAATGAACCTAAAACAAGATCCCAAGCTCAGCCAAAATCTCTAACTATGTACAAAACTAAATAATATTGTGTTTTATCACAAAATATTTACAAAAATAAAAATAAAAATTGTCTTATATAACCTATCTTTGTAAATGATTGAAATTTATCTAATTAAGTTAATATTTCCTCCTAGTTACCCTATTTAACCATATAAATAATGCAATAATAAAACAAGTCACATCCTAATAGTGTAAAAAATGTGGTAAGAGGTTGTAAATAATAAGGTATTTTATGCCTCATCACTAGAAAAAAGGAAAAGGCAAATCCCATCAACCAAGTTCTTTGAGGGAAAAAACCCAAAGAAAACCCCCACCACATGTTCAAATGTGATTAACATTGAATAGGTGGTAAGGTTATCACATACATTTGATGTCCCCCAAGGAGATTTAATAGAGATATTAGATCACCTTCATCCTCCAAAGGCTCCTCTGCATCAACTTGCAAGGGAAACAAGACACCTAAAAAACTCAATAAGAAGAGGATATTGACCTTCCCATTGACACCTCATGAACCCAACAACCTATCTTGTAAGGATGCCAAGAGATCTCCACACACTATAGGAAAACTACAATGTGACATTAACATAATTTTTTCTAGCAATACATGTGGGATGGGATTCCAGGGTGTACCAAAAATCACCCATCAAGATCAACATTCATGAGCAAATCTAGTGCCCATAAGTCACTTTAAAAAAAGAAAATTATTTTAGTCACAAAAAGATTCTTCTTGGCTAGAGCCATGTGGTCGGTATGACATCAAACATCATGAGGTGAAGTGACCATATCAGGTGTTCCATAATAGGCATGCAATGAGACAAAGAATTAGAAAGGTTCCTTAAAATTGGGTTTTTGAGAGGAAAGAGTGCAAGAAAGTTATCATGCACTTTTTTGTATGGCTACAAGGAAATATCACCTAGGATAATTCATAACTAAAAACCACCAAAATGATGATCCTAAGGAGAACACCTAGTGTATTGCATGTCACATTAAAAGAGGAATTAGTGGGTAAAGGAAATACGAGTTGTCTGATCAAATATTTAACAGGAAAAATTAAAGGATCCCCCAACATGACAGATGTGTAATAAATATTGGTCACATATTTGCGGTAAAGTTCAAAATCATCCAATCACAAAGAAGGGCTACACGTTTCAAGAATTCTTAGGAATCTAGAAGAAGTATCCATCTACCCGAGCCAACCAAGTAGAATAAAAATTACATGCATAAGGATTTATAATTACCCAAAATCAACTACTAATACCTTACTCCCTCCTCAATATTCCTTAGTATGCCATTCATAGTTGAAATCATTCATGCTTCCAAGAAGAAAAGTCCATCATCCAAAGTGATATGCTCCTATTCTAAGAAAAACACCCATGCAAAGACTGAGTAGACAAAAGGATCATTCCTTGTCACCGATGCAAGTGAAAGAGTGGTAGATCCTAAGTTGTGAAATACCACTAAGAGCCTAAATGAAGCTACCTACTAGATGAGGTAGGGAAAGGATGTTGAATCCTTCTTTGTAAGGATTTGGATAAGCTATTTTGATTGATACATGGTGCCTTAGGTGAAACCCAAGACCTCTAATAAACCATAGAGGCTACCTACCCATAAATACAAAGGGTGAATTTCTTGATCTTTGATCAGAAAAAGAAGCCCTATTTTAGTTTTTATAATAAAGTTAGAAAGGTGATCCTCAAGAACTAGATTTCTAAAAATAAGGAAGCTAGATTAGAAAAGTTGGGTTGGAGTGAGGAAAATATTAAGGCCTAGTGGAGGTACCATAAAGAGCTTCCTAATATAGAAGATATGGATAATGTAATAGAATAAGATGAGGAATTTAGTAGGTGATATGATGAGTACAATGAAGGGGAAGTCAAATATCCTTTGGAAGAACGCCAAGGATGAGCCCCAAGTGAGTAGTCACATTAGTTAGTAAAAATGGGTAAACCCCACCAAGATATTTTCCAAGTCATCTAAAATACACCATAAAAGCCATAGGTACACCTCATTGAGCCTTATATTCTAGAGCCCCCTAGTTTGACTATCCCAATACAAATGGAACCACCACCAATAAGGAATACATGAGAAGAGTTGGGTCTTAACAAAGTGTCTAAGAAGAATTCCATCCCCTAATGTCAAGATGCATGTAAAGCAAAAGAGAAGCAAGGTATGGTCCAAGGACACACTTCTATTGCCTCCAAAAGTAGCCCCTAAATTCATTCCACCAGAACCAAAAGAGGTCACCCATTTAGTTGATGTGTTATCCACTTTACCATTCATCACTTCTATTCTTGTATAACCTTCATTGAGTGCCTTTTATATTGTTTCCCCTATATCATTCATTCCATCCTCTCCTCTTCCACTTATCACATCTCAATCCATCCAAACCATGTCACCCTCTATCCCATCATATAATATTGAACTTACTTATGCAATCCTCTCCTTCACAAGTAGAACAATTTATTTTTCTTTTTTGAAACCTTTAAGCCTTCCCCCAAAATATCAACTACAAATTTTTCATCTCTAGAGAATCACTTTTATTTTTGAACTCCTACCCTAGTTCTAACAAGCCTAAGAGAAAATTTAGCAACATGCACAGCAAGAAGTAGCAAGGTGAACAAGGAAACTTTTAAGTGCACAAATGAGAATTGCCTACCATCCCCAAAATGCTATGAGGTGTATGGTCCATTTAATATCCACCATCTCCATGGAGGAAGGGGAAATGAAGATTCAATATTACTGGATGATTGCCATTGAACTCATCCTCAAATACCTAAAATCAAAATATAAAGTCAAAATTGTTAAACAAGCAAATAAAGTTATAAACCATGAGTATTTGGCTCATGAAAGGAAGTTGGCATCCCATTTGGGGTATTTTCCACAAACAAAATAGTTTTTGAAGTTTCATTTTCTATTTCTTTTTTGTACTAGGAAAATGTTGGCAAGGTGTAAAGTTTTCACAAAAATTGAATGTTATGTAACACCATTATCATGGCACGATGAACCCTAAATCTAAAATAAGAAAAATGGATGATGAATCCCACATCATGTTTTTATTTCAACAATTAGAGGGCATAGTGATTAGAAAATATAGGTCCTGGTAGAATCAAATAATGTCAACAAAGAAATTAGTAATAATAATAAAATAGATATAAAGGTAAATATTATAGAAATTGAAGTGCCATAGAAACTATGGGTATTTTCAAGCATCACCCACATGCACTTTAGCAAGAAAGTGCAAAGATGAACAGTGCAACACAATCAGGAATAGGTCGAGCACTATTAGTCGAAGAATGATAGACTAAAAAAAAATGACTAAGTATGATATTTGTTGAAATATTTGCACCTGGTCGAAGCTCAACAAGGTAACAAAAGTCCATCATAGCCTTGAAATATGAAATGGTTATGTCGAGGGCACTCAAATATTTTCACTTGATCAGAGCTTGATAGGGTGCCAAAAGTTTGTTGTAGCATTGAAAGCTAAAATGGCTAAGTGTCAAGAGCGTCGAAATATTTGCACTCAGCTGGATCCCAACAAGGTACCAAAATTCCATCATAGCCTTGAAATCTAAAATGGTTAAGTATCAAGGACACTAAAATACTTGCACCTGGTCAAAGCCCATCATAGTACCAAAAGTTCATCATAGCCTTGAAAGCTAAAATGGTTGTGTTGAGAGCGCAAAAATATTTTCACCCAGCTGAAGCTCAGTGGAGTACCAAAATTTTGTTGTAGCCTTGAAATTTGAAATGGCTAAGTGTTGAGGCACCAAAATATTTGCATCTAGTCAAAGCCTAGTGGGTTCCAAAAGGTTTTTGTAGCCTTGAAAGATAAAATAGGTAAGTGTCAAGGGCACCAAAAGACTTACACCTGGCCGAAGCCCATTGTGGTACTAAAAGTTCATCATAGCCTTCAGTATCGCTCCAAATTTTTTGCATCCTTACCTTCAGGCTATAGGATCCACGCCCGGAAGGGGGATGCGAGAAGGATGGGACAATACCTCAGACTGAGAGGCCCTTTGAAGGTCGCGCCTCTCGGGGAGGGGTATAAGGGTGAATTTTTGATGGATGGTGGGTTCACCAAGAAAATTTTGAGTGGCAGTTTCCATGCCTAGGTTGAGAATGGGTTTGATGTGTTCATTTTGTACTTTAATCATTCATATCCTAGGTTTGGCCAAGATGAATCTAAGCTATTCTATATGCCAATGCTGATTTATATGGATACAAAAAACATGAATAAGTGCTAAACACAGAAAGTGTGCTAAATAAGACAAAATGTACCTAATTCTGGATGTCTGATGAAGATTCTGAGGTTTGTAGAAGTCCAGATCATCTCAAATCTTACATAATCATCTGAAATTGCATAGAATCATCTCAGATCATAGTCGGTCATCTGAGATCAGACGAGATCACCATCGACCTGACGAATTTTTCAAAAACCTGCAATCACAAAAATAGATACCAAAGACCAAAAATGCAACTGCAAAAGCAAGGGGAAATGATAGAAATGACAATAAACTTGCCTAAATGATAAATCCAGATAATAATTAAAGGAAATGCATTAATTTAATAATTTATTTTAACTTTATCATGCATCTATGCTAAATGAGGTGAACTCCAGAATGCAGAAATAGAATAAACTAAGTTAATGCATAAAGAAATGAAGAGAGAAGATAAAGAAATGCAAACTCTAGGCTCTGATTGCCCCCAATATGGACTACAGTCGAGATCGCCTCCAATCGTATGAGATCATCACCGATCTATGACAGGATCATCCAAAATCGTCTGGAATCGTCAGCGATGATCCGAGCTTGCTCCGACTGAAAAATAGTAAAATTCCTGCAAGAAAAACTTGAAATACACAATGCGACAATGGTATGAAGGTGTTTTAATGCACGAGAAACTAAAGTTGCAGGGAAATCAGCCAGCCAGGGGGATAAACTAAGAAAATCCTAGTTTATATAGGATTAGGGGGAGGTTAGGAGGTTGGAGATCATCCCAATTTGGGAGATCTCCAACGGGGGAGACTCTAACCACGCAGACACGCTTTCTGCCCAAGTTAGAGAAGTTGTTGAAACAGAAGCTAATTATGAAAATTCAGTTTTGGGATGAAATCGTCTGGACGTTCTGTTCCAGATGAATTCGTCAGATCTGGGACGATTTCGTCTGATCATCGACGATATCGTCCAACGGTCAAAACAAATCCTAAAAATGGCACGAAAAACAAGGGGAGCGGTTAATAGGAAGTTTTGGAGTTAAAATTCAAATTTTTATCTTTTTACTAAGGGTTTAACTACGCCAATTTTAGGGTGCTACATTTTGCCCCCTCTTTAGCAAATTTTTCAAAGAAAATGCGTTAAAGACGAGTTCTTCCCGTTTTACGAGAAAGCAAAAATTTACTCAATTTTTTAGATGACGATTCTAGGTCGAATCATACGACTGCTTACTATGGTGCCCCCTCCGTGTTTTTACCCAAATCGAACGTTTGAGGTAAAAGCGTGGAAAAGCAAAATTAAAAATGTTGTTTTTTTTTTAAATAAAATTAAGAAAAATAGGGTAAAACCCTAATTCATTTTTACTGTTCATTTTCACTATTTTTAGAGCTCTATAGACAAAATGGTCGAAACAACGCACAGATCGACAGAGGTCCGGCGCGGGCTACGGGTAAGGATCTAAACCTAGTGAATTATGTTTTTAATTTGATTTGTGTAATTTTTGATTGAAATTTTGACTGTTTTGGGGCATCGCAACCATTTTTAGGCCGTCGACGACATCGGGACGAAATCGTCCCAATTTCGTCGAAATCGTCCCTAGATCGTCGATTTTGTCCATGGGCGAAATCGGCGAAATAGGGGCGATCCCCAAGTTGAGAAATCGGAGATGATTTCATCCTACAAAGGACGATTTGATTTAATTTAGGATGATATCATCCAATGGTGGACGATATCATCATTTTTATGAAATTAAGCTTGTTTGAATTGCATTTAATTGATTGTAATAATTGTTTTATTAATGAATTTTGTTGTTTTATTGTTTATTTTGCAGAGGGGATTACTAAAGAGTCGAGAATGGAAATACGGGGGGCTGAGGGATGACGTGGCCGCGCTCGACCAGGCGGAGCGAGACCGACTGGCACAGGTCGGACTACAACATGTGGCAGAGATGCCACAAATACTGACAGACATGGGGCTACTGACAGCCCTAGCAGAGAGATGGTATCCGGGGTCATCCTACTTTCGGTTACCGACAGGGGAGATGGCTCCCACACTAGAGGACGTATGGAGGATCTTGAGGATCCCCATACAGGGATGGTTTATGACTCCTATGGCCAATCAGGGCCAGGCTATGATGAGGCTGTGCGAAGACCCGAGCTTCGCCCTAGAGAAGGGTGGAGTGAACATCGAGTCTCTGAGGTAGATGCCTGGGGCATCTAGGTTGACTCAGGTTTTGGTAGGGATAGTGGGTGGCCTACTGTTGTGCCACCAGAGTGGGTGCAGATTACCCTGGCTCCTTTTAGATGTGGTCTACGACATGAGAGACCACGGGTATAGATTTGCATGGGGCAGCTTTGTACTATGCCGCTTGTATAGGATCCTACATGGGGTCGTATACAAGGGAGGTCGATGTCTGGTTTTGACATCGCTGCTACAGATATGATGCTGGGAGCACATCGTGGTGTGGAGGCCGGTAGGACTCCCACTGATAGGGGTTGACCGGGAGAGGCCCCGGGTTTTCTATTGGTGGCTCCAGAGAGGGTCACAATGACGGATAGATCTGTCGATGTCATGGAGGTTGCTAGATGACCTCATCCCTGACCAGATCACCTGGAGGCCATGGAGAGAGCATCCAGGGTGGGGAGAGGATGGATAGGAGTTGGCTCGCATCAGGTGAGTCTACTGGCTGAGGATGGAGCGGGGAGAGGTAGAGCTCCATCGCTATGACCGAGTTGTGCGATAGTTCGGTCTACAGCAGGGGATCCCATCTCTCAGGGACTATGAGTACTCCCAGACTATCCGGGATAATACCACACTGAGCGGGGCTCCAGATATGCAGTGATTCTAGAGCCAGGACGTGGATGATGCCCCCATCCAGCCAATGGATGGGGATGACACTGGGGTCACTGATGGATATGATGCCTGGTACATAGGCATCCACCCTCCTCGGATGACGAGGGCACAGGGTTCGATGCACGCGGTGGTGCGATGGATGGGGAGGCGGTGCCAGGCTGCTATTGAGGCAATGCGGGGTCGTAGAGGGAGAGAGCAGCGATGGTCTCCATAGGAGAGATGCCAGAGGATGCCATAGGCTCCATAGAGACCACAATAGATAAGGAGGAGGGAGGAGGGATTCCCTTCTCAATAGGGGGAGAGGCCACCATCACCCGATAAGGGCAAGGGTGTCGAGGTGGGGGAGAGCAGCGAGATGGCGGCTCTCCGGGCTGAGAATGCCCGCCTCCGGGCTCAGGTGCAGACTCTGCAGGATGAGGCTACATGGCTCAGGGCTCGGAGCGGAGGGGCAAGCATGTAGGAGTTGGCATGGTCTATGGCTTAGACCACGTTCTATCAGGGAGTATACTTCCAACTAGTTCTAGAGGGCCAAAGGTTGCAGCTGCCATCCAGCATTGCGGAGCCGATCAGGGTGGGATCATCGAGGACTTCCTCACGATCGACGACGAGGACCCGAGACACAGCATGGACCTCTATGGGACCACCTCCTCCACCTCAGGGTGGGAGAGGAGATGAGGCTGAGAGCTCGAGGGCTTCTCGAGGATAGACTAGATTGTATATATTATTATTATTATTTTGAGAGGATTGAGTATGCCAGGGTATAGATTGTGGCATACCAATCCAGTTTTGAGATGATGTACATAATTTTTTGATATATATATATGGTATTTTTGATGATATGACTTGTGTATATGTTGTATGATGCTTTAATTTTGGATTTGTTGATTGATTATTCATGTAATTATGTCGTTGGAAATAAATTATAATTTTATGTCATGCCATAAAATTTAAATGGAATAATCTGATGTAAACAAATTGGTTGTTTTGTGGTGTGATGTGATGAAAAATAAAAGGGACTTCTAACAATAATTTCAAAGGACATTGTCGTTGTTATAGACCATTTCATGGAGTCGCCGCTCGCTAGGTCGTCAAGCTAATCCTAGTATAGAAATATTGCTAAAAGTAAAAGGGTGCTTAAGAGACTGTCTTAAGACTTTGTGTTGTGATGATGAAAAATGATGATGGTGATGATTTTTTTTCAGATTTTCATAAAAAAAATTATGCATGAAATATATTTAAAAATGATTTTTGCTAGGCATAAATTCCTAAGTGTGATAAAATTTTTGAATAATTCCCTAGGAATTATACCATCATTGCAAAATTGAATGTTGACATAATGAAATGAAATAGAAAAATTTGTGTTCCTTTTAAAGCACAATTGTGTAACATAATGATGTAAGCCATATGTTTTTATGAATTAAAATGAATGGGAAAATAAAATTAGAACAATGGTTTGCACTAGGCATAGAATTATAGGTATAGACTTATACCATCATCGCGAAATCCAAAGAAGAAATTGATATAATAGTTTTATTGCATGATTGATTTTTGATTTTGAGATAAACAGAAAATAATAATATATAAACGTGACTTTATTTACTAGGTTTTTGAAGATGTGAAAGAAAATTTTGGATTTTGGAAAGAAATATATTTAATTGTTTTTATGCTAAGCAAATGTTTCTTAAATAAGAAGATGAAATGATTCTAAAAGAATTGCAGAGATATTTTAAATTATCTCAAAGACAAAATGTAGATTTATAAGGAACCCTCATGTGCAAATGTGAGTTCATTACCGATCTTGATTTATCATAATGATACAAAATCTCTCAAATACAAATGTGTGTGCAATTGTATTGTTCATTCACCAATTTTGAGCAAGATAATTTGATACAAGTAATTTGAATTAACCAAATGAGTGTTCGTTGACCATGATTTATATGCATGTAACCGTACCAGACTACTATGTAAGTCGGGTCATCAAGAGCTAGCTGATCCATAAGCAGACATAGGTCTGTACAAAAGAAGGTCACTAATGTGACAGACATATCACCACGCTAGGGATTACCCAAGGCCAAGCGGGTTGGGCACAAACCGCCTGTTATGGGGCTTACCTCACAATTTTTGAATAATTGAGAATTCCAGGGATTCAAGCTCATTCACCCTTCTTTTATTTTTCAAGGGGTAGGGAAAGGGATTTTATTGCTTTTTTCTTTTTTCTTTTCTCTTTTCTCTCTTTTTTTTTTTTGTATTTTTGCTTGAAACTGAGACAATGCTGAAATATTGCTTGCGATGGTACAAAATAATATTTTTCTTTTTCTCATTTTCTTTGACTTTTATTTTTCTTCCTATACTAGGGATACTTGCTCGGATTGGCTGTAGAGCAAGGGATTTTTATTCCGGGTAGGGGTGAGCTTGTCCTTTTGTCAATTCTCAAAGATTCTAGACCATGTGCATGATAGGATAGCAGGGGAAACTTTTCGCTCAAGAAACCATTTCTACTATGTAGCATCATATCGAATTTGCAATGAAATCATTTTAATGTGAAAAGATATGCTTGGTTCAAGTAAATAACAAGATCAGTTCTCTATGCTCAAAACTTTATTTAATTCAACTGTGGACTTTGATATAAGAGAGATTAATAATCATACCAAATAAAATCAAGATATTTATTCATGTGAGTGTGAAAGTGCGGGATTCCAAATAAATGCTAATTTATCCAAAATAATTGAAAATATAACTGCAATACTTCAAGAATTGATAGGTGTGAAAATAAAAGATGTTTTTGAAGATTTTGATGATTTTGAAGTTTTTATATTTTGATTTTAATTTATGAATTGAAAGAATAAATACTATTACTATTTTTGAAATTTTTATATGGATGACTAAAATGAAACAATATGCAAAATAACAATATATACAATGATGAAATGACCAGATTTTATGCATAATAGCGCTTAAGATGCATAATGTTCATAGGTTCTTTAAGATATTTACCATCTAAGGTAGCTAATCGGTATGCTCCCGATCCAAATTTAGCAGTGATGATATATGGCCCAAGCCAGTTAGGTTCAAATTTACCTTTAAGATCTTTAGTTGCATTAGTATTTTTTTGATTTTCTTTTAAGACAAGGTCGCCGATCTCAAAGGATCGATGATGAACTTTCTTGAGGTATGCTCGCTTGAGCTTGTTTTGGTAGGCACGAAGATGTTCCAAAGCATTGATGCGCTTCTCATCTAGGAGTTCCAGCTGACTAAATCTGCCAGCACGATATTCATCTCCTACTTTAGTATCTTGAAGTAGTAGAGCCAAAGAAGGAACTTCTAATTCAAAGGGAAAAATTGCTTCAGCGCCATAGACCAAAACAAAAGGTGAAGTACCTGTGGGGGTGCGAACGCTAGTTCGATAAGCCCACAAAGCAGGATATAATTGGATGTGCCAATCTCGGCCAGATTTATTGACCAGTATTTTGAGGATTTTAATTAATGTTTTATTAGATGCTTATGCTTGGCCATTACCCCGAGGATAATAGGGAGTGGACCAACGATGTTGAATTTTATATTTTTGACATAATTTTTTGACATCTTTATTTTTGAAACAAGTTCCATTATCTGAGATGAGATTTGCAGGAATTTCGAACCTACAAATAATTTGATTAAAAATAAATTTGGAAACTTGGGTTCCAGTGCAAGAAGCTAAGGGCATAGCTTCAACCCACTTCGTGAAATACTCGATGGCGGTTATGATGAATTTGTGTCCATCGGATGACACAGGGTTGATTTTTCCAATGATGTCTAAGCCCCATTTTGAAAAGGGCCAAGGAGATGAAATAGCCTGCAGTTCTTGTGCAGGTGCATGGACAAGGTCAGCATGTTTTTGGCACTTGTCGCAATGGTGCACATAATCATGTGCATCATTCTCCATGGTGGGCCAAAAATATCCTATCCTAAGGAGCTTCTTAGCAATGGTGCTACCACTAAAATGTCCCCCACAAGATCCATCGTGGGCTTCACTCAAAGATGATCTAGATTCTTCTAGATTCAAACATCTCAATAGGATGCCTTCAAAAGATCTCCTATACAATGTATTGCCAATAATTACGAAGTGACTTGCTCATCTACGTAATAACCGGCGTTGGTTGCTATTACAACCTTTAGGGAAGGTCCCATTTTGAAGAAAATTAAATATATCAGTGTACCAAGGTTCGGGAGTAGTTTCATTGATTAGAAACACATCCAAAGGTTCTAAGCATGATTTATTTGAAGTGGGTTCTTGGAGTCGATGAATAATGATGGTAGCATATTCGTCATCTAACTCCAAGGGCAAAAGAGATGCAACTACAGCCATAGCGTCAACCGCACGGTTGCTAGTTCGAGGAATAGCTTCCAAGGTAACTTGATCAAATAAAGATATTAATTGTAAGACATATGCTTTATATGGATGTAATTTATCATCCCTGGTCTGATAAACATCATTGATTTGATTTATGACAAGTTGAGAATCATCGAAAACCAATAGATTTTTAATTTTTAGTGCCAAGGTAGCTCGTAATCCAAGGATTAGAGCCTCATATTTAGTAGTGTTATTAGTACAAGCAAATGTTAATTTAAAGGACAGAGGTATAAGATGTTTCTATGGAGATATTAAAATAATACCTGCACCAGCCCCACTCATGCATCGGGCTCCGTCAAAGTATAGGGACCATTGCTCTGGATGGTCTGCCTCTATTTTAAGGCATTCATCAGGAAACTCAATGATGAGGGGATGGGTAGACTCTAAGGGTGCAAAAACTAATTGATCTACTATGATTTGACCCTTAACAGACTTCTGTCCTATAAACGTGAGTTCAAACTCGCTTAGCGCAAGAACCCACTTTGTTGTGCGACCAGATAAGTACGGTCGACTCATGAGATACCACAAAGGATCGAATTTAGCAATAACATACGTTTTTTGACTAAGCATATAATGGCATAGTTTCTGTGTAGAAAATACGACTGCTAGACATAACTTCTCTAATGCTATGTAGCGGGTTTCATAACTGATTAAGGTTCTACTGATATAATAATTAGCACGTTCTTTCTTCTCATCGTCAAGTTGAGCTAACATAGCTCCTAAGGCAAGATCTAAAGCAAAATATACAAGATAAATGGGCGATCAGATCTAGGTGGTGAAAGCACAGGTGGGTTAAGGAGATATTGTTTGAGGAGTTCAAATGCTTCTTGACATTCGTCGTCCCAATGAAAAGAGACATCTTTCTTAAGAAGCTTAAGAAAGGGTCCTATTTTGTCCGCCAACTTATCGATGAAGCGACGAATAGCTTGAAGCTTACCTTGTAGACTTCGTAATTCAGATATATTTGTGGGTGCGGGCATATCAGTGATAGCCGCGATCTTGAGAGGGTCAATTTCAATGCCATGTAAAGAAACTATAACCCCCAATAATTTACCGGACTTAACTCCGAATATACATTTGGGATGGAAAAAAAACCAAAAAAATTTAAAAAAAAAAAAAAAATTTGAAAAAAAAAAAAAAAAAAAAAAAAAAAAAAAAAAAAAAAAAAAAAAAAAAAAAAAAAAAAAAAAAAGGAGTTGATATGTTACCCTGCATTCTTCAAACCGAATGGCATCACTTTCCAACAAAAGGTCCCCCAAGGGGTAATAAAGGTTGTTTTAGCCTGATCTTCAGGAGCTATCCTGATCTGATTATAACCATAAAATCCATCCATTAAGGATATCATTCCACTCCCAGCAGTAAAATCAATGATCTGATCCATGTTGGGAAGAGGAAAATCGTCTTTAGGGCATGCAACATTAATATCTCTAAAGTCTGTGCAAACCCTAACTTTGGTAGCTTCTTTCTTAGTTACTGGAACTACATTCGAGATCCATTCAGCATAATCAATGGCTTGTATAAAAATAACCTTCGGGAGTTTTTCTAATTCCCCTTTGACTAGTAAGGCCACTTTAGGATGCATTTTTCTAAGTTTTTGTTTAACAGGTTTAGCATCCGGATGGACTACTAGGTGATGCATAACTACGGAAGGGTCTAATCCTGGCATATCTTCATATGTCCAAGCAAAGACATCTTCATATTCTTTAAGAAATGTAATGTATTTATCCTGTTTTTCTTGACTCAATTTTGATCCAATGTTGATTATGTGAGGGTTATCATTGGTTCCAATGTTAATTTTTATGACATTCTCTACTTCCATGTGTAGATCTCTCTCAAAATTAGGTGGGGCGGGTGAAACGCCCAATTCTTGTAATTCTTCCGAGGTTAGCTTAGATAATTTGTCTTGAGGAGTCGTGGCCTCAAGCTGGGCTATACTAGGTATAGAGCCATCGAAATAAAATCCGTTATGTAATAATTCCTCAACGGAGACATCATGGAAGATATCTCCCTCCAACTCATCGTCGGATTCAACGATCATCTGAGGGTAAGCTATGGATAGCATATTACATGTAAATGGCTTATTCATTAAATGCAAGGCATCACATTTATCCAAATAATCTTGGTAACATATGAGATGGTCATCATCCTCAAATGGGAAGGGCTGACCTTTACTAGGAAATAGGCCCACACCACATCGGGCAGGCCATGGTTCTACCTCAAAAGGTTCTTTCATACCATTATGGAAAGGTCCCAAACCTTTCCCTTTATATCCCAATTTAAGCATTATAGGCTTAGCTTTAATATACTCATTAGTAAAATAACATCGAGCATATCCATCATAATGTGTCTTGATGTTTCTAGGTATTCTTCCCCAGTCATATCCCTTATAAATAAAAGCATAGCTCCCAACCTGGTAAATACTTCCCATAGGCTATGGGAGGCCCAAGGTACGAGGAGAGGGTGGCAAATTATTTAAAATAAGGGAATCTTGCATAGCAGTGTTTGTTTTTTATGATATAAGAATTTTAGATAAATCGGGTAAGAGCTCATCAGTAAGAGCGTAAGAGGTAGAAGGAACATTTCCTACATCTTCGGATGAGGAAAATATGCCTCTGGTAGGTGTAGATGTTGTAGAGATGTCGATGGATGGTCCTATAGGTATGGAAGTTATAGGAGTAGAGCAAGAAGCCTTGGTTGTGGGATTAGGATCTTTTTGAGGTCCTAATGTGGTTTGTTTAGAGGATGGTTGAGCTACATGTAGAGGTGGAGTTGATGGAGAAAAAGTAGATGATGTTATGGGTGTGTGTTTCACACGTTTAGATGGATTATGAGAATTAGGATGTGTGGATGACAGAGCAGGGCAAAATTGAACTCCAATAGGTTCTGCCAAAGCACACATATCAAAGGGTCTAGGATCACCATGAATGGTAACCAACTGATTTTTAAATTCAAATTTAACACACTGATGTAAAGTTGAGGGAACAACTCGCATCGCGTTGATCCAAGGGCGACCCAAGAGTATATTGTATGATGCAGGGCAATGTACAATAAACACGGTCATGTCTAAGGTTCTTGGACCAACTTGCAATGGGATAGTAATAACTCCACATGTTTCTTGTGTTTCGTCATTGAAGGCTTTTATGATCATATCGGTTCTTTTCATTTCATCACTTCTAAACCCAAATATTTGGTAGAAGTCAAAAGTGCAAATGTTTAAAGATGAACCATTATCAATCAAGACTCGTTTAACTGCTACATCTCCAATTAGGGCAGTAATATATAAGGGGTTATCCTTATGTAAACTATGTTGTGGTATATCTCTATCCCGAAAGTCAATACAATCGACTTCTCGAGTTATGATAGTATTGGCCATGGCTTCAGGTTGAATATTTTGTGGTACCATCATTTGGCTTAATGTGAGCATTAATTCATCCCTATGTGTAGGAGAAGATCTTAAAAGGTCCAAAAGGGAAATTCTAGTTGTAGTATTTGATAATTGTTCATTAATATTATAAGGAGGTTTAGGTTGAACATTAGGCGCATGATTCCCTTTATTAGGAACTTTCAAAACAAATGGAGTTGATCCATCGTTCTGAGTTTGATCTTGTTGAGAATTTTGAGCCTGTTGTCGAGTAACAACTCCGATGGTACCTACAATATTATTTTGTGGATGATGAATGGGTCTTGGTCTAGCATTTATGGCTTGTTCATTAGAAAGTAATTGGTGAGATGATGGTCTAGTAGTGACTCTTCTTGGAAATGGTTCTTTCGGAACCATAGAATTTGTGATAGGTTGAATAGCATCTGATTCATCTTCAGAACTATTCGATTGATTTGAGGTGATTTCCATGTCACTTTCAGTCTCGTATTCTGTATCACTAAGATCAGGTGTCCGAATATTATATAGAGGTCTGGTCGTAACCATGGATAAAGTTGTGTCAAATATTTGTAGATCATGAGCAGGTGAATGTCCACTAATAGTCCCTACATATCGGGTAGGAGGGGGAACATTATGATGCTCAATTTGATTAGCCACCTCTTTACCATGCTTTGGTAGAGGATGTTGAAATATGTCCAATGATTGATTGGCATTTTGATTCTGATTTTGGGGGATGTTCTTTTGAGCATTATTAGGAGGATTTTGTTTAGGTTGAAAGGCTTGCACCTCCATCTCATTGTTATCAATTAAGTCTTGTATTTTATGTTTTAATATTTTACAAGAGTTGGTAGCGTGTCCAGGTCCTCTATGGAAATCACAGTGTAAATCAGCTCTGTATCCGGGTATAGTTGGATCAGGTTCCCGGATATTTGGTAATTGGATCAAACCTCGTTCTAATAATTGTGGTAGAATGGTTGATAGAGGTTGATTTAACCTAGTAAATTCTTGAGGTGGTTTATCAGGAGGTTTCAGTATAAACTTCTCCATTGTTTTCGCAGCATTAATAGTAGCAATATTTCTACTATCAGTGACTCCATCACCCACAACTTGTTTATTTTTATATTGATTTCTGGATGTTTTCTCATCATCTTTCTTTTTAAGCTGACCTCTCCTAATGAGAGCATCTTCCACTCTTCGAGCTAAGTCTATAGCTTGATCGAAGGTGGTCAAGGTAGCGGTTGATAACTCATAGGATAGTTGTTCTTGTAAATTATTGATAAAGATATCCAGCATTTCCCGATAAGGTAACACAAAGTGTAATTTTCCTATCAACTGTCTCCATCGAGCTAGGAAATCAGCAAAACATTCATCTTTGTCTTGTTTTAAGTTGTACAAATATTTAATGGTTACATGCCTTTCGATGTAGGCACTAAATTGATGAACAAAATACTCGATTGTTTCTTCGAAATTCCTCAAAGAATGAGTGGGTAATTGATAATACCACTCCAATGCCATTCCTCCTAAACTTTTTGGGAACATTTTTAGTAATAACAAGTCATCATGTGATATATCATGACATGCTATCCTAAAAATATGAAGATGCTCTATGGGATCTTTGGTTCCTTTGTATATAGGTAGGACAGGCATAGGAAAGTGTTTAGGATATGGTTGTGCTACGACTATAGGATCTAAAGGCTGACTACACATCTCTCGATAATTGTACGAGGGACGGTAGGGATCTATCTGGTCCATGCGGGAGACTAACTATTTCACCATGGCTTCCAGATTACTAGTTTGTCCACCATATTGGTTTGGTGAGTATGGGATTTGTGAGCGTATGATGGCGTGACGTAAGGATTAGATGCTATATTGCTATTATGCAAATGGTTGGTAGGGAGAGTATTATGAAGAAGATTTGTAGTAGCATTATGTTGTATCCCAGATTGTTGGAAATTGGTGTTTGGTTTTGTTTTGGGCTTTTGTTGATTTGAGGTATGTTGATCAATAACTTGGAAAAATAGAGCAGTGAATGAAGGTTTATTTTGTGTGGGAATAACTCTAGGCTTGGTAACGGGCACTCTAGGTGGTTGGGTAACCTGTTGTTGTTGCATATTTTGGATTATAGCGACCATATCCAAATTGGATGGTCCAGACTTGATCACTTTCTTGATCAACGAAGGACAAGGGATTAGTGCGTGTGTGATATATTTCTTCTAGGGTTGCTTGAGTGTCACTAATTTGATCCTTGTCCATATGGATTGCTCTATTAAGAGTGCCAATATTAGTATTGAGGAACTTCCAAAAATGTTCCATGTTCTCAAAAGTAATAGCTCCTCCCGGAGACATTTTAGGGGATGAGGATCCTTCCTCTCTAACAGTTTCTCTTTGTTCATTTCCTTCAAAAAACTCTTCTTCTTGTTGGTCTAGGGTTCCTTCTTCCTGAATTGGGTCTTCAGGAAGGACATCTGGTTTATTTAATGGTTTTCCTAACCAATCTTCTTCTACTTCAGTCTGTTTTCCATTCCTAAGTCTAGTCATTATGCTTAAACTTAGATTTTAGCAAATATATATATATATATATATATATATATATATATATATATATAAAATATATATATATATATATATATATATATATTTGCGACAAGTTTGGGAGGTATATATTTTAATTATATACCTACTATAATACTTAAAAGAAAACGTTTTAATTTTTGTTTTGTTTTTTTGTTTTTTTTTTATGTTTTTATAATAATATTATAAAGACAACAAACAACATACTAAATGCAAGAAATAATAATAATAAAAGAATGGCTTAGTTTTCTATAAATAGTTTATGGATATCATTAATAGGATCAAGTTCATTAGGAGTCATGAAATGCTCCTCTTCAAATTGGAAATGGTTTTTCAAGAATTTGACAAAGTGTGCTATGGTGATATTATCTGTTTTAGACTCTGACCTATAGAAATAAAGTTCATGGCAATACTCTCGATATAACACAGCTCTAGGAACTCTATTCCATCTCTTTCTATCCGTAAGAATGACCTCTTGATCCTCTATACGAGATAGAAATTTATGTACTACAACTGCGTTGTCGAGGTATTCCTCAAAGGTGTACAACTCGAAAGACACAAGTGCTCTTTTATCAGCTAACCACCTATGGCAAGCTCTCTGAAGCTCATGGTACAAAGTCACTTGATCAAGATCCAGGATTCTATCTAGGACAAACCTCTTAATTTGCCTAAGTTCGGTTGATCTAGATGAAATAATACCCAATCTCCTATCAAGTTCGTCCCACAAAGGTTGAACCCTATTTGTTTGAGGTACTCTAAGCAAAGAAGTAATCTCTATGGTTGCTAATTGATTTTCAACATTTATGGTGACAGCTCGTATTTTATTATAATCTACCATCTAAATATGATATGCAACTTTAATTGTTTGTCTGATGATTCTAAATGCATTTATATATTTTTTTTTGGATTGTTTTCAAAAGGTTTTTAGTTTTCACGTCGGGTTCACCAAAATGTATCGCTCCAAATTTTTTGCATCCTTACCTTCAGGCTATAGGATCCACGCCCGAAAGGGGGATGCGAGAAGGATGGGACAATACCTCAGACTGAGAGGCCCTTTGAAGGTCGCGCCTCTTGGGGGAGGGGTATAAGGGTGAATTTTTGATGGATGGTGGGTTCACCAGGAAACTTTTGAGTGGCAGTTTCCATGCCTAGGTTGAGAATGGGTTTGATGTGTTCATTTTGTACTTTAATCATTCATATCCTAGGTTTGGCCAAGATGAATCTAAGCTATTCTATATGCCAATGCTGATTTATATGGATACAAAAAACATGAATAAGTGCTAAACACAGAAAGTGTGCTAAATAAGACAGAATGTACCTGATTTCGGATGTCTGATGAAGATTCTGAGGTTTGTAGAAGTCCAGATCATCTCAAATCTTACATAATCATCTGAAATTGCATAGAATCATCTCAGATCATAGTCGGTCATCTGAGATCAGACGAGATCATCGTCGACCTGACGAATTCGTTAGACGAATTCGTCAAAAACCTGCAATCACAGAAACAGATACCAAAGACCAAAAATGCAACTGCAAAAGCAAGGGGAAATGATAGAAATAATAGTAAACTTGCCTAAATGATAAATCCAGATAACAATTAAAGGAAATGCATTAATTTAATAATTTATTTTAACTTTATCATGCATCTATGCTAAATGAGGTGAACTCCAGGATGCAAAAATAGAATAAACTAAGTTAATGCATAAAGAAATGAAGAGAGAAGATAAAGAAATGCAAACTCCGGGCTCTGATTTCCCCCAATATGGACTGCAGTCGAGATCACCTCCAATCGTATGATATCATCATCGATCTACGAAAGGATCATCCGAAATCATCTGGAATCGTCAGCGACGATCCGAGCTTGCTCCGACTGAAAAATAATAAAATTCCTACAAGAAAAACTTGAAATACACAATGCGACAATGGTATGAAGGTGTTTTAATGCACGAGAAACTAAAGTTGCAGGGAAATCAGCCGACCAAGGGGATAAACTGAGAAAATCCTAGTTTATATAGGATTAGGGGGAGGTTAGGAGGTTGGAGATCATCCCAATTTGGGAGATCTCCAATGGGGGAGACTCTAACCGTGCAGACACGCTTTCTACCCAAGTTAGAGAAGTTGTTGAAACATAAGCTAATTATGAAAATTCAGTTTTGGGATGAAATCATCTGGACGTTCTGTTCCAGAAGAATTCGTCAGATCTGGGATGATTTCGTCTGATCATCGACGATATCGTCCAACGGTCAAAACAAATCCTAAAAATGGCACAAAAAACAAGGGGAGCGGTTAACGGGCAGTTTTGGAGTTAAAATTCAAATTTTTATCTTTTTACTAAGGGTTTAACTGCGCCAATTTTAGGGTGCTACACCTTCAAAGTTGAAATGGTTAAGTTTCGAGGGCATCAAAATATTTGCACCCAACTAAAGCTTATTGTGGTACCAAAAGTCCATTGTAGCCCTAAAATATTGAATGGTTAAGTATTGAAGGTGTTGAAATACTTGCATTTGGTTGGAGCCCATCATCGTACCAAAAATCCATTGTGATGCTAGAAGCAAGCAAGAAAAAAAAGAAATATTTGGCCAAGTATTAGAGCCATTGGATGAACTATACATGGTCAAATCCCATCAAGGTCCCAATAATCCGTCACCTTGTATGAATATGTAAAGATCTAGGGGCAATCCCAATAGGTACCCAATGTCCATAAATGAGCAAAAACAAGTAGATATGAGAATCCAACATCAACTTAGCAACATGATAACTTCATAATCATAGCACACATTGGGAAAAGTCACCTTTTAGAATATCTTAATAGTATGGATCCTATCAAGGCCATTGTGCAGATAATATGGTGGCTCAATTGAAAATGTTAATAAATATCAATGAACCAGATGCTAGTAGTAGGGTTGAATCGACTCAAGATGATGCAGAACTTGGACATATCAGCTAGCCATGATTGGGTAGTAAGAGAAACCATACCTTTAAGTAGTTCAACAAGCTAACAAATCTTCTAACATAATAACAATCTATTTCAAAGGTAATGATGTCTTGCCAATTGAAACATTGTAAAAGATTATAAATACTAGAAAGTATAATGAAATAAAGTTCAATTCTTAGGCTTTTACAATTTTCATGTAAGAAGATGATTTGGCATATTAATACAAAGTAATTGTTTTCTGGCCTCTGGTTCAATTCATTTGTATAATTTGTACGTATGAATGATTACTTATTTCTAATTTAAGCTTATTGAATGCTCAGTGTCTATTCTTCTTTCTGGATCTATGCTTATATTCATTTGCTTGTTCTAGAATCTATAATATGATAAGCTACTTTTAATGAAATCAAAAATTATGAAATTGATAGTAAAACTATTTGGTCTATTAGGTAATTCACATGTTTATTTGCATAGTATGCTATTCTATATGTGTGTTGATGTGGCTTAATTTGCACCAACATAAGTTCTAGATTCAAATCCTTTTTACTTATTTCAACACTCTTTTTACACCATATTTTAGGAATAGTTAGCTAGAATTCTAAAGGAATTAGTCTCCTTTAGAGATTTACCATTGAAGCCTTACAAATTCTAAGTAATTCAATGTTGGTCAAGGTCTGTGGGTGCACAACATTTCCTTAAATAGATTTTTAGACCAACAATTTTTGGCATGCTTAGTGGGACACAATCCCACTATTTTGATAAGATCAGAGATGTGGTGATTATTTTCTCATAATAGATATTTATTTTAATCACTTGGTGAATTCATCTAATAAAATTCAAAAAATATTCACATACCCATTTTATTATTAAGTTGCTTTCCTAAAATCCTCAGATACATGATTACTGTTGAGCAAGGTGCAGCAACAGTATTGTCATTTTTGTCAACATAGTCAGATAGATCTGTTGATGCAGTGGATAGGAAGTTCAAAAGCTATTCAGATGCAGAATACAGGAGTTCAAAGGTTATTCAGAGTATGTACAATGATTTTCCAAGAAGACCGAAGTGGCCCATATGCAAAAGATCAAAGAAAAAAGACAAGTAAGAAAAGTGTCGCGATATCGCGACATATACAACAGGCAAGAAAAACTGTCGCGATTTCGCGACATGTTGGAAGAGAGAAAAAGCAGGAAAAACTGTCATGATTTCGCGACATGTTGGAAGAGAGAGAAAAAGTAGGAAAAAACTATCACGATTTCGTGACATGTTGGAAGAGAGAAAAAGCAAGAAAAACTGTCGCGATTTCGTGACATGTTGGAAGAGAAAAAGGCAAGTGGAAAAACTGTCACGATTTCGCGACATGTTGGAAGAGAAAGAGAAAGCGAGAAAAAGTGTCGCGATTTCACGACAAGTTCGAAGAAAGAGAACAAGTAAGAAAAGTGTCACGATTTTGTGACATGTCGCATTTTCGTGACTAAAATAGGAGAGAGAAAGTAAGTTTGAAAAGTGTCACGATATCGTGACATGTCACATTTTTAAGACAAAAGAAAGAGAGGAAGAGTACGAAAAAGTGTCATGATTTCATGACAAAAGTAAAAGCAAGCTTAAAGAAAAGTGTCACGATTTCATGACTAAAATAGAAAGAAGTAAAGTATGAAATAAAGTGTCGCGATTTCACGACAAAAGTAAAGAAGAAGACTTCGAAGACAAGGTGTCATCATTTCGTGACAAAAGAAAGAAGAAGTACGAAGGAAGTGTCATGATTTCATGACAAAAGCTAAGTTGAAGACTTCGAAAGTAGAAGTGTCATGATTTCATGACAAAAGCAAAGAAGTAAAGTATGAAAGTAGAAGTGTCATGATTTCATGACAAAAGCAGAGAAGAAGACTTCGAAGGTAGAAGTGTCACGATTTTATGACAAAAGAAAAGAAGCTAAGTACGAAAGCAGAAGTGTCACGATTTCATGACAAAAGCTAAGTTGAAGACTACAGAGGCAGAAGTGTCACGATATCATGACAAAAGCAAAGTCGAAGTCTATGGAAGCAGAAGTGTCGTGATATCATGACAAAAGCAAAGACGAAGTATACGGAGGCAAAAATGTCATGATATCATGACAAAAGAAAAGACGAAGTCTACGAAGGCAGAAATGTCGCAATATCATGACAAAATAATAGAGAAAGCGTACGGAGGTGAAAGTGTCATGATATCGTGACATGTATTTTCGTGGCAACAACAACAAAAGAAGCTACAGAGGCAGAAATGTCATGATTTCATGATAGGTCATAAATGCGCAAGTCAAGAAGGAGAACCCGAATGAAATGAGAAGTATGACAGTGGACCGACATCACTACGGCATTTACGAGGGCGATTATAGAGTGATTTCATACTGCTAAAATATGAAGAGTGATCAAAAGTTAGTATGGCGGTTACAGGGTCTATCTAGAATGAAATCATCAAGCGATGGATAAACCGAACATCTTCTTGAGTTGAAGTCGACGAAGACCGATGACAACCGACTAAAATTAGGGTTTACAATTGTTATGAAAGTCGACTAAGATTAGGATTTATAGCAGACTAAGATTAGGGTTTTCATCATAAAAAATATTGTTATAAAAGGAGGGTTATTTGGAGAATTGAAAAGATGGTCGAATGTGTGTGAAATACGGTCGTTATGCACAGAGAGCAAGTCATGTCGAATCATGCTAAGTGCAAAATTCACAAAGAGAGTAGAGTGCACAAAAGGGAGAAGATGATCATGAAGTTTGACTGTAACGAAGTAGAGTGTGCGAAGTGATTGCACAGAGAGAGCAGAGTGCACAGAGAATGCAAAGGTGAAGAAGACCAGTCAGGGTCTTGCAAAAGCAAAGGTATCTTACTATCAAACTTATAGATTCAAATTGAAGTCCAGGTTGCAGCTTGGCATCGGGGTTGGTGCTCCTTTCTGTTGGTGCAGATAAATAAGGGGTTGGTGCTCCTTCCTGTTGGTGCGAGGTAAATCAGGGGTTGGTGCTCCTTTTTGTTGGTGCAGATAAATAAGGGGTTGGTGCTCCTTACAGTGGGTCTTTGGTAAATTGATTGTAAAGTTGGTGCTTTGGAAAGGCTAGATTTGGATGGTAGTCCAAGCAGTCAATTTTTGAGGAGTAGCCACATTGGTGAACCTCGTTAAATCTTGTGTTGTGTGATGCTCTTTTGTTATACTTGTTGTATCTAGTAATAAGTTTTAATTGCTGTGGTATTAAGAGCTATAAATTTAAGTTTATAGAGCTACACTGATTCACCCCCCCTCTCAGTGTCATTGTAAGACTAACAATTGGTATCAGAGCTAAGTTCTTGTACAAGCTTAACCGGCTAGGGTGATCTTGGAAGTAACACAATGGCAGGTGGTGAAGGCTTCTCATCAAACAAAGCACCATTGTTTGACGGATCTAATTACGCATTCTAGAGAATCAGGATGCAGACATATCTCTATGCTTTGGGATACGACATCTGGGATTCAGTAGTTAGTGGATACACAATACCCATCACTCCTCCAAAAGAGGCTGACGAAAAGAAACTGTTTGAAAATAACTCAAAAGCAAAGAATGCTATCATGTGCGGATTAGCAGACAGTGAACTAGTAAAGATCATGAGTTGTAAAATGACAAAAGAAATATGGGACAAACTGAGGAGTATTCATGAAGGAGATGATAAGATCAAGGAGGCCAAGTTATAGACACATCGAGCTCAATTCGAAGCATTAAAGATGAATGACGATGAAAACATTGAGGCATATATGTTGAGAGTTAATGGAATCATTAATGCGATCAGAGGACTCGACGAGGATATCGAAGACTCTACCGTCGTGAAAAAGGTATTAAGATCTCTTCCTCAAAGGTTTGATTCTAAAGTCTCAGCGATAGAAGAAGCTAAAAATCTAAATTATTTTAGTATAGATGAGATGTATGGTTCTTTGACTGCATATGAGATGAGGATAGGAAGATCTAAACCCACAGACAGAGAAGCTACTTTTAAAGCCCATAAAAATATGAAAGCAAAACAAGAATCCGAGGAAGAAGAGACATCAGATGAAATGGAAGCAAACTTCATTCGAAAACTAAAAAGGGGAAAAGGAAAATACAGAGGAAAGTTACCATTTAAATGTTTCAATTGTGGAGGCATTGGGCATTTTGCAGCTAAATGTCCACTTAATGAGAAGAACAAAAGTGATGAAGGATCGCACCAAGAAAGAAGTGACTGGAAGAAAAAAACAAATTTCAGAAAAGGCAACTTCAAGAAGAAAAGTTTCATCTCCAAGAATGTTAGTTCATCAGAAGACAGCTTCGGTGAGGATTCTAAAAAGGAAATAGGTGAAGCTCTTTTCATGGCACTCAAAGAAGAAAAAACAAAAAAAGAATAGGAATGTGATGAAGAAGAAATTGATGCAGAAGTAAATTTGGAAGAGGAACTAATTGCAGCTCTAGATGAATTGAAGATAGAAAGAAAAAAGAATAAGAAAATTTCAAGAAAGCTTGAGGATGCAAATGAAATCATAACCAGTTTGAAAGTACAAATAGAAGAATACAAGAAAATATCTAAAGATCTCGAAGTGCAAATTACCATGAAAATAGATTATTGCAACAAGCTAGAAGAAGAGAATGTTGGTTTAAGGATGCAGATAGAAGAGATGAATCATAAAATTAGTTGCTATCACAAACGTGAAGAAAGTTCTATGAAGTTGGATAAGATCATAAATAACCAAAAGACTACAGGCATCAAATTTGGTTTGGGCTTTGACGAAGGAGAATCATCAAATGGATCAAAGGCCAGAAATGTAGAATCCATAAAGAATGAAGATAAGAAACAGGTTGATCAAGGAAAAACATCTCATGCAAAAGAAAGCAATAATGCCAGGCACGAAAGGAGAATTGACAATGATGGATTCACCAATGTCACACATCAAAGAAGAAGAAGACCTATGGCTCCTACGACAACATGGCAAAGACCATCACCCGGGTTCAATTATCCCTTTTCTGGTTTCTGTTTTAAATGCAATGGCTATGGTCATAAAATCTCGGACTGCAAATATAATGTAAGACCAAGGAATTTCACCAGTAGAAATGCTTTTTCTCCTTTGATGAATTATACAGGTAGAATGTTATAACTGTCATAATTTTGGGCACATTGCAAGAAACTGTAGAAGTACATTTGCATCAAATCAGTTTCAGGGAAGAAAATTTCAACCAAATAGGATGAGACAAAATAGAAAACTTCCCAAAAAACATGCACAAGCTATTGATAAGGGAAAGGCAAAACAAGAGCCCAAAACTACTATCAAAACGGAGTGGAAAGAAAAAGAGCGACTTAAGGAAGAAAAGGAATCCTTAATCGTACAAACAACATTTAAAGCACAGAATAAATATGTACCATGGATACTTGATAGTGGATGCTCCAGTCATATGACAGGTGACAAACAAAAATTTGAGAAGTTACAGAAATATGAAGGTGGTTCGAGTAAAGTTTGGAAATAATGATGGAGCTAAGATAGTTGGCAAAGGTTCGAGTTAAAATTAGTGATGGAAAAATTAAGTCGAGAAGAAGTCTTGTTTGTGGATGGTTTGAAACATAACTTGTTGAGCGTAAGTCAGATTTGTGATAAAGGTCATGAAGTAGTTTTTATGAAGCAGGGTTGTGAAGTCGAGAAAAACAAATAGTGGAAAATTGATAGCAAGCTGGATCAAGGACATCCGGCAACCTGTACACGCTCTCAGAGACTTCAGAAGGAGCTTGTTTTATTGGACAGGAAGAAGAAAATTGGTTGTGGCACAAGAGACTCGGTCATATCAGTTTTGATAATCTAGTAAAAATCAACTCAAAAAGGGCAGTGAGAGATATTCCCACCATCAGCAAACCTGCAAACAACATTTGTGCTTCATGCCAAAAGGGGAAGCAAACTAGAGTCACATTCAAAACAAAAGAGTACTACACAAGCAAACCTTTGGAACTAATACACACTGATTTATGTGGACCCATGAGAACACAAAGCATAAATGGTGACAAATATTTTATGTTGTGCATTGATGACTATTCCAGAATGACATGGATACTTTTCTTGAAGCATAAATCAGAAGCTTTTGAAATGTTCAAGACTTTCAAAAACCAAGTTGAGAATGAAACAGGAAAGAGGATCAAATGTTTAAGATCAGATAGAGGAGGAGAATTCATTTTAGAGGAGTTTACAGAGTACTGTGAAAAATACGGTATTAGGAGACAGTTTTTAGCAACCGGGACACCTCGAGTAGAATAGAGTGGTAGAAAGAAAGAACAGGACAGTGCAGGAAATGGCACAGACTATGTTGGTTGAAAGAAGAGTAGCGAGATAGATTTTGGAAAGAAGTAGTCCATACTGCGGTGTATATCCAAAATAGGTACATGCTGAGAACACATGAAAGCAAAACTCCTTATGAGTTGTGGTTCGGTAAAAGGGCAACAACAAAATACCTCAAAGTTTTTGGCAGCAAGTGCTACATCAAAAGAACTAAAGATAATCTTGGTAAGTTTGAAGATAGAGCGGATGAAGGTATTTTTGTTGGTTATTCATCAAAAAGCAAAGCTTACAAATGCTACAACAAGAGGCTAAAGAAAATTGTGGATAGTGTCGATGTTAAATTTGATGAAGGTAGAGAACGAGTAATTAGCTATGAAAAGAACTACCCAATTTATGAAGAGGTTATTGAAGGAGATGAGGAAAACGAAACGGAAAAGATACAAAAAATTGACTCAGATGATTTAAGTTGTGATTCAGAAGTGGAAGAAAATAAGAAATTCAAAATAGGCAGTTGGCAGAAAAATCATCCTAGAGAGCAAATAATTGGAGACCCCAAAGTTGGTGTTCAGACAAGAAGAAGAGTAGTAAGTAACTACTCTCTATTATCCAACATTGAGCCCAAAAATGTTGTTGACGCAAGCAAAGATGAAAGTTGGATGAAGGCAATAAATGAAGAATTAGATCAGATCGAGAAAAACGAAACTTGGGAGTTAGTACCTAGACATGCAAATAAAAATATAATCGGGACTAAATGGATTTTTTGAAACAAATTGAATGAAGACGGACAGGTAGTCAGAAATAAAGCAAGATTGGTATGTAAGGGTTATGCACAAGTTGAAGGCATTGACTTTGAGGAAAATTTTGCACCGGTAGCTAGACTAGAGGCAATTAGAATGTTTTTGGCTTTAGCATTCTACAAGAATTTCAAAGTTTATCAAATGGATGTGAAATCAGCGTTTTTGAATGGGAAACTTGAAGAAGAGGTTTATATTGAGCAACCGAGATGGTTTCCAACTTGGTGATGATCCCAACTTGGTTTGCAAGTTGAAGAAAGCATTATATGGCTTAAAACAGGCACCCGAGCATGGTATGCAAGGCTAGACAACTATCTCACTCAACAAGGGTTTAAGAAAGGTATGGTGGATAGTAATTTGTATGTCAAAAAAGAAAATGGGCATCTTATTGTTCTTGTTGTATACGTAGATGATATCATATTTGGCAGCAACAAAGATGAGTCGTGTAAAGATTTAGCAAATAAGATGCAGAAAGAATTTGAAATGTCAATGATTGGTGAACTTTCGTATTTCCTCGGGTTGCAAGTTAATCAAAATAAGAAGGGCATATTTATTTCTCAAGTTAAATATGTGAAAGAGATGTTAAAAAAGTTCACAATGGAGGATTGTAAGCCAGTTAGCACTCCCATGACGATAGGTTGCAAGTTGAGCAAGGATGACAAATCTCCACCTATTGATCAAACCATGTACAGATCTATGATTGGGAGCTTACTGTACTTGACAACTACCAGACCAGATATTTTGCAGGCGGTATGCATGGTAGCACGATTTCGGGCTAATCCCAAGGAGACTCATGTGACAGCGAGTGAAGAGGATTCTTCGGTACCTCAAGGGTACTATGGAGTATGGGTTATGGTATCCGAAAGGTAAAGACTTCACCCTTATTTTGTATTCAGATGCAGATTGGGCAGGAGGTGTCGATGATAGAAAGAGTACCAGTGGAGGTGCATTCTATCTTGGAGACAGATTGGTCGCGTGGCATAGTAAGAAACAAGAGTCAGTTTCTTTATCGACAATAGAGGCAGAATATATTGCGGTGACAACATGTTGTACGCAGGTATTGTGGATGAAACAAACCCTGAAAGATCTTGGTATTAGCTTTAGTGAGCCAATATCGGTTAAGTGTGATAACACCGAGTGCCATTAACATCTCCAAGAATCCGGTTATGCATTCACACACAAAACACATTGCTATCAGGTATCACTTTTTGAAGGAGAAAGTTGCGGAAGGTGAGGTTAAGTTGGATTTTGTTCCAACTACGGAGCAAGTAGCAGATATCTTCACAAAACCATTGCCCAAGGAAGTTTTTGAGTACCTTCACAATAAATTGGGAGTGGTCACACTTCCCAAGAATTGACTAGCTACGGGGATCACATTCTCAGGGGGGAGCATTTAAGTATTTGATTATCTTTTTGCTCATGTTCATGATTTTTGCTAAGTGTAATAAATTTTTCCTGAGAATGTTGTGCATGGACTCAGGGGGAGTCTGCAGTAGCCCTTTGGTATTATTGTCAAAGGGGGAGAAGAGTTATAGGAAATTGCACATGTGTTGCCAAAAATTCCAAAGGGGGAGATTGTTGAGCAAGGTGCAGCAACAGTATTGTCATTTTTGTCAACACAGTCAGATAGATCTATTGATGCAGTGGACAGGAAGTTCAAAAGCTATTCAGATGCAGAAGACAGGAGTTCAAAGGTTATTCAGAGTATGTACAATGATTTTCCAAGAAGACCGAAGTGGCCCATATGCAAAAGATCAAAGAAAAAGACAAGTAAGAAAAGTGTCGCGATATCGTGACATATACAACAGGCAAGAAAAACTGTCATGATTTTGTGACATGTTGGAAGAGAGAGAAAAAGCAAGAAAAACTATCGCGATTTCGTGACATGTTGGAAGAGAGAGAAAAGGCAGAAAAACTATCATGATTTCGCGACATGTTGG
The DNA here is from genome assembly GCA_028583015.1 of Wollemia nobilis. Lineage (NCBI taxonomy): Eukaryota > Viridiplantae > Streptophyta > Pinopsida > Araucariales > Araucariaceae > Wollemia > Wollemia nobilis. The sequence continues at coordinate 9,714,065 of JAQPPZ010016874.1, forward strand.
AAGAGAGAGAAAAAGCAGGAAAAACTATCACGATTTCATGACATGTTGGAAGAGAAAAAGGCAAGTGGAAAAACTATCATGATTTCGTGACATGTTGGAAGAGAAAGAGAAAGCAGGAAAAAGTGTCACGATTTCATGACAAGTTCGAAGAAAGAGAACAAGTAAGAAAAGTGTCACGATTTCGTGACATGTCGCATTTTTGTGACTAAAATAGGAGAGAGAAAGTAAGTTTGAAAAGTGTCACGATATCGTGACATGTCGCATTTTCATGACTAAAAGAAAGAGAGGAAGAGAGGAATATCATGATTTCGCGACAAAGAGAAAGCAAGTTGAAAAGTGTCACGATTTCATGACTAAAGGAGGAGAGAGAAAGTAAGTTTAGAAAGTGTCGACGATATCATGACAATAAAAGTGTCACGATTTCATGATAAAAGAAAGAGAGGAAGGTACGAAAGAAGTGTCATGATTTCGTGACAAAAGCAGAAAGCAAGACTTCGAAAGTAGAAGTGTCACGATTTCATGACAAAAGCAAAGAAGTAAAGTACGAAAGTAGAAGTGTCATGATTTCATGACAAAAGCAGAGAAGAAGACTTCAAAGGCAGAAGTGTCATGATTTCATGACAAAAGCAAAGAAGCTAAGTACGGAAGCAGAAGTGTCATGATTTCATGACAAAAGCTAAGTTGAAGACTACGGAGGCAGAAGTGTCACGATATCATGACAAAAGCAAAGTCAAAGTCTATGGAAGCAGAAGTGTCACGATATCACGACAAAAGCAAAGACGAAGTATACAGAGGCAAAAATGTCATGATATCATGACAAAAGAAAAGACGAAGTCTACGAAGGCAGAAATGTCATGATATCATGACAAAAGAATAGAGAAAGCGTACGGAGGTGAAAGTGTCGCGATATCGTGACATGTTGTATTTTCGTGGCAACAACAACAAAAGAAGCTACAGAGGCAGAAATGTCATGATTTCATGATAGGTCGTAAATGCGCAAGTCAAGAAGGAGAACCCGACTGAAATGAGAAGTATGACAGTGGACCGACATCACTACGGCATTTACAAGGGTAGTTATAGAGTGATTTCATACTGTAAAATATGAAGAGTGATCAAAAGTCAGTATGGCGGTTATAGGGTCTGTCTAGAATGAAATCATCAAGCGATGGATAAACCGAACATCTTCTTGAGTTGAAGTCGATGAAGACCGATGACAACCGACTAAAATTAGGGTTTACAGTTGTTATGAAAGCCGACTAAGATTAGGATTTACAATCGACTAAGATTAGGGTTTTCATCATTAAAAATATTGTTATAAAAGGAGGGTTATTTGGAGAATTGAAAATATGGTCGAATGTGTGTGAAATACGGTCATTGTGCGTAGAGAGCAAGTCATGTCGAATCATGCTAAGTGCAAAATTTGCAAAGAGAGTAGAGTGCACAAAAGGGAGAAGACGATCGTGAAGTTTGACTGTAACGAAGTAGAGTGTGCGAAGTGATTGCGCAGAGAGAGTAGAGTGCATAGAGAATGCAAAGGTGAAGAAGACCAGTCAGGGTCTTGCAAAAGCAAAGGTATCTTACTATCAAACTTATAGATTCAAATTGAAGTCCAAGTTGTAGCTTGGCATCGGGGGTTGGTGCTCCTTTCTATTGGTGCATAAAAAGGGCCAACAGGGTTGGTGTCCTTATTGGTGAGATAAATAAGGGTTGGTGCTCCTTTCATTGGTGCAGATAAATAAGGGGTTGGTGCTCCTTTCTATTGGTGCAGATAAATAAGGGGTTGGTGCTCCTTATAGTGGGTTTTGGTAAATTGATTGTAAAGTTGGTGCTTTGCAAAGGCTGGATTTGGATGGTAGTCCAAGCAGTCAATTTTTGAGGAGTAGCCACATTGGTGAACCTCGTTAAATCTTGTGTTGTGTGATGCTCTTTTGTTATACTTGTTGTATCTAGTAATAAGTTTTAATTGTTGCGGTATTAAGAGCTGTAAATTTAAGTTTATAGAGCTACACTGATTCACCCCCCCTCTCAGTGTCATTGTAAGACTAACAATTACAAGACAAGCAACTAAAAGATTAGAAGAATCTATTGAGTTTCTATAATTGTAGTTTGATAGATTTAGAATACATCATATATCCCCCTCTATCTCAACATACTCTTCAATACTTACTGAATATTTGGGCCTCTATATTCTATTGGTTAGATTTAGAAAGGGGGTTGGAGTAGAATCCAGGGGGTTAGCATTCTAGCTCAACACACCCGCATAGCCAATCATATAACTACCAGTATTACTCCTATGATTCCCCTTCTTGCACAAACAATGATGGCTATAAATAAAAATCAAAATGCTCAAAATTACCCAACATGGAATCATATAGGTCCTCTCAATTTGCCTTTTCAAAACCCTATTCCTTAGGTAACTCTAAAAGTATTACCAATGTATGATGGCACCGATAAGACTACTTATGAGCATTGTCAAGATGTAACATTGCTAGTTGCTATACATAATATTCAAGAAGAGGATGTCATGATAAGGTTATTAGTAATATCATTAAGAGGAAAAATGTTGTACTAGTACAAAACCTTGTCGGATTTAACTATAACTTCATGGGATGAGCTGGCTGGCAAGTTGATTGAAGAATTCAATGAACAAGTAGATCCCTTCTCCCTTATAACAAAATTTACTATAATTCAAATGCACCCACAGGAAGAAATAATAGTTTTCAACATTAGATTAAGCCAAACATGGAGGAGAGTACCTTAGGATATTTGCCCAACAAATGAACAAGTAATTTACTACTATCTAAGGGCCTTCCAATAAGATTTTGGTATTCTTATAAGGTAGTCCAATGTGTTAAAATTCCATAAAATCTTTCAAGAAGAATTAAAATCAGAAAAATATCTTATTTCTAAAGGGAGACTGCCTCCAAATATTATAATGCCTATATACCTCAAATTTTCTCAACAAAAAATGTTGATTTCTACTATACCAATAATCTTTACAACAACTACTCCTTTGGTCAATTTCCATTCCTGGACACCCGTATCAACTTCTCAAATGCTTCCTACTCCTCCTATAGTCCCATTACTCCCACCACCTGCTACTATCCCAACATTACCAACCCCTGATCCTCAGATAGTTGCCTTCCAATAAATGGAAACAACTATGAAGAACCTCAAAAATGAATTCATGGCTATGAAGTGAAGAGAAGCTGAAAGAAGATTTCAACCACGAAGATTTCCATCTATCATAAGGGATCAAGTTGCCTCCACTAGCAAGCCTTTGGAAAATTCTAACACCATATACAACAATCAAGAGGAAGAACCCTCTTCCTCATAACTTGAGTCTAGCTATTGGTGCTCAACCTGCAATGACCCACATGGTGAAATTACATGTATGATGCATCAACATCACATTCAAAAGGTCATAATTGAGAAGGCAAAAAAGGCTCAAAAGGGCTAGGTAAATATGATGAGAGAAATGGATTACAATTTCATGATGCCATCTGTGGAACAAGTATCGATCCTAACAAGGTCCAGGAAGAAACCCTTGTTCATTGATCCTAAAATCATGGATCCTTTTAAAGTACCTTTTGAAATACAAGATTATCCAAAGAAGGATGTGCCTTAGGCTACCCCGACTCAAAATATGGCTCAGAAATAGCAAAAGGTAACAAATGAAAATGAAGGAAAATAATAGGCTAGAGATAAGCTAAGATATCCCTCCTTGACTAAACAACAAAGGATTGAAGCCACCCAGGATTATAAGAATAAATATGATGAACCTATAAAGGAATTTAGAAAATAGCCTGACTCTTCTAGTTTCAACATTGTGGAAGAATTGAAGAAAACCCTATCAAAATCTAGCATGTATGATGCACTCCTCATTCTGGGACAAATTGATCTCTTACAAGCCTTACTCAAATCAATCAAAAGTTAGGGAAAAAAAAAATAGAGATTATATTTGGCTCAAGGGCACCCTACTTCAATAACAGGAAAAAATAGGCCATCTCCATTTTATCTATCTTTATGAATGGAAGGATGGGTAGTTCACAACTGTATGATTGACTCTGGAGTGACTACTACTGTCATGCCCAAAGTATTTTATGAAATAATGGGCATGGAATATACAAGAAATCAGTCTTGGAGTGCTACAATTGGATGGCACACCTATGAAAATAGTAGGGGTAATCAAAGATGTTCCCATGAAATTACATAGGATGCCCCAGATCACTATCATTCAGGAAATTGTGGTGGTATATTTGGAGCCTTATTTTGGGATGTGCTTGTCAAGATAATTTACTGCCAAGTTGGGTGGTTATTTATCTCTTTATTACTCTCATATGGAAGTTCCATTCAAAGGTAAAAGAATCAAGATATTTCTTGAAAAACCATCTTCATTCCATATAGAAAATCTTGAAGAAGAGCAAAAAGTAGACATGATCAATATAATGAATCAAGAAACAGATCTAATGGAGGAAGTTTTGGAGGATATCCAAATGGAATATTAGTTTTCCATGAGATATTTTAATGCTATGATTGAAATAAGAATAGGCACCTATTCAATCATGAAGTCCAGAATAAACAAAAACTATAACTCTAACAGATCAGATTCCCAAACAAGACCAAACTTGGAAACTATTCTTTGATGGTGCCAGATGCAAGAATGGTGTTGGAGTAGGTATAGTGCTAATATCACCAACCAAAATGGAAAAGACCTTCTCATACTAGCTAACATGGAGTTGCACAAATAATGCAACAAAGTATGAAGCACTATGTTTAGGGTTGAGGAAAGCTAAAAATATGGGAATCAAGCAACTACAAATTTTTGGTGATACTAAACTGATAGTTAATTAAGTTATAGATAAATGTAGTAGCAAAAAACACTACCTCAAGGATTATATAAATAGGGTATGGGATATACTAGAATATTTTGAGGCCTTAAATATAAAATTTATTCCTAGAGAATAAAATACTCATGTTGACATACTAGCTTCCATGGGAGTCAATTTTTTTTCGATGTCCAATGTTATTTATAAATCTAAGATAGTAATATTGGTTTACAGACCCTCTATACCTGATAGGGACATATTTTGGTAAGTGTTTGAGAATTATGAACAAGTAATTTATTTTCTAATTCAAGAAATAAATTGTGTAAGCAACCAACTATCAAAAGAAGATGAAGAAGGTGAAATGATTTAGCTAAAAAATAATCATATCCCCAAAGGATTAATAACTTTAGAAAGCCTGTTTGATAATAGTGATAGAACAACTACTCATAGAATTGAGCTTAATAATCAATTTTATAAAGGGGTACAAATCAAACCCACAAAGGATATCAACATTGGTGTACATTGTTCAGAGGAAGAAGTCAATCAGACTTTGGATTTGTGCAAAGAATTTAATGATATCATAGCTTGGACTTATGAGGATCTCAAAGTATATAAAAAGGATACTATCCAACATACTATTGAGCTTATGCTATATGCAAGGCCCTTCTAGTAAAAATAGTGTCTAGTAAACCCTAAAATAGAGGCTTTGATGAAGCAAGAACTACTGAAGTTGTTAAATACCAAAATCATATATCCTATCAAGCACTCTACATGGGTTACCAACTTGGTACTAATCAGGAAGAAAAATGGAGATATCCATATCTGTGTGGACTTCTGAAACTTGAACCAGGCATCTTTGAAGGATCATTATCCCCTCCCATAAATTGATCAAATCTTACATACTATAGCCAAAGCCAAAATATTTTCTCTTTTGGATGGATTTTTTGGTTTTAATCAGATTTGGGTTAAATATGAGGATCAATATAAGACTGCATTCACCACAAAATGGGGTACATTTGCATATCAACGTATGCCTTTTGGGCTATCAAATGCAGGTGCTACTTTCCAAAGGGCTATGGACTTAATATTTGGTGAATTAGTGAAAAAGATAATCCTAATCTATCTGGATGATATGACTATATTCTCTCATGATAAGAGTAAACATATTGAGCATCTCCAAATGATATTTGAGAAATATAGAGAATTTGGGGTGTCATTGAATCCCAAGAAATCAATCTTTATAGTACATGAAGGAAAATTGTTGGGACATGTGGTATCAAAAATAGGATTGGAAATTGATTCGAATAGAGTAAAAGCTATTATATCTCTCTCTCTCCCATTGAACAAAAAGGGACTTCAATAATTTCTTGGGTAGATCAATTTTATCCATAAATTTATATTTGACTTTGCTCAAATAGTAAAACCAATGACTAAGATGTTGAAGCAAGAAGCACAGTTTAAATGGATAGATATTTGGAAGAAGGATTTCTCTATCACAAGCTCCAGTTCTCACTAAGATCTAGTTCTCATTAATATAGACTACTCCAAGGACTTTATTCTCTATGCATTTGGAGCAGAAGGAAGCTATGCAATTGTCCTAACTCAGAAAAAGGAACAAGATAATGAAAGACTAATAGCCTTCTTAATTCAAACATTTTAGGATCATGGAGAAATGTATAATTTCTTTAAAAAATAATTTTATTTTGTCATTAAGTATCTAAAGAAATTTAGGCATTTAATTTCTCAAAGCAAGATTCTAGTATATGTAGTACATCTAGATGTTTGAAAATTTGTGATTCAGGGAGAACTTGGTGACAAAAGAGCTGGCTAGGTAACTAAAATTCAGGAGTATGATGTTGATATCAAAATGTCAAAAATAATAAGAGGTAAAGCCTTGTGTTATATTTTAGCATAGTCTACATGTTAGAATGTCAATATGTTAAATCAATATGAACATGATAGTAGGTTGGAAATGGAAGCAATATAGCCAGAAAATTGGGTTGAAAAGTTACAGTATTTCTTCACTTCAAGAAAATGTTTGGATGGCTTGAATGCATCTTAGAGATGAATATTCAGATTATAGGCTAGAAATTATGTTCTCCTTGAATATGTTCTTTATCGAAGAAACTTTGAGAAGGTACTATTAATATACCTCCATCCAAAGAAAACTAGAGAGGTGCTACAAGAGTTTCACAATGGGTTCTCAGGAGGCCACTATTTTGGATAAACTATTCTAGAAAAAAATTTAAAAGTTGGATATTATTGGTTGTCCATTTTTGCAGATGCATTCAAATTGGCTAGAACTTATGACAAATGCTATAAATTTATTGGTAAATCAAACATCTGACAATGCTATTCTAATCAATAATTGTAGAAGAACCATTATAGCAATGGGGTTTAGAATTCATTGGTATGATCAATCCAAATTCATCTACCAAAAACAAGTACATTTTAACAACAACCGATTACTTCACAAAATGGACTGAAGTAGAAGCTACAAAACATGTTTATTAGGATACAATAATTAATTTTTTGAAAATATTGATCACTAGATTCTTAATTCTTGCCATTAGTATCTCAGATAATGCTAGATATTTCACAGGTGCTAAAACTATTGATTTTGCAAGAAAGTATGGAATTTACTAGAATGCTTCATCAAATTATTACCCCCAAGGGAATGGTCTGGCAAAATATACCAATAAAAATCTATTGAAAATCATCAAAATAAGTATTGAACATAATCCTAACAAGTGGCATTTATTACTAGATCAAGCACTATATGCTGATTGGATCATGATCAATAAGTCCTTGAGAACTTCACCTTATGCTCTGGTTTATGGTAAAGAAGCTATGCTACCAATCAACTTAGAGCTTCTAGCATTGAGATTCATAAATAAAAATTGTTTGGATGATATACAACCCATAGAAAGGAGGATGACAAAGCTGGTCTAGTTAGAAGAAAAACATGAACATATGTATAACAATTTTTGTCATCACCAGATAGTGGCCAAATGTTGGTTTGACAAAAGTCAATGTAAAAAATATTTGAATAAGATGACTTGGTGCTCAAATGGGATGTGGACAGAGCAAAACCTGACTCACATGAAAATTTTGATTCAATGTGGTTTGAACCATATATGATTGAGCAAAAGGACCTAAATACATTTCAATTACACCACATGGACAACCATCTATTGCAAATTATGGTAAAATTTCACCACCTGAAGCATTATGCTTAAGACAAATGGTGTCCCTTGTGTATATATGTATATATGACACATGTACACTACTTGTAAATTTTATATTTTTTCTATTTTTGAACAAGGTAGTGGCCTCTTTAATTAATTCTCTAAGGTGGTAGATCATCTGCCTATCTAGTATCTTGGGTTCCAGGACCTATCATCGCATTCAAAATGGATCACCAATTAACAGGTCAAATAAATGATTGAAATATTGCAACACATATCACAAGCTAGTTGTTAGTTTAATGGTTATCAGAATATGCTAGCCACTCATGATTGATAAATTCTATAATTTCATTAGTTAAGTGAACTACCAAATACAACATGCAATAGTAATATTACAAGGGTTGGTTATCCTGGTGAGATCTTCTTGGATTAATAAAAAATCATAGGCCCACAAAATTATGTGATCTCAACTAATCTATCAGAAGTAGTTATTTCAAATTGCACTCCTAGCAATGAACTGATTGGTTGTCAACTTGAAGTTTTGAATTACAATAGAATGTTACAAAGCATCAACGTACGTTCTAGGCCTATGTGTCAATGTTTTGAAAAGATAAATGATTACTAAGGTAAATATTCCTTGGCATGCATAATCCATTGCTCAAAGGTAAGAAGGTCTTGGAACTCTTGGTCAAATAGTATAAATTCAATACTACTTTTCAAATATTATTCCCCTCATGATAATTTTGAGTACAAGTTACAACATAGAGGTCTAGATATTCAAAGAAGAATTAATTACTAGCAATAAAAGCAAAGTCAAAAAAATGGGTAGAGGAAATAAGAGTATTGTTTTTCAAAAGTCCACAAAAGAGCTACAAGATGATTTTGAGGGCATTCATGACACAATGATCACAATCAAATCTAGGTTGAAGACCTCTCAAATTGGATATGAGAAAAAAGGAAAGAGTTTTTCTAAAAATCACCTAGTTGGTGCAACTTATCACTCAAAACTTAGTAGTTTTGTACCTAAAACAATGCATCTAAGTTCAAAGCTCATCAATGCAGTGATAAAATACTATGATCTGAGTACAACCACCATGTACAATTCTAATTTTAAGCTATTTTTTACTATCAATAGAGAATTATTAATGGAGGTATATGTAGTAGAAGATACCCTAGATACCATGTTGAAAGAAATCATACTAGAGAAATAGATATTATATCTAAATAATGAGGCGATTCAAGAATGGCTCATCAAAATCAAGAGGAAAATTGCCAGAGGGATTCATGACTAAGAACAAGAGGCTTGTAGAATTCAATGATGAAGCACAACCTATCTTCTCCATACTAGCAATAATTCTGGGTCTAAGAACTGATGTGATGGTTTATACATATCAAATGGGTATGGAAAATGTAGTCATGGCCACTTTCCCCTATGTTACTCTGGATTGGGCCAGATTTTTGACCATCAACATACATGAACAATTAAAGTCTATGAAGAATGGAAAATGTGATGTATTCACATACCCATCCTATATGGCTTGGCTATTTTTACATTACATGACCTCAGTGGGAAAGCATAATATTCATCTACAAAATATAGATGAACAGGGTATTGTGCATCTCGATAGTGGACTGGACCCATCTCCTGAGAGATAACAATTCGTATCTCAAATTCAATAGATAGTTCCTAGGGCCAGCCCTAGAAATGATTTATGAGGTATACCCTCACATCACACCCAAATTTGAGGATGTATTAAGAGGGAAAATGCGAGAGTAAGAGGACTGGTACTTCTTGGAGTAAGGCATCATTGTCAGATTGTATGGTTTCTCCAAGTTCCCTTACTTGTCATATTATGTCACCAACTAGGTATTTGGATTGGAATATTATAGACTAGTCTATGTGATAGAGAATAGTCTTGGTCTGAGAGTCAATAAGACCACAATATTCAATTTACCCATTGTATTCGAGCCCATTCAAATGTCCAAAAGGGAGCTTCAAAAATACATGGACTTGGAGGTCAAATTAACCGCCCTAAATATACCAGTGTTGACACACATGTGGAACTATGATTTGAAGGGTATCTTGCTCAAAATATTGTCAAGCATCAATAATAAAGCACCTACTTTCAAGCATCAGATGCATACAGACATAAAGAATTTCAAAAACTTAGCTAAATATTAGGTGGTACCATTTGATTATATGGAGATGCAAGAAAGGCCTCCTTGGAGAAAATGCTACAAACACATGCAAATTTTTTATCTAGAGATAAATTAGGATCAATTTATCGATATAGACCTTATTGAAAATATCAAGGATGATAAGGGCTAGAATAAATACAAAATTTAAGAATGGTTGGTGATGCGGTGTGAATGCAATTTGAATAAAAAGTCTAAACAAAATGATAATATTGATCATTTGTTCAATATAAATTTTGATGCTGAATACATCATTTGGAAGTAGGGTCATGAAGGAGAAATCTTAGCTAAGGTCCTTAGAACAAAAGCGACCAAGAAAAAAGGAAATGAAGAAGAAGATTCATAATTAAAATTTTAGTAGCAAATATTAGCCTTTCCTACAAGGGTTTATGCTGAAATAGAAGAAGAGTCATTGCCATAATCTATTCCAAAAATATAGTTGCATCCAATATAATAGAAGCATATACTAAATCACAACCTAAAATCTTCAATAAAAGCTCTAAGTCTTGTAAGAAGCAAAAATATCACTCAAATTTTGGAAGTTCCAAAATAGAGAAGGTTGCTAAGAAACAAATATTTCAAGAATAAAATGAGAAGCAGATATGCAAAAGATAAGAATTATAGCAAGAAGCATAAATGTGTGAGGAAAAAGTTGAGTAGGTAGAAGCTAAACTTATAATAAAGTCAATCGAAGCCTTGCATATGAAGATAAAACTCGAAGCACAAGATCAATGTATGTCCCCCATAACTCATTCACTCCAAATTCCTTCATTTGTTGAAATTCTAGACTCTCCACCACACCAATTTTAGTTGCCTTTGGGAATGATCCCTACAATTACAAAACTTATGGAAGAACCTCACCCTTCTCCCTTAAATCTGTATTTCACCTCACAAATACCTCAAATTCAACCCATCATTTCACCATTCCTTGAGTCCATCACATTATCTCAAAAATACGCCCTACAAGATTCTTCAACAAACCCTTCATCATCCACTACTCTACCTGTAATGTAAAAGAGTCAAGTTATGCAAGAAACCATTCCCCCAAAAAATTCCATAATTTCCTACCCTCTTACTCCATTGTTGGCTTTCTTGGCTACCCCTATTCTTCTAGTTGCTACTCATGAGACACCGCTGGAGATCTTCTCTACCATTTAGCTAGTAGAAGAGAATCAAAAGAAGTGGAGGGAGGAAGAAGAATAAATTTAAAAACTATAAGAAAAAGAAGAAGAAGTTGTCACCATGGGCTATGACATGATAGATCCCATCAAGGAAAAAGGATTAAGGTGATAGCTAAACCAAAAGTAAAAAATCCTGCCTCCCAAATGAGATCAAAATATTGGGAGATAGAGGAATACAATAGAGATATCTCAAAGATATCAAAATATTGAAACTATCAGAGCTATGCATACAAACACTGACACATTGTTCTTATAATCTATAAAAATGGATAGAATTTTTGTAGTTATTGATAAGAAAATCAAAACCCTTGAGGTTAATCTTACCAAGGAAATATTGGATAATAATACCCTAAAAAATGATATCATAAAACTGAAGGTCATCATTGATAAATATCCCTCTGAGAAAGAGTTGCAATAGAGGAACAAAAAGATCAAGAATTTAGAAATAGAGCTGCAAACGATATAGGAAGAGAAAAAGCAACAAGATTCAAAACTAATAGATCTAAAAGACAAATTGCAACAATAGGGGGAGGACCTATTCATAACTATGAGTGAGTTATAGTAGGAAAAGGATAAGCCACCCATATCATCAATCTCCAAATATTGTCTCAAATAGGTCTAGGGCTACTATTGGGGAAATATAAGAGGAACAATTTTGCCAACATTCCTTCCTTTCCATACAAAGCTTCGACAAATTGTTGTTGCTTCTTAAAATGTTAGAATGTAGATAGAAAGGGGAGATAAATATTTGGTATCCAAAACTTAGGAGGCACAAAAATTTAGAAAAATGCTAAGATATCCTGATAAATTCCCTATCTTGCAAAAATAACCCAATAAAAATATAGAGGATTGGAGACTTTTGGTTCACCAAATATATCATGTGAATGACCTCATTTATTTGGGGTGAGAAATATTTACTATCATAAAAAATAAGCTGAGAAAATGAGCACCATTGCAAAATATCTCAAGGACCTAGGTGAACCGAGCTTCTAGGATGACAACTCTATTTTTAACAAAAAAAAAATAATCACCTAATTGTTTGATGAGTGAATCCAAGATGAAAGTGAGATTGACTCACTTTATGAACCACTTGAGGTGATAAAGGTCTTCTCACTATTTTACAAGATTTCCTAGATCTTAGTAAAAGCACAATACTTAGCTAAGAAGTATAGTGATCCTCATTATGGTAACATTGGAAGATTAAGGAGGGTTATCTTTGAACTCAAAGGAAATTTGAACCCTTCTATAGAATTCTGGAATAAAATGTTTCACCAGCTCCAGGTTATCATACCATCTGAGGCTATTTCACAACATGGAGAATCATAAGAAATAGCTTCATAAAGATAGCCTCTATAGGAAGGAGAATCACAACATTCGAGGGATTATTGATGAAATTTGAAAATAGTACATTTTTTGTATTATATTATTTCATGCTTATACAATTGTACCATAAGATATTTTTAGCAATAGTGACTCTGAAGCCCAATAGAAAAATCTTAAAAGAAGATTGAATAACAACAATAAAGATCACATTTGGTACAACAAACAAGAGAGTGGCAATAGTAATTGCCACCAGATCATCAACACTAAGGATCAAATTCACATCAAATCAAGTACCAATCTATATTATATCAATGACATTTGCAAGATCTACCGAGATCACAAGTCATAATGAACTGGAAATTTACACAATTGAGCTTAGGAACTACACCTATTTTGGGCTGCATTTTGAAATTATCATTCAAAATTGACAAATAATAGGATAAGAAAAAGCAGAGAGAACTGGGAGCCTACAAATGATGTAATAAATGATTTATTACTAGGCTAGGTCAAGAAAAGAAGAAAATATAGCGTGCATAGCAAGTGGAAGAATGGTGATTTCCTAAGGCACCCAACCTGGTCCTAATACAATCATCAACTACAATCAGATCTACTCATGGAGTTTCATTTTTGTGGGTGTTTTTCATATTTTAGGTGTCCTTTTTATTTTTTGCCTCTCTTTTTCCACTTCTATTCATACTTGCACCATTAGGTTTAGTTTTATATTCTACCCTTCAGATCTTAGCTTGAGTTTTTTTGGAGTGTCCCACTCTCTAGGTATCCCCATGCACTATTTTGGATTTACCATTTCTATTTGAATATCACCATATACCTGTAAAGTGTGAAACAAATTCTGCCACCTATTTTTCCATCGCAATTTTATTTCTTCCTTTCCCCCAATTGTTTATTCGGTTAAGTGAATTCAATACTTATGAGTCTCAATTGTCGGTCTCATTTAGTTTCATTATTTGTGTCAATATTGTATTTATATCATATATAAATAGTCGGTTTGAGTTCTATTTTTTCAAGATAAAATATCCCTATGTGTTGCCAATAATGTGGGTATTTTCAAGCATCATCCATATGAACTTTAGCAAGAAAGTGTAAATATGAATAGTGCAACATAGTTAGGAATGGGTCAGGTACTATTAGTTAAATCATGATAGGCTTTAAAAGAATCGCTAAGTATGATATCCACAAAAATATTTGCATCCAACTAGAGCCCTATGGGGTACCAAAAATTTGTCGTAGCCCTAAAAGATGAAATGACTAAGTGTCGAGGGTGCTAGAATATTTGCACATACCAAAAGTTCATCTTAGCCCTAAAAGCTAAAATGGATAAGTGTCAAGGGCGCTAGAATATTTGCACTTGGCCAGAGCTCGATGGGGTACCAAAAATTTGTTGTAGTCCTAAAAGCTAAAATGGCTAAGTTTCGAGAGCACCAAAAGACTTGCACATGTTTGAAGTTCACCGTGGTACCAAAAGTTCATCATAGCCCTAAAAGTTGAAATGGCTAAGTGTCAAGGGCATCAAAAAATTTACACCTGATCGAAGTACAATGGGGTACAAAATTCTATCGTAGCCCTGAAAGCTAAAATGGCTAAGTTTCAATGGTGCTAGAAGATTTGCATCTTATTAGAACCCAAAGGGTTACCAAAAGTCCATTGTATCCTTGAAAGATAAAATGGCTAAGTGTCGAGGGTATCAAAATAATTTCACCTAGTTAGAGCCCATTGCAGTACCAATAGTCTATCGTAGTCTTGTAAGTTGAAATGACTAAGCTTTAAGGGTACCAAAATATTTGCACTCGATTGGATCCCATCATGGTACCAAAATATTTTTGCAGACTTGAAAGCTAGAATGGTTAAGTGTTGAAGGCACCTAAAGACTTGCACTTGGCTGAAGGTTATTGTGGTACCAAAAATCCATTGTGACACCAAAAGCAAGTAAGAACAAAAATAAATATTTGGCCAAGTCCTAGAGCTATCAGAAGAACTATAACCAATTGGATCCCATCAAGATCCCAAGAATTAATCACCTTGTCTATAGATTTAATTATATATAAGTGATATCAATAGGTACTGGACAATCATAAATGAGTAAAAACAAGTCGATATTAGAATTTGGAGTCAACTTAGCAACATGAGAATTGTCATCATCCTAGGACATCTATTGGAAAAAATCACTTATCATAATATCTTAACATTATGGCTCCTGTCAAGGCCATCGTGTAGATAATAGGGTGGCTCAATTGAAAAGGTAAATAAAATTCAATGAACCAGATGAGAGCAATAGGGTTGACTCGACTCAATATTATGTAGAACTTGGCTAGATTAGCTAGCCATGATTGGTAAGTTAGAGCAGCCATACCTCTAAGGATTTCAACAAGTTGGTGAATCTTGTGATAGAACAACAATATGTTTCAAAGGTAATGATGTCTTGTCAACTAAAACATTGTAAACGACTATAAATACTAGAATGTAGAATGATATAAATGTCAGATCTTAGGATTTTACAATTTACATGTAATAAGATGTTTTAGCATATTAATACAAAGGAATTGGTGTCTGGCATCTGGTTCAATTCATTTGCAAATTGTGTATGTATGAATGGCTATTTATTTCTAATTTAATCTTGTTGAATGCTCATAGTGTATATTCTACTTTCTAGATCTATGCTTATGTTCATTCAATTTTTTGGAATCTATAGTCTAGTAAGATACATTTAAATAAGTCAAAATTTTTGTAATTGATAGTAAAACTATTTGGTATATTAGGTAATTCACTTGTTTATTTGCATAGTCTACTATTTTGCATGTGTCTTGATGTGGCTTAATATGCACCACCATAAGTTCTAGCTTCAACTCCTTTTTACTTCTTTTATCACCCTTTACCCCAAATTTTAGGAATAGTTAGCTAGAATTGTAAAGGAATTGGTCTCCTCTGGAGATTGACCATTGAAGCCTCACAACTTCTAGGCCATTCAATGTTAGTCAAGGTATGTGGGTGTACAAACTTTCCTTAGGTAAATTTTTAAACCAACATAAATAAATTTTAAGGTAACTTTATTTAATGCATATCAATAATTTGTAAATTTTTACTATTATTTTTATTTTTAAAGTTGTAATAAGGTTTTAAATGACATATTCACATTGTTTATATAAGAATTTTATATCTTATGGTTGAAATTATTTTATAAAGACAATAAGAAAAGTATTTTGTTTTTTTAAAAGATGAAAATTGTATTAAGAAGACAAATTTAAAATTACAATAATTAGCCTACCACTTTTGGCTAGTCCCAAGATCCTAATAAAACTAACTCTAACATCTCCTTAGACCACAAATTTCATAGTGTAATCCAAAGAGAGGAAATTCATATCCTAATTATATTTTTTAATAATACTATTCTAGATAACCCAAATTTTCTTCCCTCTCTTACCATGACTTTGGGGGCTATCCTAAATTGATTCTAAGAGTTCTACAAACAACAAGATAATGCTAAAGGCTAATCATCATAAACATATACCTTGGTACCACACATTTCATTGTCTAAATCACTGTTGGCTAGTAATACAACTTGTTTGTTCACCTCCATCCAATCTACAGTAGCATTTTTTTGATAAGATTTCAATCAATATCTATCAATATGCTCACTTCCCATTTTAGCTAAAACTTTAGTCACTACATTATTCCCTCTACCTACATAAACCAGAGTGACATCCTCAAATTGTTGCCAAATGGCTTTAAATTTACTCACTGTCTTCTTGATTAGCCATACACTTGGTATTGCACATGATAGCCTTATCTAATTGCAAATTCCACTATGATATTTTAAAATCCATTCTCCCAATCATTGAGATAGCCTTGTTTGATTGCAAAATAATTTGCTTCATTAGTTGTTACTATTCCTAGGCCTTCCAATTCCTAGTGAAGAACCTTCCCCTTGTAGTCTCTTCTAAGGAAACCAATCCCTATTTCTCTTAGGTTATTCTTGTCTACTCCATTTGTGTTAATGTTTTTCCAACCTAGGGGTGGGGGTTTCCAAGTCCCATGAGTTTACCTTATGGTATCGTTCTCTTCCAATTTTTTTTTTGCTTCCCCACATGAGATTTTACTATTTTTGTAACCTTGTTTAATATTTTTTACAAAACTACCTCCATAAAAATGTAGTCCTATCTAAAAATATTGTCATTTATTTCGATTCATATGTGCCACCAGATAAAGCTTCCACCTAGAGACCAAACCAAATATACTGACTTATTTTTTATCTTTCTTCATTTCCAGACCTCCCATATATTTATGTATGTTAATTGTTGGTTTAGATGGACCTTAAAGATATCAGCCCATTGACTCCATAACTTTAGGGTAAAGTCACATTGGAAGAGCAAATGATCTATTATCCCCTCCTAGGTATTGCACATGATAAATTTATAGGAACCATGAAAACCCCTATTTTTTAGGTTATCATAGGTGAGGAAGCTCTGATGCATAACCTTCAAAGCAAAGAAAATAAGTTTTGACCATACCTTTACCAATCATACTCTATCCCATGGACCATCCTACCAAACTAGACGGGGAAAGAGCTGTAGAGCGAAAAAACAACACACCTATCAATGGGAAATGAAATGCATCTATTGCTCTATTGATTTAAGAACTACAAAAGCAACATTTTAAGTAAGCATGAGAGACAAATAAGTGAAATAAATGGGGGTCCTATCTATATTATTTTATTTTTCAAATTCATGATTACAAAACATCCCCTTGAGGGCTCTAAATTGATACACTCATTACAAATATGTCAAAAGAATAAATCCTTTAGAAACTTAGGTGCACTCCAATGTCTTCCTTGCACTCACAAATCATTCAAGAGCGGGATTTTGATGCTACTGCAATTTTCTATCCATGTTATAACTTGCTTCTCTTTCCTTGCACATTGCGATACCTGGATCTACACACAGAGAAATCAGATTTGTTAATAGCCTTTGCGGATTGAAATGTAATAAAAGGGATATATGCGATAATGCTCTTGAAAGAGGAAATGTATAATATATGATGAAAACTATTCCAAATGCTACCAAAACTTAGGATCATGCATGTAATGTACTCTAGAAATGATCTAAGCAATAAAATAAAGAAACTTGCACACAAATTTATGACCGTCCCTAGGCATATCGATTAGGATTGTAAAACAAGAAATGCATAATAATAGGTGCAAAACAACTCAAAATTGTACCAAAAATTGATAGAAGGTATAAAATCTACTCTAGAATTGATCTATGTAAAAATAGAAGAGAAATTATGCTTAGATTCATGGCCATCCCTAGGTGTGCCATTTAATACTGCTAACCATCCCAGGTGGGGACGACCACCAAATATGGTGGTTTTTGCCACCAATTCCTCTATGATTTGGTCCAAGATACTCCTAGGGGTATTATCATAAAAATTTAGGATCTGATTCACTCAAATGGATTGATTTTGTATACGGATTGTGTGTTTTGGAATCACTTGAAAACCTCATTTGCTTGATGGAGATCTCAAGGGAAACATATGATGAATTGGGGATAAATATTGGTAGCACTTCATGGTGAAATATTGCAAAGACTCCTTAAAATTGGGTGGAATGACTTCACTTTATAGCTCAAGTAAGCATATTATCAAATGGGTATGCTTGGCCATGCGAGGCAAGTGCCACCATTTCTCAAAACCTTGCCATGCATTGGAGGGGGAAGAATCTCCAATTTGGGCCTCCATTTTGGAACTTGACATGGGAGTTATGTGCCCTCAAACTGGCATGCTTCAATGGGTGGGGTAAAAGGTAGAATCTGAGTGCCATTTGTCTCACATTTGAATTTTTAAGGTTCCAAGGCCATGGTCATCCCACCTAGGGACGGTTGCTGGTGGCCATCCTAGGGTGGGAATACCATGCCTACATGGCCTAAAATATCCTAAAAGTGGGGTAGAACCTCCCAAAAGTGGGTAGTACCACTATTTAACCTATGAGGGTTTCCCAAGGGCACCATACAGTGTCAACTAGAATGTGTCTTGGTAGTATTATCAGATCGATGTGATTTTAGTATCTATGGATACCCATTTTTAGGATGTGTTGTGTGTAGAAAAATGTAGAGCAAAAAATATATGACTAAAATGTCAAATTATTAAGGTTATTTAGTAACCTAACCAATTTTAAATGCACCAATCATGGAAAGAGCATGCATCCTTGAATCCTTGCTTCGACAAGTTAAGGAACTTGATTCAAGTACAACCTTTTGCATCAGGCTTACTTGATCTTGGACATTATTCAGTCATGAAGAGATGAGGCATATGATCCTTCATGATTCCATGTGCCAATCATTTGTTTAATTGAAAGTTTTACTTGTTTTTTGCCCCAAGCAAAGACATGATTGTTTTTGGTAATGATTCGCTGATGAACGTGATTTGCATGATTGAGTGTTTGATTATTGATTTTGATTATGAATTCATTAATTATGACTACCCCATCAAGAAAAGAGTCGATGAGGGAATGATCAAAATTAAAAGTGATGAGTCTCTTGACCCATATGACTTGGTTGGGGTTCCTTCAGCTTTACCCATTATAAAATTTCTCAGTTTTATGAGGATTTGGATGATTTTGTTGATAGTTCATGGAAGAAAGGAATTGAATACTTTGTTCCTATGGTGTTTTATGACCATAGTGGTCTTCTTGGGGATTAAAGTAGAGAATTTTCAATTAAACCATGAATATTTTGGTTCAATCTTGATCCATTGTGAATTTTATCAGATTTGACATATTTTTAATGGTTTTTAAACCATTTTTTCTACTTTTTCTGCTGTTTTGAGGTGTTTTTTGGTGGTTGTACTAGGGTGGGATGGTTGCACATTCTATGGCCATCCTAGGGTGGGACAGTTGCTAGATTTTCTAAACTTCCCACCCTGGGATGGCCATGCCTTTTATAGGGCTCTTTAAGCTCAAATTTTAATAAATGGGCTCATTTGTGCACTTCTGATTTGGTAGTTTGAGAGGTTATTAGTAGGAGAGTGATTTTAAAAAGTGGAGCACTACCAAACCCATCCCACAGTCACCATGATCCAACCTATGGACTCATAAAGTAGCGGAGCCGATGCGAGATGGGTAAGGACTGAATTTGCTACTACACTTTGTTACTTTTGAAAGTGTAATTATATTCATTTTTTGTAAATGAAACACACTAAATCTTGGTAAATGAACCTTTTTAGTGATGAGATTTGATATTTTGTACCTTAGTTTGTGTTTTTGTGTATTTTTATTACATTTTTTTGTATTTTTGTAAGATTTTGTGCTTGTTTTTGGTGGTCGAGAATGCAATTTTTGGGTAATTTTGGAGGTCATCCCTGGGAGGGATGACCATCTTGAGTTGTTTGGAGGCCATCCCTAGGATGGGATGGCCATTGACTTGGGGGCCTTCCTTGGTTGGGATGACCATGATTTTGCAAGAAAAAATACCCTTTTTTAGGTGTTTTTGTGTTTCTTTTTGCATCTTTTTGTTTTGTTTGTATTTTGTTTTTAAGCTTTCTTGCCCCTGCCAGGTGATCAAGATTCAGTATCAATTTTTGACTCTCTTTAGGACCACTCATGGCCTATTGATAGAGGATTACTGGAAATGACTTGACATCATTGGTATCAAACAAGTGACACAGCTAGAGACAGTGATGGGAGATAGAGCTTACCTAACTGCATTGATAGATCTATGGAACCCTCGCACCAAAAACTTCCACTTGCTGACTAGGGAGATGACAGTGATCCTAGAGGACGTATACCAAATTTTATGTATTCTAATATAATGGAATTCAATTATATCTACTCATCAATATCTTAGAGATATAATTTTATAGAGATACTTCAGAGCGGACTGGCCTGAGGCACTGTGATATTTGTCTAGCTGAAGCATCCTAGTGGATCTATGGTATGAGGTAGATATATTTACTATGATACATGCCCTAATGATGATGATTATTTCTAACATGAGCCTACTAGACTCATCAGGAGCCAGATTCCCATGGAACATTTTGGAGTTGGTGTTTTCATTGGTGGAGTGCACCATAGAGATACTGTTAGTGATGGCATGGGACACTACTCGTGGAGAGGCTCAAGTTGAGGAGGATTCAAACTTAGGTGAGTGACTTGATGAGGGGCTAGACTTAGGGGAGTGACATATGCATAGTTCAATAGATGATGTGTGGATGGACTGCATGGATTTGGAGGGCCATGAGGAGGACTATTATGAGGATTATTTTGATGAGCAAGGAGTGTAAGTATAGTTGGTAGCATGATATACCACAATTTCTAAGCTATAGGGTGAGCTAATCAGAGGGAGACATCAGTGGAAGGATTACATAGAGGAGAGGGCTCTCTTATAGGCACATATGCAAACTACATAGGTAGAGATTTACTAATAGGCACTAGTGATTAAGGGGTAGGGGATAATGATTATAAGGCAAGTGGTAGATCTAGCTATTCTTTTTTCATAGATTAGGGCAAGGATCTTGGGCTAGGGGGCATATAGTAGTGGCAAGGTAGCTAGGATATAGGAGGAGGTGACACAACTCCAAAATTTACTGGGGGACTACTAGGATCATCATCCAAAGGAGCTATCATACACACAAGATTTGGAGTATGAGGTAGTGTTCCTTAGAGGGAGCTTACTAGCTCATCCTTCTACTAGTGGGTCCCAATAGAGTAGGATGAGTGGTACAGGGTAGTCATATCAAACTGACAATGTAAACTAAAAATGTAAACTGTCAAAAATATGATAAATTGGTATGGAATAGAATGAATAGTAAGATGTTATAGTATGTCCTTGAGGTTTTCATGAGACTCAAACACTCTAATCAACTAGTCAAAAGTTATATGCAAACCATGAAAGACTTTTTGACAAGGTACAAATCTGCTAGGATGACCAAGATATTGAATATCTCTATGTGTGCATGTGAGTTCATTGTTATGATAACGCATAAAGTTACCCCAGTGCCAAACAGGATTTATGCAGCCCATCTATAATAAATATCACCCTATGAGTATCATGATCCTGATTTTTGTATGTAGTTGGATTAGACCACTAGGTAATATAGGATACCAAAATCTAGCTCATCTGCATGCAAAAATTGGTCTGTACAAAAGTAGGATGTTAATGTGATAGACGTATCATCATGCGTAAGAATACAGCAATTACCAGGTAGGCTTGATGCCACCCAACTTATAATGGGGATCACCTTATGGTTTTTAAAATGTAGAGAATTCTAAGGATTCAAGTTTAGTACTCCCTTATTTTATTTTATTTTTGAATTTCTCTAGGGATTTTTTCATTTTTGTTTGGCGAGCAAGGGGTTTTGAGAGTGGTGATAACCACTATTTATTTTACTTTTTTCTTTTGTTAGTGGTGAAAACCACTGTTTATTTTGGGAATTTTTGGTAGTGGTGAAAACCACTATTTATTTTGTATTTGGGTAGGAAGGATCTTGTCATTTTATAATTTCTTAGTATTTTTAACCATGAGCATAGGGAGATGAGCAAGGTAAACTTTTAACTTAAGGTAACTTGGACCACTTTGTAAGTTTCATCTTTCCTTGTGCAAAATTTGGATTTAATGTGAAAATGTGTTGGGATTTTGACATATACAAGGTATGATAAGAGAAATAATCTACCTTCTAAAAATCAGGAATAGCTTTCTTATAAAATTTGAAAAGAAAACTAGAGACGGTTGAGTGATCGAAAACCCTAAATACACCCTATAATAAATGACTAGGTGAAGGAAAACATACACAAATACAAAAGGTTGGAAATATGGATGGAAATGATAATTGTAATATAGATAGGTGTGAATGATGAATTTTGAAAAAGTTTATGGATACCTTTAGGGATTTTTAGGTGACCAAAGGGTTTATGTATACCTTTGGGGATTTTATTGTGATCAAAGAATTTAAATATACCTTTGGGGCTTTTTGCATGACCAAATAGTTTATGGATACCTTTGGGGATTTTTAGGTGACCAAAGGGTTTATGGGTACCTTTGGGGATTTTTGGGTGATAAAAGGGTTTATATATACCTTTGGGGTATTTTGGATGAACCAAAGGGTTTATGGATGCCTTTGGGGATTTTTAGTTGTACAAAGGGTTTATAGGTACCTTTGGGGCCTTTTGGGTGACCAAACAGTTTATAACTACATTTGGGGCTTTTTGGATGACCAAAGGGTTTATAGATACCTTTGGGGATCTTTGGGGACCAAAGGGTTGAAGGATATATTTGGATATTTTTGGGGACCAAAGGGTTTTATGGATACCTTTGGATGGACCCCCCGTCTATGGCCAATACTCTGAGGGAGATGGCAAAGAATCTCCCTAATAAAATTCAATTACCTCATGGTCGAGGTGCAATGGATTTAATGGGTTATTCATATCATGCAAGGGTGCACAAATATCTATGGAAATTATATTGAAAAAAGGGTGATTTTTGTTATATGGACGATGGAGTCTATTGAAAATAGGTGGTCGCAAGACTTGCAAAGGTGGTTGTGGTGGAGGTGGAACGATCGGAGGTGGTCAATGCAAAAGTGGGTAAGATTGCTCTTATAAGGGTAGAATTTGTTGCCAGATGGGATGTGATAATGGGAACACACACAAATAGAATTCATATTCATCATACAAAGGTATTATCTGCATGTATTCCCTATATAAGCTAGAGGAATCAATAGGTGCTACTCCGTAATATGACTCGTCATCAGTTGTTCGTTCATAGGGAGGACCTCGATCTTCTTCCTCACTATCATATGGAAGAGTATGAAAAATTTCACCTTCTTGATAGGATCGAGTGAATTCACGAGATGTCTCTTGATCTATCATAGTTATGGAGAAATGGTCCCCCAAAGAGTGGACATGATTAGGATTGGCATAGAAATCATATGCAAGCTCATCCCTATAGTTCAAACCCAGACACTCTAAACTATCAGTGAGAATTTCAAGAGGTATAGGCTTGTTTTATCCTAAACCAGACTTATCATATGATATTTGATATTGTAGTTGGTAAGGAATATGAGTATCTTGTTTATACAACCCAAAATCATAGCCATGCCAATTGTAGATATGGATATATCTCATGGTAAAGTCAGGATTGGACATGTAATTAATATCCTAAAAAATGGGCTTTTTGTCCTCTTCTTGTAGCTAGTATGGTTCTATGCCATAGTCAATACCCCCATAAATGAAGTTTGTTTGATTAGGAGGTAAGCCTAGAGGTACGATGGCACCTATGGGAAGATGAGGTTGACCCATGTTTTGCACTATATCAATGGTAAGAGTTGTTGGGATATTCCATACCAGGTATTCTCCTAAGCCAGTGGTTGCTATATGGACTGTGACTTGGGGTGCTAGAGATGGATGATGTTGAGCAAGCTGTAGCAACAGTATTGTCATTGTTGTCAACATAGATAGTTAGATCAGTTGATGCAGTGAACACAGTCATGATGCAGTGAATAGGAAGTTCAAAAGCTGTTCAGAATATGTAACAGTATTGTCATTATTGTCAACATAGTCAAATAGATCAGTTGATACAATGGATAGGAAGTTCAGATGCTCATAAGTTATTCAGATTTAGTGGTCAGGAAATTTAGAAGCAATTCAAAGTATGTACAGTGCTTTTCCAATAAGATTGAAGTGACCTATATGCAAAAAATCAAAGAAAAAAACAAGAAAAGTGTCGTGATATCGCGACATATTGGAAGAGAGAGAAGCAGCAGGTAAAAATGTCACGATTTCACGACATATTGCAGGAGAGAGAAAATGCAAGAAAAAATGTCACGATTTCACGACATATTAGAGGAGAGAGAATCAACAGGAAAAACTGTCATGATTTCGTGACATGTTGGCAGAGAAAAAGCCAAGTAGAAAAACTGTCATGATTTCGCGACATGTTGGCAGAGAAAAAGCCAAGTGGAAAAACTATCACGATTTCACGACATGTTTGAAGAAGAAGCGCATGCAAGGAAAACTGTCGCTATTTTGCAACATGTTCAAAGAGAAGACGCAAGCAAAGAAAACTGTCACAATTTCATGAAATGTTCGGAAAGAAAGAGCTTGCAAAGAAAAGTGTAATGATTTCACGATAACTCGCAAGAGAGGCAGTACGGAAGAAAATATGTTGTGATATCACGACATGTCAGGTTTTCACGACCCGAAGTAGAGAAAAACACAAGGCAGCAAAAGTGTCACGATTTCACGACATGTTCCATTTTTGCGGGCAAAAGGCAGAGAAAGGCACAAGGCAGCGAAAGTGTCATGATTTTGCGACATGTTCCATTTTCACGGGTGAAAGACAGAAAATAGTACGGATGTAGAAAGCGTCACAATTTCATGACATGTTTCATTTTCACGGGTGAAATACAGAAAAGAGTTCGAAGTGAGAACTGTCATGATTTTGCGACATGCTGCAGAGGAAAGAGTTCGAAGTGTGAACTATCGTGATTTCATGACATGCTGCAAAGGAAAGAGTTCGAAGTGAGAACTGTCATGATTTCGTGACATGCTGTAGAGGAAAGAGTTCAAAGTGAGAACTGTCACGATTTCGTGACATGTTGCAAAAGAAAGATAAAGTGTCACGATTTCGCGACTAAAATAGGAGAGAGAAAGTCAGTTGGACAAAGCGTCACGATTTTGCGACATGTCGTAGTTTCACGACTGGAAGAGGAGAGAGAGTGTCAGCTGGACAAAGAGTCACGATTTCACGACATGTCACATTTTTGCGACTAAGAGAGGAGAGAGAATGTTCAAAGGTAGAAATGTCACGATTTCACGACGAGTTGTAGAGAAAGCGTACGGATGCAAAAAGTGTCACGATTTCATGACAGAAACAGAACACAAGACTTCAATGGTAGAAGTGTCACGATTTCACGACAAAAGTTAAGTTGAAGACTTCGAAGGCAGAAGTGTCATGATTTCATGACAAAAGTAGAAAGGAGGTCAACGAAGGTAGAAGTGTCGCGATATCGTGAAAAAAGTAAAGTTGGAGGCTAAGAAGACAAAAGTGTTGCGATATCATGACAGAATGAAAGACAAAGGCTTCAAAGATAGAATTGTCATGATATCGCAACAGAAAGAAAGTCAGAGGCTACGAAGGTAGAAGTGTCGCAATATCACGACAACAGTAAAAAAGAAGTCTAAAGAGGTAGAAATGTCATGATATCGCGACAAAAGGAAAAAGGAACAGTATGGAGGCGAAAGTGTCACAATATCGCGACATGTTATGTTTTTGCGGTCAAAAGCCAAGACGAAGCGTATGGAGGGAAAAGTGTCGTGATATCATGACATGTATTTTCATGGCAACAGCAACAAGAAAATCCACAGAGACATAAATGTCATGATTTTGCGATAGGTTGTAAGTGCGCAAGAACAGAAGGTTAACCCGAACATCTTCATGAGTAGAAGCCGATGCAGTTCGATCACAGCTGACTAAGATTAGGGTTTGCATTTGCATAATCAATCGACTATAATTAGGGTTTTCATATTGAAATCTCTATTATATAAGGAGGGTTGTTTGGAGATTTGTGTGTCGATCTGTGCGAGTATCGAAGTGTGCAATATGCGGTCATAAGAGCGTAGATAGCGCAGAAGCGGCAAGATGATGGAAAAGTGCACAGAGTGAGCGAAGAGCCATGTCGAGTTGTTCAAAGTATGATTACGAATGCGCACAGAGAGTAGAGTGCAAAAAAGTCTAAGACGATAGTTCAGCTAGAATGACATAGAGTGTACAAAGCATGTGCATAGAAAAAGTAGAGTGTGTAGAGAGCGCAAAGGGCATAGTCGATCGCTATGTTTAGCTGTAGCAGTGCAACAGATGCGTGTTTCCTACAAACAATGAAAGAGATCGAGTAAGCATTAGATCAACCAGGATCTTGTGAAAACGAAGGTATTTTCCTGTCAAACATTAACATTCAAAATTGAAGTCCAGGTTGTAGCTTGGCATCAGGGGTTGGTGCTCCTTCTAGTAGGTGCTGGTAAATCAGGGGTTGGTGCTCCTTTCTGTTGATGCAGATAAATAAGGGGGTATAGCTCCTTCCAGTGGGTGCTGGTAAATAATTGTAAAGTTGGTGCTTTGCAAGGGGCTGGATTTGGATGGTAGTCCAAGTAGCCATTCTTTTTGAGGAGTAGCCATATTGGTGAACCTCGTTAAAATCTTGTGTTGTGTGATGCTCTTTTGTTATGCTTGTTGTTTCTAGTTTTAAGTTTTAATTATTTCAGCATTAAGAGTTGCAAATTTAAAGTTTCAAAATGCTACTCTGATTCACCCCCCCCCCTCTTAGTGCCATACTAAGTGTAACAGATGAGACAAAAGTGAGGCTTGGGATGACTCAATGTTTACCTCATGAGGTGGTTCCTCATATGGTGGACTAGGAATATATTTCATGGAAATGATAGAGATGGTTGGAGGTATCTCGTCAATAGGCCTCTTCCCCATGTTCCTCTATGGAGGATTTGATGATGATGGAGGCATATTTGGAGGTGTCGATGATGAGTATGGTATGGAAGAAGATGGATTAATTGAAGGTGATGGTAGGAGTCAGACCTTGGCTAGATGTATTTGGTTGGAAGTGGTTGGAAGTCTAGATGAATTTATGGAAAGGTCGACTCGAGGATTTGCTACACCAAGTTGTAGTATTTGAAGGGCTCAATATTTGTAGAGATAACATGCACTTGCCCTTCATAAGTGTACTTCATAAATTTATGATCTATGGATGGCACACACTTCATGTCCCTAATCTAGGGTCTACCTAGTAAGATATTGTAGGCCATTTCACCCTCTAATATGTGACACAATGTTGGTATGGTATTTTGTACCACCTGAATAGGTAAGACTATAGTACCAACCATTGACCAGAGAGCATCGTTAAATGCTCAAAGGGTATATGTGGACGTGACAATGTGGGATGTTGGAAGCCCTAGATGTTTGAGAGCAATTGTGGTGATGATATTACTAGAGGAACCATTATCAATCAAAACTCTCTTGTAAGGTGTTCCATTTACACATACAATGATGTGCAGGGGAGGATCCACCATGTCATTTGGTATTGGCTTGAGTTCATGCTCATGAAAGGTGATTATTGGTTTTGTGCATTATCGAACATGCCCCATAAAATTGGTAAAGTATTTAGACTCCTGGGGAAACATTTCAATTGACTTTAGGATCTCCATGAGAGATTCTCGATGAGGTGGAGATAGTTGGATAAGGTCATATATAGAGAGTTGAGTCGATGTTGTTTGCATGCTCTGAGCAAGCTTACTCTTTATTGTGACCACCAGACGAGGTGGAAGGTTTTGCACTGGAGGTGGTAGAGGCTATGACATTGAATATCATTTGAAGTCGTAGGTGATGCAAATTGACTTGGGTAACGCTTATTCCTTGTCATGATGTTGACCATTCTGATGAACCCTTTTTTAGGGGGTGCTAGAAATATTTCATTCACCTATTGTGTTGGCTTTGCCTGCTCCTCATGAGTGGGAAATGAGTCTTTAAAAACACCCATTTTTTGGTTGTTTGTTGCTATAGGGTTATCAACCTAAATATCATTCCTATCGATCATGTCCTGTACTAGGTGTTTGAACTCAAGCACATATGCACGTCATGCCCATTCTACATGGTACTTGTAGTATAGGTCTTCATGATATCTTAGGGGATTTGGTGCATTCGGATCTACAAGTCAAATTTTAGGTAGATTAATTGGCTTGGTCATACAAAGGTGC
This sequence comes from Wollemia nobilis, assembly GCA_028583015.1. Classification (NCBI taxonomy): domain Eukaryota; kingdom Viridiplantae; phylum Streptophyta; class Pinopsida; order Araucariales; family Araucariaceae; genus Wollemia; species Wollemia nobilis. The sequence continues at coordinate 9,742,542 of JAQPPZ010016874.1, forward strand.
TCAAATAGAGAATCTGTGGACTCAGCAATGTGTGTAAATTATCTCTTAGGGTGATGTTGTTAGTTTTGTTCTTGATTTGTTTGATTTTTCTTTTTGTAGTTTTTAGGTGTGGCCTGATAGTTGGGCTTCTAAGGTAGCATTGGTTGCACAAGCCCTATAATAATGATAGCAACTTGGTTGACTACTCTCAGCTTTGGTTGCACCAAATTGTTCTTGGTTTTCCTAGTCCATTCCTTCTTTTGGGGTTTTGCAATTTCCCCTATTGAATTTTAATGTCTTCGATTGTTCTAGCATGCGCTAGAGCCTCTTAAAGAGTTGGGTACTATTGGAGTTATAAAAAAAAAGGAAATTGGCTTCAGGTAACTCTTAGAAAATAGGTGAGTCAACTCAGACATGGGAATTAGGTATGGTAACTTAGAAAGAAGCGCTCACCACTTGTTTCCATATTTTTTTATTGACTTGTCGTCATACTGCTTCAACCCTATGCATTTAATAAATGTATTATTTCACTTAGTGTTAAAGGTGAAGTGTTCCAAAAATGCATCTGCAAAGTTGTACATGTTGTACTTTGGGATTTGATTGTACCACTCTATGGTTGGGTAAGAGAGGGTAAGTAGAAATATCCTCAAAATTAAGACATCATTATCCTGGATGTCAAAGCATTGGTTTAAAATTTTGGTGACATGCTCTTGGGCATCTTTGTCTCCTTTAAATTTATCTAGATTAGGCATTTTGAAATGATCTAGATAGGGAGGGGAAGGTACTGATGGGTGAAGCAGTTGACTGCGAAGCTGGCACAAAGTGGGATTCTAAGGACCAAACCTAGAGGTCTTGTTCTCTATAGATTCCATACGTTCTAGCAATACTTTGTACGCATCAAAGTATTTTATCTCCTCTTCTTTGTTTCAACCCTACAAGAGGGTGAGGAACATCAAGCCTATTGCATGGTGGTTGAATTTCATCCACCCTACCTCCATAAGGTGCTTCAAGATATTCCTCTTCTATTTCAAGCTTAGTGTAGGCCCCGTAAGGTGTCTCTTGAACTGACCTACAAGGAGGAGTAAGTGCTTGTGGAATGCGATCAATGTTTGGCCTGGGAGGCAACTCTCGGTTAGGCCTAGGAGGTCTATATTTATTGAAAGTAGGTTGTCTATAATTAACCCCCTTTCTATGATTACTTGGGGTAGGGACCCTATCATGTAAGGTATATTGAAACATCTCATTGGTTTGCTGCTTAGTTATTTTCTTTTCAAATTAATGTTGGCAGTCCAAGCATTCTTTATCCTGCTAAAGCCAATTGAATTACACTTGGTTCTTAGCATATCTCTTGACCACTTGATTTATCTATTCTATTGTGTGGGGCCTATGAACCCTAGCAGTATCACCCTAGGGCCTATCTTGTTCAATATGGTCTAAAATATCGACTACAAGCTTCACTTGATCGAGGAAAGTCACATTCACTTGTGGTTCAGTCCTAGACAAGCATTATTTTTACTCAGATGGCACAAAGGCACATCATGATTGTGTGGCATATTGGACTTGAGGATAATAAAAAAATTTAGCATACCTTCCTTCATTGATGAGGAAGGGAAGGGCTAAATTTTCTCGGCTTGAGTGATGAGTATCATACTCGTATTGGTACTTAGGTTGCTGTAACCTATTAGGGTGGTTTGAGGGTGTAGTTTGATCATTTAGCCCTACCAATTATGTGTACTATTGATCTTACCCATAGGTGGGTATGGTAGATCTAGCAAGCATGCAAATACATGGTTTTTCTCTATCTATTTGCCCCTCAATGTGCAGTTGCTATTCTTGAAAGAAGGCATGTGAAGTGCCTATGTCTGGGAAGTATGTTTCTTGATTAGGACCAAAACCTATAGGGGTGTCCCGAGTAGGTGTCCCTTTTAGATGAGGTTCTTGACTTGAAATTCTAGGACTTGGGAAAGTAGGACGCCGCCAAGGAGGTATGAACATGTCCTTAGGGCTAAATCAGAGACGACTTGTGTCTCCTTGCCTACTCTTCGCAACGTTAGCCCTTGAATGGGTTTGGCTATGGGTGCACACCATAGGTACTTCATATCAAAACCTACATGATTATCTCCTTTAAAAATTTTAGTGATGCAACACACATAAATGGAAACATGCAATAAGACAAGTGTTTATCTCTTTTAAAAAAATTGTGTGTTCCCTAAAATTGTTTTGTGTGTTTTGATTCGTTATTTGCAAGGAGATATTTTATCACATGTTTGAATATTTTTGATGTGATTCTCAAATTTTTAAAAGGATTTCACCTGTATACTCATAGATAGACAAACTACAATGAAATTTCGATCATGTGAACCAACCAAAGTATGGAGATGAAGCCCATACCCAATCAGGGAGCATAGGTCTTACCAGTCCTCACCCATAGTGATCGTGTGTAGCGATACACTCTCTAAAGATGAATAAATGCTATTTATCATGGCTAAGACTATTTTTGGATCTAGATTTGGCCAATAAAATAAGGTTTGTATCAATCATATGAGCCAATGGGTGGAGATGAAATCCACTATCATTGGTCTCGATTAGTGGTTGGGAATGAAGTACAACTCACTAATATTTGCATGGGATGTGGTGTGTGTGGTTCATTTTATACTTAAAAAAGTAAAATAATAGAGCACTCAATGAGATTTCACTAAATGCAAAAATAATGTTTCACTTTCAGAAGTATTAAATAGAAATTGAACCTACAAAATGCATGCCCTAAATGGCAACCTACCCATTAGGTAGGTCGCAAGCAATCAAACCACACAGATGCATTCCTACTAGATTATTTTTCTATTTTTCTTTCTTTTTTTGTTGTTTTTGTGATTAAAGAAAAGTGAAATCTACCTTTCAATCAAACAAGGAGAGAAAGAAAAACTAAATTTGACCCTTTATGAATAGTAAAAATGCAACAACAAGGTGCAGTTACTTAACTTGAAAGCCTACAATTTTGATGTTCTTTTAAATTTAAGTTACAAACCATCCATTTTTTTGCCATATTGGATTGGGATAGTTGCAAATTTGGGGGCCATCCCTAGGAGGGATGGCTGCTATGGCCATCCTTGGGTGTTTCAATTAGGAAATCAAGGGTCGTTTCAGGCTAGAATGACCAAAACATGCAACATTTCAAAAGTAGAAACTGATTCAAAACTTAGCTAAACCAAATGGTATAGGGTTCCCACCATGATCACCACTACAAAGCAAAACACAACACACCTAACAATGGAAAATGAAATGAATATATTGTTCTATTGATTTAAGAACTAAAAAAGTGACATTTTAAGTAAGCATGAGAGACAAATAAGTGAAATAAATGGGGGTCCTCTATATATTATTCGATTTATCAAATTAATGATTACAAAACATCCCCTTGAGGGCTCTAAATTGATACACTCATTACAAATATGCCAAAATAATAAATATTTTAGAAACACAAGTGTGCTCCAATGTCTTTCTCGCACTCATAAATCATTCAAGAGCGGGATTTCAATGCCATTGTAATGTTCTATCTATGTGTAGCACCCTAAAATTGGTGTACTTAAACCCTTAGTAAAAAGATAAAATTTGAATTTTAACCCCGAAATCGCCCGTTAACCGCTCACCCCATTTTTTGTGCCATTTTTAGGAGTTGTTTTGACCGTTGGACGATATCATCACCGATCAGATGAAATCATCCTAGATTGAATGAATTCGTCTGGAACAAAACGTCCAGACGATTTTGTCCCAAAATCAGATTTTCATAATTAGCTTATGTTTCAACAGCCTCTTCAACTTGGGCAGAAGTGTGTCTGCACAGTTGGAGATTCCTCTGTTGGAGATCTCCTAGATTGGGATGATCCCCAACCTCCTAACCTCCCCCTACTCCTATATAAACTAGGATTTTCTCAATTTATCCCCCCTGAACCCCCTGAAATCCTTGGTTGATCATTCCCCTACAATTCTAGTTTTGTTGTATTAGAACATCCTCGTCCCCATCATTTGCATTTGTATTTTCAAGTCTTTCATTGCAGGTTTTCACTATGCTTTAGCTGGAGGAAGCTCGGATCATCGTAGGTGATTCCAGATGATTTCAGATGATCCTATCGTAGATCGACGATGATCTCGTATGATTAGAGGCGATCTCAAAAGAAGTTCATATTGGGGGCAACCAGAGCCCTAAGTTTGCATTTCTCATCTTTCTTCTTTATTTTACTATGCATTAACTTGATTGATTTTCATTCTGCATCCTGGAGTTCACCTCATCTAGCATAAATGCATGATAAATTTAAAATAAGTTATTAAAACAATGTATTTCCTTTAAATTTGCTATCTATATTTATCAATTAAACATTCATACTATCATTTCCATTATTTTGCATTATTCTTGTAGTTGCATTTTTGGTTTTTGGTGTCTGTTTCTGTGATTGCAGGTTTCTGATGAATTCGTCTGACAAATTCATCATATCGATGATGAGCTTGTCTGATATCAGATGATCGACTGTAATCTGGGATGATTCTATATAATTTCAAATGATCCTATCATATTCAAGATGATATGGACTCCTACAAGCTTTAGAATCTTTATCAGACATCCGAAATTAGGTGCATTCTTTCTTATTTAGTATATTCTTGGTATTTAGGATGCATTCATGCTTTCTGTATTTGTATAAATTGGCATTTTTCATATAGAATAGCCTAGATTCATTCTGGCCAACCAAGGATTATGAATGATCGAATATAAAATGAACACATCAAAACCATTCTCAACCTAGGCATGGAAACTGCCACTCAAATTTTCCTGGTGAACCCCACCATCCATCAAAAATTCACCTTTATACCCCTCCCCCAAGAGGTGCGACCTTCAAAGGACCTCTCAGTCTGAGGTATTTTTCCATACTTCTCGCATCCCCCTTCCGAGCACTGATCCTTTAGCCTGAAGGTAAGGGTGTGAAAAATTTGGGTCGATACATTTTGGTGAACTCGACGTGAAACTAAAAACCTTTTGAAAATAATCCATTTTTTTTTTTATTATTAAGTAACATCTAGAATCATTAGACAAACAATTAAATTTGCATATCATGTTTAGATGGTAGATTATAATAAAATACGAGCTGTCATCATAAATGTTGAAAATAAATTAACATCCATAGAGATTACGTCTGTTCTTAGAGTACCCCAAACAAATAGAGTCCAACCTTTGTGGGATGAACTTGATAGGAGATTGGATATTATTTCATCTAGGTCAACAGAACTTAGGCAAATTAAGAGGTTTGTCCTAGATAGAATCCTGGATCCTGATCAGGTAACTTTGTATCATGAACTTCAGAGAGCTTGCCATAGGTGGTTAGCCGATAAAAGAGCACTTGTGTCTTTAGAATTGTACACCTTTGAAGAATACCTTGAGAATGCAGTTATAGTACATAAGTTTCTATCTCGTATAGAGGATCAAGAAGTTGTTCTTATGGATAGGAAAATATGGAATAGAGTTCCTAGAGCTATGTTGTATCAAGAGTATTGCCATGAGATCTATTTTTACAAGTCAGAGTCTGAAGTAGATCATATTACTATAGCACACTTTATCAAGTTCTTGAAAAACCATTTCCAATTTGAAGAGGATCATTTCATGATTCCTGATGAACTCGATCCTATTAATGATATCCATAAATTATTTATAGAAAACTAAGTCATTATTCTTACTGTTGTTATTATTTTTACAACCAGAATGCTATTTGTTATCTTTATAATGATATTATAAAATACAAAAACAAAAAAATTATATATAATAAAAAAAAAAAAGCCAAAACATTTCCTTTTATAGTAGGTATATAATTAAAATATATACCTCTCAAACCTATCATATATATATATAAATATAAATATATATATATATATATATATATATATATATATATATATATATATTTAAATATAAGTTTAAGCACAATGCCTAGACATAGGAATGGAAAACATACTGAAGAAGAAGAAGATTGGTTAGGAAAACCATTAAATAACCCATATGTCCTTCCTGAAGGTCAAATTCAGGAAGAAGAAATCCTAGAAGAGCAAGAAGAATAGCTTGTTGTAATAAACGAACAAGAAGAAAATGTTAGAGAGGAAGGATCCTCATCCCCTAAAATGTCTCCGGGAGGAGTTGTTACTTTTGAAAATATGGAACAATTCTGGAAGTTCATTAATACTAATATTGGCATTCTTAATAGAGCAGTACATATGGACAAATATTGAATTAGTGATACTCAAGAAACCCTAGAAGACGTATTTCACACACGCACTAATCCCTTGTCCTTTATTGATCAAGAGAGTGATCAAGCTGGACCATCCAACTTGGATATGGTAGCTATAATCCAAAACATGCAACAACAACAGGTTACCCAACCATCTAAAGTTCTTGTTAGCAAGCCTAGGGTCATTCCCGCACAAAATAAACCATCATTTACTGCTCTATTTTTCTAAGCTATTGAGCAATATACCTCAAATCAGCAAAAACCCAAAACAAAACCAAACACCAATTACCAACAATCTGGGATACAACATAATACTATTACAAATCCTCTTCATAATAATCTTCCTACCAATGCTTTGCATAATAGAAATATAGCATCTAATCCTTATGTCACACCGTCATACACTTATAAATCCCATGCTTATGTCCCACCGAACCAACATGGTGGACAAACTAGTAATCTTGAAACTGTGGTGAAATAGTTAGTTTCCCGCATGGGTCAGATAGATCCCTACTATCCCTCATACAATTATCGAGAGATGTGTAGTCAGCATTTAGATCCTCTAGTTGTAGCACAACCATATCCTAAACATTTTCTTATGCCTGTATTGCCCATATATAAAGGAACCAAAGATCCCATAGAGCATCTTTGTATGTTTAGGATAGCATGTCATGATATATCACATGACTTATTATTGCTAAAAATATTCCCAAAAAGTTTATGAGGAATGGAATTAGAGTGGTATTATCAATTACCCACTAATTCTTTCAGGAATTTTGAAGAAATAGCTGAGTCTTTTTTGCATCAATTTAGTGCCTACATCGAAAGGCATGTGACCATTAAAGACTTGTACAACTTAAAACAAGACAAAGATGAATGTTTTGCTGATTTCTTAGCTAGGTGGAGACAATTGATAGGGAAATTGCACTTTGTGTTGCCTTATAGGGAGATGTTGGACATCTTTATTAATAATTTGCAAGACCAACTATCTTATGAATTATCAACTGCTACCTTGACCACCTTTGATTAGGCTATAGACTTATCCAGATGAGTGGAAGATGCTCTCATTCGGGGAGGTCAGCTTAAAAAGAAAGATGATGAGAAAACATCCAGAAATCAATATAAAGATAAACAAGTTGTGGGTGATGGAGTCACTGATAGCAGAAATATTGCTACTATTAATGCTGCGAAAACAATGAAGAAGTTTATACTGAAACCTCCTGATAAACCTCCTCAAGAATTTACTAGGTTGAATCAACCTTTATCAACCATTCTACCACAATTATTAGAATGAGGTTTGATTCAACTACCAACTATCCGATAACCTGATCCAACTATACCCGGATACAGAGCTTATTTATAGTGTGACTTCCATAGAGGACCTGGACACACTACCAACTCTTGTAAAAGATTAAAACATAAAATACATGACTTGATTGATAACAATGAGATGGAGGTACAAGCATTTCAACCTAAGAAAAATCCTCCTAATAATGCTCAAAATAATATCCCCCAAAACAAGAACCATAATTCCAATCAGTCATTGGACATATTTCAACATCCTTTACCAAAACATGGCAAGGAAGTGGCTAATCAAGTTGAGCATCATAATGTTCCCCCTCATACCCGATATGTAGGAACTATTAGTGGGCATTTACCTGCTCATGAGCTAGAAATATTTGACACAAACTTATCTGTGGTTATGACCAGGCCTCTATATAATATTTGGACATCTAATCTCAGTGATATAGAATACGAGACTGAGAGTGATATGGAAATCACCTCAAATCAATCGAATAGCTTTGAAGATGAATCAAAACCTATTCTTCATATCACAAGTTATATGGTTCCAGAAGAACCATTTCCAAGAAGAGTCACTACGAGACCATCCTATCACCAATTACTTTCTAATGAGCAAGCCATAAATGCTAGACCAAGACCCATTCATCATCCGCAGAACAATATTGTGGGTACCATCGGAGCTGTTACTAGACAACAGGCTCAAAACTCTCAACAATATCAAATGCAGAACAATGGATCAGCTCCATTTGTTTTGAAAGTTCCTAATAAAGGGAATCAGGAACCTAATGTTCAACCTAAACCTCCTTACAATATTAATGAGCAACTATCAAATATTATAGCTAGAATTTCTCTGTTGGACCTTTTAAGATCTTCTCCTACCCATAGAGACGAATTAATGCTCACATTAAGCCAAATGATGGTACCACAAGACATTCAACATGAAGCTATGGCTAATACTATAAAAACTCGTGAAGTTGATTGTATTGACTTTCGGGATAGAGACATACCTCAACACAGTCTACATAAGGATAACCCCTTATATATTACTGCCTTAATTGGAGATGTAGCAGTTAAACGAGTCTTAATTGATAATGGTTCATATTTAAACATTTGCACTTTTGACTTCTACCAAATATTTGGGTTTAGAAGCGATGAAATGAAAAGAACTGATATGATCATAAAAGCCTTCAATGAAGAAACACAAGAAACATGTGGAGTTATTACCATCCCATTGCAGGTTGGTCCGAGAACCTTGGATACGATTGTGTTTATTGTACATTGCCCTGCATCGTACAATATACTCTTGGGTTGCCCTTGGATCAACGCGATGCGAGACATTCCCTGCATGTGTTAAATTCAAATTTAAGAATCAGTTGGTTACCATTCATGGTGATCTTAGACCCTTTGATATGTGTGCTTTGGTAGAACCGGTTGGAGTTAAATTTTACCTTGTGTTGTCATCCATACATCCTAATTCTCATTATCTGTCTAAACATGTGAAACACACACCCAAAACATCATCGACTTCTTCTCCATCAGTTCCACCTCTACATACAACTCAACCATCCTCTAAAAAAACCACATTAGGACCTCAGAAAGATCCTAATCCCACAACCAAGGCTTCTTACTCTACTCCTATAACTTTTATACCTGTAATAGAATCATCCATCGACATCTCTACAACATCAACATCCACCAAAGGCATAGTTTTCGCACCAGAAGATGTAGGAAGTGTTCCTTCTACCTCTTATGCTCTTACTGATGAGCTCTTACCTGATTTATCTAAAATTCTTATATAAGAGAAAATGAATGCTTCTATGCAAGTATCCTTTATTTTACATAAATTGCCACAATCTCCTCATACCTTGGGCCTACCACAACCTATGGGAAGTATTTACCAAGTCGAAAGTTGTGCTTTTATTTATAAGGGATATGACTGGGGTAGAATACCTAGAAACATCAAAACTCATTATAATGGATATGCTCGATGTTATTTTACTAATGAGTATATTAAAGCCAAATCTATAATGCTTAAGTTGGGATATAAAGGGAAATGTTTGGGACCTTTCCAAAATGGTATGAAATAACCTTTTGAGGTAGAACCGTGGCCCACCCGATGTGGTGTGGGCCTATTTCCTAGTAATGATCAGCCCTTCCCATTTGAGGATGATGACCATCTCATATGTTACCAAGATTATTTGGATAAACGTGATGCCTTGTGTTTAATGAATAAGCCATTTACATGTAATATGCTATCTATAGCTTACCCTGAGATGATCGCCGAATCCAACAATGATTTGGAGGGAGATATCTTCCATGATTGTCTCCATTGAGGAATTGTTACATCATGAATTTTATTTTGATGGCTCTATACCTAGTATAGCCCAGCTTGAGGCCACGACTCCTCAAGATGAATTATCCAAGCTAACCTTGGAAGAATTACAAGAATTGGGCATTTCACCCGCATCGCCTAATTTTGAGAAAAATCTACACATGGAAGTAGAAAATGTCATAAAAATTAACGTTGGAACTAAGGATAATCGTCACCTAATCAACATTGGATCAGAATTGAGTCAAGAAAAATAGGATAAATACATAGTATTTCTTAAAGAATATGAGGACGTCTTTGCTTGGACATATGAAGATATGCCAGGTTTAGACCCTTCTATAGTTATGCATCACTTAGTAGTCCATCCGAATGCTAAAACTGTTAAACAAAAACTTAGAAAAATGCATCCTAAAGTGGCCTTACTGGTCAAAGGGGAGTTAGAATAACTCTTGAATGTCATTTTTATACAAGCCATTGATTATACTGAATGGATCTCGAATGTAGTTCCAGTAACTAAGAAAGAAGCTACTAAAGTTAGGGTTTGCACAGACTTTAGAGATATTAATACTGCATGCCCTCAAGATGATTTTCCTCTTCCCAATATGGATCAGATCATTGATTTTACTACTGGGAGTGGAATGATATCCTTAATGGATGGATTTTCTGGTTATAATCAGATCAAGATAGCTCCTAAAGATCAGGATAAAATAACATTTATTACCCCTTGGGGGACCTTTTGTTGGAAAGTGATGCCATTTGGTTTGAATAATGAAGGTACAACCTATCCAAGCTAACCTTGGAAGAATTACAAGAATTGGGCGTTTCACCTGCCTCACCTAATTTTGAGAAAAAACTACACATGGAAGTAGAAAATGTCATAAAAATTAACATTGGAACTGAGGATAATCCTCACCTAATCAACATTGGATCATAATTGAGTCAAGAAAAATAGGATAAATACATTGCATTTCTTAAAGAATATGAAGATGTCTTTGCTTGGACATATGAAGATATGCCAGGTTTAGACCCTTCTATAGTTATGCATCACCTAGTAGTCCATCCGGATGCTAAACCTGTTAAACAAAAACTTAGGAAAATGCATCCTAAAGTGGCCTTACTGGTCAAAGGGGAGTTAGAAAAACTCTTGAATGTTATTTTTATACAAGCCATTGATTATCGCTGAATGGATCTCGAATGTAGTTCCAGTAACTAAGAAAGAAGCTACTAAAGTTAGGGTTTGCACAAATTTTAGAGATATTAATGTTGCATGCCCTAAAGATGATTTTCCTCTTCCCAATATGGATCAGATCATTGATTTTACTGCTGGGAGTGGAATGATATCCTTAATGGATGGATTTTTTGGTTATAATCAGATCAGGATAGCTCCTGAAGATCAAGCTAAAACAACCTTTATTACCCCTTGGGGGACCTTTTGTTGGAAAGTGATGCCATTTGGTTTGAAGAATGCAAGTGCAACCTATCAATGAGCCATGACTTATATCTTTCATGATATGATGCATGATATACTACATGATTATGTAGATGACATTATAGCTCATTCTACTGAAGAAGATGACCATTTAGATGACTTGAGAAAAGTATTTGATCGGTTAAGGGAATATCTTATCCGATTGAATCCAACCAAATGTATATTCGGAGTTAAGTCCGATAAATTATTGGGGGTTATAGTTTCTTTACGTGGCATCAAAATTGACCCTCTCAAGATTGTGGCTATCACTGATATGCTTGCACCCACAAATATATCTAAATTACAGAGTTTACAAGGTAAGCTTCAAGCTATCCGTCGCTTCATCGATAAGCTGGAGGATAAAACCGGACCCTTTCTTAAGCTTCTTAAGAAGGATGTCTCTTTCCATTGGGACAACGAATGTCAGGAAGCATTTGAACTCCTCAAACAATATCTTCTTAACCCGCCTGTGCTTTCACCACCTAGACTTGATCGCCCATTTATCTTGTATATCTCTGCTTCAGATTTTGCCTTAGGAGCTATGTTAACTCAACTTGATGATGAGAAGAAAGAACGTGCTAATTATTATATTAGTAGAACATTAATCGGTTATGAAACCCGCTACACAACATTAGAAAAATTAATGTCTAGCAATCATATTTTCTACACAAAAATTATGCCATTATATGCTCAGTCAGAAAACCTATGTTATTGCTAAATTCGATCCTTTGCGGTATCTCATGAGTCGACCTTATTTATCTGGTCGCACAACAAAGTGGGTTCTTGCTCTAAGCGAGTTTGAACTCACATTTATAGGACAAAAGTCTGTTAAGGGTCAAATCATAGTAGATCAATTAGTTGCTGCACCCTTAGAGTCTACCCATCCCCTCATCATTGAGTTTCCTGATGAATGCCTTAAACTAGAGGCAGACCATCCAGAGCAATGGTCCTTATACTTTGACGGAGCCCGATGCATGAGTGGGGCTGGTGCAGGTATTATTTTAATATCTCCATAGAAACATCTTATACCTTTGTCCTTTAAATTAACGTTTGCTTGTACTAATAATACTGCTGAATATGAAGCTCTAATCCTTGGCTTACGAGCTGCCTTGGCACTGAAAATTAAAAATCTATTAGTTTTCGGTGATTCTCAACTTGTTATAAATCAAATTAATGATGTTTATCAAACCAGAGATGATAAATTGCATCCATATAAAGCATATGTATTACAATTAATATCTTTATTTGATCAAGTTACCTTGGAAGCTATTCCTCGAACTAGCAATCGTGCGGCTGATGCTATGGCTGCAGCTGCATCTCTTTTACCCTTGGAGTTAGATGACGAATATGCTACCATCATTATTCGTCGACTCCAGGAACCCGCTTCAAATAAATCATGCTTAGAACCTTTGGATGTGTTTCTAATCAATGAAACTACTCCTAAACTTTGGTACACTGATATATTCAATTTTCTTCAAAATGGGACCTTCCCTGAAGGTTTTAATAGAAACCAATGCCGGTTATTACGTAGACGAGCAAGTCACTTCGTAATAATTGGCAATACATTATATAGGAGATCTTTTGAAGGTATCCTATTGAGATGTTTGAATCTAGAAGAATCTAGATCAGCTTTGAGTGAAGCCCATGATGGATCTTGTGGGGGACACTTTAGTGGTAGCGCCATTGCTAAGAAGCTCCTTAGGATAGGATATTTTTGGCCTACCATGGAGAATGATGCACATGATTACGTGCACCATTGCGACAAGTGCCAGAAACACGCTGACCTTGTCCATGCACCTGCACAAGAACTACAGGCTATTTCATCTCCTTGGCCCTTTTCAAAATGGGGCTTAGACATCATTGGAAAAATCAATCCTGTGTCATCTGATGGACACAAATTCATCATAACCACCACCGAGTATTTCACGAAGTGGGTTGAAGCTATGCCCTTAGCTTCTTGCACTGGAACCCAAGTTTCCAAATTTATTTTTAATCAAATTATTTGTAGGTTCGGAATTCCTGCAAATCTCATCTCGGATAATGGAACTTGTTTCAAAAATAAATATGTCAAGAAATTATGTCAAAAATATAAAATTCAACATCGTTGGTCCACTCCCTATTATCCTCAGGGTAATGGCCAAGCAGAAGCATCTAATAAAACATTAATTAAAATCCTCAAAAGATTGGTCAATAAATCTGGCCGAGATTGGCACATTCAATTATATCCTGCTTTGTGGGCTTATCGAACTAGCGTTCGTACTCCCACGGGCACTTCACCTTTTGTTTTGGTTTATGGCGCTGAAGCAATTTTTCCCTTTGAATTAGAAGTTCCTTCTTTGGCTCTACTACTTCAAGATACTGAAGTAGGAGATGAATATCATGCTGGCAGATTTAGTCAGCTGGAACTCCTAGATGAGAAGTGCATCAATGCTTTGGAACATCTTTGAGCCTACCAGAACAAGCTTAAACGAGCATACCTCAAGAAAGTTCATCATCGATCCTTTGAGATCGGCGACCTTGTCTTAAAAGAAAATAAAAAAAATACTAATGCAACTAAAGATCTTAAAGGTAAATTTGAGCCCAATTGGCTTGGACCATATATCATCACTGCTAAATTTGGATCGGGAGCATACAGATTAGCTACCTTAGATGGTAAATATCTTAAAGAACCTATGAACATTATGCATCTTAAACGCTATTATGCATAAATCTGGTCATTTCATCATTGTATATATTATTGTTTTGCATATTGTTTCATTTTAGTCATCCATATAAAAATTTCAAAAAACAATAATATTATTTATTCTTTCAATTCATAAATTAAAATCAAAATATAAAAATCAAAAACATCAAAATCTTCAAAAAACATTTTCTATTTTTGCACCTGTCAATTCTTGAAGTATTGCAGTCATATTTTCAATTATTTTGGATAAATTAGCATTTATTTGGAATCCCGCACTTTCACACTCACATGAATAAATATCTTGATTTTATTTGGTATGATTATTAATCTCTCTTATATCAAAGTCCATAGTTGAATTAAATAAAGTTTTGAGCATAGAGAATTGATCTTGTTATTTACTTGAACCAAGTATATCTTTTCACATTAAAATGATTTCATTGCAAATTCAATATGATGCTACATAGTAGAAGTGGTTTCTTGAGCGAAAAGTTTCCCCTGCTATCCTATCATGCACATGGTCTAGAATCTTTGAGAATTGACAAAAGGACAAGCTCACCCCTGCCCGAATAAAAATCCCTTGCTCTACAGCCAATCCGAGCAAGTATCCCTAGTATAGGAAGAAAAAAAGAAAAGTCAAAGAAAATGAGAAAAAGAAAAATATCATTTTGTACCATCGCAGACAATATTTCAGCATTATCTCAAGTACCAAGCAAAAAATACAAAAAAAAAGAAAAGAAAATAAGAAAAGAGAAAAGAAAAAGCAAAATGCAAATAAATCCCTTTCCCTACCCCTTGAAAAGAAAAGAAGGGTGAATGAGCTTGAATCCCTAGAATTCTCAATTATTCAAAAACTATGAGGTAAGCCCCATAACAGGTGGTTTGTGCCCAACCCACTTGGCCTTGGGTAACTCCTAGCATGGTGATATGTCTGTCACATTAGCGACCTTATTTTGTACAGACCTATGTCTGCTTATGGATCAGCTAGCTCTTGATGACCCGACTTACATAGTAGTCTAGTACGGTTACATGCATATAAATCATGGTCAACGAACACTTATTTGGTTAATTCAAATTACTTGTATCAAATTATCTTGCTCAAAATTGGTAAATGAACAATACAATTGCACACACATTTGTATTTGAGAGATTTTGTATCATTATGATAAATCAAGATCGGCAATGAACTCACATATGCACATGAGGGTTCCTTATAAATCTACATTTTGTCTTTGAGATAATTTAAAATATTTTTGCAAATCTTTTGGAATAATTTCATCTTCTTATTTAAGAACATCTGTTTAGTATAAAAACAATTACATACATTTTTTTTCAAAAATCCAAAATTTCTTTCAACAACATATTCAAAAATCTAGCAATAAAGTCACGTTTATATATTTTTTCTCAAATTCCAAAAACAAAATTTTATATATTTTCTGTTTATCTCAAAATCAAAAATCAATTATGCAATAAATTTTTTTTTGGATTTCGCGATGATGGTATAAGTCTATACCTATAATTCTATGCCTAGCACAAACCATTGTTCTAATTTTATTTCCCATTCATTTTAATTCATAAAAACATATGGCTTACATCATTATGTTACACAATTGTGCTTTAAAAAGAACGCAAACACTTTTTTCTATTTTCATTTCATTATGTCAACATTCAATTTTGCAACGATGGTATAATTCCTAGGGAATTGTTCAAAATTTTATCACACTTAGGAATTTTATGCCTAGCAAAAATCATATTTTTAATATTTCATGCATAATATTTTCATGAAAATCTGAAAACAAATCATCACCATCATCATTTTTCATCATCACAACACAAAGTCTTAAGACAGTCTCTTAAGCACTCTTTTACTTTTAGCAATATTTCTATACTGGGATTAGCTTGACGACCTAGCGAGCGGCGACTCCATGAAATGGTCATATAACAACGACAATGTCCTTTGAAATTATTGTTAGAAGTCCCTTTATTTTTCATCAAATCACACCACAACAACCAATTTGTTTACATCAGATTATTTCATTTAAATTTTATGGCATGACATAAAATTATACTATTTCCAAAGACATAATTACATGAATAATCAATCAACAATTCAAAACTTAAAGCATCATAAAACATATGGACAAGTCATATCACAAAAATATCATATATATATATATATATCAAAATATATGTACATCATATCAAAACTGGATTGGTATGCCACAATCTATACCCTGGCATACTCAATCCTCTCAAAATATTATAGCCAAAAAGCAGCTAGTCTCGAGAAGCCCTCGAGCTCTCAGCCTCATCTCCTCTCCCGCCCTGAGGTGGAGGAGGTGGTCCCATCGAGGTCCGTGTTGTGTCTCGGGTCCTCGACATCGATCGTGAGGATGTCCTCGATGATCCCATCATGATCCAGCTCCGCAATGGGGGCTGGCAGTGGTATCCTCTGGCCCTTTGGAACCACGTGATAGTACAATCCTTGGTAGAATGTGGTCTAAGCAATAGACCACGCCAGATCCTGAGTGCTCGCCCCTCCGCTCCGAGCCCTGAGTCATGTAGCCTCATCCTACAGTGTCTGCACCTGAGCCCGGAGGTGGGCATTCTCAGCCCGAAGAGCCACCATATCGTTGCTCTCCCCCACCTCGATACCCTTGCCCTTATCGAGCGATGGTGGCCTCTCCCTCTGCTGAGAAGGGAGTCCCTCCTCCCTCCTCTCTGCCTGCTATGGTCTCTCCGGAGCCTGTGGCACTCTTCGATGTCTCTCCTGAGGAGACCGTCACTACTCCCTCCCTCCATGACCCCTCGCTACATCGATAGTAGCCTGGCACCGCCTCCCCATCCTCCACCACCCGCATCCCCCCCTCCCCCCCCCTCCATGCTCTGCGTACCAATCATCATACCCGTATGTGACCCCAACGTCGTCCCCATCCACTAGCTGAATGGGGGCATCATCCACGTCTTGACTCCAGAATCACTGCATATCTAGAGCCCCGCTCAGTGTAGTACTATCCCGAATAGTCTGGGAGTACTCATAATCCCTAAGAGAAGGGATCCCCTACTGTAGACCGAACTACCTCAAAACTCGGTCATAGCGGTGGAGCTCTACCTCTCCCTGCTCCATCCTCAACCAGAAGACTCGCCTGATGTGAGCCAACTCCTGTCCGTCCTCTCCCCACCCTGGATGCTCTCTCCATGGCCTCTAGGTGATCTGGTCAGGGATGAGGTCATCTAGCAACCTTCGGGACATCGATAGATCTATCTACCGCTGTGACCCTCTCTGGAGCCACCAATAGAAAACTCGGGGTCTCTCCCGGTCAACCCCTATTAGTGGAAGCCCTATCGGCCTCCACATCGCAATGTGCTCCTAGCACCAAACCTGTAGTAGCGATGTCAAAACCAGACATCGACCTCCCTTGTATACGACCCCATATAGGATCCTATACAAGTGACATAGCACAAAGCTGCCCCAAGAAAATCTGTAGCCGTGGTCTCTCATATCATAGACCACATCTGAGAGTAGCCATGGTAACCTGCATCTGCTCTAGTGGCATAGCAATAGGCCACCCACTACCCCTACCAAAACCTGAGTCAATCGAGACGCCCCAGGCATCTACCTCAATGTCTCGATGTTCACTCCACCCTTCTCCAGGGTGAAGCTAGGGTCTCCACACAGTCGCATCATGGCATGGCCCTGATTGGCCATAGGAGTCATCAATCACCCTTGTATGGGGATCCTCAAGATCCTCCATACATCCTCTAGAGTGGGAGCCATCTCCCTTATCGGTAGCCAGAAGCAGGATGACCCCGGATACCACCTCTCTTCTAGGGCTGTCAGTAGCCCCATGTCTGTCGATATTTGTGGCATCTCCGCCACATGCTGTAGCCCAACCTCCGCTAGTCGGTCTCGCTCCGCTTGGTCGAGCGTGGCTACATCATCTCTTAGCCCCCGTATTTCCACTCTTGACTTTTTAGTAATCCCCTCTGCAAAATAAACAATAAAACAACAAAAATCATTAATAGATAATCATTAAAATTAGTTAAATCAATTTCATCTTATATAAAAAAAAATGATATCGTCCACTATTGGACGATATCGTACTAAATTGAGTCAAATCATCCTTGGTAGGATGAAATCATCTCCGATTTCTCAACTTGGGGATCGCCCCTTGTTGGACGGGATCACCCCTATTTTTCCAATTTTGCCCCTAGACGAAATCAATGATCTTGGGACGATTTTGATGAAATTGGGACGATTTCGTCCCGATGTCGTCGACGGCCTAAAAACGGCCACGATGCCCCAAAAATAGTCAAAATTTAAATTAAAAATCACACAAATCAAATTAAAAACATAATTCATCAAGTTTAGATCCTTACCCGCAACCCGCGTCGGACCTCTGTCGATCTGTGTGTTGTTTCCACCATTTTGCCTGCAGAGCTCTAAAAACAGTGAAAGTGAACAGTAACAATGAATTAGGGTTTTACCCTATTTTTTTTAATTTTATTTAAAAACAACAACTTTTTTAAAATTTTGCTTTTCCGCGCTTTTACCTCAAACGTTCGATTTGGGTAAAAACACGGAGGGGGCACCATAGTAAGCAGTTGTACGATTCGACCTAGAATCGTCATCTAAAAAATGGAGTAAATTTTTGCTTTCTCGTAAAGCGGGGAAGAACTCGTCTTTAACGCATTTTCTTCAAAAAATTCGCTAAAGAGGGGGCAAAATGTAGCACCCTAAAATTGGTGCAGTTAAACCCTTAGTAAAAAGATAAAAATTTGAATTTTAACCCCGAAACCGCCCGTTAACCGCTCACCCCATTTTTTGTGCCATTTTTAGGAGTTGTTTTGACCGTTGGACGATATCGTCGCCGATCAGACGAAATCATCCTAGATCGGATGAATTCATCTGGAATAGAACGTCCAGACGATTTCATCCCAAAACTAAATTTTCATAATTAGCTTCTGTTTCAACAACCTCTCCAACTTGGGTAGAAGCGTGTCTGCATAGTTGGAGATTCCTCCATTGGAGATCTCCCAGATTGGGATGATCCCCAACCTCCTAACCTCCCCCTAATCCTATATAAACTGGGATTTTCTTAGTTTATCCCCCTGAACTCCCGGAATCCTCTGGCTGATCATTCCCCTGCAATTCTAGTTTTGTTGTATTAGAACATCCTCGCACCCATCGTTTGCACTTGTAGTTTTAAGTTTTCATTGCAAGTTTTCACTATGCTTCAGCTGGAGGAAGCTCGGATCGTCGCAGGCGATTCCAGATGATTTTGGATGATCCTGTCGTAGATCGACGATGATCTCGTACGATTGGAGGCGATCTCGATAGCAGTTCAGATTGGGGGCAATCAGAGCCCTGAGTTTGCATTTCTCATCTTTCTTCTTTATTTTTACTATGCATTAGCTTGATTGATTTTCATTCTGCATCCTGGAGTTCACCTCATCTAGCATAAATGCATGATAAATTTAAAATAAGTTATTAAACAATGCATTTCCTTTAAATTGCTATCTAGATTTATCAGTTAGGCATTTATACTATCATTTCTATCATTTTGCATTATTCTTGCAGTTGCATTTTTGGTTTTTGGTGTCTGTTTCTGTGATTGCAGGTTTCTAATGAATTCGTCAGATCGATGATGATCTTGTCTGATCTCAGATGATCGCCTGTAATCTGGGATGATTCTGTACAATTGCAGATGATCCTGTCATATTCGGGATGATCTGGACTCCTACAAGCTTCAGAATCTTCATCAGACATCCGAAATCAGGTGCATTCTTTCTTATTTAGTATATTCCTGGTATTTAGGATTCATTCATGCTTTCTGTATTCATATAAATCAGCATTTTTCATATAGAATAGCTTAGATTCATTCTGGCCAACCTAGGAATATGAATGATCGAGTATAAAATGAACACATCAAAACCATTCTCAACCTAGGCGTGGAAACTACCACTCAAAGTTTCCTGGTGAACCCCACCATCCATCAAAAATTCACCCTTATACCCCTCCCCCGAGAGGCGTGACCTTCAAAGGGCCTCTCAGTCCGAGGTATTGTCCCATCCTTCTCGCATCCCCCTTTCGGGCATGGATCCTTTAGCCTGAAGGTAAGGGCACAAAAAATTTGGGTCGATACATTTTGGTGAACCCGACGTGAAACTAAAAACCTTTTGAAAACAATCCAAAATATTATTATTATTATTAAGAAACATCTAGAATCATTAGACAAACAATTAAAGTTGCATATCATATTTAGATGGTAGATTATAATAAAAGATGAGCTGTCACCATAAATGTTGAAAATCAATTAACGACCATAGAGATTACTTCTGTGCTTAGAGTACCTCAAACAAATAGAGTCCAACCTTTGTGGGACGAACTTGATAGGAGATTGGGTATTATTTCATCTAGGTCAACAGAACTTAGGCAAATTAAGAGGTTTGTCCTAGATAGAATCCTGGATCCTGATCAGGTAACTTTGTACCATGAACTTCAGAGAGCTTGCCATAGGTGGTTAGCCGATAAAAGAGCACTTGTGTCTTCAAAATTGTACACCTTTGAAGAATACCTTGAGAATGCAGTTGTAGTACATAAGTTTCTATCTCGTATAGAGGATCAAGAAGTCATTCTTACGGATAGAAAAATATGGAATAGAGTTCCTAGAGCTGTGTTATATCGAGAGTATTGCCATGAACTTTATTTTTACAAGTCAGAGTCTGAAGTAGATCATATTACTATAGCACACTTTGTCAAATTCTTGAAAAACCATTTCCAATTTGAAGAGGAGCATTTCATGACTCCTGATGAACTTGATCCTATCAATGATATCCATAAACTATTTATAGAAAACTAAGTCATTATTCTTACTATTGTTATTATTTTTGCAACTAGAATGCTATTTGTTATCTTTATAATAATATTATAAAATACAAAAACAAAAAAAAAAAAACAAAACAAAACAAAAAAAAAATCAAAACATTTCCTTTTATAGTAGGTATATAATTAAAATATATACCTCTCAAACCTATCAAAAAAAAAAAAAAAAAATATATATATATATATATATATATATATTTGCTGAAATCTAAGTTTAAGCACAATGCCTAGACTTAGGAATGGAAAACAGATCGAAGAAGAAGAAGATTGGTTAGGAAAACCATTAAATAACCTAGATGTCCTTCCTGAAGACCAAGTTCAGGAAGAAGAAATCCTAGACCAGCAAGAAGAAGAGCTTGTTGTAAGAAATGAACAAGAAGAAAATGTTAGAGAGGAAGGATCCTCATCCCCTAAAATGTCTCCGGGAGGAGCTATTACTTTTGAAAACATGGAACAATTCTGGAAGTTCATTAATACTAATATTGGTGTTCTTAATAGAGCAGTCCATATGGACAAGGATCGAATTAGTGACACTCAAGCAACTCTAGAAGACGTATTTCACACACGCACTAATCCCTTGTCCTTTATTGATCAAGAGAGTGATCAAGCTGGACCATCCAATTTGGATATGGCAGCTATAATCCAGAACATGCAACAACAACAGGTTACCCAACCATCTAAAGTGCCTGTTAGCAAGCCTAGGGTCATTCCCGCACAAAAGAAACCATCATTTACTGCTCTATTTTTCCAAGCTATTGAGCAATATACCTCAAATCAACAAAAACCCAAAACAAAACCAAACACCAATTACCAACAATCTGGGATACAACATAATACTATTACAAATCCTCTTCATAATACTCTTCCTACCAACGCTTTGCATAATAGCAATATAGCATCTAATCCTTATGTCACACCGTCATACACTCATAAATCCCATGCCTATGTCCCACCGAACCAACATGGTGGACAAACTAGTAATCTTGAAACTATGGTGAAACAGTTAGTTTCCCGCATGGACCAGATAGATCCCTACCGTCCCTCGTACAATTATCGAGAGATGTGTAGTCAGCCTTTAGATCCTATAGTTGTAGCACAACCATATCCTAAACATTTTCCTATGCCTGTCTTGCCCATATATAAAGGAACCGAAGATCCCATAGAGCATCTTCGTATGTTTAGGATAGCATGTCATGATATATCACATGATGACTTATTATTGCTAAAAATGTTCCCAAAAAGTTTAGGAGGAATGGCATTAGAGTGGTATTATCAATTACCCACTAATTCTTTGAGGAATTTTGAAGAAACAACCGAGTCTTTTGTGCATCAATTTAGTGCCTACATCGAAAGGCATGTGACCATTAAAGACTTGTACAACTTAAAACAAGACAAAGATGAATGTTTTGCTGATTTCCTAGCTAGGTGGAGACAATTGATAGGAAAATTGCACTTTGTGTTGCCTTATAGGGAGATGTTGGACATCTTTATTAATAATTTACAAGACCAACTATCTTACGAATTATCAACTGCTACCTTGACCACCTTCGATCAGGCTATAGACTTAGCTAGACGAGTGGAAGATGCTCTCATTAGGAGAGGTCAGCTTAAAAAGAAAGACGATGAGAAAACATCCAAAAATCAATATAAAAATAAACAAGTTGTGGGTGATGGAGTCACTGATAGTAGAAATATTGCTACTGTTAATGCTGCGAAGACAACGGAGAAGTTTATACTAAAACCTCCCGATAAACCTCCTCGAGAATTTACTAGGTTAAATCAACCTTTATCAACCATTCTACCACAATTATTAGAACGAGGTTTGATTCAATTACCAACTATCCGGGAACCTGATCCAACTATACCCGGATACAGAGCTGATTTACACTGTGACTTCCATAGAGGACCTGGACACACTACCAACTCTTGTAAAAGATTAAAACATAAAATACAGGACTTGATTGATAACAATGAGATGGAGGTACAAGCCTTTCAACCTAAGCAAAATCCTCCTAATAATGCTCAAAAGAACATCCCCCAAAACTAGAACCAGAATGCCAATCAGTCATTGGACATATTTCAACATCCTTTACCAAAACATGGCAAGGAAGTGGCTAATCAAATTGAACATCATAATGTTCCCCCTCCTACCCGATATGTAGGAACTATTAGTGGGCATTTACCTGCTCATGAGCCAAAAATATTTGACACAACCTTATCCGTGGTTACGACCAGGCCTCTACATAATATTTGGACACCTGATCTTAGTGATACAGAATACGAGACTGAGAGTGATATGGAAATCACATCAAATCAATCGAATAGCTCTGAAGATGAATCAGATCCTATTCTCCCTATCACAAGTTATATGGTTCCAGAAGAACCATTTCCAAGAAGAGTCACTACTAGACCATCCTCTCACCAATTACTTTCTAATGAGCAAGCCATAAATGCTAGACCAAGACCCATTCATCATCCGCAGAATAATATTGTGGGTACCATCGGAGTTGTTACTAGACAACAGGCTCAAAACTCTCAACAAGATCAAATGCAGAATGATGGATCAACTCCATTTGTTTTGAAAGTTCCTAATAAAGGGAATCAGGCACCTAATGTTCAACCTAAACCTCCTTATAATATTAATGAGCAACTATCAAATATTACAACTAGAATTTCTCTTTTGGACCTTTTAAGATCTTCTCCTACCCATAGAGATGAATTAATGCTCACATTAAGCTAGATGATGGTACCACAAGACATTCAACCTGAAGCCATGGCTAATACTATAATAACTCGTGAAGTTGATTGTATTGACTTTCGGGATAGAGACATACCTCAACATAGTTTACATAAGGATAACCCCTTATATATTACTCGCCTTAATTGGAGATGTAGCAAGTTAAACGAGTCTTGATTGATAATGGTTCATCTTTAAACATCTGCACTTTTGACTTCTACCAAATATTTGGGTTTAGAAGTGATGAAATGAAAAGAACTGATATGATCATAAAATCCTTCAATGACGAAACACAAGAAACATGTGGAGTTATTACCATCCCATTGCAGGTTGGTCCGAGAACCTTGGATACGACCGTGTTTATTGTACATTGCCCTGCATCGTACAATATACTCTTGGGTCACCCTTGGATCAACGCGATGCGAGCCATTCCCTCAACTTTACATCAATGTGTTAAATTCGAATTTAAGAATCAGCTTGGTTACCATTCATGGTGATCCTAGACCCTTTGATATGTGTGCTTTGGCAGAACCTGTTGGAGTTCAATTTTGCCCTGCTCTGTCATCCACACATCCTAATTCTCATTATCCATCTAAACGTGTGAAACACACACCCACAATGTCATCTACTTCTTCTCCATCAGTTCCACCTCTACATACAACTCAACCATCCTCTAAACAAACCACATTAGGACCTCAGAAAGATCCTAATCCCACAACCAAGGCTTCTTGTTCTACTCCTATAACTTCTATACCTATAATAGACCCATCCATCGACATCTCTACAACATCTACATCCACCAAAGGCATAGTTTTTGCACTAGAAGATGTAGGAAATGTTCCTTCTACCTCTTATGCTCTTATTGATGAGCTCTTACCCGATTTATCTAAAATTCTTATATCAGAGAAAATGAATGCTTCTATGCAAGATTCCCTTATTTTAAATAATTTGCCACCATCTCCTCATACCTTGGGCCTCCCACAACCTATGGGAAGTATTTACCAAGTCGGGAGTTGTGCTTTTATTTATAAGGGATATGACTGGGGTAGAATACCCAGAAACATCAAGACTCATTATGATGGATATGCTCGATGTTATTTTACTAATGAGTATATTAAAGCCAAATCTATAATGCTTAAATTGGGATATAAAGGGAAAGGTTTGGGACCTTTCCAAAATGGTATGAAAGAACCTTTTGAGGTAGAACCATGGCCCGCCCGATGTGGTGTGGGCCTATTTCCTAGTAAGGGTCAGCCCTTCCCATTTGAGGATGATGACCATCTCATATGTTACCAAGATTATTTGGATGAACGTGATGCCTTGCGTTTAATGAATAAGCCATTTACATGTAATATGCTATCTATAGCTTACCCTGAGATGATCGCCGAATCCGACGATGAGTTGGAGGGAGATATCTTCCATGATGTCTCCATTGAGGAATTATTACATCATGAATTTTATTTTGATGGCTCTATACCTAGTATAGCCCAGCTTGAGGCCACGACTCCTCAAGATGAATTATCCAAGCTAACCTTGGAAGAATTACAAGAATTGGGCGTTTCACCCGCCCCACCTAATTTTGAGAAAAATCTACACATGGAAGTAGAAAATGTCATAAAAATTAACATTGGAACTGAGGATAATCCTCACATAATCAACATTGGATCAGAATTGAGTCAAGAAAAATAGGATAAATACATTGCATTTCTTAAAGAATATGAAGATGTCTTTGCTTGGACATATGAAGATATGCCAGGTTTAGACCCTTCTGTAGTTATGCATCACCTAGTAGTCCATCCGGATGCTAAACCTGTTAAACAAAAACTTAGAAAAATGCATCCTAAAGTGGCCTTACTGGTCAAAGGGGAGTTAGAAAAACTCTTGAATGTTATTTTTATACAAGCCATTGATTATGCTGAATGGATCTCGAATGTAGTTCTAGTAACTAAGAAAGAAGCTACTAAGGTTAGGGTTTGCACAGACTTTAGAGATATTAATGTTGCATGCCCTAAAGATGATTTTCCTCTTCCCAATATGGATCAGATCATTGATTTTACTATTGGGAGTGGAATGATATCCTTAATGGATGGATTTTCTGGTTATAATCAAATCAGGATAGCTCCTGAAGATCAGGCTAAAACAACCTTTATTACCCCTTGGGGGACCTTTTGTTGGAAAGTGATGCCATTTGGTTTGAAGAATGCAGGTGCAACCTATCAACGAGCCATGACTTATATCTTTCATGATATGATGCATGATATACTACATGATTATGTAGATGACATTATAGCTCGTTCTACTGAAGAAGATGACCATTTAGATGACTTGAGAAAAGTATTTAATCGGTTAAGGGAATATCTTATCCGATTGAATCCAGCTAAATGTATATTCGGAGTTAAGTCCGATAAATTATTGGGGGTTATAGTTTCTTTACGTGGCATCAAAATTGACCCTCTCAAGATTACGGCTATCACTGATATGCCCGCACCCACAAATATATCTGAATTATGGAGTTTACAAGGTAAGCTTCAAGCTATCCGTCGCTTCATCGATAAGCTGGCGGATAAAACCGGACCCTTTCTTAAGCTTCTTAAGAAGGATGTCTCTTTCCATTGGGACAATGAATGTCAGGAAGCATTTGAACTCCTCAAACAATATCTTCTTAACCCACCTGTGCTTTCGCCACCTAGACTTGATCGCCCATTTATCTTGTATATCTTTGCTTTAGATTTTGCCTTAGGAGCTATGTTAGCTCAACTTGACGATGAGAAGAAAGAACGTGCTAATTATTATATCAGTAGAACATTAATCAATTATGAAACCCGCTACACAACATTAGAAAAATTATGTCTAGCAGTCGTATTTTCTACACAAAAATTATGCCATTATATGCTCAGTCAAAAAACGTATGTTATTGCTAAATCCGATCCTTTGTGGTATCTCATGAGTCGACCTTATTTATCTGGTCGCACAACAAAGTGGGTTCTTGCTCTAAGTGAGTTTGAACTCATGTTTATAGGACAAAAGTCTGTTAAGGGTCAAATCATAGCAGATCAATTAGCTGCTGCACCCTTAGAGTCTACCCATCCCCTCATCATTGAGTTTCCTGACGAATGCCTTAAACTAGAGGTAGACCATCCAGAGCAATGGTCCTTATACTTTGATGGAGCCCGATGCATGAGTGGGGCTGGTGCAGGTATTATTCTAATATCTCCATAGAAACATCTTATACCTCTATCCTTTAAATTAACGTTTGCTTGTACTAATAATACTGCTGAATATGAAGCTCTAATCCTTGGCTTACGAGCTGCCTTGGCACTGAAAATTAAAAATCTATTAGTTTTTGGTGATTCTCAACTTGTTATAAATCAAATTAATGATGTTTATCAGACCAAAGATGATAAATTGCATCCATATAAAGCATATGTATTACAATTAATATCTTTATTTGATCAAGTTACCTTGGAAGCTATTCCTCGAACTAGCAATCGTGTGGCTGATGCTATGGCTGCAATTGCATCTCTTTTACCCTTGGAGTTAGATGACGAATATGCTACCATCATTATTCGTCGACTCTAGGAACCCACTTCAAATAAATCATGCTTAGAACCTTTGGATGTGTTTCTAATCAATGAAACTACTCCTAAACTTTGGTACATTGATATATTCAATTTTCTTCAAAATGGGACCTTCCATGAAGGTTTTAATAGAAACCAGCGTCGGTTATTACGTAGACGAGCAAGTCGCTTCGTAATAATTGGCAATACATTATATAGGAGATCTTTTGAAGGTATCCTATTGAGATGTTTGAATCTAGAAGAATCTAGATCAGCTTTGAGTGAAGCCCATGATGGATCTTGTGGGGGACACTTTAGTGGTAGCGTCATTGCTAAGAAGCTCCTTAGGATAGGATATTTTTGGCCTACCATGGAGAATGATGCACATGATTACGTGCACCATTGCGACAAGTTCCAGAAACACGCTGACCTTGTCCATGCGCCTGCACAAGAACTGCAGGCTATTTCATCTCCTTGGCCCTTTTCAAAATGGGGCTTAGACATCATTGGAAAAATCAATCCTGTGTCATCTGATGGACACAAATTCATCATAACCACCATCGAGTATTTCACGAAGTGGGTTGAAGCTATGCCCTTAGCTTCTTGCACTGGAACCCAAGTTTCCAAATTTATTTTTAATCAAATTATTTGTAGGTTTGGAATTCCTGCAAATCTCATCTCGGATAATGGAACTTGTTTCAAAAATAAATATGTCAAGAAATTATGTCAAAAATATAAAATTCAACATCGTTGGTCCACTCCCTATTATCCTCAGGGTAATGGCCAAGCAGAAGCATCTAATAAAACATTAATTAAAATCCTCAAAAGACTGGTCAATAAATCTGGCCGAGATTGGCACATTCAATTATATCCTGCTTTGTGGGCTTATCGAACTAGCGTTCGTACTCCCATGGGCACTTCACCTTTTGTTTTGGTTTATGGTGTTGAAGCAGTTTTTCCCTTTGAATTAGAAGTTCCTTCTTTGGCTCTACTACTTCAAGATACTAAAGTAGGAGATGAATATCGTGTTGGCATATTTAGTCAGCTGGAACTCCTAGATGAGAAGCACATCAATGCTTTGGAACATCTTCGAGCCTACCAAAAAAAGCTTAAACGAGCATACCTCAAGAAAGTTCATCATCGATCCTTTGAGATCGGCGACCTTGTCTTAAAAGAAAATAAAAAAAATACTAATGCAACTAAAGATCTTAAAGGTAAATTTGAGCCCAATTGGCTTGGACCATATATCATCACTGCTAAATTTGGATCGGGAGCATACAGATTAGCTACCTTAGATGGTAAATATCTTAAAGAACCTATGAACATTATGCATCTTAAACACTATTATGCATAAATATGGTCATTTCATCATTGTATATATTGTTGTTTTGCATATTGTTTCATTTTAGTCATTCATATAAAAATTTCAAAAAAATAATAATATTATTTATTCTCTCAATTCATAAATCAAAATCAAAATATAAAAAAATCAAAATCATCAAAATCATCAAAATCTTCAAAAACATTTTCTATTTTTGCACCTGTTAATTCTTGAAGTATTGCAGTCATATTTTCAATTATTTTGGATAAATTAGCATTTATTTGGAATCCCGCACTTTCACACTCACATGAATAAATATCTTGATTTATTTGGTATGATTATTAATCTCTCTTATATCAAAGTCCATAGTTGAATTAAATAAAGTTTTGAGCATAGAGAATTGATCTTGTTATTTACTTGAACCAAGTATATCTCTTCACATTAAAATGATTTCATTGCAAATTCAATATGATGCTACATAGTAGAAGTGGTTTCTTGAGTGAAAAGTTTCCCTCGCTATCCTATCATGCACATGGTCTAGAATATTTGAGAATTGACAAAAGGACAAGCTCACCCATGCCCAGAATAAAAATCCCTTGCTCTACAGTTAATCCGAGCAAGTATCCCTAGTATAGGAAGAAAAAAAAAAAAATTCAAAGAACATGAGGAAAAAAAAAATATCATTTTGTACCATCACAACAATATTTCAGCATTATCTCAGTATCAAGCAAAAAATACAAAAAAAAAATACAAAAAAAAAAGAGAAAAGAAAAGAAGCAAGAGAAAAAAACAAGCACAATGTAAAAAAATCCCTTTCCCTACCCCTTGAAAAGAAAATAAGGGTGAATGAGCTTGAATCCCTGGAATTCTCAATTATTCAAAAACTGTGAGGTAAGCCCCATAACAGGTGGTTTGTGCCCAACCCGCTTGGCCTTGGGTAATTCCTAGCGTGGTGATATGTCTATCACATTAGCGACCTTCTTTTGTACAGACCTATATCTACTTATGGATCAGCTAGCTCTTGATGACCCGACTTACATAGTAGTCTGGTATGGTTACATGCATATAAATCATGGTCAACGAACACTTATTTGGTTAATTCAAATTACTTGTATCAAATTATCTTGCTCAAAATTGGTAAATGAACAATACAATTGCACACACATTTGTATTTGAGAGATTTTGTATCATTATGATAAATCAAGATCGGCAATGAACTCACATATGCACATGAGGGTTCCTTATAAATCTACATTTTGTCTTTGAGATAATTTAAAATATTTTTGCAAATATTTTGGAATAATTTCATCTTCTTATGTTGAGAACATCTATTTAGTATAAAAACAATTACATACATTTTTTTTTAAAAAATCCAAAATTTCTTTCAACAACATATTCAAAAATCTAGCAATAAAGTCACGTTTATATATCTTTCACTTCCCAAATAATCCCAAAAAAAAAAAAAAAATTTTATTCAAATCCCCTCTATTTTCTTGTTTATCTCAAAATCAAAAATCAATTATGCAATAAATTTTTTTTTGGATTTCGCGATGATGGTATAAGTCTATACCTATAATTCTATGCCTAGCGCAAACCATTGTTCTAATTTTATTTTCCCATTCATTTTAATTCATAAAAACATATGGCTTACATCATTATGTTACACAATTGTGCTTTAAAAGGAACACAAATTTTTCCTATTTTCATTTCATTATGTCAACATTCAATTTTGCAATGATGGTATAATTCCTAAGGAATTGTTCAAAATTTTATCACACTTAGGAATTTTATGCCTAGAAAAAATCATATTTTTAATATTTCATGCATAATATTTTTATGAAAATCTAAAAACAAATCATCACCATCATCAATTTTCATCATCACAACACAAAGTCTTAAGACAGTTTCTTAAGCACTCTTTTACTTTTAGAACCATGATCATGAGGATGTCCTCGACGATCCCATCGTGATTGGCTCCGCAATGGGGGCTAGCAATGGTATCCTCTAGTTCTCTGGAACCACATGATAGTACAATCCCTGGTAGAATGTAGTCTGAGCAATAAACCATGCTAGATCCTGAGTGCTCGCTCCTCCTCTTCGAACCCTGAGCCGTGTAGCCTCATCCTGCAGTGTCTACACCTAAGATCGAAGGAAGGCATTCTCAGCCTGAAGATCCACCATATCGCTGCTCTCCCCCACCTCGATACCCTTGCCCTTATTGAGCGATGTAGGTCTCTCCCTCTGTTGAGAAGGGAGTCCCTCCTCTCTCCTCTCTGCCTATTGTGGTCTCTCTGGATACTGTGGCGCTCTCTAACGTCTCTCCTGAGGAGACCATCACTGCTCCATCCCTTCGTGATCCCTTGCTGCATCGATAGCAGCCTGGCATCACCTCCCCATATATTGCACCATGGCATGCATTAGACCCTGTGCCCTCGTCATCCAAGGAGGGCGGATGCCTGCATACCAGGCATCATATCCATATATAAACCCAGCATCGTCCCCATCCACTGGTTGAATGGGGGCATCATCCATGTCCTAACTCCAAAATTGTTGCATATCTGGAGCCCCACTTAGTGTAGTACTATCCTGAATAGTCCAAGAGTACTCATAATCCCTAAGAGAAGGGATCCCCTACTGTAGACCGAACTATCACAAAAATTGGTCATAGCAGTGGAGCTCTACCTCTCCCCGATCCATCCTTAGCCAGAAGACTCGTCTAATGCGAGCCAAATCCTGTATGTCCTCTCCCCACCATGGATGCTCTCTCCATGGCCTCTAGGTGATCTGGTCAGGGATGAGGTCGTCTAGAAACCTCCAAGACATCAACAGATCTATCCGCCACTATGACCCTCTCTGGAGCCACCAATAGAAAACCTAGGGTCTCTCCCGGTCAACCCCTATTAGTGGAATCCCTATCGGCCTCCGCACTGCAATGTGCTCCTAGCACCAAACATGTAATAGCGATATCAAAACCAAACATCGACCTCCCTTGTATACGACCCCATACAGGATCTTATACAAGTGGCATAGTACAAAGCTACCCCAAGCAAATCTATAGCCGTGGTCTCTCATATCGTAGACCACATATGGGAGTAGCTATGGCAACCTGCATCCACTCTGGTGGCATAGCAGTAGGTCACCCACCACCCCTACCAAAACCTGAGTCAATCGAGACGCCCTAGGCATCTGCCTCAATGTCTCGATGTTAACTCCATCCTTCTCTAAGGCAAAGCTAGGATCTCCGCACAGTCGCATCATAGCATGGACCTGATTTGCCGTAGGAGTCATAAATCACCCTTATATGGGGATCCTCAAGATCCTCCATACGTCCTCTAGAGTGGGACCCATCTCCCTTGTCGGTAGCTGAAAGTAGGACAACCTCGGATACCACCTCTCTTCTAGGGCTGTCAGTAGCCCCATGTCTTTCGGTATTTGTGGCATCTCCGCCACATGCTATAGCCCAACTTCTGCTAGTCGGTCTCGCTCTACCTAGTTGAGAACGACTACATCGTTTCTTAGTCCCTCGTATTTCCACTCCCAACTTTTTAGTAATCCCCTCTGCAAAATAAACAATCAAAAAATAAAAATCATTAATAGATAATCATTAAAATCAATTTCATCTTATAAAAAAAAAAAATTATGATATCGTCCACTATTGGACAATATCGTCCTAAATTGAGTCAAATATTCCTTTGTAGGATGAAATCGTCTTCGATTTCTCAACTTGGGGATCGCCCCTTGTTGGACGATTTCGACGAAATTGGGATGATTTCGTCCCGATGTTGTCGATGGCCTAAAAACGACCGCGATGCCCCAAAAATAGTCAAAATTTCAATTAAAAACCACACAAATCAAAATTAAAAACATAATTCACCAATTTTAGATCCTTATTCACAATCCACGTCGGACCTCTGTCGATCTGTGCACTATTTCTACCATTTTGTCTGCAGATCTCTAAAAATAGTGAAAGTGAACAGTAACAATGAATTAGGGTTTTACCCTATTTTTCTTAATTTTATTTAAAAACAATAACAAATTTTTTAAAATTTTGCTTTTCTGCACTTTTACCTCAAACGTTCAATTTGGGTAAAAACTCGGAGGGGGCACCATAGTAAGCAGTCGTACGATTCGACTTGGAATCGTCATCTAAAAAATTGAGTAAATTTTTGCTTTCTCGTAAAGCATGAAGAACTCGTATTTAACGCATTTTCTTCAAAAAATTTGCTAAAGAGGGGGCAAAATGTAGCACCCTAAAATTGGTGCAGTTAAACCCTTAGTAAAAAGATAAAATTTGAATTTTAACCGCGAAATCGCCTGTTAACTGCTCACCCTATTTTTCGTGCCATTTTTAGGATTTGTTTGGACTATTGGACGATATCGTCGTTGATTAGATGAAATCGTCCCAGATCGGAGGAATTCGTCTGGAACAGAACGTCCAGATGATTTCATCCCAAAACTAAATTTTCATAATTAGCTTATGTTTCAACGACCTCTCCAACTTGGGCAGAAGCGTGTCTGCGCAGTTGGAGATTCCTCCGTTGGAGATCTCCCAGATTGGGATGATCCCCAACCTCCTAACCTCCCCCTACTCCTATATAAACTAGGATTTTCTTAGTTTATCCCCCCTTAACCCCCTAAACTCCCTAGCTAATCATTCCCCTGTAATTCTAGTTTTGTTGTATTAGAACATCCTCGCCCCCATCATTTGCATTTGTATTTTCAAGTCTTTCATTGCAGGTTTTCACTGTGCTTTAACTAGAGGAAGCTCGGATCGTCGTAGGCGATTCCAGACGATTTCAAACGATCCTGTCACAGATCGATGATGATCTCATACGATTGGAGGCGATCTCGAAAGTAGTTCAGATTGGGGGCAACAAGAGTCTTGAGTTTGCATTTCTCATCTTCCTTCTTTATTTTACTATGCATTAACTTGATTGATTTTCATTCTACATCCTGGAGTTCACATCATCTAGCATAAATGCATGATAAATTTAAAATAAGTTATTAAAACAATGTATTTCCTTTAAATCTGCTATCTAGATTTATCAATTAAGCATTCATACTGTCATTTCTATTATTTTGCATTATTCTTGCAGTTGCATTTTTGGTTTTTGGTGTCTATTTTTGTGATTGCAGGTTTTTGACGAATTCGTCTGACAAATTCATCAGATCAGTGATGAGCTTGTCTAATCTCAGATGATTGACTGTAATTTGGGATGATTCTGTATAATTTTAGATGATCTTGTCATATTCGAGACGATCTGAACTCCTAAAAGCTTCAAAATATTCATCAGACATCCAGAATTAGGTGCATTCTTTCTTATTTAGTATATTCCTGGTATTTAGTATTCATTCATGCTTTCTGTATTCATATAAATTGACATTTTTCATATAGAATAGCCTAGATTCATTCTGGCCAACCTAGGATTATGAATGATCAAGTATAAAATGAACACATCAAAACCATTCTCAACCTAGGCATGGAAACTGCCACTCAAATTTTCCTGGTGAACCCCACCATCCATCGAAATTTCACCTTTATACCCCTCCCCCAAGATGCGCCACCTTCAAAGGGCCTCTCAGTCCGAGGTATTGTTCCATCCTTCTCGCATCCCCCTTCCGAGCACGGATCCTTTAGCCTGAAGGTAAGGGCACAAAAAATTTGGGTCGATACACAATGTTCTAACTTACTTCTCCTTCCTTGCATGTTGTGATACCTAGATCTACACACAAATAAATTAGATTTGTTAATAGCATGTGCATATTGAAATGCAATCAAAGAGATATATGCAATAATGAGCTTGAAAGAGGAAATGTATAATAGACGATGCAAAACTATTCCAAATGCTACCAAAACTTAGAATCATACATGTAATGTACTCTGGAAATTATCTAAGCAAGAGCAAAAAGAAAATTGCACACAGATTTATGGCCATCCCTGGACATGCCGATTAGGACTACAAAACAAGAAATACATAATAACATGTGCAAAACAACTCAAAATTGCACCAAAAATTGATAGAGGGCATACAATGTACTCTAGAATTGATCTATGTAAAAACAAAAGAGAAATTGTACTTATATGTGTGGTCATCCCTGGGTGTGGCATTTAAGAATGCTAATCATCCCAGGTGGGGATGACCTCCAAATATAGTGGTTTTTACAACCAATTCCTCTAGATTTATTCCCAACTACTCCTAGGGATGTTGTCATCAAAATTTAGGATCTGATTCACTCAAATGGATCAGTTTTGTAAACATATTGCATGTTTTAGAATCACTTGAGAACCTCCTTCACTTGATGGATATCTCAATGGAAAATACGTGGTGAATTGGGGATAAATCTCAGTAGAACTTCATGCAAAATATTGCAAATAATCCTCCTTGAAATTGGGTGGAATGACTCCACTTTATAGCTCAAGTGAGCATATGGTCAAATGGGTATGCTCAACTATGCGAGATAGGTGCCACTATTTGTCCAAACCTTGCCATGCATTGGAGGGAGAAGAATCTCCAATGTGGGCCTCCAATTTGTAACTTGGCATGGGAGTTATGCTTCCTTAGACTAGCATGCTTCAATGGATGGGCTAAATAGTAGAATATGAGTGCCATTTGTCTTGCCTTTGACTTTTTAAGGATCCAAGGCCATGGTCGTCTCATCCAGGGATAATTTTTGGTAGCCATCTCTAGGTGGGATGGCCATGAACTATGGCCATAATGGGGTGGGACAACCATGCCTACATGGCCCAAAACTTCCCAAAAGTGGGCCAGAACCTCCCAAAAATTGTTAGGAACACTATTTAACCTTTGAGGGTTGCCCAAGGGAGCCATATGGTGTTGACTAGAACGTGTATTAGCAATCTAATCGGATTGATGTGATTTTAGTGTCTACAAGAGCAATTAATTATAACCATCCTAGATTGTATAGATACCTAAATTCCCATGACCCAAGCTATCTTATCATCTTCCTCCTTTCTTGTAAGGTGGATTTGCTTTAATATCCTCTTTAAAAGTGACCATATTTTGAGAGATTGAGACTGACCACTATTCCCATTGCTTTATTTGCATAAGAGAGAAGGTTCCAATTTACCTCGTATGTATATAACATGTTGTCTTGATCCAACCTCTAGACTCCAAGCTCTATTGAAGGGGTTTTAGATCTAGAAATTCTAAAATTAATATGGGGTATTGGTCCCAAGAATCAATCCAAAATTTTACTTTATCTCTATCCACTTTCTAAAATAGTCTTGGTTTTACCACTTTCTCTCCTAATTTTAGCACCTTTCACACAATAGAACCTTAGCCACTCATAGGGATGCAACCTGCTTCCTCATGGGGAATGTTACCCAAATACTTACTAGTAATAACATTTCTAAACAATACTTCCTAAATAGAGATAAATCTCCAATAAATATTACCTATTAGAGCTTGGTTATGCAATGTTGTTTTTTGAATTCCTAATCATCCTCTTGCTTTAGGTTGATAAATTTTGTCCCCACTTACTAGATCCCATTGCTTACCCATATTTGGTCCATCCCAATTAAATTTTCACATTAATGAGCCTATCTCTCTTAGGTCTTCAATTGGAGCTATAAGCATAGAGAAATTCTTAACTGACATTACTTGAATCATTGATTGAATAAGAGTCAGTATTCCTCCAAAATAAATCCAATGATGCATCCAATAATTTATCTTCCCACCAATTTTGTCCACCAATATTTTATATTTCATACATTCAACTTCATACAATGGAGTGGAATAACTAGGTAGTCCAATGGGAGGGAGCCTTAAGAGAAACCTAAGATGTTTAGAGTCTGATCTTGGATCCTCCTTTAGATATTAAATAACACTACCTTGGACTTGAATGCATTCACTTCATAGCCTGGGGATTCCAAATAGGTATTTAGGGCAACCATGCATGCTATTGCCTCCTTGACATTGGCCACCCCATGTTGGAATATGTAATGCAACATTGTGTAAATTATTCTTAGACTAAAATATGAAGTCTAAAGAATAATATTTGAATTAGAAAATAATTCTATTTTATGTAAAAATATTTCCACCCAATTAATAAATAAAATAAGGGTGCTAGGAATATTTAATTTGTGGGAAAAAGTTATTTCCCCTTTTCTAGCAAATATTAAAAAGTAACCAATCATTTTTTAATATTTTATAGATGCCACTTGTCACACATCTCAAGATAATATTGTGATAAGATTTGTCACACATCTCAAGATAATATTGTGATAATATTAGGGTAATTTTAGGGTTGTAGTAGAAAATTTTCTCTTTAAATAGGGGTGTTGTCTACTACATCTAGATATATCATGTTGATGCATATTGTTGCATAACATTGAAGCATTCTTGTATTGTTTAATCATTGAGTAATATAGTGAGCTTCATAGTTGATGTTTTCCTTCTTCATTTGAAGTAGGGTTTTACCACTTAATATTGGTGTTGAGGGTTTTCCTGTTTTGTGTGTGATTGATCTTGTGGAACATTATTCGATCTTGGGGAGACTTTGCTTGTCTCACATTTGGTATCAGAGCGGTTGGGATCTCCATCAAGTGTCTTCAATCCTTTGAGGTGAAAAACCCATTAAGGTATATATATATATATATATATATATATATATATATATATATATATTGTTTTAATGCATGCATTTGATATTTGGACAAACTTATTTTGCAAATCTGCCATTAGGGTTTATAGATTTATTATGTTTTTTTTTATCTAGTTGTTAGATCTTTTGCAAATGGTGTTTTCATTTTTAATCTATAAATTTTTGGCATTGAGCTTTTGCTGGAAGGGTTTTGGAGCCAAACGGACCCCATGGTTGCGTCCGGAAGGCCCAAAAACCCTATTTCCATATATTATTTGCCCTATTTTGGTGAAAAATAAATCTGAGATAATTTTTTTTTATTTGGGGGCCAAATGGCCCCCCACCCATTTTTTTGTATAGTCTAATTTTTTTTTATTATTCTATTTTTTAATAAAAAAAGCAATCATTTAATAAAAAAAAAATAGTCATTTAATAAAAAAACTGTCATTTTTTTTTATTATTCTATTTTTTAATAAAAAAAATAGTCATTTAATAAAAAAAATAGTCATTTTTTATTATTCTATTTTTTAATAAAAAAAACAGTCATTTAATAAAAAAAAATAGTCATTTATTATTCTGTTTTTTAATAAAAAACAATCATTTATTTTATTTTAAACCTAATAGTCATTTTTTTTTAATAAATTGAAATGCATTTTTTATTATTGTATAATGCAACTAGAATCCTTTTATGCAAATTTTGGCAAATTTTTAGTCAAATTGTCAAATAATTTAGACCTTATAGTCATTTTTTGTCTCACATTAACAATCATTTTTTGTGAGTTTGCTTGTTTTGCAAGGTTATCCAAGTATGTTTTGGAGTATACAAGGCAATTTAGGATCAACTTTTTCACTCTCTTCCCCCTATTTTTATTAATTTCTTTTAATATCTCTCAAGCATTTGCTTGAAGCATAATGTAAATTAATGTAACTTGTATCTCTCATAATGAAAGTAAAAGAGAATGAAAGTGAGAGAGAGAAAGAGAGAGAGAGTGTGTGTATTTGTGTTTTGCCTATTTTGCATCTCAACTAATCTAACTACTAACTTACTAACTTACTAACTTACTACTAAACAATATACTAACCAACTGACTTGCAATTTACTAATTTTCATATTAATCAAGAAGGTTAAAAATGAATCAACTTACTAACCACAACTTTAGTATTTGATTAAAATTTACTTAATCTTGCAACATAGTTTATATTTGCTAAACACCTATTGAATCCAAAAGAATTTGCTCTATCGGTAGTAAGTCCTTTTTGGGTCCTCGTACCCGTACCCTTTTGGGTAGCTTGGTTGACCTTGGGTGAGATAAATTGGCAATTCATTAGGCTATAACAAAACCTTAAAATGAACACTAACTTACTAACTTATTGACTATCTAACATTTAACAAATGTTTTATGGTTCAATTCAAGTTAGTTTATATTGTTGCAAGATGATTGTTATGGTTAGTTACCTTCTTATTGCAAGTTAATCTATTGCAATTTGATCTTGGTTTATTTCCTTTATTCAATTACAATATGGTTATAGTTGTTTATTGTAAGATGGTTATAGTAGTTCATGATGATGTTTATTATATTTCAAGATGATGCTTATCTCTCTTGATGATGCTTAATTTTGATTATCCTTCATGATGATTATATTTGATTATTGAAAAGTAGATTACTTGATTTTTTTTTTTTATATATGCAAGTATGTTTATCTATTTTCTTATTGCATCATTTATTTCACTTGTCAATGCATCTTATTTTTTTATTATGTTTACTTTCTAGAATGGCTGATCATGGAATCTTATTCACACCTAAGCACATCCTTGATGGATCAAATTTTAGAATATGGGAACCAATGATGAGGGATGAATTTTAAGTAAAAAATTTATGGGCCATTGTGAATGGAGATAAAGCAATCCCAACCCAGGCAAGGGCACTTGAGACATACAACAACAAGAGTCACCTTGCACTTTTCATGATTATATATAGTGTGAGTGATGAGATATTGCTCACTATAAGCCATTGTGAACATGCTAAATATGCATGGGATTTGCTAAAAAAAGTCCATATAGGGTCCAACACATCAAGGAAATTCACTTTATTTTCCAAAATTCTTAGCACTATGTAATGTGAAGGAGAAAGTGTCTTGATATTCCTCTCAAATATGAAAGACATGCGAACTCAACTATTGGATTATAATTGTGATTGGATAAGTGAGAAGATCTTAAGCTTTATCATTTTGAGGAACTTATCAAACAAGTTCAAGAATTTTATCACCATTATTGAGACTAGGCTAGAGCAAGAAGAGTATGACATTCCTCTCAACACTCTTTCACAATTATTGATTCAACATGAAGAGTCTCTTAATAGAGACAAAGTGAATGGTCAAGTTTTCAAGGAGAAGAATATTACCTTGAGTGCCACTAAGGCTTCCTTCAAGAAGAAATACAAAGGAAGGAAAAATCAAAATTTCCAACCCAACAAGCCTAGAGTTGATTTCACTTGCAACTTTTGTGGCAAGAAAGACCACAAGGAACAAAATTGTTTCAATAAGAAGATTGCAAAAAAGGAAGAGCAATAAAAGGCTAAGGGAATAGGACCTACGAAATGGTTTGGCAAGGGAAAGAAAAAGAACAACAATGTAAAGCAAAATTCTAATAAAAATACCTTTGTTTGTGCCCTCTACTCCATTGACTCATCTACTTCTACTGAATGGGTGTTAGATTTTGGATGCACTAACCATATGTATTTTGAAAAGGATAAGTTTGTGGACTTTCATAAGCACTCTTCAGATTCAGTTGTCATTGGTGATAATACTAGACTTCAAGTTGAAGGTGTTGGCAATGTTGTAATTGAAGGGAAATTACTTGATAATGTCTATATGTGCCTAACCTTAGGAGAAATTTAATTTTAGTTTTACAAGTTTCTAGAAGTGGTCACACTATTGATTTCAATGCAACTTCATGGAGCATTAGGAAAGGCATGCTACCAATCATTACAGGTTATGTGAAAAATAATATTTATGTGTTAGGTGATGTTCCTCCTAAAGTGTGTTTAGCAACTAATGTGTCTCCTAGTCGTAAGATTTGGCGCTTAAGGTTAGGCCATACAAACTATCAAAATATTCAAATGATGAAGTCCAAAAATTTGGTTGAAGGCTTGCCTGACATTTCACCTATTCATGGTTTGTGTGAAACATGCATCTTAGGCAAGATAAGGAAACAAAAGTTTGCAAAGGACAAATCAACAATGGCCACACAAATTCTTCAACTCATTCATACAGATATTATGGGTCCATTACATGTTAGATCACTTGGTGGTGCATCCTATATTCTCACCTTTATATATGATTATTCAAGAATGATCTTTGGGTATCTACTTAAGAATAAATCAGATTATTTTGAGACATTCAAGGAGTTCAAAGCTTTGGTAGAAAATCAAAAGGGAGCAAAGATAAAAATGATTAGAAGTGACAATGGAGGGGAGTACAATAGCAATAATTTTAATGAGTTTTGTTCTTCTCATGGGATCAAAAGGCAGTTTACTTGTCCA
Organism: Wollemia nobilis; assembly: GCA_028583015.1. NCBI lineage: Eukaryota > Viridiplantae > Streptophyta > Pinopsida > Araucariales > Araucariaceae > Wollemia > Wollemia nobilis. The sequence goes on from JAQPPZ010016874.1 coordinate 9,783,213, forward strand.
TACACTCCTCATCAAAAATGTGTTGCAGAGAGGAAAAATAGGATAATCATGGAGATGGTAAGATACATACTTGGTGACCACTTACCTCAATTTCTTTGGGGTGAAGTAGTTAGTACAACAATCTATATTCTTAACAAGTGTCCTTCAAAATCAGTTGAGGGGAACACTCCTTATGAGGTTTGGAATGGTAAGAAGCCGAATTTTTCACACTTAAGAGTGTTTGGATGTGATGCATTTTCATATATTCCTTCAGAAAAGAGGAAGAAATTGGACAAAAAGTCTCAAAAATACATATTTTTTGGCTATGATGTAGAACATAGGGGCTATAGGTTATACTCACCTTCTTCATGCATTGTATTTATTTCAAGAGATGTCAAATTCAATGAAGACCTTATTGAGTTAGAAAAGGGTGGGCCTTGTGTCAAAAGTACCAAGTGGTTGGATCATTCTAGGGGTCCTAAAGAGCAGAATTCATTTAGCCAAAGGATAACTAGAAGTATGACCCTTAACATGTCTCTTCTAGCTAATATAGAGAATTATCATGAGCCTACTTCTTACCAAGAAGCTTCACAACACTCTTGTTGGGTTGATGCCATGAAGGTTGAGATGGATTCTCTTCTAAAGAATAAAACTTGGGATCTAGTGCCTTATCCTAATAAGAGAAATGTTATTGGTAACAAGTGGGTCTATAGAATCAAGTACAATTCTAATGGAAATATAGAAAAGTATAAGGCTATATTGGTTACTAAGGGTTATGCTCAAAAACATGGCATTCACTATGATGAAATATTTGCACCAGTTGCCAAAATTCCCACCATTCGGCTTCTAATTGCTATTACTATTGCTCAAGGTTGGCAAATTTTTCATCTTGATGTAAAAAGTGCCTTTCTAAATGGTGATTTGGATGTGGATATCTACATGAGTAAACCACAAGGATTTGTTGTACAAGGTAAGGAAACACTTGTGTGTAAACTAAATAAAAACTTGTACGGTCCGAAGCAAGCACCTAGAGCATGGTACATGAAGATTTCAGGTTACTTCTTATCTCTTGGTTTTGATAAATGCTATTCAGATACAGATCTCTATGTGCTTAGGAAGGATAACTTGGTCATTTTAATTGCTCTATTTGTTGATGACCTTGTTATGACTAGAAATGAGAATGAGGCCATTTTTTATTTCATCTCCAAATTAAAGTCAGAGTATGAAATGACTGACCTTGGTCTTCTACACTACTATCTTGGCATGCAAGTTTATCAGCATGAGGATTGTACCTTTTTTATTCAATCCAAGTATATTGAAGATCTTATTAAGAGGTTTGATTTGGAGGATGACAATCCTACTTCCATTCCTATTTATACAGGGGTTAAGTTGGAAGTAAGTACATAATCTCAGTTGGCTGATGCTACATTGTATAGGCAGCTCATTGGTAGTCTTCTTTATGTTACCATCACAAGGCTAGATATTGCTTTTATAGTTGGTATGATGGCTAGGCTCATGTAGAAACCTTATATTGAGCATTTACAAGCTACCAAGAAGATTTTGAAGTACCTTTTAGGTACTAGATATTTGACACTCAAGTATTCTTGGCTTCCTTCATTTGCTCTTTTTGGATATGCTGATTCTGATTTTGGAGGGGATAGAATAGATAGAAAGTCTACCACAACATATGTTTTTAGTATTGGGTCTACAACTATCTCTTGGTCTTCCAAGAAGCAAGATAAAATTACTCTTTCTACAATGGAAGCGGAGTATAAGGCTACAACAATAGTTGCACAAGAAGCGGTTTGGCTTCGTACCCTCATGAAGGAAATTGGCTTTGAGCAATTTGGTCCTTCACGTTTGCTATCCGATTATCAATCAGCTATTGCCTTGGTTAAAAATCCTGTAATACATCAAAGGACAAAACATGTTGAAATCCAATCCCACTTTATTAGAGAGAAGGTATTGTATGGGACTATTTAGTTGGAGTATTGCCCATCATCTTCTAATTCTGCTGATTTTTTCACCAAAACTCTTCCCAAGGAGAAATTTTGTAAGCTAAGGGACTCACTTGGTTTGGTGAAGTTCTCCTCAAGGGGAATGAAGTGTAGTTACACTTGTGCGATGACAACTTCATCCTTATGAGGTGTTTTGTGCTATATATGAGTTTATATTTGGTGGTATAATTACTTTTTGCATCTCTTTTGAACATGGTACTTTCTTGTTTGCCTTGTGCAACTTTTGTACATGTTACTTTGTAGATGGCATTGTGCAATTATGGTATAAGATGCAATTGCTTTATGCGACTCTTTTACATGGTACTTTCTTGTTGCCTTGTGCAACTTTGTACAAGTTTTTATGTAGTTGGAATTATGCAATTGGTTTATCATGGTACTTTATTGTTAGCATTTATGCTACTTTTATACATGATATTTTATGATTGGATTTATGCAACCGATGATATTTTATGATTGGATTTTATTATTTTCATATACCTTATGCAAATCTTGTACATGGTAATTTTTTGTTAGCCTTGTGCTACTTTTGTACATGGTACTTTAGAGTCTGCATTATCATGGTACTCCTTGTTTGCTTTATGTAACTTTGTACATGATATATTTTGATCAAATATATAGCATGTGACTATAAGTATGGTTTGGCATCTTTTTGTGATGACTTATAGTTCACTATATGTTAGATCAGTTTTTTTATTATATTTGGATATTCATATATGTTGTGGTGAATATATTTATGATGATGTATCTAATTGATCTTATGTTGAGCTGCTTGTAGCTTGAAGGTACTTCCATTTGGGGTTTTGCAGGCTTACTGAAGACACCCTTGTGATGTTTTATTCTTGTTATTTGCAACCACTTGTGGTTGATGGATGGCTTTCTAAGTTGCTTGTATCTAGAGCTACTCCATTGGGGGCTTGCAGTCTCATTTTGGCCCATTTTGTATTGTTGCCTTATTGTAGACCATTCTTGGTCATAGAAACTCATTGTAACTATATTACTCATTTGATTCTCATCCCTGTTTGTATCTTTAGGGGGATAATGTTTCTTTGTTTCATAATTCCTTTCCCCAATATTGCATTAAGGGGGAGTGTTGGAATATGTAATGCAACATTGTGTAAATTATTCTTAGACTAAAATATAAAGTCTAAAGAATAATATTTGAATTAGAAAATAATTCTATTTTATGTAAAAATATTCCCACCCAATTAATAAATAAAATAAGGGTGCTAGGAATATTTAATTTGTGGGAAAATTTATTTCCCCTTTTCTAGAAAATATTAAAAACTAACCAATCACTTTTTAATATTTGATAGATGCCACTTGTCACACATCTCAATATAATATTGTGATAAGATTTGTCACACATCTCAAGATAAGATTGTGATAAGATTAGGGTAATTTTAGGGTTGTAGTAGAAAAGCTTCTCTTTAAATAGGGGTGTTGTCTACTACATCTAAATATATCATGTTGATGCATATTGTTGCATAACATTGAAACATTCTTGTATTGTTGAATCATTGAGTAATATAGTGAGCTTCATAGTGGATGTTTCCTTTCTTCATTTGAAGTAGGGTTTTACCACTTAATATTGGTGTTGTGGGTTTTCCTCTTTTGTGTGTGATTGATCTTGTGGAGCATTCTTTGATCTTGGGAGACTTTGCTTGTCTCACACCCCAAGAAACCCTATTCTATCCACAAATTGTAAATGGGTCAAATTCATTGCTCCCACTTGCATTCTTGATATAACTCCTTGTTACCTATTCCCTCAAAGAAATATGACCAATTATTTAACAAGAATAATAAATAGGTATGAGGATATAGGATCTCCTTGTTGAATTCCCCTAGAGTCTTGAAATGAAACCAAGGGAATACCTTTGATGAGGATTGAGAAGGAGGTCGAAGAGACACAACTCGTGATCCACTCTCTCTACCTTGAGAGAAGTCAAATTTCTATAACATTCAATCCAAAAATTGCCAAGGGACTCTATCATAGGCCTTAGACATGTGTAATTTTTTAAACATAACTCTTTGACCTTTCTAATGCAATGTGTGAACTATTTCTTCTTGTGCCAATACTACTCCATCCAGAATTTGTCAACCCTCCATAAATCATCCTTGTTCTAGAGAGATAATACTATATAATAACTTCTTGAGCATTCTAGCTATTAGTTTGGTAATTATATTATAGACTACATTACAAAGTGCAATCAGGTGAAAGTCACAAAGTTTGGAAGTCTCTCCTAATTTAGGAACCAAAACAAGGAAAGTGTGGTTCATAGCCCATAACATGCTTTTATTTGCATGATATTCTTCCATTTCCCTGGTTACCTCCTCCCCTATGTCATCCTAAAAGGCCTAGAAAAATTTAATCAAAAACCTATAAGGACCTGGGGACTTTTCAGTTCTCATGTTTAAAACTATGCATCTCACCTTTTCTAGACCACAATTCTGAAGAGGGTCTATTATTTTTTAGTTGTTATAGTTTGTGGGATACAATTAAGTATCTCTTGTTGTGTTGCAAGATTAGGATGGGAAGAAGCAGAGAAAATATTTTCAAAGTAAAATATCTAATATAGTATCCATCACATTGCCATGAAGGTCTTGTTTATTGGAGTGTCTTCTTGTTGAGTCCAAGTGGTGGAAGAACTTAGTATTTTGGTCCCCTTCTAGCAACCAAAAAGTTTTAGATATTTTTTTCCAATAGATATCCTCATGTTTATTCTCTAACTCTTTTTTATTGAACTCATCTTGTTGTTTCAATTCTTCTATGTTTGTTTTAGTCTGAAAGAGTATCGCTAGTTCCTCTATCCTTGCAACCAATGGAGCTCTCTAAAACTGAAAGTCTATATTTTTATAAAACATTTTAATATTTGAAACGAAAATCTTTTCAAGTATATATATATATATATATATATATATATATATATATAAACTTGAAAATAAAATGGTTACATGATAAAATGTATACTTTTGATATACGAATGCCATATTATACTTATGTATTAAAATATTTTACTTTTTATTTTATAAAATTGATAGCCAATTTCTTTTTTTAAAGGATATATTAATTATACAATAGTAGTCTTGTGTTTATTATCTATGAATAATAATAATTATTATTATTATTTATTTACTGTGGAAATAAATTTATATAAAGGATGTGAAGACATAACTTATGGAAGGTCCAATGTGATGGATAAAATTAAAGAAATGGCCATAGTAATAGATATCTATTATCCAATAGTATGCTTTTTATATATTATTTATAAATAATAATTTTATTTTTTATATTTATATTTATAGAAATAATGTTTTCACCATAAGTTATAAATAATATGAAGTCGATTGTCATTTTTTGATGCTACATTAACACGAGATTAAGGCACTGTAATGGAGTGACACGATATTACATGTGTCTCTATTAGATATAAAATAAATCTTGGAACTAAGTTTGTATTGTATATTAGTGTTACTTTGGTGTTAAAAACAATTTTATATATATATATATATATATATATATATATATATATATATATATATATATATATATATATATATATATATAACATAGAAATTATTATAACATTATGAATTATGTTATGAATGATGTTATGCATTTAAAATAAAAATTAAATTTTACTATTAAAATAATATTAAAATATTAAATATAATTTACATATTAAATTTTATAAAATATTTTTATAAATAAAATAATTAAAAACATGAAAAGATTTTAAATATCATAATTTTTTAAATTGGTTATATGAGATTGAAACAACAAAGAACATTTAAATATTATTATTTTCTTCATTTGGTTATATCATAGTGGTATTACAACAAAGCCTCAAAGCTTGGATATTATTTATATATATTGTGACAAGATTTGAATCTTGGTATTCTCTTTAAATATTAAGAAATATTTCTTGAGCTAATGTTATTTTTTAATGAAAACTTATGAACGAACCTCATCCTTCTCCCTTAACTCTACATTTCACCTCACAAATACCTCCAATTCAACCCATAATTTCACAATTCCTTGAGTCCATCACACTATCTTAGCAATACGTCATACAATATTCTTCAATACACTTCATCATCCACTCCTCTGCCTGCAATGCAAAATATTCAAGTTATGTAAGAAACCACTCCCCCCAAAAAATCCATAATTTTCTATCATCTTACTCCATTGTGAGCTTTCTTGGCTACCCCTATTCTCCTAGTGGATACTAATGAGACACTATCATAGATCTTCTCTACCATTTATCTAGTAGAATAAAATCAATAGAAGTGGAGGGAGGAAGAAGAAAATTTTGAAAAACTGCAAGACAAATAAGAAGAAGGTATCACCATGGGCTATGACATGATAGATCCCATCAAGGAAATTAGGATTAAGGTGATAGCTAAACCAAAATTGAAAAATATTGCCTCCCAAATGAGACCAAAATATTGGGAGATAGAGGAATATAGTAGAGATATATCAAAGATATTAAATACTAAAACTATCCAATATGCATACAAATGCGGACACACTACTCATATAATCTAGAAATATAAATAGAAGTTTGGTAGTTACAGAGAATAAAATCAAAATCCTTGAGGTTAAGCTTGCCAAGGAAATATTGGATAAGAATACCCTAAAAAATTATGTCATAAAACTAAATGGCATCATTGATAAAGCTCCCTATGAGAAATACTTGCAATAGAGGAACAAAAAGATCAAACATTTAGAAATAGAGCTTCAAACGATATAGGAAGAGAAAAAATAGCAAGATTCCAAACTAATAGAGTTGAAAGACAAACTACAATAGCAGGAGAAAGCCCTATCTATAACCATGAGTGAGTTGTAGTAGGAAAAGGATAAACCACCCATATCATCAATCTCCAAATATTGGCTCAAATAGCTCTGGGGCTACTATTGCGGAAACATAGGAAGAACAATTTTGCCAACTTTCCTCCCTTTCTATACAAATATTCGATAAATTGTTGTTGTTTATGCAAAGTTCAAAAAGGAGATATAAATGGGAGAGAATGATCTGGTATGCAAGTTTTAGGAGGCACACAAATTTAGAAAAATGTTAAGATATCCTGAGAAATTCCCTACCTTGCAAAAATAACCCAACAAAAATATAGGGAATTGGAGACTTCTGGTTCACCAGATCTATCATGTGAATGAGCTCATTGATATGGGGTGAAAAATATTCACTATAATAAAAAGAAATCTGAGAAAATGAGCACCATTGAAAAATATCTCAAGGACCTAGCTACACCAAGCTTCTAGGATGACAACTTTGTTTTTCACAAAAATAAATAATCACCTAGTTGTTTGATGAGAAAATCCAAGATGAAAGTGAGATTGACTCACTGTCTGAACTAGTTGAGGTGAAGAAAGTCTTCTCATTTTTTTACAAGCTTTCCTAGATCCTAGAAAAAGCACAATACTTAGCTAAGAAGTATAGTGATCCCCCTTATGACAATTTTGGCAAATTAAGGAGGGTTATCTTTAAAATCAAAGGAATTTTGAACCCTTATTTAGAATTCTATAATAAAATGTGCCACCAGATCCAGGTTATCATACCACCTGAGGCTATTTAACAACATGGGGAATCATCAGAAGCATATTCACAAAGAGAGCATCAATAGGAAGGAGAATCACAACAACATTTGGGGGATGATTGATGAAATTTGAAAATAGTGCCTTTTTTGTATTATATTATTTCATGTTTATACAATTGTACCATAAGATATTTTCAACAATAGTGATTTTGAAGCCCAATGGAACAAGCTCAAAAGAAGATTGAATAACAAAAATAAAAATCGTATTTGATACAACAAACAAGAGAGCGGTAATAGCAATTACCGTCATATCATCAACACTAAGGATCAAATACATGTCAAATAAAGTACTAATCTATATCAGATCAATGCCATTTGCAAGATTTATCTAGATCACAAATAATGATGAAGTGACAATTCACACAATTGAGCTTAGGGTATACACCTATTTTAGGTCACACTTGGAAAGTATCCTTCAACATTGACAAATAATAGGATAAGAAAAAGTAAAAAGAATTGGGATCTTATAGATAATGTAATAAAGGATTTCTTACTAGGCTAGGTCAAGAAAAGAAGAAAATATAGGGTGCATAACAAGTGGAAGAATGGTGATTTCCTAAGGCGCCCAATCTGGGCCTAAGATAGCCATTAGCTACAATCAAATCTAATCATGGAGTTTCATTTTTGTGGGTGTGTTTCATGTTTCAAGTGTCCCCCTTTTTGTTTTTTGCTTCCCTTTTTCCTCTTTTATTCATACTTGCACCATTAGTTTTAGTTTTATATTCTACCCTTCAGATATTAGCTTGAGTTTTCTAGGAGTGTTCCACTCTCCAGGTATCCCCATGCACTATTTTGGTTTTACCATTTCCATATCGCTATTACCATCCGCTTTTAAAGTGTGAAACAAAGTCTATCATCCATTTTTCCATCACAATTGTATTTCTTCATTTCCCCAAATTGTTTGTTCTATTAAGTGAATTCAATCCTTATGAGTCTCAATCATTGGTCTCATTTAGTTTCCTTAGTTGTGTCAATATTGTATTTCTATGATATTTAAATAGTCAGTTTGAGTTTTAATTTTATGAGATAAAATGTCCCTATGAGTTGCCAAGAATGTGGATATTTTAAAGCATCAACCACATGAAATTTAGCATGAAAATGCAAATATAAATAGTGCAACATAGTTAGGAACAAATCAGGTACTATTAGTCAAAGCATGATAGGCTTCAGCATAATGGCTAACTATGATAACCATCAAAATATTTGCATCCATATGGAGCTCGATGGGGTACCAAAAGTTTGTCACAGCCCTAAAAACCAAAATGGCTAAGTGTTGAGGGTGCCAGAATATTTGCACCTATTTAGAGCTTGATAGGGTACCAAAATTTCATCGTAGCCTTGAAATTTGAAATGGCTAAGTGTCGAGGGCACCGAAATATTTGCACTTGACCAGAGCTCGATGGGGTACCAAATATATGTTGTAGCCCTAAAAGATAATATGGCTAAGTATCAAGGGCACCAAAAGACTTGCACCTATCCAGAGCTCATCGTGGTACCAAAAGTTTTTCATAGCCCTAAAAGTTGAAATGGCTAAGTTTCGAGGGTGTCAAAATATTTACACCCGATAAAAGCCCAATGGGGTACCAAAAGTCCATCGTAGCCTTGAAATATAAAATGACTAAGTGTCAAGGATGCTAGAATATTTGTACCTAATCAAAACTCAATGGGGTACCAAAAGTCCATTGTATCCTTGAAAGCTAAAATGGCTATGTTTCAAGGGAATCAAAATACTTTCACCCAGTCGGAGCCCATTGCAGTACCATAAGTCTATCGTAGCCTTGTAAGCTAAAATGACTAAGCGTCAAGGGTGCTGAAATATTTGCACTCGATTGGAGCCCATCGTGATACTAAATAATTGTTGTAGCCCTAAAATATAGAATAGTTAAGTGTTGAAGGCACCTGAAGACTTGCATCTGGCTAGAGCCTATTGCGGTACCAAAAATCCATCATGACACCAAAAGTAAGCAAGAAAATAAAGAAATATATGGCCAAGTCCTAGTTTTTGGATGAAATATACCCGGTTGGATCCCATCAAGGTCCCAAGAATTCATCACATTTTTTGAATATGTAAATATCTAGCAGTGATCTCAATAGGTACCTGACAACTATAAATGAGAAAAAAGCAAGTTAATATTAGAATCTCACATCAACTTAGCAACATGAGAATTGGCATCATCCTAGGATGCCTATTGGACAAAATCACCTATCAGAATATCTTAACAGTATGGCTCTTGTCAAGGCTATCATCCAGATAACAGAGTGACCAAACTAAAAAGGTCAATAAAATTCAATGAATCAGATGCGAGCAACAAGGTTGACTCGACTCAAGATGATGTAGAAATTGGCAATATTAGCTAGCCATGATTGGGAAGTTAGAGCAACCATACCTCTAAGGAGATCAACAAGTTGGTGAATCTTCTAATAGAACAACAATCCATTTCAAAGGTAATGATGTCTTGCCAACTAAAACATTGTAAAAGACTATAAATACTAGAATGTAGAATGAAATAAAGGTCATCTCTTAGGGTTTTACAATTTACACGTACGAAGATGCTTTGGAATATTAATACAAAGGAATTTTTGTTGGCCTCTGGTTCAATTCATTTGCAAAATGTGTATGTATGAATGACTACTTATTTCTAATTGAAGCTTGTTGAATGCTCAGTGTCATTTCTACTTTATGGATCTATGCTTATGTTCATTGCTTTTTTTGGAATATATATTCTAATAAGCTACATTTAATGAAGTCAAACATTTTGTAATTTATAGTAAAACTATTTGGTCTGTTAGGTAATTCACTTGTTTAATTGCATAGTCTACTATTTTGCATGTGTCTTGATGTGGCTTAATTTGCACCAACATAAGTTCTAGCTTCAACTCCTTTTTACTTCTTTTAGCACCCTTTCCCCTCACATTTTAGGAATAGTTAGCTAGAATTCTAAATGAACCGATCTCCTTTGAATATTGACCATTAAAGCCTCACAGCTTCTATGTCATTGAATGTTGGTTAAGTTTTGTGGGTGTACAACCTTTCCTTAGACAAATTTTCAAACCAACATAAATATATTTTAAGGTAACTTTTTTATTTAAGGTATATCAATAATTTGTAAGTTTTTACTATTATTTTTATTTTGAAAGTTGTAATAAGGTTTTAAGTGACATATTCACATTGTTTATATAAGAATTTTATATCTTAGGGTTGAAATTATTTTATAAAGATAATAAGAAAAATATTTTTTTTTAAAAGGTGAAAATTATATTAAGAATACAAATTCAAAGTCACAATAATTAGCCTACCACTTTTGGCTAGTCCCAAGATCCTAATAAAACTAACTCTAACATCTCCTTAGACCACAAATTTCTTAGTGTGATCCAAAGAGTAGAAATTCCTATCCTCGTTACAATTTTTATTAATACTATTCTAGATAACCCATATTTCCTTCCCTCTCTTGCCATGAATTTGGGAGCTACCATAAAATGAGTCTAAGAGTGCTAAAAACAACAACGTTATGCCACACCAAAGGCTAATCATCATAAACATATACCTTGGTCCCACAAAATTTATTGTCTAAATCATTGTTGGCTAGTAATAATTTGTTTTTGTTCAACTCCATCCAATATTCAATATCATTGTTCTAATAAGATATCAATCAATATCTAGGAATATGGTCACTTCCCATTTTAGCTAAAACTTTAGTCATTGCATTCTTTCCTCTGCCTACATAAACCAAAGTGACATACTCAAATTGTTGTTGAATGGCTTTAATTTGACTTACTATGTTCTTGATCAACCACACACTTGATATTGCACATGATAGCCTGGTTTGATTGCAAATTCCACTATGATATTTCAAACTCCATTCTCCCAATCATTGAGAAGGCCTTGTTTTATTGCAAAATAATTTGCTTCATTATTTTTTACTACTCCGAGGTCTTCCAATTTCTAGTGAAGAACCTTTCCCTTGTAGTCACTTCTAAGGAAACCAATGGCTATTGCTCTTAGGTTATTCTTGGCTATTCCATTTGTGTTAATGTTTTTCCAATCTAGGGGTGGGGGTTGCCAAGCCCCATGAGTCTGCCTCATAATATCATTCTCTTCCTATGGTTTTTTGTGTTCCCCCACATGATATTTTACTATTTTTGTAACCTTGTTTAATATTTTTTACCAAACTACCTCTATCAAAGTGTAGTCCTCTCTAAAAGTCTTGTAATTTCTTTCGATTCATATGTGCAACAAGATAAAGATTCAACCTAGACACCAACCCAACTATACTGAATTATTTTTTATCTTTCTTCATTACCAAACCTCCCATATATTTATGTATGTTAATTGTTGGTTGAGATGAACTTAAAGAGATCAACCCATCGAATATAGAACTTTAGGGTAAAGTCACATTGGAAGAGCAAATAATCTATTATCTCCTCCTAGGTATTTCTCATGATACATTTAGAGGAACCATGAAAATCCCTATTTTGTAAGTTATCATAGGTGAGGAAGCTTTGATGCATAACCTACCAAGAAAAGAAATTAATTTTTTACGATACCTTTACTAATCATACTCTATCCCATGGACCATACTGCTACACCAGAGGAGGAGGGAGAAATTAATTATAACTGTAGACACCAAAACAACACCAATCCGATTATGTGACTGCAAACACTGATCGCTTTGACACACAGAGCCCCCAGGGCAACCCTCAGAGGTTAAACAGTGGTCCTAACCACTTTTGTAGCAATTTTGTAAGGTCAGAAAGCAATTTGGCACCTTCAGATACTCTGCTCAAAATTCATCCCACCCTAGGACGAATTCAAATTGGGATCCATCTCACCCAGGGATGAATTCTGAATCTGTCCTGGGTCGGGACGAATTCCAGGTTCAATGGGAAAAAAGAAAAATGGCGCCAAGCCAAGGACAGTCAATTAATGCCTCCTGCCTTGCATGCGCGTGTAGGTGGGTAGAGTAGGCATTAGAGGACTATCACAAGGGCAGTCATGGAAGCCCAAGTCAGGGAGGAGTCTCCTCCCTCTTGAGAAGGCATGGCCGCCACATGGCACCCCTGCATGCCCCTCCAAAAGAGACCCCTTGGGTCTATAAAATGGTGGACTTTCCCACCCAAGAAAGACAAGTTGGAGGCATTTTTTAAGAAACAAAGTGCTGCCAAATTGAACACCACATTGCACCCTTTTTGATTCACCTCTTCCACATCCTTGATCTCTTTCGCAAGAGAGGTTATTGGGTGGCTTTTGGAAGTGTGGATCCAGACCCAAAACCCGACATTTGACCACATTGATCTACCAATTCGCCGACAACCCATTACAAAATATTTTGGGCCCATCCCAAGTGGATTGGTTCCGAAATCAAGTTCTAACGGTGGGCGGCCCGCTTGGGTGCCCCGCACTTCTTAGTTTTATTTTAATTTATTCTTTTGCCACTTTTTCATATTCCATTCCATTTTATGTTGTTTAGATAATTCATAATTTCAATTTTATAATGTTGTGATAAGATATTATCATGTTTTGTCGCTTTTGTGGTCCTTACTAACTTGAAGGTAAAAACGTCAAATTCTCGTTGATGGAGGTCAAATTGGGAGAATCCGACCATCTGGGTCGTCCCAAAATGCCCCCAATTAGCTAACCCCTATGTTTGCAGGTCTTTTGGAGATCCCGAGATGCGACATTTGGGTAGGATTACTTCGGCATTTTGTCGCAGATGAATTCGTCCTACCCGGGGACGAATTACAGTAGAATTCATCCTGACCAGGGACAAATTACACTCGAACTCAAATCGACGGCGTTTCCCTGACTGTTTTGATATCAATGGCCCTATGGTAATGTTCTCTTGTCTCTGTCAAAATTGCAAGTTATTTAGAGTCATTTTATTCACCGATTTAGTTAATCCTATGCATGCATCCTTCATTGGTTTTTAAGATTAAACGCTTCATATTTTAGTCACAGGTGCTACTAACAACTTGTTGTGTCTTTGAATGCAGGAGGAGCAGCAAGAATCAACGATTCATCAACGCAAGCGGCGACAACACTTTGGCCCGCCCATTTCAAATGTGGGCACGCGGAAGGAGGAATACTAAGTCATGATTGTAACCAAAATTCATTTAACGCTCCTAGCCCCTGAAAAGGGAGGAGGCGTCTTTGTAACCGAGATTAAGAGAGTTAAATAAAAAGGGCTGTGCTTTCTACACTTTCTTTTATCTCATTTCAATTCGTCTCGTTCATTTCATGCATTTCCCATTTTAGGGCTTAAGTGTTTATTTGATTTCGAATGCATCGCAATAGTTTTCCTTTCAAATCTTTCAGTATCTCGTGCTTTCAATAACCATTCCATATTGTATAGATACCTAAATTCCCATAACCCAAGCTATATTATCATCTTCCTCCATTCTTGTAAGGTGGATTTTCTTTAATATCCTCTCTAAAAGTGACCATATTTTGAGAGATTGAGACTGACCACTATTCCCATTACTTTAGTTGCATAAGAGATAAGGTTCCAATTTGATTTATATGTATATAGTATGTTGTATTGATCCAAACTCTAGCCTCCAAGCTCTATTGAAGGGGTTTTAGCTCTGGAAATTTTAAAATTAAGATGGGTTATTGGTCCTAAGAATCAATCCAAAATTTTGCTTTATCTCTATCCACTTTATAAAATCGTCTTGGTTTTACCACTTTCTCTCCTAATTTTAACACCTTTCACACAATAGAACCTTAGCCACTCATAGGGATGCAACATGCTTCCCCATGGGGAATGTTACCCAAATATTTACTAGTAATAGCTTTTCTAAACAATGCTTCCTAAATAGAGATCAATTTCCAATAAATATTTCCTGATAGAGCTTGGTTATTCAATGTTTTTTTTTGAATTCCTAATTGTCCTCTTGCTTTAGGCTGACAAATTTTGTCCCAACTTACTAGATCCCATTTCTTACCCATCCTTGGGCAATCCTAATTGAATTTTCACATAAATTAGTCTAGCTCCCTTAGGTCTCCAAGTGGAGCTATAAGGATAGAGAACTTGTAAACTAGCATTGCTTGAATCATTGATTGAATAAGAGATACTCTTACTCCAAAATAAATCTAATGATGCATCCAATAATTTATCTTCCCACAAATTTTGTCCACCAATATTTTCTATTTCATACATTCAGCTTCATATAATGGAGTGGAATCAGTAGGTAGTCCAACAGGAGGGAGCCTTGAGAGAAACCTAATATGTTTAGAGTCTGATATTGGATCCTCCTTTAGATATTAAAGAACACTACCTTGTACTTGAATGTATTCACTTCATAGTCTATGGCTTCCAAATAGGTATTTAAAGCAACCATGACTGCTCTTGTCTCCTTGACATTGGCCACTCCAAGCAACCCCGTGTCATCCACAAATTGTAAATGGGTCAAATTCACCGCTTCCACTTACACTCTTGAGATAACTTCTTGTTGCCTATTCCTTCAAAGAAATATGACCAATCCTTCAACAAGAATAATAAATAGGTATGGGAATATAGGATCTCCTTGTTGAATTCTCATAGAGGCTTGAAAGGGAACCAAGGGAATACCTTTGATGAGGATTGAGAAGGAGGTTGAAGAGACACAACTTATGATCCACTCTCTCTACCTTGAGAGAAATAAAATTTCTCTAACACTCAATCCAAAAAATTCCAAGGGACTCTATCATAGGCCTTAGACGTGTAATTTGATAAACATAACTCTTTGACCTTTCTAATGCAATGTGTGAACTATTGCTTCTTGTGCCAAGATTACTCCATCTAGAATTTTTCAAACCTCCATATATCCTCCTTGTTTTCGAGAGATAATACTATACAATAACTTCTTGAGCCTTCTAGCTATTAGTTTGATAATGATATTATAGACTACATTGCAAAGTGCAATCAGGTGAAAGTCACCAAGGTTGGAAGTCTCTCCTAATTTAGGAACCAAAATAAGGAAAGTGTGGTTCATAGCCCATAACATGATTTTATTTGCATGATATTCTTCCACTTCCCTGGTTACCTCCTCCCCTATGTCATCCCAAAAGGCCTAGAAAAATTCAATTAAAAGCCTATAAGGACCTAGGGACGTTTTAGTTCTCATGTTGAAAACTATGTGTCTCACCTTTTCTAGACCACAATTCTGAAGAGGGTCTATCTTTTTTTAGTTGATACAATTAAGTATCTCTTGTTGTGTTGCAATATTAGGATGGGAAGAAGTAGAAAAAATATTTTTAAAGCAAAAAATTATAGCTTGATGTATACCTAGGATAGTGTCCATCACATTGCCATGAAGATCTTTTAGGCTTGGTAATTTGTTGGAGTATCTTCATGTTGAGACCGAGTGGTGGAAGAACTTAGTATTTTGGTCCCCCTATAGCAACCAAGAAGTTCTAGCTCTTTTTTTCCAATAAATCTCCTCATGTTTATACTCTTTAACTCTTTTTTAATGAACTCATCTTGTTGTTTCAAGTTTTCTATGTTTGTTTTAGTCCAAAAGAGTGTTGCCAATTACTCCATCCTTGCAACTATATTTTTTATAAAGGTTTTTAAGATTTGAAAAGAAAATCTATATATTATATATATAAACTTGAAAATAAAATGGTTACATGATAAATTGTATACTTGTGGTATATGAATATCATATTATACTTATGTATTAAAATATTTTAATTTTTATTTTATAATATTAATAACCACTTTATTTATTAAAGGAAATATTTATTATACATTACTATACTTTGTATATTATCTAAAAATAGTAATTATTATTATTTTTATTTATTTACTTGGAAATAAATTATCCACAATATAAATTATGAAGGAGGTGAAAACATGATTTATGGAAGATCCAATGTGATGGATAAAATTAAAGAAATGGCCATAGTAAAGATACAATTTCTATGTAACCCAAATATATATATAAAAATATATATATATATATATATATATATATATATATATATATATATATATATATATATATATCTATTATCCAATAGTATGCTTTGCATATATTATTTATAAATGATTATTTTATTTATATTTATATTTATAGAAATAATGTTTTCACTATAAGTTATAAAGAAGATGGAGGCATGATTGCCATTTGTTGACACTACATTAACACGATATTAAGGCACTATAATGGAGTGACATGATATTAGATAAGTCTCTATTAGATATAACAAATGGTTGGAACTAAGTTTGTATTATATTTCAGGGGACAACGTAACGGTTTGGGCTTTGGTTCTTCTTCGGGAGGTCCAAGGTTCAAACCATGGCGTGGGTAAAATGTGTGAGGGGGTGGGTGTGTGTTAAATTCTCTATTGATAAGAATAACTCTCGGATTTACGAGGGGTCATGGTTGGGAGGAAACTGCTCAGCCCTATGCATTGGTCACATGGGTTTCTCTCACTAACCAAATCAAAAACAAAAAATATTATAGGTTAAATGTAGTCTTTGTGTTTAAATCTTGTACAAGAACATCCTGGTATTACAACAAAGAACATTTAAATATAGTTATTTTCTTCATTTGGTTATATCATAGTGGTATTACACCAAAGTTTAGATATTATCTATATATACTGTGACAAGATTTGAATCTTGGTTTTTTTTGTTAAATATTGAAAAATCTTAATGTTGAGCTAATGCCATTTGATGAAAAAATTATGGTTATTTTCTTCATTTGGTTATATCATAGTGGTATTACAACAAAGCTTAGATATTATCTATATATATTGTGACAAGATTTGAACATTTGGTTTTCTCTTTAAATATTGAGAAAACTTAATGTTGAGTTAATATCATTTGATAAAAATTTGAAGTTTACACGGGTTTTATGAGGGGTCTCGGTCCCTTTTACAATGGTTTGAACTTAGGTTTCTTGAGTGAAAACCCAAGGACTTAAGAGTAAGACATCCTTATTTAAATATCACTATTAAATTTTATAAAAATATAACTTAAAATAATTTATTAAATAAATTTATTAATACCTATGAATTTTTTTAAGAAAAGTTTAATGATAATTTTTTTTTGTTGGGTTAGTGTGAGAAACTTTAGGACCCTTAGAGTGTGTGCTGTACTTACTCCCCACCCCCACCCTCAAATGAGGTTTGAACTTAGGTTTCTTGAGTGATAACCCAATGACTTAAGAGTAAGACATCCTTATTTAAATATCACTATTAAATTTTATAAAAATATAATTTAAAATAATTTATTAAATAAATTTATTAATACCTATGAATTTTTTTTTTAGAAAAGTTCAATGATAATTTTTTTGTTTTTGGGTTAGTGTGAGAAACCTTAGGACCCTTAGAGTTGGGTATCCTTGTCCTTAATTTTGAGATATCTAAGCTTATCAATAGGTAATTTAACATACAATCACACAAGCCCTAGGGTTTAAACCTTGGATCTTCCAACCAAAATCTTTAAATCATTGTGTTATCCCAAAATACATTATTATTATTCATAATACTTTATGAGATAAAACATACAATTAAAATACAACAGAGACACAACAAAACCACCTTCTCTAATTAAACTTAACTCTCTGCAATATAAATTCAATGCCATATCATTACCCTATGCCGACAAAAACTTTTAAATTTATAAAAATCATTGCCACTAGTATTTATGAAAAGCACTTAAAGGAACCAACCGGCGTTGATCTCAAGCCATGTTTTTCGCTCACGCAGCACGCTTATATGTGATAGCCTTGTACAGTGCTTATGAGTTTATTTGAGAGTCGTTTTAACGATCCAATAATAATTATTATATAATATAAATAACAAAAACTTAATTTCATTAATTAATTTATATATCTATTTATTTATTAAATTTAATTTAATTTAATTTAAAGGAACTGTCTACAGAAGTTTTTGACATTATAAACAAAATTCTTTGAGTCAATTTCCGGTCTCTGCAATCTTCTGTCAATGTGTTTTTTATTTTCCCTGAAATGATTGTAAAGAATTTTTCCTATAAAAGGAAAACTGTTAATGTGAGGTATGCGATCTTAATCAATCTTTAGGCTACTGTGTTTACATCTGGAATAACTCTAAAGATAAGGAAGCTTCGTTTCTGTCCTTTACATAATTATAACTATTATTTTAGATGTATATGATGTTATACGTACTTTAGAATCTAAGACTATAACGAAACAAATCTATTGCATTTGTCTTTGTGGAATATCTTAGTAATTGGATCCAGGCTATTTGTTGAGCACAAAAGCGATAATAATAGATATTTCTCTAACAAGATGCCTTTAAAACATCTTTTCAGTTAAACATCCTGAATGAGTGACAGCGATACAATCAAATACCGTAGGCATCGAGAAACTTTCATATATATAGCTAAAATAATGGGCCAAATCCATCTATCGCTGCAATTATTCCAAAACCTACCTTACATAAAGAGGAACAATCAATAGATATTTCTCTGACAAGATGGTTTTAAAAGATCTTTTCAGGTAAACATTCTGAACGACAGGGATACAATCAAATACCGTAGGCATCGAGAAACTTTCATATATATAGCTAAAATAATGGACCAAATCCATCTATCGCTGCAATTATTCCAATACCTACCCTACATAAAGAGGAACATGCAGCTGTAGAACTAGTTAAAGTCGAGGCCTTTCAGAAAGAATGTCGTGTCATGTATAAGGAGTCATAAACACAATTCTGGGTATTTGCATTTCTTTCATGTGCTGATGTTTGCGTTTATAATATTATTAACCTCCAAATATAGACTTCACATTATAAATGGTAGGTCCTTTTAAAATCTTTAACCTCCTGATAATTAACCTTTTTTTTTCAGTATATATCAACTACAAGTCAACTACAAGATATTGAAACTAAAATCACCAACAAATCATCTATTTTTATGAATCTATATAGGTAATTATTCTGTCTCTAAACCTCATTTAAGCTCACAAACTCCATTGTTATTGTCCATATCGACTAAACAGGCGTATCAATAAAAGTGCAAATTCTATATATTCCCCCACTTTATGTCACTCCACTGAACATAATTTCGTTCTATAACATCACATCTCTTCCAGGTTGAATTATTCTCTTTATCTGTCGTTTTAAATTTTGTTGCAGGTTGAATTATTCTCTTTATCTTTATCTTTACGCACACATTCAAAGCAATAATTACGTAAAATTCCTGTTATCGACATAGACAAGATAGCTTTCTTCGTAAAAGTCCAAGTTGAAAAGGGAAAATCAAACTACACCAGAACACGTCTGCATATAAAAATCCTTGAAAAGTCCCTTTCAAATACATATTGAAGAAAACCCTTTTCTTACAATGGAGTTGTCCAACTCCCGTCACCTTACTAAAAAAAAGTTTCATAGACCCGACAACTCCCGTCACCTTACTAAAAAAAAGTTTCATAGACCTGACACTAAGTTTCATAGACCCGACACTAGATTCTTTCGTTTAAGGGGTATACAAATTTAACACACAAGTTTTACACAAACGTGTCTATTGGATTAGGGCTATGGAGAAAAAGGTTGTACTCTATAATGGTGGAGAATGTGTTTGGTTTAAATTTCCTTATCAATCTTACACATCATCCTAATTTTCAATTGTATATTGAGTTATGGGCCCTGAAGCTTAGGACCCACTAAACCTATGGATGAAACGAGCACGTATGCGCCTTACAAGGTTAATACATATACATATGTGATGAAGGTTATCACATAGCGCACATATGGTGTGTGAACAAGTTGTCTTGATATGAATGAGCACGATTTATATGAAGACATGAACAGCTTCCACATGCCACTAAGCTAAGGATTTGCTCCACTCAGATTTCATCCTTTCTTTCCTTATGTAATTGAGTATTTTTATCATAATGATTGTTTATGATTATGAAATTTTATTAAGAGTATAAAGATGGTATCTTTAAATACTAGACATATAATTGTAAACTATGAGAATTTTTTTATAAAGCAAGAATTTTTTTTTGAATATATATATATATATATTTTTTTGATGAACATGACAGGCTAATACTTCTTTAGAAAATATTAGGATTCGAAGTGACACTTATAGACACTTAATTTTCTTCATTAAATAGTCATTTAACTTGTAAGTAAGTAATCCTTTAAGCAAACTATGGTAATCTGATTGTGTCATGTCAAAATTTGGAGCAAAAAACAACATAATATTTGGAGTTTATAAATTTTTATAATTTTTTGCAAAAATACTACCATTAGAATGGGTTTGGATAGAGCTTTCGAACAAGTATGAACATGTTCATAGTTGTATAAAAAATAGTAAACCAAAATGCCTCAAAAGCAGAAGCACTAGGGTCCCGCAAAAGCAATGATGGTGCTTTTACTAGTTAAAATTTGACTTTTTTCACCTAAATTTTACCCCCAAAAGGTAATTGTGTCTATTGTGCTTCTACTATATCATGACACTTTTGTTTTATCACTTGTTTTATTACCGCCAAAGTCAATATTTCAATGTTTTGTCTGCCTATCACTAAAAACCAAGATTTCAACATTTTTTCTGTCTATCACTACCTGTTCCACCATGAATCTTATCTTGTTCATCTAATTTCTAGTTATCCATATGATTCACTAGAAAAATACTAATCATGCCTTCATAAATAGCAATTGCATGACATCTAACTCTAATTAACTTCCATGCAAGTCATAATTAGCCCAATCAACCCCATGCAATTGCACACAACTCACCTTGCTTGTCCTGCCAAGAAATCCTCTATGAATCCCCTAAGGAGATCTGGTTTTCTATAAAATCACCTCTTGGGAAGGCCTTGAGGAGGCAATATTTTGTACACCATAATGTTTATAAAATCTCCATAGCATATACCTCCTAAAAGGTTGCTAGAATGACATTAGGACTTGAAGGTATCCTTGATATTTTTCTCTTGTAAGTGACATATCCAACAACCAAGGGTTTAACAAGGATTGCTTGAATCATTGAGTGATTTCTTGGCAAACATCATTAGACATCAAGATACTCTTAAAGCAAATAAGAAAATATTCGTCAACAATTTTTATTACAAAAGGGAAACCTATATTTTTGTGTACCCTCTCTAGAATAATATTTATTCTTTTCGTTCCTACCTCCCTTATATTTTATTTTTTGCATACATTTTTATTTTAGTATCAATCATATTTTATGATCTACATTATTTCTATCTTTTATATCAAAATATTAGAGTTTTTATCCTTTCAAGCAAGGGCATTTACTACACCTTGTCGAAATTAGACAAACCCTTCTATGTTGATTGTTGTATTTTTATCCAGATTATCATAAGTCATAAATATCCAAGATCTTGAGTAGTCTCAAATATTAGAGCAATTTAATATAAATGACCATAAATATTCATTAATAATATAATGAAGAAAAATTATAATAATATTGCTCAAATTGTATACAAGCTTGAATATGATTCCTTGACATTCATTTCATGGAGCTTTATCTTTGTTATGTAACCTTATAAAGGTGAATCTTGGATACTTGACTATTGGACTCCTCACATATCTAAGAGATGCATCCTTTCTTATTCTATGCATGAGATAAACCTCTCATGCCTCTTGGCTTCTCAAATTCCCATTTGTATACATAAATCTTGACTTTACATTAAATTGTATACTTTACTTGCACATCTTAATACATGATACTTGTGCATATCCTACACATGTACACATACATAAAGAAAAATATTAATCATACCTCTAAACTATATACTCACACCCTATTCTAATATTTACATTTGTACCATAAGGTACTTTTACATTCCAACCAAATAATATAATATTCTCTAACACCCCCATGTATTACATTATTTGGTATGAAAATATTTGATGTACATAGAAGCCTCTAAAACATCTAATATTTATTTCAACCAAGAGTTTTTATAAAAATATTTGTAATTTGATATTTAGTAGACATGTGCTTCATATGAATATGATGATATTGAACATGATTGTGTTTTAAGCCTTACTATATTAAAACATCACATGTCCTAATGTAAGGAGGTCACAATATTACAGGTTAAAATATCAATAATCAAGAGTTGAATTATATATGTAAGCAATTAAAATATATATCTAGGCCAATATAATAATAAAATAACATTTACTTATAATATCAAATATAAATAAAAAATGGCCAAAATAATTCATGTAAATGCATGAATAAAACTTACAATATGAATTGCTCAAAATCTATATACAAGCTTTATTATCAATGTTTGCTATGTGGTGATCATTACAAACCATTTTACCTTACATTGTATGGAGCTTTATCTCCATAATATAGCCATAGTAATGTGACTCTTCAATACTTATCTATTGCACTCCTCACATATCTGGGAGATGCAACATTTCCTATTCTTAAACTTTGGCTTCTCATCCTACCACTTGTATACTAGACTCTTCACTCTCTTCTTACATCCATATGTAAACCTATGACACTTACACACTTCTACATGACTCTTACTCTCTTATGTGCACTTCTAATTTCAAATACATGAAACTTGTGTACATCCTCACTTGTGCATATTTTTGCACTTACATACATGACACTTGTGTACATTCTCTCAATACATACATGCACTCTAACTTACATGACACTTGTGCATATCTTGCAAATTACACTCTTACATGACACTTATGCATATCCTACACACGGACACTTACATAAAGAGGAAATATAAATCAATCATCTAGACTACAAAATCAACCCTAATACATTAGATATTTATATTTGTACCATAAAGGTACAATGGGGGTACATTAGCATGTACCAAATAATGTAATATTATACAACACCCCCTATATTAAATTATTTGATTATTGAAGACTTTAGTCTTCAATATTTATCTTTGAATTTGATCTTCATGTGACCTTGCATTGAGTGTGATCTCCTACTTGAGATCCATATTCATATTCTTGCTTGAATTTTATTTTAAATTAACCTTCATCTTCATTCTTTGGTTATTCAAATTTTATTTCTTCATTATCTAGTTTATGAACTACTTGAGATTATTATTTGGCTTTGGGTTCATGTATATCTTCATCATCGAACTTTGGAATAAGTCCTTCACTTGATCTAGCTTTCCTATAATCGTGATATTTTCCTATAGCTTCTCACCATTGACTTAGAGCATCATAATAATTTATTGAGTTAGAAATACTTACAATTTTATTATTGCATGAAGAATGAAACATAATTTTACTTGATTCACTTGTATCAATATCTTATTCTTTTACTAGAGTTTCAATCAACTCTTTTCTTTTTACATTTGTTAGCTTTTGATGTTATATACTTAAAGAAAAATAACCAGAAGATCTAAAATAAAGTTGCAGGATGAAATATAAGATAATGGTAATATTCTAAACATATAAAAATCATAAATAACTTTTTCAACAACTCATAAAATAGCCACTAATAAATGCTCACAAAAATAGTATTCTCATATAGAATAAAGATCTCCAATACACCATACTTCCACACACTCTCACTCTACATTATGTCACACACACGCACACACATAGACACATATATAATGAAATGTGACTCTTCGTATGGAGTACTCTTGGAATTTACTCTTCTTGAGACTTTTCATCTTCCTACTCTATGGACTTGTGCACATGGATTATTATGCACATTTACATTGCGAAAATACTTATCACACTATAATAATACTTGTGCATTTATTACATTGCATAAATTAAATACTCACTATAGACACCAAAATCTAGCCATTTATCCTCCATCCATGCTTTCCCACCATTTCCACCACCAAAACATAGCCAATTTGGCCACCATTCTCATTTACCACCATTTTTGAATAATATTCACATTTAATTAATAAATACATATTTATTAAATATATATTAAAATATAATATCAAATTTTATATTTAAAATATATATATATATATATAATAAAAGAATAAAAAAATAAAATAATTTTGATTTTTGCATAGCTTACTCCCTCAATTGGCGAATTAGGTTACAGATGAATATCATGATCCAATTGAAAAATCCATGCTAGAAGAGTTTTACGACATCCTATATGATATTCATCTAATCCCTATGCCCCATAATCTTGATGAAGGTTACCAAATATCTATTGAAGATACTATCAACATGGACCTAAGTTCAGAAAAATACAATCCCCAAATTGTTAAGCTTGGAAAATTTTTATCACTCGATGAACACGAGCAATTAATTGCTCTCCTCAAGCAAAAAAAATGTCATATTTACATGGTCATACAATGACATGCCTGGTCTTGATCCTAGTTTGGTTATCCATAATCTCACCTTACAGCCTGATGCTGAGCCTGTCAAACAAAATCTTAAGAGAATGCATCTTACCGTGGCCTTCATGGTAAAAATAGAGCTTCAAAAACTCTTAGATGTGAACCTCATAGTTGCAATCGATTATCCTGAATGGATCTCAAACATGGTACCCATTCGCAAGCCTAATGGTACGATACGCGTATGCACTGATTTTCAAGATATTACAAAGCACATCCTAATTATGACTTCCCTATACAAAATATTGATACTCTTGTTGATACCTGCACTAGCCATGAAATGCTTTCACTTATGGACAATTTTTCAAGATACAACCAAATTCAAATAAATCTTTATGATCAACACAAAACAACATTCACTAAACCTTGGGTAACTTTTCGTTACAAGGTGATGCCCTTTGGCCTCAAAAATGCAGGTGTAACTTATCAATGTGCCATGACATACATTTTCCATTACTACATGCATAATATTATCGAAGACTATGTGGATGATCTCTTGGCTAAATCTAAAACTTGACAAGAACATATTGGTGTATTGGAGAAAGTTTTTGATCAACTCCTAGAGCATAATGTAAGGTTCAATCCTAAGAAATGTTTCTTTGGTGTCACTTCAGGCAAACTTCTCGGAATCATTATCTCCAAAAGAGGTATTGAGGTGGACCCTAATAAGGTCAAGCCTATCTGTGAGATTCCTCACCCAACTAACTTAAAGGAATTGCATAGTTTACAAGGAAAGATTCAATCAATTCATTGTTTTATTGCACAAATTTCTTAAAAATGTAGGCCATTCAATCACCTGCTACAAAAGAGAGTTCCATTATCTTTTATAGATGAATTTAAAAAAGCTTTCGATGATATTAAGCAATACTGAGCTTCTCTGTCAGTATTATCTCCTCCTCGTTCAGGGGTCCCATTTTATCTTTATATCTCAACAACAAACTTTACCTTAGGGACAATGCTTGCAAAAAAGAATGAATAAAATCGAGAGCAATCTATCTATTACATAATTTGAACATTGGTAAGCTATGAGACAAAATACACTTATGTAGAAAAATTTTTCTTAACAATGGTTTTTGCCACTAATAAACTTCAACATTACATGCTTAGCCACACAAATTATGTCATAGCTAGATAAAATCCTCTACGTTACATGATGTCCCACACTTACAACAACATCCACATCGCTAAATGGATAATTCTCCTTACAGAATTTGACTTGGAATTCATAAGACAAAAATCCATTAAAGGTCAAGTAATAGCTTATCAAATTGCGTAAGCTCCACTACCTAATGATCATCCTTTGATTATTGAGATCACAGATGATTAGGTATTGGTTGTCACTGAACAAGAAGAAGATGTCATATCGAAGGAAGATGTTGATATCACACTATTCTTTGATGGCTCTAAGTGCATGAAAGGTCAAGGTGCTGGAGTCTTATTTCACACACCACAAGGGATACCTATCCCTTTGTCATTCAAACTTGACTTTCAATGCATAAACAACACTATAGAGTATGAAAACTTAATATTAGATATTCAATTAGCTATAGGAATGAGCATTAAGAATATTATAATATTTGGTGATTCTCAAATTATTATCAAGCAAATCAACGGAGAATACCAATGCAAAGAACCTACCATTAAACTTTATCATGAAGTAGCAATGAAATTGCTCTCTAAGTTTGATTGGTATGAAATCAATAGCTTGCCATATTTGAATAATATATTTGTAGATGCGATGGTGTCTCTTGTATTATTGATTCCAAAAGACTCCTTTGGATAGGTACAACCCCTTATCATTTCAACGGTCTCTAAATCTACAATTTCCCATGCTGAGTCAAAATATGAAAAATATATTTTCTTTATCTAGTCAGATTCATATGAGCCTTGGTCGAGGCAAATAGTAGACTTTATCAAGTTTGGAACACTCCCATATGACATGTATCAAACTTTCAAATACACTTTTAAGCAAAAGGTAGCCCATTTAGTTATTTTTTGGGATGTGTTGTATAAATGTGGTTATGATGGAGTCCTCCTTTGTTGTCTTGAGGCTAGTGAGGCTCAAAGAGCCATAGCTGAAGCCCATGATGGTACTTGTGGTGGTCATTTTAGTGGAATGACCATTTCAAAGCATATTTTATGCATGGGTTATTATTGACCCATAATGGAACGTGATTGTTGCAGATATGTTAAGCATTGCAAGAAATTTCAAGAACATGCTAATTTAACTCATGTACCATCACAAGCATTACATACCATTCAAATCCTTTGGCCTTTTTCATAATGGGTCCTAGATCTAATTGGAAAAATTTCACCTCCTTAATCAGGATAACATACTTTCATCATAATAACCACTAAATACTTCACAAAGTGGGTTGAGGTAGTTCCTCTTACCAGAATGACAAGACCAAGAATCATGGAGTTTATACTCCATCATATCATTTGTCGCTTTGGTATCCCCTCAAAAGTCATTTCAGATAATGGCAAGTCATTCAAGAATAAGGATGTTTGAGCACTTTGTGAGAAACATAACATCCAACATAGTTTCTCAACTCCTTATTACCCACAAGAAAATGGACAAGCTAAAGCTTCCAACAAGACATTTATTGTTATTCTCAAGAAACTTGTCAAAGAAAATAATAGAGATTGGCATACACAAGTTCCCATAGCATTATGGACTTATCGAACAAGAATCCACATGCCTACAGGGACAACACCATTTTCATTGGTCTATGGAGCCGAAGCAATCATACCTCTTGAGCTTGAGATCCCCTCCTTACAAATTTCTTTGCAAGAATTCATATATGATGATACTGCTATACAAGCATATATTGACCAACTTAAACTCCTTGATGAGAGGTAAGTCAATGCTTTAGAGCATATACGATTTTATCAATACCACCTCAAACATACTTACAATGCCAAAGTTCATCTACATGAATTCCAAGTAGAAGATCTTGTCCTTAAAGAGAATCAATAAAACACCAATGCACAATCGCATCTTTGTGATAAAATCATGGTCAATTGTTTAGGTCTGTACATCATTACACAAAGAGTGGGTAATGGTACTTATAGACTTGTCAGTCTAGAGGGAGAGGAAGAATTTGAACCGCTTAATGTTATACACTTGAGAGCATTCTATGCATAATTACTAGATATCTATATATATACCTGGCCAATACACAAAAAAATATTTGCATACACGTCATTCATAACATTGCATTTCACTTGCATTCACATTACAAAAACAATCCATTTACCCACATTTCATTTTGCATTTCACAAAATTGCATTTCATGCATTCACATTTACATTTCACATTTCACATAGGGATCATATATTAAGTTCAAGGTTTTAATTTTTCCAACAAAAATGATATTGCCTTAATCAGGGGAACCTTCACAATGTCATCCACACCATTCTATAAAGTCAAATGTTTATTAGCAAAGCCAAATTTCCATAAAATCCTATGTGTTTTCGGTCACTCAACCAATCCTAATGTTTTAAGAAACCTCTAAAATACATGTCGAGTTATTTTCAAGACCATCACACATATTCACTAAGAAAATTAGGAGTTTTGTGAATTGAATCCAAAACATTCTTGAACCAAGCATAACTTTCATATCTTAAAAACATCTTGTGTCAAAGAGAGATAACACAATACTCAGTATGTACCTTAAAGCAAAAAGGGTCATTCTTTCTAGTTACATCATGCAACATAGTCCATAAAAAAAGTAGTTCTCACCACTACCATAATTCCATAAATAAAATAAATTAGGGAAAAATCCCTAACAAAAACTCTAAATATTTTACACACAACCACTCTTCAATTTGGTTGTAAGTATCGTACTACATTTCTAGCCAGATGGTTAAGTAGTCATCCCAAAAACTTAAAATATCAACAACAAAAATTCATGGAATATGGAGTTAGCCTCCACTGGAGCTATAGATGCTTGACTGGTAGTGGAGTACGCTCATGCGTGATGAAATATCTCTTGTAAAAAGAGACCCCTGACTGCTCATACAGACAAGATAGCTTCTTGGTTTCATACATAACAAGTTTACCCAATTTACTCAAGGTGAGTTAATGAACTCACTTGCACACACATAGGTTCTTTAGTTTCTAAGGTCATTACCATGCTCTTGATTTGATAAATGAATTCACTACACACACATTTGGCCGTAGAGGAATTAGTCAATTTTAGTGGGTTTGTTTGATATCATTAGGATGTTTGAGTCTCTACAAAAACAAGCAATATTCCATATCAACATCCATGTATTATTCCATATCAAGATCCATGTATTCTTCCTTATCAACATCCATGTCTTATTCCATATCAACATCCATGTCTTATTCCATGTAAACATCCATGTTAGTTCATAAGTCATCCATACCATTCGCCACCATGTTTGGTGACCCTGATTAAACAATATCACTAACAAAATGGACAAGAAAATATCTAAGCTATAAATAATTATTATAACATACCATATTGCATTTATTATCCATACATGCCATCTTGCATTAGTCATCCATAATATTTCATATGCATTAACCATAAACATCAACATGCATTACACAAAAGTATTCCAAAAAAAACATTCACACAAAAATATAACACAAAATGTAAAAGCCATGTATATATATATAAATGAATACCAAAAGAATGCATACAATGGAGCATCAAGGCTCATATACAAAAAGTGTATCTAAGCACTAGTTACATCCTCAAAGAGGACCCCTATGACCTAGAAGGAACCTTAGACCTAGAACTATGCCTAGACTCGCTATGCCTCACACCCCCAAACACAAATGATGTCGAAGTATCAGGAAGAGGAATATAATGTTCCATAAATCTATCCTCTAAAGCCTTGATATATCTCTATCGAGACCGAAGGTGTGCTATATTAACATTATATCTATGCTCCCTATCTACTAACTCTGTCTGGAACCTCATAATCTATGCATCCTACTCCATCATCTATTGCCCTAGCGGTGCCCACTCCTCATTTTGGCATTGGGGTACATACAAAACCACCTTTGCATCCTCCCCATATCCTTCATATTCCCCAATATCAGTGCCTACTATACCACACCCTTAGATTTTTACCTTTGAATTTCTGATCGAAGGCACTACTACCACTTGGGGTCCTCTTGGGTCCCCTCATCTTGAGTCTCCTGAGCACCATAATCCACCACCTCTCCACCACCATCCCCATAAGTTTCTCATAAATGAGGTATCCATGGTGGTTGAGCCATGAAACATACATCATACTCTACAATCGTCCTCACATCCACCACATCAGGGATATCCATATCATCATCATACTCCAAAATCACCCTCTACAACTTCATGCAAGGTAGCCCAATATCCCATTGATGCCTACTGAAGCACATTGGTTCATCAAGGATATCCTACCTCTACCCAAATTTATGGAGTACTCATAAAAATTATAAGTACTTTGTCTCACTTCGATGTCGTCCAACCACCCATCTATCCTACTACACCCACCATAAATTCTCTCCATCACAGGTCCATCAGGTACCCCACCATGGCCTCCATACCACTTGGACAAATGTTAATCCTACCCATAGCTTCCTGTACCATCGACTCGTTCTCACTAGATGACTTTACTGAACCTCCTTTGCCAAAGACCATCACCTAACATAGGTCTTCTCCCCAAAAAAATCCTCCACAAGAAACCCCTCCATTTGAGCAACCCTAAAGTTCTCTCATACCTAGTATTGTAGCAACAAGCTGCACCCCAACGCCTTCTGCCCTTGCATGGTCACATCATATAACTTCCATTACACCTACACCAGTAAGGTGGAGCCTACACATACACCTACCTCATCATGAACATATCGCTCACCACCCCTATTAGTTTCCAATGGAGCCTACATCCGGTGTTATTTTGGACCATAATGTTGGCCAGCATGAACATAACCAAAGCTCAGAGGATGTCCAAATCCTTGTCCACATACATGGAAAAATAGGCTATGCCTCCACTCTCCACCTTCACCCTATGCCATGCATCCTCGAATATCCTCATCATATATGTCTTCTGGTTGAGACAAACCTCAACCCAGAGACCGTCTATTGGCACCTTGAGGATGTGATATTCATCATCCAAGGTTACAGTAACCTCACCTGTGGGGAGATGAAATATCGCCCTATCTGTATCCCACCTCTCTGCCAAGGAAGAGAGATACCCCTCATCAGCCCTCACAAAATCTAGTTAGGCTACCTCTTCCAGCAACACCTCCCCCATTAGTTCCTACTCCTCCTCCATAATCACCTTTCTCATCTCAAGGATGTAAGGTAAAAAATGGTGTTGAGCTTCCAAAACTCTAAGCTACAACACAACACAAAAATATTTGTTAATAATTACAAAAAAAAATAACAAAACAAAAAAAACTTTGCATAATACAACGTATTACCTCAACAATATACACCCTAGTAGCAGCCCATGCCTCCACACTAGCTCCCTCCACTGCCATAGCTTCTGCACAAAAAATCAACCACCTCACTTCACTCACCACTTCACCTAAATCCCTAGATGCAGCTTCTTGAACTCCCAAACACACAAATGATCTTCAATTTCACCTAGCAAGCTATTTATAGTTGCTTCAAGCACCTTGGGATGCCCATGGTCATTTATTGGTGCACTGAAGCGCATGCGAATGTTTCGTGTTAGCATTGAAAAAAGATAAATTTGGCACAAAATAGTAACTTCTACTAACCAAATCACTCCAAATTTTATCCATGCATATATTTCATCATTTTATAATGTTTTGTGAAGATTCCAACTAATTTGGATGCATAATATTCATTTGCAACCACATTTTAAAAATTCCACAAACATGCTACAAAGCACCTCAAAATGGTCCAAATATTCACAAAACAATGATCATTAGCATTTTCATCACTCATACATCATTTTTATTCAATATCATCATCATTTACATATTTTCCAAGTTCATATACAAATTCAAGTGAACCTCGTATCTAGTAAGTTATTCTATATACTTGGTGATTGCAGTGATTTGCATCCATGCAATTTGGTAATATGAACAACCTACCATAAGAATAATTTTCCATGATCATCATCACTTATCTCCTTGCTGAAGATCACAATCATATTTGATACTTTACATTTTGAGTGAAACCTTGCCAAAAACAATTTGCACAACTGTTATCATTGATGGACTAGTTCGTGGGGCTTAAAACATGGATAAAACTCAAATTTCATCATTCAAAAACTCCTTAACACCACAGAGATAGGCACTACCTAGGATGATTGGTTCCAATTGTGGAAATTACACACCATCACTAGCAGGCCCTCTAAAGGTTAACTCTTTTTTCTTTGCATTATCATCTTTGCATATCAATGATGCCAGAAGGCATATTTTTCAACAACATCGAATCATCCCAAATTTGGGGCAACCACATTTAGTTTTTACCCTACCACAATAAGATACATATTACATGATCATGGCATCTACAATTGACAAAACTTCCTTCATCTGTTGGGCCAAAAACAAACACATTTCCATTACACATTTTCACAAAACCCTTCATCTATTGGGGCAAAATTAGACATATTTTACAATAACCCCCTTCCCACCATTGGGGCAATAAGAGTATCATATTTTACATCATTCATATCATCCACACTCCATTTTCATAGGTTTTTAAATTGTCTCATGAGATTCATCTGTAACCTCATTCGCCAATTGAGGGGGTAAGCTACACAAAACTCAAAATTCTTTTATTCTTTTGTCTTAAAGCTCATGTTCAACATCTCAAGAGAAGTTATTTCTGCACCTGGGAAAAATAAGTATCTCATATTTTTGCACTTCATTGTGTTCCATGCAACGTAGTACAAAAAATGGCATATGTAGACACCAAAATCTAGCCAATTTGGCCACCACCATTTTTTAATAATATTCATATTTATTTATGTATATTTATTTTATATATTTAAATATAATATTTTATATTATATTTTAATATATATTTAATAAATATGTATTTATTTAAGTGAATTAATCCCAGCCATCCAAATCCATTTAATCTCGACCACCCATTTACATCAATCCATGCCACACCCTAGATTTAATATCTACCCTTAGATGTGCTTTAATCTCAGCCACACAATTAGTTTTATTGAAACCCTAGCACGCCCTAGGTTTTATTATAAATAAGAGCCATTTTGATTTCTCAACCCCTATTTTTTACCTAGAGTTTCCTTTGAGTTCTCGATTATACTAAGTTTGTGAGTTATTTGAGTGCTTAAAATCCTTAAGTCCCCTTGGTCACCTTGTGTCACTTTTTCCACCATCCACGCTCGTAGTAACCCCCCATTATCATCGCCATCATTTCTCCCTCACCATATCTACTTCTATGGAGTCCTTCCTCTTAGCCCCAAGTGCCCACGGGAATTTTCTATAGTAGCTAGGTGTCCACGAGTGTTTTATGTCAATGTTCCTGAAGACCCCCTAGCCTCTAGGTGATGCTAGGGCATCACCGCACCAGCCACCTGCATCAGACATCACACATCAAAATATAGTAAGTAAGAAAAATAGATCCATCATTTATTATTTTATGCATGTGCTTTTGTTTCTATTCACTTTATTTGCAACACTTAGTTAGGGTTTATTATTACTTATAGAGGGCCTCACACTATGGAGCCCTCACATGTATTACTAACTATTTTTTTGTGTCCTTGTGTGCAGATATGAAAGCACTACATCAACATTTGGAGTGGCCCAACATTGGATATCAAAAAGCCCACTCAACCCTGTTGGGATCAATATGCGCTTGAAGACATCACAAATTTTCTTGTTAGGGTTTCGAAGCACCCTAACCCCTTGTAATGTTGTATCAAAAGGATTCAAGGATTCAATATTATAAACAATGGAGTTTCTAGGATCCCCCCATCAATAAAAATTATTCTATTGTGCAATCTTGTGTTTCCTTGCATTTCATTTGTTCAATAATTTTTTGGGTGTTGCATTTTGCATCTTTCACTCACACTATAATCTAAGACACTCTCCTAATCTAAAGATGTATCCCTGGTGGTACATTAGCATGTACCAAATAATGTAATACTCTAACACCAGCTTGTATTATATTATTTGATTATTGAAGAGTTTAGTCTTCAATATAGTCTTTCATCCTAGTTCTGGAACTTGTGCTCTTCTTTTCTACTTTCTTCATTCTACTCCTTGTTTGTATCTTGATCAAGTAAATGTTGGAAATTTTGAGTAATTATGTTGTCATTGATGTCAAGTGTTTGATGCAAGGTAAAGTTCATTTTGATACAAGAAAATTGGTAAAAAGAAATGGTTATAATATTTTATATTATAAGCCAAAGAGGTTGGTTAAAAGGTTGAAGACAAAAGTTTACGCCAAGGTTTTAAAAGAAAAGAGAAAATATTATAATATTTTAATATTATAATAATTAAGCCAAAAGGGCTTATTAAAAGGAAAATAAAAAGTTGACGAAGGCCCCCATGCAAAAGTATTGTTTAAATACTAAAGTTAAATAATATAATATTTAAACAAAGTTAAATATTATATTAAATATAAAATTAAATTTGAAATTGGCAAAGGGCGCCAAAATTCAAATTTAAATGAAGGTAAATAAAGGTTTTCACCGATGTCATAAAAATGCTTTGAAAGCATATAAAAGGGAGGAGCAAAAATTATTTTCAAATGTCATCCAAAGTTAATGCACAAGAAAATCGATCGTGGAGCATAGTGAAAAATGTTGAAAACCCATTCATCGAGCAAGCAACAGGAGATAAGGACAAGGCAAGGACATCTTGTTTCAGGAAGGGTTGGTAGCCCAAGTGGTAGGCGGGTCCTACGTAAGGTGTTGGTAGAGGAAAGGTTTAGGGTTCGATTCCCCCTAGCACTGTTTGAAGTATTTTTTTTTCATTTTCATCGGAGGTAGCAAGGAATAAAAGGTGGAGGCCAAGGGTTAGGTCTCAACCGCTTGGCTAGTGCAAGTGGTCGAGCACTGCACTTAGAAGGTAGAGGTCAGAGGGTCGATTCCCATCCACGACAACAAGGAATAAATTTTTTTTATAAGGTATGCTCCAAAATTTAATTAAATTTTGGCTATAGTGTATATTTGGTGGATGTGATTTGGTGTATAGTTTGGCATATAGGAGGTATAAGGAGAAATAAATTTTTGCATAATATTTAAAGAGTATTGTTGCTAGTTATTTTAAATGCAAAGGTTGGAGTGATAAGTTTGTAAATGGTTTATTTAGAATTGTAATTTTTGGTTCTTGGACATTAAAATAAATTGGAAATTATTTTATGATAGAGGGAGATAAAAGGTGTAAAGGGTGATGTTATTGTTTGTAATTCTTGCTTTATAAAAGGGAAATTGTTGAGAGAATTTTGTTGAGGTTTAATGCATTGTCCTTGAGAACAAAAGAAGAGTCCTAGAACATTATTTTCAGAATTCATTGAGCACCTTATTGAGGGAAAATTCATGTGGATATTTTTGAGATAGAATCTTGCTATCTAACCCTTGAAGTGGCACAAAAGGAATTGGTTGTTGGTGAGACAAGTTTTGAAGATATATCTCCATCAAAGCAAATAAAGAGGTATGGGCACATCAGTCCTTGTTTAAAGTGTTTTGTTGAAGTGAATGTTTTGGAACATAAGGTGGAGAGAAAAGGATTGTTTGATAAGCATTGTTGGAAATATTTGAGTTAGGTTTTGAAATCTACATTGTGCATCCTTGTTGAAAGAAAGTGGAAACACATGTGTTAGGGTTTGTGAGCAAGTTGTGCTTCATTGGTTGAATGATTGTGTGAAACTCTTGAGCATTGGTTTTGAGTGATATTGAAAGTGAATGTGCAAACATTAGAAATCAGATTTGTGAAAGCAAGTGTGTGCATCAAGAAGATAGGTGTCATATGCTAGACTAGATCTATCTTTAAAAGAGCAATAAATGTGAGACATGTGAAAGTGACAGACTTAATGATTGAGTAGAACATATTGAGCTATTTGATAGAGCATATCATTCTCTATATGTTCCAGAGGTTAAACAAATTCTGAGTAGAATATATTTTATTTGAAGAAAGCATTTTTGAAAAAGATATAAGCTTTGTTTGTGTGCAAGGTTTGGAAATATTTGGTACAATTTTGTGAGCAGTATTGAGGATAGATTTGAGCAAGTCTTTTGAGAAGGCTTGAAGGTATATTTGAGAAAGTATTTTGAGAAGGATTGAAGGTATATTTGAGCAAGTCTTTTGAGAAGACTTGAAGGCATATTTGAGCAAGTATTTTGAGAAGCTTGAGGGCATATTTGAGCAAGTCTTTTGATAAGACTTGAAGGTATATTTGAGGAAGTTTTATTAATACTTGAGACATATTTGAGAGTAGGTTTGATTGTTTATTTGATCAAGATTTGTGTTAAGGCTTGAGGATAGATTTGAGATAGATTTGAGAGCAGGTTTGGTTGTTGATTTTATCAAGATTTGTGTTAAGGCTTGAGGATAGATTTGAGAAATTTGGTGTATATTTGAGATAGAGTTGAGAGTAAGATTTAGAGGTGATAGAGTAAAGAGAATAGTAGTCTCCAGTGGATAGAGATCCATCAGCTAGTGTAGTGGGGACAGAGGTCTCCTATGGAGAGAGATCCACAAGCCAGAGCAGTGGGGGAAGAAGTCTTCTAGAAGATCACCAACTAGAGAAGAGGGGAAAGAGTTCTCCTATGGAGAGAGATCCACAAACCATAATAGAGTTATGGAGTGAGAGAATCCACTAAACTAGAGCAAGGGGAAAGAGTTCTCCTATGGAGTGTGATCCATGAACCAGCTGGGAAGATAGAGTTCTTCTATGGAGAGAGATCCACAAACCAGTTGAGGAGATAGAGTTCTCCTGGATCAAGTTCCATGAACCAGAGAAAAGGGGAAAGAGTTCTCCTATGGAGAGAGATCCACAAATCAGAGCATAGGGGATTGGTGTCTCCTTTGGATAGAGGTCCATAAACATTGTAATAGGGAATTGATTCCCAAGATATTTGTTGAGAAAATTTAGTAGAAATATTTTCTCCATGGAGTAGCCCACATTGGGTGAACCACGTTAAATTTGTGTCTCTCTTGTGTGTGATGATTTGTGCATTGCTTTGATTACTACTATTGATATTGCCATTGATAATATTGGATAATATTATTTGGGAAAGAAAAGTAAAATTTGGTCTTATACTGTTCACCCCCTCTCAGTATAAGCTTGTGTTCTTCAATTGGTATCAAAGCGAGTTCCTTCAAAAGATTCTAACAGCTTGAAGGAAGAGGTTACAGGAACACAGATGGCATATCAGAATGGATCTTCATAAAATAAGGCACCATTGTTCGATGGGAACAATTATGCTTTCTAGAGCATAAGAATGAGGACTTACTTGATGTCACAAGGATATGAGACATGGCAAGCAGTTGAGGATGGGTTCACACCTACAACTAATCCTCCCATAGATAAATATGGTAAGCTCTTACATGTGAATAATGCCAAGGCTATGAATGCAATCTTAAGTGGATTACGTGAAGCAAAATTTGTGAAAGTTATGCATTGCAAATCAGCAAAATATATTTGGGAAAAATTTGAAGCAAACCTATGAGGGAAATAAAAAGGTCAAGATGGAAAAACTACAAAACCACAAGAAAAGGTTTGAATATTTGAATATGGAAGAAGAGGAAGACATTGCTACATACTTACTTCATGTGGATGAGATTGTTAATACCATGCGTGGACTTGGATTTGAAATTGAAGAATCCAATGTTGCTCAGAAAGTTTTAAGGTCACTTCCTACAAGGTATGATGGAAAAGTTTCAGCTATAGAAGAGATGAAAGATATTGATAAGTTGACTATGGATGAGTTACATGGAATTCTCACAACTTATGAGATGAGAATAGTAAAGGATCCCAACTCCAAGAAAGAGGTAACCTTCAAAGCATCAAAGAAGACAAAGGATAAGAAACCAAAATCAAGTGGTGAGTCAAGCAGTGATGAAGAAGCTAACTATGGTAGAAGAAACAAGAAGGACTCAAGAAAGCACAATGGTATAGAAGATGGAAGTAGTAGCAATGAAGAGAAATAGGATCATAAGAAAAAGGAAGGAGGAAAATCTATGTATGAAAAGAAAAATAGGTATGGTCAAAACAAGCATGAAAATAAGTTCTTTCAAAGGCACAAGAAGAGTTTCTATGTTGATAAGGGAAGCAAGGCTTCAAGTGATAGTGATGAAAGACCCTCAGATAGTGAAGAAGAAGAGATTATATTTTTGGCAATAGGAGAGGAAGAAAATGCTTCTATTGAAGGTAAAGTTGAAAAGTATGAAGATGCTCTTGAAGACCAAGAAGTAGAAAAAGATTCAAAAAATGAAGAGGAAGGCACAGTAGATCTAGAAGCAGAACTTATTGTTGCTCTTAAAGAATTGAAAAATGTTAGAAAGCAGAATTCAAAATTCAGGGCTCAAGTTCAAGAATGTGATGAAGAAAAAGAAAAGCTTATACAAGACCTGACAAACTCAATAGCTAAGACAAGGAGATTTAAAGAAAAGTTAGAGGTAAAAGTCTTAGAATGTGAAAGATTAGAACATGAGGTAATTTCACTAAGGATGGAAGTGAAAGTGTCTAAGGACAAGCTACAAAGGTTTGGAAAAAGTTCAAAGACTTTGGATAAGATTATCAATGCACAAAGATCTTCATCTATCAAAATAGGACTTGGTTTTGAAGAAGGACAAGGGAAACAAGAAGAAGGGTCAAGCTCAAGCTCAAAAGAAGAAGAAGTTTCAAAGGAAGAGAGTGAAGGAGAAATTGAGACTTATGAAGATAATTGAAGAATAGAAGCTTCACTAAGAAAGGAAACAATGCACAAACAAGGAACATGGATCATCACAAAGAAGAAAGGACTAAGAGACCAATGGGTTCAAGGCAAGATTTCTTCAAAGGACATTGCTTTTCATGTAATAGGTTTGGTCACAAGGCTATGCATTGCAGGACTCATGGAAAGAAGGAATATGGTTTTACTAAGAGGAACTTCAAATATGGACATCTCTTTCAAGGGTATTGCTACTCTTGTAATCGATTTGGTCATAAAGCAATCCAATGCAGGGTTCATGACAAAAATGAGTATGGCTTCACCAGGAGGAACTTCAAGATATTTGTACCTTCTATGAACTACAACATTAAGTGTTACAAGTGCAATAATCTAGGGCATAAGGCCAAGTGGTGCAGAACAGAGTTTCCAGAGCTTCTAGAGACAAGCAAGAATAGGGACACTCAAAAGGATCAAAAGGGTATGTTGAGAAAGAAGGTTGACAAAGAAAAAGAGCATTGTATGTTGGGAGTAGAAATACTCCCACCCCAAAATTAATCACCTCAAGGAGAGGAGGTGGGGAGGGGGCTGAGCTAAGAGTCTTATCTTTAGCCCCAAAGGAGTCCCTTTGCCATTGATGTCAAAGGGGGAGAGATTTGAGTAAGGGGGAGCAGTTTCTCAGGGGGAGCAGATTTGGAAAAAGAAGGGAAAAGGAATTTTTAGAAAAGGGTTGCCATCAATGACAAAGGGGGAGATTGTTGGAAATTTTGAGTAATTATGTTGTCATTGATGTCAAGTGTTTGATGCAAGGTAAAGTTCATTATGATACAAGAAAATTGGTAAAAAGAAATGGTTATAATATTTTTTATTATAAGCCAAAGAGGTTGGTTAAAAGGTTGAAGACAAAAGTTTACGCCAAGGTTTTAAAAGAAAAGAGAAAATATTATAATATTTTAATATTATAATAATTAAGCCAAAAGGGCTTATTAAAAGGAAGAATAAAAAGGTTGATGAAGGCCCCCATGCAAAAGTATTATTTAAATACTAAAGTTAAATAATATAATATTTAAACAAAGTTAAATATTATATTAAATATAAAATTAAATTTGAAATTGGCAAAGGGCACCAAAATTCAAATTTAAATGAAGGCAAATAAGGTTTTCATCGACATCATAAAAATGCTTTGAAAGCATATAAAAGGGAGGAGCTAAATTATTTTCAAATGTATCCAAAGTTAATGCACAAGAATAAATCGATCGTGGAGCATAGAGAAAAGTGTTCAAAACCCTTTGTTTGAGAAATAAATAGGAGATAAGGACAACGCAGTAGACTTCTTGTTTTAGCGAGGTCTGGTAGCCCAAGTAGCAGGCGAGTCCTGCATAAGGTGCTGACAGAGAAAAGTTTGGGGTTCGATTCCCTCTAGTGTTGTTTGAAGCATTTTTATTTTATTTTTATCAGAGGCAGCAAGGGATAAAAGGTGGAGGCCAAGGGTTAGGTCTCAACCGCTTGGCTAGCGCAAGCGGTCGAGCACTACGCTTAGAAGGTAGAGGTCGGAGGGTCGATTCCCATCCGTGACAACAAGGAATAATTTTTTTTATAAGGTATGCTCCAAATTTAATTAAATGTTGGCTATAGTGTATATTTGGCGAATGTGATTTGGTGTATAGTTTGGCATATAGGAGGTATAAGGAGAAATAAATTTTTGCATAATATTTAAAGAGTATTGTTGCTAGTTATCCTAAATGCAAAGGTTGGAGTGATAAGTTTGTAAATGGTTTATTTAGAATTGTAATTCTTGGTTCTTGGACATTAAAATAAATTGGAAATTATTTTATGATAGAGGGAGATAAAAGGTGTAAAGGGTGATGTTATTGTTTGTAATTCTTGCTTTATAAAAGGGAAATTGTTGAGAGAATTTTGTTGAGGTTTAATGCATTGTCCTTGAGAACAAAAGAAGAGTCCTAGAACATTATTTTCAGAATTCATTGAGCACCTTATTGAGGGAAAATTCATGTGGATATTTTTGAGATAGAATATTGCTATCTAACCCTTGAAGTGGCACAAAAGGAATTGGTTGTTGGTGAGACAGGTTTTGAAGACATATCTCCATCAAAGCAAATTAAGAGGTATGGGCACATCATTCCTTGTTTAAAGTGTTTTGTTGAAGTGAATGTTTTGGAACATAAGGTGGAGAGAAAAGGATTGTTTGATAAGCATTGTTGGAAATATTTGAGTTAGGTTTTGAAATCTACATTGTGCATCCTTGTTGAAAGAAAGTGGAAACACCTGTGTTAGGGTTTGTGAGCAAGTTGTGCTTCATTGGTTGAATGATTGTGTGAAACTCTTGAGCATTGGTTTTGAGTGATATTGAAAGTGAATGTGCAAACATTAGAAATCAGATTTGTGAAAGCAAGTGTGTGCATCAAGAAGATAGGTGTCATATGCTAGACTAGATCTATCTTTAAAAGAGCAATAAATGTGAGACATGTGAAAGCGATAGACTTAATGATTGAGTAGAACATATTGAGCTATTTGCTAGAGCATATCATTCTCTATATGTTCCAGAGGTTAAAAGAATTCTGAGTAGAATATATTTTGTTTGAAGAAAGCATTTCTGAAAAAGATATAAGCTTTGCTTGTGTGCAAGGTTTGGAAATATTTGGTACAGTTTTGTGAGCAGTATTGAGGATAGATTTGAGCAAGTCTTTTGAGAAGACTTGAAGGCAGATTTGAGCAAGTATTTTGAGAAGGCTTGAAGGTAGATTTGAGCAAGTATTTTGAGAACTTGAAGGAGATTTGAGCAAGTCTTTTGAGAGGCTTGAGGCATATTTGAATTAATTTGAAAGACTTGAGATAGATTTGAGAGCAGGTTTGGTTACTGATTTGATCAAGCTTTGTGTTAAGGCTTGAGGATAGTTTTGAGACAAATTTGAGAGTAGTTTGTTGTTGATTTGATCAAGCATTGTGTAGAGTTTGGGATAGATTTGAGATAGATTTGAGAGTAAGCTTTGGAGGTGATAGAGCAAAGAGGATAGCAATATCTAGTGGATAGAGATCCATTAGCTAGTGTAGTGGGGACAGAGGTCTCCTATGGAGAGAGATCCACAAGCTAGAGTAGTGGGGACAAATCTTCTAGAAGATCACCAACCAGAGTAGGGGAAAGAGTTATCCTATGGAGAGAGATCCACAAACCAGAACAAAGTGGAGAGATATCCAAAGAACCAAAGCAAGGGGAAAGAGTTCTCCTATGGAGTGTGATCCATGAACCAACTAGGAAGATAGAGTTCTTCTATGGAGAGAGATCCAAAAACCAGTTGAGGAGATAGAGTTCTCCTAGATCAAGTTCCATGAACCAAAGAAAAGGGGAAAGAGTTCTCTTATGGAGAGAGATCCACAAATCAGAGCATAGGGGATTGGTGTCTCCTTTGGATAGAGGTCCATAAACATTGTAATAGGGAATTGATTCCCAAGAGATTTGTTGAGAAAATTTAGTAGAAATATTTTCTTCATGGAGTAGCCCACATTGGGTGAACCATGTTAAATTTGTGTCTCTCTTGTGTGTGATGATTTGTGCATTGCTTTGATTACTTCTATTGATATTGCCATTGATAATATTGGATAATATTGTTTGGGAAAGAAAAGTAAAAGTTGGTCTTATATTATTCACCCCCTCTCAGTATAAGCCTGTGTTCTTTAGTAAATGATTAGTATCTTCATAAAATACTATCTTTGCTGAAAGAGATTTAACTTCGTGTTCTTCTGTAGGTTCTTCAAATTCTTAAATTTTTTGAATCTCTTGAGCTAAGTGCCCCTTTTGATTTCCTTTTCTACATTGTAACTGAGTTTGATTGTATTAATTCTGACACTAAAATTATTGATGGTGATAGCTTTTTATGTAATGGATAAAGGGAGATAACAATCACGAGATGCAAAATAATATGAAAGAAATTAAATCTACAAGATGACTGAGATATGTGATAAATATAAATGATGTAAATGAATACAATGTAGCTATGGAGGAAATTAACTCTCCATTAATAAAACTACTGAACTACATTGCACACATCTAGATGGTGATCCACACAAAATTGTACTATCTTTTAAGATATTATGTCCTTGACTCTCTCTATGTCTATATCTATATATTATAGTGAAGCCTTTCTTATATAGGTAAAATAGGTTCCTTGGCCAAAACTCTACCTAGATGTGCAAGGGACAGCTTGCACATTGACACTTGTGCATTTATTACATTGCTTGAAGTAACTAGATAACTTCCCCCTAAATAAATCTAATGTCCTAAGTATGTACCTTGGAAGATACATTTACATAATCCAAATGATGTAATATAATATTTTTCTAACACCCCCATTTATTACATTATTTGGACAATATGGATCTTCTTCTTCTTCCTCTTGAGCTTTGTATTCTTCCTCTACATTCTTTGTATTTAGGTTCAGCAATTAATTTGTGTCTTCGTATGATGCAGAGTAAGTTGTAGCCAAAGCTAAATATTCTTCATTCACTGGATGATCTTTGGCTTGTTCAGAGTAGTCTTGATCTAGTTATTTTTCTACTGCTTTAGTCTTCATGTCATGGCCTCTTTTAGTATGTATCTTCTTCCTTTTTATTCTTCTCTTTCTATGATTCTACTTTGATGCTGGTGAAATCTCTACTTCATGACAAGTTAGTCTATCATCACAATAGTATTGTTATTTATTTTCAGCTTATTTCTTGTGTTTAGTAAGTACAAACACAATTAATGGTAGATAAATCATTAGTCATTCTTCTAGTGAAAATATAACCAATCTTTGTGAGTTCCACCATGCTGTGAAGAGGATTTCATGAAGATAGTTAATCAATGTTGTAAAGCTACCTTCTTTGACTTATTTAAAAAATAAGGAGAATTTCTCTCTGTCGCTAGAGGGTAGATACTCATATCCTTCTAGAGTATCGATTAATTTTTGAGAGGAGAATTCTACTTCATAGAATAATTCTTCATTATTGAAATCTTTTCTTAGAATTTCATCCATAATAAATCTTTGAAATAGTGATTCTTGGATTCTTGAAATTTGATATAATCTTGGTAGTCTATCTTAAAACTCCTTGTATTAGGATAGGTGATCCTTAATTGAAGTATATAAGGTTGATTTGATGAAATGTTTATTAATCCTTAGGTTTTTAGGCTTCCTTATGTCTCCCTAATAATGAGAGT
This sequence comes from Wollemia nobilis, assembly GCA_028583015.1. Classification (NCBI taxonomy): domain Eukaryota; kingdom Viridiplantae; phylum Streptophyta; class Pinopsida; order Araucariales; family Araucariaceae; genus Wollemia; species Wollemia nobilis. The sequence continues at coordinate 9,827,193 of JAQPPZ010016874.1, forward strand.
ATGAATACCTAATTTTAGGTTTTAAAGAAATCTTACATCTTCCCAACTTGATAATATTTGATAGATATTATTATCAAGTTTTGTAGAATACCTTATGACTTTCTAATGATTTTGGAATATAATATAGTGCTTTTGTAAAATAAAGTTCAATTTATGGTTGATTTTGCAAAGTTTTGTAAATATCAAAAATCAACTTTTCTAAAACCTTATTTCTCCTAATTAAACTAAGCACTTTTCCAATTTTGAAGAGGTTTTGATGTTAAATTTATTTTTTCCCTTTTTATAAATTTTGAGACACGAAAATCATAAATTTCTAACCTTAACAAAAATATTTAATAATTTATTTTGTAACCCTTAGGATTTTACTCAAGTGTTTCTAATTTTGAATAATCTAGTTTGATTTTTTAACCCTTATCACTCCCAAATTTGGAAAATTAGAAAATTAATAATACTTGCAAAATATTAAAGAGTTTAATCCATGTAGAATTCCTTATTTATCCTAGGTTAAATTACAAATATTATTTCAATTTGATAAGTTATCCCTTATATCTTTTGCTTTCAAAATCTAAGCTTTAACCTTATCTTATAACCCTTATATCTCCAAAAATTAAAGAAATAATAAAATGGTATTATACCTTACCTTTGGATGCTAAATATCCTCACTATTCGACGCTTTTTTTAGCTGGATATAACAACAATATTAAGGTTACCTTTGGTTCTAGAATCAATGAATATGATTTGGAATTCCTTATCTTCAATGTTGGAACATAGGTGCTTTAGGATTCAAAGTCTCCTTTGAATTGCACTTTCTTCTCCCTTGTATGGTGCTCCTTCTCCTCCTTGAAATGTGCTTTCTCCTTCTAAATTCAAGCACTGGTTTATGATAGTGCTTTAAATGCACTTCTTACACCTTTGAATGGTGTATGGCTAGAAAGTAGTCTTCTCCTTCCAAATGAGCTACATATTGGCTTCCATCTTCTTATTTTACCTCCTTGGTGCCTTAAAGAGAATGAGCTTCTTGCACTTTGTGACAAGTGTCACCTGAAACATTTTTTGTAGATGCCTTCAATGTAAACCTTGCAATGATGAGGTTAGTGGTAACCTCCCAATATTTGTAACTCCTCCAAGCATGTGTAACTCCTTCCAAGCATGTGTAACATATTTTTGGTGAGTTCTTGAGTCTTCACATATGTTGGATATTATAGAGCATTTGTACCAAGTGGCACTCAAGGATTATGCATGTAAGACTCCATTGTAACATTTCTTGGAGACCTTTATCATTCCTTTTATGTAAACTTGCCTTGTTTATTGAAATGCAAGTAATCTCCCAATGTTCTTGGCTGCTTCTACGTATTGGATCTTGGATATTTAGTGCTCCTCCACAGTGGTCCTATGGTAGGTCCTTTTAGCCTTCAATTATGGACGTTATCCTTGGATATACCACATCCTTTTCCTTTGTAATATGTTGTTGGTTTATTTTTACAATAGTTGAGTGTTTCCATTTTGCTTGATTTTGATAATGTTCCTCTTATGTACATAATTTATTTCTTGTAGGCTACATTTCTACATAATATTTAGCTAATTGTTAGTGCATTTTTATGCTTCCAATGTTGTAGGTGATACATACTCTTCTAGGGTTTGATTTGAAGATTGAAAACCAGTGTTTGTAAACACCTTGACTCATTGGACGTTTGAGCTCTTCGATGGCTCTTTTATTTTTCTGGATAAAACATCCTTGATGTCCCATTTAGATAATACTTTTGTCCTTCCAAAAGAACAAAAGTGGTGATTTTGTAATATATAGTTTTTGCACCAAAATGAAGTGTTTTTACATAATCATTTTGTTTTTCTTGGATGATAGATGATCCAATCTAATGCTGATTTTGAATAGGAATTCTTGCTCTCTGCACTAAAATGAACGCCTTATAATTTCTTTGAATATTGATACTTCCAATTTCTTGATTTGAGACTTCCTTCAAGTACTTCAATGGTGTTTTTCTTCTTCACCTTTTGCTTTCAATGGTGGCTTCTATAGGCCATGAAAGTGCAGCAAATTTTGTGTTGATTTTTATGCTTTCAACAACATAAATTAATTGAGATAACTAGTATAGTGCTTAACAACGCACCTTTTAATGGTAACAATAATCTCACCTTATTGCACCACTAATCTCTTAAAAATGTACTTAATAATTATACAACAACTTTTCAAGCTTAATCTGGAATGAACCTATGCATATTTCACTACAAACACAGTTGTAGGATCAATTCTTCTTTTTCCCTTCTTTTTAAAGTAGAATATAGGTAGTTGATAGATAAATCTTAAATATAGTCAACCCCTATTGTGCAAATGAAACTTTTATTTTTTTACTTTTGAAGGATTTAATTTTGCTTTCCTTTCTTGCAACTTTAATCCAAATAAGGTTCTCCAATGAATCTAAAAAGTAATCCAATTAATGAGTTAGCTAGCACCAATAGTTGCATACCTTTTTAAAATCTTCTATATCTCTTTTGTCTCTTCTATAGAGGATGTGAATATTTCTACATAACATCACCAAGTTGCTTCTTTGAGTAGGATCTTGCAACTTTTTGTAGACTGTATTGAACAACTCCTTAACCAAAATATGGTCTTGAACTTTTTTCATAAGCCTAATATTTGGTGGCTTGTCCTCCTCTTGTGTTCTCCACATTAAACTATATATTTGGAGAAGTCTTTGTATCTTAAGCAGTGTTTTCTTTATATGAGAGACAATCTTCAAATCTACTATATTTGGTGATATTCTTCGGCCTTCAAGTCTGTTTGTCAAATTTTGACTTCAAGCAGGATCTTCTTCTCAATATTTTCAATTTTTTAATGTCTTCATTAGATTCTTCTTCTAGGACTTGGAACTCCTTGTCAAATTCTCCTCTTGGGCTTGTTTTCGTATGGTGACAATTGTCCCAAGTCCTTCACTATCAAGAGCTTCTCCTTGGTAGTGGATTTCTCTAGTGATTTTTCCTTTGATGATTTCTTTAGTAAGGCTCTCCTATCCTTTTATTGGATTCTTGATGAGACCTGTTGAGAAGCAACACACCCCCACTGAAAAATGAGATTCCATCCTCTTGAAAACTCTGAAATTCCATTTTTACAGCAGGGACCCTCTTGGTCATTTCCAGTGTTAATCCCAGATTTTGCTTGCCTCCTTGTTAAGTTGTGCCTTTTTTCAAGTCATTCTAGCATTGTTATTCCAAGCTTAACTTTCTAGATGCTAGGATCATTCATGCACAAAGAAAATCTTGCACCGGTAACAAGAAAAATCCAGAAAACAGTTGCATAATTCACTGAAAACCAAAACTTTTCATTTTTGGTAGTGTCGCGATATCGCGACACTTCCATTTTCGAAAATGTCGCGATATCACGACGGATTTTGGCAAAAGCAGCTAAGTCATTTTTGTGTAGCGAAATCGCGACACTTTACATTTTTGGAAGTGTTGCGATATCGCGACGTTTCCATTTTTGGAAAGTGTCGCAAAATCGCTACCGGCTGGAGGAGAGAGAAGCAAGTTGTACGGATTAGCGCGATTTCGTGACATGTCGCGAAATCGTGGCATGTCGTATTTTCACGGTAGGAGAGAGAAAATGCATGAAAATCGGCCAAGTAAGAAAATAGGCACGATTTCGTGACATGTCATGAAATCATGACAACTTTTGGAGAGAGAATATGAGTTGTACGGATCTGCTTGAAATCACGACGTTTCCATTTTTGGAAGTGTCGTGATATCACGACGATTTCAAAAGAAAGTGCCGAAGGGAGAAAGCTGTAGCGATTCGCTGACATGTTCCAAAATCGCGGTCAACGCGGTCAACGCATGCAGCTTTGGCGAACTCGCAGCGACGCGCTGACATGTTCCATTTTCGCGGTTAAAAATCAAGTTGTTGTACAGAGGCCAGGGAAGGTCGCGATTTCGCGACATGTCACGAAATCGTGACATGTCACGTTTTCGCGGCTGACAGAGGAAGAAGCAGGCAGCGCTGGGGATGTCGCGATTTCGTGACATGTCACAAAATCGCGACCCTGGCAGGAAGTTGACCAGAAGTGCATTCCAGCGGGAAACAAAAGGCATCCTGGGGTAGCGACATGTGTCAAAGCGTGAGGCAGACAAACAGAGGCCGACATGCAAGCTTGCTTTAGGGTTTTTAGCCTGATTTAATCTGTTTTAACCTTTAAAGCTTCTGATTTAATGATTTTAAAGTACTAATATAATATTTTTGTCTTTCATGCAGGATTCCATCTGCCACTTGCGGGACAACCGAGAAAGGCCATAAAGACAAAGTTAAAGTGCAGATTCGATCAAGGGCCGCCATGCTAGAGGAGAAAAGACCAGTAAATGCATTCAATGGAGATTTATTGCAGAATTAATAGCATGGAGATAATTTCAACTCGGGGATGGATATGCGGAGTTCAGATGTGAGAAAAGTGGTGACTCATCCGGCTCACCAGCAAAAATTAATGGAGGCATTTATTTGCAGTTGCGGATGAATGCAAGTGGCTTTAGATTTTATCTTCTCCATTTATGGCAGTGACTCCCCGATTTGTCGAAGGGTTAAGTTCTATCTGGACTTTGATTTTAAATGGATTTTTATTGTAAAACCTGGGTCCTAGGGTTTAGATGTGATAATATTTGCAGTTATGAGAAGAAGATATTTCTAAAAATATCAGGGTCTGTCCTGAATCTATAAATACTTCTTCTCAATGTAATTGCGGGAGGCGGAGACTTAGAAATAAAAGGCTTATAAGCAATTTCTTACAAATCTTGTGAAATACTTTGTTTTCTAGACTGGGAGTTGATGTGCTTTTGCTATTTTCTATGGTAGCATGGCCAGGAGCCTAATATTTTATAGATCTATGATAAGTGTATCTTCTTCTGTTATCCGTTCCATTAAAGTTTGTTAGATATATGCTGTGAATATGTATTATCAAGTTTAAATATGCTGTTAGGCTTCAGTTGTTCTATTGTCTGCTAGGGGAAATTACAGATTTGAGGTTAAGTTTGTTCTAATTGCTCTGTCTTCACCGTGTGATCCAGGCTACCAATGAAAGATACCAGTTTTAACCAATTGCCCTTGGATTCATAATTTTTTGCTAGATCTGTTTCAATCTGCCTTGTGCTCTTAGTTGAAAGTGATCTTAGACTGACTGGACACTTTCTTCTTTGATTTGTTCTGTTGTGAAGCTGATAGCATAGATAAGATTGATAGTTTAGGGTTTTACAGTTAATGTTTGATAAGCTTCTCTTTTCTGCCTTACCCTACCCTCTCTTTGTTTTCGATGAATGATCCATTTTTACTTTCTTTATTTGTATTTTATTTGAATCTGTTGACCTATGAGAGCTAGATCAAGAATTCAAGTTAAATCTGATAAACAACTTCTGCAACTATTGAACAAGTTCAGGAACCCCTGTAAGGTAACAGAGCGGTCCATATTGAAATCTATTCCAGAAGCGGAAAAGAGTGAATAGCCATTCGACCCAACTCTGTAACTCGCACCTTGGATAACCAGCTAGATCCTAAAGCGAGTGGGATTCGTCTCATGGGTGTCTCCGGAGCTTCCTTGCTCATCCCTCGCAGGGTGTGTATGAAAGCCGGACCAACACCTAATTGGCGCTAGAAGGAGGGCCGAGAACATCTCAGTTCAAGTTCAGTAGTCTGTTAAGAATTGTAAAGTTGTATGTGCTGAGTCTGGTATTTTATCTTTTGAATCCTTTTCCCTCCTCCTCAGCTCTTTTAAATTTTGTTGTTAAAGTTTTTGCCTGAACAGCGGGACTTAAAACCAACATCTAATTGGCGCTAGAAGGAGGGCTATGGAACTCAGTTCAAGTATTGTAATTTTGTGAGTGCTGATTTAAAATTCTATGGTTAGAGTTTTTGCCTGAACAATAGCACTTATCACCAACATTAAGTTGTCAGTACAGTTTTTAAAATTGCCAAAGAAGACCTCAAGTTAAGAACAATTTTATCTCCACTGGCAGTTATCCAATTACAACTCAGAACATCACTGTCAGCCAAGTAATCCATTAGCTATGGCAAATTGGTTGGGCTCCACAGCTTTGAACATTCCGAGTATAGCCCATGACTTGCCCAAAAATCCAGAAAGATACCTCCCTAGGTATAAACATGATGGGACAAGAACTACAGAAGAACATATGCTAGCTTTTAAAAATGCTCTAAAATTGTTGAATATACAGCATGAAGATGTTGCCTGCAGATTGTTCCCGTTCACTCTCCAGGAGGGAGCTTATGACTGGTTTTTAAACCTCACCAGCAATTCCATTACTAGCTGGGATGACCTAGAGAAATCTTTTATATCACAATTTGGGGAAGTGATAGACCCCAGTGTGTTATACCAACAATTTTCCAGCATCAAGAGAGAGTCGGAAGAAACTGTCAGGTCTTTCAATATGAGGTTCCAAAGAGCTTACGGTAGAATGACTGGCCATTACATCCCAAATGCAAATCTGGCCTTAGAAATCTACAAGAATGCATTGGATTCGGTGACCTCTATTTTCCTCAAGAGAGACATCAATATCACAACCCTGACAAGGGATTATAAAGAAGCCTTAATTCTTGAAAGACAGTTAGGACCTCAAATTCTGAGCAGTCTTTTGATATCCTATGTTACACAGAACATGCCTATTTCAGATCCCATTCCACATCATGAGTTAGTGCCAACATGTCATGCTCTACCCAAGGAGACTCCGTTAACTGTGACATCCACTCAGCATGTGCAAAATACAGAGAAAGGTTTTGACAAGTTCAAAGTGGAAGTTCTTGAACTGAATAGTTATGATCTGGCACCACCCAAATCCGAATTTTTTCCTGGTGAGTTAAATTTTCCTAGAGATCAAAGAAATATTGATATTTCTAGTTCACCCAAAAATAGTACAACCAGGGTTTCAGATTCTGTCACCTTTCCCGAAGAGTCAGAAAGTCTTGTAGATACTCCTGTGGATGAAATGCAAGATTTTCAACAGTTAAGAAGGGATAGTTATAATTTGAGATGTCAGAGTCCAAAATCTAACAATGATCCTTCCTCATCAGAGGATGATGAAAGTGAGATTCAATGTCACTATGCAGAAGTAACTGAGGAGGATAACATCATTGAGGATATGAGGGAACTTAAAGCTGACATCACCCTCCATGAACTGCCCCAGATTGTTGAACAAAAGGTTAACTTGATTGAGGCTTACTCTGGACCACCTATTGAATTTCAAAAAAAGGAGGAAAAGATAGTAAATATGAATGTGGTCAGCCAACTTGGAATTGATGAACTGTCTCAACATAAGCCTGCAACTTCTGAACATAATGTCAAAGAAAAGGTTGTAAACTATGTTGATGCAAATATTGGAGTTTATAAGTTGGCAACTGAAAATGTGGGAATGGTTACAGCTCTAATCAATCACAACAATGATGTTTGGACATTGCACATTGATGAGGTTAAATCTAAGCAAGGCTCAGGTGAAAATGAAAATTGTAAACATTCTGCTAGAGGGATAAAAATTGAAGTCTTGGATATTGAAGCAGTACAGCAACCACAAAATGTTCAAGTTGTTAAGAACCAGGGCATACAGATAAAACATGATTTCTTTCAGTTGTCGCATAATTTTGAAGATGTGGTGGTCTGGGTCTGTCAAGATTTTAAGGTATTTGATCTTGGGGGTTTTTTGCATTCAGTCCTTTTGAAAGAATTCTGCAAACCCTTCAAGTAGAAGCGTAAACATGTTATCATATGATTTGTTATTATATGATTTGTTTAATTTGAAGGAGTTGCAGATTTGTTTTTCAAAGGGGACAGGGAAGACAGTAAACACAAGTCTTTCCCAGATAGCAAATTTTTTAAGCACAGTCTAGAGTGCATTTCGTCAACAGGACCTGAAAGGTAATTTTTCTAAATTACTTGCACATGGTCAAAAAATTTTAAGGCACCATTTCTCTGCTTTCCAAACTGCTACATTTTTTGAGTATGAAGGGAAGTTGTAACATATGTATACATTGTAAATAAGCTTTGAAGTTTTTCAGTTTTATTTCTTTGTCAGTGCAGTTTTATTTTTAAATGTCTGTACAGTTTTAATCTGTTTCAGTTTAATTTTAATGCTCTGCAAGTTCTTTTAGTTGCTTCATATTATTATTTTTTTAATCTTTAGTTGTCTGTACAGTTTTAGCTTGTGTAGTTTATTTCTTTTGTCAGTGCTTTTTATTTCTTTTCTTTGTCTTTTTATGTCAGCTTGCTTTCTTTTAAGTCTGTACAGTCTTTTGTTTCAGTTTTATTTGCTTTAGTTCTTTATTGTAGTTCTTTTTGGGTGTTGTCTGTACAGGTTTGTTTGTTAGATTAATCCTTGCTCTTTGTGCAGTGTTCTTTGATTCTTTTGTTGTCTGTGTAGTTTTAATTTATTTGCTTCAGTTCTTAGTTTATTTATTTTAGCTTAATTTTGCTGCCTGTATAGTTGTGCTTTGCATCCTTTGTAAATAGCCTTGCAGTTTGTTTTATTCCTTTGTCTGTACAGCTGTGCAGTTTTCAGTGTTTAGTTTAGTTTATTTCAAGTCTGTGCAGTTTTGATTCTGTTTTGCTTTAAAGCCTGTGCCTGTCCTTGGAAGCCTGTACAAAGTCCTTTAGCTCTTAAAATCTGTTCTTTAACCTCTGCCTGAGCAATCAATGAAAAGTCAGCCTGCTGAAAATTATTTTATTCTGAGCTGATCAATCCATCCAATGCCCATGTTGGTCATCATTATTCCAATTGAGATAGTCTACTTGCACTGAACTTTAGAACTATTTTGTTATCCAGGATGAAGGTAGAGAGATGATGGGATCTTGTGTCTTACTTGCCACAGTTGTTTTAATAATAGAAAAACTGCTATGCTGTTTTGTTGGAGGAACTCCCGAGGAATCCAAGAAAAGCTGGTTATGAGAGGGGACTATGTCATGTAATTATTTGGGTATATCTAGAGGCTATCAGTGCCTAGACTGAAGCAGTTTTGGATTGATCATAGTTTCAAATTGATCAAGTGTTAGAATAAAATTATAATTTCTCTAAGGTCTTCCAGATAGTGATATATTTCAAAAAAGAGAGAGAAAAAAAAAAAAAAAGAGAAAAAAGAGATATGAAAGAGAGGCAGCCAGATTCCAAAAGCTATTTTTCTTTTACCAAGTTATAGATTCTGCACTGCAGTTGTAAATTGGGTCGTGTAAATCTAAAGGGTAACTCTGTCTAGGCTGTAAAATGCTAAACTAGTAAACAGAGCTCTACTCGGTTTTCCCTTTTTATGATCTAGAAAAGTTGATCAGTCCAGAGTTCAGCATTCAATTCAGTCATCCTTGAAGAAAGTTCTATACCCTTGTAATTGCACATCAGAAATCTTCCTTGAAGTAATCCAGCCTAGTATGTCCTTGGGAAATTTTAACAGCTGGCGATTAACAGTCAATTTATTGTGAAGAATGCCTGTGGCAAGGCATGATGCATGGTTTTTTTGTTTTGAAACCAGAGTCTTGGGTTCTAAAATAGTGCTACTATTTTACCCGCAGATATCACCATTTGTTGAGAAGCAACACACCCCCACTGAAAAATGAGATTCCATCCTCTTGAAAACTCTGAAATTCCATTTTTGCAGCAGGGACCCTCTTGGTCATTTCCAGTGTTAATCCCAGATTTTGCTTGCCTCCTTGTTAAGTTGTGCCTTTTTTCAAGTCATTCTAGCATTGTTATTCCAAGCTTAACTTTCTAGATGCTAGGATCATTCATGCACAAAGAAAATCTTGCACCGGTACCAAGAAAAATCCAGAAAACAGTTGCATAATTCACTGAAAACCAAAACTTTCCATTTTTGGTAGTGTCGTGATATCGCGACACTTCCATTTTCGAAAATGTCGCGATATCGTGACGAATTTTGGCAAAAGCAGCTAAGTCATTTTTGTGTAGCGAAATCGCGACACTTTCCATTTTTGGAAGTGTCGTGATATCACGACATTTCCATTTTTGGAAAGTGTCACAAAATCGCTACCGGTCGGAGGAGAGAGAAGCAAGTTGTACGGATCAACGCGATTTCGTGACATGTCGCGAAATCGTGACATGTCGCATTTTCACGATAGGAGAGAGAAAATGCATGAAAATCAGCCAAGTAAGAAAACATACGGGATTTTGCGACATGTCACGAAATCGCGATAGCTCTTGGAGAGAGAAGATGAGCTATACAGATTTGCGCGAAATCACGATGTTTCCATTTTTAGAAGTGTCACGATATCGCGACAATTTTGGAAGAAATTTTCGAAGGGATAAAGCTGCAGCGATTCGCTGACATGTTCCAAAATCATGGTCAACGCGGTCAACGCATGCAACTTTGGCGAACTCGCAGTGACACACTGACATGTTCCATTTTCGCGGCTGAAAATCAAGAAGTTGTACGGAGGCCGGGGAAGGTCGCGATTTCGTGACATGTCACGAAATCGTGACATGTCATGTTTTCACGGCCGATAGGGGAAGAAGCAGCGCAGCGTTGGGGATGTCATGATTTCGCGACATGTCACGAAATCGTGACATGTCGCATTTTCGCGACCCTGGCAGGAAGTTGACCAGAAGTGCATTCCAGCGGGAAACAGAAGACATCCTGGGGTAGCGACATGTGTCAAAGCATGAGGCAGACAAACAAAAGCCGACATGCAAGCTTGCTTTAGGGTTTTTAGCCTGATTTAATTTGTTTTAACCTTTAAAGCTTCTAATTTAATGATTTTAAAGTACTAATATAATCTTTTTGTCTTTCATGCAGGATTCCATCTGCCACTTGCGGGACAACCGGGAAAGGCCATAAAGACAAAGTTAAAGTGCAGATTCGATCAAGGGCTGCCATGCTAGAGGAGAAAAGACCAGTAAATGCATTCAATGGAGATTTATTGCAGAATTAATAGCATGGAGATAATTTCAACTCGGGGATGGATATGCGGAGTTCAGATGTGAGAGAAGTGGTGACTCATCCGGCTCACCAGCAGAATTAATGGAGGCATTTATTTGCAGCTGCGGATGAATGCAAGTGGCTTTAGATTTTATCTTCTCCATTTATGGCAGCTGACTCCCCTGATTTGCCGAAGGGTTAAGTTCTATCTGGACTTTGATTTTAAATGGATTTTTATTGTAAAACCCGGGTCCTAGGGTTTAGATGTGATAATATTTGTAGTTATGAGAAGAAGATATTTCTGAAAAGATCAGGGTCTATCCTGAATCTATAAATACTTCTTCTCAATGTAATTGTGGGAGGCGGAGACTTAGAAATAAAATGCTTATAAGCAATTTCTTGCAAATCTTGTGAAATCCTTTGTTTTCTGGACTGGGAGTTGATGTGCTTTTGTTGTTTTCTATGGTAGCATGGCTAGGAGCCTAATATTTTATAGATCTGTGATAAGTGTATCTTCTTCTATTATCTGTTCCATTAAAGTTTGTTAGATATATGCTATGAATCTGTATTATCAAGTTTAAATATGCTGTTAGGCTTCAGTTGTTCTATTGTCTACTAGGGGAAATTACAGATTTGAGGTTAAGTTTGTTCTAATTGCTCTGTCTTCATCATGTGAGCCAGGCTATCGGTGAAAGATACCAATTTTAACCAGTTGCCCTTGGATTCATAATTTTTTGCTAGATCTGTTTCACTCTGCCTTGTGCTCTTAGTTGAAAGTGATCTTAGACTGACTGGACACTTTTTTCTTTGATTTGTTCTATTGTGAAGCTGATAGCATAGATAAGATTGATAGTTTAGGGTTTTACAGTTAATGTTTGATAAGCTTCTCTTTTCTGCCTTACCCTACCCTCTCTTTGTTTTCGGTGAATGATCCATTTTTACTTTCTTTATTTGTCTTTTATTTGAATTTGCTGACCCATGAGAGCTAGATCAAGAATTCAAGTTAAATCTGATAAACAACTTCTGCAACTACTGAACAAGTTCAGGAACCCCCTGTAAGGTAACGAGAGCATCCATATTGAAATCTATTCCGAAGTGGAAAAGAGTGAATAGCCATTCGACCCAACTCTGTAACTCGCACCTTGGATAACCAGCTAGATCCTAAAGCGAGTGGGATTCGTCCCGTGGGTGTCTCCGGAGCTTCCTTGCTCATCCCTCACAGGGTGTGTATGAAAGCCGGACCAACAAGACCTTTCCAAGGTCTTTGATCTTGTAGCTTATGTTGGTATTTCCTTGAGACCTCTTAAACCTTATACTCCTAGAAGTGTTGGTGTTGATATATGCTTCTGGATCTCTAATTCTGCTACTTTTGAATTTGATTAGCACTCTCCTAGTGCTTCTTCTTCTATGTCTATAATTCCTTCAACGAGATCCTCTCCTAATATCTTTTTCTTTAGATGTTGAATTAATTTTGAAGAAGATAATCTTCCTAAATTTTTTGTAGGAAGTTTTTCAACTCACCAAATCTTCTTTCCCTGCATCAAAAATATTAGTACTAAAATCTTAATTTACTTCTAAATCAGATATTCTCTTTTGAATTATTCTTCAAGATCAAGGTTGTTATGGCCTTTCTTTCAGTATAAAGGTTGTTGTGGTCTTTCTTTTAGTATCAAGGCTTATGTGGCCTTTTTAGTATCAAGGCTTTTGTGGTCTTTTTAGTATCAAGACTTCTATGGTCTTTTTAGTATGAATGTTTCTGTGGCCCTTTTACTATCAATGGCCTTTTTAGTATCAAGGCTTTTGTGGCATTTTCAGTATCAAGACTTCTATGAATTATTCTTCAAGTCTTCTATGGTCTTTTCTTCAATGCTTCTATGGATTTTTTTGTATCAAGGCTTCTATGGCCTTTTTTGTATCAAGGCTTCTATGACATGTTCTTCAACTGTGAATTTCTTCAATCTAGTAATGGAGATATTCAGTCTCCTAACTTCACCATGGCTCTTATCCATAAGTCTTCTTCCATAGTGTTCTTCTCTTGGACAAGGAACTAATATCTACACTATGAGGGCATGGCGACCTTTGGGAAATGAAGTTGGAGTCTCCTAGATTTTTATTGTAGGAGTACCAATCCTCTAAGAATTAATTATCTGCAACAAAAGAAACTTTGGGTAATAGTTAGCAAGTTCCACATATCCTAAATGATATTCACTAGATGATCTATTAATCTAGTGGATTGAATGTTGTGTCCTGGTCTTCACAAGTTTTTTCAGTAACTCTGTGGAAATATTCTATTCAAATGCAATCTCAATATTTTTTGGAATTGATATTTCTTTTATTCCTTACTTGTGACTCTTCCTAATTCTATCACAAAGATTATTCTAAGATATTTTGACAATGATTGGTCCAGTGGTGTGTTAGGTTGACAAAACACTTAGGTTGAATGATAATGGTGGTTTCCCTATTGAACTACTTAGAATAGATCTACTGTGGCTTTGATACCACTAATATATTTTGATCTAATGGCCAAAGGGAGATAACAATCACAAGATGCAAAATAATATCAAAGAAAGTAAATATGTTGGATGACTAAGATATACAATAAATAGAAATGATATAAATGAATACAATGTACTTTAGCATAAGGGTGCAGTATTCTCAATGGGGAGGTTATTCTCAACGTCTTATAAAAATCAATTCATTGTTCTTGTTCAATTAACCAAATCGTACAACAATACAGTCTTTCCAAAAATTGATATGCGACCACAAATTAGCTTGTACGGACTCAAATAGTGCAACTGTACGATATTTAAATTGTACAATGTCAGTGTTGGTACAATTTAATACTTACTAAATCCTTTCAGATTTTGTTTTGCAAGCTTTTGTACATAGTTTGTAACTGATTTGTTCAATTTTCCAATATTTCCAAATCGGGTAAGTTCCTTTCAATCACATAACTACCAAATCAGGTAATGTTCTTTTGTATGATTTGTAACACATCTGGTGTACGATTTGTATGAAATTAAACTATATAAAGGTGCTAAATTGTATGGTTTTCCTTGTCAATATTTCTCATACAAGTTTTGGAAAGCTATGGAATGTTAATTAATCCATATTTACCAACATGCAAGTTTTGTCTTTAGGGTTTGAGAAAGTTCTTCATAATGGAAATCTCTAGAAATCATACAAAAACTTCCAAGACATATTTCCAGATTTAATATTCCTCATATATCACTTCTAAGGCTTACACCAGTGGTGATTCAATTCCATTATTACTACTAGTGCATTAACATCACCCATAGATAAAGAAAAGTAACTTGCAATATTCAGATACTGCAAAACACTAATCCATCATTTCAGAATTATACAATGGCATGAGATAACACTATGAAATGTTATTATTCATTCATTACTCTTCAATGGAACATTATAATCAATAACAATTTCCACAAGGATACACGATGAACTAGTAATTCCACACAATAATCATATAGAAGCATTTAATAATCAGACTCATCAAAATATACTTATGAAATTGAAAGGGACCTTATATAATGTCTGCCCAGGCCATTCCAAGTGGTTCTTGAGGTAATTCATTATTCACAACTACCCATGTATAACAAAAATCTTAATTACATCCTTTTACTAAGTCTAATCATATTATTTATCAAATTCATTTGCAATTACAACTCAAATTGCATTTCATCTGCATTTCATTGCACCTTGTACATTTTACTTCTATTTTGTAAGTTTTACTTCCTCCTTGTATGTTTTACTCTTGCTTTGCACGTTTTTCCAAAAATGTCAAAAATATCAAAAATTTTAGAACTAGACAAATCCTCTTTGTCACTTCTTCTTCTAGGATATGGATTTGTTACCTGCATCTACCCTCCTATTATTTTGGTCAGTTTCCTTACCAACTCATATTTTTGTTTTATATGGGTCTCATATTCTTTGAGTAAAGCTTCACTGTCTTCCAACCAAGTGTGAAGAATTACATGTTGATTCTTTAACTTGGCTATGTAGTTACCCATTTCTACTACTTTCATACCATGATGGTTGGTTGTATCCTCGACAATATTTAGGAGTTACCTTAATTTTTTTTTTTTTTTTTTGTGGAAAACATCCCAATAGGGATGCCACTTTTGGGTAAGACCCAAGGAGGCAGGGGTATCCATTCTGCAAAAAACACCCAGGACTCGGACCTGGCCTACCACCTTTAACATACTCAAGGAGTAAAAAGACACACAAAACCAAATTAAAAAAGTAAATAACAACGAAAATAATAAAATAAAATAAAAAACATGCTCCTTGAGTGTGTCAAAACCAAAAGCACAACCAAACATGCACAATAAGATAAAATAAACCACAACACAAACCACATAGAAAAACACAAGAACCACATAACAAAACACAAACAAGACAAAAAAACATAACCCAAAACACTACAAAGACAACCCAAAAAAACATGAAAAATAAACACAACCAAAACCTAAAAAATAAAATAAATAAAATAAAAATAAAAACAACCAACAACAGAAAATAAACAAAAACAAAAAACATAGAAAACACTCACACATAAAAAAATGAAATAACACAAACAAAGAGAAACCCAAGAACAAGAACGAAAAAAACACAAGAACAATAACAAAAAACATAAAAAAAAAAACAAAACAACAAAAACACAAGAACAACAAAAAACAACACAAAGAACCCACCCACCTTAAAAAACTAAACAAAAAAACAAAAAAGACAAAAAAAAAAAAATGAACAAAACAATGACCTATCTAGACCAGAAGACTATTAATGCAAGAATCAACAGAGGAAACAAAATAAAGAATAGAATGATCTAGGGAACTAAAAAAACTGAATGAACCAAAGAGAAAAAAAAAACAAGAAGAAACTAGGTACCTTCAGAACTGGAGCCATCCAAATAAATGATAGAAAGAAGAGCTTCCCTAATTTGAGAAGCCCACCATATAGGAGGGTGGCCATAATAAGTAAGATCACCTTTGTCCAAAGCCAAATTAGATAAAGCATCAACACTCTTGTTTTGATCTCTGACCACATTATTGTAATCAAATTTCAAAAATCCCATCTGGATTAACTGAATCTTCTCAATAATTCTTTTTATTCTCCAATCCACCTTATGATTATTAGAAGGAGACTTTAAGATATTAATCATAAGTTGAGAGTCAGACTCAACTAACACCTTTTCCCATCCAACCTTAGTAGCCTCCTGAAGGCCTCTAAGGATACCATACCCCTCAGCAAGGTTATTGGAAAGAATAACCAAATTCTTAGCAAAAGTAAAAACCAGGGAGCCATCTGAAAGTCTACCAATTCCTCCCACACTGGCTTTTCCAGGGTTCCCTCTAGAGGCTCCATCAGTATTGACTTTTCCAAAATCCTTAGTAGGAGGTAGGAGTTATCTTAATTGTTGTTTGTGCTCAGTAGCACTATTCTTAAGCTTCTCTTATAAATATGCTTTTGTTCAAGTTGCTACTTCTAACTCTTTATTCTTTTCTATAATGATCTTCTGATGGTGATTAATATCAACCTCCAAAGCATGAATAGTCTCCTCCTTAACAATTATTTGTGTTTGCTTCTCCAGGATCATATCATTATATTGCTTATTACCTTTTTTAAGCTCTTCTATCTTCTTATCCTTCACTACCATTTGCTCATATTTTGCAGTCAATTATATTTTTAGATGTTCATTCTTCACCTACAACTTTTCTTTTGTTGTTAACTAAGCTTCCAACTCCTTAATATTTTCTTCTACCATTTGTGAGACCTTTCACTTCTCCTTTTCTAGTGAACTAATTTTGGCCTCAAAACTAGCGCTATTGTTCAATAGTTCTTCTTCCAATTTCTTTAACTTTTCTTCTATTACAGCCTTACTCTTATTCAATTATTCCTCCATTACAACTATTTCCTTATGAGTGGCCTCTATATCTTCTTTATGAGCTTCCTTGAGTGGATAGATATACTCTAATCCTATGCTCAGCCACTCTATCCAATGTGTTAGGAAGTTTAACTTCCTCAGAGTGATAGCCAAGCATGAGTTCACCCTCTTATGTTCCAACTTTGTTGTATTCAAGGGATAAGTCAGATAATTATCTTTATTGAGGTACTACCTCAGATGTTGCTTGTAGTTGGTTCTCACTCTATTTGGTAAGTCGTATCTTCCTAACATCGTTCTTACCTCTTTCCTGGGTAACCTCCATGGGTTTTGTACATGGATATCAATGATTCTTTTTGTATGATCCTCACTCTCACCCATCCTATTATCTTTTCCAATTTGATAAACACTTTTTCCTCCCATAGCTTCAATTCTCCTACGTGTCCAATACAAAACTATAGTTTAGAACTGGCCATGGAATTTCCCATTTGAGAGAATAAATGGTCCACTTGATCCTCTACCCTTTTCGCATATTCCTCAATTTTATGGCATACTTCCAAGAGGTAGCTTTTCTACATCCTCTATAGTTCTTCCTATGTATGATTTTATTCTTCCTCTTCTTCCAAGTGGTGATCAAAAATTCCCCCAAGATCCATTAGTGATTTCTCTATGTTTGTCTTTCCCTACAGTGGATTTTATCCTATAGTTATCTCAACTTTTTTATCATCTTTATTATCAACAACCTCAGGATGAGATTGTTGTTTCCCTTTAGGTTCCTAGACCACATTTTGCTCAGTTAAGTCCACTTGTTGTTCTTCTATCACATACTTTTCTTATTGATTCTGTTGGACTTCCATTGTTGTGACCTCTTCAAAAATAATATTCTCTTGTTCTTGTGATGCATTCGTATCTTCTTGTGCATCACTCTATTCAATTTTATTAGTACCTTCTCCCATCACAAATTTGAAGTGGGGTTTCTTTTTCTCTCTTGAATCTTCTTAGTTATTAATAGGCTATTGTATAAGCTTGTGGATCAAGGTTATCTTGAGGCTCTTGGGTTCTTATAAGTTTTTGATGTGCTATCATATAGGCTGAGGTATCAAGGTTATCTTGAGGCTCCTAGGGTCTTCCTAGGTAGTCATCATCACCACTGCTCTCTGTGCTAGGTTCCCTTACCAACCAAAGCATTCCTTCATCACTATATTTACTCGAATATACTTTTGTGTTGCATTATTGTTCAAGTGATGTGGTTTCTTCCTCAATGTCTCACAAAATTATTTTTGCATCTTCATTTGTCATTGACAGATCAATTGGTGCTACTTGTGATCTTCTTCCTTCACTTTTTATTGCACCATTATTTCTTATACCACTTATTTGAGTTATCCCCTTATTGTCCTTAGCTTCCCCTTCTAGTTATTTTAGCATAGCTACTCTTTTCTCATCTAGCCTTCATATTGTACCATCCAATTCCTGGATAATTTGTTCCCTCAACCTTTATTTATGACCTCATAGTGTCTGATATTCCTCCTACGGTTGTTGGGTCTATAGTCACATTCTTTGTTGTAATAGCCCTATCTAAGCTAATGGAGTAAGTTCAACCAATTTTCATCAATGGTCTCATTCTCATTCTCCTCTCGAACTTCTTTTTCAAAAGTATCCACTCTATCTTCATATCGTACTATTAACCATATCCTTCTTTGTCCTTCTACTTTTTTGGGTAGTTCTCTATGTTACACCCAAGGATACATCATGTTTCGATTTACTTGGGGTGCTTCTTCTTACCTTTTCCTATTTTTGGGTAATAGTACTATCTCTTTATATCCTCTTTCATTTGGAGTAATCCACTCTTCATCTTCCTTTGTTACTCGTTCGGTCCCATATGCAAATCTGACATGCACCTGCAATCTTCTTCTTTATTCAGGTTGAGGTACCAACTCCTACTATTCTATGGTTGGTTGTCTCCTCCTCTTCTACAAATAAACATGCAAGCCCCATGTTAGGCTTTTCTTGTGATAGACCTTGCTCATCTTGAGTTCTTTGTTGAGATCTTGCCCATATTATCTGTTCAATATTTTCTAAAGCAATAAATAAGCATTGTACTTTGTAGGACTTCAACTTTAAGCCATTTATAGTGTTGGGTACTTCAGTCCCATTCAAGTTTTGCAACTTGAATGCTCCATTATTCATTACTTCTACCACTTTGTAGGGACCAAGCCATAAAGTCTTCAACTTACCAAGCTTTATTTATCGCTTCCCATTAAAATTTAGAACTAAGTCACCCAGACTAAGTTCTAGCTTCTCAAGTGTTTTTCATGTCATAGTTTCCTTATTTTCTAGGAAACCTCAATTGCTCATTACGTCATTACTCTTCTTTCATCCAACTTAATCAGTGTTGTCATTCACTCCTCCAAAATTTCTTGATAACCCAAGCGATGCTCCATTGAAACTCTCAGACTTACTATCAAGAATTCGATTGGCACCACTACCTATTGTCCATACATCAATTGGAAATATGTGTGCTCTGTTGTTGGTTTAAAATTTGTTCTGTATATCCACAAAATAGATGGTAACCTTTCCTCCCAAATAGGCTCCTTTTATTCCACATGTTTTATACACAATAGATACCTGTACTTTGTTTGTTGCTTCCACTTATCCATTGTCTCTAGGGTAATACAAACTAGACAATGAATGTAAATATTGAATTCAGTTGTTATCATATTAATGATCTCATTTATAAAGTGTCCTCCCTAGTCACTTGTTATCTACAACAGAAAACCAAATCTTGTAATTATCTTCTTGTACAAGAATCTTGTTGTACTTTTAGATGATTTTTAACATAGTGCTCTCACTTTGACCCACTTTGTCAAGTACGTTGTTGTTACAACAATATACATGCATTTCCTTCTTTGATAGGTTTTCAATGATCCTATGAAGTCCAATCCCCATATTTCAAATAGTTCCTAGGATTGTGATGGATGCAATGGCATAATGTCTCTCTTTACTGGCTTCCCTATCCTTTGACAATTATCACATGCTTTTACGTATTCATTTACATCGTTATACAATGTGGGACATCATAATCCTTCTAGTAATAATTTCCTAGTAGTGGCATCTGGTCCCATGTGCCCTCCTACTAAGCCTTCATGAGCTTATTTCAATGCCACTTTAACTTCTTCCTCCATCATGCATCTTCGTAAGATACCATCAATTCCCATTTTATATAGCAATCCCTATATAAACTGGAAGGGTGCTAACTTCATAATTACTTTCTTCTTCTCGGTTTTCATCATCTCATGTGGATAGATATTTACCAATCAACTTGTACCATGATAGAAAAAAATTTATGGTGAATAAGTGTGCATCAAGTAATTCATTCAAAATTCTTATTCATGTGGGCTCTCCTGATCGTATCCAAGACAATTCATCTGTAATTACATGTTTCTTACTAGGTCTCACTACCACTCAGAATATGAACTCATATAGGGTGATGAGCCACCTGTTGACCCATCCTTGTATCACTAATTTGTTTATCAAGTACAACAGAGCTTGGTGATCTACATAAAAAGTGAAGGTATTCTCCAGTAAGTAATGCCTAAACTTCTAAACTACATATACCATTACCAAGGCTTCTCTTTTTGTTGTACTATAGTTTCTTTTCACTCTTGAAAATAGGTGACTAGCAAAGAAAATAGGTCGATCCATCCTAAAATTTTCTTCTTTTGCTAAATCACATCCAATTGCAAAATTTGAAGCATCAATTTGGACATGGAATTCCTTATCCCAGTTTGAAAACACTAAAATCGGGCTATTTGAAAAGCTTGACCTTCAACTCCTCAATGGCTACTTGGTGCTCCTCTGCCCATATGAAAGGAATATTTTTCTTTGTAAATGAATCCAAGGGATAATACAAATGTGCATAATTTCTGATAAACCTTCAATAATACCCCGTCGATCCAAGGAAGGTTTTAAGTGAACTCACATCATATGGTTCTTCCATGTGCAATATCATACAGATCTTATCAGGATCTATTTTTAATCCCTCATTGCACACTATGTGCCCTAACAACTTTCCATATGATACCATCAGGTAACACTTTCTAGGGTTTAATAATATTTATACATTTTTGCACCTACTCATACATTCACTAAGGGCAAAAATATGCTCCTTTATATTCCTATAAATTGACCAGCTATCCAAAAATTCTTTGAAATTCCCCATCACCAACTGATCAAATATATACAGTATAATGCATTGACATGTAGTTGGTGCATTATAGATCCTGAATGACATTCTATTATACACATATATGCCATTCTCCATGATAAATATGCTCTTCAACTTTTCTTCCTTGACTATGCTTATTTTATTATAACCTAAAAATCCATCCAAAAATGAGTAGATCTCATGTCCTGTGATTTCCTCCATAATGGAATTTGTGAAGGGAAGAGAGAATGGATCCTTAATGGTTACTGCGTTTAGTCTCCTAAATTCCATACATATTCTAATTTTGTACACTTCCTTATTCAAGTTGACCAATATAGGTGATACCCATTCACTTTTTATAACCCTAAATATGATTCCTACATGCAACGTCTTCTCTATATATGCATTCACTAATGCAACAAATTTTAGATTCATCCTAAATGGTATTCTCCTTACTAGTTGTGCTCCAGGAATCAACATGATCTTATGGAAATATAACTCAGGTGGTACTCCTTTCAAGTCCTTGTATGTACATGCAAATACATCCTTATATACTAAGACTATCTTAAAAGATGTTGCTTTCAATATAGGGTTCCAATCATCACCACAATGAATCATCCTAGGTTCATCCTCTATCCTTAGATTGATGTCCACTATCCAGAGTCCTTCATATTAATTATTTTCCATTTCACTCACTACTTTTTCCACATTATTTGGGTGTTTCAATCATGCATCAATTTCCACATATCCTACTATAGATTCTATTATTTTTTTTGGAAATGTTCATTTCTCTTCCACTTCCTTTTTAGGTTACTCGCTTACTTTTATTTCATCTTATTTTTCCTTGATCTCCTTTAAGTCAATACATATGCAGTTGGGTTGAAAAAAATTGTACTCTTCCATTTTACAATGAAGAAGTCCATTGTTATATCTAGCTTTATGTTCACTACATTCATCAAGGTACAACATTCCTTCTTCGTTAGGTTCATATCCTTTATCTCCTGAAGAGTTTTCTGATTCATCGATCATGGTTACATCCTCATTCACCATCTGATTAGTCAAATTAAACATATACTTATGTTTTACTTTTTTAAAAGTGATCTGATTATTTCCCAAGTTGTGATTAACTTTGGCTACACATAGCAACCTCTTCCCAATAAAGCATCATATGCAGACTTCTGCATAGTAATCACAATGAAATCCAATATGATCTCTTGGTCAGCTATCACTACCTATTGTGCTTTCAATACTCCTTTTGTCTCGATACCATATTGATCAGCACCATATAGTCAAAATATCAGTTCCCATAGAGATGGAGCACCAAGTTCTACCCAAGTCATTTAGGTAGCACATTGACACTGAATCCTCTGTCTATGATGACTTGTTTCAATTTTTACCCTAAAATATCCATATGAACTAATGTGGATTTCTTTACCACATTAATCATTAATATGGTGAGGTCCATGAATTGGTATTTTTGTTCCTTATCTTGAATTGATTGAATCTACACTTCCATCACCTTGTGAGGTTCAATCTCATCCACCATCACTTTTTGTAATGATGGGATAGCTTCCAAAAAGTCAACCATTTTTATCTCTACTGTGGTGTTCAAAACCTGTGCAACCATATTCTACACAACTGCCTTCTCTTATAATGGTTTCTTTAGTTCCTTTTCATATACTAACTTTACTTGCTTAGATTTTTGTGCTTCATCTTCTAGTACTTTATTTGCTACTTGCTAGTGCTTATTTTCTTTTTTTGGCTCAGGATATTATCCTTTTTAGCCTAATTCTTTATCACGACTAAAAATTTATGGGTTTCATCTTTAACTTGAGGAACCTCAATATCCAAATAGTTTACATTTTTTGGGTTACTTGAAATCACCTGCTTGGGATAATTTACTTCTTTTTGGTTACCCGAACCACACCACCTACACATGTGTGTAGTGTTTTCTTGTTGCATTTCTTGTCTCTAATATGAAGGACATTTTTTTGCAAAATTCCCCCAATATTGGTAATTACGACATTGTATGATCGATCTCCCTTTCAAGTCATACTACAAACGACTATGTACTTCTTGCCAAATGCCTTGGTTCTGCCTTCCACCTCACTGGCTATTTCGATAATCACCACTTTTTGCTTGCTTCCTACTTTATAGGGTATTTGGTTTCTCTTCTTGCTCATGGATTGTCAAGACCTATGGATTCACTCTTGCATTAGATGGACATAGCATCACCTCGTGTCCTAGCACATTATAGATATTATTGTAAATAATTCATGGATACTTTACATTTGTATGGCCCTCAGTTTTACATTTCATGCACCAAATATCATTCCTATCAGGATTACTTATTTGGTATTTTATGATCTTGTCAAATTCTTGATGGAATGATGTTATTGTCCTTTGTATAGTATGATCTTCTCTAATATCTAAATCATTGGACTTGGGATGAGATAATATTCTTATATACATATAATTTGTGTCACTTTCAAAATTCTTTGCATGCTTTAAAGACTCATCATACATTTCCTATGGTATTGCCTTCATATTTTTATTATATTTTGGTAGCAAACCATCTACAAACCACCACTTTACAAATACATCTGACAAAGGCATCTACATATTATCTACTAAATACTTTAATCTACGATTGTATGATTTTACATCTTCATCAGGATTTTTCTTAGTCATACAAAGTTCCATGACAATGTCTCTATCATCCTTGAAGGGATAAAATTCTTCAATGAATTTTTCTTTTACTTGATTCGAAGTCCATAAATATACTGCATTTTCCCTTTTTAGATACAAATCCATTGCCAATCCTCTCAAGGTAGCAGGAAATAAATTCATCCAGTCATCTGTATGACCTACGTCATTTTCCCTCCAAATGGTTATGACGGTTCCATTATGTCTTTTGGGGTCTTCCTTACCCTCACCTGTAAAATGTGGACATCTTTTCTTGGTTGCATTATTAGCCATATTTGGTGAATCATCCTCTTCACTTAAGGTGTCCCATGGAATATCTGTATGATTCCTCCTTGGGGGTTTTTTACTATGCTCATCATCAAAAGTTTCTATCCAAGGTATCTTATACTCTCCCACCAGTCATTGACCAAACTCACATGCATTTTCACTCCATGAATTCCTTCACTAACACTACACTCTGTTGTCATGGTGCCTGACTCTTGTCCTTTGCACTCCCTTGCAACCCTTCCATCGCTTTCTCAGGTTTCACCATCCACTCTCCTTCCTTACGCACTACTTCTATGTCAACTTGCTTCTCTACGTTAAGTGGTTTTGGTACCTCCTCTTCTGTCCCTATCAATAATGCCTCGAAATATATTTTGTTAGATGTCAATACTTGCTCTATTTTTGGTTCATGTGTACTATGGTCAGAATTACTTGAATTCCCTATTTCAGAAATTCTTGTACTCCTTACTATAATGGTCTCTCATACTTCTCATCTCCTACATATTTGCACACTAGTGTTTGTCATTCACCTCAAAATTTGTAATATTCTTACTTTATTAGCTTGACCCATTTTAACAAAAATGCCAATTTCGATAAGACAACGGTGCCAAATGTAGCATAGGGATGGGTATATGATTATTATAGGCTTATAATTATCAACTCGCTATTATTTTTTAATTACCCAAATCGTACAATTGTACAGTCTTTCCAACAATTGATATGCGATCACAAATTAGCTTGTATAGACTCAAATCATGCAACTGTATGATTCCAAATCATACAATGTTAGTTCTAGTATGATTTGACACTTAGTCAATCCTTCGGATTTTGTTTTTACAAGTTGTTGTACATAATTATATAATTGATTTGTTCAATTTGCCAATATTTCCAAATCGGGTAAGTTCCCTTTAATCACATAACTACAAAATTAGGTAAAGTTATTTTGTATGATTTGGAACATTTCTGGTGTATGATTTTTATAAAGTGAAAGTGTAGCAAGGTGTAAAATTGGATGTTTTTCCTTACCAATATTTCTCATACAAGTTTTGGAAAGTTTTGGAATGTCAATTAATCCATATTTACCAACATGCAAGTTTTGTCTTTAGGGTTTGAGAAAGTTCTTCACAATGGTAATCTCTAGAAATCATACACCAAATTCCAATATGTCTTTCCAAATGCAATATTCCTCATAGATCACTTCCAAGGCTCACACCAGTGGTTATTCAATTCCATTATTACTACTAGCACATTAACATCATCCATAGACAAAGAAAAGTAACATGCAACATTCAAATACTGCAAAATACTAATCAATCATTCTAGAACCATACAATGGCATGAGTGAACACTATGCAATGTGATTCTTTATTCATTATTCTTCAATAGAATATTACAATCAATAACAGATTCCACAAGGTTATATGATGAACCAGTAATTCCACATAATAATCAGATAGATGTATTCAATAATCAGACTCATCAAAATATACTTACAAAATTGAAATGGGGCCTTATATAACATCTACCCAGGTCATTCCAAGTGGTTCCTGAGGCCATTCATTATTCACAACTACCCATGTATAACGAAAATCTTAGTTACATCATTTTATTAAGTCGAATCATATTATTTATCGAATATATTCGCAATTACAACTCAAATTGTATTTCATCTGCATTTCATTGCACCGTGTACATTTTACTTCTAGTTTGTACATTTTACTTCCTCCTTGTATTTTTTTCTCTTTCTTTGTACGTTTTGCCAAAACTATCAAAATTGTTAAAACTATCAGAACTAGGCAAATCCTCTTTGTCACTTCTTCTTCTTCTGGGAGGTGGATTTTTTGCCTACAGTAACTATGGAGGAAATAAACACTCCATTAATAAATCTATTGAACTACATTGCACCCATCACCACTAGATGGTGATCCACACAGAACTGTACTATCTTCTAATATCATGTCCCTGACTCTCTCTATGTCTATATCTATATATTACAATGAGAAATTTCTTATATAGGTAAAATAGGTTCCTTGGCTATCACTCTACCTAGCTATGCAAGGGATAGCTTGTACATATACAACTTGCACATTGACACTTGTGCATTTATTACATTGCATGAAGTAACTAGATAACTTCCCCCTAAAGTAATCTAATTTCCTAAGTATGTAACTTGGAAGATACATTTACATGATCCAAATGATGTAATATACTCTATTTCTAATATATTGTGTGGTCTTTATTGATTATTATATTATCTTGGTTGAAATTACCTATTTTATTGGCTTCCAAAATTTGTTTGATTCCCTTGATATTGATTTCTTGGATTTAATCTATAATAACTTGTACTATGCCCTCTCTTTTTTCATACTTGATAATATTTGTTATTATATTTTGATTTATCCCTTGACAATGAAGCAACATTTCCTTGTGGATTTTATTTTGAGACTAAGTCATTGTTAGTTAATTCATCTTTTATTGAATTCTCTACCTCATACTCTTTTAGTATATTAACTAACTCATCAAATTATGTATCTTTACTTAGAATTTGTAAATATGATAGATGCTTGTAATTTTATGAAAGTGCTCTTAGAATCACTTGAACAAGAAACTTGTCTTCTACCTTCTCTCCTAATTTTAATAATTTTCTTTTTTATATCAACCACTTTTCTTAGAAACAATTCTATACTTTCACCACTATTAACTTTTAGAGAATGCAATTAGGTTTGCAGATTCAATATAGTGGCTTTATTCTTTCCTTAAAATATCTTGGCTAAGGTATTCTGATGAGTGTCATTGTTCATTCATCATTTAATCATTATATGTGTCAGTTTAGGGCGGTGTCCAAATGCTGTATATGATAGAAGGTGTCACAGTTGTAGGTTCAATTCATTCAAGAACATGAATTATTGGTATATCAGTTAGTGTTTTTGGGGGTTTTGTGTGACCTTTAACTCCTAGAACTGGAGATCAAATTGTAGAAGATAAAAACTGAATTAAAACTGCAGTAAATGGAAATTGCAGAATTTGAAAGAGCAGAAAATTAAATGTTGCTAAATTAACAAAAAGTAAATTGCAGAATTGAAATCACACACAGTTGCAAAAGGATAAACTAACTACAATTTCTCTGAGCATGTTATAAATCTATAAAATCAAATTAACATCTATTGCAAACTGGAAATGTCACAAATCTAGAAATTGCAGTAAATTACAGAAAACTAGAAATTGCTGCAAATCTGGATAATGACAGAAAACTGCAAATCTAAAACAAAAATATTGAACTTGCATGGAATGATGGAAAAATGTTGTCAAGACTGAAATCTGAATTTAAAGCTGCTAAAGAAATGAAAATTGACAGAATTCTGCTAACCTGCTGTAGCAAGAAATTAGCAAGATTTCTATCAAAATTTGCCTTCCTCTGGTCCTGCAAGTGGCCCTTGCTTCCAGAACTAGATGAAGGTGAAGAATTATGCTAAAGAAACCTAAATGCTAACCATCAACTCAAAATGCTACTTGATAACTTAAAACTGCACCTTTTATTAAATCTAGAAATGCATTACAGTAATGCAGGAAAAACCTACAGATTACTGTTCTACTACAAAAACAACTACACTTTTCTATTGCTTAATTCTCTAAGTCTAATATTTATCTATATCTATATGCTCAACCGTGTTGGGAGCTCTCTTATTTATAATATAATGTTGATATGTTTGGTTGTTGATTTGCAGGGATTTACAATTGTTTGCACAACTATTTCCTGAAATGCATGAGCTTACTTTGTCAAAAATTGATCCATTCAACCTTATTAAGCTGCATTCATTGAGGAAATCAATTAACATGAGTTGGGACAACTTTTTGGTCAATTGCCAATAATTTATTTTACCGATTTGTCACTTTTTGACCATCTTCTGTTGTTCCTGCGCTATTCCCTATTCCTGCGCTACTATTCCTGCACTGCTCCGAAATAACAGGGAGGTGAAATTTAGTTGCTTTTTCGTACTCCAAATGCATAAGGAGGAAGTTTTAGACCACCTGGATGGTTTTCCCTTATCCTATTGCATGGGTGGCACGTGCTGGAGTGACTATTTCCAAGCCCTACTGTCAATGTACAGCTGGCTGGAACTATCACAATGTTACCCTATTTTCCTGCATAGTCAGCTATAGGGTACAAGTTCCTTGGCACCTTTTGCATTTGAATTAGTTCAAAATAGAGGAACATTATTACTAAGCACCCAACACTCAACAATTATTACTGATTCTGAATTCCTATTGATAAATTAGCTGAAAAATAGGTGAAACTACATAAATAAATAGTAAAATAGAATATATGCACTTTAACATTTTAGAATATGCAAAACATAAATACATAATGCATTTTACCAAAAATCAGCATAGAAACATAATAAAAAGGGTAATTCAAATCAGTAGACTGTATCAAAAAGTGTTTATGGATGAGGCATTTCTTGGCCTCATCATTTTCCTCCCAACTTATGGTAATGCATGTCCTCATGCATTTTGTGCAGCTACTGAAGCACAAAGGTCCAAATCTAGACATCTTTCATGGAATTTTAACAATGCACCACCAATTTTGTAGAATCCACTGACTATTTTTATAGACTGAAACCATTGTTGGAAGTCCTTGTCAGGTTGTGGATCACTATCAAAGAAATAGGGGACAGGAGTGATAACCAGAGGCATTATGTATCTTAGCCCTATCCATTGTTCTTTGATTTCTAAAATAATGTATATAATACCTTCTGCCCTTCTCCTTGACCAAAACAGGTTAGTGGGAGAAATTGGCTCCCGTTTCTATAGGAAAATAGACAATTCACCCCACCTGTTCTTGCATGCTGCTATAGCATCATCAAAGAAATTTGCACAAAAAATTTGAAATTGAGTTATACCTTTTTATAGATTTCCTAGATAAAGTTGTCTCATTCTGGGATCCCTCATGAAGGAATAGTGATTACTGGTACAGTCCCTATGATTGAGAGGAGCAGGCCTGACAAGTAAAACTGCCTGTGATTCTAAGTCCTTGGCTATCTTTTTCTTTGAGTCCCAATAAATATTATTTTGTAAGGTGGACATAAAGTCCCTCAGTTGTAAATATCCTATATAAATGAGATGCAGAAACATGCTCTCTATTGGCAAGAAGAAGTTATGTAAAAATAACTCACATAATAAGTTTGGTTGTTCTATTGGACTCTGCACAAAGGCTTCCACAAATTCTGCAGGAGTGGTCAACTGGTGAGGCAGTTCAAAAACCAATCTCATAATTTGCCAACAAAGGTACCTCTCCTTGAGTAGGAGGCTATAGAACCTAGGTGGTTTTCTGCACTATATTGCATACTCTGCAATTTGACATACATTCTTTACCTGTGTTTTCAACCTGTTGACTTCTTTTTCTTTCTCTGCTAGTTTGGTTGAGGTAGAGTTCAAAGTTGCAATTTTCCCTTCTAGCTGATGGCATTGATTCATCCAATAGGCTAGGTCCTCAATAAACTTAGCTAAAGGCACTGTGTTTGGGGGCCTCAGAATAGGTTGCATCTGGGCCACTATATTCACCTGTACACCAACTTCTACAGTTGATGTTGCAACTGGAAAATCTATTTGTATCCCCTGTTCTACTTTAACTACTGTAATTATTGGATTGTTAGGAGGAAGCATTTGTGCCAGAGGAGAGTGTAGACACTTGTTCCTGAGCTGCAACTATTTAGTCTTGTATAGAAAATGTTTGAATGTCCTACTGAGGGGGACTGTCATTCTACATCAAAATTTTAGATGGATCTTCTTGAGGAGGCATACCATCAGCTGCTTCTACTCCTACTTCACTTGCAATAGGTGATCTCTATGCCTGTGCTATGTCATCCTCTGAGGAATCCAAGTCTAGGAGAATCTAAGCCCACTCAACAGGTGTTGTCTCTGTTAATCTTGTGGACTGATTTTCTAGCTGTAGCAATTTGTTTTGCAACTCCTAAACCTGCTGCTGCAACAAAAAAATTTGCTAATCTTTTTATTTCATGGCTTCTTTAGCTTGGTCAATCCATTTGGTCTGGGTTTTAATAACACTCCTTGCAACATGCAACTGAGTGTGGATGTCAACTTATTCCTCAGATGCAGAATGTGTCTCAGACTCAGTATATTCTTCAAATTTAGAATATTTGTTAGACTTAGAATACATGGGAATATGCTCCTCAATCCTAGCTAGTTCAGTATCAGAGTTTAGATGCTCTTCAGACTCAAAGTCTGTATAATCAACCAATGGACAGACAAAGCTTATTACAGTTGTTTCCATGGTTAGGTCTAGTTCCATTGGCTGTATTTCTCTATCTGTACTTTCTATTTCCTGTGCATCTTCCTATGAACTGTCTATCCCATTTTCCTCTTCTTCTGATAAACTGATTGGACCTGCAATATGTACTGGTGTATCTGACAAGATTTTTGTTTTCTGAAGTCTTATAGACCTTCTCAACCCTATTGTTTTTGGGTGTTCCTGAGCAGATGCAACTTTTGCTTGTTCTGGAGCAGCTACAGATTTTTTTGTTGGGTCAGGAACAGACATGGGCTCTGTTATTGATTCTAGAGCAGATGCCTACTCACTAGAACCCCCAGTCTCTCTGCTGGGTTGTACATTGTCTACAAATGTCACTCTTCTTCTTTTTAACCAGGATTCAGATGTTGATGCATGTTGCCTCCTAGTTCTGGAAGATGGGGGACTGTCAGGTAAAGGGGAACTTCTATGTTTAGAGGGCTTTGGTTGAGGATTTTCTTCTGATTCTCTTGCTATTTCCTCTTCCTCTGGTGCAGGGTTTGAATCATCAGTTTTTGCCCATGGAGAGAAGAAACGGTCAAAGTTCCCAAGGTTTCCCTTGAAATGGTATTTGCAGATGAGTTTAATTAGCCCATGATGTTTCGGGCTTCCCTTACCTTCTTGATACTTTAGGGCCATGGATTTTAGTTCTTGGTAAAGATACAAAGGAATGTTTACCCTAAGTTTGGGTTTGGCTGCTCCATGTCATAGGTGGTTTAGGATTCGTAGGTGTGGGCCAGAGACAACAGGAAACTGGCCATCACAGGTAAGATACCTCATAACCCACATTGCTACATCATCCCAAGGAGCTAGCAAGCTAGACATTTTGACCCCTTTACACACATTTTTATTCATTAAAAATTCTATTTGGCTGTCCCCTTTTTCCTTAAATTGATTCATTAGGTCTGTTAAAATATTTTTGTCGATTTTAATAATTTGCACACCTTGAAGGGGAAATTCAGTAACCTGACTAAGTATTTTGGGGCTTACCTGGATAGACATCCCACAAATATGTACTTTTTTGTTTCAAAATGTGCGTGCGAATTCTACCGCCAGACCCTCAGAATAGCTGTCGAATTTGCTTAGAAATGGTAGAAATCCTCCATTGGTAAAAATTTGCAAGGAGGCAGCATCTGTTTCCAGGTAACCTATGTTCTCAGGTTCTACTCTAACCTTCTTTCCACCCATGGTACCTTCTGTTGCTTTTTGTATGTCGATGGCTATAAATTTTTACGATCTACATCGATGTTTTCTATTTTTAGGGTTTTTTAACCATTTTACCAATGTCAAAATTGCTTCAAAACACACAGAATGTCATGGCAGGGTTTACGACGTCGTTAACCCTTAATTGTTGCTTGATTTCATTATGGTTGCCACCTTTCATGTTTTGCATAGAATCCGAGACTTGTAATCCCTTTTTCCAACCAAATAAATCACTGATGGCCATGTGTCATCAAATTTTACCTAAAATTTCATTCCTGTCCTTAATGACTTATTCCTACGCTTAGTGATTGATTCCTGCACTTAGTGATATAAACTTTTTATTCCTGCGCTTAGTGATATAAACTGTTTATTCATGCGCTTTTGAGAATAAAAAAATTTATTCCTACGCTCTTCTGTTTACTGATTTTGGCGCAGTTATTTTTGCATTCTACAGCAGAATTTAGGCAAAGGCATTTGTAAAACACTTTCTAATTTTGATTCCCATTTTTTTTATGCTTTATACTAATCATGGATAAATACACTATATACTAATGATTTACACTATTTAGAAAATGAAAAGACACATACCTGTTAAAACCATTATATCTATATTTCAGGGTGCTCCTACTGATATCTCTAGCTAATCAATCTTTGCACTAAGATAGGTGAAATCTGAAAAAATATGAAACAATGGTCATGAAACAATGAGGATGAAACCAATTAGGTAAACATGCCAGAATACCAGTTTTCATGTAAACCCAACTCAGGAACGCCTCAAAGAGGTTTTCACTTTCTGAGTTTTTATTATTTTTTCCTTTTTTTTTCTCTTTTTTTTTTTTTATAATTTGTATCATTATGTTGAATTCAAGATGGAAGAAGAGCTTTCTTCCCAAATGTGTACATCCAAACTTTCCAATTGCTTAAGAAATTCTTCCTTGTTTTGTGGTTTATGGTACATACAAAGACGATGTCCATTTACCACCAATTTGCGTTGTGATTCATCAATTGGTGTGAGGCGAACAACTCCATTGTCAAACACTTCCTCAATTTGATATGACCCAAGCCATCCGGTCTGCAACTTTCCAAGGAAGTCCTTGTATTGTGAATCAAACAACAAGGCCCAGTCACCTTGCTAAAATCTTCACTCCTGAATGTGACTATCATGCCACATCTTCCTTTGTGCTTGGATCATCTCTGTCTGATGTAGGGCATCCATGTGTAGTTCATCCAATGCATCAAGTTATAGAATGTGATCTTCTTGTGCCTATGAAAGATCAATACCTACTTCCAAAGTAGTTTGAAGAGTTAGTAATTCAAATTCAATAGGCAAAAGAGGTTGTTTTCCATAAACTAATTCATATGGGGTAAATCCAGTGGTGGATTTCCAAGTGGTATTATAAGCCCAAATAGCTTATGGTAACTTGTCTAGCCAATTCCTTCTATGGACTGCTATGGTTTTGGTCAAAATTTGTTCTAATTATCTATTAGTCATCTCTACTTGGCCATTGGCTTGTGGATGATAAGGTGAGGATTTTCTATGTTTGACTTGATAGAGTTGAGTGAAAGCTTCAACAACTTTTGAAGTAAACTGGGGTCCTTGATCTGTGGTGATGGATTGTGGGGCTCCAAAATGCAAAAAAATCTATGAATACAGAAAATTAGCAACTTTCTCTTCACAAGCATGCTTAAAGGCACGAGCTTCTACCCATTTGGTAACATAATCAGTACATACCAAGATATGTACTTTGCCTTTGGAAGGAGGATTAATGGGTCCTACAAAATCTAAACCCCATATTTCAAATGGTTCTGTTCCTATTTGAGGTTGTAATGGTATTTCACTAGTAAAAGTAGGTTTTCCCATTTGTTGGCAAGCATCACAATGTCTTACATACCTTTTTACATCTTTGTGCAAAGATGGCCAATAGTATCCGGTACCCAAGACTTTGCAAATAGTGCTTTTGACTGAATAATGCCCTCCTGAGGGTTCATCATGGCATGCTCGTAGGATGTCATATGCTTCATCCTAGTGGATACACCTACGTAAAACATGATCAGGACTGCATTTAAATAGTAATCCTTCTATCCATTTAAAATAAGAGCTTTGCTTGATTATCTGTTTCTTTTGTTTAGAGGTAAAGTGAAGAGGAATCTTCCCTGTAGCTAAGTAATTAGTTATGTCTGCAAACCATGGAGATTGTACAGAGACAACAAACAACTTTTCATCTGGAAAGGTATCTTCCACAACTTCCCCGTATCCGCATTTGGTATTCTTGACAAGAAATCTGCAACTACATTAGATTTTCCAGGTTTGTTTACTATGGTAATATTAAATTCCTGCAACAGAATCAACCAGCAAATAATTCTTGCACTAACCAATGGTTTATTCATCAAATATTTGATTGCAACATGATCCGTATGGATGAATACTTGATACCCTATGATATAGTGTCAGAATTTGTTAATAGCATAGACTACAACCAAGAATTCTTTTTCAGTGGTAGTGTAGTTTTTCTCAGCTCCTGTCAAGTTTTTACTGATATAATATATCGCATAATGTTCCCCATTTTCAATCTGTCCTAACATAGCCCCAATAGCATTATTGGAAGATTCAGTTTGAATATGAAAGGGTAACTCCCAATTAGGACCTCTTAGTATAGGTGGAGTGGTTAACTACTCTAAATTTTCAAAGGAAATTTGACATTCAGAAGACCAAACAAATTTAGAATCTTTCATGAGCAAGGAAAACATGGGATTTGCTATGGTACTGAAATTAGCAATGAACCTGCGATAAAAACCAATGTGTCCTAAGAAACTGTGTACATCAGTCTGAGTTTGTGGAGGAGGGAGGTTTTTGATGACTTCAACCTTCTTAGGATCAACCTTGATTCCATAAGAAGAGATATGATGTCCAAGAACAATTCCTTCCTCCATCATTAAGAAGCATTTCTCAGGATTAAGAGATAGGTGGTATGTTTCACAGTGAATTAATACTTTTTCAAGATGTTCTAATGCATATTCAAAACTATCACCAAACACTGTGAAATCATCCATATAAATTTCAACACTTTCATTGGTTAAATAAAAAAAAATTGCTAAAACAGCTCTCTGAAATGTTGCTGGAGCATTACATAATCCAAAGGGTAAAACTCTATAAGCAAAGGTTCCCCAAGGACATGTAAAGGTAGTCATTTTCTGATATTCTGGGGCAACTTGAATTTGGTTATATCCGCTGAAACCATCTAGAAAACAGAAAAATTTCTTTCCAGCAAGGGTGTCCAATACTTGGTCTATGAAGGGTAATGGGAAATGATCCTTATGTGTAACCTTGTTTAATTCTCTATAGTCTACACATACTCTCATTTTACAATTTTTCTTTGGCACAATGACCAGTGGTGAAACCCATTTACTATCTAAAATTGGATAATTGAATCCAACATCTAAGAGTTTTTCAATTTCTTCTTTCACAATATCTCTTAGGACAGGATTCAAGCGTCTCTGAGGTTGCCTTACTATTTTTACATATTCTTTGTATATCCTATGTGTACATACCTAATTATGAATTCCTATCATGTCCTTATAGTTCCAAGCAAAAGCTTGAACATGTTTCTGCAAAACTGAAAACAGTTTGGATTCCTGGTCATCAGTGAGCCAGCTATTAATATTCAAAAAATTTCCTGGCTGAACTTTAATTTTTTTAATCCCTAGATAGATAGAATTAGCTACTTCATAGCTACTTATTAATGCATTTAATGGACAATGATGTGGCTGTAGAGTATGAAATGTTCTAGAATCTGTCTCAGAGGTGATACCTGATGGAATCAGAGGACATTTGAAGGTGTTAAGGAGATGATGATGCCATCCATGTTGTAGTGTGAATGATCTCTTTTGATTGGGCATGGATGACATAGGTTCTAAACTATGTATCTCTTCATTCCACAACAACCGATGAATAAGAAGTTGATCATCAGCTAGCCCTTCTGATTGTAATGTTTTGACTAGGATAGTTTCATTCTCAAATATTTCTCTTTCTGGTGTAGTGATTTCTTCAATATGTTCTTTCACTACAACTGTAGCCAAAGTAGCAATGGTTTCTTGTTCTTCATTAGATTCAGGATACCAAATTTGTCCAAAAAATTTAGTTGAAGGTTGAGCTGGTGGATACAAAGAAATTTTTTGTAGGTCAATACCATTAGAAATGGTCATTTCCCCTGACCTGTAGTCTATAAAAGCAGCTGCAGTGAGCTGGCCAAGGTCGTCCTAGAATGATAGGGTATCCATTTATTGAAGTTCTAGGCTGCAACACCAAGAAGTCTACAGGATATTCCCAAGATGAGACTTTAATGGCTACATCCTCTAAGATACCTTGTAGTTTAGCTACTGACCTATCTGCCATTTCCAAAACTATGGTGGTAGGACTGAGATTATGGAGCTGCAATTTTTACATTATATCCTTGGTCATTACATTAATTACAGCTCCAAGATCAATTAGCACATTAGGAATTTGCATCACTCCAATAGTAACTGTAACTACTGGACTACCTGGGTCACCATACTTGGGAGGAACTAGTTTCCCAGCCAATAGATCAACTAATTTCCCTTCCACCTGAACAGTTTTAGGAAAGGCTTTCTTTTTTTTACCAGGTTTCTTGATACATAACTCCTGAATAGTCTTTTTGATTAAAGGTATATCCCTTATTGCTTGTAGCAAAGGAAGAGAAATTGCCATATTTTTGAGTTCTGTTACTAATTCGGATTCAGGGGTAGTATCAACATGATCAAACCTTTCAGGGTATGGTAAGGCTACTGGAGAATATTCCTGCATTTTTGTTGTTTTTTCTTCTTTCTATTTTTGTTGCAGTGCTTCTTGAATTGGAGGTTCTTGTTTTTCATTAATTTCTTCAATGGTGGGTGGAACAGGTTCAGATAAAATCTTTCCTAAACGCAGTTGGATGTTACTACAGTCAAGTACATGAACTGCAGCAGTGTCTTCAGACTCAACCTCATAAATAGGGGCTATTTGTCTGGCATTATTTGGGTTAGTCATAGGCTGAGCTGGGAGTGGAGGTTGTTTTACTGGTTGTGCTTGTTGATGTTGTGTTCTTCCCTAAAAATTGGGATTAGGAGTAGGTAGCAAGTTTTGAGTTTGTCCCTGATATCTTTGTTGTCTTGGATAGGATGGATATTGTTGTGGTGGATATGGCTGTCCTTGATATTGTTGTCCCCATATTTGTCCTTGTCGTGTCCATTGTGGATGCATGGTATGCCAAGGTGGGTTCATCCATCTAGATTGTGACCAATCCAGAGGAGTTGTCCAAGGTTGGTTCCAAGGTTGTGCAAAAGCTTCTGCCTGTCCCCATGGCATATTCATATTCCAAGGAGATTGTCCCCAATTTGGAAACCAAGGAACATTGGGATATTGTGTATAACCACCACCAGATCTCTACCCAATAGCATTAAGATCTTCTATTTGGGTGCCCAAAATAGATTTTATATGAGGCAACAAAGGACATCTATCTGTCGAATGTTCCTTGGAACAAATTCCATGAATAGAAGTTTTGTTTAAAGGGAAATCCTGCAAGGCATGCTTATTCCTGCATCTTGGGCAATAAATTTCCAAAGGTGATGTGGAATTGGATTTTGTGTTTCTCTCACCTAATGCAGAATTAAGTTGAACAAGGATATCAGTTTTAAAATTGGCTATTTCCTCCATCAACTCCTTTATGTCATTATTGCCAGAATTCCTTTTCTTTCTCCGGTGGTGAGTGCGGGAGTAATTTTTACATAATTCCACAATATCTTCAATGTCAAGTTGATCTATATCTCCTTTTCCCATTAAATCTAACACTTCCCTAGATTCTTCCCTGCAATCCTCTTAAGAAAATAGGCTTTAAGAAATCAGGTTCTACAGGACCACATCTCTTTTGGACAAAGGCAAAGCAATCAAGATAATCTTCTAGACTCTCATCTTCTTCTTGCTTGATCCTAAACAACTCATCTTTCCTGTTTCTTACTCTACAATAATCTTGATATTTATTTAAGAATGCAGTATCCATTTCATCCCAGGTATGGATTGAGTTAGGTTCAAGATTGCTCATGAACCATCGGAGAGCAGCGTCCTTAAGTGTGGAAGGAAACAATTTCAATTTTTGATTATCATTTATGTAGTCATAAGTTTGACATAACACCTTGAATTCAAATAGAAATTGATCAGGATTTTTGAAATAGTTTCCATGAAGATTGGCAATATGGATGGATAAATTGTTTTCATGGGGGCATATAGAAGTGGATCCAATCTTATGGGATACTCAAAAGTCTTAGGAGGATCATCAATATTATCATATCCACCTGGGGGTGCTGCTGTTGCGGCCAGAGTTGTTTGTTTTCTAGAGTATGATGGAAATAGTCCAGTTTGAGGAGAATGTTTAGCAGCTAGTGCTTCAAAAAGCTCTCTTTCTAATTTTTCCAAAAATGCATCTGAGGAAGAAGGTATGTCTGGATTATTTTCCCCAGGGATTTCAAATGTAGGCAATTCTTCATCTGACCGTGCAGGTCACTTTGGTGGTTCAGAGCCACTTTGGATAAACCTCCCTCTTTCATCCCTTAGCCTATGCATTCATGCCTATTCACTAAATAAACTGAAATGCAGTATTTCAAGGATTGTAACACAATTCTTGACCTATTTCACTTTTTCTAACAACACCTATTAGTCCTTGGCAATGACGCCAAAAATGATGAGTGTCATTGTTCATTCATCATTTAATCATTATGTGTCAGTCCAGGGTGGTGTCCAAAGGTTGTATACGATAGAAGGTGACACAATTGCAGGTTCAATTCATTCAAGAACAGGAATTATTGGTAGATCAGTTAGTTTTTTTGGGGGTTTTTTGTGACCTTTAACTCCTAGAACTGGATATCAAATTACATAAGATAAAAACTGAATTAAAATTGCAATAAATGGAAACTGCAGAATTTGAAATAGCAGAAAATGAAATGTTGCTAAATTGACAGAAAGTAAATTATAGAATTGAAATCACACACAGTTGCAGAAGGATAAACTAACTAGAATTTCTCTGAGCATGTTATAAATCTATAAAATCAAATTAACATCTATTGCAAACTAGAAATGTCAGAAATCTGGAAATTGTAGTAAATTACAGAAAACTGGAAATTGCTGCAAATCTGGATAATGACAGAAAACTGCAAATCTGAAACAAAAATATTGAACTTGCATGGAATGATGGAAAAATGTTTTCAAGACTAGAATCTGAATTTAAAGCTGCTAAAGAAATGAAAACTGGCAGAATTCTGCTAACCTGCTGTAGCAAGAAATTAGCAAGATTTTTGTCAGAAGTTGCCTTCCTCTGGTCCTGCAAGTGGCCCTTGCTTCCAGAACTAGATGAAGGTGAATAATTATGCTAAAGAAACCTAAATTCTAACCATAAACTCAAAATGCTACTTGATAACTTAAAACTACACCTTTTATTAAATCTGGAAATGCATTACAGTAATGCAAGAAAAACCTGTAGATTACTGTTCTGCTACAAAAACAACTGCACTTTTATATTGCTTAATTCTCTAAGTCTAATATTTATCTATATCTATATGCTCAAACGTGCTGGGAGCTCTCTTATTTATAATCTAATGCTGATATGTTTGGTTGCTGATTTGCAGGGATTTACAACTGTTTGCACAACTGTTTCCTGAAATGCATGAGCTTACTTTGTCAAAACATGATCCATTCAACCTTATTAAGCTACATTCATTGAGTAAATCAGTTAACATGATCTGGGACAACTTTATGGTCAATTGCCAATAATTTCTTTTACCGATTTGTCACTTTTTGACCATCTTCTGTTGTTCCTGCGCTATTCCCTATTCTTGCACTACTATTCCTGCACTGCTCCAAAATATCAAGGAGGTGAAATTTAGTTGCTTTTTCATACTCCAAACGCATAAGGAGGAAGTTTTAGACCACCTGGATGGTTTTCCCTTATCCTATTGCATGGGTGGCATGTGCTAGAGTGACTATTTCCAAGCCCTATTGTCAATGTACAGTTGGTTGGAACTGTCATAGTCTTACCCTATTTTCCTGCACAGTTAGCTACAGGGTACAAGTTCCTTGGCGCCTTTTGCATTTGAATTAGTTCAAAATAGAGGAACATTATTACTAAGCACCCAGCACTCAACAATTATTACTGATTCTGAATTCCTATTGATAAATTAGCTAAAAAATAGGTGAAACTGCAGAAATAAATAGTAAAACAGGATATATGCACTTTAACATTTTAGAATATGCAAAACATAAATACATAATGCATTTTACCCAAAATCAGCATAGAAACATAATAAAAAGGGTAATTCAAATCAGTAGACTATATCAAAAAGTGTTTATGGATGAGGCATTTCCTGGCCTCATCATTTTCCAAGCTTCTATATAAGTTACTATTGAACTAATGTATGGTTGTATATCATATATAATTACAAATGTTATTATCATGAGTGCTTTTGCTTCATCTTCCCCGTACTTTTGAATTTCTCTAGAATCTTCAGTATGTTTAGTTTTTGCTCCTTTAACAATATCCCAAAGCTTTTCAACTATAAATATTGATCTCACTTTGTTTTTCGATGATGTGTAATTAGGACCTTTAAAAATTTGGAATTTTGAAAGAAATAATTTATTTGTTGTCATGATAACACTTGTAGACTACCTTATATCTCCCTAGTTTTGAGTGTATGATCAAATCTCAAATTTTGTAGTATATCTTGTATTTCCTAATGTTTGGATGACAATATTCAACTTCTATTCTTCAAGACAAATATCTTATTTCTCCCAATATATGAATAACAATCAATAATTTTGATAAAGGTTTCTATTCTTCAAATCTCTAGGTTGAATTCCTTTTATCTCCCAAATTTCAATAATATAATTTCTCAATTCTAAATTTCCCAAAATCTAATTTGATGTTGAAATCCTTATAGCTCCCAAATAAGAAATTTAGAAATTCTATGATATTTGCAAGTTTTGTATTCCTAATTTGATGTTGAACTCCTTATTTCTCCAAAATTATCAATTTGCAAATATTTCAAATTCTTTCTCAAACTCAAATAATCAAATTACAAAACTTCAATTTAATTTCTCAAATCTTCAAATCAACTTTCAAATTCTTCATAAAGCTTTTCAAATAGCAATAATAAAATTTCTATTCTTTGTTTTTCACTCATAAACCTTATATCTCCAATAGCATTAATCAATCAATGTGAAAAACTTATAAATCAACTTCAATCTTTCATAAATTATAAAATATTCCTTATTACTCCAATCCTTTGTATAAATCAAATAGTAAACTTGAGAATTTACCTCAATAATATGGATGCGTGCTATTCTAGGTAAAATACTATGTCTTCACTATTGAATAGTCAATAGTCTTCCTTGTTGCAAGGTGCTCTCTCGATTCTGCAACCCAAACTTCATTCCAAATGATCTCT
Organism: Wollemia nobilis; assembly: GCA_028583015.1. Taxonomy (NCBI): domain Eukaryota; kingdom Viridiplantae; phylum Streptophyta; class Pinopsida; order Araucariales; family Araucariaceae; genus Wollemia; species Wollemia nobilis. The sequence goes on from JAQPPZ010016874.1 coordinate 9,868,180, forward strand.
CCTTGTGCTAATTTTGGCCCATGCAATGAATGATGATTCCAAAATGCTTTGACTCCTTTCAAAGATGTTTGGTGCTCTTCTGTTTCAAGTGCCAAGTGGCACGTAAACACTTTTCCTCTTCTACAACGTTCTTTGGTGCTCTAAGTTGTTGTCCTTCCCATAACACTTGGCTGGAAATATTTTCAAACTCTGGTAGGTTACATTCAATGATTCTGTAACGTCTTGGGTGTTACATTCCTTGCAATACCAAGTGGTAAACAAACTCTACACCTCCTCAAATGAGTGCACTTTCTTTTGATAACGCTCCACTTCTTCTTTGCAATACGTTTGATAATGCTCCACTTCTTTTCAATGTATTCCAATGTACTGTAGCGCTTGGCCTTCTACGTTCTCTCTTCTCCTTTGACGTTTGGCTTTCTAGGTTCTCCTTTGTGCAATGTGGTGGCTCTTCCAATGGCTTTGCAATCTCCTCCATCTAATGTGGTGGCTCTTCCAATGGCCTCTCCTCTCACGATGGTGTAACCACAACTTGAGTGGTTTTTCTTCAATATGGTGGTGCCTCCTTGGCTTCTTTCTCAATCGAATGGTGGCTTCTTCTTTCCAACATGGTGGCTCCTCCACCTTTTCTTGGTGATGGCTTCTTCTCACTCCTATTCACCACTATTTGTTGCAGCTATTATTGTGTTTCTTTTGGTGTCTTTAGACACTCTAAATCTACCTTACTCTTGTGCACTATTCGATCTCCTTTGCTTTAATAATACTGCACTTCGTTGGCTTACTAAAAATAACATTCACTATATAACTTCTTCTCCTTATTACTCCTATTCCAAGCAATCTCTAACTTCTCTTTTGCTGTTATATTTTGCAGGTTCTAGGACGTCTCCTTCCTTGGCTTGGAAATAATATACTTAGAGTTCTCTTTTCCTGATTTGAACTATAAAAATATGGTGCTAAATAAACTTGAATTAAATCAACTTTTTCATAAAAATGAAATACTCTTTTATGCACCTAATTTCAAACCTTTTTGGTCTTCTTTTGTAGCTTGCCTCTTTGCCTTTCTTGCTACTTAAACTTGTTGTTCTAGACCTTCAAATTTGTAGCCTTAGCTTGCTGCCCAAAAATCTGATTTTTGCAGCTTTAATTCCTTTTACTTTGCTGCTCCAAAATCTCTAAAACTTGCAGCTCTTAACTCTTCTTCAAATATTTTTGTCCAATATGCAACCTTTTCGATGTCCAAAATTTATCTCTAACTCCTTTTAAAATGCTACCCAATAACTCTAAAATTTGCAGCTATACTCCTCTTCAAAAAACTTCCCAAATCACTATCTTCTTGCTGTCAAAAAATTCTACAATTTGTAGCTTCAATTGCTACCAAATATTCCTTCACTTTGCTATCCAAAGCTCTCTCAAATATACCTCAAAATTCTTCAAATCGTAGCTCTACTATCTCCCTCTAATGCTGCCCAAAATTTCTCCAATTTGCTGCCTTAGTTTATTATCAAGCCTTCCTTCAATTGGCTATTCAAGGGCACTTCAAAATCTACCCAAATATTCTCCAATTTGTAGCTCTATGTCACCTTCAATTTTTTATCTTGTGACCCTTCAACTTCTATCACAAAAATCAGCAATCTTCTCCTCCACAAATCAGCCTTCAAATTCTTAATGGTTGTCTTCAAATTTCTCAAATTGGTGGCCTCTTCTATCTTCTTTCTCCTCCTTAGCTCTCACTGAATTTTATCTTCAAATATAGCCTCTTTGCTAGCCTCTTCTTCAAGAATATGAATGTCTTGAAGTCTTCAAAAATACTTTCTCAAATTTGGCAAACTTCTTGCCAAAAATATTCTCCTTGAATCAGTTTCACAAATCCTTTTGGGCTTGTTGTTAATTGACAATAATTTTCCCAATTTTGATGTGATTACCTCTTTTTAGGAGCTTCTTCTTCTTGCAATATTCTTCCCCAAAATTTCTTCAAATATTCTCCAATGGCCACTTCTTCAATAAGGCTTCTCTAGCCTTCTTCTTTCTCCTTCCAAATTTTCTTGAGACCTCTTCTCTTGGGTCTTCAAATTCTGCAACTCTTCAATTGGACCTTTTCTTAGTCCTCCTCTATCTTATTTCTCAAATATTCAATGGGGACCTCTTCTCTCGGTCTCCTCCTTCTCAATATTCAATGGGGCTTCTCTAGCCTCTTTCTTCAATCTTCAATTTATAGCCTTCAATATTCAATGGGGACCTCTTTCTTGGGTCTCCTCAATATTCAATATTCTATGGGGACCTCTTTCTTGGGTCTCCTTAATATTCAATATCCACTCTCTTGCTGCAACTCAAAAAACTAATCCCTACAATCAAATATATCCAAAATTCTAGAAATCTGAAATCAATAAACTTCACTAGTTGTTCTTCAAACTAGTGGAAAATAAATCTATGTTGAGTCCTAGTCTTCACGAGTTTTTCTGCAACTCTATGGAAAGACTCTAGCCAAATTGCAACTTTCAAATTCTACAAATGAAATCTCCCTATCTCCTCTCAATCTCTCTTGTGGCTCTCCCTATCTCCTATCAATCTCCCTTGTGGCTCTAATACCACTATTAGATTTTGATGCTATAAACTTAAAGTAAAATAACCAGAAGATCTAAAATAAAGTTGCAGGATGAAATATAAGATAATGGCAATATTCTAAACATATAAAACTCATAAATAACTTCTGCAACAACTCATAAAATAGCCACTAATAAATGCTCATGAAAATAGTATTCTCATATAGAATAAAGATCTCCAATACACCATACTTCCACACACTCTCACTCTACATTATGTCTCACACACACACATAGACATATATATAATGGAATGTGACTCTTCATATGGAGTACTCTTGGCCTTCACTCTTCTTGAGACTCTTCATCTTCCTACTCTATGGACTCATGTGCACATGGACTATTATGCACATTTACATTACCAAAATACTTTGCACACTCTAATAATACTTGTGCATTTATTACATTGCATAAAGTAAATACTCACACTCTAATCTAAGACACTCTCCTAATCTAAAGATGTACCCAAGGTGGTACATTAGCATGTACCAAATAATGTAATATACTCTAACAATATTTTCATATTTATGAAGTTCAAGTGAAAGCAATGACATATACATTATACTACCTATATTAATAGGTATCATAATATCATCCATTGAATTATCAATTGCATCAACAAGATTTGAATGTAAATAATATTCAAATATTTCAAAGCTCTCATTCATTGCTTCTCCATATATGAATTGCATTGCCATATCTAGCTTACCATTAGATTTTCAATCAATTTACCAATGCCAAAATTTATAACTTCTTGTATTTTCTTTTTTATTATGATTTTCATATTTTCTTCCATAATATTGAAAATTTTCAATTCTATTATTTATTTTATTTGAATTTGAAATCCTTATATCTCCCAAGTTAATAAATCACTCAAATAAAAAATTTATAAATCTCAAACTTTCTAAACATTTAACGTAGTAACTCTTTTAACTCCATAATACATTAAATTTGCAAAAATTTCAAATTTCAGGTAACTTCCTTCAAATTTCAAAAAACTAAAACTTTAAATCTTAAATCCTTTTAACTCCACTACTTTCAAATCAAATCTTCAAATTCTAAAAACACTCAAAAAAACTTAACTTTAAAGACTTCAAATCTTGAATTTTTTCAAACCTTATAACAAATTAAATCCAAATAGTAATCCTTATCACTCCATAAGTAGAAATAATATAAATTCAAATCAAATAATAACTTTTAAAATACTTAATATGAATGCATAAATATTTAAATAGCCTTTATAGTGAAAAACCTTATATCTCTGCCTAATATTTTTAAAAGCAATTTGAATTTGTTTTCCCATAAAAATGTTAATAATATACTTAATATTGAATGTAATGTATAGATATTACCTATGTTGGTTTATGTATTTATCATTGCATTATGTTATAATATTGCCAATATTGCCTTATTCCTCCAATGCTCATATTATTTAAAGTTTATAATTCCAATGCTCTCTGCTATGAGGAAACCTTCTGTACTCTTTTTTTTCTTTTCAAGTGCTTGCTAGGTGACTATGGTAGCATGTCTAAATGTCACTTGATTGGTATTCACTAATTATTAATGTTAGCATGTACTTGTTGGTCTTAGTTTGTCATTGAGTGTTGCTTTGTTGGTCTTTATTGGTCTGAAATGTGTGATATTCTATTGATCTTTGTTAGTATGATATGGTAGCACATTCATGTGTTGTTTTTTTTATCTTCACTGTTCTGCATTTGAGTTCTATATTTTTTATATTCATTGGTCTAATATGGTAGTATATTTGGGTGATATATTTTACAATGTTCTACTTACTGCAAGTGGCATGTACAATTTAATTTATGATGCTTTTCAACTTTTATGAATACTAGCATCAGTTTATTTTAGCTTTCTATGACTCCTAGTGCCCTGTTAGTGCTTGTCTATTCTTCCTCTAGCAATATATTAGCTTTTTTCTATTCTCTCTTTAGCATCTTGTTAGCAATTTTCTATTCTTCTTTTAGCACCCTATCAACACTTGTCTATTCTTCCTCTAGTGTCTTGTTAGCGTTCAACTAAGTATCCTGTTAACGTTTGAGATTCTATGTTCCTCATTGAAAGCTAACACTCGGATAGCACTCATCTAAGCATCCTATTAATGCTTGAGATATTTTGTTCTACCTTGTAGGGTAATGCCTTGGTTGATACTTAACATCATTTTATTATAAAATAGATCTTACAACTATGCTCTTAGATTATCATATTATTGCTCACATTACCTCTATATTGGCCTTTGTACAATGGCCTATTTATTTAGGTAGTATAACTTTATTATTGGATGAAATATTTTTCTTTAAGAACACTACTCCATGGACAAGACTAAATTGATATGAAGACATTTTTATTCAGCCTAGTACTCCAATATTTCCTTCTTCTATGTACTTTACCTCTTCTCTGATCTATAAAAACTTTGTATTGCTTCTCTTATCTGGAATCTTAGATGCTCCACTACCTCCTAGAAGATTATATGCTCCACTATATTCTAGAATCTTAAATGCTTCTCTATCTCCAAGAAGCTCAGATTCTCCTCTATCTCTTGGAATATATGATGGTCCTCTATCTTTGTAAGCTATGATGATTCTCAATATCTGGTAGCCATGATGCTACTCAATAAATCTCAAATATTTTAGGTCAAACCTAAGAACCAAAATGATTCTCTACTTTTCTAGAGAAGCTAAAAAACAATATCATGATGCCTATGAATATTCCTATACATCCAAATTCGTTTTGGGTTGGCTCTAAACTACTTCAAGCTGAATAGTCTTCACTGGATTTTCTTCAACCAGGTGGAAAGACCCTAACATCCAAATCAGGGTGACTCCTACTTGTCTCCTCAATATCCACTCAATTAGACCTTCAAAAAATAGATTCCAAGTCTTCACTGCTATCAAAGTGGACAGACTCCAATATTATGGTGACTAATATAACTCTATAAAAGATGGCCAAAGTTAAGTGGTAGCCCAGATATCATTGTTGGATTTTAAGCCATACTATCTCAAAATATGAATAATCAAGAGTAGAATTATATATGTGATCAATTAAATATATATCTAGGTTGATATAATAATGAAATAACATTTACTTATAATATCAAAAATGAATGTAAAATGGCCAAAATCATTCATGTACATGCATGAAGAAAAAATACAATATGAATTGCTCAAAATCTGTATACAATCTTTGTTATCTTTTTTTTGTTTGTGGAAAATACCCCAATTGGGATGCTACTTTTGGGAAAGTCCTAAGGAGGTAGGGGCATCTATTCCACCAAAATTACCTAGGTCTTGCACCTAGCCTTCCCCCTTTGAAACACTCAAAGATCATGTCTAAAACAACAAAAACAAAAACAAACACAAAAAACACAACACAAAAAAACACCCCCCCCAAAAAAAAAAAAACAACAAAAACCACAAAACAAACACAAAAACAACAAAAAATATAAGAACAAAAAACACAAAAAATGCAAAAAATAAAATAAACAACAACAAAACACAAAACACACACAAAAGACCACAAAAATGAACAAAACAACACACAACCACAACAACAACAACAAAAAAAACTAAAAAAAAAAAACACAAAACACACAAAAAAATACAAAAACATAAAAAACACCAAAAACAACACAAAAATAAAATAGAACAAAAACAATATAAAATAACACACACCAAAAAACTAAAAATAAGAAAAAATAGAATACAACTTTGGTCTTTCTAGGCCAAAGGGCTATTCAAGCAAGATTCAACAAAGGAAACATAATAAGAATGAGTCTGAGCAAGGAAACTAAAATACCCTAACCAAAACAAAGAGAAAAAAAATAAAGAAAAAAGAAACTAGATACCTCTAGTACTAGAGCCATCAAGAGAAATGATAGAAATAAGAGTTTCCCTTATTTGTGAATCCCATCATCTAGAAGGGTGGCCATAGTAAGTAATATAACCTTTGTCCAATGTCCAATTAGCTAAAGTATCAATACTCCTATTCAGTTCTCTGACAACATGATTGTATTCAAATTTTAAAAAGCCCATTGTATTAATTGAATCTTCTCAATAATTATTTTTATTCTTCAATCACCCTTATGATTTTTAGGATTCTTCAAAAAATTAATCATGACTTGATATTTGCATTCAACCAATACCTTTTTCCATCTGATCTTAGTAGCCTCTCGAAGGCATCTCAGGATACCATACCCCTCAACAAGGTTATTGAAAAGGATACCCAAATTCTTAGCAAAAGTGAAAATAGAGAACCATCTAAAAGTCTATCCATTCCTCCCACACTAGCTTTTCTAGGTTTCCTCTTAAAGGTTCCATTGGTGTTGAATTTGTTAAAATCCTTAGGAAGAGGCTGCCAATTCCTTATTCTATCCATATTTCAGTTACTCGCATTCCCTTTAATTTGGTTTCCCTTAAAAGAGTTAATATTTAATCTTTGGATCACTTGATCCCATATTTGGTGGGAGTTCTAGGGGTGTTTAAGGAGTTGTTGGATTGATTCAATTAATTTGGCAATGGTATTTTCCTATATATCGTGAATTTCCTTCCTTTCTTGATTTAAAATCTAGTTGTTTATTTTCTTCTAGATATTACAAGGTAGAATGGTAGAACCCATCCAAACTAGCAGCCTAATAAAATGATCAGCACCTTCCTAATTAGGCCAATCCCTCCAAATTTGTTCAAAAATAAAAAAATTGACCATTGTAAACCAACTAAGATGGACATTCTCCTCCATAGGTCAAAGGCGAAGGTATACTGAACAAAAATATGGCTAAGAGTTTCCAATTCTCTCCACACATTTTAAATATAAATGGACCATGAAAACCAAGTTTCATAAGTTACTCACCAGTAAGCACCCTGTGATGCAATAAAATCCATGTAAAGAAATTCCCCTTAGGCTATACCTTTTGAGCCCACAATTTATTAAATATATCATAAGATTGGTTGGGATTATTATGGAATAAGTCCAAATAACCTTGAGCAATTGAATACTCACCCTTAGTAGTGTTTTTCCATCCAAAACAAGTTATCATGGGACCAAGAGAGAGAGATCATATGAAGGATTATTTGGAAGTATTTTATTTTCCTTTATGGCATTTGAATAGGCCAATCCTCAATAGGGATCCAATATCTACCAACCTTTGAATTATTAGTATGGTACCAACATTAATTAGTAACATTTATCCAGTTAACTCAATGAAGCTCCTCCATCCAAGACCTCCAATATGAGTTATCAAAGGCTACTAACCATCCAAAGAATCTATCCAAAAATTTTCCTATTGACCATTAGGAATGATCCAAAATAACTTTTGCTTAATCAAATTCTCACTAATATTAAGAATCACTAAAATGGGAGAACCTTTGGTAGGTAATTGACAGTAAATAAGTTCTTCATGACTTTTATTCTCAACATATTTAGCACAAATATTATTAGCCCAAAGAGCATTGGGGTTATGCAAATCCTCCAATATAGTTTAGTAGTTAAAGCCTTATTGTTATTAATAATAAACCAGAATCCTAACCTCCTATTCATTCTTTGGAAGGCATAAAGTATCCCATTTCACCAAGGTCCATTTTCTTTTCTCCTTAGTACCATTCCAAAGGAACCAATGATTGATTTGATCCAATTCTTGAAGAACAGCTTTTGGGATTTTTAACACAACATAAACATAAATAGGTATATCTTGAAGGACTGATTTTACCAAGGTAATTATACCCCCAAATGAAAGCCACCTATTAGTCCACTTTTTAATTTTCTTCTTAACTCTATCCAACAACCAATTTCAGTCTTTGATTTCTATATTTGAATATTTATAGGAATGCCTAAACTGAGAGATCTAAAGGGAGGTCTTCTTATATCTTAATTTTCCAAGACCATGGATTCCTATCTAGGAGAGAAATGAAAGAAATTGACTTTAGATTTGTCTTCATTTATAAATTACTTTGTAGCATTAGAAAAACAACTAATGAAGATCTAAAGGGAGGTCTTCTTATATCTTAATTTTCCAAGACCATGGATTCCTATCTAGGAGAGAAATGAAAGAAATTGACTTTAGATTTGTCTTCATTTATAAATTATTTTGTAGCATTAGAAAAACAACTAATGATTTACTTAATTTTAGAAGGTTCCTTAAATGTAGCTTTACCTAACAAAGCAGATTCATCAATAAATTGAATATGAGAAATAGTCCTAGCTCCATAAGTAATGGTAACTCCCTCAAGGGTTATTTTTTATTTTTTTTGGTTATAGTCATACCCAAGCATTTAGCAAGAATGATGAATAAATAATGGGAGAGGGGGTCACCTTGCCTAATACCTTTAGAAGCAGGGAACAACTAAGAAGGCCTACCATTGATAAGAATAGAGTAGGACACCAAAGAGATACATCTCATAATCAAGTCCATCCAATCCTGAGAGAAGTTAAATTGCCTTAAAATTTTGATAAGGAAGTTTCAATCCACTCTATCATAAGCTTTATATAAATCTAAATAAATTAACATAGATGGAGATTTTTGGATTTCCATGGAATGGATGGATTCTTGAGTAAGAACTGTCTCATCCATGATTTTATGCCCTTCCACATAACCCCCTAGTTCAATGGAAATTATGTTATGGAAAAGAGGGTTTAGCCTTTCTGCCATGATCTTTGTAATGATTTTGAGAAGAACATTACATAAAGCTATAGGTCTAAAAGCTGAGACATGATCTACCTCTTGAGATTATAGGACAAGAGGTATATAAGTTTTATTGATAACCCTCAAAAATTCTTTGGCTTTCCTGGCTTCTTCCACCACCTCTAATAAATGAGAATGAATGATATCCCAAAAATATTTAATAGAAACTGGAGCAGTGAAAATAGTGTTCTCCTTAGAAGTGATAAGAGTAGGGATCATTTGAAGAATATTCTAATGAGAAGCTAATTCAAGAGGTACAACAACATATATATTGGAAAAGTAATTGACAACAATAAATTTCATGCCATCCCAAGTGTAGACAACGTCTCGAGAATCAAATTTCAAAGAAGAAATAAAGTTGAGATATTTGAGCTAGAAGAAATTTGTGGAAGAAATTTGTGTTTCGATCTCTTTATTTGAGCCATTGGATCCTAGATTTTTGCTTCCAAAAGAGTTATTTTTTCATTCCTCTAACTAAGTTGTGAGTCTAATTTCATCTGTACTTCTACTCTCTATGAATTTATCTAAACAAATTTTCCTATTCAAAATTTCAAGCTGAGCAATAACTTCATGTTTTTTTGTCAAACATCTCCAAACTCCTTCCAGTTACAAATATTGATTTTGGATTTAATTGCAAACTTTTGAAAAAATAAAACATCATAGTCCCATACTTTGTTTTACATTCCTTCCACCATTGCTACACTTGGGGTCTAAAGGAACTATCTCTAAGCCACATTAACTAAAATTGAAAAGGTGAGAAACTCACATTGGTTTTCCAAATTTCCACCATGACTAGCCAATGATCCTGATCAACATTATTAAGAGTCTTCACCTTAGGAATATTACTATGGATTATGAAATTTTTAGAGAACAATAACTTATATAATATCTCCATGATACAATATAATCCTTACCTTCTGTTAGATCAATTCATAAGGCCATTATTTGGCTGGATATCCACAAGATGAAGATTTATAATATATTCACTCATGAGGTTAGTGCTTTTGTCAAAAAATTTATTTCCCCCCATTTTCTCATCCAAAGAGAGGATGGTATTGAAATATCCTCCAATCAAGATCCAATATTTAGGAAAATTAGAGATAATATAAGTCATATCCTTCCATTATCTTATGTTTTCCTCCAAAGTAGTCAGAGCATAAATAATTATGTAAAGCATAATTTTGATAGAGTATCTTCTTTGAATATCTATAGCCAAAAGACCCTAGCTACCAACCATATGGTAAATAAATATTGCTTTTGGGTCCCAAAGGCAATCAATACTGCCATATATCCCTTGGGATATGAGGGATGTAACTTTTCCATGTAGCTAGATTTTACTAGCAATTGAATATTTTTCCTTTATTGACATCTTTATTTTTCAAAGAAAAACAAGATGTGGATGCTTTGTCTAAATAATTCTTCTAATTTAATTTTGTTTTGAAATAATCCCTTTGGATCCTCTAATATTCCAAATGATGATATTCATTAATACTAGGGCTAAAGAAATTTGTAAGGGCATTAATATTACCTTCCTCAATAATATTGTCACCTTCTTTTACTATATGATGTTCATTGGTCTTGCGACCTACCTTTTGGTCGGAATCCATCTTTAGATTTTTTTCCTATTTCTTGACTTAGCCCAATTGAATCTGATATGGCTTCTAACCTTGAATAATGCATGTATAAAGCCAAAGTATTATTAGAAGGTTAAACAGAGTCTACTTTGGGACATGTATTATTTTAAGTCTCAACATTTAAAATATTGTTTTTCTTGTGTATATTTCCTCCCATTTTTTCTTGTTGAAAACCTTTAATTTGTTGGTTTGTATCTGAGTCCTTCCCTGCATATTTAAATTATGTTTATAAGATTTATGTCTCCATTATTTCCTCTTCTTCACTTGGAACATAATTTGTGGAAATAATTTCAAACATATTAGCTAATAACTTTGATCGATCCTTCATAGCTAGTTTTTTTTAGTATTCTTCTTCTTAGGCATTTGGAAACATGCTATGTTTGTATCCTCTATATTTTGATCTAGAATTTTATTTGGTAATTCACTAGCCAAATGATCATATTCATGGAAAATTTTGCAATGAAAAGGAATGTTCTCATAGTCCACCACTTGCTCCCAAGTCTCCTTCCCAAATTGTAATGAGATCTTTTTAGGTAGGGGAATGTCAAAATCCATTAAAACACAATTTTGAGCATAAATAATATTTTCAAATTTCTGATTACTATCAAAAATCATCATAAAAGTTCTCAAAGAGTTTCTCAAAGAGTGTCTAACCCACACAGGACCTCTAGAAGGTATATTTTCTTTGGCTTTAAATTTAGTATGTTAAGGCTTCATGAAAATCCCTATCCTTCCAAAGAACTAGGGACCCTCTTGAAATGTTAGTAAATAAAACAAGAAAATAACCATTTGGATAAATAGATATTTTTAATTCACCTTTTTTTTCCATTTTTTTATAGCCCAAACTTTGAAAGTAGACAGAATCGAACGAAAACCCAAGAAATGACAAATTAGTCCTCTTTTTACCAAATCTTTTATGCTATTCTGAATGATTCCCATATCTAGCTTAACAATCAGAGTTCCATCAATTGCCTTAAGACATCCTAACGTAGTTTTCCTAGGATCAATCTTATGCATTATCAAAGGTTTACAAGAAACCCTAAGATTTTTAATGTTAGCATTAGGTTGAGGCTATCCACCATGAAGGGCATCCTTATAATTCATTTTTGGGGCCGAGTCTTTGAAATCCTTGCTCTTGAAAGGTTTTTCCATAGTAGATTTATTTTGGGGCTGCTCCTTAGAACTAGGTTTTCTTGAAATCTAAACCATTTTTTGATCAGTTGCTTGAAACTTGTTTTGATATCCCTTTAATCCATGTCGATGTCAAGTAAATGTATAATTTTCACTTTTATTTTGTTCAAAAAATTGTAAGTCATTGTCAATAAAGTTTGCAGCATGAATATCTATTGAAATATAGATTTCTAACCCGTATTAGGTCCCCTACAACATATCCCCCTAAAATATTGAGAAAAAACCACAAAAATATTGGTTGCTAGGGTCTGAAGACCCCAAAAAATAACCTTTGGAGCTGCTTGCACTCAACACAGATTAAACCCTCACATAGTCACTCACTTATAAAAAAATAGTTTTTTCCTTTCTTTTCCAAAGAAAATTGAATAGTTGTTTAATCCAATCTTTTTTATCAATGCTTACTATGTGGTGATCGTTACAGACCATTTTTCCTTACATTGTATGGAGATTTATCTCCATAATATAGCCATAGTAATATGACTCTTCAATACTTGTCTATTGCACTCCTCACATATCTAGGAGATGCAACATTTCCTATTCTTGACCTTTGGTTTCTCATCTTGCCACTTGTATACTAGACTCTTCACTCTCTTCTTACATGCATACTTGAACCTATGACACTTGCACAATTCTACATGACTCTTACTCTCCTACATGCACTCCTAATACAAACACTTGTACACATCCTCACTTTACATATTTGTAAACTTACACACATGACACTCATTGACATTCTCTCAATACATACTTGCATTCTAACTTGCATGACACTTGTGCATATCCTACACATGAACACTTACATAAAGGGAAAATATAAATCACTCATCTAGAATATAGACTCAAACCTAATCCATTACATATTTACATTTGTGTCATAAAGGTACCATGGGGGTACATTAGCATATACCAAATGATGTAATATTATCCAACAATGATCTCTGATAAAGTGACATTGGGATTCATTATGTTTTGTTCTTTCATAAATCAAATAATTTTTTATTAACCTAAGAATTCCTTGATTGTCATGATTTAGTATTGTCATACTTTTTCTTTTTTCCATTGCACAACATACCCCAAATTTGGGGACGTACTTAAAATTTTGATTTTAATGTAGCTTAATGTTTGCATTGAATGTTTTGTTGGTTAAGTTATACCAAACAGTTTTGGAGTTTGGATTACAAAGTGATGAAATTGTAAGTTTCAGTAAGCACTCGGTAGCTACCAACTAGTTTATTCTTTTCGGTTAAATTTTATATTAAATTAGTGAACTCTTTCCCTCTATATTTGTAATCATAACTAGTGGCCTTATGCCTGAAGTAGAAGCGGAAGCATGTGATATTGATCTCTTCATTGGATCACCATTAAAGTTGTATGTGGATGTTAACCTAGTTTTATATTTTATGCTTACACCAACTGAGATATTGCACGACGTATTCTGACTTTGTTTTATCCTATGCTAAGGATACTAATGCGAAAGAAACTAGAGGCATATTATGGATGCTTTTAGCCTTTATTTTTATTTTTATTTATTTCTTTTATTTAAGTTAATGTGTGGCTAAATTACCATATATATTTTGGATGGCAATAATATTTTCAAACGAGGTTATTTAAAATTTTGATAGTATCCATTGGAAGGTGGTATTTTTAATAGTCTTTTTGTTTGTTTTTTTTATTTACTTTATGATTAATTTTTATTTAATTTCTTGCAGGTAAAATAGATAGAAAGGTGTAGATCATTGATAGTGTTGGTGGCAATGTCGATGGTGGATTTGTTGTTATGTAGGAATGCTGGTGGTGGTATTCTCACTCAATAATTGAAGCTAACATTTGGCATTCTCACTCAAGTACTGAAGCTAACATGAAGAATACAAAGTATTGGATCATTGGATAGTTTCAACCTATGTAATAGCCCTTGAAGCGTAGTATGTCACTCTATCTCATTTTGTCGTGATGGAATACTTTAGCAAGACGCTAGTCGAGCACCATCACAACAAAAGATACGGAAAAATGTGATATTCATAGTGGAGAAGCCACTACCAGGTTTCATATTTCTTTTGAAAAAATTTATCCAAATTTTTAGCAGATTTTTGACAGATAAAGATAGTGTCGAATGGCAGCCACATCAGTACCATTCTTTGTTATTGATGAATTGGAAATATATAGTATTCTCACATATTCATTATTTTCATATTCACATTTCCCAAATTTACTACACTAAGGCAAGTTTTTGGAGTGTATTGTTGAGGTATGTGTGGCAACAGGTGCAGATGATATTTTTCTGATGGCAAGTTTTAGCAGATTGAATTTGGTAGCTTTGAGTGTCATGAAAAACACTACTACCTCAAATGATTTCTATCTCCTGGTGAGGCATTCAAATTCAATGTTGTTGCTAGATAATTTAATTATGCTACCATCAATTTAATCTCCTTACCTCCAAAAAATATGGATAGTATATGATGAAATTGCTAGGTAGTATTTTACCACAAAAATGGAATTTTAAATGAGATGAATGCAGTAAGTTATTTTCCAATGAAAGTGAATGTAAATTTTTATTCACAGATGGAGATGATTTCTTCCTGGTGTCTTCTACTATAAAAGCATGGTAGCCATGGCATAATTGAATTATATTGTTTTAGAAAGGGAAACATCATTTGTTGTTACTGTAAGGGAGTGGTATTTACTTCATTTTTATAAAGGAAATGAGTTTAAGTTTGGAGGATATTCTAAATTTCATCAAAGGATAGATATATGATGTTATTTCACCAGAGGATTAGTTGTGTTTATTTCATGTTATTCTACATTATAAGGCTTGGAAAATAGGTTAAAAACACTGAAACTGAGGGCCATGATTTACCCAGTTTGATATTTAGTGAAAAGCAAGTGGGGAATAAATCCAAATTTGGTGTTCTCATCATACATGGGTATGATATTCGTTAGTCACAGGGATACCTTATGCAAAAATATCATGAATATTTTCTTCAAGTAAATGGTATTATCTTTATATAGCTTCATAAGGTACACCATAAAAATGGAAAGTAGTGATCAGAGGAAGGACCAGATTGCATGTCCTCAATATTATGGACTTAAAAGGTTAATAAATATAGACAATCATTAATGGTGCTATAAAATATAAAGGAGACGTTAATATTCATTTTATAAACCTAAAATTTTTTATGAAAGGAGAATCCAAGGGCAAAATAAAAGAATACAAAAAGAGAGGTTATGAAAATGGTTATGACATGAATTCTCACCGAAGAAAACATTACGAATCCAAATAAGGAAAAGAAAATGAAATGATTGTTGAAAATTTTTAAATATCCATCGAAGCAAATAAAAGAGGGGCTGGAAATTTAGAAGCAAAAAGGCATAGAGGAGATGGAAACTGTTAAAAATAAATATTGTTCACCTTGTACACTGAATGCAGAGGAGGTTCTAATTTTTTGAATAAAATTGTTTTTATTACACATATTTTTGGTTCATGTGTTATTCCTATTAATTGGTGTTTATGCATGTATATAATGGAACTATTTTAATAAGTTAATGCATGATTTATTTCCCCTCGAAGCTTGCACTTGATCTAATGTATATTGTGTGGATTCAGGTCTATATAGATTAATTTTATTATTCAAAAATCATATTGCTTCTCTACAGATTTTTCAAATTTACGAAGGGGTCCTCAAATCACATTGTTATCCAAAGCCTATACGAAAGCAATCACATTTGAACAATAATTGAGTTTTCAAGGTTTTGGTGTGGGTCTTGGATCATATAATCCTCAATAATTTGATACCTCCCTTACCCACCCAATAGTTTATTCACCTCAATCTACCATTCATAATTAGCAATCATTCTCAAATTCAAATTAATTTCAAAATACCCCAATACCTCTGGATAATGTGGTGAGTAAGACTACTATGGATCAGGTTAATGATACCAATACCCATGCATAAAATATGCACCAATTATTTTTATAACTTAGAAAATACATAGTTTAATTATGGAAACAAAAGCAACATACACATCTTGACCATCATTCAAATCATGTTCATGAGACGAATTTCAAAGACACTCAAAGTGATACTATCTTAAACAATGGAGGAGTCCTAGATCTAACTAGCATTAAAACATATGATATATCAGAACCTTCCATAGAATTAAATAAAAATATTAAAGCAAATGATTAATAAATTCATCATATTCCAAATAATGACCAGATAGAAATGACAATCTTAAAGTTATTAGATGTAAATGAGGATCGTGATAATAAAGCCAATATAAATGCAAGAATTGATTCAATTTTGAAAATACTGGAACCATCAAAAGTGGATGAAGGTGAATTTGAAAAGGAATCTATAGATGTATCCGAATATTACATAGAAGATATGGTTGAACTTCACCCCTTAGTTTTAGAAGATAATTATTATAATTTTTGGAATAAATATGAGGAATGTGTTTCTTTTACGCCTTCTAATAAAAAAATTTCTTCATCTGATATGTAGGACACTAAAGTTGCTATCTTACATGAAGAGCCTACAATTCCTGTACAGTCATAAAATCACATGTTGTTTGAAGACACAGAAGAGGAAAGGGTAAATGTGACTCATGATTTGTTGGTTAGGGATGATGAAAAGGTAGAATCCTCACTTTTGTTGTTGACTCAAGAAATCCCTGGTAAGGATTTACATGATTCTCTCATAGATTCAAATGCAATGGATAATGAAATGTGGTGCATTTTTAACCACAAATTGGAGCTAGCTTCTAAAATTATCACATCGAATAAAAAAGAGGAAAACATGTTTGAAATTTTGAATCAAGTTCACAAAAAATTGGTTGTTGAGCCTAGGATACAAAATTATAATGATCCTCATATGTCAGATATCCTAGATGCCTATAAATTACTGTGTGGTTATGACTGGTCTAAAATTATGAATAGTGGTTTGGCAATCAAATTTTTAGAAATAAGGGTAAGTTTGGACAAACTCATGTTTAATCATAACAATGAGGATAGTATTTGGAGCAAGGAATTGATAATGGGAACTCACACAATGCCGAGAGAAACTATGATAAACATCCCACATAGTAAACACAAAATAATTCAAAACCAGTTGTGGACTCATGAGTTTAATGGATCAAATTTTAAATATGGCAGTGATGGGATTTAATAAAATTGGTGGGGTGAGGTAAAATAAGTGCCTATGTATTTTTAGTCCTAATCTTATTATGGTCGGATACCTATAAAACCTATCATACCTATAATGATAGATATCTTTAAAATTGTGTTTGAGATCTAGGGAAATGATATCCAACCTTTTGCATCATCTTGTACATATATTGTATATTCTTATAAATAAATTTTTATATTTTCATGCTTTTGTTCTTGGCTTTTGTACATAGCTCCTTGTTTTGTTTTGTTGTGATGTTTTTGGTTGCATTCATTTTGAGTTTAATACCACTACATATACATAATTTTGGGTTCATTCCTTTTTATTGTGGTTGTATTTTATGATAGATATTAACTTTTTCTCTTTGTTGGTACCTTTTCTTTGTCATGTAAGATGGATTACCTATTTGGAATCAGGTGAAATTAATGAAAATAAAATGAGATTGTTTAGTGTTCATTCTTATATTTTGTGACTAAGATGGTGGATTATGGAATAATGAAACATTTCATTAAAACTCCACATATAACACCTCATAAAAAAGGGCAATTTTGAAATCTTAAAGGATGAAGTCATTTTGGTTTGCAAATTAAGGAAAAAATCTAATACACTCCATCTTTAGCTTTAAGTTATCTCTAACCCAGGTGGAATTTAAATTTTGTAAAGCAATACAATGCTTAGTAAAAATAAGAAGAAGGAAAGAAAATCCAAATCAATAAAAAGGTTTATATAATCGTCATCAGGGCTATAGACGCCTAGTTAGTAGTGGAGCAATGTCTAGACAAAATAAAAGAAAAGAAGTAAATGCAAAATAAATCTAATACCTAGGTGATTCAAACAATCTCTATTGGGGCTATAAATGTTTGGATGGCAGTAGAAAAATATCTAGAAGATATAAATTTCATCTCCACCAGGGCTATGGATGCCTAACTGGTAGTGGAACAATACAAAGGCACATATTTATGAGTGATATTCTATAGCCTAAATGCAAAATAAGTGGAGTCTAAATTGTTTCAGGAATGCCAAAAGGATTCACAAATCACACACTAAGAAAAGGTAAATGGTTCATTTGTTTTCATTTGAAGCTTTCTACCCCCATTTTCTCTAGATATTGCTGAATAATTCTTATTTTGTTGATCTTTGGTTTTCTTGTTTTAAATTGGGTTCTTCATCCAAAATGCTTAGGAGTATTTTCCAGCAGAGTCACCATTTGTTGTTGTCATTGCACAACATAACCCAAATTTGGGGACCCACTTAAATTTTTTATTTTAATGTAGCTTAATATTTTCATTGAATTTTTTGTTGGTTAAGTTATACCAAACAGTTTTGGACTATGGATTGCAAAGTGATGAAACTGTAAGTTGCGGCAAGCACTCAATAACTACCAACTAGTTCATTCTTTTTGGCTAAATTTTAGATTAAATTAGTGAGCTCTTTCCCTGTGTATTCATAATTATAACTAGTGGCCTTATTCTAGAATTAGAAGAAGAAGCATGTGATATTGATATCTTCATTGGGTCACCATTAAATTTATTTGTGGGTGTTAACCTAGTTTTATATTTTATGTTTACACCAACTGAGATATTGCACGATGTATTATGACTTTGTTTTATCCTATGCTAAGGTTATTTACATACTTATAAGGAAGCAACCAGAGGCGTATTGTAGATAATTTTAGTCTTTATTGTTATAACTATTTATTTCTTTTAATTAAGCTAATGTGCAGCTGACTTACCATATATATTTTGGATGGCAATAATATTTTCAATTGAGATTATTTAAAAATTTGATAGTATCCATTAGAAGGTGATATTTTTAATAGTATTTTTTTTTTATTAACTTTATGATTAATTTTTATTTAATTTCTTGAAGGTAAAATAGATAGAAAGGTGAGTACCATTGATAGAACTGGTGGCGATGTCGGTTGTGGATTTGTTGTTATGTAGGCATGCTAGTGGTGGAATTATCACTCATGGACCGAAGCTAACACATGGTGTTCTTTCTCAAGGACCAAAGCTAACACAAAGAATACAAAGTATTGGATCATTGTATAGTTTCAACCTATGTGATAGCCCCTAAAGTGTAGCATGTCACTCTCTCTCACATTGTCATGAAGTAATACTTTAGCAAGACACTGGAGGAGCACCATCATAATAAAATATAGGGAAAAATATGATATTCGTAGTGGAGAAGCCACTATCAGGTTTCATATTTCTTTTGACATATTTTATCCAATTGTTTTTGTAGCTTTCTCATAGAGAAACACAGTGTCGAATGACATCAATTTCAGTGCCATTCTTTGCTATTGATGAATTGGAAATATATAGTATTCTCACATCTTCATTATTTTCATATTTGCATTTCCCAAATTTACTACACCAAGGTAATTTTTTGGAGGGCATTGTTGAGGTATGTTTGGCAACAAGAGCAAATTATGTTTTTTTGATGGTAAGTTTCAACAGATTAAATTTTGTAGCTTTCAGTGTCATGGAAAATACCACTGCCTCAAATGATTTCTATCTCCTAATGAGGCATTCAAATTCAATGTTGTTTCCAAATAATTTAATTTTGTTGCCCTTAATTCAATTTCCTTACCTCCCATAAATATTGACAGTATACGATGAAATTACTAGGTAGTATTTTACCACAATGATGGGATTTTAAATGGGGATTGGAATAGATTCACTAATATTAATGCAGTAAGTTGTTTGCTAATGAAAGAGAATGAAGATTTTTGTTCACATATGGAGGTGAGTGCTTCTTGGTGTCTTTAGGTGTGAAAGTGTAGTAGCCATGGTAGAATTGAATTAGATTATTTTAAAAAGAGAAACATCATTTGTTGTTATTGTAAGGGAGTGGTATTATTTAATTTTTATCAAGGAAACGGGTATGAGTTTGGAGGATATTCTGAATTTCATTAGAGGATAAATCTATGATGTTGTTTCATTGAAGGATTAATTATTTTTATTTCACATTATTATGCATTATAAGGCCTAGAAATTAGGTTAAAAACATTCATGTTGAGGGCCATGATTTACCTAGTTTGGTATTCAGTGAAAGTGAGTGGGGAACTCCAAAGTTGGTGTTCTCATAATACATGGGTACGAGATTTGTTAGTCACAGGGATGTCTTATGCAAAAATATCATGAATATTTTCTTCAAGTAAATGGTATTATCTTTAAATAGCTTAATAAGGTACACCATAAACATGGAAAGTAGTGATCATAGGAAGGACCAAATTGCATGTTCTCGATATTATGGACTTAAAGAGTTAAGATAGATATAAAATCATTAATGATGCTCTAAAATAGAAAGGATATGTTAATATTCATTTTATAAACCTAAAATGTTTGATAAAAGGAGAATCCAAGGGCAAAATAAAGGAAGACAAAAAAAGCAGTTACAAAAATAGTTGACATAGATTCTCGTTGAAGAAAATGTTACAAATCCAAATAAGGAAAAGGAAACAAAAGGGTTGTTAAAAGGTTTTAAATATTCTTCGAATCCAATGGAAGGGGAATTGGAAATTTGGAAGCAAAAATGTGTAGAGGTGATGGAAAACTGTTAAAAATAAATATTACTCACCTTGTACGTTGAATGCAAAGGAGGTTCTGATTTTCTAAATAAAATTGTTTTCATTGCACATATTTTTGATTCATGTATTATTCCTATTAATTGGTGTTTATGCATGTAGATGGTGGCACTATTTTAATATTTTAATGCATGATTTATTTCTCCTTGGAGCTCACACTTGATCTAATGTAGATTGTGTGGATGTAGGTCTATTTAGATTAAGTTTATTATTCAAAAATCATCTTGCTTCTCTACAGATTTTATAGCAGCCTGTTGCTTTCTTTCTACAACATTTTATTCCTATTTTTCTTCTAACCCTACATTTTTTATTATTTATTTTGTGTTTCTTTTAATTTCAATCAATACATAAAACCCTTAAGTGTTTTACAAATTTCCATTCAAAATATTAGGGGTTTTAAAATTAATTAAATCATCCAAATAGTTATTTCATGAAGGTTAAAATTGTTCGTCAAATATCTTCCTAATAAATAAACACTACGTTTATGCACCCTAGATATGGCCAACATTGAAAGGCCGGAGAAAAGAAATGTCCTCCATGCCAATCTCTAGAGAGGGCTGGTTCCCGAACTAATCCTAAATTGGTAAAGACTAGGGATGCAGGAAAGAAATTAAAAAGATACAGAAAGAAATGAGAAATATGGCCACAGGCCGAAGTGACGATTTTGAAGCAGACTTATAGCAGGAAAAAAACCCAAGCACAAAATAGCATCTAATAACAGGAAAGCAATAGAATTACTTGCAATATTGCAATAATAACTTTCAAAATACACTCCAACATTCACTTTCTCACCAGCAATTTTAAATTCAAGTGCAGAATTTAAACTGAATAGCAAATAAGAAAAGTGAATGTAAAATAGAAGCACGCCACACAGAAAGCAATTACACGCAAGATCACTTGCAAATTCAAAATCCTGATGCCTTGTATTGATGCAGAGAACTTAGAGAGTATTCTCACAAAGTATCTAACCTCCCCTTTACAATGGAAATTTGCTTAGTATTTATAGAGGTTTTCGCCTCTTTCATTTAATACATAGGAGAACAAAATTTCGAGGGATCAGAGACAAAACAAGGAAAATCCTCCTCGAGTTCATTGAAAATCCATCTTCCTTGAGGGACAACCTCCAAAAAATTTGCAACTCGAGCATCGGTGCATAGATAGTTAGAACAACATTAAATATTGTGGAAGCGCCTTCAGTACTTTGGAAATTAGGAAGGTCCATCTATTCTTCTCCTTTGCTTCGAGATCCACAACATGGGTTACTTGATGCCACCTTTATTTAATACTCATGATCCTGGCACCTTCAAACCTTTGACCGTACTTCCATTTCGCCCTAGAATCACGTTCACCTCAAAAACTTGCTTCGCCCCAATTGCCTTGTGTGTGCACACGATCCCCTCTTTTAAAGTGCATTCACCCCTGAGAAAGGCGAACGGGATGTTCACCCCTCAACCAGGGTGAACCTAATTTGTTGTTCTCCTTGGGTGCACATGATTGCATTACTCTTTGGGGTGCATTCACCCATAGAAAGGGCGAACGACATGTTTACCCTATAGCAAAGGTGAACGCGCCTTCATCTTAAACTTTGTTTATGCCCAATATTAGAATTTTGTTCGCCCATTCAAAGGGCGATCGGGACGTTCACCCATTCTTTGGGGTGAACGCGACTATGATTGCAAAGCTTTCAACCAAGTCCCTGATTTCATTATGATTCATGAAAAATTCGTAGGTGCTTTCCTTTCTAATGCATTCATAGTGTGGCAAACTCAAAATCCTTTAAAAGGAAGCTTATACAACCCTTCAAAATTTTACAAAAATAGTCATATGGAAACAAACCAGGACATATAAAATTATCTCAAAATAATATTGTCGCCATAGAGAAGACAAAGTTTCATCAAAATTCTTCAACAAAATTCACAATGTAGCAAAATACAAAATGGCCAACATTTTTGGTGACTCATAGGGTATCCAACTTGCATGGATGCAAGCGATCCCAAGCCTTTATTCATTGGGTTACAAAGTATTTTCCCCCAAACATTTTAGCTAGTGCGACTTCCTTGGCTACAAAACTATTTTTTTGGGATGCCTCCTTCTTCGATCGTTTCTCTTTCTCGATTGCTTCTACCAATTGGAGCACTTTAGTCCTCTAACTTTGTCTTCCACTGCATGCTTTGTTGTTTCTTGCTCCTCCTACTCTTGGATTATTTTAGTAATAATCTCATAAGCATGAATGACCTCATCCTAAGAATGAGTGGTGAACAAGAAGGGAACACTGAGTGACTCATAAACAAAGTGGATATTCTACACATCCGTCAAACTGAGACGCTTCGACCACTGAGCCAACTCATAAAGTGAAAGCTCCAAGCGTATATACTTTTGCATTAATGGTAACACTTGCCTTCAACAAGATGTTCTCCCAAAGCATCAATTTTATAGGTATCCTCAACAAATTTTCTCTAGAGCACCTCTAGTTCTTCAATGGGAAGAGGTTCTCCCCATTTATCGACAAAATTTGGAAAGCCCAACTCATCGATAGTCTCAAAATGAGTCATAGAAATGTGATGCTCGCACTCAATAACATTGAGGACAACTCGTCCTTCCCTCACTAGGTCCATGCACTAAAAATAGTTGCATAATGTTACTCATGCCTTGGACCAAGCGTAATCCATCTCACTGAGGGGGCGAATGTTCAAATTGGTGTTCAAAAAAGCTTGTACTTTTATAGTCATCTCCATGTAGGGTGAAAGCATCTCCTCTATGGTATCGATTAACTATTGCCCAAGATGAATCTGTATTTGCACCTCCCACAAATATTGTAGTACCTTGACAACGTGTGCAACCAATTTTTCTGAATTCTGGGCCGAGCGAAGGTGAGCATCCTTAACATTGTCACGTGAAAACCCTACAATAGGTGCTACTTTCTCCTCCAACTACTTCTTGAGGTCTCCAACTTGCTATTGAATATTATGCATCTCGATCCGAGCAGCATCGTGCTCTTTCAGATGTACCTTGACCTGATTGTGCAAGTACTCATTCTCAGTGGCAGTCTTCTCTTCAGTCGCTCTACTCTTGGCCAAGGCATTCTCGAGCTCAATTATTTTATTTTGGGCTTCAAAATATTGTTCTTTGTAGTGTTCACCATGCAAATACACTAAACTCATATCAACTTGGATGTTGCCCATTTTTTCAATTGGATCAATCCATGTAAGATATTTTGTGATTGTTTTAGAGATAATATATCCAGGCAACAATTCTCCCTACGGCTTCTGAACGAGTGGAGTAATGGTGGTTATATGGGCTTCCTTGGAAATAGGATCAAAGGCTACCTTTTTGATAGGCCATGTGTATGCTGAAGCCTCCTTCCATTGCATGCTCTTTAGCCACTAGGAAGAGCTCAGGTGCACCCTATTGATATTTTCAATATCTGGTTGTTTTTGGGTGACCTGCACATATGGGACTATCTGCAGCTCCAAAAATGGTGTAAACAAAACCAAAAATTTTGAGCGACTGGGCCCAGCGGACATGGATGATACAGAAAAAAGTGGAGGGATAAAAATGGAAGGAAGGGAAATGGTGGATGTGGTGATGGATGTGGGTTCAGCTGTAGTGACATTGACCCTAGGAGGGGTGTGTGTACTTACAACTTTGACAACGGAAGTAGAGACAACTGCAAGGATAGGGAACAAAAAAGGATTCGACCCTGATGCAAAATAACTAAAAGAAATGGAGGATGAAGGGGCGGGAATGGAAGAAGGAGCAACAATGATTTTGGGAGCGTGAGAAGAGAGAGCAAAAGAGGACATCATGGAGATAGAAGTGGAAGGGACACCGAAGGATGGAGAAATAGAAAGTGGAGGAGAGGAAAATGTAACAGATGGGACCGAAATGGAAACCACTGCTTGCTCCTTAGGAGAAGAAGAAGAAGAAGAAGGAAGGGAGGATGTACCTTGGGGTGCAAGCACCATGTGTTGAGTGGATGGAGGTGGTTGTACAACTATCTACTCTTCTTGCTCAGTTACTCACTCTCCAACATCAAGAGCCTCCTCTTCATCCATGATTTCCACATGGGAATCCTCTGAAGACTATTCCTTTTCCTCTTGCTGAGTCATTGGAAATATTTGTGCAAATGAGGTCGGGAGTTCTCCAACCTATGAAGGATTCATAGTTGATGCACAAACAACTACAAAAATTGCTATGCTTGGCGTAGTAGAAAATATAGCGACTGAAACCATAGGCACCAAAATCATGGACGTCACAGCTACACTAGTTCATGGCCATTTTGCCGCTTTCGGGAAGGGAGGCACCATTGGCTATTTTAGTTGCTTGGGCATGGGTGCATCCTCTTGAGGGTGCTTTGCCCTTTGAGACCTCCTTTGAAAAACATATTGTTGCTCTTCCTCCTCCTGTCTCTTCTTCATTCTTTTGCTCTCTTCCTTTTTTTTTTTTTCATATTATTGAAAACTTTGTGGCAAAATGGTGGTGAAGGCAATGGGCTGATATGAGTCCACAAATTTATCATAAGCGTCAAAAAACTGCTCATCCAATTTCAACCCATAAGGAGCATGCGGCTTCCTTCGATGAATGTGCATGACCCACCAATTCATTATTTTCTCCTCACTCCATTTGGGCTTAGCTTCTTTAACAGTTCCAAACAAACCCGAAGGAGGAATGTGCATCGTATTCTTAGCTGGATTATACTCTAGCTCCTGCTCATAATAATCATGCCACAATGGGAGGGAGGACATATTTTCTATATGCCAGTTCATGTCTGGCCCATAAAAATTATTCCTTCACTTCTAAATATCAGGGTGAGGGCAGCAATGAAATGTTTTAGCTTTGATAAATGCCAAAAATTTGCCCAAGGGATCATACCTCCAGTGTTGTGGTAGTTCTATTAATCCCAAATCCTAGAGTGCCACTGTCAAAAGCTGATTTTTCCCAACTTGGTTAACTTCTATGCTACCACACCTGAAGGGCATGGTGCAGGTGGTCTTTTTCCCATGCCCAATGCCATATATATCATTCACATAGTCCATTTGGTGCATGACCTCCATTGCAAATACATGCGCTGTAGAAAAATACGACAACAAAAAGGGCTTACCTGTATACCCAAAAATCCGAACAACAATGCCCTGGGTAAGAAAAAATATGTCCCCATTTTCCTCTATGACAACTACATCCTTCAAATCACATGGCACTCTATCACAGGTACCGCAGAGCAACTCAATTGCTGGCCCCAAAAACCAGTTGTTAAAACTGTAAATGGACTCTTTCCTTGTCAAAACCGAAGTCCACCTATATACAGGCAAGGGCTCGTTCTTTTTGCCCACTTGCGAAACTACAATGAATGAAAAATGATGTTGCATTTGGAAGAAGAAGAACCATACCAGAAATGATGTATGCCAAAATTATTTGGACCCCCCGATTTGCAATTTTTCTAACTACGAATTGATCCTCCGGGAAATGAAATCAGCCCAATCAAAATAAATAGGATTTCCATCTTGCCTCATAGCAGTAGGAGAGTAAAACTCCACCTTGCAGACACATTGAGCCATAGTTTCCTGCCACTTATGCACCGTCTCATCCGAGGGCAACCCAACAACCCAGGACAACATAGAATAAATATCTTGGCTCTTAAACTCTGAAAGTGGCTTCGACAAATTTGGCAGCTGTCCCATCTGCGGCTCCTTGACCAGCTGAGTCTCCATGAATTGATGTAGGGTTACTATGGAGACGTACCTATCTTCTTGTTCATCGGTATGGATTTTCTTATGAACTGCATAGCTTGGAGGCTTCAACCCACATGCGAAAGCCTCTCATATTTTTTCTGGCGTAATTGTGAAGAGGATCTCTCTCTTGGCATTTCACACGGCCTTGGTGGAAGGGTCATAAAATTGTGCAATCAGTAGCACCAGCTCAGGGTACGGATGAATAGGTGAACATAGATACCATGAAAGCTATGAATTATAAGGAACTATGAGCCAGCTATTATATGAGATGCCCTGACTCACCGCTGCCTCTATGTCCTACCTTAATCTGTCAATCCCCTTGTGCGTAATCAAGCAGTCTCCAATTTTTGCCATGTCATCTTCGTAGGGGTCCAAATCAACATAATCATTCTTTCAGGCCTTTTTAGCCCTCGATATCCTTTCTCTTTTCTTCACTTGCTTAGGTTCTATAGCTTCCATGATGTCTTTAGGCTCTTTGCTTTGCCTACCCATTTCTTTTGACAAATAACTATGGTGCTCTGATCTAAAAAGCCTCTGAAAAACTCTCTGCAACTGAAACGCAGGACACAGCGGAGTCAAAAAAATATTAAAATAAGGAAGAATAATAGATTTCGACCTTTTACCTCTTGAATTTTATAGGACACCCTCGGCACCTGCTACAGTAAATGCAAAATTAAATGCGGATGTTTTTCGGGAGAGAATAATCCTCGAGCTGGTAGCCGAGCACCATTTCCAAGGCCCAAACATTTTTTCTTCGATTCGTTGTCGGATCCTCCTGGAAAAATGTGCCCTATGCACTGCGTAATGGTATTGAAAAGTGTGCCCTGGCATCCAAAGCTTGCTGAGGAAGCCAATTTAACCGTTCACCAGCCAATAAAAATATTCGCAGTCGTCTAGGAAACTTAAACCCGAGCGCCTCTCACGTTTTAAAATTATTGCTCAATCTTGGCGCTCATTGCTCTCGATCACTAACACGTAATCGAGAGGTGCATTAATTTCACAACATGCCTTCAAAAACTACTTTTCTCCTTTGGCAGAAATTTCTCAGACGCCTGATCTTAATCCTTTTGCTAGCGATTTCAACTTCGCATGAAAGCAATCAATTTTTGCATTTGGGCGACTGAGTTTAAAAAAAATTAATTGGCACTTGTCTTTGAGAACTGCTTTTTATCTTTAAATTTTAATGCATCTCGCGTTTTCCCTTTAAAGCAGACTTGGAAAAATAAAAAATCGATATATGCCCCTTTTTTTTCTTTTCTTTTTAAAACTGACGTCATCCAAAGTGCATTCACCCAAAATATGGGCGAACGCGTCGTTCGCCCCTTCCCTAGGGCGAACGAAAAGCATATATTTTTGGGCGAACCAAAATTTTCACCCTTTTGGGGTGAAAGCATCTTAATTTCCCTTTTCTTCCTTTTTTTCTCTTTTTTTTTGCTTGTAAATAACACTTCAGTATATATAAATCATTACTACAAAGCTAATATTTACATATGTACAGGGTATTACCTTCATCAGATTGAAATCATGAAACATAGGCCTTCAAATGAAGGCCATTCACCGGAATAGGAAGCTCATAACCCTCCATATCATAGAGATGGTATGCATTAGTAGAATTTATAGCAAAGATCCGAAATGGTCCTTCCCATATAGCATCAAACTTATGGTGATTCCCTGGCTTGGACTTCTTCTCGTTCCATTTTAAGACCAAATCGCCCACCTAAAAACTTATGTCAGTCATTTTTTTATCAAACCACCTCCTCATATCAGTGGCATGTTCAGTGAAAACCTGGTAGGCCTGCTCCCTATCCTCCTCTAACTACAACAACTGTGCCAACCTTGCACTCATGGGATCATAATTTTCATCTTCATCTTGAAACATATGCAAAGTTTGAAGCACTGGAAGTTCAATATGTGTAGGGAGAACAACTTATTTTCCATACACCAAAGCATATGGAGAAGTCTTTATGGACTTCTTTACTAAAATGCGATCTACCCAAAGTGCCTGATTTAATAACAAATGCCAAGTTCTCTTGTTACTGCCCATCATCCTCTTCAAGATTCGTAGCAAATTTTTGTTAGTTGACTTGGCCAACCCATTCCCCTACGGGTAATAATTGGAAGATGTTTTCAAGTAAATACCATATTTGCAGGTGAATTTGGTGATCTCAGCCCCGATGAAGGGAGTGCCATTGTCAGTGATTAGAGAATCTGGTATACCGAACCGAGTGATGAGCCCCTCCAGAAAAGAGATAACAGTCGCTTGGTCAACTTTCTTAGTGGGTATAGCCTCCACCCATCTGGTAAAATAATCTGTTGCTATCAGGATATATTTGTGTTCCATGGACGAGTGGGGATTAATGATACCAACAAAATCAAGACCCCACTATTGAAAAGGTGCATCCACCTGTATCGGATGTAGGGGCAATGCTCCCTTTCTAATTCTGCCCACATATCTTTGGCAACTATCACACTGTTGGCTTACCTTATGTGAATCGATGAATAGAGTAGGCCAATAGTAACCTGCCCGAATAATCTTCAAAGCCATTGGTATGCCTGCATAATGACCTCTAGATAGCCCAGAATGAAATTCCTCCAAATTTTTTTCTTTTTTGAAAGCTTTTACACACCTGAGAAGTACGCCATCTATATTTTTATGATATAGTCCATTAGGCAACAATACATATCTGAGCGCTTGCAATCTAAACCTTCTAATTTGTGAGGGATCAAGGCGGCTTGGGCATCTTCTAAAAGTAAAATAGTCAACCAATTATTTTGTCCAGTCCTTCTCACTTGCATTATGATTTGCACACACCATTTCACTCATGTCCTCTTCATGAATCATATTTAACATCTCGACGACAACACTTTTAGCCAATTCTTGACACAGAGCACGTCCACGAACCAACTTGGTCGGTCGGATCTCCACATCATATTCCTAAATATTTGAGATCCATCCTACCCTTTTATCACCCAATTCACCTTGAATTATGAAGTTCCGAACATCAGGATGGATGACATAAACCATAGTATTGCTTTGAGAAACAAAATGTCAAAACTTTTTGAGTGCTTTCATCACTGCATAAACCTGTTTCTCTATAAAATTGTACTTCTCCTGATGCGGTGTAATAACTTGGCTTAAAAAATCAATGGGCTTCTCCTCACCATCATCCTATTTTTGTGTCAACACAACAACATAGCTCTCCTGTTCACCAACTGCATAGAGGATGAAATATTTTGAATAGTCAAGGTTAATTAAGACCGACGCTTGGGTGATTCGCTCTTTGATTTCTTGAAAGGCTCACTTCTTGACTTCGGTCCATTTAAATTCAACATTCTTCTTCAAGAGCTCAGTCATGGGCTTAACAACCTGGGAAAAATCGATGATAAACTTGCGAATGAAGTTTATTTACCCAAAGAAAGACTGCAAATATTTCTTGTTCGCAGGTAGCAACAATTTCATGAGTGCCTCAGCTCTTGCAGGATCTATCACCAATCCTTCTTGCGAGATCACATGACCTAGCAACTTCCCTTATTTAATAGCAAATATTGACTTCTTTGGATTTATAGAAATCCCAAATTCTCAGCACTTCTCAAACACCTGTCTTAGATGAGCAACATGGTCTTTTCTGCAATGTAAAAACATAGTCATATCATCAAGATATATCACAATAATTCTATTTAGCAACTCACCGAAGGCGACATCCATAGCTCTCTAAAAATTTGCACCGACATTTGAGAGCCCAAAGGGCATCCTTTGATAGGCAAATGTGCCCCACTTAGTAGTAAATGTTGTTTTATATTGATCTTCATCTTTTACCCAAATTTGATTGTACCTAGAGAAGCCATCCAATAATGAGAATATCTGAGTGCCAGCAACTACATGAATAATTTGATCAATTTGAGGCAAAGGGTAATGATCCTTGAGTGATGCTTGGTTCAAATTGTGAAAATCAATGCACAACTGAATGTCTCCATTCTTATTTCTCACAGGAACCAGATTTGCCACCCAAGTCGAATGCTTTATGGGGTAAATAATCTTTACCTCGAGCATTTTTAACAATTATGCTTTCATGAGGACTTCAATTTTGGGATTGACAGGACGTTGCTTTTGCCGAAATGGCTTAACTCCTTCTTGCAGCTCTATAGTGTGTTGAATTACCTCCTTGTTATATCCTTTTAAATCTTGATAACTCCATGCCACAATGTCAGGGTATTCATAGCATAGATTCTTAATGCCTTCCAACTCCTCTGGTATACAATCGGTCCCAATATTGATAATTTTTCTAGGTTCCAACTACAATTCTTTGTACTCTTTGGCATCCACCTTAATCCTGTGCTTATCAGCTCTATCATTTTGATCAAACAAACTCTCGAGCGAAATCAAACCCCATGGGATATGATTATTTTTCAGCTGAATCATTCCTTATTTTTCTTCATCCGCAAGTGTTCGACCATCCGCACTAGCAGCCTCTCTAAGAAGAAAATTAACTATTTTCTCATCATTATCAAATACTTGCCAATAGAGATTCTTATCTAGGACTGAGGGTCTATAGATCACTCTGACTATTTTGGGTCTTCAAACCACTATATTTGTTAGTCTTACAATGACACTGAGATGGGGGGCATGAATCAGTGTAGCTCTTTAAACTTAAATTCACAGCTCTTAAAACATAAATAATGAAACCTTAGAACCAAATATGGCAAGTATCACAAGAGAACATCACACAACACAAGATTTAATGAGGTTCACCAATGTGGCTACTCCTCAAAAATGACTTCTTGGACTACCATCCAAATCCAACCTTTGCAAAGCAACAACTTTACAAACAATTTACCAGCACCCACTAGAAGGAGCATGATATTCTCACAATGACACTGAGAGGGGGGGTGAATCAGTGTAGCTATTTAAAATTCAAATCTACAACACTTAATGCTGAAGCAAAGAGAACTTAAAAATAGGTAAAGCAATTTTCACAAGAGAGCACACCACAACACACAATGTAACGAGGTTCACCAATTTGGCTACTCCTCAAAAATGACTCGCTTGGACTCCAATCCAAATCCAGCCTTTGCAAAACACCAATTTTACAAACACTTTACCAGCACCCACTGGAAGGAGCACCAACCCCTTATTTTTTTGCTGCAATAGATAGGAGCACCAACCCCTAATGCCAAGCACCAACTTGGACTGCAATTCTGAATTATCTTAATGACATAAAAATGCCTTCGCTGTTTACACGACCCTAACTGGTCTGCAATTAATCAAACTCTGCACTCTCTCACGGCTCTACTTATCTCTCTCTCGGCCCTCTTCTAACCCTCTTTCCACAGCAATTTCTCACATACAACAGCAACCTTATTCTTCACGTAGACCTACTTTTATAACATATTAGTCTCTATTTTTAACTTCCATATTTACGCATGCAACCCGTAACTATTCCTTTAATATTCTCTTCTGCCACTTGTCAACTGTAACTCCTTCTTTATGTAACTCCTTTTGTATTTATAGAGTGGGCATTAAATACGTTACATGCAACATATACCTCTACCATGACTGTACGTCTTCTTGAACATAACTGTTCATATTCATTTCTATGCATGCATGCATTTTTTGATTCTATTTATGTGATTGTTCGATTTCTCCTTCTTTGACTGTTCTTAAAATAGCTGCATGCTTTTCCTCTACAACTGCCCCTTTAACTATTGTTCTACTTTAGTTAACTGTCAGTGATCATTTTGTCGTGACCTATCACGAAATCGTGACACTTCTATCTCTTTATGCTCTTCTCGCCTTTTACCCATGAAAACGCAACATGTCATGAAATCATGACATTTTTGGCCTCCTTGTTCACCTCTTGTCTTGCAGCCGTGAAAACCAGACATGTCACGAAATCGTGACACTTTTCGCTTTCTTGCACTTCTCTGCCTTTCGCGAAAATGGAACATGTCACGAAATCGTGACACTTTCACTGCCTTGTGCCTTTTCTGTCTTTGGCCAGCGAAAACACAACATGTCGCAAAATCGTGACACTTTTCGCTTCCTTGCACTTCTCTGCCTTCCACCCGCAAAAATGGAACATGTCACGAAATCGTGACACTTTCGTTGCCTTGTGCCTTTTCTATCTTTGGCTAGCGAAAACACATGTCACGAAATCGTGACACTTTTCGCTTCCTTGCACTTCTCTGCCTCCAACATGTCACGAAATCATGACACTTTCCGCCTTGTGCCTTTTCTCTTCACATGTCCAAATCGTGACACTTCTCCTTCCTTTCTCCGAACATGTCACGAAATCGTGACACTTTCCTCCTTGCTCGCGAAATCATGACACTTTTCCTCCTTGACGCTTTCTCTTCGAACCTGTCACGAAATCATGACACTTTCTCTCCTTGGCGCTTTCTCTTCGAACCTGTCACGAAATCGTGACAGTTTTCTTTCCTGTGCCTTCTCTCCAAACATGTCACGAAATCGTGACAGTTTTCTTTGCTTGCGCCTTCTTTCCAAACATGTCACGAAATCATGACAGTTTTCTTACTTGCCTTCTTTGCTTCCAACATGTCACGAAATCATGACAGTTTTTCCACTTGGCTTCTTTGCCTCCAACATGTCATGAAATCATGACAGTTTTCCTTGTGCCTTCTCTCTCCTTGGCCATGTCATGAAATCGTGACAATTTTGCTTGCGCCTTCTCTCTCCTCGGCCATGTCGCAAAATCATGACAATTTTGCTTGTGCCTTCTCTCTCCTCGTCCATGTCGCGAAATCGTGACAATTTTCTTTGCCTTCTCTCTCCTCGTCCATGTCACGAAATCATGACAATTTTGCTTGTGCCTTCTCTCTCCTCGGCCATGTCACGAAATCATGACAATTTTGCTTGTGCCTTCTCTCTCCTCGGCCATGTCACGAAATCATGACAATTTTGCTTGCGCCTTCTCTCTCCTCGGCCATGTCGCGAAATCGCGACAGAAAACATGTCGCGATATCGCGACAGTTTTCTTACTTGTCTTTTTCTTTGATTTCTAGAATCTGGGCCACTTCTGTCTTCCTGGAAATTTACTGTACATGATCTCACTGACCTCTGAACTCTTGTCCACTGCATCAACTGCATCAATTGATCTATCTGTTTGTGTTGACAACAATGACAATACTTTTTCTGCACCTTGCTCAACAATCTCCCCCTTTGGAATTGTTGGCAACACTCATGCACTCTCCTGGAATTCTTCTCCCCCTTTGACAATAATACCAAAGGGTTGCTGCAGACTCCCCCTGAGTCTATGCACAACATTCTCAGATACACATTGTTATAGTTAGCAAAAATCATGAATATGAGCAAAACTATAAACATAGGCATAAATGCTCCCCCTGAGAATGTGATCCCAATTGATAGTTAGTTCTTGGGAAATGTGACTACTCCCAACTTACTCCGAAGGTACTCAAAAACTTCCTTTGGCAATGGTTTTGTGAATATATCTGCTACTTGCTCTGTAGTCGGAACAAAATCCAATTTGACCTCACCTTCTGCAACTTTATCCTTCAAGAAGTGATACCGGATTGCAATATGTTTGGTTCGAGAATGCATAACCGGATTCTTTGATATGTTAATAGCACTAGTGTTATCACATTTAACTAAAATTGGCTCTTTGAAGTGAATACCAAGATCTTTCAAGGTTTGTCTCATCCATAATATCTATGTACAACATGTTGTTGCTGCAATGTATTCTGCCTCTGTTGTGGATAGAGAGACTGATTCTTGTTTCTTGTTGTGCCATGCTACTAGCCTGTCTCCAAGATAAAATGCTCCTCCACTGGTACTCTTTCTGTCATCAATACATCCTGCCCAATCTGCATTAGAATATGCAATAAGAGTGAAGTCCTTACCTTTTGGGTACCATAACCCATACTCCATAGTACCCTTGAGGTACCTAAAAATCCTCTTCACGGCTGTCACATGAGTCTCTTTGGGACTAGCCTGAAATCTTGCCACCATGCATACTGCCTGTAAGATATCTGGTCTGGTAGCTGTCAAATACAGCAGACTTCCAATCATAGATCTGTACATGGTTTGATCTACATCTGGAGATTTGTCATCCTTGCTCAACTTGCAACCTGTTGTCATGGGAGTGCTAACAGGTTTACTATCCTCCATTGTGAACTTTTTCAACATTTCTTTCACATATTTAACTTGAGAAATAAAAATGCCCTTTTCACTTTGATTGACTTGCAATCCGAGAAAATAAGAAAGTTCACCAATCATAGACATCTCAAATTCTTTCTTCATTTTATTTGCTATGTCACTACAGGACTTATCATTGCCGCTGCCAAAAATGATATCATCTACATAAACAACAAGGACAATAAGATGGCCATTCTCTATTTTGACATATAGATTGTTGTCCACCAAACCTTTCTTGAACCCCTGTTGAATCAGATAGTTATCCAGCCTTGCATACCATGCTCTGGGTGCCTGTTTTAAACCATACAAAGCTTTCCTCAACTTGCAAACAAAGTTGGGATTATCACCGAGTTGGAAACCATCTGGCTGCTCAATGTAAACCTCTTCTTCCAGTTTTCCATTCAGAAATGCTGATTTTACGTCCATTTGATATACCTTGAAATTTTTATGAACTGCTAAAGCTAGAAACATTCTGATTGCCTCTAGTCTGGCTACTGGTGCAAAGGTTTCCTCAAAATCAATACCTTCAACCTGTGCATAGCCTTTACAGACCAGTCTTGCTTTATTTCTTACAACCTGTCCATCTTCATTCAATTTATTTCAAAAAATCCATTTAGTACCGATTACATTTTTATTTTTCGGCCTTGGTACTAACTCCCAAGTTTTGTTTTTCTCAATCTGATCTAGTTCTTCATTAATTGCTTTCATCCAACTTTCATCTGTGCTTGCTTCAACAACATTTTTGGGCTCAATGCTGGATAATAGAGAGTAGTTCCATACTACTGCTCTTCTAGTCTGAATACCAACTGTTGGGTCCCCAATAATCTGTTCTCTGGGATGATTTTTCTGCCAGCTACCTGTTTTGAATTTCTTGTTTTCTTCTTCTTCTGAGTCAATTCTTAAATCAGCTGGGTCAATTTTTTGATTCTCTTCTGTTTCCATTTCTTCATCTCCTTCAATGACTTCTTCATAAATAGGGTAGTTTTCTTGATAAGTTGTTTCTCGATCTCTACCTTCATCAACTTTAACATCTGCACTCTCCACAATTTTCTTTAGCCTCTTGTTGTAACATGTGTAGGCTTTGCTTTTTGTTGAGTAACCAAGAAAAATACCTTCGTCAGCTCTATCTTCAAATTTATCGAGATTATCTTCAGTTCGTTTGATGTAGCACTTGCTGCCGAACACTTTGAAATATCTTGTTGTTGCCTTTCTGTCGAACCACAGCTCATACGGTGTTTTGCTTTCATGCGTCCTTAGCATGCACCTATTTTGGATGTAAACCGTAGTATGGACTGCCTCTTTCCAAAATTTGTCAGCTATTTTGTTCTCAGCCAACATTGTTCGTGCCATTTCCTGCACTGTCCTGTTCTTCCTTTCTACAACACCATTCTGTTGAGGTGTTCTTGCTGCTGAAAACTGTCTTCTGATCCCATATTTTTGACAGTATTCTACAAATTCTTCTGAGATAAATTCTCCTCCTCTGTCTGATCTTAGGCATTTAATTCTTTTTCCAATTTGATTCTCAACCTATTTTTTAAAAATCTTGAACATCTCAAAGGCATCTGATTTAAGCTTTAAAAATAGTACCCATGTCATTCTGGAGTAGTCATCTATGAACAGCATAAAGTATTTGTCACCATTTATGCTTTGTGTTCTCATGGGTCCACATAAATCAGTATGTATCAGCTCTAACGGTTTTTTGGTGAAGTATTCCTTTGCTTTAAATGTGGATCTAGTTTGCTTCCCTTTTTGGCATGAAGCACAGATGCTATTTACTAGTTTGCCAATGGTAGGTATATCTCTTACTGCTCTTTTTGAACTTATTTTTACCAGATTGTCAAAGCTAATATGACCGAGCCTCTTGTGCCACAACCAATTTTCATCTTCCTATCCAATCAAGCATGCTCCTTCTGAAGTTTCTGAGAGAGTATATAGATTTCCAGAAGTCCTCGATCCAGTAGCTATCAGCTTCCCACTGTGTGCTTTTTTGACTTCATAGCCCTACTTTTTAAAGATGACTTCATGACCTCTGTCACAGATTTGACTTACGCTCAGTAAGTTGTGCTTCAAACCAACTACAAATAGAACTTCTTTGGAATTGATCTTTCCATCACTTATCTTGACTGATCCTTTGCCAACTATTTTGGCTCCATCATTATTTCCAAACTTTACAGAGCCCCCTTCATATTTCTATAATTTTTCAAATTTTTGTTTATCTCCTGTCATGTGACTGGAGCATCCACTATCCAATATCCATGGTGCAGATTTGTTCTGTGCTTTGAATGTTGTCTGAACAATCAAGGATTCCTTTTCTTCCTTGGGTCGCTCCTTTTCTTTCCACTCTGGTTTGGCTATAGTTTTGGTCACTTGTTTAGACTTTTCTTTGTAGTAGCCTGAGCATGTTTTTTTGGGAATTTTCTATTTTGCCTTAAACTGTTTGGTTGAGTTCTTCTTCCTTGATATTTATTTGCTGCATATGTGCTTCTACAGTTTCTTGCAATGTGTCCATAGTTATGACAGTTATAGCATTCTACTACATAATCCATCAAGGGTGAAAAGACATTTCTACTGGAAAAATTTCTTTGTCCTATATTATGAATGCATTCTGAAATCTTATGACCGTAAGCATTGCATTTAAAACAATAACCAGAAAAGGAATGATTGAACCTAGGAATTGGTCTTTGCCACTTTGTAGTAGGAGCCACAAATTTTCTTCTCCTTTGATGTGTGACTTTTATGAATCCCTCATTGTCAGCACTCTTCTCATGCCTGGCACTGTTGCTTTCTTTTGCCTGATTCATTTTTCTTTGATCAACCTTGATCTTATCTCCTTTCTTTACTTGTTCTACAGTTATGTCCTTTGATCCACTTGACGATTCTCCTTCGACAAAGCCCAAGCCAAACTTGATGCCTGTAGTCCTCTGACTATTTATAATCTTTTCAAGCTTTGCAGAACTTCCTTCAAGTTTGTGATAGCAACTCAATTTTTGATTCTTTTCTTCTAGCCGCATTCTTAAAACAACAATCTCTTCTTCTAGTTTGCTGCACTCATCTATTCTCATGGTTAATTGTACTTCAAGTTCTTCAGACATTTTCTTAAATTCTTCTGTCTGTACTTTCAAACTGTTTATTATGTCATTCGCATCCTCAAGCTTTCTTGAGACCTTTTTATTCTTTTTCCTTTCTGTATTCAACTCTTTAAGTGCAGCAACCAACTCTCCTTCCAGATAAACTTCAATCTCATCCTTACTTTTTGTATCACCTTCCTATTTTTCTTCTATTTTTGCTTCTTCAAATGCCATGAACAGAGCTTCACCTATTTCTTCTTTAGAATCTTCACTCGAGCTATCTTCGGAAGAGCTGACATTCTTGGATAAGAAACTTTTCTTTTTGAAATTGCTTTTCCTAAAATTTGGTTTCTTCTTCCAGTCACTTCTTTCTTGGTGTGACCCTTCATCACTTTTGGTTTTCTCATTCATTGGACACTTAGCTGCAAAGTGACCGACCCCTCCATAATTGAAACACTTAAACGGTAACTTTCCTCTATATTTTCCTTTTCCCTTTGTAAGTTTTCGAACAAAATTGGCTTCCGTTTCATCCGATGTCTCTTCATCCTCAGATTCTTGTTCAGCTTTTGTATTCTTGTGTGCTTTAAAAGCAGCTTCTCTGTCTATGGGCTTAGTTTGTCCTATTCTCATTTCGTATGCAGTCAAAGAACCATGCATCTCATCCATGCTAAAATTATTTAGATCTTTAGCCTCTTCTATTGCAGAAACTTTAGAATTAAATCTTTTGTGAAGAGTTCTAAGTACCTTTTTCACGACAACCGCATCTTCGATTTTTTTGTCGAGTCCTCTGATTGCATTAATGATTCCATTGACTCTCAGCATATAGGCTTCTATGTTCTCATCGTCATTCATTTGTAATGCTTCGAACTGAGCTCGATGAGTTTGCAGCTTGGCTTCCTTGATCTTGCTGTCTCCTTCATGGATGCTCTTCAGTTTGTCCCACATGTCTTTTGCTGATTTACAGCTCATGATCCTTATCGGTTCACTTGTCTACTAGCCCACACATTATGGCATTCTATGCTTTGGAGTTATTCTCAAACTTCTTCTTCTCAGCGAGTATCTGTTGGAGGAGTAGCGGGTACTGTGTATCCACTTTCTACCGACTCCCAAATGTCGTATCCTAACGCACTCGGATATGTCTGCATCCTGAGTCTCCAGAATGAGTAATTAGTTCCATTGAACAAAGGAGCTTTGTTTGATGAGAATCCTTCATTACCTGCCATTGTGTTCCTTCCAAGATCACCTTAGCTGATTAAGCTTTGTTCGGGAACCTTGCTCCGATACCAATTGATATTCTCACAATGACACTGAGAGGGGGGGGTGAATCAGTGTAGCTATTTAAAATTCAAATCTACAACACTTAATGTTGAAGCAAAGAGAACTTAAAAATAGGTAAAGCAATTTTCACAAGAGAGCACACCACAACACACAATGTAACGAGGTTCACCAATTTGGCTACTCCTCAAAAATGACTGCTTGGACTCCAATCCAAATCCAGGCCTTTGCAAAACACCAATTTTACAAACACTTTACCAAGCACCCACTGGAAGGAGCACCAACCCCTTAATTTTTTTTGCTACAACAGATAGGAGCACCAACCCCTAATGCCAAGCACCAACTTGGACTGCAATTCTGAATTATCTTAATGACATAAAAATGCCTTCGTTGTTTACACGACCCTGATTGGTCTGCAATTAATCAAACTCTGCACTCTCTCACGGCTCTGCTTATCTCTCTCTCGGCCCTCTTCTAACCCTCTTTACACAGCAATTTCTCACATACAGCAACAACCTTATTCTTCACGCGAGACCTGCTTTTATAACATATTAGTCTCTATTTTTAACTTCCATATTTATGCATGCAACCCGTAACTGTTCCTTTAATATTCTCTTCCTGCCACTTGTCAACTGTAACTCCTTCTTTATGTAACTCCTTTTGTATTTATAGAGTGGGCATTTCGTTAAATACGTTACATGCAACATATACCTCTACCATGACTGTACGTCTTCTTGAACATAACTGTTCGTATTCATTTCTGTGCATGCATGCATTTTTTGATTCTATTTATGCGACTGTTCGATTTCTCCTTCTTTGACTGTTCTTAAAATAGTTGCATGCTTTTCCTCTACAACTGCCCCTTTAACTGTTGTTCTGCTTTAGTTAACTGTCAGTGATCGTGCTGTCGTGACCTGTCATGAAATCGTGACACTTCTGTCTCTTTATGCTCTTCTCGCCTTTTACCCATGAAAATGCAACATGTCACGAAATCGTGACATTTTTGGCCTCCTTGTTCACCTCTTGTCTTGCAGCCGCGAAAACCAGACATGTCACGAAATCGTGACACTTTTCGCTTTCTTGCACTTCTCTGCCTTTCGCCCATGAAAATAGAACATGTCGCGAAATCATGACACTTTCGTTGCCTTGTGCCTTTTCTGTCTTTGGCCACAAAAACACATGTCATGAAATCATGACACTTTTCGCTTCCTTGCACTTCTCTGCCCTTCGCCCGTGAAAATGGAACATGTCACGAAATCGTGACACTTTCGCTGCCTTGTGCCTTTTCTGTCTTTGGCTAGCGAAAACACATGTCATGAAATCGTGACACTTTTCGCTTCCTTGCACTTCTCTGCCTTCCGCCCGTGAAAATGGAACATGTCACGAAATCGTGACACTTTCGTTGCCTTGTGCCTTTTCTGTCTTTGGCTCGAAAAAAACAACATGTCATGAAATCGTGACACTTTTCGCTTCCTTGCACTTCTCTCTTTCAGAACATGTCATGAAATCGTGACACTTTCTTGCCTTGTGCATTTTCTTCTTTGGAACATGTCATGAAATCGTGACACTTTTCCTCCTTGGCGCTTTCTCTTCGAACCTGTCACGAAATCATGACACTTTCTCTCCTTGGCGCTTTCTCTTCGAACCTGTCATGAAATCGTGACAATTTTCTTTGCCTATGCCTTCTCTCCAAACATGTCGCGAAATCGTGATAGTTTTCTTTGCTTGCGCCTTCTTTCCAAACATGTCGTGAAATCGTGACAGTTTTCTTACTTGCCTTCTTTGCTTCCAACATGTCGCGAAATCATGATAGTTTTTCCACTTGGCTTCTTTGCCTCCAACATGTCATGAAATCGTGACAATTTTCCTTGTGCCTTCTCTCTCCTCGGCCATGTCACGAAATCATGACAATTTTGCTTGCGCCTTCTCTCTCCTCGGCCATGTCACGAAATCATGACAATTTTGCTTGTGCCTTCTCTCTCCTCGTCCATGTCATGAAATCATGACAATTTTGCTTGCGCCTTCTCTCTCCTCGTCCATGTCACGAAATCGTGACAATTTTGCTTGCGCCTTCTCTCTCCTCGGCCATGTCGTGAAATCGTGACAATTTTGCTTGCGCCTTCTCTCTCCTCGGCCATGTCATGAAATCATGACAATTTTGCTTGTGCCTTCTCTCTCCTCGGCCATGTCATGAAATCATGACAATTTTTCTTGTGCCTTCTCTCTCCTCGGCCATGTCGCAAAATCGCGACAGAAAACATGTCGCGATATCGCGACAGTTTTCTTACTTGTCTTTTTCTTTGATTCTGAGAATCTGGGCCACTTTTGTCTTCTTGGAAATTTACTGTACATGATCTCACTGACCTCTAAACTCTTGTCCACTACATCAAATGCACCAACTGATCTATCTGTTTGTGTTGACAATAATGACAATACTTTTTTTGCACCTTGCTCAAAAGAGCACCAACCCCTGATTTATCTGCACCAACAGAAAGGAGCACCAACCCCTAATGCCAAGCACCAACTTGGACTTCAATTCTGAAACTAGAAGATTGATAGTAAGATACCTTTGCTTTTGCTAGACCCTAACTAGTCTTCTTCACCTTTGCTTTCTCTGTGCACTCTGCTTTCTTTGTGCAATCCCTTCACACACTCTGCTTCGCTACACTTGAACTTCACAATCGTCTTCTCCCTTTTGCACACTCTACTTTCTTAGCGAATTTCACACTTAAAATGATTCGAAACGACTTGCTCTTTGCGCACATCACCCGTATTTTGCACACTAACAACATACCTCAAATCTCCAAATAGCCCTCCTTTTATAAAAAAAATTTTGTGATGAAAACCCTAATCTTAGTCGATTGTAAACCCTAATCTTAGTCGACTTTCATGACAACTGTAAACCCTAATTTTTAGTCAATTGTCATCGGTCTTCGTTGGCTTCAACTCAACCACAAAAATACAACATGTGATATCACGACACTTTCGCTTTCTCTCCCTTTCTCCTTGCTTTGGCCCCCAAAAATACATGTTGCGATATCGTGACACTTTTTCTCCTTGCTCTTTCTCTTAGCTTTGGCCCGCAAAAATACATGTCACGATATCGTGACACTTTCGCTCTCGTACGCTTTCTCTATTCCTTTGTCGTGAAAATGCGACATTGCACGATATCATGACACTTTTGTTATCCTGTCTGCCTACCCTTCTTGAGTCGTGAAAATGTGACATGTCACGATATCGCGACACTTTTGCTTCTTTGCCTTCCTATCCTTTTTGAGTCATGAAAATGCGACATGTTGCGATATCATGACACTTTTGCTTCTCTGCCTTCCTGTCCTTTTCGAGTCATGAAAATGCGACATGTCGTGAAATCGTGACACTTCTGCTTCCAAAGTCTTGCTTTCTGCTTTTGTCGTAAAATCATGACACTTCTGCCTTTGAAGTATTCTTCTCTGCTTTTGTCATGAAATCGTGACACTTCTACTTCTATACTTCACTTATTTTCTATTGTCACAAAATCATGACACTTCTACCTTCGAAGTCTTCTTCTCTGCTTTTTTTGCGAAATCACGACACTTCTGCTTCCATACTTTACTTCTTTGCTTTTGTCACGAAATCACGACACTTCTGCCTTCGAAGTCTTCTTCTCTGCTTTTGTCACAAAATCGTGACACTTCTGCTTCCGTACTTTCCTCTCTTTGCTTTTGTCGTGAAAATGCGACATGTCACGAAATCACGACACTTTTCCAACTTACTTTCTCTCTCCTATTTTAGTCGCAAAAATGCGACATGTCACGAAATCGTGACACTTTTCTTACTTGTTCTCTTTCTTTGAACTTGTTGTGAAATCACGACACTTCTTCCTACTTTCTCTTTTTCTTCCAACATGTTGCGAAATCACGACAATTTTTCCACTTGCCTTTTTCTCTTCCAACATGTCGCGAAATCGCGACAGTTTTTCTGCTTTCTCTTTCTCTTCCAACATGTCACGAAATCATGATATTTTTTCCACTTGCCTTTTTATTTTCCAACATGTTGCGAAATCGCGACAGTTTTTCCTGCTTTTTCTCTTTCTTCCAACATGTCGCGAAATCGTGATAGTTTTTCCACTTGCATTTTTCTCTTCCAACATGTCATGAAATCATGACAGTTTTTCCTGCTTGTTCTCTCTCTTCCAACATGTCACAAAATCGTGACAGTTTTTCCTACTTTTTCTCTCTTCCAACATGTCATGAAATCGTGACAATTTTTCTTGCCTGTTGTATATGTCACGATATCGCGACACTTTTCTTACTTGTAATTTTCTTTGATCTTTTGCAAATGGGCCACTTCGGTCTTCTTGGAAAATCATTGTACATACTCTGAATAACCTTTGAACTCCTATCTTCTGCATCTAAATAGCTTTTGAACTTCTTTTCCACTGCATCAAAAGATCTATCTGACTGTGTTGACAACAATGACAATATTGTTGCTGCACCTTGCTCAATAATCTCACCCTTTGGAATTATTGGCAACATATATGCAATTTCTTGTAAATCTTCTCCCCCTTTGACAATAATACCAAAGGGCTACTGCAGACTCCCCCTGATTCCATGCACAACATTCTCAGGCACAATTTATTACACTTAGAAAAAATCATGAACATGAGCAAAAACATAATCAAATACTTAAATGCTCCCCCTAAGAATGTGATCCCTATAGCTAGTCAATTCTTGGGAAGTGTGACCACTCCCAATTTATTGTGAAGGTACTCAAAAACTTCCTTGGGCAATGGTTTTGTGAAGATATCTACTACTTGCTCTATAGTTGGAACAAAATCCAACTTAACCTCACCTTCCTCAACTTTCTCCTTCAAAAAGTGATACCTAATAGCAATGTGTTTTGTGTGTGAATGCATAACCGGATTCTTGGAGATGTTAATGGCACTAGTGTTATCACACTTAAATGATATTGGCTCACTGAAGCTAATACCAATATCTTTTAGGGTTTGTTTCATCCACAATACATGTGTACAACATGTTGTTGCTGCAAGATAGAATGAACCTCCACTAGTACTCTTTTTGTCATCTACACATCCTGCCCAATCTACATCTAAATACGAAATAAGGGTGAAGTCTTTACCTTTTGGATACCATAACCTATATTCCATAGTACCCTTTAGGTATTGAAGAATCCTTTTCACTGCTGTCACATGAGTCTCCTTGGGATTAGCCTGAAATCGTGCTACCATGCATATTGCCTGCAAAATATCTAGTCTGGTAGCTGTTAGGTACAGTAAGCTTCCAATCATAGATCTTTACATGGTTTGATCAATAGGTGGATATTTTTCATCCTTTCTCAACTTGCAACCTGTCATCATGGGAGTGTTAACTAGCTTACAATTCTCCATTGTGAATTTTTTTAACATCTCTTTCACATATTTAACTTGAGAAATAAATATGCCCTTCTTATTTTGATTAACTTGCAACCCGAGGAAATACGAAAGGTCACCAATCATTGACATTTCAACTCCTTTATGCATCTTATTTTCTAAATCTTTACATGACTCATCTTTGTTACTGCCAAATATGATATCATCTACGTATACAACAA
Organism: Wollemia nobilis; assembly: GCA_028583015.1. Taxonomy (NCBI): domain Eukaryota; kingdom Viridiplantae; phylum Streptophyta; class Pinopsida; order Araucariales; family Araucariaceae; genus Wollemia; species Wollemia nobilis. The sequence goes on from JAQPPZ010016874.1 coordinate 9,912,875, forward strand.
GAACAATAAGATGCCCATTTTCTGTTTTGACATACAAATTACTATCCACCATACCTTTCTTAAACCTTTGTTGGGTGAGATAGTTGTCTAGCCTTGCATACCATGCTCGAGGTGCCTTTTTTAAGCCATATAATTCTTTCTTCAACTTGCAAACAAAGTTGGGATCATCACCAAGTTGGAAACCATCTAGTTGCTCAATATAAACCTCTTCTTCAAGTTTCCCATTCAAAAATGCTGATTTCACATCCATTTGATAAACTTTGAAATTCTTGTAGACTACTAAAGCCATAAATATTCTGATTGCCTCTAGTCTAGCTACTGGTGCAAAAGTTTCCTCAAATTCAATGCCTTCAACTTGTGCATAACCCTTACATACCAATCTTGCTTTATTTCTAACTACCTGTCCGTCTTCATTCAATTTGTTTTGAAAAATCCATTTAGTCCCGATTATATTTTTATTAGAAGGTCTAGGTACTAACTCCCAAGTTTCATTTTTCTCGATATGATCTAATTATTCATTTATTTCCTTCATCCAACTTTCATCTTTGCTTGCGTCTGCAACATTTTTGGGCTCAATGCTGGATAATAGAGAGTAGTTACTTACTGCTCTTCTTCTTGTCTGAACACCAACTTTGGGGTCTCCAATTATTTGCTCTCTAGGATGATTTTTCTGCCAACTGTCTGTTTTGAATTTCTTATTTTCTTCCACTTTTGAATCACAACTTAAATCATCTGAGTCAATTTTTTGTATCTTTTCCATTTTGTTTTCCTCATCTCCTTTAATAACCTCTTCATAAATTGGGTAGTTCATTTCATAGCTAATTACTCGTTCTCTACCTTCATCAAATTTAACATCGGCACTATCCACAATTTTCTTTAGCCTCTTGTTGTAGCATTTGTAAGCTTTGCTCTTTGACGAATAACCAACAAAAATACCTTCATCTGCTCTATCTTCAAACTTAACAAGATTATCTTCAGTTCTTTTGATGTAGCACTTGCTGCCAAAATTTTTGAGGTATTTTGTCGTTGCTCTTTTACCGAACCACAACTCAAGTATTTTTGCTTTCATGTGTTCTCAACATGTACCTATTTTGGATATACACCGTAGTATGGACTTCTTCTTTCCAAAATCTATCTGCTACTCTACTTTCAACCAACATAGTCCGTGCCATTTCCTACACTGTCATGTTCTTTCTTTCTACCACTCCATTCTACTGAGGTGTCCTGGCTGTTGAAAACTGTCTCCTAATACCGTATTTTTCACAGTACTCTATAAACTCCTCTGAAATGAATTCTCCTCCTCTATATGATCTTAAACATTTGATCCTCTTTCCTATTTCATTCTCAACATGGTTTTTGAAAATCTTGAACATATCAAGAGCTTCTAATTTATGCTTCAAGAAAAATATCCATGTCATTCGGGAATAGTCATCAATGCACAACATAAAATATTTGTCACCATTTATGCTTTGTGTTCTCATGGGTCCACATAAATCAGTGTGTATTAGTTCCAAAGGTTTGCTTGTGTAGTACTCTTTTGTTTTGGATGTGACTCTAGTTTACTTCCCCTTTTGGCATAAAGCACAAATGTTGTTTGTAGGTTTGTTGATGGTGGGAATATCTCTCACTGCCCTTTTTGAGCTGATTTTTACTAGATTATCAAAACTGATATGATCGAGTCTCTTGTGCCACAACTAATTTTCTTCTTCCTGTCCAATAAAACAAGCTCTTTTTGAAGTCTCTGAGAGCGTGTACAGGTTACCAGATGTCCTTGATCTAGTTGCTATCAATTTTCCACTATTTGTTTTTCTGACTTCATAACCCTGCTTCATAAAAACTACTTCATGACCTTTATCACAAATCAGACTTACGCTCAACAAGTTATGTTTCAAACCATCCACAAACAAGACTTCTTCTAACTTAATTTTTCCATCACTAATTTTAATTGAACCTTTGCCAACTATCTTAGCTCCATCATTATTTCCAAACTTTACTGAACCACCTTCATATTTTTGTAACTTCTCAAATTTTTGTTTGTTACCTATCATATGGCTGGAGCATCCACTATCAAGTATCCATGGTACATATTTATTCTGTGCTTTAAATGCTATTTGTATTATTAAGGATTTTTTTCTTCCTTAAGTCGCTCTTTTCCTTTCCACTCCATTTTGATAGTAGTTTTGGGCTCTTGTTTTGCCTTTCCCTTATCAGTAGCTTGTGCATGTTTTTCGAGAAGTTTTCTATTTTATCTCATCCTATTTGGTTGAAATTTTCTTCCTTAAAACTGATTTGATGCAAATGTACTTCTACAGTTTCTTGCCATGTTCCCAAAATTATGACAGTTATAACATTCTATTGTATAATTCATCAGAGGAGAAAAAACATTTCTACTAGTGAAATTCCTTGGTCTTACATTATATTTAAAGTCTGAGATTTTATGTCCATAGCTATTGCATTTAAAATAGAAACCAGAAAAGGGATAATTGAACCTGGGTGATGGTCTTTGCCATGTTTCCATAGGAGCCATAGGTCTTCTTCTTCTTTGATGTGTGACATTGGTGAATCCATCATTGTCAATTCTTCTTTCGTGCCTGGCATTATTGCTTTCTTTTGCATGAGACATTTTTCCTTGATCAACATTGTTTCTTATCTTCATTCTTTATGGATTCTACATTTTTGGCCTTTGATCCATTTGATGATTCTCCTTAGATGAAACCTAGACCAAATTTGAGGCCTATAGGCCTTTGGTCATTTATGATCTTATTCAGCTTCATAGAACTTTCTTTACGTTTGTGATAACAACTAATTTTCTTATTCATCTCTTCTAGCTACATTCTTAAACCAACAATCTCTTCTTCTAGCTTGCTGCAATAATCTATTTTCATGGTCATTTTCACTTCGAGATCTTCAAAGATTTTGTTGGATTCTTCTATTTGTACTTTCAAACTGGTTATGATTTCATTTGCATCCTCAAGCTTTCTTGAAATTTTATTATTCTTTTTCCTTTCTATCTTCCACTCTTCAAGTGCAGAGATCAACTCACCTTCTAGATCTACTTTAGCCTTAGGGTTTTCACCACATACTTTAGAGTTCACTCCTTCTTCATTTTCTAATTTTACTTCTTCAAATGCCATGAAAAGAGCTTCACCTATTTCCTCTTTAGAATCCTCACCGGAGTTGTCTTCTGATGAACTGGCATTCCTGGAGATGAAACTTTTCTTCTTGAAGTTACCTTTTCTGAAATTCATTTTCTTCTTCTAGTCACTTCTTTCTTGGTGTGATCCTTCATCATTTTTGTTCTTCTCTTTAAGTGGAAACTTAGTCGCAAAATGCCCAACGCCTCCATAGTTGAAACATTTAAATGATAGCTTCCCTCTATATTTTTCTTTTCCCTTTTTTAGATTTCTAACAAAGTTTGCTTCCATTTCATCTGATGTCTCTTCTTCCTCGGACTCTTGTTTTACATTTTTATTTTTAAGGGCTTTAAAAGCCACTTCTCTATCTATGGGTTTAGATCTTCCTATTCTCATCTCATATGCAGTCAAAGATCCATGCATCTCATCTATACTGAAATAATTTAGATTTTTAGCTTCTTCTATCACTAAGACTTTAGAATCAAACCTTTGAGAAAGAGATCTTAGTACCTTTTTCACGATGGTAGAGTCTTAAATATCCTTGCCGAGTCCTCTGATCGCATTAATGATTCCATTAACTCTCATCATATATGCCTCAATGTTTTCATCGTCATTCATTTTCAATGCTTCGAACTGAGCTCGATGTGTCTGTAACTTGGCCTCCTTGATCTTATCGTCTCCTTCATGAATACTCCTTAGTTTGTCCCATATCTCTTTTTTCATATTACAGCTCATGATATTTACTAGTTCACTGTCTGCTAATCCGCACATGAGAGCATTTTTTGCTTTTGAGTTATTTTCAAACAATTTCTTTTCATCAACCTCTTTTGGAGGAGTGATGGGTATTGTGTATCCACTAACTACTGAATCCTAGATGTCGTAACCCAAAGCACATAGATATGTCTGCATCCTAATTCTCCAGAATGCGTAATTAGATCCATCAAACAATGGTGCTTTTTTTGATGAGAAGCCTTCACCACCTGCCATTGTGTTACTTCTAGTATCACCCTAGCCGGTTAATCTTGTATAGGAACTTAGCTCTGATACCAATTGTTAGTATTACAATGACACTGAGAGGGGGGTGAATCATTGTAGCTCTTTAAACTTTAATTCATATCTCTTAAAATAGAAATAATGAAACCTTAGAACCAGATAAAGCAAGTATCACAAGAGAACATCACACAACATAAGATTTAATGAGGTTCACCAATGTGGCTACTCCTCAAAAATGACTACTTGGACTACCATCCAAATCTAGCCTTTGCAAAGCAACAACTTTACAAACAATTTACCAGCACCCACTGGAAGGAGCACCAACCCCTGATTTATCTGCACCAACAGAAAGGAGCACCAACCCCTGATGCCAAGCACCAACTTGGACTTCAATTCTGAAACTAGAAGATTGATAGTAAGATACCTTTGCTTTTGCTAGACCCTGACTGGTCTTCTTCACCTTTGCTTTCTCTACGCACTCTACTTTCTCTATGCAATCACTTCACACACTCTGCTTCGCTACACTCAAACTTCATAATCATCTTCTCCCTTTTGTGCACTCTGCTTTCTTAGCGAATTTCACACTTAGAATGATTCGACACGACTTGCTCTCTGTGCACAGTGATCGTATTTCGCACACTTTCAACATACCTCAAATCTCCAAATAGCCCTCCTTTTATAACAAAATTTTTGTGATGAAAACCCTAATCTTAGTCAATTGTAAACCCTAATCTTAGTCGGCTTTCATGACAACTATAAACCCTAATTTTTAGTCGGCTGTCATCGGTCTTCATTGGCTTCAACTCAACCACAAAAATACAACATGTCGCAATATCACGACACTTTCACTTTCTCTCTCTTTCTCCTTGCTTTGGCCCCCAAAAATACATGTCGCGATATCGTGACACTTTTTCTCCTTGCTCTTTCTCTTAGCTTTGGCCCATGAAAATACATGTCGTGATATCGTGACACTTTCGCCTCCGTACGCTTTCTCTATTCCTTTTTCGCAAAAATGCGACATTGCGCGATATCGCGACACTTTTGTTATCCTACCTGCCTGTCCTTCTTGAGTCGTGAAAATATGACATGTTGCGATATCGTGACACTTTTGCTTCTCTGTCTTCCTGTACTTTTTGAGTCGTAAAAATGTGACATGTCACGATATCATGACACTTTTGTTTCTCTGCTTTCCTATCCTTTTCGAGTCGTTAAAATGCGACATGTCATGAAATCGTGACACTTCTGCTTTCGAAGTCTTGCTTTCTGCTTTTGTCATGAAATCATGACACTTCTGCCTTTGAAGTCTTCTTCTCTGCTTTTATTGTGAAATCACGACACTTATGCTTTTTTTTGTAATCACAATGACACTGAGAGGGGGGGAGAATCAGTGTGTTCCTTTTTAAATACTTCTAAAACAATTAGTCTTAAATCCAGCAGCAGATTAAAACTGATAAATGAAATACCAAGAAAGCATCACACATAACACAACATTTTAATGAGGTTCACCAATGTGGCTACTCCTCAAAAATACTGCTTGGACTACCATCCAAATCCAGTCAATGTAAAGCTACAACTTTACATAATCCTTTACCGACACCAACTGGAAGAAGAACCAACCCCTTAACTTTATCTGCTTCAACAGAATGGAGCACCAACTCCTATTTTACCAGCACCTACTGGAAAGAGGCACCAACCCCTTAATTTTCCAGCACCAATTGGACAATTTGTTTACCAGCACCAACTGGAAAGAGGCACCAACCCCTTAATTTTCCAGCACCAACTGGACTTCAATATTGAATAAAAAATGTTTGACATATACCTTTGTTATTGCAAGACTCTAACTGGTCTACATCACCTTTGCAATCTCTGTGCACTCTGCTCTCTCTTGCGCAATCACTTCACACAGTCTGCTGCCTTTGCTACAACTAGACTTTGCAATCAACTTTGCCCTTCGTGCTTCTCTGAACACTCTGATTTCTCTGCGCACACGCTTCGCACACTCTGTGTCGTTTCACATTCTGCTCTCTGCTCAACACAAAATTCACTTTCACAAACACTATGCTCACATTCGTACTTTATCTTTACACCCACTTTTCAAACTTGAAGTACCCTTGCTTTTATAGAAGAAGTTTTAGGAACAAACCCTAAAAGAACGTCGGTTGAGAAACCCTAGAATTTGTCAGCTACCAAACCCTAAAATCCGTCGACCCAGATTTAACTTTGTCGGCCTTAAACACTTCTTCCACCTTTGTCACTTTCCTGTAGCTTATTGCCATGAAATAGTAACATGTCGACCCTTTTAATTTAATTTAATATTTTAATTTAAATTTTAAATAAAATAAAATTTAAACTAAATATTTAAAATTAAATATCTTCATCACCAGGGCATCTTTTTCAACGAAACGAAGAGCCAACTTGGGTTTTAAGAAAAACCCATTTCAAATCTGTTATCCATGGTTTTAAATAAAACCTTTTATTCTAACTGCCTTGGTTTTCACAAAAAACCTTTTCGCTTCTTGACATCTCAGGTTCTGAAGACTTCTTCTTCTCATTCTGAATTATGTTTTCTGTTTCTGTGCATCTATCATTTAAGGACTCATGATCTGACTAACTTCTTAACTTTATCCTTTGCATCTGAGTGACTTCTAAACTGCCTGTCCATTGCATCATTAGATCTAACTGACTGTATTGACAACAATGACAATCCTCCTGCAACACCTTGCTCAACACTAAACTCCTATCTATTGTACTTTGGCTGCACCTTCTTTGTTCAATAAACTCTTGTCCATTGCATCAATAAATCTATATGACTGTGTTGACAACAATGAAAATACTATTTGCTGCACTTTGCTCAACAATCTCCCCCTTTGGAATTGTTGGCAACACGTGCAATTTTCCTGTAAATCTTCTCCCCCTTTGACAATAATACCAAAGGGCTGCTGCAGACTCCCCCTGAGTCTATGCACAATATTCTTAGACACAAATTATTACAATTAGCAAATATTCCAAGCATGAACAAGAAGAAAAACAAGTACACAAATGCTCCCCATGAGTCCAAGACCACTTCATTTCACTGATTGACAACATCATGATAAGCATAATAGGCATCAATAAAATCAACAATGTGAATAGCAGCAATAACCAGTGAATGACACCATCACCGTCAACTTCACCAATATAACATGTGTAAGAACATGACTGAACCACTGTCTTCTGTGCAACTACCCTCTGTTGCTTTGCAAACTCAAACTTGTCCACTTTTAGTGAAGGCATACAATAATCTTATATAGCCAACTTTTTGTTATGCAATGCCAGCAACATCTGCATACAACTTCACCATGCATCTTGGATATATTCTCAACAAGCTTGAACCCAATGATAGTTGTTTGTCTCTCTCTGCAGTGAGAATCCAGCAGGCTACCTCAATCCACTTTCAACTCTGTGCAGGTACCAAACATTGTACCATAGCACAACCAACATCTTTTCTCAACCAATTAGGGCTTTAGAAACAATGCTTATAGACAAGGTTTAACCAACATCATTCAACTCAAGATTAACCTTGAAACATTCAAGCAATCACTACATGAAAAGGAAACTAGTAGACATCCTTTTCCTTCCAAAGGTATTTGAACAAGACAGCCACCAACATAAATCACCAAGGCAAAGAATAACTTGCTCAAATCAAACTCAATGGAGTAAGCCCAAATCATGTATCAAGAAAAGCATTAACTTGATCAAAACAACCACTATGAAAGCAACTCAACTATTCATCACCAGGGTGAAAATCATCTGGCTGCTCATTAAAAAAAATTTCTTCAATCTTCCCATTCAACATGCTAATTTCATTTTTGTCAACAGAATTGACAAGTGACTCACATTTGTACCAATTTTTGTCCAGCACTACAATTTTACTTCCAACTCTTACTTTCAACTATGCATGTCGAAAGAAGACATTTTTTCAAACACTTTATGGCCAACTGTAGTGCACCTTACTCAGCCTCAAGCTTCTTATCCTTGGACTGGCATTAAATCAATAGTTAAAACAAAATTGTCTGTGAATTAAATATATTCACCAAGGTGTCATGAAAGATCTGGCAATCTTCACATCAAAGAGTAACAAAAAATACATGCTGCTCGAAACACAAATACACAGCTAGGGCAAGCATTCTTTCGTTGAGCAAATTATCTAGACTATTATGATTCGTAATTTTGAACAGTGGTATTAAGAATCATCAACAGTACAACAGTGACATATCTCAAAACTACCAATGGTTACAACTCTCAAATTAAACACCACACTTCACGGCATTTCCACAAACCACTATATAAACTGAAAAACACACTTTAACAACTATACAACATTAACTCGACTGCTTACCTTTCATCCTCAGATACCTAGACAAATACATAGGAGCATTAAAATAAAACTTTAATATTGCTCCTCCTGAGGATGTGCCACCTGGAGTTGCTTAGAGCAATGGTAGAGTAGCCTCCTTCAGTCCAAGGAGACACAATTTCCTTTCTTCTGTCTTTCTCCAGACTTTCTTGAACTTGGGCTTGGGTTTTTCAACAACATCCCTATTTTGCTCCTGTTCGTGAACTTGAACATTTCTCTTGTGGGGTTGTCTCTTGTGCATTCTTGATGGATGATTATTTTCTTTTCTTTTATGCACATGATATGTTCCTTGTCGGTGTTGTCCTCTTTGTGTCTGATGAAATCTAGGGTTTTGCCTTAGATTAGATATAGAAGTGCTTAGATAGAACCTTGCTATGTGCCCTTGACTGTTGCATTTAAAACATTGCACATGTTTTATTCCTTGTCCGTATTGCATTCTATGTGTATGATGAAATCTATGGTATTGCCTTAGATTGGATACAGAAGTGCTTGAAAAAAACCTTGCTATGTGCCCATGGACATTACATTTAAAACATTGCACAGGGTGTTCACTCAAAAAAATAGAAGTATTTTTATCGGCATAACTCTTTGATCTATTGTTCGGTCCACAATAAATTGCCTTGTGACCAAAGTGGTTGCATTTAGAACAATAGCCATAAAAAGCATTATTATTAAAAGAGTGAGAGTGATAGAACCTCTTTTGCTGTGGTTGCTTTGCTGTAGATCTTCTTTGATATTTTCTTCCTTTTGAGGATTCAACTTCAGACTTTTCTTGTTTCAATCCTTCAACCGATGACTTCTTCTTCTCTACATATTTGGAGGATGAAGGTTGTTCAACTTCATATCCAAGACCAAACTTAGCTGTGGAGCTTCTTTTTTGATTTATCATTGTATCTAGCAACTCTGTGCTCTTCTCAAATTTGAGATTTATATTGACCTCTTTTAGTTGTTTCTTCAATGAAACAATCTCTTCTTTTTGTTGGTAGCATACAGTATCTTTCTCATTGATCTGAGACCTAAGAATATCTTCAATCCTTTTGTTCTGTTCTACTTGCAGCTTTAGATCAACAATAACCTGTTTATATTCCTCTTCACTTGTGTTGTATACATCATTCTTATTACCCAGCTGTGTCTTCAAGGCTTCTTCTGATTTCTTGGCCTTTTGAATTTGTAGGAAGAGATCTTCAATCTCATCCTCATATTCTTCTAATTTCTTGGATAGTATTTTGTTCTTTTTCTTTTCTATTCTCCACTCTTCAAGAGCAGATATCAACTCTCCTTCAAAATCTACTTCAGCCTCAAGATTTTCATCATAAACTTCAGGATTCACTTCTTCTACCTTTTTCGATTCAAATTTCTCTTCTACAAGAACCAAAACTGACTGGGATGCCTTTTTGGATGAGGATCTATTCTTCTTAGCCATTGTGTACTAATCCAAGATCAAACCTGACTGATTTAGCCAAAATTGGGAACTTTGCTCTGATACCAATTGTTGTAATCACAATGACACTGAGAGGGGGGGTGAATCAGTGTGTTCCTTTTAAAATACTTCTAAAACAATTAGTCTTAAATCCAGCAGCAGATTAAAACTGATAAATGAAATACCAAGAAAGCATCACACATAACACAGCATTTTAACGAGGTTCACCAATGTGGCTACTCCTCAAAAAGACTGCTTGGACTACCATCCAAATCCAGTCAATGTAAAGCTATAACTTTACATAATCCTTTACCAGCACCAACTGGAAGGAGCACCAACCCCTTAACTTTATCTGCTTCAACAAAATGGAGCACCAAATCCTATTTTACCAGCACCTACTGGAAAGAGGCACCAACCCCTTAATTTGCCAACACCAACTAGACAATTTGTTTACCAGCACCAACTGGAAAGAGGCACCAACCCCTTAATTTTCCAGCACCAACTGGACTTCAATATTGAATAAAAAATGTTTGACATATACCTTTGTTATTGCAAGACTCTAACTGGTCTACATCACCTTTGCAATCTTTGTGCACTCTGCTCTATCTTGCGCAATCACTTCACACAGTCTGCTGCACTGCTACAGCCAGACTTTGTAATCAAATTTGCCCTTCGCGCTTCTCTGAACACTTTGCTTTCTCTGCGCACATGCTTCGTACACTCTGTGTCATTTCACATTTTGCTCTCTGCTCAACACAAACTTCACTTTCCCAAACACTATGCTCGCATTCGTACTTTATCTTTACACCCACTTTTCAAACTCGAAGTACCCTTCCTTTTATAGAAGAAGTTTTAGGAACAAACCCTAAAAGAACGCCAGTTGAGAAACCCTAGAATTTGTCAGCTACCAAACCCTAAAATCCATCGGCCCAGATTTAACTTTGTCGGCCTCAAACACTTCTTTCACCTTCGTCACTTTCCTGTAGCTTATTACCGTGAAATAGTAACATGTCGACCCTTTTAATTTAATTTAATATTTTAATTTAAATTTTAAATAAAATAAAATTTAAACTAAATATTTAAAATTAAATATCTTCATCACCGGGGCATATTTTTCAACGAAACGAAGAGCCAACTTGGGTTTTAAGAAAAACCCATTTCAAATCTGTTATCCATGGTTTTAAATAAAACTTTTTATTATTGATGCCTTGGTTTTCACAAAAAACCTTTTCGCTTCTTGACATCTCAGGTTCTGAAGACTTCTTCTCATTCTGAATTATGTTTTCTGTTTCTATGCATCTATCATTTAAGGACTCATGATCTGACTAACTTTTGAACTTTATCCTCTGCATCTGAGTGACTTCTAAACTGCCTGTCCATTGCATCATTAGATCTAACTGACTGTATTGACAACAATGACAATCCTCCTGCAACACCTTGCTCAACACTAAACTCCTATCCATTGTACTTTGGCTGCACCTTGCTATTCAATAAACTCTTATCCATTGCATCAATAAATCTGTCTGACTGTGTTGACAACAATGACAATACTATTTTCTGCACTTTACTCAACACTTTTGTACTTCACTTCTTTGCTATTGTCATGAAATTGTGACACTTCTGCCTTCGAAGTCTTCTTCTCTACTTTTGTCCCAAAATAATGACACTTCTGCTTTCGTACTTTACTTCTTTGCTTTTGTCATGAAATCGTGACACTTCTGCCTTCGAAGTCTTCTTCTCTAATTTTGTCACAAAATCATGATACTTCTGCCTTCGAAGTCTTCTTCTCTGCTTTTGTCACGAAATTGTGACACTTCTACTTCCGTACTTTACTTCTTTGCTTTTATCATGAAAATGCGACATGTCGCAAAATCGTGACACTTTTCCAACTTACTTTCTCTCTCCTATTTTAGTCATGAAAATGCATCATGTCACAAAATCGTGACACTTTTCTTACTTGTTCTCTTTCTTCTAACTTGTCGCGAAATTGCGACACTTATTCCTACTTTTTTTTTTTTTTTCCAACATGTTGCGAAATAATGACAATTTTTCCACTTGCCTTTTTCTCTTCCAACATGTCACGAAATCGTGATAGTTTTTCCTGCTTTCTCTTTCTCTTCTAACATATCATGAAATCGCGACAGTTTTTCCACTTGCCTTTTTATTTTCCAACATGTCACGAAATCACGACAGTTTTTCCTATTTTTTCTCTTTCTTCCAACATGTCACGAAATCACAATAGTTTTTCCACTTTCCTTTTTCTCTTCCAACATGTCACAAAATTTTGATAGTTTTTCCTGCTTGTTCTCTCTCTTCCAACATGTCACAAAATCGTGATAGTTTTTCCTTCTTTTTCTCTCTCTTCCAACATGTCATGAAATTGTGACAGTTTTTCTTGCTTGCTGTATATGTCGCGATATCGTGACACTTTTCTTACTTGTCTTTTTCTTTGATATTTTGCAAATGGGCCACTTCGGTATTCTTGGAAAATCACTGTACATACTCTGAATAACCTTTGAAATCCTATCTTCTGCATCTGAATAGCTTTTGAACTTCCTATCCACTGCATCAACAGATCTATCTGATTGTGTTGACAACAATGACAATACTATTGCTGCACCTTGCTCAACAATATTGATAGGGGAATAATTTGCACCAAGTGAAGCTAAAATATCAGCATGTCTATTATGCTCCTAAGGAATTTCCTAAATTTTCAAGGCTGTGAAACCTTCCAAAAAATCCCAGACCCTATTATGGTAAGATTTAAAATAATGCTGCTTCACCACACATTTATTAATAACCTGATTAACAATAAGCTCAGAGTTACCAAAAATCTGTAGTTGTGCAATGCCCAATTTCTCTGCCTTTTTCAACCCAAGACATAATGCTTCATACTCAACTGCATTATTAGTACAACTCCAAGTCAATCTATAAGAATAAGTCTTTTGTATTCCTTCAGGAGAGACCAGTACAACACCATCTCCTGCACCATTCTTACATCTTGCGCCATCAAAATACAACTTCCATAATTGGTGCACCATGAAGTCTGGAGAATAAAAAATTTCCTCCTTGGTCTGTACGGGCTTAGTGATTGAGTAACAACCAATATCAGTCCCAATAATAGCATTAAAATCAGTTAGCAAAAACTCATCCTCCAGGTGAAGCTCATCTAATGCTTCTTCTACCAAGTCAACCTCTTCCAGTTCCTCGGTCATCATATTTACAGTGCCTAAAGGTTGTTCTTCCTCCTCAAGCCTTTCAATATGGAAAGGCAAAGGCCTTTCATTTTGGATATGAATCCACTTTCCCTTGAATGGTATTTCCAAATGTGAATAATCCAGGGATAGGTATCCTCCCAACTTAGCTGTGAACTCCCTTGAGAGACACATGCTAAAGTAAGGCTCTAAATCTACCACCACCACTTCTTGGATAACTATGATTTGCGGCATGTTGAGCAAGGTGCAGCGATAGTATTGTCATTGTTTTCAACACAGTCAGATAGATCGGTTAATGCAATGGACAGGAGTTCAGAGGCTACTCAGAGTATGTACAATGATGTTAAAAGCAAAACACCACAAAAAAAAAAGTGTCGCGATATCATGACATGTTGTATTTTCGTGGTCCAAAGCAAAGATAAAATGCAAGGAGAAAAAGTGTCGCGATATCGCGACATGTTGCATTTTTGCGGTCCAAAGCAAAGAGAAAATGCAAGGAGAAAAAGTGTCGTGATATCGCGACATGTATTTTTGCGGGCTAAAGCAAAGACAAAGAGCAAGGAGAAAAAGTGTTGCGATATCGTGACATGTATTTTCATGGGCCGAAGCAAAGAGAAAATGCAAGGAGAAAAAGTGTCGTGATATCGCAACATGTTGTATTTTCACAGGCCGAAGCAAAGAGAAAGAGCAAGGAGAAAAAGTGTCACGATATCACGACATGTTGTATTTTCACGGGCCAAAGCAAGGAGAAAGAGCAAGAAGGAAAAAGTGTTGCGATATCGTGACATGTCACATTTTTGAGACTCAAAAAGGGCAGCCAGGAAGAGAAAGAAAAAGTGTCACGATATCATGACATGTAGCATTTTTGCAACTCAAAAAGAGCAGGCAGACAGAGAAAAAAAAAGTGTCACGATATCACGACATGTCGAATTTTTGCGACTCATAAAGGGTAGCCAGGAAAAGAAAGAAAAAGTGTCATGATATCACAACATGTCGCATTTTCATGACTCAAAAAGAGCAGGCAGGCAGAGAAAGAAAAAGTGTCACAATATCACGACATGTCGCATTTTTGCGACTCAAAAAGGGAAGGCAGACAGAGAAAGAAAAAGTGTCGCGATATCGCGACATGTCGCATTTTCATGACTCAAAAAGGGCAGGCTGGCAGAGAAACAAAAGTTTTGCGATATCGCAACATGTCATAGTTTCGCAACTCAAAAAGGCTAGGCAGGAATAGAAATAAAAGTGTCACGATATCGTGACATGTTGCATTTTTGCTACTCAAGAAGGGCCTCAAAATAGAAACGAAAAGCCTTTTCTTTTTTGGAAACCAAAACACATGCATGGATAAGGGAAAAGAAAATGAATAGTCATGAAGGAGAAAATGAACAGTTATCAAAGGAGAAAACAAATGCATGCACAAGGGAAAAGAAAACGAACAGTCATGAAGGAGAAAATGAACAGTCATCAAAGGAGAAAACAAATGCATGCACAAGGGAAAAGAAAATGAACAGTCATCGAAGGAGAAAATTAACAGTCTTGACCGAGAAGACGAACAGTCATGGTAGGAGAATATGGTGTCAATTTTTTGCATGTGACGTGTTTGAAGAAATGCCTTCTCAAAATATACAAAAGGAGTTACATAAAGAAGGAGTTACAATTGACAAGTGGCAGATGAGAATATGAAAGAAACAGTTACAATTGACAAGTGGCATATGAGAAATGAAAGGAGTTACAACTGGAGTTACAAAGAGAAAGGATTGTTATAAAAGGAGTGTTGCTTGGACAATTTAATCAGTGGATTCTATCTTGTGAAGAGAGCAAGAGGCAAGCGAGAGGCGAGCAAGAGGTGAGCGAGAAGGATGTGTGTTTTGTGAATTTTGGGCGATGTTGAGTAAGCAATAGACCAGTCAGGGTCTTCTAAAAGTGAAGGCATTTTTATTTCAATCTTCTAGTTTCAAAATTGAATTCCAAGTTAGTGCTTGGCATTAGGGGTTGGTGCTCCTTTCAGTTGGTGCTAGTAAATCAGGGGTTGGTGCTTCTTTTTTTTGGTGCAGATAAATCAAGGGTTGGTGCTCCTTTATGTTGGTGCAGATAAATTAGGGGTTGGTGCTCCTTTCTGTTGGTATAGATAAATCAAGGGTTGGTGCTCCTTCCAGTGGGTGTTGGTAAATTGATTGTAAAGTTGTGCTTTGCAAAGGCTAGATTTGGATGGTAGTCCAAATAGTCATTTTTGAGGAGTAGCCAAATCGATGAACCTTGGTACATCTTATGTTGTGTGATGCTCTCTTGTTATACTTTCTTTATTTGGTTTTAAGTTTTAATTTTTTTGGCTTTAAGAGTTGAATATTTAATTTTTAAAGAGCTACACTAATTCACCCCCCTCTCAATGTCATTGTGAGACTAACAATTGGTATCAGAGAGGTTCCTGAGCAAGCTTAATTAGCTAGGGTGATATTGGAAGTGACACAATGGCAGGTGGTGAAGGCTTCTCATCAAACAAAGCACCATTATTTGATGGAACTAATTATGCATTTTTGAGACTCAAGATGCAGACATATCTTTGTGCTTTGCGATACGACATTTGGGATTCGATAAATAGTGGATACGCAATACCCACCACTTCTCCAACCGATGCTGTCGGTAAGAAACTATTTGAGAATAACTCAAAAGCAAAGAATGCTATGATGTGCAGATTAGTGGACCATGAACTGGTAAAAATTATGAGTTGTAAAACGGCAAAAGAAATATGGGACAAACTGAGGAGCATTCATGAAGGAGACGCTAAGATCAAGGAGGCCAAGTTACAAACACATCAAGCTCAGTTCGAAGTATTAAATATGAATTACAATGAGAACATAGAGGCATATATGCTAAGATTTAATGAAGTCATTAATGCGATTAGAGGATTCAATGATGAAATCAAATATTCTTTCATCGTGAAAAAGGTATTAAGATCTCTTTTCCTCAAAGATTTGATTCTAAAGTTTTAGCTATAGAAGAAGCTAAAGATCTAAATTATTTTAGTATGGATGAGATGCATGGTTCTTTGACTGCATATGAGATGAGAATAGGAAAATCTAAACCCACAGATAGAGAAGTGGATTTTTTTTTTTTTTTGAAAAAATGAAAACTTGTATTAATACAAGAACCAGATACAAGCGGGAGAGAACACATCCCGAGCCAGAGCCACAAGCAAAACAGCAAGGAAGGCGCACAAAGGCAACGCTAGGTACCGCAAGGCACAGAGAACGGAAGGCACGAAACAGCAACAAGTCGCGAAAACGCGACATGTCGCGAAATCGCGACAGGAAAACCCGTCACGGCCACTTTGGCACCAACAGGCGCGATAACGCGACATGTCGCGAAATCGCGACAGGAAGGGCCCTCGACAGCCACCCGCAGAAAGCGTCGCGACAGCGCGACAGAAACGAGAAAGCAACATTCAAGCCTCATGAAGGTCGCGATATCGCGACGGAAAACCACCCAGTCGCAAAGGAGCCAAACATGCCGCGAAATCGCGCAAGAAAAACGCCAGAGACCAGGAGGGCACAACCTGTCGCGAAATCGCGACAAAAACCAGCTCGATGTTGCATCATCACTACAGGTCGCGATATCGCGACAATTTTCCACCCAGCCGCCTAATTGCCAAAAGTGTCGCGAAATCGCGACAGAAGAACCATGCAGCTTCCAAAACTCAAACTTGTCGCGAAAACACGACGAAATATTTACATTTCTATTCAACTTCAAGAAGGGAATGAGAGCGCGGTAAAAACACCAATCGAACCTGGAAAGCGGGACCTGTCGCGATATCGCAACGTGTCGCGGAATCGCGAGGCGCGAAAACGCGACATGTCGCGATATCGCGACATGTCGCGATATCGCAACAAGACGCGGGATCGCGTCACGCGATAACGCGACATGTCGCGATATCGCAACATGTCGCGGAATCGCGACCCGCGATAACGCGACATGTCGCGATATCGCGACAGAAACCAGCCGGAGACTGCAGAGGCTCAACCTGTCGCGATATCGCGACAGTAACCAGCCAACGGCCGCGACAGGGCAACATGTCGCGAAATCGCGACAGAAAGGACCCTTAGCAAAAAAAACTTTGCACATTATTTCAGGAATTGTTCAAGGCCTTGTCTGATCTCGGCATTCTCCACAGACAAATTGCTATGCAGATGAATCCCAACCTCTCTCTCAGCACCCAACTTAGCAAGGAAATCGGCCGCTTTATTGAGAGATCTACTAGCATAAACAGGAATCACATCCTCAATTTCCTTCCAAAGCTCTAAAATTTGGGCGACCAAAATCCGGAGCCTCCAAGCTTTTAAGGCAAAGTTCCGCATGCAATCAAGAGCACCAACCAAGATTTGGGAATCAGACTCAATGATTATCTTTTTGTGACCATGCTTGACGGCCCAGATGGAAGCAGATTTAATAGCAAAGGCCTCAGCTTCATTGTTTGTGGCATATCCCAGACCTTGCAATTCCCAATATAGCACAGTCCCAGCATGATCACGGCAAATAACACCACTGCCAGCATTGCCCGGATTACCTTTAGCAGCTCCATCAGTATTGATTTTGACCCAGCCTTCAGGGGAGGTTTCCAACAACTTCTTACCTGTCTCTCCAGATCAGCACCTCTCCCACTCAAAGGCTTAGAAGCAGACTGGTTTTCCTTCTTAGCATAGATGGCAACGGTTTCCACAACTTTGCTCCAAATGATCTGCCAAATCCCCTCCATCGAAGAGAAGGTTTCACGAAAAATACGAGCATTTCTTTCCAACCAAACCTGCCACCAAATAAAAAGGAAACCGATCTCCCAGCCAGTACGAAGAGCTTTAGAAATAAATCTACCTCTCTTCCAACTTTCCCATAAATTGGTCCGGGACAGATCTCCAAGCACCTGAAGTTTAAAGTGGGAGAACCAACGTTGCCAAATCTGCTGTGTGAAAGAGCAATCAAACGAGAAGATGGTTCACGGTTTCCTCATTCCTATAACATAAAACACACTGGGAAGGACCAATGATGCCTCTAATTCTAAGGTTGTCAAAGGTCAAGATACCATTATGCATCAGTTGCCAAGCAAAGAAGTTCACTTTCGGCCAGCCCTTGGGATGCCAAATCTTCCTCCATTCATGAACAGGGAAAAGAGTGTGGGGGGGGCTCAGGTAGGATCGAAGCATAGCCCTCCTTCACGAGAATAAACCCCAAGGTTCCCGAAGCCCCAAGCAAGCTCATCCTCCTCATCTCTCCCAGATAGAAACCTTTCAGCCAAAAGTTTTTCCAGAGTTGGGGCCTGCTCCGGAGGGATTGGAATAGGCCATTCACCCAGCCGCTTAAATTTTTTAACCTTATACTCCCCCAGAAGGCTGGTAGTGAAGTAGGTCTGAATATGAATCCAACCTTTGTCTTCAAGAGCTGTTTTTAGCGAAAGCAGATCGGGAAACACTGCAAGAATAGGAGGATGCTGATCCCAAGAGTCAGTCCAAAACCGGGCCTTCTCCCCTCTCCCAACTTTCCAGAACAATTGATCTTTGATAATGCAAGATCCAAGCTTGAGCGCCTGCCACACAAGAGAACCATTACCTTCCAGAGGATAGCGGCCCAAGTCGTTGGGAGGAACAGGACCCAAGTATTTGCTAGAAAGGATTCTGCTGCAGAGGGACGAAGGCTGAGAAATCCACCTCCGATCCGAGTTTCCCGACCCGGGGCCCGATTGTTAAACTTGGAGCTTCTCAAGCCCAACCCACCTTTTTCCTTGGGCTGGGTGACCTTATCCCAACCAACCAAGGCCCATTTCCTCTCTCCATTGGCACCTTCCCAAAGAAAACTTCTAGCCGCTTTGTCCAACTCTTTCCAGATTGAGGGAGGGGCGGCCAGAATTGAGAATTTGTAAATAGGCATAGCCTGAATAACAGACTTCAGAAAAGTTAGTCGGCCCCCATAGCTTAACCATCTATGAGACCAATGATTCATTCTCTCTTTGATGCCATCTAGCAGGTCCTTCCAAAAATCAGCTGTCAATTTTTTGAAATGCAGAGGAACCCCCAAATAAACAACGGGAAGGGAGGTCCGAGTGAAACCCAGAATCTCCATAACTCTCTCTTGCGACCTTTGATCAAGGTTGAAGAAGACCACTTTTGATTTTGAATCATTGATGGCTTGATTAGAAGCCCGAAGGTAGACGTTAAGAGTATCTTTGATTCCTCTTGCTTCTCTGAGGCTGGCAACCCCCACCAAGCCCGTATCATCCACAAACTGTAAATGAGTCAAAACTTCGGCTCCGATTTTAATTCCTGTAATCTGTCCTTGACGTCTTCTTCTCAGGAGGAGTCTGCCAAGACCTTCAGCCAAGATAAGAAAGAGATAAGGAGAGCGGGGATCTCCTTGACGGAGACCCCGAGAGGCTCCAAAAGGTGGCGAGGGAAGCCCCTTAATTAAAAAAGAGTATGAAGGCGTAGAGATACAGCTCATGACCCAGGCAATCCAGTCCTGAGAAAAACCAAAGGCTGCCAACATCTTGACCAAGAAACCCCACTCTACTCTGTCATAAGCCTTAGACATATCCAATTTGATGAACATTCCTTTGTTACCTGAATTATGCATAGAATGGATAGCCTCCTGAGCCAAGATCACTCCATCCAAGATCTGTCTTCCTTCAACAAAACCCCCTTGCTCAGGGGAAATTAAATTTTGAAGAAGGGGTTTTAGTCTTTCAGCCATAAGTTTAGAAATAATTTTGTAGATCACATTACATAAAGCAATAGGTCTGAAATCAGAAATGTGAGCCCCCCCCTCTCCTTTCGGAATTAAAGTGATAAAGGTATGATTTAGAGCCTTGAGCATTCTTTTGTTAATTCGGGATTCCTCAATGACAGCCAACACGTCCTCCTCCAAGATGTCCCAGAAGGCCTGAAAGAACTCAATAGGGAAACCGTCCAGACCAGGCGACTTTCCTGTGCACATCCCAAAGACCACCTTCTTGAGTTCATCACGATCAATGGGCTTAAGAAGGGACTGATTCTCTTCATGAGAAATAATAGAGGGAATTCCCTCAATGACTTCATTTTGAGCTTCCACATCATGTTGCATACTTTCCTTGAAGAGGTTTGAGAAGTACTCCATAGATAGGGAATGCATATCAGGAAGAGTGTCAAAAGAGTTTCCAAACTCATCTTGGAGGAACTCCATGTTATTCAATTGCCTTCTAGCACAGGCAGAGCGATGGAAAAATTTAGTATTTCTGTCTCCTTCTAATAGCCAAGTATTTCTGGCTCTCTGTCTCCAGTAGATCTCTTCTTGATTATCAATGTCCTCAACTGCTTTGCGTAAGGCGTCATCCTCAAATTTAAGATGCTCAGAAATAATTCCTTCTCTGAATTGTTTTTGCACCTCATTCCATCTTGTCCAGCAAGGGGGCCCGTTGGAGCTGGAAATCAGATTTGTTAGTTTGCTTCCACTGTTTCAATTTACTCTTAACATAGAGAAGCTGTTTGTGAATTTTGAACATAGCTGTTCCAAAAGGGGACGGCCTTCTTCCCACCACTGTGGAATTTTCCTTCGTAGGTCCTCTTTTTGCAACCAAAAATTTTCAAATTTAAAAGGTTTGTAATACTTTCCTGACATAGTCCCTCCCTCCAGCAAAATGGGAGAGTGATCAGAAACTGGGCCCTCCAAGATCTGGAATTTGATATTCCATCTAACATAAGCTTCCTCAGAGACCAAAAACCTGTCAAGCTTAACCCTCCTACTATATGGCTCTCTTCTCTTATTAGTCCAGGTAAAGTTTGTACCAGGGCCTTTGATGTCAACAAGGTTAAAGGCACGGACGTGGGCAATAAACAGCCTATCCCCTGTATCCAGAGCAGGGATGCCACCTTCCTGATCTCTAGCGGATAATTTAGCATTGAAGTCCCCAGCTAAAATCCAATCAAGATCTTCCCGGGAGGACCTCATGTTTTGAACAGCTTTCCATTGAGACCGCTGACCTTCGGTATTCTGAGCCCCATAGAAATTTGTAATTAAGACTTGTTCAGCTGTAACTATATTCTTGAAAAGAGATGTTAGGACCCCTCTCCAGGCTATATGATCTACTGCTATCCACGCCAAAGGATTCCAAAGAGTAGCAATCCCTCCCGAGGCACCAAGAGCGAGCCATCGCCATATGGCCGGCACCCCTCCAGTTCGGCCGACGGTTTTACTCATGAGGTCTAATGACATTTTTGTTTCTGAATGAGCGAGAAAGTCTGTTTTACTTCTTTCTAAAAGTCTTTGAACAGCAGGATTGATGGGTTCTCTTGTTTAAACCCCTCACATTCCAAGATTGTATAATCATTGGAAACCTTGGGAGCAATACGAATCAATTGTTCTTGCCAATCCTCCATTGATTAGCTTATCCCCTTGCACTGCGATTAGATCCTTATTGGATTTCCTGCCCACCCCTTGGGAATTACTATTTTTCGATCTCTTCTCCACCTGGGAAATTCCAAGAGCTGGTCTTTCTCTGAGCTTTTCTGCAATTCCCATAGAAACATCTTTAATAACGGGCTGGGCTGGGGCGTGGATAAACAGAGTCCCAAGGTTTTCATGGTGCAAAGTCTCAGAGGAATCAATCGCATGTTCAAGGACAGGGGTTGAGGAAGGAGGAGCATGAGTAAGGATAATATTATCCTCAAGGATCCCATCTGCTCCTTCCATAGGTTGGTCTTCTTGATCCACAAGAGATTTGAAGATTTCATACCGATTTGTTGGCTTGGGGAGAGCTTGCTCCTTACCATTTCTCTTTTTGTTTCTTCTCCTCTTCTGCTGTTCAAAGCCATCATTCTGGCCCTCAGACCCAGTGGGAATGACAGGTGGTTCCTTGGCCGAAGTGGACTTACCTCCTCGGGAGCGATTTGACATTCCCTGTGTAGCATCCGCATTGGTGCTCAAGATATTTGGACAGAACCTTGCCAAATGGCCATGCAAATGACAGACTCTACAACGGAAAGGTAGGGCTTCATAGTCTAACTGTTGTACCCAAGATTGTCCTGCTAGCTCCAATTCCATCTCAGCTGGTAGCGATTGACTAATATCCAATTCTACACAGATTCTTGCATAAACGAGCGGTATTTCCTTCAATGGTATCCTTAGAAACTCCCAAAAATCTACCTAGAGAGTTGCCTATCAATTCAAGAATCCGCTCACCCCAAAACTCCATCGGGAGAGCATACAGCCGGATCCAAACCGGGACAGCCGTGGGTTCAATGCGAGGGTCGAAACCCGCTCTCCACGGCTGGACAAATAACCTTGCCGGGCCATGGCTCCTCTTCTCTGATTCAAATGCTCTGTTTCTATCCATTAGGGAAGAAAAACTAATAATGAAATATCCATTGCTAATGGGCCATAAGGAGTACTCACCG
Source organism: Wollemia nobilis (assembly GCA_028583015.1). Lineage (NCBI taxonomy): Eukaryota > Viridiplantae > Streptophyta > Pinopsida > Araucariales > Araucariaceae > Wollemia > Wollemia nobilis. The sequence goes on from JAQPPZ010016874.1 coordinate 9,935,443, forward strand.
ATTGGCTCCCGGTTTTGTCTCACCCGGGGAATGCAAAAAGTGCGGGGGTGGGTCGAATGCCCATGAACTTGCAAATCAGATCATGCGTGGTCCGGTAGTTTATCGTGTCTTCAACCGGCTACTGGTTCGATGACTATTTTCGGTCTTGATGCGGTTGCGGGAGACAACCATTAATTATGTGCCCAGGAGAGCCCTTGCCCGCATTCTTGGCTAGCGAGATGGAAGGCACTTGCGTTGAGCTTCGGCGGAGAGGAAGACGCGGGGATTATCTCGAAGAATCTCCGCATAAGAGGTCTTTTTCCCTCGCGAGAACCGGGGAAGAGACCCCATTGGGCCCTCCCGGGAAACCGAAATATCCTAGTCCAGAGGCCTGCAACAGACCCCAAACACGCTGGAGGAGGTTTCCGAACTGAAACCCTAGAGCCACGGCCGTCGACAGTGCAGAAGGATTCCCGCCAAATCGCCAGAGCTCAAAAACGTGTTTTACTCTTCAATCTAGAGAAGTGGATTTTAAAGCCCATAAAAATATGAAATAAAAACAAGAATCCGAGGAAGAAGAGACATCATATGAAATGGAAGCAAACTTTGTTTGAAAACTAAAAAGGGGAAAAGGAAAATACAGAGGAAAGTTATCACTTAAATGTTTCAATTGTGGAGGCATTGGGTATTTTGTAGCTAATTGTCCACCTAATGAGAAGAACAAAAGTGATGAAGGATCGCACCAAGAAAGAAGTGACTGGAAGAAAAAAAACAAATTTTATAAAAGACAACTTCAAGAAGAAAAGTTTCATATCCAAGAATGTCAGATCATCAGAAGACAGCTACGGTGAGGATTCTAAAAAGGAAATAGGTGAAGCTCTTTTCATGGCACTCAAAGAAGAAAAAATAGAAAAATAACAGGAATGTGATGAAGAAGAAATTAATGCAAAAGTAAATTTGGAAGAGGAACTAATTGCAGCTCTGGATGTATTGAAGATAGAAAGAAAAAAATAAGAAAATTTCAAGAAATCTTGAGGATGCAAATGAAATCATAACTAGTTTGAAAGTACAGATAGAAGAATCCAAGAAAATATCTGAAGATCTCGAAGTAAAAATAACCATGAAAATAGATTATTACTGCAAACTAGAATAAGAGACTATTGGTTTAAGAATGCAGATAGAAGAGATTAATCGTAAAATTAGTTGTCATCACAAACGTGAAGAAAGTTCTATGAACCTAGATAAGATCATAAATATCCAAAGGACTACAAGCATGAAATTTGGTTTGGGTTTTGTCAAAGGAGAATCATCAAATGGATCAAAGAATGAAGATAAGAAACAGGTTGATCAAAAAAAAATTGACTCATGCAAAAGAAAGCAATAATGCAAGGCACGAAAGGAGAATTGACAATGATGGATTCACCAATGTCACACATCAAAGAAGAAGAAGATTTATGAATCCTACGACATGGCAAAGACCATCACCCAGGTTCAATCATCTCTTTTCTGGTTACTATTTTAAATGCAATGGTTATGGACATAAGATTTCAGATTGCAAGTATAACGTAGGACCAAGGAATTTTACCAGTAGAAATGTTTTTTCACCTTTGATGGATTATGCAGTAGAATGTTATAACTGTCATAAGTTTGGGCACATTGCAAGAAATTTTTGAAGTACATTTGCATCAAATAAATTTCAGGGAAGAAAATTTCAACCAAATGGAATGAGACAAAATAGAAAATTTCCCGAAAAACATGCACAAGCTACTGAAAAAGAAAAGTCAAAACAAGAGCCCAAAACTATAATCAAACCAGAGTGGAAAGAAAAAGATCAATCTAAGGAAGAAAAGGAATCCCTGATCGTACAAACAACATTTAAAGCACAGAATAAATCTGCACCATGGATACTTGATAGTGGATGCTTCCTTCAGTTATATGACAGATGACAAACAGAAATTTAAGAAGTTTCAGCAATATGAAGGTGGTTCAATAAAATTTGGAAATAATGATGGAGCTAAGATAGTTGGCAAAGGTTTAGTTAAGATTAGTGACAGAAAAATCAAGTCAAAATAAGTCTTATTTGTGGTTGGTCTGAAGCATAACTTGTTGAGCGTAAGTCAGATTTGTGATAGAGGTCATGAAGTGATTTTTAAGAAGCAGGGGTTGTGAAGTCAGAAAACCAAATAGTGGAAAGTTGATAGCAACTAGATCGAGGACATCTGGCAACCTGTACACTCTCTTAGAGACTTTAGAAGGAGCTTGCTTGATTGGACAGGAAGAAGAAAATTGGTTGTGGCACAAGAGGCTTGGTCATATCAATTTTGACAATCTAGTAAAAATTAGCTCAAAAAAGGCAATGAGAGATATTCCCACCATTGGAAAACCATCAAATAGCATTTGTGCTTCATGCCAAAAGGGGAAGCAAACTAGAGTCTCATTTAAAACAAAAGAGTACTACACAAGCAAACCTTTGGAACTAATACATACTGATTTATGTGGACCCATGAGAACACAAAGCATAAATGGTGACAAATATTTTATGTTGTGTATAGATGACTATTCTAGGATGACATGGGTACTATTTTTGAAGCTTAAATCAAAAGCTTTTGAGATGTTCAAGGTTTTCAAAAACCAAGTTGAGAATCAAACAGGAAAAAAGATTAAATGTTTAAGATCAGATAGAGGAGGAGAGTTCATTTCAGAGGACTTTACAGAGTACTGTGAAAAATATGGTATTAGAAGACAGTTGTCAGCATCCAGGACACCTCAGCAGAATGGTGTGGTAGAAAGAAATAACATGACAGTGCAGGAAATGGCACGGACTATGTTGACTAAGAGCAAAGTAGCAGACATATTTTGGAAAGAGGCAATCCATACTGCGGTATACATCCAAAATAGGTGCATGTTGAGGACGCATGAAAGCAAAACTCCTTATGAGTTGTGGTTTGGTAAAAAGGCAACAGTAAGATACTTTAAAGTTTTTGGCAGCAAATGTTACATCAAAAGAACTGAAGAAAACCTAAGTAAATTTGAAGATAGAGCGGATGAAGGTATTTTTCTTGGCTATTCGTCAAAAGAAAAGCTTACAAATGCTACAACAAGAGGCTAAGAAAAATTGTGGATAGTGTCGATGTTAAAGTTGATGAAGGCAGGGAACGAGTAATTAGCTATGAAGAGAACTATCCAATTGATGAAGAGGTTATTGAAGAAGATGAGGAAAAGGAAATGGAAAAGAAACAAAAAATTGACTCAGATGATTCAAACAGGGATTCAGAAGTGGAAGAAAATAAGAAATTCAAAACAAGCAGCTAGCAAAAAGATCATCTTAGAGAGCAAATAATTGGAGACCCCATAGTTGGTGTTCAGACAAGAAGAAGAGTATTAAGCAACTACTCTCTATTATCCAACATTGAGCCCAAAAATGTTGTTGATGCAAGCAAAGATGATAGTTGGATGAAGGCAATAAATGAAGAATTAGACCAGATCGAGAAAAACAAAACTTGGGAGTTAGTACCAAGACCTGCAAATAAAAATATAATCGGTACTAAATGGATCTTTCAAAACAAATTGAATGAATACGGATAGGTAGTCAGGAATAAAGCAATATTGGTATGTAAAGGCTATGCACAAGTTGAAGGTATTGACTTTGAGGAAACCTTTGCACCTATGGCTAGACTAGAGGCAATTAGAATGTTTCTGGCTTTAGCAATTTACAAGAATTTCAAAGTTTATCAAATGGATGTGAAATCAGCATTTTTGAATGGAAAACTTGAAGAAGAGGTTTATATTGAGCAGCCAGATGGTTTCCAACTTGGTGATGATCCCAACCTAGTTTGCAAGTTGAAGAAAGCATTATATGGCTTAAAACAGGCACCCCGAGCATGGTATGCAAGGCTAGACAACTATCTTACTAAACAAGGGTTCAAGAAAGGTATGGTGGATAGTAATTTGTATGTCAAAACAGAAAATGGCCATCCTATTATTCTTGTTGTATATGTTGATGATATCATATTTGGCAGCAGCAAAGATGAGTCGTGTAAAGATTTAGCAAATAAGATGAAAAAAGAATTTGAAATGTCAATGATTGGTGAACTTTCGTATTTTCTCGGGTTGCAAGTTAATCAAAATGAGAAGGGCATATTTATTTCTCAAATTAAATATGTGAAAGAAATACTAAAAAATTTCACAATGGAGGATTATAAGCCAGTTAGCACTCCCATGACAACAGGTTGCAAGTTGAGCAAGGATGACAAATCTCCACATGTTGATCAAACCATGTACAGATCTATGATTGGGAGCTTATTGTACTTGACAACTACCAGACCAGATATTTTGTAGGCAGTATGCATGGTAGCACAATTTCAGGCTAGTCCCAAGGAGACTCATGTGACAACAGTGAAGAGGATTCTTCGGTATCTCAAGGGTACTATGGAGTATGGGTTATGGTATTCGAAAGGTAAGGACTTCACCCTTATTGCGTATTCAGATGCAGATTGGGAAAGATGTGTAGATGACAAAAAGAGCACCAGTGGAGGTGCATTCTATCTTGGAGACAGGTTGGTCGTGTGGCATAGTAAGAAACAAGAGTCAGTCTCCTTATCCACAGTAGAGGCAGAATATATTGCAGCGACAACGTGTTGTACGCAGGTATTATGGATGAAACAAACCCTGAAAGATCTTGGTATTAACTTCAGTGAGCCAATTTTAGTTAAGTGTGATAACACCAGTGCCATTAACATCTCAAAGAATCAGGTTATGCATTCTCGTACAAAACATATTGCTATCCGGTATCACTTTTTGAAGGAGAAAGTTGCGGAAGGTGAGGTTAAATTGGATTTTGTTCCAACAATAGAGCAAGTAGCGGATATCTTCACAAAATTGTTGCCCAAGGAAGTCTTTGAGTACCTTCACAATAAATTGGGAGTGGTCACGCTTCCCAAGAATTGACTAGCTATCGGGACCACATTCTCAGGGGGAGCATTTATGTATTTGTTTATCTTTTTGCTCATGTTTGTGATTTTTGCTAAGTATAATAATTTTTGCCTAAGAATGTTGTGCATGGACTCAGGGGGAATCTATAGTAGCCCTTTGATATTGTTGTCAAAGGGGGAGAAGAGTTACAAGAAATTGCACGTGTGTTGCCAACAATTCCAAAGGGGAGATTGTTGAGCAAGGTGCAGCGACAATATTGTCATTGTTGTCAACACAGTCAGAAAGATCGGTTGATGCAGTGGACAGGGAGTTCGGGAGGTTATTCAAAGTATGTACGGTGATGTTAAATGCTTATGAGGATGTTTTTGATGTTTGGGTGAAGTTGTTACAGGTTGTCCAAGAAGACCGAAGTGGCCCATATGCAAAAGAGAAACGAAAAAGCAAAGGGAAAAAAGTGTCGCGATATCGTGACATGTTGCATTTTCACGATCAAAAGAGAAGAGAAAAAGCAAGGAGGAAAAAGTGTCGCGATATCGCGACATGTTGCATTTTCGTGGCCAAAGCAAAGAGAAAATGCAAGGAGAAAAAGTGTCGCGATATCGCAACTTGTTGCATTTTCGTGGGCCAAAGCAAAGAGAAAATGCAAGGAGAAAAAGTGTCGCGATATCGCGACATGTTGTATTTTCGCGGGCCAAAGCAAAGAGAAAGAGCAAGGAGAAAAAGTGTCACGATATCGCGACATGTATTTTCACGGGCCAAAGCTAAGAGAAAGAGCAAGGAGAAAAAGTGTCACGATATCGCGACATATTGTATTTTCGCGGGCCAAAGCAAAGAGAAAGAGCAAGGAGAAAAAGTGTCGCGATATCACGACATGTTGTATTTTCGCGGTTCGATGCAAAGAGAAAGACCAAGAAGGAAAAAGTGTCAAGATATCGCGACATGTAGCATTTTCGCAGTTCGATGCAAAGAGAAAGGCAGAGAAAGAAAAAGTGTCACGATATCGTGACATGTCGCATTTTTGCGACTCAAAAAGGGCAGCTGGTAGAGAAGCAAAAGTGTCACGACATGTCGCATTTTTATGACTCGAAAAGGCTAGGCAGGCAGAGTAACAAAAGTTTCACGATATCGCGACATGTCGCATTTTTGCGACTCAAGAAGGGCAGGCAGGTAGAGAAACAAAAGTGTCGCGATATCGCGACATGTCGCATTTTCGTGACTCAAGAAGGGCAGGCAGGCAGAGTAACAAAAGTGTCACGATATCGTGACATGTCACATTTTCGCGACTCAAGAAGGGTAGGCACGTAGAGTAACAAAAGTTTCGCGATATCACGACATGTCTCATTTTTGCGACTCAAAATAAAAACGAACAGTCATGGAAAAGAAAACGAACAGTCATCGAAGGAGAAAAAAAATGCATGCATAAGGGAAAAGAAAATGAACAGTCATGAAGGAGAAAATGAAAAATCGTGAAAGGAGAAAATGAATAGTCATGGAAAGAAGCGGATGCATGCCCATGTGGAGAAAACGAACAGTCATGAAAATAGATAATGAATGCTTTGCAAAACGAAAACGAATGAATGAACAATCATGAAGGAGAAAACGAACAGTCATGACCAAGAAGACGAACAGTCATGGTAGGAGAATATGGTGTCAATTCGTTGTATGTAACGTGTTTGATGAAATGCCTACTCTATATATACAAAAGGAGTTACATAAAGAAGGCGTTACAATTGACAAGTGGCGTATGAGAAATGAAAGAAGGAGTTACAACTGGAGTTACAAAGAGATAGGATGGTTATAAAAGGAGTGTTGCTTGGAGAATTTATGAGTGCATGAAGAGAGAGAGGAGAGCGAGAGGCGCGCGAGAGGCGAGCAAGAAGGGTGTGTGTTGGATGAATTCTGAGAGAGGTTGAGTAAGCAATAGATCAATCAGGGTCTTGTAAAAGTGAAGGCATTTCTATGTCAATCTTCTAGTTTCAATATTGAAGTCCAAGTTGGTGCTTGGCATCAGGGGTTGGTGCTCCTTCCAGTTGGTGCTGGTAAATCAGGGGTTGGTGCTCCTTTCTATTGGTGCAGATAAATCAGGGGTTGGTGCTCCTTTCTATTGGTGCAGATAAATCAGGGGTTGGTGCTCCTTTCTGTTGGTGCAGATAAATCAGGGGTTGGTGCTCCTTCCAGTGGGTGCTGGTAAATTTATTGTAAAGTTGTTGCTTTGCAAAGGTTGGATTTGGATGGGAGTCCAAGTAGTCAATTTTTGAGGAGCAGCCAAATTGGTGAACCTCGATACATCTTGTGTTGTGTGATGCTCTCTTGTTATATTTGCTTTATTTGGTTTTAAGTTTTCATTGTTTCGGCTTTAAGAGTTGAAGATTTAGGTTTTAAAGAGTTACACTGATTCACCCCCCTCTCAGTATCATTGTGAGACTAACAATTGGTATCAGAGTGAGGTTCCTAAGCAAGATTAATCGGCTAGGGTGATCTTGGAAGTGACACAATGGCAGGTGGTAAAGGCTTCTCATCAAACAAAGCACCATTGTTTGACGAAACTAATTACGCATTTTGGAGACTCAAGATGCAGACATATCTTTGTTCTTTGGGATATGACATTTGGGATTCAGTAAATAGTGGATACACAATACACACCACTTCTCCAACTGGGCTAATCCTGGTGTATTCCATCCCCATTACTTTACACATTGCCTTTGGCATGACAGTAGTTGCAACTCCAGAGTTGATCATACAATTATGCACAATCCATCCTTCCATTCTCAAAGATAAGTAAAATGGAGGAGGTCTATTTTTTCTAGTCATAAAAGTGGGGAGAGCCTATGCTAGGACTATTGATAAATGATATTTCGTTTGGTCTTTCGCATTCCTCAAAGATTCCTGTAACAAATCAATTTTCCCAGGTAACTGTAGCACATCATACAAGCCAATTTTTGCAAGAATTCTCTTCTTTTCTTCTATAATACTATATCTTGGAGCAGTTGAAACCTTCTCCTCTGGAACACATTCGTATCTATCCTGATACTATTGAGTGGCCTCAACTCTTTATCTTTTTGTTAATGAGGTGTACCTAAGACTCTCCTTAGCTTTCTATTTTGTTTCATTTGGAGTTTGAGTAGTCATCATAGGTTGTGAAGTTGAGGGCTTAGCCTGTGCCTTATCTTGAGCTTTTTTAGATAACAAATATTTTGTCCTAGCAATGTATTGTTCCTTGAATTTAACAATAGGTACCTTCATTGGAGGTAACTACTTTTGTTCTAATACCTTGGGTTCTGTAGGTACCTTCAAAGGTTCAAGCTCCACCGGATCAATAGTCATCGGCTTCTTCCCAGACCTGGTAAGGATTGACACCTATTCCAAGGATGGCATCATGGAGTTATGCTCGACCTCCGAATCATATTAACTCATCTGCTCATAGATCTTTCTTCCAGTGTTTGAACATAATTCATATGCACCATACATGTATCTTCTCCATGGGGATCATTGCATGTAGAACACCAATAAGATTTTTTTGCCACATTAGCATCATCATTTACTTGCACCATTGTGTTCTTCTTAGGTCCTCTGCTAGTAGAATATTGTTCCTGGGTAATAGGTAGAGTCTAAAAGCTTCGTGATCAGAATTTAGCTTCATCCTATTCTTTCTTACCATCGTAATTTCATTGGATATTATCCTCAAGGCTGCATTATTGGACTTAGCTTCTTACAATAAGGTTGTAAGAGGATTAGATTGAGGTGATGAAATGGGAGCTAGAAAATATAAAGGTGCTTTTTGTGTAGGAAATGAAAATGGAGTCATAGGTGTTGGTAATGTGGGAAAAGGGACAGATGGAGGTCGTTGGGGTGTTATTGGAGCGGGTAATTATAGAAAACTAGGGGCCTACTATTGTGGGACCGGGATGGGTGCAACTGGAGGAGGTGTCAAGTTCCATGAAGGGACTGAGTACATTGATGGCATAGGCTATGAAAATGCACTAGAATAAAGGTATTGTGGGAGATCAGGGAGAATCAATATAGTTGCATTCGAAGGATGCCTACCTACAACAATCAAATCAGATTCGACCTTTTGAGCCCATGTATATAAATCTGGAAATGTGTTCACATTGGCCTAGCACACTGCCATACCAATTTTGGTACTGAGCACTCATAGGTAATAAAATGTTGCTTGCTCATGCGTAGGCCTCAAACTGTCTATAACTCTTTGCCAACCTCATGCAAATCGAACATTAAAATATAATATTTCTTCCTAAGTCTGCCTTTGAATGGTGGTGAACTAGTGTAGCAAGGAATATGGATCAACTTGCTCATATAAATTCTTTATTAACAACTTATCCAACTAATCCCATGAAGTAATAGTTCTTGGCTACAATGATCGGTACTAGTATAGTAATTTTCCTCTCAATGACAAGACCGATAACTTAATCATCACATCCTCATATGTAATGTCGTGAATTATTGCTAAAGTAGCTACATATTGAATATGTTCATATGTAGTTTTTCCAGTGCCATCGTAGGTAGGCAAAGCCTTCAACGTAGATTGAGGCACCATATTTTGTGCTTGCAAGTTCAATGCTCCTAAACTATTCCATGTTGGGAACTACCTTTGTGGTTGTTGTTGTTGTTGATGTGGCTAAGCCATTTGAGCTAGAATGTGAGGTGTAGGCCAAGGAACACTAGTAGTTGTAGGAGGTGGAGGTGGAGGAAAACTGGTAGCAGTGCTAACTAGACTTATAGGAGTGGAGAATACACTAGCTAACCATGAGGATGAAACCGATGGTATATGAGGTATATGAGGAAGTGAAGACATACAAAGAAAAGAAGCTAAGTGAGGATGTTCTCCTAATATTTGGATATCAAGCTCATAAAACTCAACTTGATTATCTAGATTCTTGGCCTTAGATCTTGTATTCATGAGAAACAACCTTCGTTGTTCTCACGCTCGAAGATTTTTGGATATGATTGAGTTGTCAGATGTTCTAATCATTCAATAGAAATGTGAACACCAAACCTAAATACTACGATGGGTGGACTCTTAGTGTCCCACTGGGCATGGCAAAAATATTGGTCAAATATCTGCCTAATGAATAAACATTGCATTTATGCACCCTAGATACGGCCAACATTGAAAGGCTAAAGAAAATAAATGTCCTCTATGCCAATATCCAGAGAGAGCTGGTTCCTGAACTAATCCTAAATTTGTAAAGACTAGGGATGAAGGAAAGAAATTTAAAAGATACATAAAGAAATGAGCAATATGGCTATAGGCCAAAGTGATGATTTTGAAGCAAACTTATAGCAGGAAAAACCCCAAGCACAAAACAACATTTAATAACAGGAAAGCAATAGAATTACTTGTAATATTGCAATAATAACTTTCAAAATATACTCTAGCATTCATTTCCTCACCCTCAATTTTAAATTCAAGTGCAAAATTCAAACTGAACAACAAATAAGAAAAGTGAATGTAAAATAGAAGCGCACCACACAAAAAGCAATTACACACAAGATCACTTGCAAATTTAAAATCCTGATGCCTTGTATTGATGCAGATAACTTAGAGAGTATTCTCGCAAAGTATCTAACCTCCTTTACAATGGAAATTTGATTAGTATTTATAGAGGTTTTCACCTCTTTCATTTAATACATAGGAGAAAAAAATGTCGAGGTATCAGAGAAAAAACAAGAAAAATCCTCCTCAAGTTCATTGAAAATCCATCTTCCTTGAGGGACAACCTCCAAAAAATATACAACTTGGGCGTCGGTGCACAGATAGTTAGAACACAATTAAATATTGTGGAAGTGCCTTTTGTACTCTAGAAATTAGGAAGGTTCATCTATTTTCCTCCTCTACTTCGAGATCCACAACATGGGTTACTTGATGCCACCTTTATTTAATACTCACGATCTTGGCACTTTCAAACCTTTGATCATACTTCCACTTTACCCCAGAATCATGTTCACCCCAAAAATTTGCTTCTCCCCAATTACCTTGTGCATGCACATGATCTCCTTTTTTTAAGTACGTTCGCCCCTGAGAAATATGAATGGGACCTTCATCCCTCAACTAGGATGAACCTGATTTGTTGTTCTCCTCGGGTGCACATGATTGCATTACTCTTTGAGGCACGTTCGCCCATAGAAAGGGCAAATGGCATATTAAACCTATAGAAAAGGTGAACATGCCTTAATATTAAACTTTTTTTATGCCCAATATTAGAATTTCGTTCGCCCATTCAAAGGGTGATTGGGATGTTCACCCATTCTTTGGGGTGAACACGACTATGATTGCAAAGATTTCAACCAAGTCTCTGATTTCATTATGATTCATGAAAAATGCATAGGCGCTTTCCTTTATAATGTATTCATAGTGTGGCAAACTCAAAATCATTTAAAAGGAAGCTTATACAACCCTTCGAAAGTTTACAAAAATAGTCATATGGAAACAAACCAACACGTATAAAATGATCTCAAAATAGTATTGCCACCATAGAGAAGACAAAGTTTCATCAAAAATCTTCAACAAAATTCACAATGTAGCAAAATACAAAATAGCCAACAAAAATATTAATTCATGTGGATGAATTTAATTAAGGCACTTCCTAAATTTCTCAAATACAAATGTTTGCATTCCACCGATTTCAATGTTTTACAATTTGTTAACAAAGCAAGATAAAAATTGGTTTAACAATCAGAGATAAAATGGATTAAATCACCATTTAGGAATTATTATTTCAAAGTAGATAGTGGATCAATGCACTCACATTTTAAATAATCACATGAGAAACAAAATTATTGTAAATCAAATCATATAACAAACCAAAGACCCCTTGTTAAAAGATACTTGCACCTCTAAGGTATTCAACACATTTAATTTTTTTACAAGCAATTAAGCATATTTTAAGTGATTAAGCAAACAAGAAACTTGGATAAATTTTAAATTTCTTTGCAAAAGAGGGTTTTCTAACAATATTTGACTATGAGTATGGTTTTGCAATTGGGAAAATTATCACTCAATATTTCTTTTGATATCCATATTTGATAAAATGTATTGTAACCAAAGTGCTTCACATACTGCATATTTTTTTTTTGTAGATAAGATACTATAGCATTAATACCGGGTTTTACAGGTTGACCCAAAACCTTTTAAAAAAATCAGCCTAGGGTTGTTGATGAACATATCCTTACTAAGGATCCTATATATGTAAAATCTACATGTCGCCAAAGCCATTACATCCGATAAGGCATATAACCTATTATCAAAAAGAAACTTCCCTTACAAAATTTTGGGTATACCTCAAGAAAACACACATTCATCATAATTACAAAAAAGAAACAGACATGGATCCCTTCCTTGATACAATGGAGAAACAAAAATCTACAGACACACATAGCAGAGTACTGAAAAAAAATCCTACAAGCTCTATATTGATAGTTACTCTTAATAATTTTTTGGTAATTGCTTTCTTTCGTATATGACATGCTTTGGTACCACATACTATATTTGCCAATCAGCCTTGGAGAAGTGAACCTGTTGGCTAGATTTATGGCGATGGCTATCTTCTAGTCCACGTGGCTTTGGTTCGAAGTCTTATATTGTTATTTATTTCCTTCCCTATGATTATCAACCAACCTCAAATTACTAAGATGACTATGAGCCATGTTATCTAACATGTGACTATACCTATTAGTCTTTGTGGTATTTCCAAGCAGCATCCACAAAAACAAAAAACTCAGATAATTTTTATTGTGAGTCCAATTCAAAAAAGAGACAGGAATACTCCTAGCCTTCGAACTTACAGTGCCTTCCCTGTTGGTAAATTCGACTATCATTCTTGGAATTCTTGTTGAATAAGCTCATCTAATTCACTCGGAATACCGTGTTCCCATTTGAAAAGTTCATCACCATTGACACCCAAATTGGCTAGCTTATCAGCAATTTTGTTAGCTTCTCGAAAGACATGTTGGGCTTTTCTGTCCTGTCTTCCCTAGAAAAGTATCCTAGCCTCTTCAACAATTATTTTAATCCTCAAAGGAGGTGTTTTCCAATTATTGAGGAGATTTATAACATGCATAGAGTCTCCTTCTACGATCAAATTGCCTTATAAGTCTTGAGTCATTTGAAGGCCTCTCCACATAGCTCTAGCTTTAGCTTCATTGTTCATCCTTGTTCCCAAATATTCAAAAAATGCAAGCATCATATTCCCATTATGATCTTGCACAATGCCACAAATGCCTACTCTTCCAGGATTGTCCTTAGCTGCTCCATAAAAATTAATCTTAAACCAACCCGTAGGAGGTGGAGACCACTTAACATTGACTCTGGGGTTGACTACCCTAGGCACAAACTCATCTTACAAGATTAAGCTTAAATATTGAGAAATCATGGTCTCTTGCAGATGAGGTTTACAACTATAAAAATGGATAAGGTTCACATTCTCATTGGTAAAGGATAGGATACTAGCAATGATAGTTTGATGATCATGGATAGACTCATTAAAGACTCTATGGTTTATTTCTAACCACACCAGCCAAAGATAGTGATTGAGACAAATTTTCCACATGTATCTAAGTCTTTGGCTTGAAAAATGGTAAGGCCACTAGATGAAAAAATCAAGTACGATGGCTGGTTTAACCTATGAAATATTGAAGGCCTGAAAATCCCCACTTAGGACAGTCAAGGAAAAAGGGCACTCAAGGAAAATGTGATAAATAGTCTCGCAATTAGCCTTGCACAGATAACAATGATTAGTGATACAAATACCTTTACGCATCATATTATCAATGGTTAGAATTCTTCCCTGGATAACTGGCCATGAAAAGACAGTAATTTTTGGAATTAATTTTTTATCCAAACTAAGTCCTTTTGGAGGACAAAATCCTCGTCATCAAGCAGAATCTTGTAAGCTGATTTAATAGTGAACTGCTCATTTTCCGTAGGATCCCATGTCACTTGATCTTCCTTGGGTCTCATGGGGATAAATTGTTACCCGAGAATGTTACAAAGAACATTTGATTTCGCTTGAAATCCTTGAATTCTTATTTTTTTCCATTTTATTCTACCTTTGTCCTCAACCATATAATCAGAGACTTTTCTGCCAATGAGTTCTTCTGTGATATCTCTGATTCGGGCTAATTTAGGATATTATGTCAGTGCTTAGTCCTTAGACCACTTGTCATTCCAACAATTTATCCTCTCAACATTGCCTAAAACTCATCTTAAACCTTTTTTTATGATTTCCTTACAATTAAGAATTGCTTTCCAAAAAGCAAAAACTCTGATTGAAACTGAGTCTCTTAGAAATTCCATATTTTGAAGATACTTTCGTTTGATGATAGCTGTCCATTCATTTTCTTCACCAAAAATGAGACGTCATGCCTACTTAGCTATTAAAGCTAAATTTATATGAGAAATTCTCCTCATACCTAAGCCCCCATTTTCCCTAGGTCTACACACTTTGGTCCATCCTACAAGGTGTATCCTTTTTTATCCTCTGATCCAGTCCATAAAAATTATTTTTGGAGTTTCTCAATTTTTTGGAAAACCTTCACAGGGGATTTGAAAACGGAGAGGAATAGATTGGAATGCTCTAAAGAGAGGCCTTAGTGAGGGGCAACTTTCTTACTTGAGATAGAAGATGACCTTTCCATCCAGCAAGTTTTTTTTGAATTCTTTCAATAACCCTGTCCCAAATTGACTCTCTCGGAGAACCAATGAAAAGAGGGAGACCAAGATATGAAGTGGGTAGGTTTGCTATATCACACCCTAAAATTTCTACAATCCTTACTTTCATTTGAATGGGAGTGTTCAAGAAATATAACTTGCTTTTACTGAAATTAACTTTCTGACTAGCAACGTCCTTGTAGAGTTGCAGGATGTATTTAATTATTTTTGCCTCAACCACTGATGCCTTAGTCAATATAAGGGTATCATAGATGAATTGTTGGTGAGAAAAAAACCTAGTGATATATGTTGCCTTGATTCTCGATATTATCCTTGAACTATAAGCATTTTTTATGGTTCTGCCTAAAGCTTCTGCCACATTGATGAATAACATGAGGCTGATAGGGTCCCCCTATCGAATTCCTTTATGAATTTGAAAGTAACCAGTAGTTGATCCTAATTAGAATTGAAAACCATGCTTTAGAAATACATTCTTTGATCAAATTAACCCATTGGTGGTGAAAACCAAACTTAAGGATGACAACAATCAGAAAGTCCCAATTTAGCCTAGCAAATGCTTTGTTCATATCAAGCTTGAGGGCAAAAATAGATATGTTAATATTATGAGCAAAGTGTAGAGCTTCATGAACTATGATAACTCCATCCAAGATTGACCTGCCCTAGATAGAGCTTCCTTGGCATGAATCTATGATGCAAGGTATAATATCTCTCATTCTATTTACAATGGCTTTAGTTAGGATCTTGTAAGAAACATTGCACAGATTGATTGGCCTGAAGTCAGCCATAGATTCAGGGGTTTGCTTCTTAGGAATTAGAGAAATAAAATTAGATTTGATACCTTTTGGGATATGATTGCTTACTTGGAATTATCTGATAGTAGAAATTACATCATCACTTACGATGTCCTAAAATATTTATAGAAATGAGGGGGAAAGTCGTCAGGTCCCGGGGCTTTGTCTGGCTCCATGCTAAACAAGTCTTCCTTAATTTCCTCATCAGAAAAGGGAGCTAGAAGCTTAAGGTTTATATCCTCATTTATTATGCTAGGAATGTATTGCAAGAGAATATATTTGGCCTCCTCATTGCACTACGATTCCTAACCAAGGATAGAATTGAAATAAGTTACTACCTCCTTTCTGATTTCTGTTAACTCTTGAGTAATAGAACCATCTGCTTTTTAAAAAAAATTATCTTGTTATTTCTTTTGTTTCTAAGCGTGGTGACGTGAAAAAACTTGGAATTTGAATCTCCATATTTCAACCAAAGAGCCCTTGATTTTTTCCTCCAATAGATTTCCTCACAAGCCAAAATGTTATGAAACTCTGCTAGTTTTGTTTGTTCCTCCTACCTAGTAGTTTCATCAGCATCACCATGTTGGATCCTTTGATAAATTATCTTAAAACTTTCAACAACCTATTTTTTATTTTCAAAGAGGTTCCTAAAGACCTCTTTGTTCCAAGTTCGAAGCTTTTCCTTAACAAACTTTAATTTTCCAGCAAGTTTAAAAGTTGCACTACCCCTGATAGGCTACTACCACCATTGACTTAAGTTATCTCTGAAACTGGAATATTTGATCCACATAGATTGAAATCTGAAAGTTTTCTTGAAGGACAGAGAGTTAGGGATGTCAAAAAAATGGGATTATGATCAGAGGCAATTTTAGGAAGGGCTTGCAGGGTAGAATCATCGAACAAAGTTGTAGCCTCCTTTGATAGAAAAAACCTATCAAGCCTTTCTTGAATGAGATGACACCCTATCCACCGATTTCTCTAGGTATAATTTGCTCCTCTAATTTTTACATCCATCAACATGTTGGAGTTCACAAAGTCATTGAACTCATCCATGCTCCTGATAGGTGGTCCATTTCCACCCATTTTTTTTGAAGGGTAAAGAGGAGTGTTAAAATCCCCAGCCAAAATCTAGGGGATATTATGGAATATTTCACTCAAATTGCCTAAGTACTCCCACAGTAGAGCTCTCCCTTGAATTGAAGTCGAGTGCATAAATACTTTAAAGGATCCATGATCGGTTGCTGTTTATTTCCTTAAATAAAATACTAAGAACCCTATCATATTTCTGAATAATGGTGCCTTCTACTATCCGGGGATCCCACAAAGTCATAAGGCCTCCATATGCTCCTCTGGCTGATTTGCAAACCATCTCCCCTTGATTCCAGATTTTTTTTGCTATTTTTTTTTACTGAATCTCATTAGTTTTTATTTCTTGCAACATGATAATAGTTGGATTCACTTGATTTCTTATTGCACTGACTTCCCTGTGTTTGGGTAGGCCATTGAGGCCTCTCACGTTCCATGAGAGGAACTTCATTTAATTTTTTTTGGATTTCTTCCTCTCCCCCTCCCTTGAGGGGGTTTTCCTAATTTTTTGTCTTCAAAACCCGGAATAACCTATTGAAACAAGGTTCTCTATTTTCCATTGGCAATGTCATTATCAATTTTAATTTTTTGATGCTCAACATTTGATATTCTCCCTCTTATTTTTTCACTGCCAAAATCTATAGGAGACTTCATAGTGCTCCTAGTTTTTTTAGGACTAAACTGAGGGGAGGTAATTTATTGCAGAACCGAACTACCATATTCCTCATTTTGAAGAGTTTCACATATCTCCACCCCTACATCCAAATATTCTCATTTTTTCCTGTATTCCCCTGGTCTGAGGGATGGCCCCTCAGTAGGATTCACTTGGCTCCTAGTGATGATGTTAGGGATATGAAATTTTTTATTTTCCAATGCCTCAACTTTCTTCGTAAGTTCTTCAACATTAGGGTTTAGCTTTGGGATGCCCACTGGGCTTGAAGTATTTCCAACATTGGGGTTTAAGGATCCTGACTTGGATTTGGATTCTAGAGATCGTGCATTAGGGTTTGGATTTGTGATTCCCACGGGGCTTACAATAATTTTAGCATTAGGTTTTGAGGATCCTGACTTGGATGGGGATTCAAGAGAGTCAGAAAGGTTAGCCTGAAGGTGTTGGGCTTCCATGTCTTCTGATAATCATCCTACTCCCATATTGGATATAATTGAAAATTTATTTTAAACTAGAGGATTGGAACTTACATGAGTATTTTGGTTGCCAACAACCTATTGTTTTCATTTGTCTTGTTGAGACCCTGCCCCCTCTCTTTTATTTTTTTGGTGGACATAGTTTTCCTGATTGAAATCACCTCTACCAAGGAAACTCCTAAAATTTACATTGTCTAACATTCCTTGCTTCTGATTTTATCTATTCATTGCTATGTTAGGGCACTAATTGCATAGATGTCCTTGATTTTTACATTCTGCATAGAATACTGCTATGTTCTCATATTCTATCGATTGTTTTCTATAGTATTCTCCATACTCTAGCTCCACAAACCTTGGCAATTCATTATTCAAATTAGCATTTATGCAGATTCGTGCATGAGTCATCCTTGTCCTGGCCAAGGTCACATGGTCAATGGATATCAGGTCCCCTATAGTTTTGGCTATGCCCTAAAACCAATATTCATTGAATAATTGGGCAAGTAGACTTGGGAGATGAACCCAAATAGGGGAAATGTTAATATTTTGCTTTTCAGGGTCGAAATATTCACCCCATTGTCTAAGAAAAAGGCTCCTTTTGCCTAGAAACCAAGGACCTCCTGTTAAAATGTGGTTAGCATCCTCCATATTGTTAAAACGAATAATGAAGAACCCTCGAGTTAGAGCTACCAACTCCAAGCTACCTACCGGTCACCATTTACCCGTCGCCCAAGCCCTGATAGTCTCCATGTCCGGCCTACCTCCCAAAAACTTGCCTACCAAGGAGAATTATTACATTAAAATAAAAGGGCTCGTGGAATTTGTCGAGGCTGAAATTTTATTATTTACTGGAACTAGGGACGGAAGAGAGAGAACCTCCTTTATTTTTCCTCTAAGAGTCGCAACAAAAGACAACCACTTCTTGGGCCCCATATTGTCCTTTGTATATTTTTTTGGGGGGTCTTTCTGAGGAGATTCGGGCTCCCGTGTGATGCCCACCTCCAAATCTATCGTAGCCTGACCGCCTTCCTCTGGATCCTTGCTTGATCCATGCTCGAGGTTCCCACCGCCCCTTATGTACCTGCTCTACCTCTACCGCCTTGGCTGAGATTCCTACCCAAAAAATTCAAATCCTCACTCCCGCCGCACCCGCTAAACCTCAGCTCACTCATTCCTCTTGCTGAAGGAGAACGAAAGAAAAAATAAATAAATAACTCTCTCAATATGTATCCACATGCTGCATCTTTTGCTATCTGATATTATGCTTTTATTGATGAGAGAGCTACTACATGTTTTTTACTACACCAAGATAAATGTCCTAACCCAAGATAAAACACATACCTTGATTTTGATTTTCTATCATCTATAGATCCAGCATTATCAAAATTTGAATATCCTTATAAGAAAAATATTATTTCTTTTGTAGTTCAACCCATACTCTGTAGTTTTGTTGATGTATTATAGTATTATTTTTGTAGTTTTCCAATGCATTTATCTAGGTTCTTGCAAAAATATAGAGAGATAATTCGCAACAAAAATAATATCAGGCCTAGTATTTTTTAAATATGAAAGGATTCCAATTTATTGTTGATACATAATAGCTAAAATTGGTGATGTCTCATCATATATTAATAGTTGTAGTCCATGCTTCATAGGTGTATCCATAAGTTTGCAATTTTTCATTCTATATTTTTCCAATAATGATTTTGCATATTTTGTCTGAGTGATTGTGATGCTATTATCATTTTGATAAATTTCTAAACCAAGATAATAGTGTAGAAGTCCTAGATTTGTCATCTCAAAATCCTTTTCTAAATATTTTTTACTTTATCTATTAGAGTTTTTAATCTTCCTATGAATATTATGTCATCAACATATGCTTTAAGAATTAATTTCTCTAATCCAATACTTTTTTATATAAGGATTTAATTCTTTTGTACTTCATTTGAACTTGTGTCATAATAGATGATCATTAATATTAATGTACCATGCTCTTGGTGCTTGTTTTAAACCATTAGATTTTTTTTAATTTACAAATATTTTATTCCTATCCTTTGATAATAAAACCTTCTAGTTGAGTCATATACATATTTTCATGTTCACCATTAATAAATTCACTTTTGACATGCATTTGATGATGTTTCCACCCAAGTTGGGCTGCCAATGCATATATTTTTTAAATAGTAGTCATCCTAGATGTAGTTGTAGAAGTTTCTTCATAATAAATTCCTTCTATTTGAGTATAACCTATATTTATCAAGATATCCATTTGCTTTATCTTTTATTTCGTAAACCCATTTACACCCTATTGCTTTCTTTCCTTGTGGTAGATCAACTAAATCCCACGTTTTATTTTTCATTAATGCTACATATTCTAACTCCATAACTATTTTCCATTTTGATTATCTTATAGCATCTTGTGTAGATAGAGGTTATACTAAAATCATCAATTTCATATTTTTTCTTGTCATACTATGGGTTTGAGGTCTTGTAGTGGTAAGATCTGGCATTTTCTCAAGCTTTGAATATTTGAGTGTATTTATATACCATTTATCTCTTTTTTTAGGTGTCATTATTGGTTTTGTGTTAGCAAATATTTTTAATTCTAATTCTTCACTTGATTAGTTTTCTTCATTTAAAATATTTAGAATAGGTCTTGCATCAATTTAGATCTTTAACAATATCTTTGTTTCTTTCATCAAAAACCACATCTCTACTCACATAAATTTTCTTTGTGATTGGATCAATTACTCTATACCTTATTGAATCATCATCATATCCAAGAAATATTCCACATATGGTTTTATCATCTAATTTTATCCTTTTTTATTTTGGAACATGCACATATGCCTTACACAAATGTTTTTAGATGTTCAATTGAATATTTTCATCTTAACCATACTTCTTTAGGATTAATATTTTTGAGTACTCATGTAGGTGACCTATTATGTATGTATACTATAGATTTAACAACCTTTTCCTAATAAATTGACTAAGATGTGCTTCTTTTAACATACAATGAACCATTCCATAATAGAATGATTTCTTATTTATTCTATACCATTTTTTTGAGGTGAATAAGTTATAGTAAGTTGTCTTTTTAAACCATTAGAATGTAGAAATGATTCAAATTATTTTGATAAGAAATAACCACCTCTATTAGAATGAAGATTCTTGATTGATTTTCCTATTTCTATTTCTACAAGTTGCTTGAATTGTTTAAAGCAACTAAAGGCTTCATATTTAAGTTTCAAAAAATATACCCACATATTTCTAGAGTAATCATCAACAAAGAGCTAAAAATATCTGTCCTCCAAAACTAGTAGTGTACATTGGTCCACATAAATATGTATATATTAATTCCAATGGTTCGTGAGCTTTGTATTTATTGAGTTCAAAAGGTATTCTATGTTATTTTCCTACAATACATTCTAGACAAACTATAGATTCCCATGAAATTTTGGGTAGTCCTTTGACCATTTGATATTTATTCATTTCATTCAAAGAATATGCACTTGTATGTCCTAACCTCTTATGCCAAATTTCTTTGGTTTCTAATATTTTTGCTCATAGAGCAACATTTGATAATGTGTCTAGAACAAATAGACCATTTATGTAAGAACCAGATGCTATAAGTTTTTCTTGTTTAGTAATAAGACATTTATTTTTGTTGTCAATTATTTTGAACTCAACTACTAGATTTTGATCCATCATTTGAGATACTGAGAGGAGATTAGTAGTTAATCTAGGCACATATAGTACATTTTTATCATGTCTTTTTTTTTGTCAAATTGATTATCTCCTACCCCTTTAACCTTATATATCCTATTATTACCTATGGCAATTGGTTTATCATATTGTTCTTCAAAACTATTGAACCATTGTTTATTTTCGATCATATATCTACTTGCCCTTGAATCAATACACCAATAATTTTTACCATGATGTTTTTTAATTATTAACATGACTTATTCATTTAATTTACAACACCTTATGACTTTGAAATTTTAAGTTTTCAAATTTCTACTTTCCTAATTTTCAAAAATCAAATTGAAAAGCAGTTCAATTTTCCTTATCACTCCATATTTTAAAAAGTTTTAAAATACCTTTATCATAGAAAATAAAGAATTAATTTTATTTTGAAATATTTATCACTCCAAAAAATTAGAAAGACACTAATATTAATATGCTTGTTCGAAAATGATTGTTGCTTGAAATTTTAAATTCAATACTTACCTTTTATATCCTCTCATAATTAATACATTACTTCATCATGGCTAACAATATGCATGTTATTCAAGCAAAAATAGGTAAAGTTACATCTTCCTACATTCAATGTTTCTCTTAGATGCATGAACTATGAATTGACTTTGTTTCCTTAAAACTTTAATTCTCTTGTCATTGTTGATTTCTCCTTATCAAGTGTTGCTACTATATTGCTTTCAAAGGTTGTTTCATTCTTATTAGGCATTGCTTCTATCTCTTACCAACCACTACTTGACTTACTAAATGCTCTAACTGTCTTATCAAGTGTTGTTGCAACCCTTTTATTTCTTAGAATAATATATATTATGCTCTTTCTTTCCTCAGAAATATGGCTCTTAGATAATGGTATTGCCTTCATTTTATTTTCTTTTTTAGGAGTATGGATCCTAGATAATGGCACTAGCTTTATTTTATTTTTATTTAAGACTATGGATCCTAAAACTTTATCAACTCCAAACTTGTCTCAGGACCAAATATTTTATTTTCTTCAAAATATTGGATGTTATTGGTGGTACTGCTAATATTTGGATGACCTCCAATGTAGTTCTTCTAATGGCACTTGATATCATGTTTTCCACTTCTTCTATTATAGTAAATGGTTGGAGATACTCTAAATCAGGCTTCTTCTTCTCACATCACTCCAACTTGGACAATTTCTTTATCTTTCTCTTCTCACTACAAACTCTTTTCACCTTTCTTTATTTCTTTCACTAATTTCTAACCATTTCTATGCTTCAACCTCTTACTTTTTTCTCATGCTATAATATCTCAAGGATGGAACTACAACATTGGCTCTTGTCCACTCTCTTCTACTATCTAACTCATTTTTTTCTTCTTGACAACAACATCTTCAAATTTGACTCTTTTTCTTCTTTGTATTTTAACCCACATTCTTTCCAAAGGACTCAAAAAAAATCTGCCTATAAATATCAATTCTTAAAAAAAAGTTCAAGAAAATCAGTAACCCAAAATTTATCTTTGCCTATGTTTTTTTCACATGATTCTTCCTCCAAATTCACACCAAAATCAAGTTTGGTGCTAACTTTAGAAACTACTCATAGTAGCTCTGATAAAGTCTATACAATGTAGCTCTGATACCATTGTTGGATTTTAAGCCATATGATCATAGGTCTCAAATATATAGGATCGCGAGTAGTCTCAAATAGTAAAGAAATTTAATATAAATAACTAGAAATATTCATGAATAATATAATGAAGAAAACTTGCAATAAGATTTCTCAAGTTGTATACAAGCTTGAATATGATTCTTCTACATTGATTTCATGGAACTTTGTCTCCATTATATAAACCTAGAAAGGTGACTCTTGGATATTTGACTATTGGACTCACATAAATGGGAGATGCACACTTTATTATTTTATACATAATACAAACCTCTCATACCTTTTGTCTTCTCAAATTTCCACTTGTATACATGACTCTTAACTTTACATTAACTTGCACACTTTACTTACACACCTTAATACATGGCACTCATGCACATCCTACACATGCACACATATATAAGGGAAAATATTAATCATACCTCTAAACTATATACTCACACCCTATTCTAATATTTAAATTTATACTATAATGTACTTTTATATTCCAACCAAATAATGTATTATTCTCTAACATTGATCACCTATTTTTTGTCTTTGTTTATAAGTTTTGAGATTTTGTAAATATAGCCAAAATCATCATAAGGATTCAAGAGCAATATACATATCTCCCTGTGGTTCTTTTACACGGTGCTTCTAAGTGATGCTTCCACCTAGACTTCTACATGGCACTTATCCATTGGTTATTTTATCACTTCTACTCTAGCTCATAACAAATTTCTAATTTTTTTGTTTTATTAGCTTTTGCTTTAGATTGTCAGATCTATTTGTTCAGTCAATTTTGTAACTTCTAAATTTTTGTAAGGAATTTTTTACACAAGGATAGAAAATCATTTTTCATTTAAAAAATCACAAGGAAAATATATTTAAGCACAAAATTACAAGGGCATTTAGCTACACCATAGGGAAAAATTTGCAAGTTGGATTGTTTTGCTATTTTTTATTTTGTTTTGTGAAGAGAATTCATAAAAAGGTATAGGGAATTAGTTTCTAAATGATAAATAATTAAAGGGGATAAATCTTGGTCTCATTCTCACCATTAGACACAAAAAACGAATCACATATATTCATATCCATATGATAAATTATATGTTGCATTATTTTTTAAGCCCTAGCCTAAAGAGGTATAGAGAGATTTGTTTACTTTTGTCTACAATCAAATAAAATAATCATATAGGATAGTTGTATTCTTACATCCTTTTTTTGAGAATCATAGGCTAAAAATAAGTTTTTTTCACTAGGATAGATAGGATCTTAGAGTTAAGTTGTTGATTCCCATGAAAACCCCAAGTGTTTGTGAATTAACTTTGGAAAACTAGCTCCTTAGGCTTCACAAAACATACCATAATCTTGAGTGTGATTTAAGGTGAAAAAAAATGTGTTTTGGAATCTCCTCATGATTGTTTTTTGGAATCTCCTCATGATTGACCTATTTTGCCTAATCACATATTTAGTGAACCTAATGTGAACATCACAACAGTCCCCAAAGGTCTTCTCTATCCCACCCAAAACCTTTAATCAAGATAAAATTTATTAGACTTTTAAGTAAGGTCATTTAATTTATATGCTTAGATCATATTAATAAAGACTATTAAGAACATAACCAAAGGCTACTCCTAGTAGGGTTTGTATATGATTCTCTAAGAAACCATTGTATGAGTCTATAGGCTATATTAGGTATATTGTGAACATGGGCCACCAACCACCCACATGAGGTCTCACATGTACTTTAAAACTATATATTATTATATTACAATGGACTAGTGGGATTCATAAGGAGGGTGTTCATTACCCTTCATATTCCATCTTGGGACATGTATCTAATGGTCACTTCCATGTACCATTGTCATCCCATGTATCAACTATCTTTCATGTACTAATGAGTATATATAAGAAAATTAGATATATATGGACCTTCAAGGATATAGGGAGGCCCTAAGGTTTATAGGTTAGATAGGTATATTAAGGAAGGTGATATAGGAAAATAAAATACGTTCTCCTTATTGTTTTAAGAAACTCTAAAAATCAGGTCCAAAATGTAGACCAATTGGTTCAACCAAACCCCGTAAGGGGGGTAGAGGTCCAAGGTTCAAATATTGGGCCTCACCAGACTGAACGCTTGTCCCTTTCCTGGTGCTTTCAATGGCGTAAAAGGTTTAAAATTATTGTGGTATGGTGGTTATAGGGTTGGACTACATGAATATCTGCATGGCATATTTCGGGGCAAACAATGCAGAATACTATGGTGGTCATAAAAAAGCTGGACAACCTTCCCAGATTCATGGCGGCTACCAATTCCACAACATAAATTCAAGAAAAAAATCTAAAAATCCAACTTAATAAATTTAATCTATCATCCTTCCTAAGCCATGGCCAAGTAATAGTATGTGACTCAAAGTACATTCTACCAACTAGCCCACAACACATATCCTTTATCTAATGTTCAAGAGAACCAGTTCACATTAAAAATCCTATCTATGAAGAAGAAGATGATAGATATCCTCCCTTAGGAACTCTCTCCATAATTCATGATGAACAAGGAAGGAAAATAATTAAGTCTCTTGACCATATGGCCTCCTTCTTACATAGAAATAAGGAAGACATAGAAACCTTTTAAAAATAAAATAGAGATCCCATGGCTACATCTACTAGATAAAGGTCCCTCTAGGACTACTCTCAATATCTCAAGTCTAACCCATTAACCTCTAATAAAGTGGATCTATCTTATGGGTCCCTATACATATATCTTAATGCATTGAACTCAAATCCCATAGATTCAAATCCTCCAATTGTCATAACTTCTATGGATGGTGGAGCATGAAACCCTAAATCATCCTAAGGATACCAATCATATTTACCTCCCCTAAATGATTTGTGTAGGTCAATGTAATTTGTCTTATAACTCAAAATTTTAGCACAAGTTATGGGATTGCTAGTGCTCTGACCTCTCAATCTTATCTCAACAACCTTCCACCAATCCCGTGCATCAATGTGTATTTTTCTTAGACCTTTACTCCTATAATATCTAATCTTATATCCTCAAATCATTTTATATTGAATGGCTTGGATGAAATACATATGATACCCACTAAAATATTATATACCCCAATCGTACCTTGTTCCCAACTATCAAAGTCCTCTAATCCTACAAAACATATCACATGTGCCATAGAACCCTCTTTCTTCTAAATTACAATCCCTAACTTCACAAATATAGTTAAAACAACAAATGACCTCAATATAGTTAGAGGTACTCTTATGAGGACCTATACAACTATAGCCTTTGGATCCCATCGTAGCTAGCCATCCTTTCCTTCCAAATTTTGAGACACCTAAGGTTTATATGTATAATGGGAAGGAGGACCCAACTAATCACCTTAGGCTCTTTTGCATTACTTGTAGTGTTATCGCATATGATGAGATGTTGCTTCTTCAAATTTTCCTAAAATCCTTAGTGGTCTTGCCTTGAAATGGTATTACTAGATACTAAGGATTATCCTTAATATCTTTAAGGACCTAGCTGAAATGTTTGTTCAATATTTTTTAGTTTCTATTGAAGAAAATATCATAATTACTGATATTTATAAGATAAAATAATCTAAGGATGAAATTTTTTTATACTTCATAGCTAGGTGGTGATCCTTACTAGGGAGGCTTCAATATTCTCCCCCATAGAGAGATGTTTTAGAAATTTTTATTGAAAACTTCCATTTGTAGTTTCTCTTTTATCTAGAGAAGACCAACATGTCTACCATAAAGGATTCCATGGATATGGCCAAAAGAGTATAAAATTTCTTACTTATAATAGGGAATCTAAAATCCTAAGCTTCTAATGAGGATGAAAATTCATCCTACCAATTGAAGGGTTAGAATAAGAATAAATATGTTATAAGCAACAGATTCACTGACGCATGCCAGACCAATATCATGAATACTATTATGACTCTTTAGAAATTTGTTATAGGAAAATCACAACAATAGAAACCCAACAAGAATTTTAGTCAATTATACCAACCCCTTGTAGACATCCTTTATTATATTCTTGAAGCAAAAATAGTAGAGATCCTACCCATTAAGCTTGTAGGTCCTAAAAAGAAAAGGCCCCTTGGTTCCATCTTGAGGCGCAATGTGCATTTCATCATGTCAATGAACATGCCACAAATAAGTGTAGAACCCTTATAAATATTATCTAGGACTTGTTTTATGATGGTCAAGTTGTCTTTAGTAGCCTTGAATCCTAGCCTTCCTCTTTAAATCAAGATATTAGAATTTTCCAATATTTGCTACCTATTCATGACCAAAAGGTAGCAAATAATATCCAATACAAAGCTATTATATATCTAAATAAGAGCATGGTAGGAAGTATTCACTCCACTTCCATTGGTGTTTTCATAAAGCAACTATACAAAATCCCTTAAGTCCTTTGTTTAGTCCTTTGTTTTCCAACAACTCGAAAGTACCCCTATGTAAATTTCACTTCTTGAGCTTCTAAAAAAATTAGTGATGCATAGAGAGATGTTATTCAAACTCTTGAGTGAACATATGGTCCCTAAATATTTAAACCTTGATTAACTCACTAGTGTGGTATAATCCCTTGGCATTAATAACATAATAATATCATTCTACAATAATGATATCCCACCTACATTTATGGTAAAAGCTCTCCTTTACATCATAGGCTATATCGATGATATGCTTATCAAGTGAATTCTCATTGATAACATTTTATCCCTAAATATTTGTAGTCTAAAATTCATTAGCAATTTTGGACTTAGTAAACAAGATTTAAAAATAAATGATCTTGGCATTAGCGTATTCTACAATGAAGAGTTTATGGCTAGTGGTACCATAGTATTACCTTTGACAGTTGGTCCTCATATCCTCACACCTTTTTTAATGCCCTATCTTTTGAGCTAGCTTACTACAATATTATTAAGAGGCCTTAGCTCCATGTGATGTGGGTCATGAAGAACATAAGCTTATACTGAGAGGGGGAATAATAGTATAAGACCACTTTTTACTATTCTTTCCCAATCAATATTATGCAATGTATAGATAGCAATATAAAAAATAGTAATGAAAGCAATGCACAAATCACCACACATAATAGAGACACCAATTTTACATGGTTCACCCAATGTGGGCTACTCCACGGAGAAAATATTTCACTAAAATTTTCTCAATCAATCTCTTGGGAATCCTTTCCTTATTACAATGTTTATGGACCTATGTCCAAAGAAAACATCAATCACCTAATAAAAATTATGGATCTTTATCCATAGGATAACTCCTTTCTCCTTAGCTCTAACTAATGATCTTCTAGAAGAAATGTTACCCCCACTTCTCTGGATAATGGATATCTATCCACTGAAGACACGTGTCCTCACTGCACTGCCTAATGGATCTCTATCTCTTGGAGACTGTCATCCTCTATACCCTGTCACCTTCAAAGCTCCATTTCTGATGCAGGAGCATCCAATGGTGTAAGAGTGATCTTGCATCACCCAAAAAAATTGTAATTGTTTAATTTTGTAAAACTAGTAAAACTAGTTTAACTTGTAGGATATTTTTGAAGGTCTTAGAGGTCAAATTTGAGGATTTTTGGCTAGATGCGAGCCTTGGTATAAAGAGCCAAGGTTTGCTCCGCTTAGCTTGTTTCATGTTGTTTTCAAAAACATGTTGTAATACTCAATCGGGTCCACGAGTACGAAGTTATGACCTTGACAAGTTGCCTCCAAAATTCAAATTTGAATTTGTATGGTTTTAGGTGGGAAAAAGGGAAAACAGGGTATTTGAGGGAATTTTTGAAATTTTAAAGGGGTCTTTCTCTTGTATCCATATTTTTGTCATGAAAGTAATGAAAGGTTGGATTCTCTGACTTGTTCAAATGAAAAATACTTGTGTATCATTTGTTTGGTGTTGCTTGTGTAACGTGATATCCACCAATTTCAAATTTGTACTAAAAATAGTCCTTCGATATAGCACAAAACTACTTAATATCTATCTCTAATCTAGCACAAACCTATCCTCAAATCTTCACCAAAATCTATCCTCAAATATACACTAAACACAGTCCTTCGATCTAGCACAAATTTGTCCTCAATGTCTTTCCTCTTATTTGCACTAAATATAGTCCTTCGGTCTAGCACAAATCTATCCTCAATCTCTATCCTCAAGACTTAACACAAAGTTTGAATTAATCTCAAATCAAATTTTCTATATATGCCCCAAACCTTAACTCAAGGTTTGACCAAATCAATCAACTCTACTCACAAGTCTTCTCAAATACATCTCAAATATTCCTTGTAATATTCTACAAAATCTCACACTAATATGTCCACAAGTCCTCTCTAGAACTTGTCCAATCTGCTCTAAAGTATTCACTAAGACTTACCTCAAATATGTTGTTTGGATAAGTTTTAGTGAGGACTTATTGAGCAGATTTGGACAAGTTCTAGTGAGGACTTGTTGAGCATATTTGAGGTAAGTCTTAGTGAAGACTCATAGAAACATAAAGAGAATTGTTAGATACTCAATATGCTTCACATTCATCACAATGCTCAATCACTCTATTAGACACGTATAGAGAATTGTTAGAGACTCAATATGCTTCACATTATTTTTTGGTAGATAAGATACTATAGCATTAATACTGGGTTTTACAGGTTGACCCAAAACCTTTTACAAAAATCAACCCAGGGTTGTTGATGAACATATCCTTACTAAGGATCCTATATATGTAAAATCTACATGCCGCTAAATCCATTATGTCCGGTAAGGCACATAGCCTATTATAAAAAAGAAGCTTCCCATACAAAATTTTGGGTATACCCCAATAAAATACACATGCATCATAATTACAAAAAAAACAGACACGGATCCCTTCCTTGAGACAATGGAGAAACAAAAATCTGCAGACACACATAGTAGAGTACTGAAAAAAACTCCCACAAGCTTTGTATTGATAGTTACTCTTAATAATTCTTTGGTAATTGTTTTCTTCCATATATGACATGCTTTGGTACCACATACTATCTTGGCCAATCATCCTTGGAGAAGTGAACCTACTGGCTAGATTTATGGCGGTGGCTATTTGGTGGTCCATGTGGCTTTGGTTCGAAGTCTTATATTGCCATTTCTTTCCTTCCCTGTGATTATCAACCAATATAAAATTACTAATACAACTAGGAGCTATGTTATCTGACATGTGACTATCCCCATTAGTCTTTGTGGTATTTCCAAGCAGCATCCACGAATACTGACAACTCAGATAATTTTTATTGTGAGTCCAATTCAAAAAAGAGACGGGAATACTCCTAGCCTTCGAACTTACAATGCCTTCCCTGTTGGTAAATTTGACTATCATTCTTGGCATTCTTGTTGAATAAGCTCCTCTACTTCACTCAGGACATCGTGTTCCCATTTGAAAAGTCCTTCACCATCGACACCCAAATTGGCTAGCTTATCAGCAATTATGTTAGCTTCCCAAAATACATGTTGGGCTTTTTTATCCTATCTTCCTTGGAAAAGGATCCTAGCCTCTTCAACAATTGTTTTAATCCTCCAAGGAGGTGTTTTCCAATTATTGAGGAGATTTATAACATGCATAGAGTCTCCTTCTATGATAAAATTGCCTTCTAAGTCTTGATTCATTTGAAGGCCTCTCCACATAGCTCTAGCTTTAGCTTTGTTGTTTGTCCTTGTTCCCAAATATTCAAAAAATACAAGCATCATATTCCCATTATGATCTCACACAATGCCACCAATGCCTGCTCTACCAAGATTGTCCTTAGTTTCTCCATAAAAATTAAGCTTAAATATTGGCTCTGGGGTTGACTACCCTAGGCACATAATCATCTAACAAGGTTAATATTAAATATTGAGCAATCGTGGTCTCCTGTAGATGAGGTTTACAACTATAAAAAGGGATAAGTTTCACATTCTCATTTGCAAAGGATAGAATCCTAGCAATGATAGTTTGATGATCATGGATAGACTCATTAAAGACTCTATGGTTCCTTTCTAACCACACCTGCCAAAGATAGTGATTGAGACAAATTTTCCACATGTATCTAAGTCTTTGGCTTGAAAAGGGGCAAGGCCACTGGATGAACAAATCAAAACGATGGCTAGTTTAACCCATGAAATATTGAAGGCCTAAAAACCCCACTTAGGATAGTCAAGGAAAAAGGGCACTCAAGGAAAATGTAATAAATGATCTCCAAATTAGCCCTGCACAGATAACAATGATTAGTGATACAAATACCTTTACGCATCATATTATCAATGGTTAGAATTTTTCCTTGGATAACCAGCCATGAAAAGACTGCAATTTTTGGAATTAAATTTTTTATCCAAACTAAGTCCTTTTGTAGGAAAAAATCCTCGTCATCAAGTAGAATCTTGTAATCTGATTTAACAGTGAACTACCTATTTTTCATAGGAGCCCAGGTCACTTGATCTTCCTTGGGTCTCATGGGGATAAACTGTTGCCCGAGAATGTTACAAAGATCATTTTATTTTGCTTGAAATCCCTGAATTCTTATTTGTTTTCACTTCATTCTACCTCTGTCCTCAACCATATAATCGGAGACTTTTCTACCAATTAGTTCTTCTATGATAAAAATTGATTCAGTCTAAGGTAGGATATTGCGTCAGTGGTTCATCCTTAGCCCACTTTTCATTCCAACAATTTATCCTCTCACAATTACGTAAAACCCATATTAAACCTTTTTTGATGATTTCCTTACAATTAAGAATTACTTTCCAAAAATTAGAACCTCTTATTAGAATTGAGTCACTTAGAAATTCCATATTTTGAAGATACTTTCATTTGATGATAGCTGTCCATTCATTTTCTTCACTAGAAATGATACGCCACACTTTCTTAGCTAGTAAAGCTAAATTTATATGAGTAATTCTCCTCATACCTAAGCCCCCATTTTCCCTAGGTCTGCACACTTTGGTCCATCCTACAAGGTGTATCCTTTTTTATCCTCTGATCCAGTCCATAAAAATTCTTTTTGGAGTTTCTCAATTTTTTGGAAAACCTTCACAGGGGATTTGAAAACGGAGAGGAAATAGATTTGAATGCTCTAAAGAGAGGCCTTAGTGAGGGTCAACTTTCTTACTTGAGATAGAAGATGACCTTTCCATCCAACAAGTTTTTTTTGAATTCTTTCAATAACCCTGTCCCAAATTGACTCTCTCGGAGAACCAATGAAAAGAGGGAGACCAAGATATGAAGTGGGTAGGTTTGCTATATCACACCCTAAAATTTCTACAATCCTTCCTTTCCTTTGAATTGGAGTGTTCAAGAAATATAACTTGCTTTTACTGAAATTAACTTTCTGACTAGCAGCGTCCTCATAGAGTTGCAAGATGTATTTAATTATTTTTGCCTCAACCACTGATGCCTTAGTCAATATAAGGGTATCATAGATGAATTGTTGGTGAGAAAAAAACCTAGTGAGAGAAGTTGCCTTGATTCTCGATATTATCCTTGAACTACAAGCATTTTTGATGGTTCTGCCTAAAGCTTCTGCCACATTGATGAATAACATGAGGCTGATAGGGTCCCCCTACCGAATTCCTTTATGAATTTGAAAGTAGCCAGTAGTTGTTCCTAATTAGAATCGAAAACCATGCTTTAGAAATACATTCTTTGATCAAATTAACCCATTGGTGGTGAAAACCAAACTTAAGGATGACAACAATTAGAAAGTCCCAATTTAGCCTATCAATTTTTTTTTTCATATCAAGCTTGAGGGTAAAAATAGACCTGTTAGTCTTATGAGCAGAGTGCAGATCTTCATGAACTGTGATAACTCCATCCAAGATTGACCTACCCTGGATAGAGCTTCCCTAGCATGGATCTATGATGTGGGGTAGAATATCTATCATTCTATTTTCAATGGCTTTAGTTAGGATCTTGTAAGAAACATTTCACAGACTGATTGGCCTGAAGTTAGCCATAGATTCAGGGGTTTGCTTCTTAGGAATTAGATAAATAAAAGTAGAGCTGATACCTTTTGGGATATGATTGCTTTCTTGGAATTCTTTGACAAAAAAAATTACATCCCCACTTACGATGTCCCAAAAAGCTTGATAGAAATGAGGGGAAAGTTGTCAGGTCCCGGGGCTTTGTCTGGATCCATGCTAAACAAGGCTTCCTTAATTTCCTCATCAAAAAATGGAGCTAGAAGCTTAAGGTTTATATCCTCATTTATTATTCTAGGAATGGATTGCAATAGAATATCTTTGGCCTCCTCATTGCACTGCGATTCCTGACCAAGGATAGAATTGAAATAAGTTACTGCCTCCTTTTTTATTTCTATTAAGTCTTGAGTAATAGAACCATATGCTTTTTTTAAAAAAATTATCTTTTTATTGCTTCTGTTTCTAAGTGTGGTGACATGAAAAAACTTGGAATTTGAATTTCCATATTTCAACCAAAGAGCCCTTGATTTTTGCCTCCAATAGATTTTCTCATAGGCCAAAATGTTATGAAACTCTGCTAGTTTTGTTCGTTCCTCCTGCCTAGTAGTTTCATAAGCATCACCATGTTGGATCCTCTGATCAATTATCTTCAAACTTTCAACAACCTATTTTTTATTTTCAAAGAGGTTCCCAAATACCTCTTTGTTCCAAGTTCTAAGCTTTTCCTTAACAAACTTTAATTTGCCAGCAAGTTTAAAAGTTGCACTACCCCTGACAGGCTGTTGCCACCACTGACTTAAGTTATCTCTAAAACTAGAATGTTTGATCCACATAGATTGAAATCTGAAAGGTTTCTTAAAGGACAGAGAGTTAGGGATCTCCAAAAAATGGGATTATGATCAGAGGCAATTTTAGGAAGGGCTTACAGGGTAGAATCACCGAACAAAGTTGTAGCCTCCTTTGATAGAAAAAACCTATCAAGCCTTTCTTGAATGAGATGACACCCTATCCGTCGATTGCTCCAGGTATAATTTGCTCCTCTAAGTTTTACATCCATAAATATTTTGGAGTTCACAAAGTCATTGAACTCATCCATGCTCCTGATAGGTGGTCCATTTCCACCCATTTTGTCTGAAGGGTAAAGAGGAGTGTTAAAATCCTTAGCCAAAATCCAGGGAACATTATGGAAGATTTCACTCAGATTGCCTAAGTACTCCCATAGTAGAGCTCTCCCTTGAATTGAAGTTGGGGTATAAATATTTTAAAGGATCCACGACCTATTGTTGTTTATTTCCTTAAATAAAACACTAAGAACCCTATCATATTTTTGAATAATGGTGCCTTCTAATATCTGGGTCCCACAAATTCATAAGGCATCCAGATGCTCCTTTGGCTGATTTGCAAACTATCTCCCCTTGATTCAAGATTTTTTTGCTATTTTTTTTTACTGAATCTCATTAGTTTTTGTTTCTTGCAACATGATAATAGTTGGATTCACTTGATTTCTTATTACACTGACTTCCCTGTGTTTGGGTAGGCCATTGAGGCCTCTCACGTTCCATGAGAGGAACTTCATTTAGATTTTTTGGGATTTCTTCCTCTCCTCCTCCCTTGAGGGGGTTTTCCTAATTTTTTGTCTTCAGAAACCAGAATAACCTGTTGAAATAAGGTTCTTTGTTTTCCATTGGCAATGTCATTATCACTCTCTTAGAAACATATAGAGAATTGTTAGAGACTCAATATGATTCACATTCACCTCAATGCTCAATCACTTTTTACTCACTCTTTTATAAAAATATAGAGAATTTTTAGAGACTCAATATGCTTCACACTCACAAACTCTCAATCACTTTCTCAACTCAATTCATAATATAGAAAAATTTGTTTCATAGAACTTGAAAAATCACTTCAACACATCCACTTGACTAGGCTCAATCAAATCTACTCAATCAATCACTAAATGTACTAATCCTTTCTCACAAACCCTAGTCCAATCATATGAACACTCACTCAAATTTTTCCAACAATGCTTATCAATCAATCTCACATAACAATGATACTCATGATCTTTGCAAACCCTAGTTCTAGTTCTTCACTCAACCAATCACTTCAACAACAATGCTTATAGAACAATCTTCACATAACAATGATACTCATGATCTTTGCAAAACATAGTTCAATTTCACTCAACTTAATCACTTCAAAAAAAATGCTTATAAAACATGGTTTTATCAACAATTATTTATTCTAGAAAATCTTGAAGCATTAATTCAAAACACACTCAACAATTCTCACCAAACAATCCTTTTCACTCCAACTTTGCATTCACAACATTCAACAATCGTTCACTAGGAAGAATATGACCATACCTTTTATTTGATGTAGAAGTGCCCTTTAAAAAGCCTGTCTAAATCACAATTTGCTTCTTTCCAATTTCAATGGTTAGATGACAAAATCTCACTCTTAACACTTCCTCAAATATTCCTTAGACATAGAAATAATCAAATCTCAAATACACCTTATTGCTCCCTTTTGAAAATAACATCCATCAAATCATACATGAAAATAATCACTTTGATACACCTTATAAACTTCAACTTGAAATAATATCTAACACTACAAAACCTCAAACTATCTTCCCAAACACATTTATTTCCTTTTCAACCACTATAGCAAATAACATCAAACTTTATTTTGCATCAACCTTATAACTCCCCTAAAACCTTTATATACCAAAAATATGCAAAAATTAATTTTTAATACCTCAACTAACTCCTAAAATTTTGGCACTCAAAATTTAATGCATACCTTTGTTATCACCCAAAAAGGGTTTCAACATGATTCGAACCACCGTCTCCCCAAGCGCCAAGCACCTTAGCGCTTTGGAGCCCACTGCATGGGCTAGAAGTACCCACGTGAAGTAAGGTGAACCTCCTTCCCTATCAACCTTACTCCATCACATTTTCAACACAAAATAAAATGATCCTCCACGGGGATTTGAACCTGCACCTGTCGTTGCCCTCACATATTGCTACAACCATGGTTGCCAACTGCGCTACCAGTGGTTGGTGACCAAGGCTCCCTCCTTGGTGGGTAAAATAATCTTGCCTCCTCTAAGAACTTTAGAAATAAAAACTCTTCTTTGCACACCACGATTCGCATACACTCGCATAGCATAGGATTTAATTCAAAAGCATTGGGGAGTTTTGGTAAGGTGGGTAATCCCCCTTTTATACACACATGGTAAAATGCTTCCCACGTTGACACTAGAAATTCAAATTCAAAATTCGAATTAAATTTAATAACCCACCTTAGGTTTAGTTAAAAATTAATATAAATTAACTTATAACTAATATTAAAATTAATTAATAATTAATTTAAATAACTTAAGTAAATTAAATTATAAATTAATTTATAATAAAAATTATATTAATTAATTTATAATTAATTTAAAACTTCCATTTATAATATTATAAAAAATATTATAATATTATTCACTTAGGCTTCTTCTTTTGCATTTTGGACCCCTTTTGACTTCCTGGAACCGAGTCTTGATCAACTGAAACTGAAGAACCTGAAACTGATGTTGCCCACTAAAACTGCCACTGGCTGGTGCTGAAAGCCTGTCATTAATGACCACTCACTCTTGACATCAATGACAACTTATCTACTCAAAATGTCCAACAGGTCATCCATTCTACTCTTCATAAATATCTTAAATATGAATACTAGGGAAATACATATCACATTCAAGTTGATCCCAAACCCTTTGCTTATTGCTAAGTGGTTGAGGTAAAAATCCAAAAGCTCACCACTTTCATTTTCTAAATTTATCTTCATTAGTTGATTCTTCCTATTTTTGACCACATTCGCCTTTTCAGCCTCCTATTGATGATGCAATGAGGTCCTCAACTTTAATTCCTCAACCTAATCAACTTAATACTCAAATAGAAAACCAAACCAACATATAAAATAATATATAATCAAAAGTACAAATGATATTCACATAGAAATTCAAAATTTTAATCAAATTATTTTTAACAATCAACCACTTTTGGAACTAGAAAAACTCCCACCTTCTTCCTAAACCATAGGCTTACCCTCTAGAAAGGGTAAAATGGTGCAAATAGAAAGTTTCTATTTTGGTTTTTCGGATACTACTAACAATGAAAATTTTATGGTATTAACCCTCACCCATTCAAACAATAGTATGTCTTGTGCTACTTGTTTGACCTATATCCCATATCTAACTAGATGCTTTCCAATAAATGATACTTAGGCAAAATACTAGGTATTCATGAACAAGGCATAAAAGAGCCCTTAAAGGCCAAATCCTTTTAAGGTTCTTATGGGATAGGATATATCACCAAGTTGTAGTGAGACTCTTTCCACTTAACTTTCAATCGATAATGATGATGAAGCTAACCTTGTATTTTGGAAGTCCCATGATGATATGATTTCCATAATTAGGTTGGATTGGGATGTGGAGGATGGATAGTCTTGACTCCTCTTAGGTCCTAACTTCTTGCAATCCATACAATTTGCTAAAATAAATTTCTAAATCCTTTATTATCCTAAGCTAATAATTGATGAGACTAACTATAAGGTAGAGAAAATTCCCCATGATCCTCCTTGATATGGACCCTCTAATTATCTCATTGAAAATAACATCTATTTCAAATAATATTTTCCCTAAATGGCTAATATCACCATTCATAGTAATCAAATATCAATCAAGTATCTCTAGACCATATGGATCTTGAGATCCTAGGAGTACTACTTGATCCCCCTCAATTAGAAGATGAAACACACATCCTAATAGAGGAAACTATTAACATCAACATTGAGACTCATGATAATCTCAATATCCTCAATCCAGGGAAGGTCTTAAACCTAAATAAACATGAAGAGTATAATAAGCTTTTGATATATTTGAGTGGTGTCTTTGCATGGTCCTATGCTGATATACCAATAGTTTATCCCTCTCTAGTTGTTCATCACTTGGTTGTTAGACTGAATACTAATCCCATTAAGAAAAATATATAGAAAATATGTGCTAAAGTTGTCTTACCAATTTTTGACTAATGTAGTAGACAACTTGCTCTTGATTTTTTTATTATTTTGTGCAAGCATTGTACCTAATGCAAAGTCCATTTATAAAAGATAAATATGGAAAGAGACCCTCAAATGAGGAGTTAAAACTGGTGGAGAAGGCAAGTATTGCTTGATGTCATCGAAAGCTTTTTGGCACTCATATATCCATGAAAATTTCACCCCCTTTTGTAGCAAGTGATTCAATAGCCTGCATTTGTTAGAAATTTGCATAATGAAATGATGGATCGATTGGATATTTCCTTGTAAACTATGTAATTCCTTCAAGTTTGTTGGGGGAGACATCTACATGATGGCCTTGACTTTGTTTGGGTCTACCTCGATGCCTCTTTTGGAGATAATGAATCCTAGTAGTTTGTTTGAGGTGATAGTGATACCAAAGATACACTTGTTGGGGTTCAACCTTACATTATGCTCTAGAATGTGATCAAATACTTTTTTCCAATACACTAGTGTGCTCTTGTCAAGTTTTGGATTTTTCCAAGAGATCATCCACATAATATTCGATGATCTTGTGCATGTAATTGTGAAAGATGTATGTCATGGCATTTTGATAAGTGACACTTACATATTTGAGGCCAAAGAGCATCACCTTGTAAAAAAATCTCCCCAAGGTGTAGTGAATGTTGTTTTGTGTTGGTCATCAGGATTGATTCGAATCTAGTTGTATCCTAAAAATTATCCATTAGAGAAAGCATTTCATGGCCATTGCAAGTGTCAACAAGAGTATCGATTTTTGGTAGAGGAAAATCATCCTTAGGAAATGCTTTGTTAAGATCTCAAAAGTTAGTGAAAATGTGTATCGCCCTATTAGGATGACAAACGGGTACCATGTTTGAAAGCCACTCATGATAATCAATGGGGACAATGAAACCCACATCTAAAATTTTTTGAATCTCTTCTTTGATCATGAGGGCAATGGTAGGATGCATCTTTCTCAATTTATATTTGACCTGCTTAGCATCCAAGTGCAAGGTAATATTGTGGAAAACCAAATTAGGATCAAGACTAGGCATGTCTTTGTAGGACCATGCAAAAATGCCCTTCTTCTTCTTGAGGAGAGCAATTAATTTCTCTTGTTCATCTATGGATAAATTTTATCCAAGTTTGATAATTTTAGGATTGTCTACATTTGAACTAAGGTTCATATAAATGGCATCTTCAATGGACATATGAGAAAATTCCTCAAGATTATGGGGTGTTGCCATAAAATGAATGTCATATATGTTGTTATCAAACTATTTTGACATAGTTTCTTCCATGTCTACCTAGAAAACCTCAAGATATATAGGCGAAGATGGAGGCAATGGAGAAATGTACTTGGATGAAGCCCTTAAAAATTCCTTAGAAAGTATGAATTCAAAAAATGATGAAGGTGAGTAAATTCGGTCCATATCAATAAGGCTCATGTCAATTGGAATTGGCTTTGCCAAATCATATGGATTATGAAGTGGCATGAATAAGTCAATAGGATTCATGTTAACTTAGTGGTTGGCAATGTGAAGTATGGATAGATATTGTCTTCTATAATTGATGCAAGAACTATAAGAACCTAAACAATAGAAAGCAACAAAAATAAATGCAATAGGTAAAAAGCCATACACATGTAATGCAATAATGATTTTTTTTTTTTTTTTTTTTGTTTTCTATTTTCATTTTATGTACATATATTACAATTTTTTTTGGTGATGTGGTCAATGAAGTGGAGGTGGTGGTTCACCAGTTGGTTCATATCAATCCTGAGGGATGAGAAAAAAAATATGGGCTGATGGATGTAAAATATTTGGAGGTAATACTCATCCTATTTAGTAAATGGAGTGATGGGTGTCAATTCATCATCATATTCATTAGAATTTATTGATATAACATCGTATTCTTCATAGATTTACTCCTCAAAGTCATCGATACAATGTGTTTCTTGTTTTGAATTCAAATAAATATTTTGAAAATCTTGTTCAAAAGAAGAAGTGGAAGAATGAGAGTGATAGCCTAAACCTGAACATTCATGTGCTTCTTGATATGGAGTATCGATGGGCTCATGCATTCTCTATTCATGTCATCCTAGGACATATCCTTACCAATTGACCTGATGGAAGTATCAAAATGGAAAACCCGACATGTGTTGTATATTGGCAAGGGTTGGTTGTTTGGGTTCATCTAGGGAAGATGGATTGGATGATGAATCAATCCCCCATACACAAAATTGATATTGTTATTCATTGAACCCATGTTGTAAACACTCCTATGGATAAGGGTGGATCACATGGGTGATCATAATCCTAGAGGTTTGAATGCTAGGCAGTGTAACAATAATGCCTTGGACCACATATTCACCAATTTCAAGACTAGTGAGGTGGACCGAAACTTGGGATGATGTGGAAGTGGATGTGAAATGCTCATGATTGGCTTGTGTCTCCAATAATGGGAGAGATGTGAGATGGAATGGCATCTCACAATCCATTAATTCAACTTGTTATATATCAGCTAATGTGAATGAAGGTGTATTTGGATGAGGTGTTTGATGAATGGGTGATGATGTGGAGGAAATAATGATGGGATATATTAATGTTGATGATGTGGATAATGTGGATTGGGCTCGACCACATGTACATGTAGTTGATGATGATGAGGATGATGACATGAGGGTGGAAGCTTGATGTGGAATAGTGATGGGTGGATCCTCAGGATTAGAAGCTTTGAATGAAGAGATTGATGGTGTGGTGGATGATGTGTTTGATGGGGTCAATAAAATATGGTGGATGGAATAGTAGATTCATAGGTATTTGAGGTGAAATTGCAATACTTAAATGGTTCAGCATCTATTGGTATGCAATGAATTTATCCCTCATGTACATATTTTAGACATCGATGGATTATAGAGGGAATACATCTCAATTTCCTAATCCATGGATGTCCAAGGAGTACATTGTATGCCATGGATCCTTCCAAGATGTGGAACATTGTATGTAATGTTTTTACCCCCACTTCGATGGGTAAAATAATAGTACCAATTGTGGAACAAAGAGCATCATTGAATGCTTTCAAGGTGAAGGTGGATTTGGTTATATGAGATGGTGGAAGATAAATATGTTGAAGAGCAGATGTGGTGATGATATTTATGGAGGATTTAGTATCGATAAAAAATAATTTGAATGGATTCCTATCAATTTAATCCATAATGTGTAATGGAGGATCCATCAATTTTAACAATATTGATTTGATTTCAAAATTGTAAAATGTAATAAAAGACTCCACACATGTTAGGATATTCCCCACAAAATTGCTAAAGGTATTAGTATTCTGATATTGGAATTCAATGGATTTTATAATATCCATTAATACCTCACGGTGTGGGGGAGATTTTTGTATTAGCTCATAAATAGATGGTTTGGCTAAATCCATTTTAAGGCTAGTGGTTAGATGGCTACTCAGAGAGATGATTGGTCTTTGTGTATGATTGGAAATATTAGTGGGTGGAGATGGACAACTTGGAATGTGAATTGGTTAAGGATAATTGGTGGAGAACTGAATGGGTGATGATTAATTGGTAGGTTGAGGAGACACACTTGCATCAGATGCTATGGGAGATTGGATTGTCTGTTTTTGTGCATGTTTTTGATTGGTGTGTTGTTGACCTCGGGTGACTACATGAATAACACCCACAAAACCTTGGTATTGTTACACATGGTTGACTTTATTAGGAGGATTCTTGATGTTTGACCCTCCTATTGTCTGTTGCACCTCCTCATGATGAGGAAGTGGTGTTTGATAAATACCAAGGTTCTAATTTTACTGAGCCAATGGACTATCACACTTGATACCCCTAGGTCAATTAAGTCTTGCACTATATCTCTAAATTGATAGTAGTTGTTAATGTTATACCCATTTTTTCAATGATAAGGGCAAAATAAATGTTCTCTATAGCTTTTTCTACACTTGGTAGGATCATCTGGTTTAACCTCAGGCAAGGCAAGCTGATTTATGTCATACAACCTACAAAATATG
Source organism: Wollemia nobilis (assembly GCA_028583015.1). Lineage (NCBI taxonomy): Eukaryota > Viridiplantae > Streptophyta > Pinopsida > Araucariales > Araucariaceae > Wollemia > Wollemia nobilis. The sequence continues at coordinate 9,977,508 of JAQPPZ010016874.1, forward strand.
GAAGCATATGATTCAGAAAAAGGTGTGTAATGGCGATTTTATCGAATATATTATCGACATTGGTAATTATCCACAATTGATGTTGTGTTATGAACTTGTTGGGATGGGGGAACCAGTTGATATGATTTTTTTTGTGGTTGTTGTTGCATTGACTGTTGTTGTTTTTGCATTGATTGCTATTGTTGAGCCATTATCATTTGACTCATGACCACTTGATTCACTTGATTTGGCTTAGATTGGCTAGAATAACTTCTTTTTGTTTGGCCCTTGTTATACCATTATTTCTCCTTAGGATTTATCACATCTTGTATTTTTATTTTCTTGATTATGCTAGCCTACGTAAGAGCTTATTTGAATGAGCTATATTATTGCAATTGTAATAACCAGGATATGGTTTTTAAAAAACTCGGTGAAAAATCGAGTTAACTCTTCAATTGATAGGAAAAATGGTTGTTTTATGATAACAACCCTCCAACGATTGCTAAAATTATAGACTGACTCATTGTCAAATTGCTTAATATTATACAAGTCAGACAATGTGATGATTTTCTTATGAACATTGAGGGAGAATATTTCTAGGAATTGGTTTACAAAATTTTCAAATATATAAATAATGTGGTGAGGTAGATGGTTATACCACTCTACGACATCTCCTCCCAATGTCTAAGGAAAGGTTCTAAGAATTAAAGCATATTGAGTTTGGATTCTAAAAAATGAGTGAATAAATATGCTTACAAGCTCTCTAGGGTCCTTAGTTCCTTCAAATTTATCAAATTTGGCACTGTAAAATCTATGGGATATGGCGGTGATGGTACCAAAAAGTGAATGGGTTGATTGATTATCTGCCTTAATGTAGTCTTATGGTTCATCATACCAGGAGTGTTTTGTATCAAGCTATCCATCTGCTATTAAATTACCTAAATTTTAGGGCCTTCCCCAGGTATGTGGAAGCCCTAAATTACTTGGTGATTATGTGGAGGTGAAGTGGTGAAATGTTGGGGTATGATGAGATTTTTATGGCTTCATGGATTGGATTGCATTTGATCATGTTGGTCTTGATGAGGAAATGATTTTGGGTGATGGAATGGAAATGAGGTTTTGGGACTACGAATATGCTAACTTGTGGGAATGGAATGGGTGTGGAATAATGGAGGTGTGGGGATGAAAACCATATAATATTATAATATCCATTATGGATTTGAGGTAAATAAGGTAGGCTAGATTAAAATAGACTAGAGCTTAAGATCTACCACTTGTATTTGATGTTGGAGACAAGAATGGGCATCTTGTTGACCCATGAGTAGTTTTTTGAGGTGTTTCCATTCTTGTTATATGGCAATTTCTAAGGAAGATGGTGTAGGTGTGGTGGAAATGGATGAGGTGGTTGGAGGATAGGTTGCAAAAGGGATTTAAAATGAATGGGGGACATTGGATGTAGTGGAGACTAGCATTTGTGAAGCAACATTGACATGTGCTTCATACAATGGATTGCCATAGGTTATGGTATAGGAGGATGTGATTGAAATGTTTTGGTCACATGATTATTATGGAAGAGAAAATTGATGGGAAGGTGCAGATGACACATCAAAAAGAGGTTTGGTATACACATAGGTGAAATTGGAAGGTTAGGAGTGGGTAAGTTCCTATTGAGAAGAAATATTACGCCTAGGTGGGCTATTTATTTGCTCTAAGGGTTAGTGGATCTTAGATAAGCTCCAAATTTATCCATATCTATGTAAGTGATGTTAGGGTTGGTAGGGGATGATGGCTCAATTTTTGGAATGGCGGTGTTGATGGCTCTATGCAACACATTAGTATTTGAGGTATATGTAGCGTGTGAGGGTCCCATAGATAAACAAGAACATATTGTCTATATCACACTTATAGGATTAGCCATAGAAGTGGCAGGGAAAGATGTGGAACACTCCATGGATGAAGTGGTTTGTCTAACAAAGGCTTGAATTAAAATATTTGCTTGATTTTGAGTTGAAACCATAATCTAATGAGTCGGTTGGGGATGTTCAATGTGTGGAATATGTAAAAAATATGCAATGGAAATCACATATAATCAAACAAGCAACTCAATCATATGTTTTACAACAATTTTTTTTTTTTGTGGTTTTGTGTGTTTTTTTTTTTGGTAAATAAGAGTCTTCATTAATTACCAGGTTTTGCAGGTTAACCCAAAACCTATTACAATATCCAGCCTTCTACTGAGATTGTAGATCCTAGTCATCTTTGAAACTTTTTTACCAGAACTTGTGTTGAATCCTCTACAACACCTTACTAACAAGGCACACCCAAACCTAAACATACCTGTAAACATTACTTACATTGATAGGAAATTGAAGCTTGGAACTTTGCACTTGTGAAACCTGTTTCTTGCCCATTTCCTATTCTCTGTCGAAATCCTCCAAGGCTTACACCCTGTTACCATCATTTCCAATTTGGTATGATTTAGAGGGAAACCCCATAGTTATTACAAACTCCATGGGGAAAGAACACCCATTCATATTTATCCTTAATGGGTAGGTTTATTTTAATGACTAATAATGTTTTCCACTTCATGTGGCACACCTTGTGTCCATGTCACCAAACTATCAACATCAACACCTATGTTGGCTAATTTTTCATCTAACCTGTTGGCCTCACAGTACACGTTATGAGCCCTCCTATTTTGTCTTGTCACAAAAAGGATCCTCACTTCATGGATGACTCCCTTGATTCTCCATGGAGGTTTTTTGCCATTGGTTAACAAGTTGATGATGTTCATTGAATCACCTTCAATCATTAAGTTACCTTGAGTTGCTTGGGCTACTTGCAACCCTCTCCAAAGGGCTCTAGCTTCTACTTCGTTATTAGTTCTGGTTCCCAAAGGTTCAGTGAAGGCCTTGACCAGATTTCCTTGATGATCCTTGATTATTCCTCCAGCTCCAGCTCTTCTCGGGTTCTCCTTGGCTGCACCATCAAAATTTAGTTTAAACCAACCCTGGGGGGTGGCTCCAAAGAAATACCATTTTTGGGATTGGGAAAAGGAATGGAAGGTTTGTCCTCAATACCTAAGTCCCGAGCTAATTTTTTTTCTTGGGGAGGAATTGAGTGGTTCTCATCCACTAAGGTGCTAAGGTTTTCTTTCGTAAAGATAATAATCCTGTTGAGGATGTTTTTTGGGTTGTGAATGGTATCCTTAAAGGCTCTATGGTTCCTTTCTAGCCAAATCTACCAGAGAAAATGATGCCAATAGATTTTCCATAGGTACTTAAGTTTTAGGCTAACAAAGGGTTGAGGCCATTGATGGAACACTTCGGATATAAGAGCGGTCTTAACCCACGAGATCCTAAAGGCTTGGAAAAGTTCATCCAGGATGGACTCCGCTATCGTACACTCTAGAAACAAGTTTTGGGTTGTCTCCCATCCTACCCTGCACATGTAGCAACGGTTAGCAATAACCATACCTTTGGATAACATATTGTCCATAGTGAGGATTTTTCCTTGAATCACCAGCCATGAAAAAAAGGATATTTTAGGATTTAAGCCTTTGATCCAAACCAAACTCAGTTGAAATTGTTGACCTTCCATATTGAGAAGCATATTATAGGCAGAATTAACTGTGAAGTCACCACTTTTAGTCTCAGCCCAAACAATGTGATCTTCATCCTCTCCAGAGGGAATAATTTGCTAAGTTAAAATGTTATAAATCTCTTCAGACTCCACTTCAAAACCCTGTACTCTAATGTGTTTCCACTTGTTGATATTTATATCCTGTCACATATAATTTGCAACCTTCTTCCCAATATGCTGCTCCATATGCTTTTGAATCCTAGCCAAATGAGGATTATGGGATAACTCCTCAGCTCTCACCCCTCGATCCTTCCAAAAGTCTATTGTTTGCCCATTTTATAGAATCCATCTGAGATATTTCTTGACAAGATCCCTGCTCGTGAGGATTACCTTCCAAAAAGTAGACCCCATTCTTGCTAAGTTGTCATTAAGGAAGTTCACACCTTGGAGGTATTTCCTCCTAACTATGACAGTCCATTCATTATCGACCTTAGTCAATAATCACCATGCTTGTTTGGCTAACAGAGCTATATTGAGATGAGCAACTCTCCTCAATCCTAACCCCCCATTAGCTTTAGGTTTGCAAACCTTGTTCCAACCTACTAAATGGATCCTTTTCTTATCCTCAGTCCTTGACCAGAGAAATTTTTTTTGAAGCTGCTCAATTTTGTGATACACCTTGTTGGGAGCTTTGAAAACTGATAGGAAGTAAACGGGTATACTTTGAAATGAAGCCATAGTTAAAACTGCTTTGTCTGCTTGAGATAACAGATGTTCTTTCCAACCTACTAGCTTTTTTTGGATCCTCTCGAGAACTATGTTCCACATTGATCCTTCAAGTTTCCCCGTAAATAGGGGAAGACCTAAATAGGAGGTGGTAAGGGATGCAATCTGACATTCCATGATCCTTGCTATGTTGTTTTGCCTAGGAATGGGGGTATTGATGAAATAAATTTTGCTCTTATCAAAATTCACTTTCTGTCTAGCCGCTTCTTCATACATTATGAGAATATTTTTAATCCTTCTTGCCTCAACCACAGAAGCAAAAGTCAGTAGCAATGTATCATCAAAAAATTGCTGATGTGTCATCGAGGTAGTTAGCGACGTGGCCTTGATACCTGAAATGAGTCTAGCTACCGTTGCTGCCTTAATGGTTCTTCCCAAGGCCTCAGCTACGATGATGAACAACATAGGACTTATGGGATCTCCTTGTCTTAGAACACATTTGCTTTGAAAAAAACTTGTAGTATACCCATTAACCAAAACTGAAAAAACAAGGCTTAGAGATACACTCTCTTATTAACTTGACCCATTTCATGTTGAAGCCAAATTTTAATAAAACTGCCTCTAGGAATTCCCAATTTATCCTATCATAAGATTTTTTCATGTCTAACTTTAAAGCCATGACTGCTTTTTTTGTCTGAGCAGTTGTATGAAGAGCCTCATGAATAGTAATAACTCCATCTAAGATTGATCTTCCTTGTACAGAACTTCCTTGACTTGGATCAATGATAACCGGTAGAAATTTCTTCAAACGGTTGGCTAAAACTTTGGATAGAATTTTATAGGATATATTACATAGGCTAACCGGCCTAAAGTCAACCATAGTCTTGGGGTTGGGGCCTTTAGGGATCAAAGCAATGAAAGTTGAATTGAAACCCCTTGGAATATGATTTTAAATTTGGAACTCCTTGATTGCAGCAATAACTTCTGCTCCAACAATATCTCAACAAACTTGGAAAAACCGTGGTGAAAACCCATCCGGCCCAAGAGCTTTGTCAAGATCCATGTTAAACAAAGCCTCATTGATCTCTTCATCTGAAAAAGCTATTGTAAGAGACTTGTTAATCATTTCATAAATGAGTTGTGGAATGAATTGAAGGAGAGAGTCCTTTCCTTGGGCATTACAGGCCCGTTCTTCACCCAATAATGAACTGAAAAAATTAACAGCCTCATCCTTGATCTCCTGAATGTTTTGAGTTGAGGATCCATCCACCTTAGTTAAATTTCTAATATTATTGTTGCTTCTATTGCTCAATGTGGTAACATGGAAAATTTTTGAATTAGAGTCCCCTTCCTTTAGCCATAATGCCCTTGATTTCTGCCTCCAATACATCTCCTCACAAGCTAAAATATTATAAAACTCACAAAGGGTTTCCTTCTCTTCAGTCCTTGTCGCCTCATCATAGGTTCCATTTTGGATTTTGCTTTCTATTATTCTTAGTTTTTCCCCCACTGCTCTCTTATTCTCAAAAATATTTCCAAAGACTTCTTTATTCCATATTCTAAGGTTGTTTTTCACCATCTTAAGTTTTTGAGATAGTTTGAAGGAAGCACTTCCCTGGATAGGCTGCTGCCACCATTCCTCTATTCGTTTCTTGAAGTCCGGATGTTTAACCCACATTGACAAAAATTTGAATGGATTTTTAAATGAGTTAACTTAAAATGCCTCCCATAGAATAATATTATGGTCTAAAGCGCATTTAGGAAGGGCTTGTAACGCTGAATCACCAAACATTGTTGTAGCTTCCTTGGATAAAAAAAACTTGTCCAACCTTTCTTGAATCAGCTGACTTCCTATCCTCTTGTTACTCCATGTAAATTTGGCTCCTTTTAGTCTTACATCCATCAATTCATTTATGTTAATGAATTCATTGAAGTCCTCCATGCTCCTTGAGGGTAATCCAGATCCTCCCTTCTTATCGGATGGGTAAAGGGGGGTATTGAAATCTCCTCCAATCACCCAAGGAATGTCTTTAAAATCTTGGCTCAAATGCCCCAAAAACTTCCATAGTTCAGATCGCCCTTAGACAGAGGTGGGGGCATAAACATTTGACATAATCCAATTCTTATTAGTATCAAAATCATGAAATAATACGCTTAAGACTCTTTCATTTTCCTGAATAATACTTCCTTCTATTTTAATAGGATCCCATAAGATCATGAGGCCCCCAGATGCTCCTCTCACCTGTTGAAATGCCACTTCCCATTGCTTCCAAATCCTTATAGCTATAAGTGTTGATTGTGCCGCATCTATTTTGGTTTCTTGAAGAAAAATGATAGTATGATTCCAATACTTCCTTATATAATTCACCATCCTTTGTTTTGGTGGGATGTTTAGGCCTCTCACATTCCATGAGAGAACCTTCATTTAAACTGTTTGATATTTTTTCCCCACCCCCTTCCCTGAGCCAAATGGGGTTTGTCAATTTTGCTATTATCCTGGCCAGGAATAGCTTACTGTAACAATGTTCTTTGCTTTCTGTTTGCAATTTCTTCATTGATTCTCATTCTATAGTGCTCTGTTGTAGATATTCTCCCTTTATTTCTTTCACTTCCATAATCTATCGAAGGCTTGGTGGTGCTTCTAGTCTATTTTGGACTGAAATGAGGGGGCATATACTGTGATAGTCTAGGGATTGAACATTCTTCCTCATTTTGGGGGTTTTCAATTCCCTATTCATCCTCAACCTTGTTTTGGTTCACCTCTCCTATCTGGTTCCTAAACAGGAGTATTTCCTTCAAGGAACCTTTTACCGTTGGGCTCGTATGATAAGGGATAATTTTCTCCACTACCATATTAGGAGCTACATTCCTACCTCTTGTTTCCACAACTTCAACTCTTTACTCTATTTTTTCCATGTTTAAACTGAAATGACCTGGCAATTTTTCTTCATTTTGAGCATAGCTTTTGGGGCTTTTTGTCATAACTGTGGATGGTCCCGATTTGGATGGGGATTCTAGGGTTTCAGGAAACTTGACACTGATGGTATCATCCTTACTATTTTCTTTTTCAACTTCTATATTTGCTAGGATATCAAACATGTTCAAGTTGGGATCTTTATTACATACCTTATGATTTTTGCCTCCCTCATTATGTTGCTTTCCTTTCTCCTAGATTTTTTCCAGTTATGTGTTGGCTTCATCAGCCTAGTTATTCTTAACTTGTCTGTATCCTTCCAAATTAATATGTGGTCCTTGAAACTTTGGGATCCCTCTCCCATTAGCTTTCCCCAGAAAAACTTCGCTCGTGGCTTCCTTGTTTGCAGTTATTGTCATACATTGGGCTTGAAGGTAGCCCTAGGTTTTGTACACGCTACAAAATGTTGGCTTGTTCTCATACTCCACAGGCTGAATCCTTAGAAACTCTCCATATGCTAGTTCCACCTGAGAAGGTAGATCAAAATCCAAGTTTACATTTACATAGATCCTGGCATGTATCAATCTATTCCTTTCCTGGGTTGAATGGTCTATTGCCATGAGCTCTCCTATCGTATTTGATATGCCACTAAGCCAGTACTCATTAACAAACTGGTCTGGGAGGTTTTGTAAGCAGACCCAAATGGGTGCTATATTAATGTTCTGCTTCTCAGGATTGAAATCCTCCCCCCACTTCCTCAGAAAGAGGCTACACCTTCCTAGAAACTAGGGTCCTCCTGTCAATATGCGCTTTGCATCATCTTTGTTGTTGAGTCTTATCATAAAAAAACCTCTTGACATGGCTACAATTTCTAAGCTTCCTTTATATTATGTAAATCTAAGCTAATATGCAAGGTGAAATCTAAGGTTGGATGGCAAATGAGAACCTTTCTAGTGATGAAATTCATAAATATTGTGCATGGGTGACTATGGTTTCTAAAGGGTGATATGATGAGTGGATATGAATCCCACCATTGCCAATCTCGAACAATGGTTGGTGATGAAATCCAACTCACTGTTGTTAAATGTGTGATGTGTAAAGTGTGTGATTCATTTTTAATATTTGTGTTGTCTACTATGTTCACTCAATGGTAAAGACACCCTAAATTGTCTAAGCTAGAAGCCAAGGACATTAATACCAAATTCCTCAAAATAACTTAGGGTACATCACTAAATATCCACTCTGAATCATCAAGTGATTCCAAAAATGGAGGGTTCACCCAGTTCTTCCACCCTAAATCATCAAGTGATTCCAACAACGGGAGTGTACTCAGGTATTATGTACTTGTTCCAAATTATAAAAGCAAAAATGGAAGCCTTTAACCCTACTATATAGCTAGTTATACTTTATCATTTTAATTGCAAATAACATACAAAATAGTAAATGAGACATCATAAAACAATAAAAAATTGAATCAAATGTGAACTACAACGAATGTAAAAATGCAACTCTACTTTTTATGCAAAAATTATGGAGGATGTAAATACCTAAGATGAAAAAAAGGGCAACTGCATTAAAACAAAAAATTAATATTTTCTTGTTAGTTTCACTATTAAAAAGCATACAAATTTAAAACAAAATGGAGTTAGGGTTTGAACCAGGATTACCAGGAAGCCTACATATTTCTTCCCCACTATTCAAAATGCCATCCAAAATCTCTTGAACATCATGAGGTATTTCCTAAACTTTGTAAGACATACCTCAAACATTGTAGGGCATCCGCATGCCCACTTATTGAACTCTATAACTCCTAGAAACTCTAGTTTTCATGATTTTTGCACGATCAAACTTTTGGAAACCTGCAAAATAGAAATACAAACATAAATCAGTCACAAGGTAAATCAAAATAAGGAACCCTTTGGGGGTCCCATTGTGATCACCATTTTGTAAAGTGAAAAATGATAACACCAAAGCAATAGATAATGTAATCAACACAAGAACTTATTACACAAATGAAGATAATAATATTGATATTATTATGGGGGGAGCCTTGATCTCCAATGTTACAATATGATATTATATTTATACAATGATTACAAATCTAGGGTTTAGAAACCCTTATTCTCAAGTGAAAATATGGGATATTTCGCATCGTCTTCTATTCCAAACAAGTGGGTGGGTGGTCTTGTGTATCCCTATGGGAACACCCTAGCTACAACAAATTTCAAATATGTGATTCCTGCACCTACAAACAAATAACAACATAAAAGGGTTAAAAGCACTTATGAGGGCTCCACTACATGAGGCCCTCTACATGATACAATTTGTAAAACCCTAAATGCTGCAATGTTGAACTATAAATAAAAATTAAGGAATATGAATAAATGCAACAAATATCTTACGTTTTACCCTTAGGATTGTCTTTGGGTACTTTAAGGTAAAATCTCCTGCTCATAGGGCTAAATAATTCATGAGTGCAAATTTTTTATTATTGACCAAGCCCACTTAAGGGTGAGGTGAAAGCTGACTGGGCTACCATAGGTTTTAGATAGTGTCACCTGTTGTATGAGGTTTTCTTCCCTTTTGGTTACCTTGAGCCATTTCCATATTATGAATCCTTTGCCTATTTATGCGTTTATATCTCTTTACATACCTTTGGGTATATTTTCGAGCGTGCATAAACATACCCTATTATATTTCATCCATATACCCATTTTGTTTTATTTTTAGAGACCTTAAAAACTAAAAATACACCAAAAATATAAAAAAATCAAAAGGAAAAAAACTAACCAAAATAATAACTATTTAATCAAATTCAAAAAAATCATCACACAATCATGCCCAAAATGCACTCACCTTTAAGTTATTTGTTTTTTGCAAAATTGCTTGTTTGATTAGTTATATTTTTTGTAAACTGTAGCAAAAATAGAAAATCAGACTTGTAAATAGTAAAAAAACACAACCTTTTTATTTTTTCCATCACCCTAGGCCCTGTAACGTATCTTTGATAGCAATTGCAAGGATAGTTGTAGTTGTAAAAAACAATCACAAGGTCTCCTATGGTTGAACTCAAAACCACACAAACAGTTTTGGTTACAACCAAGATTGCATAGAGAGGTGTAGTTCTATTTAGATCCAAGTTGTAGTCCCTTTCTTCCCCTCTTTTTATCCAATCCTATTACCTCCTTCTTCCATCATGGTTCTAACCCAAATCCAAGTTGAAGAGAAAAAATTCCTAGCAATATAAGGTTCTAGGTTAATCCCTCCTCGTTTGATTAACCTGTTTGGGCACCTGAAGGAAGCAGCCTCCAATCTACCTCAAAATCCATCTACTTCATATCCTAGCTAATATCTAAGTGACATGTGGAAACCTATGCTTTCATATTATGACTAAGACTTAGCACAACAAGTTACAATTTTCCACCCAAGAGTCCTCACAAGAGGATCCCTTCACTCGAATGCTACCAACATGCTATAAATTTTGAGCTAGTTACCTTCCTACCTTCCACATCCTATGCCAATCATTATTTACCTTTCTCTCTTTATTCTCAACATCCTATTTTACCACGTCATTCATAGTAATACTCACCTCAAACTACACTGCCCCTTCTTCATATCCCTAATTTAAACTATTATTATTTTGCTCATGTCCTAATAGAACCTAGTACTACATCCCAAAACATGGGCACAATATTGGCCACTCTTGTTCCTCCAAACCCTTATGACACTTTTTCTAATCTTGCTTCTTCATCATAAAATCTTACTTCTTAGACACCATTTTCATTCATATTTGTTTATTCTCATCCCTTTCTTGACCTGTGTGTGGGGATTGCATCTCATTATCCTTCTTATATTCCTTTAGTAGCCTTTTATCCTCCCAATTCCCCTCATGAGTCCAAGCAGTCCAATTTCATGTCTTCATTATCAAATTTCTCTTAACTATCCTCCTACTAGTGCACAAGTTGATATTTCTTCTCTCTATCCAACTTATTTCCATCTTTCTTATTTTACTCTTCCTTTATCTCCTCCTTTTCAAAAAATTTCTTCTAATCCTCAATATTCTTTAAATTCTATAGCTTTAGTCAATATTTCTTATCTCCAACAACTTTCTTTCTATTCTTCTCAATAATGCATGAATCCCAACACTTATTATCCGCATCCTCGTATTTTCAACTTAATTCATTCACATATCCTAACTGAGATTTTTTCCTCAATCAACGTCCTCTTCTTCCTCATTCTATATAACTTCTTTCTTCACTCCTCCCTATTGAAATTCCACTCCACTAACCACCCCTTATTTCCATCCACTTCCATATTCTCCTTATGAGTGGCCACCTTCTTAGTTGTAGGTTCCCAATCAATCTCCTCCAAATTAACACCAAGCTCCCCTAATCCAAAATCAACTTCTCATAATTCTAAAACATCCCCCTATGGCCCAATATTATCAATGGGCTAGACACGACAATATCAACCTCCTCCATCCTCTTAATACTTTCATCCATATTATTCTTCACTTCTTCAACCACCATCTTCTTCCTCTCATGTGAATACCACAGGTTATTTTTCATAATCTTCCCACCCATCTTATTCATCTCTGCCATCAGAACAATATAACTATCCCTACTCCCATTACCTTCAACCACCACTTGTACATATGCATATTTGTCCTCCCTTGATATCTCATAATCCTCCTTCTAATGAAATGCATTTAATGTAGAATTAGCTAAAAATATTTATTTACAAACAAGTGGCTATGGGTACCAAAAACCCACCTATAGCCAAATTTGCAATGAACATGTCAATCCTTTAGTTCCTGTGCACCCATATACTTACTTCTTTGAGCTACCAAAGTTTGAAAATTTCAAGGGCAAACAGGATCCTAAAGAGGGTCTAAGGAATTACAAGTTTACATGGTCCTAAAGAGGTTCTAAGTAATTACATGTTTACATGCTACAACATCAATGGTAGTGACCCCCTCATGCTCCAAACTTTCCATTTATATCTTGGAGGCTAGGCCTTGGATTCGTTCAACAACCTGCTCTAGCATAGCCTCTTTTCATTTGAGCAATTAACAAAAATCTTCTTGGAACATTTCTCAGTCAACTTAAAAAAAAAAATTCATTGCCAAATATTTACAATCTATGACAATTTTATGATGAACCCATCAATGATTATGTCTCTAGGTGGCATAGGGTGATTAATGATTTAAAATTCTCTATTCTTCCCACTAAGTTGGTGAAATTTTTTTCTACGTGCTTCACCAAACATATATCTATAGCTCTAAAAATTAAACAACATTGCTCCTTTGAATATGTCATTGCTTAGGAAAAATTTATAGAGTATATCGATATTTAGGAGGGTGAGGTCAAATTTTGTAAGAAGAATGATTTACCCACCATGTTTAGTAAGGGAATCATTGACCCTAACCAGTCCAAAGCTCCCCAAATAAACCAAGTCATGTTATTTACAACAAATACACCACAACAAAAACAATCAACCATGAAACCAGGGATACCAACACCTTGGATCTACTTTTCTCCCTCCCCAACCTAACCAGTCCTTTTCACATCCTGAGTGCCCTCCTCATCCACCTTGTGACTAGAATTCCATCTCCAGTCCATTAATCAACATCTACTAAAATTTGCACGACACAAGAAACCCTATCTTACTCGATACAAGACCAAATCCAAATCAATTCAAACTAAAAGGATACAATGAACATCACTTTCATGTCTATCATCATCAACAAGGGTACAACATTAGTGATTATCATAAATTTAGGCACCTGGTTCAAGATATCATCAATTATGGAGTCATCCAAGTTGATAACCCCCTAGCTCCTCCTAATAAAAAACTTGGCATATTTAAAAATCTCTTACCTCAATATGGGACACAAAAAATGGAATTTTGTGCCTCGACATCTCAACCCACATCCTAACACATTAATCATGTCAATGACATCTCTTTCCACCAAGGTATCAATGGTATGATTAATATAGTAACCAATAATCAATGGTATCTGGTACAACCTCCTTAGCAACATGATCCTCCGATTGTACCCTCTTATTTCATTGCTCTCCCTATGCAAGGTGCTCCCCTCCCTCAAAAACATATCATAACTATAAGTAGTAGCCTCACATACCAAATCAGAATAGCATTGAAAAAAATATCAATTTATGACCTTCTACAATAGTCTCAACCTCATTGTGAAGCTTTGAATAACATTTTATGGAAATTAGATCTTGTGACTAACAACAATAATATATTTTCCAACTTTGTGGGTATTGTAAGAACATGCATATCACCCTCAATTGTATTCTACGATCATGAGCTAATGACTCTTGAGGAAATAGGTGTTGATCCCCCTATGCATATCATGACATATATTTATGGCATCACATTCAAGCATGTGTTAATTAACACTAACTCTCCCATAAACATAACCTCCACTACTGTCATAAAACACCTTAACCTCCCATTTTATTATCTTGCTTCCCCAACCCTTAACTTGTGGGTCTTCAATGACACTCTATGCTCAATGATAGGTATGATAGTATTACCTATTTAGGTGTGCATGAAAACCATACCTACTTTATGCCATGTCATTGAAGTAGATATGCAGTATAATATTCTTCTAGGGATTCCATGGATTAGAGAGATACAATGTGTTATTTTCACCCTCCATCATTACCTAAAGTACATTCATGAGGGACAAGTGCATCACATCCCTATCGATGATGATCCATTCAAGTTTTACAATATTTTCACTCTCCTGAAATTTTCCACTCTTACCTCTACCCACATTTCCCCTATCATTTCTCATCCTACCATGGCCATTCAATCAATAGCCTTGTCTACAACTCAACCAGTTTCTCTAGTGCCAAACCCTTGTACTCATCCTGCCCCCTTAATGCATCCTTCACCTCACCTAGCCACTCCTCCATAGCATGGATCCCTTCCACCACTTGAATTTTCTCCTTCTTCTTCATCAACTAACCCTCCATATCCTCCTCTATATTACACTCACATTTCTCCTTAGTCTTCACCTTCTTCAATTTTTAATTCTAGTGATCTTATTCTTCCTACTCCTCCCCATATTTTTCCTTAGATACTTTCATTCCTAGGATCATTCAGACCTTATCCTTCCCCTCCTATTGATTCTTATTGATCAACCTCACAATTTTCTCATTGTATGTTTGATCATTCACCCACTCCTTAAGAGTTTCACTCTTGGAAGTGGCATGTCACTAAATTTGACTCTCATATTTCTAAGCATTTTCCTTCTATTTCCTCTCTTCATATCATCCTCTCTTGAATTCCAACCATATTCTTCCTCTTCTTACCATCCTATTCTAGAAAGTTATGGGTTTCCATTATAACAAGCGCATTAGAGGACTCCCCATGTTTCTATACTTATATCTAGCCCTAGTCTAGGGGAGTACATTATACATAATGCTCGTATATCCCCTCCTAGCCTTCAGTCAATACAATATTTTGGTCATCCTCATGACATACCTTTAACTATAGGTATCATTGTTCTCATTGGTCCCTCATAAAATCAAGCAACTTTTGTGTATGGATGCATTAATACATATTTAAAAAATCTAGAACCAAAGGAGCTCAAGACTCAATTTTGTGGTAAAATCAATTATATGCCCAACCCTTGATTTTCCATGTGATATTTTTAATATTTCTAATGGTAAGGATTCAACCTAGGTCACTATGAGTAGGGTCTAAGGTACCTTATTGATCTGCCTTACAAATAATCCAAAGACAAATTTGGGTTAGGCTATCACCATGACAATCCAACTACCTTCCTCAAGGAAGAATTCAAATGCCTAAATATAGGCACTACATAGGACAATTTGTATGAATACATTGATCTTGAGCATGCTTCTCTCATCAATAATCTCTCCCCACAATCTATAGTGGGTATTCCTAAGGAGTTTTTTTGAGTTTCCTTGATCCACATTGCTTCATATAGCACTTCTAAAGATAAGCTTGATAAGAACTTAGATGATATCTTGATCACTTTTGATAGCTCTAAATATGTGTCATCCCACATCCTACATGTCATAAAAAATATAAATTATCAACCATCCCATATTATCTTTCCTCAATGGAACCCGCATAAACCAAATCCCCATACACATATCCCATAATAGCTCTTTCCTCAGTCGTAAAACCTATCAACATTGAATGCACCCTCTAGCATCTCTATCTTCCCACCTCATACTTATCCTTCTATAAATAAGTTTTTTTTTTTTTTTTCATCTGCTTCATTATACAATTGATCTCAATAGGATTCTCATAATAAATCCAAGTTGTATTAAATTTAACCACCTTCCTTCCAATCCTTCCCCTCTCAACTTTATCCCCTCAAAATTATTAATAGGGAACTCCAATGCTTATCTTACTCTCTTTCCTTATCCATCTTATTTAATGAACCAAGCTAAAGTTATTGATAATAATGAAGTTCTTTCTAAGAATGTAGAAGATTATTTACATCTTATTTCTATTCTCACCCAGATAGAGGATGTCTCCCACATGCTTGTGGAAGACACCATCAACATTGACATCAGTTCTAACCCTACCAATTATCACATCATCAAGCTTGGAAAAAATATTTCTCTCAAAGTGAGAGAGAGCTTCATCGAGCTCCTAATATAGTATAATGAAGTGTTATCTTGGTCCTACATAGATATGCCTGTCCTTGACTCAAATTTGGTGGTCCACAACTTAAAATTAGATAATAATGCCAATATGATCAAGAAAAAATTTATAAAAATGCACCCACCATAGCTTTAATGGTAAAAGAAAAGTTATAAAAAGTCTTATACTTGAGATTCATTTATCCAATTGACTATCCTATGTGGGTATCAAACATGGTACTTGTTGGAAATCCAAAGGGTGGATACACATATGCATAAATTTTCAAGGTATCAATCAAGCATATCCAAAGGAAAACTTTCCCCTTCCTGACATTGACATGTTGGTTAATTCCATAACTAGTCATGAAATGCTCTCCCTAATGGATGGTTTCTCAAGATACAACCAAATTCAAGTTAATCCTGACAATCAATAGAAAACATCCTTACCATACCTTAAGGTATATTTGCTATAATGTCATGCTATTTGGCCTTGATAATATAGGTTCTACATATCAACATGTCATGACCTACATATTTCATGAATACATGCATAAATTATGGAAGACTATGTGGATGGCTTATTGGAAAAATCCAAAAAGCATAATCAACATATTGATGTTTTACACATAGTCTTCGATTGACTTTTAGAGCATAATGTGAGACTAAATTCTAAGAAATGTGTCTTTGGTGTTATCTCAGGTAAACTCTTTGGATTTATCATATTTTAGTGGGGTTTTTAAGTGGACCCCAAAAGAGTGAAGGTCATCACAAAACTTCCACCTCCTACAAACTTAAAACAATTGCATAGCTTACAAGGCAAGATCCAAGCGATTCATTATTTCATTGTGAAAATATCAAATAAGTTCAAGCCATTCAACCTTCTATTACAAAATGGGCTAACATTCAAATGAAACCAAGAGTGTTAGGATGATTTTGAGGCAATAAATCAATACCTCACATCCACACCAATCTCATCCCTACCTAGGATATGTTACCCCTTTCACCTATACATTTTTGCAATGAATTTTACCTTAGGTTCCATGCTAGCTCAGAAAAATGATGTCAATAAAGAGTAGGCCATATACTACATTATCCAAATCTTGGTGAGTTATGAAACAATATGTGCTTATTGTTCTTAGTAGAAGTTTTTGCTACTAAGAAACTTTGATATTATATGCTCAACCATACCACTTATGTTATTGCTAGGAAAAACCCATTACAATACATGTTGGATAAATACTATAATAATGGCAAAACCACAAAATATATAATTATTTTAACATAATTTGACCTTGAATTCATTAAAAAAAAATTCATAAATGGTCAAGTCATCATAGACCAAATTATGAAAGCTCCATTTGTAGATGATAAAACTCTCATCATTGATCTTCCCGATCTTCATCACTATTGAGCTCAAAGAGCATGTTGCACTTGAAGATAAACCTAACCTAATGCCCTTTTTTATTTTTTCAAGTGTGATCAAGGGGGAGGTTCTAGAGTATTTTTCTTCACAGCACAAGGGGCTTCATTCCCATTTTATTTTAAACTCAAATTTCCCTGCACCAACAACAATGTTGAATATGAAGCCCTTATCCTTTGCCTCAAAACTATAATCTCTATGCACATCAAGTGACTTTAAATCATTGGTGATTCTCTTCTCATTGTCAATCAAGTGAAGGGTATTTATCAATGTAGATGCAAAATACTCAAATGGTACAAGCAAATTATAGAAATTTTGGCAAAATTCAAATGGTATAGTTTTGAAGCCTCTACAAGGTCTACAAATAGATTTACTGACACAATGGCCTTTCTCAGCTCCCTCATCCCTCAAAATCCACATGATAAAGTAACCCACATGTATGTAAAAATCCTCCATAAATAATATATTTCTCAAAATATCTCTCCCAATGATGTGGACATCAATTTTTTCCTAGCAAAGCCTTATGATTCTTGGTTTTCACAAATCAAGGATTACCTTAAGCTTAGCATACTTCCCCCTAATTTACCTCATGCAGGAAATAGAACCTTCAAGAAAATAGTTGTGAGGTACACTCTCTTAGGGGACATCCTCTATAGGCATAGCTACGATGGTATCTTCCTTCATTGTTTGGAACCACATGAAGCCAAGCATGCAACTCATGATGATACTTTTGGTGGCCAATTTAGTGGAACTTCCATTACTAAGCGCATCTTGCACGTGGGATATTACTAGACCACCATGAAATAATGTTTTTGTGAATATGTCAAGAAATGTCTTAAATGCTAATAACATACCAATTTAACCCATTTACCGACACAAGCCTTGCAACCCATCCAATCCATGTGGCCATTTTTGCAATAAGGTCTTGACCTTGTAGGCAAGATCTCTCCAAATTCATCAAGAAAGTATAAATTTGACATCACAACAACCAAGTACTTGACCAAGTGGGTTGAAGTCATTCCTATTGTCCAAAGCACTAGTATTAAAATTTTTGAATTCATCATGCATCACATCATATGTCATTTTGGCATCCCCCCTAAAATTGTCTTAGATAATGGTACATCATTCAATAATAAGGATGTCCAAGCAACGTATAAAAATTAGAACATCCATTATAGATTCTCAACTCCTTACTATCCTCAAGATAATGGAAAATCCAAAGACACTAACAAAATCATTTGTGCTATCTTACATAAGATGGTTGTAGAGTCTCAACATTTGGCATAATAAAATTCCTTTATCAGTATGGGTGTATAGAACTAGCATTCACACACCCATTAGGGAAACTTCATTTTCACTAGTATATTGTGCTAAGGCCATTATTCCCCTAGAGTTGGAAATACCTTCTTTGTGAATCTCATTGTAAGAATTAATTGATGATGATACTATATGCCATGATCATTTAGAGGATTCTCATACTCATCCTATTATAAACATCCATAATAGTTGATCTGGTGTTTCCATTCGATTCACCATCAACATTTACCTTCATCCATTCTTGTGGGGGTTTTGAATATTTTACAAGGTTTGACCTTGGAACTTATTCATATATGGATGGAATTAAATCAAAAGAAATATATTTACATTTATAGGGTTCACAAACTATTATTAATACTATTAAGAAAAATATTTGGGATTAAATCAAATTAGAATTTTTTTTTTGATTGGTAGAAAGGGTTTTGAAAGGTCCCTGAACCTTGTACAAGAGAGATTACAATAAATCCAAATCGACCGAGGTGGTCCAAGAAGAGAGGAATAGAAATTTGGCAAACCTCCACCCTAGGGAAGGTGTCGCGAAATCGCGACCAAAATGGTGATGTCATGAAATTGCGACAAGAAGCGTCATAGAAGCCGAATGAAGAAGAGAAGTCACGAAATCGCGACAAGAATCACCATCGGAGCTGAAGGAGGAAAGAATTCGCGATATCGCGACATGTTGCAAAGTGTCGCGATATCGCGACAAGTTGTAGGGTTGGAGCCGGTCGAGAAGAAGAGTCACGAAATCACGACAAGAAAAAGGAGTCGCGAAATCGCTACAAGAATTGAAAACACTGTCAAAGAGAAAATGTGTCACAAAATCACGACAAGAATGCAGACCGTAGCCGAAATAGAAAATGAGCCCCGAAATCACGACAAAAGTGGAAGCCTGCTGCCAAGAATAAAAGGTGTCATGAAATTGCGACAAAAAGGAAGACCGCCGTTGAAGAGAAAAACGGTCACGATATCGTGACAAGGATGAGAGTCCGCCATTGGAGAGAAAAAAGGTCGCGATATCGCGACAACCTGGAAGCCCACCATTGGAGATAGAAAAAGCGTTGCGAAATCATGACAAAAATGAAGACCACCTTGGAGAGAAAAAAATGTCGCGATATCGCGACAAGTTTGCGCAAAGGCACCCGGAGAGAAAAAGTGTCGCGATATCGTGAAAAGTTTGCGCAAAGGCACCTAGAGAGAAAAAGTGTCACGAAATCGTGACAGAATGGAAGACCACCATTGGAGAGAAAACTCGTCGCGATATCGCGATCGAATGGAAGACCGTCGTTGGAGAGAGAAAAGGTGTCACGATATCACGACAAAAAGCAAGACCGCACCTGAAGGCCAAAAGTGTCGCGATATCGCGACAAGTTTGCGAAAAAGCACCCGAAGGGAAAAGGTGTCGCGATATCGTGACAAGTTTGCGAAAAAGAACCTGAAGGGAAAAGGTGTCGCGATATCACAACAAGTTTGCAAAAAAGCACCCGGAGAGAAAAGGTGTCGCTATATTGCGACAAGTTGGAAGACTGTGCCAGAGGGAGAGAAAAGTGTCGCGATATCACGACAAAAAGCAACCTCGCAGCCTGAGCAAAAAGGATAACGCAACAAGCTGAGATTTTGCAGCCAACTTAGAAAAATGACGCGAAAGCGCTCCAAGGATGCCAAAATGCCATCGAAAAACCCGAAGACCAGTAACCCACTCACATTGTGCAACATTGGAACTTGATGAAACATCCCTTAGACCGATTGGAAAGGAATCTCTCCAGACCTGAATGTCTGTTGCGTCAACTCCCTTATTAGCAAGCCAGTCCGTAGCTTTGTTTCCTTCCCGATATTGATGTTGAATGATTAATTCTGGATAGACACCAATTAGTGTCTTGCATTCGTCGAAGATGGAAACAAGGGACCAGGGAGGCACAAAGGTTCCTTTGAGCCAGTTGATGCAATGCAATGATTCTCCTTCTATGATGAGTTTATTGATAGACAAGCCTTCCAAGAGAATCAAGCTTTGGAACAAGGCTCGAGCCTCGGCCATATTGTTGGACTGAATTCCTAAGTTCTGAGCAAAGGCCAAAATTATTTCTCCTCTGTGATTTCTAAGAATTCCACCTCCGCCAGCCACTCCAGGGTTGCCTTTGGCTGCGCCATAGAAATTGAGCTTGTGCCACCCAGAAGGAGGAAAGACCCACTTGATAATAGACCTGTCAACAGAATTGTGGGGTGTTGCAGAAAAATTGAGAAGATTGAAATGATTTGCCAGATCCAATTCAAGTCCAGGAGGGGGAGGTTTGGACGATGGGACGAGAGAGACATAGAAAATTTATTTTCAATGTCTATCAACATATATCAAAGGTACTATCTCAAAAATGTCATCTTATCTATATATAACAAAATAGAGCAATAAATAATTTAGTCAATCAAGGTTTTGATCTTCATCTTGATAAAATTAAAATTTTGGAAGGCAACTAACTAAGGTATATTTTTTTCTTGTTGTGTAGGGGACCTCTATAATCCATATCCCACTAGGTGAAGACAAAGTCAACAACACCCTTTACCCTCTAGGGAATCAAACTAAGGCAGTCCAATGACAAGCACTCAACTACTAACCCAAATAGTTTATTGTAAAAATATTTAATAATTTGAGGAATATGGAGGATATCATGAATAGAAGGGAAAATAAATAATATCTTTGATAGAAAGTCATGTTGGATATGGTCCATTTGACCTAGCAACAACTATGAAATTTCACTATTTTAATGATAGTGACCATGTTGGAGGTAGTATATTGAAAACAATAGCAATATTTATGGAAGGAAATAATTTGACAAATTATTTCATAATTTATGGTGCCAATGTTCATATTAATGAGTTTAAATTGTAAAACATAATTAGCCAAGATTTATTTTTAAATGATATCCAATATTTGATTGACCATAAGGAGTGGTACAAGGAATATGAATCTCTTTGATAGAAAGGAAAGTTATATATGGTGTGATAAACCTACTAGAACATATAATATGTTTATATTTTAGTATAAGTGACCTAAATAAACCCCAAATATAGCTTATTAAATACACAATTATCACATTTTGTATGTTGTGAGTTATAAATTCTTTTATATAGTATTATAATTTTTTCTCTACAAAAGACCTTATACAATGAAATTTGGTGAATGGTAAATATTAATATTTTATATATTCAAGAATGCAAATAAAATTTTATATTAAATAAAACATATTAATATATTATATAATTTATAATTTTTTACCATTCTTAAGTTATAATTTTTTTCTTTTTAAACTTTTTCATTTTTATGTTTCATGTATATATTAAACTAAAAACAATTATTACATAATGTAATAATAAAATACAAATTACTTATAATAGTTTTATAAAAATAATTTAAGATTAATGTTAAATAACATTGTACAAGGTGTATAAATAATAAAATTATAATAAAAATACTCATGAAATAAAAACTATAATTGACTATTGTAGACACCCAATTTTGCCTACCTCCCTAGACATCAAATTTCATTACTAAATCATGCCTTTATGAAAAATCAAGCAAAATATTTTTCATACTCGAATTTAGGGTAGAAGGTGACCATGATGATCATAAAAAATTATTAAATAACCACAAAATTTCAAAAAAAAAAATGTACCATTAGAAAGCTCATGGAAATATCTTTTCAACAAGCATAAACATAACTAGTTTTTGATAATATTTGACCCCTTAAAATATCCTAAAATTGTACCATATCCCTACAAGTGTGGTGTAGTGCATTGGTACCAGTATTATCAGTTAACTCTATATCTCACCTCACCAATGAAACATTATAAATCAATGTTTTTAACTCACAAATAGTCTAGTTTGCATGAGATTCTCCCTCTCAACTTGAGCCTCTCTCTAAACATGTAATAATTCATATGTCATAGCCAATGTTTGTGCTATTTATCTTCATAACTTGTCACCACTCAACTATATTGACACATCATTCATATCCTACTACCACATCTCAAACTTTGCATAATATTGCAAATTTCATTGGCAAAGTTGATAAAAAATTGCTCTTTGTTGGGGTATTTATGGTAATAGACAATCATGAACAAATAACTAGATCAAGAATTAGAATCATCAAATTTGGTACTTGATGCTATAGAGATCCTTGATTGAAGAAATTTACAAAGTTAATTGAAGGATTTTTACAAGATACATACTTGCTTCCACTTGGTGATTGGAGCCAAGTATTTAGCATACACATAAGATCCACAAAGGTTTTTTGGAACAGATCCTATCATCCAAAGCATCAAAAGAAACAATAGCATAATAAGGGTTGTAAGTCCTTGTGTCATATTTAAGCATTCTTATAGAAACCATTTGATCCCATATTTATCATTCTTTTGGACATCATTTAATCTCATCTTTGGCATTGTTTTAGCAATCATTTGATCTAATATTTCGCATTATTTGATAAATCATTTATAGTATACTTTTTTTTCAATCCTCTTGCATGTTCTTTTTTATTCCTTTTCTTGATTTAATCATTGTAAAATGGATTGGGATTTGATATATTTATCAAGGAAGTGAGACACTCTTGGTGAAATTGGGCAGGTTCTAAATACTAATTACTTTTGTTGATTGTTTGAGTTGTATATCTATTATTTTATAGTTGCAAGACAAGTTCTCCATAGGATTACAGCTATGTTGTAGTAGGACAAGTGTGCTACAGTAGAATAAGTAAATTGTAGAAGAATAAGTGGACCAAAGGGCTACACATGTACCATGTTGCACTTGTCAATATGGGAAAAACCTATTCATAAATTTTGGTTTTTATTGTGTTAAATTTTATTAGTTGTTGTCTTTATTTTTGTACCTGCTATGTTTTATATTTATAAATCCATATATAGGTTTGTTATGATGAAATCAATATAGACAATCATTAAATCTATAGATTAATTTGGTCAATTTATGGTTTTTTAAGCCTCCCTTTCATTTTGTAATTTATTTTATAACAAAATATTAGCAAATAAATGGGTGTTGTGAAATTAGTCTCTTTCTGCTACATTCATTAGGCATTTAAATATCATAAAAGAACATAATTAAAATTTAGTTGTCTTGTATATTATTGTTGTATATTGTTCTCATTTATACCTTGCATCAAACCACACAATTTGTGCATTTTTTCTATATTTCCAAATATCCTAAAAATTATTTATTTCCATAAGCATCTAAAAGCAAAAGAACATTTAGGACCCATTGTGTGCATCATTGAATGTTTTTGTACAAATCGATAACATTTTTGTGAAAATCATAATAGAAAAAAAACTTTTATTCATTTTTATCATAGGCAACAAAGGTAAATGCATGTAGCATGTATCTTTCGGATAATATTCTTGTCTATATTTTGCACATCTAGATTGTTGGTTTGAAAATAAAAAATCAAAAGTGTTTACTTTATTGTCAGCATTAGAATTGAAAAGGGCACATAGATTCTAGGATTTGTATTGGTACATTTTGTCTACACTTGCATCACATCTTATATCTTGAATATTGAACTTAGGGTAGAATAATAAATATAACACTAGGTGTATGTAAAATAAACAAATAAAATATAGAACTGGTAGACTACACATTCCAAGCCTTCTAAATCACAAGTATGGGAATACACGTTATTTTACAATCCCACATATTTAGTGAACCCAAAATGAACACCACATGGGTCCAAAACACTTTTTCTATCCTTGCCTTATTTAAATATAAAATCAATAAAAAATTTACTAAGATCAACTAAATTAAAAATTTAATAAAATTTAATATTCCATAAAGCTACGGTTGAACCTTCTTATCTTACCTGCAATATTGCATCTCATGTAGCTCAAAATACTAATTCCTTACCATCATTACCTAAGGCCCAAAGGGACTAGGTAAAATTTGAGAATCCCACCTTAAAGGAAGAAGAGTAGGAAGCTCCTCCCTAGATAACCCCTCCCTTGTTCATAATGAATAAGGGCAGGTAGTTTTTAAATCCATCGATTATTTAGCTATTTTTCTACACAAAAATAAATATTCCACGCAAACCATTTTAAGGGTAGTTGAAGATCCCTTAAAAAATTACAATGGAAGGGTCCCTTTTGGACTTACTGTAGCAACCTAGGCTCACCCCTATAGTTTCCCATAAAATAGACCTATCTCACAGGTCCTTGTATGTAGACCTTAAGGCATCCAACCTTAATCATACCAATTTGAATCCCCCTATTATCACAACTTCAATAGAGGATGGGGTTTCAAATAACCTTTCTTCCTTGGGACATTAGTTGTATACATACTCTATGCTTACAATCAACAATAGTTACCCCATGCCTCTCATGATAAATGCTAATCAAATGCAACATCTTGATATCATCCCTAGTGCACCAATTTTTACAAATGCACATTCTTCTAATCCTTTTTCAACATAGATTCTTCTCAATATCACATCCCCATTGATTCAAATACTCCTTCTACCAATCCATTTCTCCTAGGCAACTTAGGGGTAGGCAATATAACATTACCTTATAATTCAAATCCTCTAGCATCTCAAAATTACTCATGTGTTAGTTTGTAACATTTTTTATCATGCCTCAAGTTCATTGAATCCAACTTAACCCACAAATCCAAACATAAATTCCAATATGGAACAATTAGAAAAATAAAGCTCTTATGACCTTCCTTTCAAAGAGGTTAACTAGAGGTTTTTTACAAGATATAGGCTTGTAGAGACTTGGCTCTTGGAGCTAGGTATTTAGCATACACATAAGATCCATCAAGGCTTTTTGGAGCAAATACCATCATACAGATCATAAAAATAAATAATAGCATCAGAAGGGTTGTAAATCCTTCTCTCATATTTAAGCATTCTTGTAGCAATTATTTATTCCCATATTTAGCATTATTTTGGCAATCATTTGATCTCATATTTGGAATTCTTTTAGCAATCATTTAATATCATATTTAGTATTATTTGAGAAATCATATGTAGTATATGTATTCTTCAATCCTATTGCATGTTCTATTTTATTTCTTTTCTTGGCTTAACCACTATAAAAGGGAATTGGAATTTGATCTATTTATCAAGGAAGTGAGACAATCTCAAAAAAACTGGGAAAATTCTAAATACTAACTTCTTTTGTTGATTGTTTGAGTTGTAGATCTATTTTTTTATAGGTGTAAAACAAGTGTTCCATAGACTATCAAGTGTGTTATAGCAGGGCAAGTGAATTATAGAAGAATAATTGCACCAGAGGCCTACATGCGTTCCATGTTACACTTGTCCATATGGGAAAATCCTGGTCAAAATTTATTGTTTATATTATGTGTGAAATGTTTTTAGGTGTTATGTATTGATTTTTGTGCCTCCTATATTTTATGTTCGTAAATCCATAGATAGACTTGTTATTATGAAATAAAGATATAAAATAATTTTATATATAGATTAATTTGGTCAATTTATATTTTTATAAGCCTCCCTTGCCTTTTGTGATTAATTTTGTAACAAAAAATTAGCAAATAAAAGGATTTTGTAAAATTAATCTCTTTCTACATTCTACACTCATTAGGAATTTAAAAGTCATAAAAACACATAATTGCACTTAAGTTCTTTTGTATCTTACTGTTCTATATTGCTCTCATTTGTACCTTGCATTGAATAACACAAATTGTAAATTTTTCTATATCTTCAAATATCCTAAAAAATATTTATTTCCACAAGTGTCTAAAATTGAAAGAGTATTTAGGACCCATTGTGTGCATCATTGCATTTGTTTGTAGGAATCAATATCCTTTTTGTGAAAATCATAATAGAGAAAAAGAATTTTATTCTTATTTAGCATAGGGAATAAAGGTTAATTGCATGTAGCCTACATATTTAGGCTAAGCTTATTGTCTATATTTTGCACATCTTGATTGTTGCTTTGAAAAATAAAAATAGAAGGTGTTTACTTTATTATCAACATTGGAATTGAAAAGGGCACATAGATTCTAGGATTTGTATTGGTGCATTATGTCTACACTTGCATCACATATTATATCTTGAATATTGCATTTAGGATAGAACAAGAAATATAACCCTTGGTGTATATGAAATAAACACATAAAATCTAAAACTAGTAGACTACACACTCCAAACCTTCTAAAGCACAAGTATGGGGATACACATCATTTTATGACCCATATTTGGTAAACCCAACATGAATGCCACACAGGTCCAAAAATATTTTCCTATCCTTGCCTTATTTAAATATAAAATCAATAAATTAAATTTAATCCTCCCTTCTTAAAGATATGGTTAAACCTTATTATCATTATTTTGTTGTGATGCATTGTTGTTGTGTTGTAATGCTAATTTAATAAAATGATTATGACTTTGTTTGTTTTGATTGTTTTGCATCATGCCTAATTTTTATGATGTATGCCTTGTTTATGCTAAAAAAGGTTACCCCATGTGAAAATATTTTTACTCTATGATGTCCCCTTGAGAATGATGTGCTAAATTGATGATTTGGGATGAATTATCAAAATGGGAAGTGTAGCTGAAAAGGTTGGGAAATGGTGGTGGAGCTAAAAAGGAGGAAAGGAGGTGAAATTGCTTTCATTTTCACCTTTATCCTTTTGATAAAATTGGAGAGAGATAAATATGTGTACTTTTGAATATGGTGGATAATTAGAGGTGGCCATATCATGCGAATGTCATTCAAGGAATAGTACATGTATTGAAGCAACATCGACAAGTGTGTTTTTGACCCTGACTAAAAAAAAAGATTTTCAATCATTTTTGTGATGTTTTGTGATATGTTTGGCCAATTTGGAACCAATCATGATTTTTAACTAGCATTGTTTGCATCAGTGATGAATTTAGCGCTGGTAAAAAATTGATTGGGATGTTGTCTAATCATGCTTTGAATATTATTTTGATAGAGGATGTAGATTTTGGTGAGTCAAGAATGCCATTTGAAGAGTATGGAAAGAATTTTGGAAAGTAAGCTCAAAGAAGAGGAGGTTGGAGTGTTATCAATGATAAGGTTGTACTATGTGGCATGCATGCCTAAGCTAGAGTTTGATCGGTCTTTATTGATATCCTTAGCTGAGAGACAATATCTATCATCCAATACCTTCAACTTTTAAATGGGGAAGATGACTATGACACTAGAGGATGTGTAGCACATCCTTTGAGTGCCTATTTGTGGTGAGTCTATTTGTCTAGGGATAAATATTGTGGTTGGGAAGTTAGCCTTTTCAAAGTGTGGAAACTTTTCTAGGATGAAATAAGGGTTGAGGATAAATAATGCCTTCATAGGAGGGAATATTAATTGATCGACTGTATTGTTGGCATCCATTGTATCAGGGTTGTTGATGGATGATACTAGTAGGTGATTTATGCAATGGGGATGGGGATTTATAATTGTTGGATTATGTGATGACTATATTTTTTTACGTAGGCTCTAGCACTTTTAGCAAGGCTTTACCATACCTTCTATCATGTGGTATACCAGTAGAGTAAGAGCTTGGTATGTTGTACTATCCTTTAGATATAGGCTTGGGAGTACATAGTAGTGAGGTAGAATATGGTAGCAGTGAGAGGCTATGCATGTAAGCAATCGATAGTCTACAAATGGAGGAGGTGTATTGTTCCTGCTTATAGTTTATTAGAGTAGGTAAAATGCTTGACTGATGAGTTGAGGCCTATGCATATCATTTGGTGACCATAGAGGGATCGCTACATATGGGAAAATGATTACAAGGAGTTTACCAAGGCTAGGCAAACATGATGGTTGGATTATGGGAATTGGACATATGAGTTGTATCAGTATGATCATGTATTATGCTAGTATAGGAATTTACATGGTATATTGACTATATAAGAGGTGTGGGTGTATCGGGTCCAACATGAGATGCGATGAAATATTATTGATCCCTATACTTTTATAGAGGTATACATGGATGATATTATGGTCCTAAATCCTATGAGGGATGATGTGGAAGTCATAGTGGATTACACTATATGGTATGGATGATTTAGACCTATGTGGTATGGTGGGTCTACCACTAAGGTACTAGACATAGGTATTTTATAATGTAGCTAGTGTACTGAGTGAGGTCAAGAAACAACTTGGGAATGAGTGGAAGGTCAAAGTAGTGGCTATATGAATGATAGGAGGTTATGGATAGGGAGCCATAGTGGCTAGGGCTCCATTGTATATGCCCCCACTAGCCATGATTCCACTTCTAGGAGCATCGTTTTATGGAGTAGGTCCTAGCACTTTAGGGGAGGTAGGTTCCAATAGGACAATGATTGATGGTATGGCAATAGAGATATAGACTCTACATTGGATCCTAGAAAATGCAAGGAGATAACTAGTAGATTATGAGGTTATGCAGGTAAATGAGGTGACTAGAGTTAAGAAGGATATAGCTCATGTGAGGGTTGTTAGTGGGGATACTATTGCTCATCTCTAGTTGAAACTAGATCAGGTTAGTGAGGACTAGACTATGGATCGGGTAACCATTGCTAGCCTATTATTGGAGCTAGAGTAGTTACAATAGGAGAGGGAATTTCATTTGAGAGGCTATAGCTAGCTTTGATTTGATAGTGGTGGAGTTGACTAGTGAGAGGGATGAGGCTCGCATAAGGATTGGATAGGGTCTAGATATTGGGATAGTAGCCATGATTATAATACCAATAGAGTAGGAGCTATAGGATTCTAAGGTAGATTTGGCTTTTGCTAGGGTAGAAATATCTAGTTTGCAATAGAGGGCATAGTGCACAAAGCTTTGTGCTTAGAGGGAGTGAGGTAGGACTACCTATTATCTATAAATGTACCATACAGAGGTTTCTACAAAGTGACAAGTAACTTTACCTCCATAGACACAATTGAGGATGCATTTGATGAGTCACTTTTCATAGTGATTTATTGGCTTTCACCAGTCACCACCTCTATCGAGATTTGGTAGAGGAGAGACTAGCTCTAGCTATTAGGCATTCAGGAGTGAGTGTATCAATTTTGAGATGTGGTACACCCTTCTTTCATATGGGTTGAGTGTATCATTTTGTTATTGTGATACACCTTTCTTAGTGGCATGTATGTTTTGATATATATATAGTAATAACATTTGTGTTTGGATTTTTGAAATTCATTATGATGATTTTATTTCATGGTTTGATTATGTGATCTGTAATGGATTGTATGTTGTGTTGATTTTGTGATGTATTGCTAATGGTAGTCTTTAGAAATTGATTGATTTCTTAGCAATGACCTTATGAGTCTTATGATGATTAAATGCTAAGGGAGAGTAGTTACTATATTGAGTAATAACCTAAGGCTTTATGATATATAATAATTCTGATTTGTGCTATGAGCAATGGTCTATAGACCTGATAAAAGACATTCACTCATGTTATTGAGACACGAAGGATTATCCTTTGAGTCCATATATCCTTTGTGTGTTTCCCTATATGGAAACATGATCTCATCATG
Source organism: Wollemia nobilis (assembly GCA_028583015.1). Lineage (NCBI taxonomy): Eukaryota > Viridiplantae > Streptophyta > Pinopsida > Araucariales > Araucariaceae > Wollemia > Wollemia nobilis. The sequence continues at coordinate 10,007,608 of JAQPPZ010016874.1, forward strand.
CTTAAATAGTGGCCTATAAAGCCACATAAAAGGTAAGAACTTAATGCATAATGAGGTATCTATAATTTGTACAAGATATATGTATTTATTTTTAGTAGATTTAGTTGTTGATTATGGAGCTTGATTAAATCAGAGGCCTTTGTTTCAGCCGCACTTGGACCCACTACGTGAAAGAGGGGGGTGTAAAAAATAGATTTTTTTTCCTCTATGTAAATATATATCATTTGATATTAGGTCACAGATCAGATAATATATTTTAGGCGGGTTTTTTCCCTAAAATTGTAATGCATTATTATTAGAGGAGGTTGTATGATGACTAAAAAAAATGTAATGAGGTACGCGACTGTGTACAGAGGGGTTTTATGGATGGAATACAAAGGGATTGGTTATTTTCTTCATGAAGTAGCCCGATTTGGGTGAACCACGTTATATCTATGTCTATTGTGTATTGAATATTTTCTTCTGTGTTTATTTTCGCACTATATTATTGCTCATTTTTTATTCTTTAATCCTAACATTAGTTGTTAGAGGTTAGTTTTGCACGCTTTGAGAGGCATACTTGAAGGATTTTATGCACGCTTTGAGTTGCATACCGAAAGGATTTTATGCATGCTTTAAGAGGTATAATCGAAGGATTTTATGATCTCATCATGCTTAAATGGTGGTCTATGAAGCCACATAAAAGACAAGCACTTAAGACATGAGGAGGTACCTATAATATGTACAAGATATATGTATTTGTTGTTAGTAGAGTTAGTTATTAGAGGTTAGTTCTACATGCTTTGATAAACATGCCTAAATGATTTTATGATATCATCATGCTTAAATGGTGGCCTATGAAGTCGTATAAAAGATAATCATTTAAGACATGAGGAGTTACCTATAATATGTACAAAATATATGTATCTATTGTTAGTAGAGTTAGTTGTTAGAGGTTAGTTATGCATGCTTTGAGAAGCATACCCAAATTATTTTATGCATGCTTTGAGAGGTGTACCCGAAGTATTTTATTCATGCTTTGAGAGGCATATCCAAAGGATCTTATGCATGCTTTGAGGGTCATACCTAAAGGATTTTATGCATGATTTGAGAGGCATACCTAAAGTATTTTATGCTTTTGTAATGCTTTGTAATATTTTAAGAGTGATTTAATGTTTTTGAAATAGATATATAACATAATGTTTGTAGTGTGATTTTTTAATGAGTGATTTGTATGCTTTTCCCTAATAAGTATTTCTCATACAAGGATTTTGTAGTAGTGATAGATGTTTTTTTTTTTTTTTTGAATTTTCTATGAAGAGATATTTTTATTTTTTTTGAAGCAAGTTACCCCCTTTGTTTGAAATAAAGTGTAAAGATAATGATATTTATGTTGTTGGCACAAGTTGCGCCCTTGGTTTTAAAGCAAATACTTCTATAAATATAGTGATACAATATTGTAGATATATTAATACATGAGAGGGTAACAAGAGTATATAAGTTTGTTATCTAATGCATATGCAAATATTTACATGTGAGGAAGTGGACTTAATACTAACTACCACCTTTGATATGATTGTATTGCATAAGTTGTGAGTCAGGGTTATCTTGAAGATCATATGTCTCAAATTGGTATATCTATAATATAATTGTAAGTATGCAATTTACAGGGATATGATGAACAAGTTTACCTAAGAGGTAAGGTTTTGATTGTGTAGAATGAGTTGTTTAAGAATTTTTGTTCCTTAAAATTTTGAATGCATAAGATAAAACTCTAGGGACATAGGTTTGTTATCTAACGCATATGCAAGAGTTTATAGATACATGAGGTATAGAGCTAGTATCTAAAGCATATATGATGTATTGAAATATTTGAGAATTTGTTAAAACAAAACTTTTATACTGAGGGAATTGCATTCATATGGAAAATTCAAGGAAATAAGAAGCCCTTCTCCTATGCTCGATGTGTCTACAAATAATTTTATATGCATAAAACATAGGAGAAAGGAATATCCTTTTCTAGGAGGTCCATACAATAGCATGGCCTTTATTTTAAAGGATTTTTTTTCTAATGTAAAGATAACATCTATATTGACTTATAGGCCATTATGAAGCACAAGGTATCTTGTTGGATGATTCAACTTGTCCATTCCCTTGTGGGTAATATGGTTTTGATCATTTTTAATGGATTTTATATTTGGAACATAATTTGGAAACTTCCTTTTTATTAAAGGGGGTGTAATTTAGTGATTTGGGTATAATGTATTCCATAACGACTGATGATTTTATTAAGAATGATTTTGTATACTTAAATTCTTGTTGCGCTGGATAGGGACATTGCCTCAACCCACTTAGTGAAATATTTTATGGTTGTGATAAGGAATTTATGCCCATATGATGATTGAGGGTTGATTTTTCCTATGATGTCTAATCCCCAAGAGGAGAAAATCCAAGGAGATGTGATTGGTTGTAATTCTTGAGAGGGGGCATGGACAAGATTTTCATTTCACTAACACTTTTCACACTTCCTAACATAGTCATGAGCATATTTTTTCATAGAGGGCCAATAATAACCCATATTGAGGATTTTATTTTCTATAGATAATCCACTAAAATATTCATCACATGATTCATCATGGGCTTCTTTTATGATAGTCTGGGCTTCTTCTATATTTACACATCAAAGGAGTATACCCTTGAAGGATCATCAATACAAGATATCTCCATTGATGACATATTGTAAACTTTTAGTTTCAACAATATTTTTGGGAGTTGGATCCCTTGAGAAATATTCTCTCTTTGAGGAACTTAAATATATCTTGGTACCAAGGTTTCTAAGGTTGTAGGTATGATTCGAGTGTAGAGGATTTGATTTATCTTATGATAATAGAGGTTTCTTCGTCTTCCAAATCTAAGGGGATAAGATATGTAGTGGTAACTATAGCATCAATATGGTGATTTCTAGATCATGATATGGCTTCTATGGTGATACGGTTGAAGTGATTTTTTAACATGTCTATAATGTCTTTGTAAGGTTTTAATTTTTTGTTCTTGTTTTGATAAGTTTCATTCACTTGGTTGATCACCAATTGTGAATCACCATACACTACTATAATTTTGATTTTTAATTTTAATGCAACCCTAAGACCTAATATCAATTACTCATATTATATTGTGTTGTTTGTGCATGAAAATTAGAGTTTAAAAGATAATGGAATGAATTGTTGATGTAGGATGACTAAGATAATTCTTGCCCCTACACCTTTATCACAATTAATTCCATAAAAGTACAAGATACAAGTTTTGGGTTCTTGATATTCTATTAATAATATTGTTTTATTGTGGAAGGATATTTCTAGGGTATGATTTGATTCTGAATAGATTGCATTGAGTTGATTGGCTATAAGTTCCCCTTTTAGTGATTTTTGATTGAAAATTCTATGTCGAATTCACTAAGTGCTATAACCCATTTTGTAGTCCTTCCTGATAGGTAAGGCTTTGACATAAGGTAATGTAATGGGTCTACACTTGCTAACATGTAGGTCTTTTGAATAAGCATTTAAAGTCTAAATTTGAGGGATGAGAAGATAATGGCTAAGCAAATATTATCTAATAGAGTGTAGTGCATTTCGTAGTTCACCAAAGTTATACTTATATAGTAGATTACCCTTTCTGAGCTTTTTTTATCATATTTGGCTAATAAATATCCAAGAGAATTTTTAGCAGCAACTATGTATAGCAGTAGTGGTTGACTTAGATTTGGTGGTACTAATGCCGATGGTGTTAAGGGATAATTATTTAAGGATTCAAAGGTCTTTTTACACTAATTATCCCACTCGAATTTTGTTCTCTTATTTAGTAATTTAGAGAAGGGTTGATATTTATTTGTGAGTTGTGAGATGAATCTATGGATAGCTTGTATTTTGCCTTGAAAGCTACATAATTCATTTATGTTTATATGTGGCATGTTAGGTACCAATATAGGTATTTAATATTGAATAATTTAATATGGCAACATGTTTTTTATAGCTACAATCTTGGAGGGATCAACTTCAATTCCAAGACGAGATATAATGAATCCTAATAGTTTTCCTGATGTTATCCCAAAGATGCACTTTTGGGGTTTTAGAATAACTTTGCAGTCTCATAATATTTCAAATATGCATCTAAGATCTAGAACGTGATTTTATCTTTTCTTGGATCAACCTAAGAGGTCATCCATGTAATCTTCTACAATTTTATGCATAAGGTCATGTAATATATATGTCATGGCTCGTTTATTTGTTGCTCCCACATTTTTAAGGCCAAACAACATGACTTAATATAAAAAGGTTTTCCAAGTGGTAGTGAAGGCTATTTATATTGGTCGTTTGGTGTAATTTTAATTTGATTATATCTTGAGAACACACCCATCAAAGATAGCACATTAGACCTTGTAGTGAACTCCACTATCATCTATATCTTTGGTAAAGTAAAATCATATTTTGGGAAAGAATTGTTTATATCCCTAAATTATACGCAAATTTAAATGGATCCTTCCTTCTTATCGATAGTAACAATGTTAGAGATACAATCTAAAAAATCTATGGCTTTTATGAAGACAACACCTAGAATTTTTTGAAGTTTATCTTTTACCAAAAGATCAATTTTTAGATGTATTTTTCTTAATTTTATCTTGATGGGTTTGGTGTCAGGGCACACTACCAAATGGTGGACTACTAATGAGGGGTCAATTCCTAGAATATCATCATATGCCCAAGCATTTATGTAATAAAATTATTTTAATAGATTTGTGTATTCCATCCATTCTTATTGAGTTAGGACTATTTCGAGTTTGATAAGGTGAGGATCTTGATCTATTTTGATATTGATATCTATTATTTATTCAATTAAGGCTTGTGATTCATCCTTAAAATGAGGAGGGGATGTTAGCACCCGTAATTCTTCAAGTTCTTGTGGATCTAGAAATATTTTTTCTAACATGGGGAGTTCAACAGAGCTTAAATAAAAACATTGCTTAAGGGATTCATCCATAGGGTAGTTGTCCAAAGAATCCTAAAAGTTTTCTTCTATTTCTATTGATTCTATATAAACCATTTCTAGAATGCTAATGCTACCAAATCGTATGGTTTTATAAGGTTCTTGGTTGAGGAGAAACCATAGTTATTCTTCATCTTCATCACCTCATTGACAACCATGTAGTGATTTGGGATAGTTATCCTCACTATCTTCTTCTAATAAAGGTCAAGGTTCATTTTTGCTATGGATGAATCCAATTCCACATAAACCTAACCAAGGTTGAGCTTCTAGGGGTTCTTTTATTCCCTGTTCCTAATGACCTAGGCCTTTACCTTGGTACCCTCATGTTGGTTAGCATTTGATTAGCTATAGAGAATGAAGGTGATATGTAACATGTGATGTATGTCCGTTCACTTAGCATGAAGTTGCAACCTTGAATCCTTTCATAAATTTTGGTTCTCCCATAAATGAAATGACAAGTCCATATTTGGGTTTTGAGTCCTTTCATATTTGGAGTAACTATGTCACAAGGAAATAGGAACATGCTTATTGATTCAAGTGTTGCTTTTCAAGGTCTAGGATTTTAGTGTTGATATCCTAAATGTCATTGGATGGATGATTAGGTGGGATAGGTAAGATCACAAAAGGTTGTATAATAGGTTGGGAAAAATTTTGAGATATAAAAGGTAGACCCATAATATTTGAAGTATTTTTATTATTGGCATTATTGGAGGGGATTTTTTAAGCCCCAAGTTAAGAGTTTCTAGGAAAGGAATTATAGAATTGGTAGGTATTTTATCATTGAGAGGTTTTAAAAAGGTGTACCTATGGATATGGTTTGAGGTATTGTAGAATCAGTGGGTTATTTCATAGCCACTTTGAGACTAGTCAAGTTGGTTCTAAGTTTCAATGATTTAAGCTATGGTTGATTGATCATTAGAATGTTCAAGACCATCATGAGTTATAGTTTATTCCTTTTTGGATTATTATTTAAGTTCATCCTTAAGGATGTATAAAAATATATCTTTTTTTCTTCTAAAGTACTCTCTAACATGGTCTATGGGTTGGAAAGAAATTTGTTCAACTTTTTTTTGTTTCTTAGTCTCTTATTGTGACCAAGGATTGATTTCTTGGTATTCATGCTCATGTGTAAAAACCTCATGAGATGAGGAAGCTAAGCCCTTATTTTGGGTATTATAAGGATGTTGAGATATGGTTTAAAAGTTTTGTTTTTAAAGGAAATCAATTTATTAGAGTTTTGTTGCCAAAGTACTTATAGCAAAGAAGTGAAGATATTTTAAAATCCTTATGTCACATTGAAATCAGCCCTCCTTGTGACTCCTATTAATCCACCATGATATACTAGCCAAAGAATATTTCTCCCCAAGGTTCATACATTGTTTTCTCAAGGGGTCATTATCCTTCCTTGAGTATGATTAAAAATTGGTTATGTTATTGTTATCTTGATTTAATGTGATGTAAGATATGCAAACAAAATTAGATGATCTTGTTTAAGTTTAATGAACTTCTATTTTTTTTAAGGTAAAAGGATCATTCACATTAGGTTTACCAATATGTAGGCTCTAGAAATTTTTAACCTAACCACATCAAGTGCACATAGGGGGAATTTGTTGGAATCCCTGATTCCCCGCTTGAGGTTCTCTTTCCAAAGGTGACCCCAAGGATATGAATATCCTCTATGCAATTAGACCCCTAATTATTAATTTTTTTCAAGGTTTAAAAGTATATGTAAATGCTTGTATATCGGTGTTATATGATTTTATTCAATAAAACAAATAATGTTTTGGATCACTAAATCTTGACTCTTTTTCAAGCCTTAAATGATTATTTAAATCTTAAGGCTAAGATCATCTAAAATACATGCTAATATTATATCACACAAATGCAAGAAAACAAGAGCTAACCTATATGATTTTCATTTTGATGATAGGCTAACTAAGGAGAGATTTTATTTCCAAGGCAAACAAGAGATGATGCAAAAGACAAGCTAGCCTATAATGCAACTATGTGATTTTGATTTCTTGCCTAGATATGTGTAAGAAAGAAAAATAAATTGAGCTTTTACCTAAGATTCCTTTATTATTCCCAATGTAAATATGTTTTGTAAAGAAATTTAAAACTAGATTAGGGTTCTTTGACTTTCCAAATTGAAATGTGATTCTAGATGCAAAACAATGATAGGTAGAGAGTTGAACACATGAAAATACTAAAAAATAAAGTTTATAGTGATCCCAAGTGGTCATATTACCTCTATCGATGTCTAACCAAAAATACCACTGCTACAAAAAATACAACTAGCAATTTTGGTCCTAACTAGAAAATTTGGTACATACAAAAGAAGACCCAAAAAATTAGGTTTTATGCTTTGGGGGTCTGTCTAAGAGCTAGAAAAGGTGAATTTCTTGTCTAGGTAGCTAATTAGACCCCCTATTTTTGGAAAATTTGAGTATGCTTGCCTCCTTGGATGGAAATAAGGCTATACCAAAAATACCAATTGTCTTACTAAAAATTCCAGTGGCATTTTTGGTCTAAGTGGCATTTTTAGTTTGTGGATTTCAAAGAGCCAAAATCACCAATTATTATAGTTGTTAGCATTTTTGGTCTAAAATAGGTTTGAGATGATTGCATGGGTGATTTTGGATTTTGGATGGGTTTTTGATAAATTTTGTGATGCAATGGTGGGATTGGGATGATAGATGGATTTGCTAGGATTGTGATGCAAGAATTCAATGGGTTATACCACAATGTTTTACAAATTTGTGATCAAAATGAGTGCAAGTGCAAAAGATAAGAGAAGACTTCTCAATGATTATTTTGAGTAGCTTAGGGAGTGACAATGGGGTGAAATGGTTATGAAAATATTAGGAATATAACAATATAACTTAATTAAATCCTAAATTAAGCAATATTTGTGAAAGCAATGAGAAATGAATGCAAATGTAGTGAATAATGAGTGTTGCTATAAAATTAATGAAATCTATAGTAATAAGGAAGAAAAATACATGCAATAATGATTGAAGAGGGAATTTTAGGGGAAACAAGGTAATAATAACCTTGTATACAACATTATAATAATATGGGAATTAAATATATGCTTATGTGTTTGAAACATCACCAAAATCAAGTTAAATGTGCTTGAAAGAGAGAAATAACAATGCTAAATGCTTGTAAATGATAATATATTGAAAGTATGTGATCATGGACATGTGAGAGGATTAGAATGCTGATAATAAATATAAATATTATTGTGAATGAAAATATCAGTAAGTATTTAAATGTTGTGAAGAGAAATACATGGAAATGATCCTACAAAATAGAGATATTAATGAACAAAAATGAAGATAGCAAGTAGAATAGCTCCACTAAGATTGTAAATAGATGTTAGATGCTAATAAATGAGAATGTAGATGCCCAAAAAAGACCTGAAATAAATATTTTAAGGCCTACAAACAAATATATACCCTACAAAAAAGGATTAAGAACTTGAAAATGGAAGAAAACTAAAATTAAATGGAGTATTCAAGTTAGCAAGGCTAATATTAAAAGAACAAAATGTAAAATAGGTAACAAAGTAATGGATAGGGGAGAGGTACTAGGAGTGATATCACCTATAAATGGTCTCCCCCTTATATAAATAAGATCTCCTTGCCTCCAAGACCTCTTTTCCTTGCTTGACTTACCTCCAAAATTCTTACAAATGCTTGGAAGTACTTGAGATTGCTTGAAAATGAAGAATGCAAAAGAAGAAGAGTTTCTAGAAGAATATTAATAGAATGTAATTAGCCTTATAATAATCTCTATGTATTTTCCCAAGGGATATTTAAATAGAGTTTGAAGGAAGGATTAGGAGTATAATTAGTTAGGACTAATTTGAAATTTGTAGGTCTGGTCCATTGCTAGAGCATGCAAGGTCAAATTAGGAAGTGGAAGGATGGAATCCATGTGCCCTTGGCTTACACTAAGATATTTTGGTTGTTAGTTAAATTTTCCACTTGTGAACAAATTTACAAATGGTGATTTTGGTTCTTAATGGCATTTTTGGCCAAATATCAAATTTGATTGTCAAGATTTGATTTTGTGAGGTTTACCAAATTTGCTACTGGTATTTTTTGTCAGGGTGGCAAATTTGGTAGAGGTAAAAAAAGGTACCCAAATTATTGGGTTTGGGATGGATTGATTTTTTATGATGTTGTCAAAATTGGGTGTATATTTTACCCTATTTTTGATGTTATGCCTATGAGATTGAGTCAAAAGTCAAGTAGTAAAACTCAATTATGACACTGTGATATATTTGTGTTTTCTTGTAATGTTGAATTGAAGAAATGAATATGATTGCATTTTTTTTGTTGTTTTGAGTCATTATTGTATGTATACCTTATTTGTAATTACGTATGCCTTGTTGATGCTAAAAAATGTTACCCCATGTAAAAATAGTTTTTCTCTATGATGCCCCTTAAGAATGATGTGCCAAATTGATAATTTGGAATGAATTTTCAAAATGGTAATCATAGATAAAAAGGTTAGGAAATGGTGGGGGGGCTAAAATAGGGGAAATTAGGTGAAATTGCTTTCATTTTCACCTTATTATTTTAAGAAATTTAGAGAGAGAGAAAATGTGTGCTTTTGAATATGGTGGATAATTGAAGGTGGCCACATCATGTGGATGTTGTTTGAGGAATAAGACATGTACCAAAGTGAGACCAACAGGTGTGTTTTTGATCCTGACTAATTTTTTTTTTTTTTTTTGGGTTATTTTTGTGATGTTTTGTGATGTGTGGTGAATTTGGCACCAATGGTGAATTTTTCATTGGTATTTTTGGTATTAATGATGAATTTAATACTAGACAAAATATGGTTGAGAGTTTTTCTAATTATGCTTTAAATGTGGTTTTGAAAGGGGATGTAGGTTTTGGTGAGTCGAGAATGACATTCAAAGTGTATGGAAAGCATTTTGAAAACTATGCTCAAAGCATAGGAGGTAGGAGTGTTATCGATGATAGGGTTGTACTATATGGCATACATGCCCAAGATAGAGTTTTATTGGCCTTTATCGATAGCCATAGTTGAGATATGGTATCCATAATCCAATAACTTTAGATTGCTAATGGGGGAGATGACTATGAAATTGGAGGATATGTGGCACATCCTTTGAGTTCCTATCCAAGGTGAGCCTATTTTTCTAGGGATATATATTGTGGTTAGGAATTTAGCCTTTTAATAGAATGACAACTTTTATAGGATGAAATCAGGGTTGAGGATCAATAATACCTTCATAGGAGGGCATATTGATTGGTTGACTACATTGTTGGCATCCATTATATATGGGTTGCTAATAGGTGATACTAGCAGGTAATTTATGTAGTAGATATGGGGATATGTTATTGCTATATTTAGGGATGACCAGATTATTTATGCTTGGGCTCGAGAAATTTTGGTGACACTTTACCATACCTTATATCATGTGGTATGTGAGTAGGGTAAGATATTGGCATGTTGTACTCTCCTTTAGATCTATGTTTGGGAGCACATAGTGGTCAAGTGGCCTGTGGTAGCAGTAAGAGGATATGTACTTGAGAGACCAACAATATACAAGTGGGTGAGTTGTATTTGTACTTCTCATAGTTCATTGGGGTAGATATGATGCTTTATTGATGAGTTGAGGCCTACACATATCATTTGGTGACCGTGGAGGGATCACTACATATGGGTAAAATATTACAAGGAGCTTCCTAGGGTTAAGCAAATGTGATTTTTGGATGATGGTATATGGGTATATGATTTGTACTGGAATGATTTCATATTATACCAGTATAGGGAGGTATAGGGTATATCAACTATAGGAGAGGTGTGGGTGCGACAGGTCCAATATGAGACATGGTGGGAACTTGTTGATCCCTATACTTTTATAGAGGTAGACATGGGTAATTCCAAGGTCTTGAATCCTATGAGGGATGATGTGTAGGTGATAGTGGATTGCACTATATGGTATGGTTGGTTCAAAACTCATTGTTTGAAAATGAGTGCACCATCGAGGGACTAGACAGGCATTTTATAATGTAGCTAGTACCTTGAGAGAGGTCAAGTAATGACTTGGGAGTTAGTGGGAGGATATATTAGTAACCAAATGGATGATAGGAGATGATGGATAGGGATACATAGTGGTTGGTTCTCCTTTGGATGTGTCCTCACTAGCCATAATTCCACTTTTAGGAGCACCATCCAATGGAGTGGTTCCAAGCACTTTAGGAGAGGGAGGTTCCAATAGGACAATGACTGAGGGTATGGTAGTAGATCTATAGACTCTATGTCATATCCTATAGTATGTGAAGAGATAATTAGTAGCTTATGATATTATGTAGGTAGATGAGGTGACTAGTGTTAGGGAGGAGATAGCTCATGTGAGGGCTACGAGTGGGGAGACTATTGCTCATCTCTAGTCAGATCTAGATCAGGTTAGCGAGGAGTGGACTATGTAAAAGGTGATAATTTCTAGCCTATATTCAAAGCTAGAGTAGTTATGAGAGAAGAGGGCATCATATAGAGAGGCTATAGATAGCTTCAAGTTGATAGTGGAGCAGTTGACTCATGAGAGGGATGAGGCTTGCATAAGGGTTGGATAGGGTTTGGATTTTGGGAAAATACACATGATTACTATACCACTAGAATAGGAGTTATAGGTTTCTAAGGTGGAGTTGGATTTTTATAGGGTAGAACTAGCTAGTTTATGATAGAGGGCACAATACATATAACTTCATGCTAAGAGGGAGTAAGGTAGGACTACCTATTATCAGTAGTTGTACCACATAAATGGTTCTATAGAGGGATGAGCACCTTCACCTTAATAGATGTGATCAAGGATACAGTTGATGAGTGACTTCCTATAGTGGTCAATTAGTTTTTTCCAACAAGAACCTATGCCAAGAGTTGGGGGAGGAGAGACTAGCTCTAGCTATTAGGTATTTAGGAGTAGGTGTATCAATTTTGAGATGTGGTTTATGATTTTTTCATATGGGTTAAGTGTATCATTTTGTTATTGTGATACACCTTCCTCAATGGTATGTATATTTTGAGGTATATAGTAATGGCATTTGTGTTTGGATTTTTGAAATCTTTTATGATTATCTGATTTCATGATTTGATTATATGATGTGTAATGTATTGATTGTATGGTGTGTTGATTTTGTGATGTATTTATTGCTAATGGTAGTCTTTAGAAATTGATTGATTACTTAGCAATGACCTTATGAGTCTAATGATGATAAATTCTAAGGGAGATTAGTTACTCTATTGAGTGGTAATGTAATTTATTATTATAGATAATCATTGATATTTGTGATATGAGAGGTGGTCTCTATGCCTAATAGAATACAAACACTCATGTAATTGAGACATGAAAGGTTATCCTTTGAGCACAAATATCCTTTGTGTGTTTCTATAGATGGAAACATGATCTCATCATGCTTAAATAGTGTCCTATAAATCTACCTAAAAGGTAAGAACTTAAGGTATGATGAGGTACTTTTAATATGTACAAGATATATGTATTCATTGTTAGTAGAGTTAGTTGTTAGAGGTTAGTTATGCACACTTTGAGAGGCATACCCGAAGGATTTTATGTAATCTTTGAGAGGTAAACCTAAAGGATTTTATGCATGCTTTGAGAGGTGTACCCAAAGGATTTTATGCATTATTTGATAGGCATACCTGGAGGATTTTATGATCTCATCATGCGTAAATGGTGGCCTATGAAGTCATATAAAAGACAAGCACTTAAGACATGAGTAAGTACTTGTAATATGTACAAGATATATGTATTTGTTGTTAGTAGAGTTATTTATTAGAGGTTAGTTCTACATACTTTGAGAGGTGTACCCAAAGCATTTTATGATCTCATAATTCTTAAATGGTGGCCAATGAAGTTGTATAAAATACAAGCACTTAAGACATGATGAGGTACATGTAATATGTACAAGATATATGTATTTGTTGTTAGTAGAGTTAGTTGTTAGAGGTTAGTTCTGCATGCTTTGAGAGGCATACCCAAAGGATTTTATGCACACTTTGAGATGCATACCCAAAGTATTTTATGCATGCTTTGAGAGGCATACCCAAAGGATTTTATGCATGTTTTGAGAGGCATACCTGAAGGATTTTATGCACACTAAAGGATTTAATGTTTTTATAATATTTTTTTATATTTTGAGAGTGATGTATTGATTTTGAAAGAGATGTAACATAATTATTGCAGTGTAATTTTATAATGAATTATTTGTATGCTTTGAACTAATAAGTGTTTCTCATATAGGTATTTTGTATTAGTGATAGATGTTTGTTGCTTTCTAAATTTTTGTATGAAAAGATGTTTTTTTTTTTATTGGAGAAAGTTGCTCCCTTGGTTTGGAAGCAAGTGCTTCCATAAAGATATTGATATTTATGTTGTTGGGGTAAGTTTCCCCCTTGGTTTGAAATCAAATGCTTCTATAAAGATAGTGATACAATATTGTAGATTTCTTAACACATGAAAGAGAGTAAAAATAGCATATAATTTTGTTACCTAATCCATATTCAAATATTTGCATGTACGTGAGGAAGTAGACTTAATACTCGTTGCCACCTCTGATGTGTTAGAAAAATTGAATGAGATTTGATTGTGTAAGTTTCTAGTAAGGGTTATTTTGAAGATCATATGTCCCAAATTGGCATATCTATAATGTAATCATAAGTATGCAATTTGCGAGGATATGATGGATAATTTTACCTAAGAGGAAACTTTTTGGTTGTGTAGAATGAGTTGTTTAAGATGTTTGTTCCATAAACTTTTAATTCTTTAGATAACACTCTAGGGACCCAGGTCTATTAACTACTACAAATGCAAGATATTACAAATATGTGAGACATAGATCTAGTATCTAGAGTATATTTTATGTATTGAAAGATTTGATAATTTATAAAAATAAAAAAAATATTTTAGACTGAAGACAACACATTCATATTAAAAATCTAAGTAAAGAAGACCTTCTCCTGATGTGTGTACAAATAATTGTATATGTGCATAACATAGGAAAAAAGAATCACATTTTCTAGGAGGTCCATATGATTTCATGGCATTTAGTCTAAAGGATTTTGTTGCCAATGCAAAGATAAAATCCATATGGCTTATAGTTCATAAGGAAGAAAAAAAAATTATTATTTATTTCTCAACATAATCATTAATTATTATGGTTATGCAAAGTGCTAATCATTAGATCTGAGTGTTCCTAAGGGTCCATACGTTAGCTTGGATATTTCTTGTCTTTTTGTATGTATTAATGATACAATGATTCTTGAGGTAAAAACGAATTATATTTTGTTGTAGCATATCAATATGGAAGGAGTTATCAATCCATTGACTAAAATATTGATGTTTGTATAAACAGATAAAGAATACCTATCTATATTAATAGGTTCTTAAATAATTGCGTATATTATTGAAATTTGCTATTGTCACATATTTTCATAGTAAAACAAGTGAGAAATAGAAATTTGTAATACAAATGACTTATTAGACAAGTATCTATTGAAGTGAATATGATTTGTGTATGGTCTATTATTGTAGAAGAGCAATCAACTACAAGGACACCATAAATCCTGTGTCTAGTGAAGCTTATAAATAATTGTAGGTTCACAAGTGATTGTATTGAAGGAGCTTTGTAGTCTGACTGATCTATTTAAACAAAAATTTGTGATTTATTGATTTTTTCTATAGAATGCCAATGAAATAAACCAGGTGGCTAGGAAGACAACATAGATCTAGTGCTTGGTAAGACTTACAAATGATTGTAGGTCTACAAGATATTGGATCTATGGAGCCTCCCTAATCTGCATGGTTTATTGAAGGTAATCAATGAGACTATGATTTAAATATGATAGCATTCTAATGTATGGAATCAAGAGGAAAGTAAAGACAACAGTGATTCATTTCCTAGGGAGATTCACAAGAAATTTTAAACCTACGAGATATTGGATCAATGGAACTCTATGATACTTGTGATTTATTAAAAAGGAAATGCATGAAGATTTTATTTATGTTTTATTGCATACTTAAATGATAAATCAAACAAGAAATAGTACCCTATTTATTTTTTCCTTTATAAGATTCACAAATAATTGTAAACCTACATGAGAATATATAAATAGGTTTTCTTGGCCCATGTAATCTACCAAATAAGTAAGTTGATGATGAAATTTGTATTAAGTATGGTTTTGTGAACTTATCTGATAGGCCAACAAGGTAAGAGAACACCATTCAACCAGTTCCTAGTAAAATTCACAAATGATTATGAATTTACAAGATATTTTTTGAATGTGATTCCTTGTCCATGGGTGGTTTCTCAAATGAGTTGCACTTGATGAAGGTGATGAGTAGATATTATTATTCATTTGATAGGTTTTTTTCAAGCACTAAACTCCTATTGTACTACATGACATACCTATAAAGAATTGTAAGATTGCAATGCATTAGGGGAGAAGAAGTAGTGCCCCAGAGGGGCCTATTAAAAAATTATGAGTGTTGATGCAAAAGGTTGTTTGTTGAAGGATATTGTAGATATGTAATGTTGATATTATTGTTGTGAAATAATGTTGATAGTAGTGATGTGAAGGTGTGTGGGATAGAATAAAGGGATGAGGATGGGTCATCAAGGCCATGAATGATTACATCATACATCACTTAACCTAAGAGATGAAGAAAGAGAGAAGAAATATGATAGTAGTGAAGTGGGATATAGTACAATATTTTAAGGAGAGAGTTTTGGAATTGAGAGGATTCAATCAACATGAGGTCTTCCTATGTGAATGCAATGCAAATGGACTTTTGTAATAGGGATTGGATTTTGGATTATAATAAATCCTCTCAACTCTATGTTATGATCAAGTAAACAATGTAGTTATGCAAGGGGTTTAATGTATTATTTTATTATGAGGTTTATCATACATTCAATCATATGATAAGCAAGTGACATAATATTTTATGCATAGTATCTTTTAAGATGCATGATATTGATTGGTTCCTTATGTTCTTGGTCATCCAATGTGGCTAGACAATGTTGGTCTGTAAATCTATCTAATGAAAGGTTGTGCACCCACAGACCTTGACCAACATGGAATGATCTAAAAGTTATAAGACTTCCATGGTTAATATCCATAGGAGGTCGGTTCCCTTGAAGTTCAAGCTAACCGATCTTAAAATGTTATGGAAAAAGGATGCTGAAAGAAGTTAAAAGAGCTAAAGCTAGAACTTATAGTGGTGTAGATTAGGCCACATCAAGACACATGCATAGTGAGAGATTATTAAATAATGCAAGTGAACATCCTAACAGACCAGTTAATTTTAAAATTAATCATAGAATGATTAATTCCATCATACTGTATCTTATTAGACTACAGACTCTATAACAAGTGAAAGCATCATAAGCATAAATCCAAAAAGTAGAATAAACACTATGAGCATTCAATAGGCTAAAATTAGAAATAAGTAATCATTCATACATACACATTCTACAATTGAATTGAACTAGAGGCCAAACAACAATCCCTTTGTATTAATATGCAAAGCTCTATTATACATGTAAATTGTAAAAGCCTAAGAGCCAACCTTTTTTCCTTCTACATTCTAGTATTTATAGTCTTTTACAATATTTAGTTAGCAAGGCATCATTGCCTTAGAAATGGATTATCATTATATCAGAAGACTCATCGGCTTTCTACACTACGTGCAGGATTATTTATTGTAACTTGCCAATAATGACTTGCTAACATGGTTAGGATCTACATCATGTTGAGTTATGTTTATTATGTTGCTTGAATCTAGTTCATTGATATTCAGTAACCTTTTTAGTTGAGCCACCCTGTAATATGCATAATGGCCTTGATAGAAATTATGATACTGATATCTTCTAACAAGTGATATTACTCAACAAGTTTCATGGGATGATGACCAACTACATGCTGATAGGCCAGATTTTAGGTCTATCTTGTTTGTACTTATTCATAACTACTAGGTGTTGAATAAATACATTGTCAAGATTTTGCATATTCTTACCTTTTATAGTGTGATAGATATTTTGGTACTTTGATAGACTTTGACAGAGTACAAACCTTTCGATACCTGTGACACTTAGCCATTTCAGTTGCTCCTACATGTGATAGACTTTTGGGACCCTGGTGGACTCTAATCGGGTACAAAAGTTTTGATAGATTCGTCACTTAGCCATTTTTGCTTTATCTATTTTTTGGTAGTGTGATGGATATTTGGTACCTTGGTAGAATCTGATTGGGTACAAATCTTTCGATTTCTGTGATACTTAGCCATTTTAGCTACTCCTACATGTGATGAAATTTTGTAACCCTAGCAGAATTCATTTGGGTACAAACATTTTTATGGGTTCATCACTTAGCAATTTTTGCTTTATCTATATTTCAATAATGTGACAAATATTTGGTACCTTGGAAAACTCTATTTGGGTATAAATATTCTAATGCCTATAACACTTAGCTATTTCAACTGCTCTTGCATGTGATAAACTTTTGGGACCCTTATGGGCTCTGGATGGGTACAAAATTTTTGATGCATCCAATACTTAGTCATTTTATCTATCATCAATCCTCCAGCTACACGATAGACTTTTGGGACCCTGGCAGACTCTATATGGATACAAAAGTTCTAACAAGCTCATAACTTAGACAATTTTACTTTATATATCTTCCAGTAGTGTGATGGAGATTTGGTACCTTGGTAGACTCTGTCTAGGTACAAATATTTTAGTGCCTACAACATTTAGCCATTTCAGCTGCTCCTACATATGATGGAATTTTGTGACCCTAACGGGCTTTTACTAGGTACAAAACTTTTGGTGGGTCTTAGACTTAGCCAAATTTGTTGTTATACCTCCTCCTTTCCACTTTTATCAAAGTGAATGTGGGTGATTCTTGAAAGTGCCCATATTCTTGGTTACTCATAGGGGTTTTTACCTAATGGAAAAGAAAAACATTGATTAACTTGACTATACATCGCAAGACTACAAAAAAACTACAAATGAGACAATCAATGGATGCAAACAACAAAGGACTATAAAGAGAGTACCTTTTAAACAAATAAACCTTTAGGGAAAAAAGAGAAAACAAAAGCCATGAAAATGACATTGGTGGGGGATTTTATAGCAAATTTTATAGGCAAATAGTTATGGTAAAATTATGAAACAAAAAAAGTGCATGGGAATACCCAGAGAATAAGATACCTCCAAAAAAACCCAAAAATGACTTTCAAAATAGAGATTGCCACAAAAATTTTGGGTGGAAGTATGTATAGAAAAGGGAAAAATAAGTAGAAAATAACAATAGGGATACCTCAAGAAATAAAACCCCTACAAAATTGTGAACCTTTAAGTACATATAGATATAGTTTGTAACTACTTTAAGTCCAAGCTAAACCATTTAGTAAATCACCATTATTCTTGTTGCTCTCCTTGGCTTCTCTTCTTTTCTTGATCCAACCGAGTAGGAAATTTTGCATAATCACACCCTCAAAATCCAATTATTTTTGTTCTTCATCATCTAGCTACTTGTCAAGTGAAAGGTATTCTCCAAGGGGGGCCTTAAAAAAATATCTTATCCTTGAACTCAATTGTGCAATATGATATTTCATCATAATTTGTAATCTAAGTAGATATTGCAAACATCACTAGTTTTTTGTGAATCTAGCATCCAATTTCTAGTATTGATAGCCAGATGACAAACATTTATTGTTACCTTATCATTCATTGTGTCGGTATGGTCTTTTCACTGTCATTCAATTTTCTTTTGAGCTGGTCCATTGGGCTTCAGAGTCATTATTGATGAAAAGACACTATAATACAACTATACAAATATAAATCAATATAATACAAGAAATTACTACTTTTAAAATTCATTAATCATCCTCCTGATGATGGATGTTGTTGTGACTCTCCTTCCTATTGAGGTTTCCCTTGTGAAGTTGCTTTTGATGATTCTCCATGTTGTAACACAACCTAATATGATATGAGGATCTGAAGTTCATAGTGCATTTTATTCCAAACCTCCAGAGAGGGATATGGGATTCCCTTGAGTTCAAACATAACCCTCCTTAATTTGTAAATGTTGTCATACAAAGGATCATTATATCTCTTAGTAAAGTGTTGTTCTCTTGTTAGGATCTGGGAAAGCTTATAGAATAGTGATAATACCTTCTCCACATCAAGTGGTTCTAATAGTGAGTCAATATCAATTTTATATTGGATTTGTTTGTCAAACAACTAGATGATTATTTTTTGTGAAAAATCAATTTATCATCCCAGAAGCTTTCTACACTGAGGCCCTAAGATCCTTTGCAATGGTACTCATTTCCTCATCTTCCTTTATGACTGTGATAAATATTTCTCATCCCTAATCAATGATCTCATTCACAAATAGATCTGGTGAGCCAAAAGTCTCCACTCTTTTATACCCTTGTTCGATTATTTTTGTAGAGCAAGAAATATTTTAGGATATCTTAGCATTTTCCTAAATTTTTGTGCCTCCTAAAACTTGGCTATTATATTATTTTCTCCCCTTTCTATATCCTTCTTGAAATCTATAGAAGCAACACCAATTTGTTTGATCTTTGTATAGAAAGGAAGGAAAGCAAGTAAAATTGCTTCTCTTATCTTTCCCCAATAGTAGCCCCTAACTTGCCTCAACAAATCCTTGGATATTTGTGAGCCATGTGGCTTATCCTTTCTTGTTGAAACTCATTGATGGTTATGGATAAGAATTCCTCTTGTTGTTGCAGTTTATACTTCAACTCTATCAACTCTAAATTTTGTTTCTTCATCCTATATCTTCTATAGAACTGTCTCTAGGTGCTTGATCTTTTCATATCTCTGTTGCAACTCCTTCTCAAAGGGGGCTTTATCAATGATTCCCTTAAATTTGATGATATTATTTTTTAGGGCACCTTGATCTAATTTTTCTTTGGTAAGCCTAATATCAAGGGTTTTGATCTTCTTCTTAGTAGCTACCAAAATTTTGTCCATTTTATTGGACTGTACAAAAAATATGTCTGCCTCTATATGAATGGCCTAGAGGGTTTCTACCTTTGATATCTTGAAGATATCTCTATTATGCTTCTCTATTTTCCAATATTCTAGTATCATCAGGGAGGTAGGCTTCTTGAATTTTGGTTTAGCTATCCCCTTAATCCTTGTTTCTTTGATGGGATCTAAGATATCATAACCCATAATGACAACTTACTTCTCTTTATCCTTTAGTTGTTCAATCTACTCTTCTTCCTCCTTCAATTTTTGTTGATTCTCCTCTACTATCCAAATAGTAGATAAAATATCTAGTAGTGGCTCTTCAATAGATACTATGAGATTTGGGATGGCCATGAAATATGGCAGTAGGTAAGAGGGCAGAAAATCATGGATTTTGTAGGGGATATGGTTTCCTACAAAACATAACTTTTTTGGAATACGACTAGAGGAGTGGATAATGTAGAATATGCTAGAGAATATTGTAGGGTGTATTCCTTAGTTTGTGAAAAGGATTGAAGAAATGGTGGGATGGTCTACTGAACTGGTAGTCCTTGTGAGGTGAGATGCAAAATTAAATGAGAGGGATGTGCTTCTGCTATAAGATCTACAATTGAAAGGATTATTTCAACTACTTATTAAATAATATTTTTATTTCATGATCCTACTTCCAACTGATATACTTGGTATCAAATTTTGTATTCAGCAAACCATCAGTATTGTCATTTGGTTTAGCCTTCTTAATAAAGTTATGCTCACATCGAATTAACCACAATTATTAAATTTTATATTCCTCTCATCCCTTGTCATCATTATTTGTTTCAATGAGGTCTGGATTGATCAATTGATCTTCATTCCTTTTAGGGTTAAAAAATTGTACATACTTGTAGCACTTCCTCCATAGTGGCCTCTCTTACATTTCCATATAGTTGAATAACACCACTTGATATTCAACTAGGTTCCTAAAAATTTCAATGTCTGTGTGCAACACATGTTTGAATGTCGATGCCTTATTATTTATTCTATCTAAATTTTTAAACAAAACACCATTTGGGTCATAGTGCCACATATGTGGTACTATTGGTAGCTTCAATGCAGCCAATTTGGCCTCCAGGTCTTGATGTTGTTGTGATTCCCTCCTAGACATAGTGATGCATTCAAAATTTATGGGGAGCTTAAATATTGTAGTATTTTTGCTCTTGGGCCAAGACTCTACTCTATCACATATATTTTCCTACAATATTTGAGTCTAAACATCCAATTGATGATATAATATGGTAGTATATAGGGATATTTGGAGAAGCCAAAGAGTCTAATTATGGTACCTTGCTCCAAGAAGTATCAATAACCTTTCTCTCACATTTTCCCTCTCAACACATCTTCAACTTTAGGTGTGATAGGAGGGTATTTACCATAAATTGTTGCTAGGGATGGTCCAAGTAACTGTATATTCAATTCAAGATATAAATTATTTCATAATATAGGTAAATAGTTGCATCAATCCTTTGGCCTAGAATTATTTCTAGCATAGAAAATATAGGTTGTCTTCATCACTAAATTATGTGATCTTCTCATTTTTAGTCATGTAACCTTTTGGTAATTTTCCTCTTACTTTAACAAGCCATTCTTGGATCGTATCATTTTTTAGATACAACCTTTGATCTTCCAACACAATTTCCTTTGGTTTGATGTTAGGGGTATCTTTTACTGCAAACACTTCCATTTTGAACTCTCTATTGATAGTAAATAGTGGTTCAAACCTGAAATTGCATACAGTGGTTGCATTGGGATTGTAGAATTTTACTACTGCATCGATGAGCTCTAGAAATGCGTGCACTGATTTAGGCACAAATCTAATAATTCATGAGCAATAAGCCATACCAATCGAATTATTTTTAGAAATTTTATTCACTTTTTCTTCACAACCAATTCAATAACTCCTCAAATTGGATTTAATCATGAGCTTGTGTCATGAATACCCACCATATCATCTTGTAACTCTTTCATGAATTTTTGTAAAATAGCACTCTTCTTTCCTCTACCCCATTTCTAATCCTGCTTCTGTTGGTAGTAATTTATTCCTATAAAAAAATTTAGAGCTCTCATTTGTAATTCATACTTAGAACTATTGTGAGGAAAAGAATTTTTGCACATAGAATTCAATTTATGTTATTTGGTCATGGGTTTTACTGGTTTGTAGATGTTATTATCTTCATGTGATGGATTGTTCATGACTAGGAATATTTACCTTGAGGTAGTTACCTTTTTTGGAGGTTTGACACATATGTTCAAAAAGTACATCATCATCCAATAAAATTTCATTATAATTTGAAACTACAGGTTGGCAACGCATCGATTCATTGCTCAAAGCACATTTTGGAAAAACTACTTATTATAGGTCAATTAAGGTGAATAATTTTGTGTACCTACTAATAAAAACATATCCTACATGGATTAATCATTATTGTATCATTAATATCACACATTTTATTGAGTAGTTCATCTGACAAATAGAATTCTTGGATTTACCAATTGTGGTTGGCTTGCAAATTTTGACAATTTTTTAGTTGGCAACTACTTTGTGAGGTTTTCCAGTGGATTTTAATCATTTTACAAACCTATTGATTAAATTTTTAGTTGAAATGTGACGAAGGGAGTGAATGATCCAAGATATAATATTGATGGATGATCTTCCACCTATGAGAATTAATGACCAAAGTAGACCCTTTTATTTTTAGAAGAAAAAAACTAAAATATTTACAAGAAGTGTACACATGTCGTATTTACATATATGCATGGTGGATTCCACTTGTTCCAAGCATAATTATTTGGTGATGGCCATTTATAAAAATTGGAAATAGATAGTTGTTTGGGTAGCACAGCTGGAATACATTCATATCCTTCTTCTGTTCAATTATGTATGGTCCAAACCATATTGAATTGAATTATTCATGTGATCCAAACTTTGCTTTGTTCACATCCCACTTAAGTACTAAGTCACCTTCTTCAAATGATTTTTTTGTTTCCATTTTATCAAACTAGAACTTGACAACTCTTTGGTGATGATAGAAATTATTATATGCATGTTCATGTTTTTATTCTAATTGAATTATCTCTACCATTCTTTTTTCTATAGGCTTCAAATCATCCAGATAGTTTTTAGTTATGAATCTCAGTATCAAAATATCTAGGTTGATTGTCAGCACAACTTCCTTTTTATAAACTAGATCATAAGGTGAAGTTCTAAGAGATATTTTTATCATGATCTAGTCAATCCATAGTGCTTGATCTAACAATAGATGCCAAATTTTGAGATTGTGTTCAATACTCCTTTTTATAACTTTCAACAGATTCTTGTTGGTAGATTTTGCAAGACCATTCCCTTGAGGATAATAATTTGATGAAGCATTCCAGTATATTATTTATTTCCTTGCAAAAATCAATATTTTTATCTCCTACAAAGTATCCAACATTATATAATATAATGGTGGTTAGAATTTAGAATCTAGTGATCAATTATTCTAAATATTCAATCACAGTATCTTTATCAACATGTTTTATAGCTTCTACTTCCATTCATTTGGTAAAATAATCAATTGTTTTCAAAATATAATTATATATAGGATATGATTTGGGATTAATAATACTGATGAAATTCAATCCCCATTACTGAAATGGTTCTTTAACAACTATCAATTGGAGTGGAATTATTGGATGTTTATTTCTGCCTAAATTTTTTTGACATTTATCACAAGCTTTGGCTAATTTAAATGCATATAAAAAATGGATGACCAATAATATTTGACCCTTAAAATATTTGCTATAGTAGTCTATCCGAAATAGTGACCACCTAAGAAACCACTATGAAACTCCTTGAGCACTTCTTTTCTCTCTAGATGTAAGCATCTTAATAACATCCCATCAAAGTTTCTTTGATATAAGACATATTTAACCAAAACATACTTTCTAGATTGAAATCTATATTGACACCTTTGAGAAGCATTTAAACCTTTTGGACACTTCCTTGTAGTGAAATAATGTTGTAATTGTTCAATATAAGGATCAAGTTGTACTTCTACTTTTGGCTGAGCATTTTGTTCTTCTTGATACAACATATTAACATTTTGACATACAAAATCTAATAAGCTTTGACATAGAGGTCTGCTTCTTATCAACTTTGTTGGTTTGATTTCAACATCATATTCCTGAATCTTAGTCACCCAACCGGCTCTCTTACCACTAATTTTTCCCTCAATCACGAAGATTCAAATATTTGGATGTACTACATACACCAAAGTCTTGATTTGAGAAATAAAATGTCTGAACTTATTTAGAGACTTCATGACTGCATAAACTTATTTTTAAATAAAATTGTACTTTTCTTCATGATCATGGAATGTTTGACTTAAGAAAGCAATTGGTTATTCATTATCTTGTTCTTTTTTTTTAGTAAGCACAGTGACATGGCTTTCTTATGCACCAAATACATAGAGAATGAATTATTTAGATTAATATATATTAATGAGGATAGGAGCTTGAGATATTTCTTCCTTGATATCCCTAAAAGCATTCTTTCAAACATCTATCCATTTGAACTCCACTTCCTGCTTCAACATCTTAGTAATTGGTTTTAATATTTGAGCAAAGTCTAAGATGAATTTTTGGATAAAATTGATTTGACCAATAAATGACTAAAGTTCCATTTTGATCAATTGGAGAGGGAGAGATAGAATAGCTTTTAATCTATCTAGATCAATTTCCATTCCTAATTCTGATGTCACATGTCCTAATAATTTTCCTTCATGCACTACAAAGATTGATTTCTTGGGATTCAATGAGACCCCAAATTCTCTATATTTCTCAAACACCATGTGGAGATGTTTAGTGTGCTTACTCTTGTCATGAGAGAATACAATAATTTCATTCAGATATATGACAATTATTATGTTCACCAATTCACTGAATACTAAATCCATGGCCCTTTGGAAAGTAACACCTACATTTGATAATCCAAAATATATTTGTTGATATGCAAATGTAACCCACATTGTAGTGAATGCAGTATTTTATTGATCTTCATATCTAACCAAAACTTTATTAAAACTAGAAAATCCATCCAACAAAGAGAATATCTTAGCTTTGGCTACATTGTGTAGGATTTGATCAATCTGTGGAAGAGGATAATAATATTATAAAGAAGATTAATTCAAATTCTTGAAGTCTACATAGAGGTATATGTCTCCATTCTTATTTTTATAGGGACCAGGTTGGCAACCCATGTGGAATGCTTGATAGGGTAAATTATTTTAGCATTTAATAGCTTTAGCAATTCTTGCTTCATTAGAGCTTCTATCTTGGGATTTATTGGTCTCTATTTCTATCAAAATAGTTTTGCATCTAGCATAATCTCAATGGTATTTTGAATAGTGTTCATGTTGTATACCTTGATATCATCATAGGTCCATGCTATGATATCATTAAATTATTTGCATAAATACAAGGTCTAGTTGACTTCTTCTTCTGAATAGTGTACATCGATTTTGATATCCTTTCTAGGTTCAATTTGCACATATTTATAATTTTGACTATCAACCTCAATTTTGTGGGCAACTAGCCTATATTTACTATCAAACAAAATTTCAAGAGTTATCAATCCTTTTGGAATATGATTATTCTTGAGTTGAATAATTTCAACTAGTTCATATTTTTTTGGAAGCAAGTCACTTATGCAATTCATTTCTTGAATCAATATGTCGATGACTTGTTAATCATATCAAATAATTTCTAAAATATGTCCTTACCAAGCATAAGAGCTCTATAAGAAATCCATGCTATTTTGTATTTATGAATGATGTTGAAAATTGGGTAAAAATTAGCTCCCACAGATGCTAATATATTAGCATGAGTGTTCTGTTCTCTAGGAATAGCTTCGATATTCAAGGCTTCAAAAAAATTTAGTAAGTCCCATACTTTTTTTGTATACCTTGAGATAATGTTTCTTTCTACTACATTTCTCTGTAACCTAATTGACTATCAAATTAGAATCACCAAAAATTTATAGTTGCTTGATTCCCATTATTTTAGCCTTTTTCAATCCTAAATATAGTGCTTCATATTTTGTTGTATTGTTTGTACATCTCCATGTTAGCCAATATGAGAAGCTATTTTCTATTCTAGTAGGTGATATTAGAACTATACCTACTCCAAAACAATTCATCTATCACCATCAAATAATATATTCCACATTTGTTCTTGTTGATGGCTTTGTTCTATCATGGTTAAGTATTTCTTTTCCTCTATTTTGATGATTTAATAAGTGCCAATTCCTATTTCAATCATAGCATTGAAGTATTTTATAGGAAAAAACCTAGGTGTTGTAGGTGAGTTGGAGAGGAGAGGGCAATACTCCAAGGGAGGTCCCAGGTTCGAATATCCACCCTGCCCAAAAGTTGAATTGGGTACCCAAAATCCAATTGATAATGTTGGAGTGGGCAGGGTCGAGTGCGACACTCGGGTGACTTTGATGGTGTAGAACCCCCTGGTTAAGGTCTCTCAGACCAAGGTGACCCCACAAGGGGTTTTTTTTCTTTAAAAATGTATTTTATAGAAAATTGATCTTTAGTTTGGAGATCCCTCAGTTTTCCTCCATTAGATCTCCTTTAGTCATTATGTTAGCTGTGTCAACTTGATGCTTCTCTTATTCAAGTTTTTATATATGGAAAGAGGATGGTTTTTTAAGAATATTTTGATTATTTTACCCCTAAATGGGATTTCCATATGTGAATAATCAAGGGATAAATAACCACCCAACTTGGTAGTGAATTCTCTTGACAAACACATCCCAAAGTAAGGTTCCAAATCTACCACCATAATTTCTTGGATGATAGTGATTTAGGATATTCTATGCAACTTTATGGGGATATATTTGATTATACCTAATATATTCATAGGCATGCCATCTAGTTGTAGTACTCCAGGGCTTCTCCTTGTGTATTCCATAACCATTATTTCATAAACTACTTTGGGCATCATAGTTGTAGCTACTCTAGAGTTAATCATATAGTTATGTACCAACCATCCTTCCATTCGTAAGGATGAATAGAGTGGACATGGTATATTTTTCAAATTATTGAATTTGGGTGCCCTTGAGCTAAAATTATCCCTAATTTCTTCTCTTGATTATTGATGGTTTTGAGTGAAGCTTACAAAAGATAAATTTATCCTAGGATAAGGAGTGCATCATACATGCTTGATTTTGATGTAGTATTTTTTAGTTGTTCCACAATATTGAATTTGGGAGAGTTAGGTTGTTTTTTACATTATTTTACAGGTTTATCATACTTATTTATGTATTCCTAAGTGGCCTCAATCATATATAATTTGGTTAGGGAAGGATATCTAAGCTTATATTTGGCATGTTCTCTCCCTTCATTCTCCTTCATCATATTTTGCTACCATTGAGATAGCTTTTGAGGTGGATTTATTTGAGGAACATCTATTTTTGGGAGAGCTTTTGTCTAAGAAGGCACTTTGAAAGGATCCATGACTTTGGGGTTAAACTACAATGGTTTCTTCATAGATATTGTTAGGACCACTACTTGTTCAATAGTTGGCATCATAAAATTGTAATATGTTTCTCTTATTATATTCATTCAACCTTTCTAAGGTATTTTTTCCTTTTTTATATCAACCTTTTGAATGCAATATTGATGCATCATACATGTACTTTCACCATGTGGATCATTGCAAGTCAAACACCAATAACTAGACTTATATTCTGAAGTAGAAGGCTCTTCTTCTTGATTATTATATATTGTACTAGATTTTTCTAAGGGCTTGCTAGTGGAGGTAGCTTGGTCCCTTGTGATAGATGGAAACCTTCATGGTTGAAATTTTCTTTTAGATTCTCTTCTTTTCATAGCAGTGACCTCATTTGTGAGATAATTACCATTTCTTAGAATGTAACTATCTAAGTATATAGGGTTGGTGATGTAGGGACAATAGATAGTATTGGGAGCAATGGGATTGTGGGAGGAGCAGGTAGCATCTTATTAACTAGTGTAATTGGCCATGTTGGGAAATTTATAGGAGGAGTAGCCACTAAGAATGAATTGGGTGTAGCAGAGGCTTGCATTTTTTGTTGAGGAAATTTTGGGTATATTGGCATCACCACTTTTGGAGGTAGCCTCCCTATAGCAATCAAATATTTTTCTAATTTTAATGCTTCTTGAAAAATAAGAGATAATGTTAGCAATTTGGATTGCTTTATAAATATACCTAAATCTACCTATAAGGCCCTCATATAGTAATACATTGCTTTTTCATTGGTTGGACGAAGACCCTAGGGCACTCTTCTCCATGTTCGACTGAATCTAATGTTGAAATCTTTTATCTCCTCCTGTGGATGTCTTTGGATCACCATGAATTATGCCAGTAGGGAGAAGGAATCTGTCTACTCATTGAATTATTCCACTAATTTTTTAGCCATCTAGACCCATGTATTTATGGTTTGATCCAACAAAGTTTTATACCAATACAATATTTTTCCATTAATGATATAACTAGTAACCTTATCATCACATCTTCCTCTTGAATGTTATGTATGGTGACCAATGATGCAACATCTTAATAGTGCTCATAAGTAGTCTTCCCATTTCCATAATACATTGGTAGTGCTTTTAGGGCTACTTGAAGATTGGGATGCTAGATAGGAAAATTAAAAGGTCCTGTATGGTTCTAGGTTAGATAGTTTTGGGGATTCTAATTTAGATTCACAACCATTATTGTTGTTGTATTGAGATATACAATAGGTATGAGGATTGTAGGTATTAGATTGGTTGTGTACATAAAATATTTGGTGAGGGTTAAGGATGAAGTTGATGCGGAGGACAAGATGGGGTGTATTATAAAACTGCCAAAGTGTAATTCCAAAAATTCTATAGGTTTCTTTGATATCCTAGATTCTTTTTTTGTGATCATGTATCTCATGATTTTAATAGAACAACTCAATATTAATAATATTTTGAAATGGATATACAAATATCTCTAGGATATTTTAAATCGAGTCATCAGGTGATTGAATTTAAGACTACTAAACTAGAGTATCACCAAAAATTTTATTTATCTAGAGAGTGGGACCTATCCCACTGAGCATGCCAAAAAATTTTGGTCTATAAATCTATCTAAGGAAAGGTTGTGCACCCATATACCTTGAAAAATATTGAATGATCTAGAATATATAATCCTTCCATGGTCAATATTTGGAGGAGGCTAGTTCCTTTGAATTTCAAGATAACTGATCCTAATATACACCACTATAAGTTATAGATTCAACTCTTTAAACTTATTTCAACACCCTTTTCCCATCAAATTTTAGGATCATTTAGCTTGAACTTCAAAGGAACCAACCTCCTCCATAGATTGACCACGGAAATATTATAGATTTTAGGTAATTCAATATTGGTCAAGGTCTATGGGTGCAAAACCTTTCCTTATATAGATTTATATACCAAAAAACAATAGGCTCTAGATACAAATTTGGCTATCATTATCAATGATTAGGATAGAATATATTCCATAATGATTGATGATTTGATTAAGAATGAATTTGGATACTTGAATTCCTATTGCAATGGATAGGGTTATTGCCTAGACCCACTTAGTGAGATATTATGTGGTAGTGATAAGGAATTTTTGTCCATATGATGATTTAGGGTTCATTTTGCCTATGATGTCTAATCCCTAAGAGGATAAAGGCCAAGGATATGTGATTGGTTTTAATTATTGAGAGGGAACATGGACAAGATTGTCATGTCACTAACACTTGTCGCACTTCTTAACATAGTTTTGAGCATATTTTTGATAGAGGATCAATAATAACCCATCATGAGGAGTTTCATGGCTATATCTAATCTTCTAAAATATTTGTCACATGATCCATCATGGGATTATTTTATGATAGTTTAGGCTTATTTTGTATTTATGCATCAGAGTATACCTTCAAAGGAGCATTGATACAAGATATCTCCAATGATGACATATTTGCAAGCTTTTAGTATAAACTATCTTTTCTTTTAGGAGTTGGATCCCTAAGGAAATATTTCCTCTTTGAGGAACTTAAATATGTCTTGGTACCAAGGATTCTGAGATGTAAATATTTTTATGGTGTATATGTTGATGGGTTACAAGCATGATTAGAGTGTAGAGGAATCATTGATTGATAATATGATCATAGAGGCTTCTTCATATTCCAAATCTAAGGGTATAAGAGATGCAACAGTAGCCATAGCATCAACATGGTGATTTCTACATCATGGGATATGGTGATATGGTAGAAGTGAGTTTTCAAATGTCTATCATATCTTTATAAGGTTTTAATTTTTTATCCTTGGTTTGATAAGTGTCATTCACTTGGTTGATCACAAATTGTGAATCACCATACATTTTTATGATTTTTATTTTTAATTTTAATGTGGCCCTAAGACCTAATATCAATACCTCATATTCTATTGTGTTGTTGGTGCATGAGAAGTAGAGTTTAAAAGATAATGGAATGAGTTGTTGATGCACAATGACTAAGATAGTTGTTGCCCCTACACCTTTAGTGCAATTAGCTTCATTAAAGTACAAGATCTAGGTTTTGGGTTCTTGAGATCCTATTGAGAATGAAGAGAAATAAAACCCTGATAAAAAAAATGTAGAAAAGTAGTAATTTCATAATCAAAGAAAAATAAAGAAGCAAATTTATGCATATCGACAAATTATCATTAAGTTACGAATATTAGGATTTTCAAATTTAGAAATTGGAAAATATGGGGACCCTACACATTGGCCCATTCCGTCCAAAATTTTGGGGAGAAAAAAATTTTTGGGGTCGGTTTGCCCCACATTGAAAATAATTTCACCGTTCTAATTTTAAATCGCCAACACTCCCGCCTAAATCGTGCACCTCTTTTGCCTTCAAATTATAAAATTTTTTATTTATCTCATCCAATTCACCTCTTATACTACCTGTATAAATACCTAACATGGTACCGATAAACATACATCTAAAACACTCAAACTCCTAAAAAATACATCTAAAGTAGTGAAAACCCTATAGCGGACCAAAAAACCAAACACTATCATTTTCTATCGATATAAATACGATTGGTTGCAGAGGATTGTCAATCAAACGATTTGTAGATCAATTGAAAAATATTATCTATTGATATATTTGACGATAGATTACAATGGTGTGACATAGTATCAATCGATTACATAGGACTATCTATAAACAAAAATCGATCGATTGCAAAATACTATCTATCGATAGATTTGTTGATTTATTGTAGATAAGTGTGACACAGTGTCGATCAGTTACAAAGGAGTTTTTGTCAACCAAAATTGATTGGTTGCAAAATATTATCTATCGATAGATTTTTTATTCGTTGTAGAATATTGTCAATCTACATATTTTTTATCAATTATAGTAGCCTGATAAGATGTCTATTAGTTACAAAAGGTTATTTGTCGATAAAAACTGATTGATTGCAGAGGATTATATTAAAAAAATTAAATTGGTTATAGAGGGTTGTCAATCGACAAGTGTCGATCAGTTATAGAGTAATGACAAGGTGGTCATCAGTTGTAGAGGACTATATCTTGGTATTAATTTATAGGTTGCATAGAATTATTAATTGAAATTTGTCAATCGGTTGTAAGAAAGTAACAAGGTTTTAATTGGTTGCAGACTACCACTAGACATAAACCAATTGGTTGTATGGGATTGTTAATCGACAAAGGATGATTTGTTGTAGAGGACTACCTTTTGACATAAATAGATTGATTGCAAATTATTATCAATCTATTTTTTTTTATCATTTACAAAATCCTATAAGGTAACAATATATTTTAAAGAACTTTCTCTCCATAAAAACCTATCGATTGTAAAAATCTTGACAAGATAACAATCGGTTGCACAAACTAGTTATAGAGGTCTCATGATCAGTTGTAGAATCCTAATGATCAGTGTTAAAATGTTGTGATGACTATGACAATAGGTAAAGTAAAGCTTTCAAATGTATCAGTATGATTGTTTTGTTTTGGATCATATCTAGCAATAAACTTGAATTAATGCCTACTTGTTGTCTCCTTGTTACTTGTTTTGTAACCTTTGTTGGTGTGGTACTATATAGTTTCTTTAGAATTGCTATAGAACTATTATTTTAGTTTGTAAACTATGGTAGTCACAATGACATGAGACGTTAAGGTTTCCTTAGAATTCAATGAAGGTTAACCTTACTAGAGTGCAAGGTATTCCTTTAGTGTTGGGTTTATAATGTTATCTTGGATTGTATTCTTCCATTGTTTTGTAACTTTTTTTTTCAAAGATTTTTTTCTTTAGTTTCATAGACATCATAGATGCACTATATACAACTACGAGATCCAAGTATCCATGTCATATTGTAGTATGTTAGGAGCATTTCTTGTTTTCAAAACCTACTTCTTATCTGTGAGAGAATGGTTTCTTAGTGTTACATTATTTTGTTGTTGTTCCCTAAGCACATAGGAAGAGGTCATTGCAGAGGGTAATGTAGGTTCATCTCAAGAGTCATAGATTATTTATGGAATTATAGTTTAACCTTGGTTTCTTAGAAATACAAATTATTATTGAGGGAAGTATGTACAATATCACCTACTAGAAATTATGGAAATTATTATTGAGGGAAGTATAAGATTTTCCT
The DNA here is from genome assembly GCA_028583015.1 of Wollemia nobilis. Lineage (NCBI taxonomy): Eukaryota > Viridiplantae > Streptophyta > Pinopsida > Araucariales > Araucariaceae > Wollemia > Wollemia nobilis. The sequence continues at coordinate 10,040,417 of JAQPPZ010016874.1, forward strand.
TCAAATTCATATTCATTTCCTAACATAAAAATATTTTTTTCTTTATAGGTACAATGTCACCTACTAGTGATGGAAATAAGGGAGGCCAATATTCTGGTAAAAAGACAATTCTGAAATATTTTACACATATATCAAAATGCAGTGAGGCATCCACATCTGCACAAGTTGAAGGTACAAACACCTTTTACCAACTAATCAATTAATTTTTCTATAATTTTATTCTTAAATATAGTACTTCTTCATTACTAAATGAAGGATTTTTTGTTTATCTACCTCTTTTTTTAATGCATGTAAAAATTTATTATGTTAATTTTAATAATAGTGCCTTTTTACATCCAAAAATGATATAGAACACCAAACATTGAATACAATCCACTTGAAGATATTCTAGGGGATGATATGGGACCAAATGCTAATTTTCATAATAATGATATTCAATAGCCACTTGACAAGATGCCTCATATAGACACACCAACTAAAAAAGAAAGAAATAATACAATTAAAATGTAAACTTTTGGGAAATTTTTTAGTAAAAAACTAAACATAGAAATTTAACCAGGTGGATTATTGGAAGGGGATTTAAGCCTGAATGGTCATCAAAATATCCCTTTATTGAGCCAGTTTAGCCAAAGAACAACAATGAATCACCAAAAGAGGTTATATGCATTATTTGTAGTTGGAAACAAGAAAAGGATCATAATATGCAACTTAAGATAGACACAATAGAAAAACATTATGGTAAAGCTTATATCACAGTAAAATAAAATGATAGATCAATTAACAAGTTAGCTAGGTGGAAGAATGCATTGAAATGTGTGCATGTAAGATATGCATTGGAATATGAAAAAGAAATAAAAAACAACAAAATCTCATTGAGAAGGGTGGAAAAATCTAGGACCAATTTTAAAAAATGCATACGACAACCTTAGTTATCAAGTTCGAGTTCATGTTTGAGTTTGACACTCTTAAAATTTGAAATAAATTCAACATGTTCAAAAATTTGAAATAAAATTCGACATAAAATTCGATATATTATAAATGTATATATATACTACTTGTTTTTTTTTGGGGCACACACATGTAATTCCCCAATGTCTAATTAATGTCATTCTCTTAATTACAACACCCAATTAGTTTGGATTGTTCCTCTATCAATCCAATTACCCATTAGTTTGGGTTGTTCCTCTATCAATCCAATTACCCTCTCAGACAAGAATCGGTATAAATCTACGATTCATATGTTTCTTTACTAATTGTGGCATTTACTGTGTGGGTTTGCGTCAATCATAATATTTTCAAACCTAGGTGATGTAGGATTGAATTTTAGTGTTATTAGATTTGTGAATCAAATTTGTCAATAAAAAGGTAATAACCATTGGTATCCAAATTACCAATACATTAATTAATTAATTTTTATTTAATATATAAAATATTTTTTATATATAATAGTTAATATTGTAGGGCTTTTCGAGACTAAGGTGAAAAGATATGTATATGCATGGGGATTCGAAGTCCTATGCATTTTGCATCATTTTAGTTAATAAAGTGTACAATGACAAAAGCGATACAAAATACACTATTTTATTTGCACAAACACAAAAAGGAGAATTTATAAATATCAAACGTGTTTTTGCTAAAAAAAAATTCATGCAAAATTTAAGGTTAGTTTGGCGAATTTATTTGGTAGGGTTTTAAATTCATCGAATTTCAAAATTTATCTCAAAAATTTAATGAATTTGATAACTAAGACGACAACATTAGCCTAAAAAAGTTTACAGTTTTCTATTGTATACAATATTCTCAAAAAGGGTAAACCCATGTCTAAATTTATTGATTATAAACAACTATTTTAACTAGCTAATGTGCAAAACCTTCCCAATTCCCATTGGTCAGATCGAAGTGGTTGGGAAATAGTAAAATGACTACGATCGATTGAGAAGGATGACCTGAGAGAGAATGTAAAAAATGTAAAATTTATTTTACTTTCAATTGATGAGGTAACAGCTATTGAAAACACATCTTAGATTTGCATAAATATTTACACATTCAAAAATCATTTAAGACAACCTAATTTATTAGCACTACATAATATGATGGAAAATTGTAATGTGGAAAACATTTACAATGTTGTTGTAACTAGTTTGAAGGATATTACCATAATGGATGAAAAATAAATAGCCACAAAGTTAATTTGTGTTGGATTTGATGGTACAGCTACAATGCAAGGATAGAGGAACGATCTTTGTGTTAGAATTCAAATATCAATTACCCCATATTTGATTCCCATTCATTGCATGGCACATAGAATGAATCTTGCATACAAAATTGTGAGCACATTTGAAAATGTTGCCAGAGTGGAAGAACTTGTTTGTGAAATACACGCTTACTTTTTGTGTAGTCCAAAAAGGTTTGCAAAGTTTCAATAGTTTTCTCTAGGTGTTACTGAAGGCAAAAAAATATTAAAATATGTGGACACTGGGTGGATTTCACTATTTCTTTTTTTAGAAGATCAATCCCTAGTTGGATTTATGTATGCACATCATAGGGATGTTGACAAGGAAAAATATTTGCTATACTATATGCCTAACTTGAAAGCACTTCTCACATTATGTGGTATTCTTCCATTATTGCAAGAAATGAATACTTTGATTAAATTTACATAGGAAAGATCCATTTATATTTTTGATTTCATTCGAAAGAAAAAAAAAGTATGTATGCTTATTGATAAAATATACTTGTTCAAAGAAAATTGTATAGATCATTTCTTTGATAGTTATAATACTTTAACTAAGGTCAATGGTCCTAACGACTTTTTTAAGTTCAACATCAATGATTATCTTTGTATTACTACCCATGGAAATATGATTCCTTTATATCATTATGAAATGTGGTCAGATATAGTTACAAAGGATGTTGAACAAGTGCCCATAACACACAATGGATTTGATGTGGTTTTACATAGTACTAAGATTAAATTGATAAGAATTGTAGAATCATTGACAAGGGAAATAAGATATCATTTTTAAAGAGATGAGTTGCTTGAGGCGATGGTTATGGTTAACCCCATGTTTATAAATCCTTGTCTTGACTAAAATAGTAAAAGTGAGTTATTTGTAAAATATATGGGTACTCTTGTGAAACATTTCTCAAAAATTATGGAAGTGAATGGTATTCTCAACAAAAAATGTTTGAGACAACAGTCCATCAATTTTAGAATGAAAATGGTTAATCAAATTATACTTTTGAGTAATCCACATGAGCCTAGTTTTATCACGTGTTTGTGGAAGATATTGTATCCAAGTAGTGTTTTATAAGAAACGATGAGTGACTATTTTATTTTATTTGAATTATGTCAAAAAATTATTTTGGAATCTGTTGAAGACAAATGGATTTTTAGTGCACTATATGTTATCAATTTTAAAGTTCGTAATAGGTTGGACAAAAATTTGGAAAATTGTTTGAGAATGTATGTGTATCATACGATTTGGATAAGTATCCCTATGAAAGAGCTTTGGCATATTGAAGTCCCTAGCAGAATGAAGAGGTATCACTAATATTCTTAATAATGAGGATAATGACACTTGTATAGATTAGATTGTGGAATCATAGAATTTAGATATGCTTACTAGTTCTTTTGGGGAAGTCGATAAGTATTTGTTTTATCTTCCTCCATTGTAAAAATTCAATTATTCAAAAAAATCATATAATTAATGGTATTCTGAATTTGATATCATTTGTCTTCATTGATAAGATTTTTTTTCATACCATAGCTTTATGTTTATCTCAAAAAAAAATTGTTTTATGTTTTGGCTTTGAATTAAATGAAAATTTTAAAACCATGCATGGATGTATCATTAGTAAATAAAAATTTAAAAACCATGTATCATTAGTAATAGAAAATTTTCTATTTTATTCCTTGACTATGAATAAAATGAAAGTTTTAAAACCATGCATACATGTATCATTAGTAAATATTTTTATAGAAAGTGTTGTATATAGTTTAGAAAGCACAATGCAAAAATATTAAAACCACGCATGCATGTATTGTTAAAAATAAAAATTTTAAAACCATGTATCATTAGTATTAAAAAATGTTATGTTTTATGCTTTTTCTTTGAATAAAATAAAAATTTTAAAACCATGCATGCATGTATTAGTAGTAAATATTTTTTTTATAGAAAAATGTTGTATGTAGTTTAGAAAGCACTGTGCAAATAGCATAATATCCAAGATATGGAAATAACAAAATAATATAAATGGAAATACCCTACCATGAGAAAGCATTCTAGTATATTTGCCCCCGCCCCCCGGGGGCCGGGGCCCCGGCCCCCCCCCCCGGGGGGGGCCCCGCCCCCCCCCCCCCCCCCCCCCTTCTAGTATTAAATTTCAATACCATACTCTCTATACATTCATACTCTCTATATAACATTATATACATTCATACTCTTATTCTATAAATTCATACTCTCAATAGATTAAAACTTTATACATTCACCCACTTATTATATACATTCATACTCTCTATATAGCATATAGTTGCATCAACTAAAACAATATAAATGGAAATACCCTACCATGAGAAAGCATTCTAGTATTTAAATCCAATACCATACTCTCTATACATTCATACTCTCTATGTAACATTCTATATATTCATACTCTTATTCTATACATTCATACTCCCAATAGGTTTTTTAATAAATTTTATACATTCACATGCTTATTCTATACATTCATACTCTCTACATAACATATAGTTGCATCAGCCAATGATTATACTCTATAAGTTTATATAACACATAGTTGCATTAGCCAAGTGTTAAGATTTAAAATTCAACTACCTAAAGAAAGCCTATAATAATATCATGAATAAAATGAAAATTTAAACCCATGCATTGATGTATCCTTCGTAAACTCAAGAACAATTGAAATAGCATAATATTGAAGCTATAGAAATAACACACGAATATAAATGGAAATAACATAATACTCAAGTGATGGAAATAACACAAGAACATACATTGTCATTGTAAAAATGCACAAAAATATATATAGAAATAGGATAATACTAAATTTATGCAAATATCTTCATTTTTAATACTCAATTCATGAAAAAGTTTTTTTATAATTATAAATTGTTGACTGCAATAACACAATTCTAGTCAACAACTACACAACCTTTACTTTTTCATTCCTTAGATTGGGGGCTAGATGTAATTTCAGGTTATTTTCCCTTTTTTGTTGCCTCTATAGTGTGTTGTTCAGTGGGAACATATCCTGCATCTAATATCTCCACTTCTTGTACTTTAGGTCCTTCCTCATTAGGTTGCTTATCAGTCTTCTTCTCCATTGCTCCAAATCTGACCAAGACGTTCTCTATTTTTTCTAAGCCTTCAAGAAACACCTTTAATTCTTTCATAACATCTTTGGTTACTGGTGGAAGAACTTCTTTACCCTTTTGCTTAATTAAAATATCATGATCAAACCCATGTAATATTATGATCCTCCTAAAAAAAAATTCTCTCGAACTATTTCTTGAACCTTTTTTTCATTGTCACAGAAGCTAACAATAATCCTTTGCCATTTATAGATAATCTTGTAGGTTTTTAACTTGATTTTTCATATTTTTAAAGTTGTCCCACAAAATAAAAAACAATAAATAAGTTAGTAGACAATTACATTTAAAAATAGAACAAATAAAATTTAGAAGACATTAGTCTAACCTCAACAATATTCTTTGCAACAACAACTTTTTCTTACCCATTGATTAAAATAAGCCTAGGCTTCAACATTTATGTTCTCCAATATATTCAACATAATACTTAAAATTTCATCATGATAAGAAGTTGTAACCTTCACTATGCTAGATTTAGCTTGATGTAGTAGAGCATCAAGCTTTTCTGGTTCATTTTCAACAAAAGAAAAAATGTTTTCCCTTTTTGAATTTTTTTTAATCGAGCATTTATTTCCTTTATTAAAACTTTGGCCCAATACTCCCATTGTTTCATTTCTTTTACATCTCTAAGCAATAAATTTGTGATGGTTGCTTGAAAATTGTTAGATACTAAAACACTTTTAAAAAAATTTACTTTGTCATCCTCAATTAGAGGATGAGGGGTGATAGTTTCCCTAGGAGGAGATGAGGTCTGAGGATATTCACTTGAATATTTTGCTTCTGCTTCTCAAAGCACATATGTTGCTTGAAACAAATAGGGTATGTTTCCTTGTAAAAAGTAATCCTCATCAAGTGGAGGATTAGGTAACCCCACAACTAAAACTTCCTGTACATTTGTAAAATTACCAAAAGATATATTTTTGAATCCTAAAAATTCCTTGGTTGCTCCTCCCTTGGATGGAAGAAATTATTTTCCACCCATACCTAGTTGACCTCACATTTATTGTTGGTGTGGTGGAGGAGGGGGCAACATAATTTGTTGTCTTCCTTGAGTATATTGTTGTGAAGCAACTTAAAAAATCACAATAAAATTTTGTTACAAATTTTGTGAAGGCAAACTATAAAATTTAATGTAAATGTATTAGACTTACTAGTCGAAGATGAGATCTCTTGCGTAGCTACACCTCATAATGGCATGTTGGTGTGTCGTACATCTAAAAACATATTAAAAAAATTCATAAAAATGATAGATTATAATTTTAACTAAATGAATACATGAACCCAATATTGAAATAGAAAGCTTATGTGTAGTGGGTATGGCCTCACTAATATCAACAACACCAGTTGGTAGTTGATGAGTAGGTGGAGGTTGATGAGGATTAGGAGAATTAGAAGACCTTAAGCATTTTGAAGATCTTCTATGTAGTGGTGTTGATTCCAAAGGTGTTTCAGAATCTCCTATTTCTTCTGGATTATGACCTTTGACAACAACATCCCATTTTGAAGAGGAAGAGGATGCCCTTTTTTGCATTTATGTATAAATTGTAAAAATAATAAAAATAAAAATTGTAATTGAATATAAAAAATTATAAGTTTCATATACAGTAAAATTTACCTGCACCTATTGTACTGTCATCGCAGTAGAGGCTAGGTGTGGGTGCAGTGAGGTCGGTACTTCAGAATTCTACAAATTATGATAAGATTCATAAAAAAATCAAAGAAGGTAATTGCATGTGTTGAGAGTTGTAGTAGTGTTGGTTTTAACAAAATGGAGTTTCATTCTGATCCGATGCAAAACATAGGTGCACCAATCAAATTTTTGGTGTGTGAAGACAACGAACCAAATATGCCAATGCCCAAAATAAATGTTTATCGGTCTTCCTTGTAGAATGATTCTGGCTTGGAAGAATTGGGCACATCCTCAAAGAAACTTGTTAGAAATAGTTGCTAAAATCAAGCCCCTTCTGGACTTGGTAGCAAAAACTGCAAAAAAAACCCAGTATTTTTAAAACCCTAAATTTCAACTTCAAATAAATATAAAAATATACAGAGTTATACCTTTCAAAGATTCTGAAGGAACAAATTTGGTCTCCAGGTAGACTTTGTATTCATTACATAATGTGAACCTTATAGGATCACAACTGTTGTGAGGTAATGTTGTCAATATATAAATATCTAAGGGTGTGACAAAAAATCTTATACTCTTATTTTCAATATTAATATCGATAGTGATTGAATCATTGCCATAAGCTACAATAATCTTCTACAAAATTTTGATGCATGTATCATACTACAACATCGACACTAACCCCTTAAGACTAGAGTCGATGACCCATGAAATATTGTAACCAAGTGTTGTTAAAATATTGGAAATAAGGGGGCAAAAATGGTTTTTGAAATTAATTTGGATGAAACAGGGGTGGAAAGGGATGCCATTTGTTTATTTCATAGGGTAAGGTACAAGGTGCTCAAGATCATGGTATAGGATGAAAGGTAATATGTTCATAAAATTTTTGAGGTACAGTAAGAAAAGGTTGAAAAATGACTCCGTGAGATAAAAAGATGAGAAATTGTACTGAGGTATGGTGAGAAAATCTTAAAAAAAGACTTTGCAAGAGAGAAAGGTGAAAAGGAACAATTTATTTTTCTTGCTGTGAAGTGCTCTACATTAGAAAAAGGGTAAAAAATAACTAGTTATGCCTTTATATAGACTTTTTTCATGCATACATTTAATTTATTGTGGACACGTGGTATTTGAGCATTCAACACATGGCACAACTACAACTCATCAACAATGGAACCATCTTCTACAACTGATGGACATTGCATCTAATTCTTACAACCAATCAATATTTGCGCATATGTTGTAACCTATCAATAATTTACCCCTTTGCTGTAAACTATCGGTATATGCTCCTTTGTTGAAACCAATAAAAAAATTTCTTCTTTGCTGCAACCTATCAATATTTTGACCATTTGCTACAACCTATCAGTATTTACTACTTTTTTGTAATCAATCTATTAATATCTCTCTATTGCAACCTGTCGATAATGGTCCTTTCTACAATATATTGGCATTACTGCAACCTATCGGTATTCTTGCAACTAATTGACATTGTTGCAACCTATCGGTATTATTGCAACTAATTGATATTGTTCCAACCTATCGGTATTCTTGCAACTAATCAACATTGTTGCAACCTATCGATATTCCTACAACCAATTGATATTACTACAACCTATTGCTATTCCTACAACCAATCGGTATTGCTATAGCCTATCATCATTCCTACAACTGATCGTTTATGGTCTCCCTACTACAACCTATCAATATTTTCCATTTTCATAGAAACCTATCAACATTCCTACAATCGATCGATATTACTGGAACCTATCGATATTCTTACAACCAATCGGTATTGTTGCAACCCATCAGCATTCCTACAACCAATCGGTATTACTACAACCTATCAAAATTCCTACAACCAATCAATATTAATAAACCCTATTAGTATTCTCGTAACCAGTCAGTTATGGTCTCTCTACTACAACCTATAAGCATTTACCATTTTTTGAACTTGATCAACACAACTGCAACCTATTGGTAATGGTCCCTTCATTGCAACGAATCAATATTTTATTTTTTTGTAGCAACCTATAAGTATTCTTGCAATAAATCATCATTGCTACAATATATTGAAATTTTGGCAACCAATCGACATTATTGCAACCTATCAGCATTACTACAATCGTTCGATATTTTTACAACCTATTGACATTGTCGCAATCTATCGATATTGCTTCAACCTATTAGTATTACTACAATTGATCGGTATTGCTCTATCAATAGTATGTTGCAACTTATCATCATTGTTGCAACCAATCATCATCATTGCAACTAATCACCATTGCTACAATTGATCATCATTAACCCTCTTAATCCTCTACTACAACTAATCATCAATATGCTATCATCAAGCTTAACTGTCAATAGTTAGTCTATCAACTAGTATATGGTATCGATCATCAAAACTATCAAATTCACCACTATTTTCAAATTTTTGGTGAAAAGTAAAGGTAATTCACCATTTCTTCTACATGAATTTGGCTAGGATTTGCTTGGATTTCAAAACTTATTCATTTTTTTTTATAATTAGATTTTGGGTCCAACCCCTTATGAATAATTCTACAAAGAAGAACACATTACACAAGAATTTATCTTGGGAAACCCTTTTGGGAAAAAACCCAATAATAATATCTCCTTATTGTATAAAATTGATCATCTCCAATACAATAACATCCTTTCTCTTGATTTTCTCTTGTGATTACCAACCCTCATGCAAGTGCTAATTTATATACCAACAACACAATAAGAGGTTTTACAATACCATGGGCACAAAACCCTGGGCTGACATTATATTAACTCAAAAATACTAATATGGTTCTAAAAATAGCTTAAAACCCCCATAAAATTTCTTGCTTGACCTCTAACCCCCACTATGGATCTAAAAATACCTATCATCCTATGGGTCTAAAAATTTATAGCTATGGGTCTAAAAAAAATTGTGACCCTCATACCCCTAATCAGGGCCCAAGCCAACCTCGGACCCTAGTAAGAAAATGTTTACAAAGTGTAAAGTTCTTCAAAGTTTACCCCTCCTGAATAACATAGAAAATATTCAACATAATTCCAACATTCTCCCACTTTTTGAATACTTTCCATAGGAGCTAATAACTGCCATTGTCAACTGTCAAGGGCAAACATACCCATAGATATTTTACACCAAGAAATGTTTTGAGCAACTACAACCTTTTTTAATGAATCAACAATATTTTTATTTGTATTAACTTTCCCCAATATCACTTGGTTCTCTTCAACCATATCTCTCACAAAATGGTACTTGATATCAATATGTTTTGACTGATCATGAAAACCATGATTGTTTGCTAAAAATATTGCACTTTGATTATCACTATCAATTCTCATAGCCTTCTGCTTAATGCCAACTATTAAACACAACCTTTGTAGCCACATTGCTTCTTTAATACCAACTTACTACCCCTCCAAACAGCCTAAACACATAAGCAATTGTGGATCTAATATTGTCATGATATCCAACCTAGTTAGAATCCACAAACCCTTGTATATTTACAATGTCATTGTCTCTAGATTTACCTTCATAACATATAGCATAATATGTAGTTCCATGCAAGTATCTGAACATCCTCTTCACAATAGTCCAATGTTCCTATCTTGGATTGGACATATATTTTTTAACTACCTTCATTGCATGTGCAATATCATATCTATTATAGACCATTGTGTTAGGTTTTTATGCCACATACAATGGGAGATACCAATCACAAGATGCAAAAAGAAATAAAGTAAATCTACGAGATGACTAAAATATGCTATAAATAAAAATGATGAAAAATATTACAATAGTAGCTATGGAGGAAATGGACACTCCATAATATAAGCTACTGCTCCATGAATGAGCTCTAAGCTTATAGCTCACACACACACTACCCTACTACCTATCTACCACACACTAACTATGATACTATGACTTCTATATCTATATTCTACATCTATGGCCATTATATAGGAAGATAAGTTCCTTGGCCAACACTCTATCTAGTTGTACAAGTGGACACCTTGCACATTACAACTTGCACATTGACACTTGTGCATTTATTACATTGCATGAAGTAACTAGATAACTTCCCCCTAAAGTAACCTAATGTCCTAAGTATGTACCAAGGAAGGTACATTTACATGACCCAAATAATGTAATATACTCTATTTCTAACACCCCCTATATTACAATATTTGGGTATTGAAGACTTTAGTCTTCAATGTGGATCTTCTTCCATCTGATGGCTTTGAATTGGATCTTCATCTTTGAAATGATCTTTGGCTTCTTCAGATTCACCATTGTTGTCTTCTATCCATCCACCTTCATTGGTCTCCTTGCACATATCTTTGTTTGGTTCTAAGTATTGATGGCTAAGTAGAGCATGGTGCACTTGTCCTCTCATCTTCTTGATTTTGATTCTTCTATGCTTGGCTCTGTGTTGTATTGGTTCTTCATTTTCATCAACCTGTTTCTTTGGAAATATGTTAGTATCATTTTGAAATATCATAGTATCTTGTGATATTTCCATTGAATATAGGATGTATGTATTTCCATGGATTGACCCTATTGCTTTAATTTCACCTTGATTCATGATGAGACATGTATTGATTCCATCCATATATCCAAATTTGATCATATAATTATCTTCTACCAACTTGCTTACTGAAATGAGATTGAATGTTAATCCAGGAACATACAATACATTTTGTAGTAGAATATTTGGAAATGATATGCTAGGTGTTACACATCCATATCCATGTATAGGATAAGTTTGGCTATCCACAATTCTTAGTCTATAGCCATTGGTATCTTCAAGATAGTCGAACCATTGTAAATTTCTTGTCATATGATGACTAGCTCCTGAGTCAATGTACCACATATTTTCATGTTTTATAGACTGGTTTCTATTGGAGCAAATTCCACATTCATTATATGACATTCTTGAAGAAATGAGATAGGATTTTCTTATGACTTCCTATTAGGATATATGATCTCTGATAGAAGTATATAAGCTTGATTTGATAAAACCTATATTAATCCTTGATTCTTGTAGGCTTCCTTATGTCTCCCTAGTAATGAGAATGAGTACTCATAAGGATTTTTAGGTTTTGTAGATAGCTTATATATTGCTAATGGATTTGCAACTTGATAAACAATAGATTCTAATATTACCAAGTTTTGTAGAATGCCTTATGACTCCCTAGTATGTTTTGGACAAGATATAAAGTGCTTTTGTAAGTTATAGTTCAATATTGGTTGATTTTGTAAAGTTTTATAAATGCTAAAATCAACTTCTATTGTCCTTATTGCTCCTATTGAACTAAGCACTTTTTCTAGATTTCAAGAGGTTTTAATGTTGGATATTTTGTCTCTATTTGAGAAGATTTGAGACAAGTAAATATTATAATTTCCAACCTTTATATGTTTTTGATAAACCTCTTATAATGGCCCTTTGAGATTTGATTTTAATTTTTCTAATTTCCAATAAATCAATTTGTAGTAGTAGACCTTATGACTCCCAAATTTGGAAAATTAGAAAAGATAATAATATTTGCAAAGTATTAAATAATTCAACCTAAGTAGAAGGCCTTATATCTCCTAGGTTAGTTTACAAATAGTATTTTAATTTTTGGTAAGTTATCTCCTATGTCTTTTGCTTTCTCAACCTTAAAATTAATCCTTAAAATTATAACCTTATATCTCCTATGTTTGAAAGAAATATTAATGAGATATTTTTCTTACCTTAGCCCCTTGACTTCACACTTGAATGGCACTGGTTTTGACTGAAATAAAATAGTCCTTTATGTACCCTTTCTATGATGCTTGACTTGATGAGTTTGTATGACCAAGTGTGGTATGGCTGTCGGGCTTCCTCTTTGATTCTTGGAGAGTAGATGCTGACCTTCTTCAATGGAGTCTTAAATGCTCCTATGCTCTCCTTCTTCCATGCTGCGCTTAGAAATAGATTGACTAGACTATGCTTTGCTCTCCACTTCACACTATAGATGTCGGATGTGAATGCTATCCTTTCTCTCTCTCTATGCTGCATATAAGGGCAGTCATTGATGGATAAGTGGCACTTGCATTTCTTGGGAGCACTGCCACTTCTTCTTGTAACGTTGTTGCACCAACCGTTACTCCTTTGTAATGTATTCACCTTGCTTTGAGCGCTCTCAACATTCATCTCTTGAGCATTAGAGATATGATAGCCATTAGGGAATAATATGCCAAGTGGTACTCAACCCTCTTGCATGGGATTTTCTATGTAACACCTCCAAGAAGGAGATTATAACTCCTTCGATTATCTTCCTCCTTAGCTTGCTTTGGTTTCTTGAATAACAAGCAACATATTTTCTTTTGTAGGTAATTCGTGAGCCACCTTGGAGCTTCGGATGAGGATGAGGTAGCTCTCTTGCTACCCTTTGTTGATGCTATTCCCAATGTAGCATCTACTTTCCTTATTTGTGATTATACCTTCGATGTGCTCCATGTTCACATTGATAGAGGTGAAGCTTGATGCATCTGAACGCTGGATGTGCTCTATCCTTTTTTTTATGTAGATAGTTATTCTTCTCCTTGCTATGGTTTACATAAATATTTGTGATAGATTTCCTTTGGCTTACATAAATAACCTTGGTAGGCTTGCTGTCATTTACGTAAAATCTTCCTTTGTCTATAGGTTCGATCTTGGAGAGAATGCCCTTTTGGTGTTGGAGAACGCTCAATCCTTTGGCCCTTCCTTTGGCTACCTTTTTCCTTGTACTTGTTGTGCCTATTGTGGCACCTTTAAATATGCTCCTTTCCATGTATTTGATGTATTGTAGAAGTGCAACACCATGTAACCTTTACATGTATATAGAACCTTTTTATTGCACTCTTTTGTAGGTCTGAAATTCTTATTTTTGTAGCAGATTAATGAGTGCAAAATGAGGGTTTTAAGGATGTCTCTTTGGCTAGACTCCTTACCCTTTTTCTTGGATGATTGATGGTGAATCCAAGCCTTGTAAATGTTGTAGAACATAAGCTTTATTTTAGTTGCACTAACCCTAAGTGCTTTGGATTTGAGACTCACCAAGTCTCAATATTTGAAGCTTCTTTTTGGTTAGTTTTTTTTCTTTGCTTGTACTAACCAATTTTGGTGGCTTCTATTGGCCACTATGAGTTGCAGGTTTTTGTGCTTTAAGAGTGTCTTTAGACACTTGATCCAAACTAGATTTTGTAGCCTTTATTTCAAAGCACAAAACTAATTTCTTTTGAGAGTAATAATAGTGCAAATGAATCTAACAAATTCTACTTTTAATGCACTAACATATTACACCTTATCACTCCAATATACTCTCAAGAAAATGCACTTAATAAATTCACTACAACTAATCAAGAATAATCTGAAATGAACCTTCAAGATTTATTCTGTAAATTTCTTATAAGCAAGATATTAGGAGATAGTCTTCTTTTTCTTTCCAAAGTAGATAATAGGCTAGTTGATAGATTATTAAAATTTTAAAATCTAATCAACTCCTAATGTGCAAATGAACCTTAAAAATAACCTTTCTTTTTGCACACTTGAAGACTGTAATACAAATCTCCTTTTTGCAACTTTAATCAGGATGAAGGTGCTTTAATAAATCTGATAAGTAATCCAACTAATGAATCTACTTGCATCGATAGTTGCTTACCTTTTTTTGAATGCTTTTGTAGCTCCTTTTCTGCTTCTATAGAGGATGTAGATCTTGGTGCCTAAGATCACCAAGTTGCTGCCTTGAGTAGGATCTTGCAGCTCTTTGTAGACTATTTTGAACAGCTCCTTCTTCACCAAATTGATGGTCTCAAACTTTCTTTCATGAGCCTAGGGTTTGGTGACTTTGATCTCCTCTTGTAATCTCCTCCTTTTGTTGTAGATTTGGAGAATTTTGTATCTCTGAAGTAGTGACCTCTTGCTGTAGGAGGTAATCTTCAAATATCCTAGATTTGATAAGCTTCTTCTGCCTTCAAGTCTTCTTGTCAAATTTTGACTTCAAGCAGGATCTTCTTCTCAAGATTCTGAATATCTTGAGGTCTTCACTGGATTCTTCTTCTGCTTGGATTTGGCACTCCTTGCCAAATTCTCCTCCTCTTGGGCTTGTTGTTGGATGGTGACAATTGTCCCAAGTCCTTCACTATCAAGGGCTTCTCCTTGGTAGTGGATTTCTCTAGTGAGTTCTCCTTTGATGATTTCTTCAGCAAGGCTCTCCTAGCCTTTTACTGGATGCTCATCGAGACCTTGTCAAGGTCTTTGATCTTGTAGCTTCTTCTGGTCTTCCTAGAGACCTTATCTTCAACCTTCTTCTTCTAGAAGTGTTGGCGTTGAGATCTTCTCCTGGATCTCTAATTCTTTTACTTCTGGATTCGAGCAATGTTCTCCTAGTTCTTCTTCTTCTTCCTAGCCTAGAATTTCTTCAATGATATCTCCTCTTGATCTCTTTTGCTTTAGGTATTGGATTGATTTTGAAGAGGCTTTTCTTCCTAACTTTCTTATAGGAAGCTTTCCCGACTTACTGGATCTCCTTTACCTACAACAAAAAATATTAGTACTGAAATCTGCTTCTAAATTAGATCCTCTCCTCTAGAATCTTCTTCAGGATAAAAGGCATCTATGGCCTATTTTAGTATCAAGGCTTATGTGGCCTGTTCTTCAATATCAAGTCTTCTATGGCCTGTTATTCAATATCAAGGCTTCTATGGCATGTTCTTCAATATCAAGGCTTCTATGGCTTGTTCTTCAATATCAAGGCTTCTATGGCCTTTTCTTCTGGATCAAGGCTTCTATGGCCTTTTCTTATGGATCAAGGCTTCTATGGCATTTTCTTCTATATCAAGGCTTCTATGGCATTTTTTTCTTGTGAAGTTCTTCAATCTATCAATGGATATCTCCTATCTCTAGACTTCACCATGATTATTTTCTAGAAGATTCTTCTAAAGTATTCTCCTCTATGCAACAACTAATATTTGCACTATGAAGGCACTCCGACCTTTAGGCAATGAAGTTGAGGTCTCCTAGATTTCTATTGTAGGAGGTGTCCCAATCATCTGAGTATTAATTCCCTACAATAAAAGAAAATTTTAGGTAAGTATTTCCAGATCTCTAAGCTTCACTAGTTGATTCATCAACCTAGTGGATCAAATGTTGAGTCCTAGTCTTCATGAGTTTTCCTTCAACTCTATGGAAAGACTCTAGCCCTATGCAATCTCAATATTTTTGAAACTAATATTTTAGTCCTCACTTGTAACTCTCCCTAATTCTACCACCTAGACTCTTTTGAGAAATTTTGATAGTGACTGGTCCAATGGTGCGTTAGGTTCTCAAAAAACTTAGGATCAATAATAATGGTGGTTTCCCTATAGACCTACTGTGGCTTGATCTACCATAGCTCTGATACCATTGTTAGATTTTGATGCCACATACAATGGGAGATACCAATCACAAGATGTAGAAAGAAATAAAGTAAATCTACGAGATGATTGAAATATGCTATAAATAGAAATGACAAAAAATATTACAATAGTAGCTATGGAGGAAATGGACACTCCATAATATAAGCTATTGCTCCATGAATGAGCTCTGAGCTTATAGCTCACACACTTTTAGGGTAGATTAGTGTTGTTACATCATTATACTATCCTAGGTAGATATTGGCATTGTTATAAAATATTAGTTGTTAGTTATTAGCGTGATTATTTCATCATTAGCAACATTAGGGGGGGATATTATTTTATTCCTATCTTAGGCTATTATAGGCCTAATATAATTGTATTTATACTCATTGATTAATCAATTATGGTCTAATGTTCAAGCTCTAATTATTATCAATGGTATCAGAGCCTTCTTACCTCAGGGATTTACCTGAGAAAACTCTTGGGTATAGTTTACGAGGAAGGGCATAAATCCCAATATGGGACCCCTACACCTCCACTAAACCTCTAATACTCAGAACAGATCTGAGGTGGATCCTTGAGTGGCACGCTTCATGAGGTAGTGATAACATGGATTTCCTTACCTATGGGTGTAGAATATGTTCACTGATGGCTGCATAATTTTTTTTTATTGCACTGTCCTGATGGCTGCTCAAAAAGTTTTTTTGCACTATAGCACCAATCGAAGTTATGAATGGTGATCCAAGCATGGAATATTATAGTCACACAATTTTTTTTTGTTTATTTTGATGCTACAGTTTTGACCTTGAACAAAATCTAGGAATTGATAGCAGATCGATCTCTGATTCCTTGGTGTTGAAGTCAATCTTGAATGCTAATTATAAGAAAATCCAAAATATCCTTAATGTATTGAAACCAGAATCCCTTTGACGATGTCAATCTCAGATCCCAAACTTGCAGACCTGCATGTAAGACCAACATGGAGCTTGAGGACATTATATCTGGTGCATCTTAAAACTTGCATGAATCTCGATGCAATTCAAGGTTGACATGGTGGCTGACATGGTGATCCAATTGGATTCGAGGCTAATGCGGCATCTACATGGCACATTTTGATTTGTTATCCTACTTTTGAAGTGGCATTTGATGTGTATGCATGGAAAAATTTGATTGGGTGGTCTGTGCAGTAAAAAGACATTCCAAGGCAGGCAATTTCTCAAAATCAATTGATAAACCTTCAGAGTGTTTGCAATTTTAAACAAGCAAGGTGCACCCACAAGGTGCATGTGGTACAAAAGTCCCGAATCTTATTTTTTTCCCGTCGGGTTGCAGGAAAAGTGATAAAGAGCACATTGTGCTCTTCTATTTCACTGGCGGTGGTAGTTGGGATGGTTCACAGGCCAAAGTTAAGGTGCTTCCTACCACCAAGTTGGGGGATCCATCCCCGCGGGCACCAGAAAAATATTTTTTTTTCTAAAAACCTATGGTGGAAAATTTTGAAGGTATATTTTTGCAAATATTTTTAATTTTTTTCAATTTTTTTTAATAATTTAATATATATATATATATATATATATATATAAATAAAGGGGTAAAAATTTATTGATAAAAATTCTAGATTATAGAGTACAACTAAGCTTCCAACCAGGACTCAAATAAATAGCCAAATAGGCTAAAACCACTAGACTAGAATGACACCCAAAAAAGATAGCAAGAACAAACCACATTAAGTCTGTACATCCTTGTGGATCAACTCCCATAGGCGTTGAGAGTCCCCATACGGGAGACTCTCCCAATTATCGATACTCTAAGGATACAGCAGCTCAGAAGCCCTTTTGGCCAAGTAATCAACAACCACATTCCATTCCCTTGGAATGTACACAAAGGATATAAATTCGAACTCTTCACTCATTCTGAGAATCTAAACGACTACAAAGGCCAACTACCAATTAACTTCCTCCACCCTTTTACTATTTAAAATATTAACCACAATTTGAGAGTCGGACTCGTAGATAATCCTATGCCAGCCAAGAGAAAACCCCCTATGGAAGGCCTTAAGAATTGTAAGAGCTTCCATAAAATTGTTGGAGTGAACACCTTTATAAATGGAAAATAAAAAACTGACACCACCAGTAGAATATCTAACAACACCGCTAATGCCAGCATGTCTAGGATTACCCCTGGATGATCCATCAGTATTAATTTTTAAAACTCCTCTAGGGGGTGGCCTCCACCTACCATCTCTCCTAACCTTCTTGCTGAGCTGAGGAACCCTACTAGGGCTAGAAGAGTTCACACCATCCCCAAAGATACCAAGGACTTTTTGTACCTTCTCCTCCCTAGAATCCAAAAGAGGGTCCACATCACATTTGCTATAGATGTATTCCTAAACCATATACATGATCCTTTTCCAAATCTGTTGAACAACCAAATAATTGCCCTGAAATATGCATCGGTTTCATTCGAGCCAAATTTGGAAGATGATGCAAGAAGGGCCTAAATTCCAAGCCACCTGAAGGAAGGGGGCCTTAGCCAGAGGTCTACCCAGACTACTCCAAAACTCCACCAAGGATAGCACATGAAAACATGGAAGGTTCTAGGCGTTACACCAACGGTGCCAAATGTCTTTGGAAAAGGAGCATTGGAAAAATAAATGAGAAGAGTCATCCTCATTCTTACTGCAAAGGACACAAAAAGAGGGACCCTAAAATCCCCTCTTCCTCGCAATATCCCAATTGAGGCATTTATTACGAGCTACCAACTAGAGAAAGAAGTTACATTTTGGCCAGGCAAATTTGTTCCACACCTTTTTCCACCAAGTGATAGGAAGACTCCCATACTTTTTCTTATCAAGAACCTGATAACTATAGGCTACCGAGTAGGTTCCCTTAGGATCAGGGTTCCAAGCTAGAATATATTTATCCCTCAATGAATAACAAGACATCCCAATAAGAATAATATCAAGCACCTCTATGTCCTTGGCTAGTCCCCCTTAGGACCATTCTTGCAGATCTTTCCACCTGTACATCTTCATATTTCCAAAATACTAGATTTTTTTAAAGTCCTCCACATGAGACCAACCTGCTTCCAAGAAAAAAATGCTTAGGGAATGTAACCTAGGATATTTATTTAAGTATTTAATATAGGAGGGTGGCCATCCCAAGAATCCTCCCAAAAAAGAGCATTTGATCCCTGATTGCAAATCCAGAACAAACCCTGCTTGATTAAATTAGCTCCTCTTTTTAGAGTGTCCCAGATAACTGAACATTTCACAACCAAGCTAAATCTAGGGATCTCAGCCTCAAAAATACCTCTCAAGTATTTACAAGATAATATTTTAGCCCAAATCTTATCTTGAGAGGTACACCATCTCCAATAAAGTTTTGCAGCCAAAGCCTACCCAAAAAGAGTTGTCTATCACAATCCAAGGCCTCCCTCTTGCATTGGCCTACATATAGAATCCCACCTAACCAAACTCCATTTAGATTGATCAATTTTTCTAGACCATAAAAATTATCTTGACAAAGCATCCATGTCCTTGATGAAGTGAGAGGGAGATATTTGTACAAAACATATATAAATAGGTAAAGCTTGAACAACAAATTTTAAAAGCAACACTCTACCTACAGTGGATAGCCATCTGAAATTCTAGTGATTCACCTTCCTTCTAAACTTATCAAGCATATACTACCAAGAATATCTAGGTAGAGGATGAGATGAAATTGGAATACCAAGATAAATGAAGGGGGGAGTCCCAACCTAGAATCTTAGAATGCGAGCAATCCTGGCTTGAATAAGAGGAGGGGTATTGAAGAAGAAAATAAAATACTTGTCATCATTAATCAGCTATCCAGAAACACCAAAATATATGTCAAGAGACTATCTAATATTGCTAGCTTACTTGATAGTGGCAACTCCCAATAAAGCAGTATCATCAAAAAATTGAAGGTGGGAAAGAGGTGGCAAACTACTATCCCACTTCCACCCCTAAATGAGACCCTGCATGACTTGAGACTTGAGCAATCTTCCCAACCCTTCCACCATAATGATAAACAAATAAGGAGATAAAGGATATCCTTGCCTCAATCCTCTTGAGGCCTCAAATAGCTCTGATGGCTCATTATTGACAAGAATAGAGAATGAGGAAGAATAAACACAGCTCATCACCCATCTAATCCATTCCTCATCAAATCCAAAACCAACAAGAAATTTTTGAATAAAGGACCATCTGACCTGATCATAGGCTTTGGCCATGTCCAACTTAATGAACATATTTTTCTCCTTAGAAGTTTCCATCGAGTGAATAACTTCTATAGCAATAACAACCCCATCCAAGATTTTTTGGCCAGTAACAAACCCTCCTTGCTCCTCAAAGATGATTTTGGTCAACCATATCTTCAACCTCTCAAAAATAATTCTTGTGATGATATTATACACGATATTGCAGAGAGCAATAGGCCTAAAAATATCCAAGGAATTTTCTCCCTTTTTTTTGGGTATAAGCACCACAAAGGTAGAATTTAGGGCCCTTAGCATCTGTTTGTTCTTTTGGGACTCATGGACCACCTCAAAAATATCAAATTTGTTTAAATCACAAAACTCCTGATAAAACTCAATCGGGAATCCATTTGGGCCTAGGGCTTTTTCTTTTTTCATATTGAATACAACATTTTCCAACTCCTCAAGAGAAATTGGACCCATCAAGTGCTTATTCATCTCTCTAGAAACAATCACTGGAATAAAGTTTAGAATAAGAATTTCATTCTCATCATATGATAGGGAGTCCTCCTTGAAGAGAGAGGAAAAATACCTCTTAGCCTCTTCTAAAATATCCCTGAAAGAAGAGAGCAGGGCATCCTGATAATTCACAAGAGAGGTAATCAGGTTACCATTACGATGAGCCTTAACTGAGTTATAAAATAAGGCTATGTTCCTATCCCCTTCTTGAAGCCAATCTACTTGAAATTTTTGATTCCAAAAAATTTCTTCCCTTAGTTCCCATTCAGCAAGGTCTTTCGTAGCCTAAGATTCCTCAACAAGAAGCTCCTTCGTGAATCCCTAATCTCTAATATTCCTTGAAGCTTATTCCATCCTCCTAAGAGTTGCCAGCTTAGCCAAGGAAAGGTTTCCAAAATTTAGTCTATTCCATCTCTTCAATTTATGTTTTACAAATTGTAGTCGCTTCATAAAGGAATACATAGCGGTGCCATGAGGAGGTTTGCCAGTGGTCCACCAGCCTTGCATGAAATCATGAAGCTTAGGATCATGAAGCCACATAAGTTGAAACTTAAATGAGGGATTATTTTTTAGCCCTAACTCCAAAGCAAAGAGTTTGATAGGCCAATTATCAGATCCCCTACCCTCCAAAATCATAGAACTAGCACTTTTGTTATTACCCATCCAATAACTAGATATCAAAAACCTATCTAGTCTCTTTGAGATGGAAGCTTACCCACACCTTCTATTGTACCAAGTAAATATCCCATTATCTATCTTGATGTCAACCAAGTTTAGGGCCTGGATATGAGCACTGAAGACAGAAGAAAAAGGCTCGAGATGGTCCACCCCACCATGTTTCTCCTCCAAACAAGTGATAGAATTGAAGTCTCCAACCAAAATCTATGGGTATAGGGGAACCAAAATTCTCATAAAGATTACTACAGTCAAGAAACTCCCACAGATGGATGGGACTTATCAAATCAGGTCTAGGTTCCCAAGATTATTCCGAAGGTCAAATTCTTTTGCTGGTTGGCCACCCAAAACAGAATCCTCACCATAGACAACTTGATAATCAGAGGGTTACTCATTCCCAATTGGTGTATCCTATGCAAAAATGCCTATGAGTCAATTTCGCATGTTTTCTTGGAATGTCCCTTCTCCTTAGTAGTTCTCAATCAGGTCCACATCACCTTTGGCATCTCCACAGCTCTCCCAACTTCCATTCCCCTCCTTATTAAGCAATGGCCCTGGCCTTTCAAGAGCAACCAACTAAAATTCATGTGGCAAGCTTGCCTTCACCATTACCTATGGCAGATTTGGCTCGAGAGAAATGCCAAAATTTTCAAAAATCAAGTCATTGATAAGAAGATTATCATTGTCAAAATATTGGCCCTATCTATGGAGAATGCCTCTCTTGTTTCTTCTTCAAACCCCCCCCTCCTAGATTAGAATCGGATCTAACCAAACTTTTCAATCTTTCTAACATCTCTGTTATGCTTCGTAATTCTATTGATAGGTCTGTCATCAAGTGGATCTTACCACCTACTGGGTGGCACAAGCTCAATTTTGATGGTGCGGCTAAAGGCAACCCAGGAGCGGCTGGTGGAGGAGGAATTCTTAGAAACCATAGGGGAGAAATAATTTTGGCCTTTGCCCAGAACCTAGGAATTCAATCCAATAATATTGCAGAGGCTTGATAACTGTTCCAAAGTTTGATCCTCATGGAAGGGTTGACCATCAATAAAATTATCATCAAAGGAGACTCGTTGCACTGTATCAACTGCCTCAAAGGTACAACTAAGCCTCCCTAGTCCCTAGCTTTGATCTTCTAAGAATGCAATGCTCTAGTTGGAAATTACCTAGAATTAGTCATTAAGCATCAGTACTAGGAAGGAAACAAAGCTACGTACTAGCTTGCTAACAGGGGAGTCGACGAACCTACCATTCAAGTGTGGAGAGACTCCTTCCCTATTGGCCTAAGGAATGATCCTACAAGTTTTAATGTTTGCACAATGTGAGCTATTGCTAGGGGGATTGGTTTGGTCTATTGATGCTCTTATGCAACATGTCGCGATATCACGACACTTTTTCTTTCTCCTCTTTTGGCCGTGAAAATGCAACATGTCGCGATATCATGACACTTTCCTCTTTTGGCTGCGAAATGCAACATGTCGCGATATCGTGACACTTTTTCTACCTTTGGCCATGACGATGCAACATGTCGTGATATCGTGACACTTTTTCCTCCTTTGGTCATGCCGATGCAACTTGTCGCGATATCGTGACACTTTTTCTCTTCTGGCCGTGATGATGCAACATGTCGTGATATCATGAAACTTTTTCTCTTCTGGTCGTGATGATGCAACATGTCACACTATCGCGACACTTTTTCCCCTTTAGCCACGACGATGCAACATGTCGCGATATCATGACACTTTTTCTTTCTTCTCTTTCGGCCGTGAAAATGCAACATGTCGCCATATCGTGACACTTTTTCTTTCTTCTCCTTTGGCCGCGAAAATGCAACATGTTGCGATATCATGACACTTTTTCTCCTTTGGCCGTGACGATGCAACTTGTCACGATATTGAGACACTTTTTCTCCTTCGGCTGCGACGATGCAACATGTTGCAATATTGTGACACTTTTTCTCCTTTGGCCGCGATGATGCAACTTGTCGTGATATCACGACACTTTTTCTCCTTCGGCCGCGATGATGCAACATGTCGTGATATGGCAACACTTTTTCTCCTTTGGCCGTGACGATGCAACATGTCACGATATCGTGACACTTTTTCTCCTTTGGCCGTGATAATGTAACATGTCACAATATCGTGACACTTTTTCTCTTTTGGCTGTGACGATGCAACATGTCACAATATCACGACACTTTTTCTCCTGTAGTTGCGACGATGCAACATGTCGCGATATCACAACACTTTTTCTCCTTTGGCCACGAAAATGCAACATGTCATGATATCGCGACACTTTCCTCTTTTGGCCACAAAAATACATGTCGTGATATCATGACACTTTTTCCTTCTTTGGCTACGCCGATGCAACTTTTCGTGATATCATGACACTTTTTCTCTTTTGTCCACGATGATGCAACATGTCACGATATCGCGATGTTTTTTCTCCTTTGGCCGTGAAGTTGCAACATGTCACGATATCGTGACACTTTACTCTTTTGGCTGTGAAAATGCAACATGTTGCGATATCGCGACACTTTTTCCTCCTTTGGCCGTGTCGATCCAACTTGTCGCGATATCGCGACACTTTTTCTCCTTTGGCTGTGATGATGCAACATGTCGCGATATCGTGACACCTTTTCTCCTTTGGCCGCAACAATGCAACTTGGCGTGATATCGCGACACTTTTTATCCTTTGGCCTTGACGATGCAACATGTCACGATATCGCAACACCTTTTCCTTTTTGGCCTCGACGATGCAACATGTCGTGATATCACGACACTTTTCCTCCTTTGGTTGCAACAATCCAACATGTCATGATGTCGCGACACTTTTTCTCTTATTAGCCGTGACGTTGCAACATGTCGCGATATCGCGACACTTTTTCCTCCTTGCTTTCTCCCTTTGCTTTGGACCACGAAAATGCAACATGTCGTGATATCACGACACTTTCCTCCTTGTGGTGTTTTTCTTTTTCTTTGATCCTTAGCATTTGGGCCACTTCGGTCTTCTTGGAAAACATGCAAAAAAGGTCTTCTAGTTGGTTCCTCTGGGTGCCTCTTCCTTAGGTAGCCCCTATTATTTTTAGGATTTCTCATTCTGCTGCCGTCGTTCTTCCCCTTTGCCTCCCTCTTCGGAGGCCCACGACTGGTTTGTACAAGGTTCAGGGACCTTTCAACACCCTTTCAACCAATCAATAAAAAAACTTCTCATAAAGCAAATGTACTCCCACAAATTCACTTTACCATTGTAATCAATAGGAGCATACACATTTGTAAGTAGGATGGTTTCACCAGATTCATTATCATGTCCGACCATAAAAATAGACCATCTACTGGAAATCCAAGTAAGAGGAGATATCTTAATCGGATCCCATAAACAAGCGATGCCACCAACATATCCACATGCACCAATACACTGGAATTGCCCCCTTCTCCACAAATTGGGAGCAATATTGAACATACTATCAATAGCCAATTTAGTCTCCTAAATAAACACCACATCCGGAGAATGCACACAAACCAAATCATGAACAACTTTTTTCCTGGGGATTTTGTTCAACCCCCTTACATTCCATGAGAGGATAATCATTTTTGGGGGTTATAAAATGGGAATCCAATGTTCTCACCAATCCTAAATCCACCAAAGTATCTCCCATTAACTTAATTTTATCCTAGTACTTCTTCTGAACCACCTTCATATTCTTATCTAAAAACCTTTTTTTAATTATTTTTTGCTTCAATCCCAACACCGTAGGAGTTTTGCAGTCCAAGGATGATTGCATCAGTGCCTTAGTAGGAGAGGGCATAACTAAATCTATACCAATTTCTAAAATATTTTCCCTTATAGGACTAGACCCATCCATGTCCCCTATACTCAGATCCAAAACCCTTTATTCTTCATTTAAACCCCCTATATATGATTCCTTAAGTTCCCCCTCAAGAAGAGACATTTGATTTGGCCTTGTTATATTTACATCAGGTAGCAACATTTTAGGTGTATCCATGCATTGATCAAGATCATCTAATATTTCAAAATGATTGAGTAGAGCATCTGGCTGGCTATCCTTAAGGTCTTTGTTTGCCCTTCGTACACTGTTTCAGAATTTTACCGAAATAAAAACTTCCTTATCCCATTCCCCTTCCTTTATCGGGACTTTTCATTTATCCAAACTTTTTCCAGACTGAGAGGGCCTAGGATTTGAAGCCACAGGTGGGACAAACTCAGGGTATTTTCTTTTCAAGTGGCCATATTCACAGTAAATCTGACAAAAAAATGGAAGAGCTTCATAGTAAAATTTTTGAACCCATGTAGTTGATCCAAATTATATTTCAATAGAATCTAAAATAGGATTATTTAAGTCAATTTCAACACAAATACGAGCAATAGAGATTACCTTTTTATCCATTGTATGTTGTGACGGTCCAACTGTCTTCCCAAGAAGAAGGGCAATCTTATGCAAGATATCAGTTATCCATAATTCCAATGGGAGCCATGGAAGTTGCACCCATACTGGAACCCATGACGGTCACTCCTCTGATGGGTTGAAACCCACATGCCAGGGTTTAATAAAGAGTCCCACTTGGTTATAGAAATAATGACCCCCTTCAAATTCTTTTTTACGATTTGTAATACAAGAGAAAACCACCATAAAATAGTTGTTCACACTCAACATCACCTCCACATCACCTTCAGGATTCCAAGTCTTCCTGACCCAAGCCTCCACAAAGGGGAGAGAAATTTGGATACCCAAAAATTTGCCAATAAGGGCATGTTTGGTTAGATACTCCACATCTTCTGCCATTGATTCTAGTTGAACCACTATAACTGGCCTAGATTCACATCGTTCCAAACATCCATTGTTCTTTAACAAGCGGATCCTGACATGCACTAGAAGATCTTGTTCCTTCCAATCATTTTCTGAAGAAAAAACATCATGAGCATGCACTCTCTATGTCAGACCTGATGCCATCACGACATTCCTCCAATTTTTTAGATCTCCTCCGGAAGCTACTGCCATCCCCACAGAGCAGTTTTTCTTCATCAAACTTTAGCATAGTAGTTTTTCCTCATCAAACCCTAGCAGAGCTCGACTTGTTACGAAACTTTATTCTTCGTTTTTCTATCATATTACTCACTTGAACAAAAAGGTAATTTTTCATAATTTAATATATTTTTTGCTCCAAATAAAATTTCTTATTAACTCTAGTTTTGATAATCTAATTTATTTATAAAAAAATATATTTTATTATTAATTAAATAGTTGATTATTTTTTTTTTTGCAATCACAAAAAAAAATCATAAGGAGACTTTTTTTTTTGGCAAAACCCAAACAAAATAGTGCATTTGTTTTCTCACATTGAGGGACGTAACACAAAAAAAAAATGCACATTTTTTTGCAAATTAGGGGGCTCTAAAAATGTCTCAAACCCTTGTTAATTTTGCAAACATAAGGAGGGACAAAACAAAGAATTGTGATTCTTTTTTGTAAAATTTTAATACAAGGGGGGAAATTGTGAATATCAAAATTTTGCAAACACAAAAATAAAAAATTTCTTGCAAAAATTATTGTAATAAAGTTGTATTTGTTATTGCATTCGACAGATTTTAAAATTAGCATTATAAAATAGGTGCATTTTTTATTGAATCCGACACCTAAGTCTCAAATTTGTGGGCACTTTTGAATGTATGTTGCATTTAATTTCCTCTTTTTTTCACTTACATCATAAGTTAAAAATAAAAAGCACATAAGATCCCAAATTTGAAACCCTTTCATGTAATTTATTTGCACAACAATGTTTGGTATAAACGGTACCTCTAGCCCACACTTGCAGGTAATATTGCTTTGGGACTACTGTATCTACCACCTAAAATAGCCACAACAATGATGTATGAACTTGTTCTCTATAAATCATCAAGGAGAAATAAGGTAGAGACAATTTTATTTTTATATTCACTCCATCATATACCTAAAATTCACTCTTCTTATTTGGATTAAATTCCTCAAACTGATCATCCTTCTTCAAAAGAAGAAGTTTTAGGCAGGTGTCATTAAATATAAATTTTAGTGAATTTCCCTTTCATGTACTCTTTGTGGTATATCAAAAGGAATACCATTTTGGTGAAATAATGAACCTTTATAATGGCTTATATACACAAATATCTTTTAGATACACAGTTGCTTAAAGGTTCCAATTATGCACCATGGAAAACCAAAACGAGAGCCAGGGTTGTAGTGACTGTCACTACAATACATCCCACTATAGAAGGTAAATATCAAGAAGCATATAATAAAAAGGATTCAAGGTCCCTCATGCTTATCTTTCTTGCTACTACTGATGAAATACAACCTCACATTTGTGATGCTAAACATGGTAAAGATGCTTGGGAAGCATAAAATACTATATATAAAGGGAAGAATCAATCCACTATTCTTAACCTTCAATCACAACTCCATACTCTCAATATGAAGTTAGGTGAAATAGTAGAATTGTTCCTTTGTAGCGTGGCAGAATTGAAGTCAAAGTTGAATTCTTTGGGAGAAAAGGTAGAGGATAATCTCTTGACTTCGTTAATTTTGAGGGCTTTACTAGATTCCTACAAAATGTTAATCACATACCTTCAAGTGTCCATGAGATAAGTTACTTTTTTGGAGTTGAAAATTTTACCTTAAACAAAGGAGGTAAATCAACTTCAAAAAGATGAAGTGTCAAACAATGCACTTTACTCAAACAAATAGGGTTCAAAGAAAAAGGGTAACTTTCAGAAGGGGGGGTCATCTTCCAAAGGTAAATGCAAGCAACCTCAAAAATCACAAAAGAAGTATTGAAAAATTTGTGATATGGACAACCATGAAACCAATAGGTATTGGTTCAAGAAAAAATAGCCAAATGACTAAGGTCAAAAAAATATCAAGAATAAACCAAAAAAAAAGAATAAGTAACAAAAAGGATATGTTGTTATTGAAGATTCAGATTCTGACTTTGAATGAGCACACAAAGTACTCATGTCCCATACAACTTCTACTCAAAAGGATTCTATGTGGTACATTGATTCAGGTGCTGGAAAATACATGACTGGCGATAAGCAGTAGTTTGAGAAATTTGAGGCAAATGAATGCAAAATAGTGACCATAACTGATGATAAGACCTACCAAATACAAGGTGAAGGAAATGTTTCTATCACCTTTTCAGATAAAAAGTATCACATTTAGAATATCCTTTATGTTCCAGGATTGACAAACAACTTGTTGTCATTTCCTCAAATCCTGGATAAAAATATGGTTTTTAACTTTAGATTTAAGGATGGTAATAAGCATTGCTATATCACAAAGAAGGGTAAACACATAGCAATAGGTCCCTATAAACATAACTTGTTTACATTAGATGATGTTTCTATGCCTCATGTTGCCATGATGGTAAACACAAAGGAGGCCACTTCTCTATGGCATAAGAGATTTGGGCATCTAAGTTCTGGATATTTACTTGAGTTAAGTAAATATGAAATGGTGAAGGGCCTTCTCAAAATTTCATATACATTGCTAGTTTGATCAGATTGCTTAGTAGGGAAGCAACATCGAGTACCATTCAAAACTAGATCTTCACAAGCTAAGAAATCATTGGAGCTGGTACACATAGATTTGTGTAGTATTATGCCACACAGTTATGGGGAAGAGGTATTTTTAGTTGTTTTTTGATGATCACTCATGGAATATATGGGTTTTATTTCTAAAATTGAATTTAGAGGCATTTATGTTTTTTAGCAGTTCAAGAAACTTGTTGATAAGAAATCGAGATGATACATACAAACCCTTCGCTCAGATCGAGGGGGGAAATATACCTCCAATGAATTTTCCTCATTTCTTAGTTCACATGGGATTAGAAGATAGCTTACTACAACCTATACTTTGTATAAAATGGATTTGTTGAGAGGAGGAATCATTCCATCATGGAAATGGTTTGTTGTATGCTTAAGGGAGAAAATCTTGAGCAAAATTATTGGGTAGAAGCTATCACAACAACAACATACCCCCTGAATAGAGCACCCACAAAATTTCTTAAGGGAATGACTCCACAAGAAGCATGGAGTGGTAGAAAGACCTCCATTTCTCATCTCAAAATTTTTGGGTGTAAGGCATTCATGCACATTCCAAAAGAAAATATAAAGAAGTTATATGAGAAGACCTTGCAGTGTATTTTTCTTGGATATAATAAGTATTACAAAGGCTATTAGTTGATAGATCCTAGAACCAAGAAGATACACATCGATAAAGATGCGGTATTTTATGAATATGTAGACACCTAAAACACATCATGTTTAGGATACTACTCATATGGGCACCTTTACAGACCATATGAATGATCTTGGACCTTTCCAAGACCAAGCAGTGGTTCTAACCACTCATTTTAGGCAATCTAATCCTATATAGCCTTAGCCACTGATGGCATCCATGGCTAGGATCCTAGCCACTGATGACAACAGTGGCTATGGGTAGCCTATCCCTAGATGTGGTTGACAATCATGGCTAGGGTCCTAGCCATGCTGAGCAACCATGGCTAGCCCTATAACAAACTCGAGCGACCAGAGCCGAGTAAAATCAGTTGCAACCAATTACAATGATTTTGGAGTGGTTTGGGCTTGGAAGCATCCAAAAGCTTCCTCCCAACTTCCAATTCTTGTTCTTGGCTTCTCCATGAAGCTAGAGCAAGGATTTTGGGAGTCTATTTAAGACCCCAATTTTGAAGAGCAAACCCTAAATAATATCCCAATTGCATTGTAGCGAAGCCCTATCAAACTGGAGAGTCAATTGCACCTTGTGAAGAGTAAGGAGATGCTATCCAAATCCAAGTTTGACACCTACCTTTGCAACAATGGAGCTTCCAAAGGCTTGAGAAGCAAACCTTGCCATTCCACACCAATTCAATGTGAATTCAAGCAAATTCAACCACCAATCTATGTTCGGAACACGAAGGTGACCCTTGACCATCAATTCCATGGAGGATTTGAGCATTCCTAGCCTTGGTTTCAAGAGAAAGGATAGTTTTCCCATGGATGCCCACTAGCTATGTTTCAACCGTAGCTAGCAACTATAGCTAGTTGTGTTAAAACCCATGACTAGGGTTTGATGCTCTTTTCATTCTATTTTAGCAATATATTTCCACTTCTAGATATGCAATTAGTTTAATATAGAATATATTAGTCTTGTAGTAGACATTTCCATGGTCAAATAGTAGCATTAGAGGTAGTTTTGCATTAATTTTGGTCACATTTACTATATTTCCATAAATCTTCATAGATTAGCTTCATTCCATGCTTTTATTGCAAATTACATGTTAGATTAGCTAGATCTATATGTTTTCAAGCATGCTTTACACTAATTTAGCTATTTTATAAGCATCTTTGCATATATTTATGTTTCTTTCAAGTTTAGCCTTATTTCTTGCATTTCTTGTCAATAGCCTCATCATGAGAGGCTTCATATGTGTTTAATGTGCTTTGTTGTTTCTTGTATGCAGGTTATAGGTTCTTTCAAGTTTCAAAGCATTTCCAACATCAAATTCCTCTTGACAAATGGAGAAGGAGGCATCCTTGTAAGCCCTCAAGCAGAGTTGGTGGAGATATGAAGACCATTGTGAAGCACATATTCCCCCATTTTGGGATTATTTGCATATTGTAACATTGTATCAAACTTTGGTATCCCTAAGAGGGACAAATTTGTAATAAGTGATTCATTTGATTAATAAAAGAGAGCTTCCTTTTTTTTATTTCCTTATTTTGTCAAATGTTTACTTAAATTACATGTCTTTCCTTCTTTATATTGAAATATCAATAGATGTGTGGTTTTCATACCATTCTATAGTGGTGATCATGATGGAAACCCTACAAATTTCATTGTATTTCACTAATTTTTCTATGTTTTGTGTTGCAGGTCTTAGCCACACTTGACAACCATGGTGCACAATCTTAGTCTTGTTTAACACCCACAACTAGAATTTCAATCATGTTTGATAGCAGTGGCTAGCAAAGAGTAGAGAAAAATATATTAGGCATCCTATCTCTTAATTGAATGAGGGATTCCAGGTAATTATCCCTTCTCTATGATTTCTTGTTTCTATATTTTTACTGTTAGTAGGCTAATTAAATCATCTAGCCAAATTTTAGGGGGATAATCATGAAAAATTCCTTATATGTTGTTAGCCATGGATGACAACAACAACTAGCACTGTTAGTTATTGTTGTCAACAATGGCTAAGATTTTAGCTATGTTTCTATCCAACAGTCGAGTCTATTACCTATGTTATAGAACAATAGCTAGCATTTAAACTATGTGTTAGGTTTTGCATGCTTGGGGCCTATCTAAAGGCCATTTTCATATAATTTTGCATTCTATTTTCTGGAAATAGCATTTAATATTGCATCCTTTCTAAAATTAAAACATCAATTTCCTAGGCATGTAGGAAAATCATGGATGCTCTCTGATGCATTTTTATTTTTATGCAAAATTAAAATAAACCCCACACACCACGTATCACTTAAACATCAATGATGTTGGGCTCTCACATCCAACCCATTGATCGAGACCAACAATGGATGTCATTACCACTTGGTTGGCTCATTTGAAATTGTACTATCGAGACCCAATCATGGCCAAGGCCGACCCAAGAACTATCCTATCCATGAAAAATAGCATGCATTCCTCTTCGGAGGGGTGTATCACTATGCACGATGTGTTGGGTGAGGATTGGTAGTACCTATGCTACCTCGTTGAGTATGGACTTCATCTCCATACTTTGGGTTTACTAACTTCATTTGGTTGTCGAGCTGTGAGTATACAGGTGAAAACCCTTAAACTATACAAGAATATCATCAACAAATTGAAAACATGATGAGATTTAGATTATATACTCAACAAACCAAAACACACTAAACAAGTTTTAGGACACACATCTAATCCTTAAAAGAGATAATCATATTGTCTACTTTGTGTGTTTCTTTATTGTTTGAGTAATCAACATAAGATCCTTGATCTAGGACCAAACCCTAATTTAAAAAAAAAAAATTTTTATTTTACATCCAATGAATCAAAAATCATGCAAATCAGAGCTATAATAAAAAAGTTATGTTGGTTTTATGATTACTCTATTTTTGAGTGATTTTTAAGCCAAAAATAGGGAAAAACTGCACTAAAACAGTCATAAAAAGCCCTAGACAACTCCAAAAATTGCCAAATTTATTTTGTTGTCTTAGTTAGCCCCTTGTGCACCTCTCATAGAAATTTTGAGTCCTAACTCTTTATTTCTCAAATTTTCCCAAAAATTCCTAAAATTGGTCATTTTCCCATGAGCCTCGGTTGGCCAAATATTCCAAAAATACAAATTTTGACCCGAAAATCACTTTTTTGAGTTATAGCTCATTGTGATCAGCTCATCGCATTGATCATTTTGATATATAACACCCACAAATTTTTTTGGAAGTAAAATTTTTTAAAAAAATGGTCAGGGGACCTCCCATGGTGAACAAGACCTCCAATCTAGAGAGGGAATCAGGTTCCATAACCATTGAACATCTCCAAATCAGTCCAGAGGACATGGCCATCCCTGAATGGCATCCCAGGTCTTATCATAACATCAATACCATCCATAGGGGGTCAAACCTTCGAGATATCCCTATTAAGGAGGCACCCATAGGTCCTCTAGGAAACCTTCCTGACTGGAACACCTTGATAGAATTCTATATAAGGAACAATCCACCCACTGAGGGGCCTAGTAGGTCAATCTCATAGGTTCACATCCCAACTTGCTCTATACATCAATCAAAAAATGAACATGAGCATACACCATGGCCTAGCTTGGATGAACAAACCACCCAGTCTGATCAAGCAAGCCACCCCCTACTCCTCATAGAGAGCATTATGCATATGCACATTGTGCTTCTATGTAGTCTAAATATACAGAGCTTACATCTAAGCCTGAATATGCATCATTCCTCATAGATGAGGAAGAGGACCCAAGTCATCCTCCTACTCCTCATGAAGAGTACATGGGGCAACCACGTTGTGGCTCTACATCGTCAAACTATACAGAGCCCATTCATAAACCAAAATATCAAGTCAATGCAACCTTTAAGGAGTGTGGAAAACAAGTAATAGATCCTACTAGGGGGAAAAGACATGATAAACCCATTCGTATTTCAAATACGAGGGTACATAGCCCCCATACAACTGAACAATGAGATCATACACATCAGGCACTGAGGCCACAACTTAACCAACAACAACATACGGATCAACTCCAGTTGGATCAACAACAATTAAATCAACAATGGGTGGACTCACAATGAGCACACCTACAAAGGTTGTATCAATGAAAGATACAAGAACAACAAAAGATACAACAAGAGCAAGTGCAAAATGCATTACATAAAGTGGTGCTTACGCCTAGCACCCAGAGGATGCAACAACGCATAAGGCATCCAATGCAATCTCAAAATATTTCCCCTCGACCATGCAAAAATCATGTTCAACATCAAAGGCCATTATCTAGTTATCATCAAGAACCTCATACTCCTCAATAGTACCAAGATCAATACGATGAGGAATCATATGAAGAGTCCCAATGGGAACATCAGGAAGAAGTAGATGCCTACCCTGAATCCAGTTATGATGAGGTACCTAATGATTATACTTATCATCCACCTCAACATCAAAAGTGACCTCCTCTACCTAATCAAGGGCGACAAGAGGAAGATCATATCATTTCATCAAGGCCATACAAAGCGCTAGCTGATCGGATAAATTCATTCAAAAAACAAAATCAAATATTGGTTTATCAAAAACCTATACTAAAGCAGCTTAGCAATCAGCCTTTGCATCCCTCAGTGTCATCACCGACATACCCATCGAATTTCAAGATGCCTACACTTGAAAAGTTCAAATATGATGAAGATGCACAAGAGCACATGACAATCTTCATCAATATGTGCTTCTATTTTCAAGACAATGACCCCTTGATGTTGAGAATATTTCTTACAACATTAGCTAGGGATGCTTTGGAATGGTATAATCATCTACCACATCATAGCATAAACACCTTTGAGCAATTAGTCGAGCTATTCCTGCAATGTTTTGCCTCTAGTGCTAAGAAAATGATAAACTTGATCGACTTGGCTAGCCTTCATCAACTTGATGATGAGCCAATCATTGAGTATGGCAATAAGTGGAGGAAGGTGATGTCAAAATTACCTTTCACCCTACCCACAATAGAGCTCATTCGGATGTTTACGAGAAGTTGTTTGAAACAAATCTCGCTTCTCTTGCAATTACAATAGTATCAAACATTCGAGGAGGCCTTAGCATAGGCCAAGGTCATTGAAGACATCAAGATACAGGAGGGTGATATTCAACTCCACAAAAGGAATGGCCAAACAAGAATATTAAAGGTGGCAACATGCAACAAAAGGTGGCCCTAATCAATCAAGTTGTTTTGAGTATCCCTGAATCCTCAAACCAGGTCACACCACCTCTACTAGTGCAGCATAATTACCAAGCTCAACCTCCTCTGGCCCAAAATCATATGCAAAAGAATC
Organism: Wollemia nobilis; assembly: GCA_028583015.1. Classification (NCBI taxonomy): domain Eukaryota; kingdom Viridiplantae; phylum Streptophyta; class Pinopsida; order Araucariales; family Araucariaceae; genus Wollemia; species Wollemia nobilis. The sequence continues at coordinate 10,075,859 of JAQPPZ010016874.1, forward strand.
AGATACAAGGCCAACAACATCAGCCACAATGATAATATACTGATTTTCCAGAGATATTAGCATCGATCTTTAATCGATTATGTGAAGCATGAAAAATCAATCTTCTAGAGATCCATCCATTGAAACCTAATAAGCGTAGATCAAAGGTGCACAAGGAAAATCTATATTGTGTTTACCATCGACAAAGGGGTCATGACATCCAGACATGTTATCCCTTTAGAGATTTAGTACAAGATATGATCGAGAGGCAAGAACTTCAGATAGGAGTCTTCCAAGACCCCTTGCCCACACATGAAGCAAACACAACACCTGCCAATCAAGTTGAGCAACCTAATCAGGTGCATATCAATCTACCTCCCCAAGAGTTTGTGGGAATGATCAGTGTTGTAATAGAGAAACAAGAATATCAAAATCGATCTACGCAACCTGTGGCATCATCCAATGTTTCACCTTTGCTCATCTCATCTCAACGGGACATTGGCACTGCACAAAATTACACATCACAATAGGGGGGGTCAATTTCTACTACTCCTCCTAGCCAAGCCAATCACAATACATCAAACACAATGCACATTGGGGGTCTTCAAGGTGTCACACCTTCCCCATCATCCACATCACGATCAATGAAGCAAAGTGAGACTTCTAAAGGTATCACACCTTCCTCACTTTCATTGAGTGGCACACACACTAGGGGTACCTAAGGTAGCGTACCTTCCCCTTAAAAACATAAAAACAAACAAAAATCATAAAATATCAAAATTCAAAAACATTCAAAACATCAAAATTTCAAAAACAATTAAAAACACCAAAAAATCAAACAAATAAAAATTCAAAAACAATTAAAAAATCAAAATTTCAAAAACAATTGAAAACATCAAAAATACAAAACAAATCAAAAAGCAATAAAATTCAAAAACATTGCAAAACATAAAAAACAAAAACATTTGCATTTTACATTTTGCATATGCATTCATTTAATTGCATTGCATTAGGCATTTTCATCCATTGCACTTGCATTAGGATAGGTTGTGTTTACAATCTTACAAATGACACCACGTTTGTATCTTAATCATGCATCTATTCATCATCATCATCCATCACCCTTGTGAGTAATTATGTTTTTCAACACAACCCCTCCTATTGCTATAAGGAATATACTAGGGTTTTCTAGTCATTCAACCATACCTAGTGATCTTCTCAAATTTTGTAGAAAGCTATCTTTGCTTTTGGAGATGAGGTCTAGTTTTGATAGCACCTAGCATATGTCAAAATCCCATCACTAATTAACACATTAACAATCCTAATTTGGACAAGGAAATATGAACACTACAAAGTGGTCCTAGTCACCTTAAGCGAAAGGTTTTTACTTGCTCATCTTGTGATGTGCATGGTCTAGAGTGTTGATCATTGAAAAAAGGACAAGCTCCCCCTACCCAAAGAAATCCCTTGCTTTCATACAAAATAAGAAAAATTCCAAAATCAAAGCAAAATCCCTTGCTCAAAAAAAAATGCAAAATAAATAGTGATTTTCATCACTAAGCATGAGCAAGTATCCCAATAAATGTGAAGAAAATAAGGGGGTGAAGAGCTTGAATCCCTAGAATGGTCAATACTCAAAGCCATTGAGTGATCCCCAATACAGCAATGGGCTGAATGAATCCCACCTAGCATTGGGGTAGTTCTAAGCAATTTACAAATGAGCTAGCTTTAGGTGGCTTGTATTACCTAGTAGTCTAGTCCAACTACATCCAAACTTAGGATCATGATGAACATTTGGTGATCCTCATTACAACAATGGGCTGAATGAATCCCACCTGGCAATGAGGTAGTCTTATGTCTCATCTAATATATTCATTTGCACACATAGGGATAATGAATATCTTGGTCTTCATAACAAAAACTTTTATCTTTCAAGAGTCTAGTATAGTCATTATACAACTTTTGATTAATCAACTAGGGTGTTTGAGTCTCATGGAAAACCTCAAAAATACCTTATAGCAACAAATCATCTCATCTCACATATGGATGCTTAAATGATTAATTCTTATGATAAGAGTTACCATTTACATTCATGATTTTTATACATTTTGTGGTGTCATCCATTAGTTTGTTAAACACATATTAGATTCATTCCTTATGTTTTAAGTGATTAAAGCATACAGGTTCATTTACATTAGATCATTCCTCATGTAATTAATGCATCACATTACATACATCATCTATCATATCATACCACATAGATTAAATGCATAAAAATTGAAATAAATTAAACATGCATTTAACACTAAGCATTGCATCCATATATGCATACATCACCATAGTGCATCTATACATCTAGATCATAGCATCTAACCAAACATCTATCATCTAGCTAGTGCATGTCATCAATACATTGCATACATATAGCATAATCACATCATCATGTAGGCATTGCATTCATCATTGCATCCATAACATAAAATCAAAACAAAAATATTTGCAAGCATTAACTAGGGCATGATCCATTTCATACGTCCCCATAATCAACAATCAAACAATCAAGCAACATGGGGTAAATCAAGGTAGCAAACCTTCCTAATCAATAGCATAATTCAATCCCATCATTAATCAATTGCTAGGTTTCCAAAAGGTTGCGCCCTTTGCCTCGCTATATCAAACCCCAAAAGGCTCCAAAGATGCCCTAGTTCTTTGGTCAATCCCATAAATGCACACATTTTCTCACCATAAGGAGTTTCATAATGGACATTTAAGCATATCTATCGGTCCATAATCATCAAAAATTACAAAATAAAAAAAATTAAATAACATCAAAATTCAAATCCTATCATTATTTACCCTATACACTTGTGGTTGCAGCGACTTGCCTCCATGCAATCAAGATGAGTAAATTACCATAAGGCCATTGGGTCAAATTAGTCATCGTCAATTGAAATGTCTCCTTCACTCAAGAAGGCCATTCATAAATTCTTTTATTTTAGTAGATCATCAAACATAGTGATTCAACACAAGCTTAAATGGAATTGCTATCATCTTGATTTCCTAAGAAGGCCATTACGACTAGACTGCTCCATAGGATAGAGATGTACAATTACTATTAATAATTGAAATCATAGCTATAATAGGACATGCCTAACAACAAATGCAATCATCTTGAATTATCCAAATTATTCATCTTGGTCAAGCGACTCATCGCTTTCATCACTTGTCCTTTCCTCATCGACTCATCACTTGAGGGGGTAGTCATAATAACAAATTCATAATCAAAATCAACAATTAAACGCTCAATCATTGCTAAGTGCATTCATTCAAGAATCATTGCCAAAGACAATCATGCACCCTCCTTTCTTGGGGCAAATAAGCAAAATATCAAAAGCAAATTCAAGAAAACTAAATAGCTTATATCCTAATTGCCACCAAGGCTAGGATTAGACTTAAGCTTATCTCCTAATTGCTACCAAGGCTAGGATTAGACTTAAGCTTATCTCCTAATTGCCATCAAGGCTAGGATTAGACTTAAGCTTATCTCCTAATTGCCACCAAGGCTAGGATTAGACTTAAGCTTATCTTCTAATTGCCACCAAGGCTAGGATTAGACTTAATATTATCTCCTAATTGCCACCAAGGCTAGGATTAGACTTAAGCTTATCTCCTAATTTTTGCCAAGGCTAGGATTTTGACTTAAGCTTACCAAAATCAAGTTCTTCAACTCATCGAAGGCAATGATTCAATGATGTATGCTCTTTTCATGATTGGGGCATCTAATGTTGATCAGATCAATGAACATCAATCAACCTATAACATGGCTTTAGGTGATCTATTTTTTCTCAACATTATATTTTCCCACAATGCATCCCAAAAAGGGGCATCTATAGACACCTAAAACACATCATGTTTAGGAGACTACTCATATGGGCACCTTTGCAGACCATATGAATGATCTTGGACCTTTCCAAGACCAAGCAATGGTTCTAACCACTCATTTTAGGCATCCTAGTCCTATTCAGCCTTAGCCATTGATGGCATCTGCAACTGAGATCCTAGCCGCTGATGAAAATAGCGGCTAAGCCTGCTTCTTAGTGGGTGACAACCATGGCTAGGATCCTAGCCATGTTGAGCAACCATGGCTAGCCCTATAACAAACTTGGGTGACCAGAGTCGAGTAAAATTAGTTGCAATAATCAAATTGCAATGGTTTTGGAGTGGTTTGGGCTTGGAAGCATCCAGAAGCTTCCTCCCAACTACCAATTCTTATTCTTGGCTTCTCCATGAAGCTAGAGCAAGGATTTTTGGAGTCTATTTAAGACCCCAATTTTGAAGAGCAAAACCTGAAGAATATCTCAATTGCATTGTAGCGAAGCCCTACCGAATTGGAGAGTCAATTGCAACCTTTGAAGAGTAAGGAGATGCTGCCCAAATCTAGTTTGACAACCAAATTTGCAACAATGGAGCTTCCAAAGGCTTGAGAAGAAAACTTGCCATTCCACATCAATCCAATGTGAATTCAAGCAATTTCAACCACCAATATATGTCTGGATAGGCAACCCTTGACCATCAATTCCATAGGGGATTTGAGCATTCCTATCCCTGGTTTCAAGATAAAGGACACTTTTCCTGTGGTTGATGTTGTTAACATTGGCCCAAAGTCTTAGCTATGGCTATCAATAGTAGCTAGCAGAGCTAGATGAGCTAGTTGTGGTTGTCAACAACATCTAGGGTTTTATGAGCTTAATAATTCATTTTTGCCTTAGATTTCTCTTTCTTAGTATACATTTAGGTTAATCTAGCATAGATTAGTCTTGTAGCAAACATTTCCATGGTTAAATAGTAGCATTAGAGATATATTTGCATTAATTTTTGTCATATTTACTAGATTTCAACAAACTTCTTAGATTAGCTTCATTTCATGCCTTTATTGCAAGTTACATGTTAGATTACCTAAATCTACTTGTTTTCAAGCATACTTTGCATTAATTCAGTTATTTTATAAACACATTTTCATATATTTATGTTTTCTTTCAATTTTAGTCATACTTGCATTTTCTTGACAAAAGCCTCATCATGAGAGGCCTCATATGCTTTTAATTGTGCTTTGTTGTTTCTTGTATGCAGGTTACATGATATTTCAAGCTTCAAATAATTTACAACATCAATTTCCTCTTGAAAAGTAGAGAAGGAGGCATCCTTCTAAGCCCTCAAGCAGAGTTGGAGAAGATATGAAGACCAATTGAAACACATCTTCCCCAATTTTGGGATTATTTGCTTATTGTAACAATTGTATCAAGCTTTGGTATCCCTAAGAGGGATAAATTTGTAATAAGATTCATTTGATTAATAAAGAGAGCTTCCCTTTGTTATTTCCTTCTTTTTGTCAAATGTATGCTTAGATTACATGTGTTCTTTCTTTCTGTTACAATATCAATAGATGTGTGGTTTTCATACCATTCTACATAAGCCTTCACACAAAATAATACATATTTAGTATACTTGGATGAAGAGGAGCCTAAGAAAGAGACTCCTCCCCCATAGAAAAAGGTTCCAAAATGGTATACAAGTACAATGAGAGACTTAAATGTGACCACACCTCTAGATATAACTTTAGATCATCCTCATACTCACAACATGACTCAACAGAAGAGGGCAAAAACATAAACTTCAGAGGTTGATGAGCTTTGCCAACACTTTGAAGAGCTTTATGTAGATAGAGAGGAAGATAGTGGAGAAGATATGGAAGTGGATGATGAAAGGGTTTATATATCTTTATATGATGAACAATAACCTACCACGGTCCAAGAAGCACTTAGTGAGCCTCAATGGAAGGTAGCTATGGATGTTGAACATAAATCTCTCATCAAAAACAACACTTGGAAGCTAGTTGATTTACCTTCAAGAAAGAAGCCCATTGGTTGCAAATGGGTTTACAAAGTAAAATACAAGGTATATGGAACTATAGATAAGCATAAGGTCCACCTTGTTGCAAAGGGCTATGCACAAAAAAAGGTATTGACTATGAAGAGACTTTTGCACCCACTGCTTGAATGACTACCATTAGTGTTCTTTGTGCTATGGTAGCACAATACGGATAGAAACTTCATCATATGGATATTAAGAGCACCTTCTTAAATGGTGATTTGAAAGAGGAAGTATACATGACTCAACCAGAAGGATTTTTTGTTGAAGGCCAAGAGAAATTTTTTTACAAATTGTTTAAATCCTTGTATGGGTTGAAACAATCCCCGCAAGCATGGTATATAAATATAGACAATCACCTACTACAACATGGATTGAAGAGAAGTCCTTTGGATGCAAATATATATTTCAATAAATTTGGCTCTGAAATAGTGATACTTGTACACTATGTAGATGAACTGATCATCACTGGAAATTTAAATAACTTGATTTATGCAGTAAAGGGTGACTTGAAAGAGTCATTTGACATGAAATATCTGAGAATTTACTACTATTGTCTTGGTTTAGAAGTGAAACATAAAAATAATCACCTTAAAGTTACATAGATGAAATATGCCAAGACATTGATCATGAAATATCGCATGACTGATTGCAAGCCTAAAGCATCTCCTATGGAAACTAGGTTATAATTATCATGATATGATGATTCTCCACCGATAGATGGTACTCTCTATTGGAATTTTATTGGGAGTCTCATATATCTAACCAACACTAGGCAAGATATCAGTTTTACTATGAATTATATTTCGAGGTTCATGCAGGAACCTAAGGTTAGTCATTGGAAAGCAGTAAAACATGTTCTTCACTATGTCCATGGTACTATTGAGTATGACCTAGAGTACAAGAGGATTGATAAGTTCTTCTTGTAAGGATACATGAAATCTGACTATGTTGGATCTATAGGTGACCAAAAATCAATATCAACCTACATTTTTCATCTTGGATATGATATTATCTCTTGGCACAACAAGAAGTAACATGTGGTTGCTTTATCTTCTACAGAGGCAGAATATCGGACAGCACGAGGAGCAGTGTGCAAGACGATATGGTTGAGTCGCATTTTGGCAAGTATGGGCCTACCCAAGAAACTTCCAATTCACTTGTATTATGACAACCAAGGTGTTTTGAACCTAGTCAAGAATCTAGTACTTCATGAATGCACCAAACACATTTGAACTCAATGTCATTGCATTCGTGATGAATTTCTAAAACACAATATACAAATCTATTACATTCCCATCGATGAACAGGTTGTAGATATATTCACTAAGGTACTTTCACATGTCAAATTTGAGTTATTTTGCAACACTCTTTTTATTTCAAAATAATGTAATAAAGGGGGGATGTTAGGGTAGATTAGTATTATTACATAATTTTACATTTCTTTGTAGATATTTGCATTGGTAGAAAATATTTTTTTTGATTGATAACGGGTTTTGAAAGGGACCCAAAACCTTCTATACAAGTCGTAGAGAGGATCCCATGAAGGTTCGACTCAATATAGAGTAAGCCAAAAAGGGACCAAAACTTGTGGCCACACTATAAAACTAAAGAGATACTTAATGGTTACGACCTGAAGGCACCAAAGGAACACAAAAAAACCATAATGGAGACAAAAATGGACATACCAGTAGGGACCAAGAGCACCACGTCATTTTGAGACATAATCATCATCATAAACTTCTTTGGGATCATCCTCCCCAAGGTGGTCGACTTTCTACACATTCATATGATTAATAATTTTACTTGCTCTCAAGAGCATAAATGTCGCTAAAGTGACAATGTCTTCCAAGTTGGTAATCTGGTCGATGTCTCCCATTTGCTGAAGATAACAAGACCTTGAATATGGCCCTGCCACGGTCTTCTACATTTTGTGAGTAGGGGAGGTAATTTTACCTTTCTCGCTTACATTCTTGACATGAATTGAGCATCTTGTAGGAGTTTAAGATAGCCCTACTGGAGGTAACCCTCTTTGTTTGCCTTCCCTACTAGTAGTACAGTTATCAACATAGATTATCAGACATTTAAGGGCAACTTCCACCAGTGCCAAAGGTGAGCCCAACATGGGATAAAGGATAGCGGTTTGCCTAACAACTTCAACAATCTGCTAGTTTGGGTTTTGGCTAATATAGTTGTAAATGATCAAGTGGATACCCTGGTGCTTAGGGTAAGTAGAATTCCCTTTCTAGACACTATCGATAGAGATTTCCATCAACTAAAATAATTACTATTGGATGTTAATTTAGTTGACATCTTTAAAAAAAAAATGGAACACCATGTGGAAGTTGTGGAGAGAGGAAGATGGTTTATCCACAGTCAAGTACTACATAATCGACACCAGGGCCTGATTCTAGCATGGATGGAGGTCCTCTCGGATGAACCCATTGTCATTTTTTGATAGAAATTTCCCTTTGTCATAGAAATAAACCAACTCACCCACCATTGAATGCTTATATCTATAGATAATCTCCCCATCATTGGGGAGTTTCGTAATTTCAGCTAGCAAATCAATGTTAAAGCAAAGGTGAGTCCCTTCATGGACACTACGCAACTGTACTAACTCTAAATAAACTCTTTCAAAATATCAGGATCATGTCCATTAAATTTCCTCAAGAAATTGATTAATCCATGAGAATCCATGATATCCTCAACCAATGGGTCTAATTGCAGGTGCTCGGGATTGAGTAAAGAAATCCTTCTAAACATAGAAAATATCTAGACGCAGACGTAATTTAGCTTCCAATTCAATTCAAATATGCTCTGGTTTTTATTGTGAACAAACTGATTTAAAGTTAAATCCCTCAACGACTAGGGTGGAATCATGCCAACTTCCTTGGATCGAGAGCTTACCTTGATAAATTGATTGGATTGATTTTCCATAGAATATATCACCACACGGGCCTTGCCATGACCAATGGTGATTTGGTTCATAATATGATATCTTACCAAAAACAAGGTGGCCAAAATGGGGAGCAAATTTTACGGTGGTCTTTGAAATTGGTAGTACTAGCAAGAGTGGGCAAATGAGGACACACCTCATATTCAGTCATCCTCCATGTTTGGCCTCTACACAAACACCAAGCCATCTTGAAATTCACTCTAGATATAAACTGGGTGGTTCTGCCACTGCACTGTAGTAGATTATCAACTTGGCACAAAGAGGTGATCGCGCCATGATTGGTAATGATATCAATCTCATAGGCTGAAATAAACACGTGATTAGTGTCATGATTTTTGTCCTTATTTCTTGATTGACACTCTATTTTTTCCCCTTGATTATTTTATCCTTTGTAATGAATGATGATAATTTTGGCACAAGTATTGGGATGAAACCCCTTAGTACCATTAGTATTAATGTTTTGCTTAATTTTTATCTCAAAACAATAATCCCTGCATAGGATTTTATGGTCAATATAGTCCCAAGGTAGGTTAGATAGGCTTCTTGGATGTGAACCTCATAAATCTAGTTTATGTATCTTCAGCTTGAATATAGGTGTCAAGTTAGCAGATATGAGTAGTAATAACTAACCCAATAGAAATTATAATACATGTTCATACAGCCATGTCCATTCTTGCTTCATACATAGTGGTGCAGATCAATCATAGCACAGTTGATGCCACTCATAAGTGGTGGCCTCATTCCTATGGCAAAAATTCAATATGTATTGGGGAAAGTACTTGCACCACATCATAAAGAACTCCAACACAAACCAAAATTTTCCTAATGCATCAACCACTTTGTCTCCTTCCCTGTACACATGTTGAACTGAAATATTATTTATCATATGAATACGGAGGATGATCTCCTAGAAAATAGGAGCAATCTTCCAAGGTGGTGTTGTGGTGCCTTTGATGTAGATTATTGTATTCATAGAGTCACCTTCAACAATAAGGCTCTGAACATTGAGTTCTAACGTGACTTGGATACCATGAAATACTACTCTGGCCTCTACAAAATTGTTTAACTGAACTCCCAAATTCTTAGCATAGGCCACAATAACTATGCCTCTTTCATCATGGATAATCCCTCCATAGCTAGATCTATCGTTATTACCTTTGGATGCTCCATTGAAATTTAATTTAAACCAATGAGGGGGAGGGGGAATCCAAGACACAAGGGATCTATCCGTAGTGGGGTGGGGTTGACTAGGGACCTCATAGGAAAGGTTGACAAACTTGGCCAATTGGACTTCATAATGAGACAAGGGATAATCCTCGGACGAAATGAGGTTGGCATTTTTATATGCAAGGATGATAATACTTAAGGAAACAAAATAAATATCATGATAAGAGTCCTGAAAAGCTCTATTGTTTCTATCCAACCACACCTACCACATGAAATAGGGAAGGATGATAGACCACCAGTACTTGAGTTGGGTGGAATGGAAGGGGTTAGGCCATTGGATAAGGAGATCATTGATGGACATGGGGATAACAAAGGTAATAGAAACCATAGATAGAAGGGATGAAATAACTTTAATAGAAAATGGACACTCCATGAAAAGGTAGTTAACCGACTCCCAAGCAGACTGATAAAGGAAACATCTATTCAGGAGGACCATACCCCGAGCTATGAGGTTTTTAGTGGTGAGGAGTCTATTTTGGAAAACCAACCAATAAAAATGAGCAATTTTAAGAATGAATTTCTTTATCCAGATGTGTTTGACTAGGAACAATTCATCCTCAAGTTCAATCATGTAAGCATAAGCCAATTTAACTAAAAATAATTCAAAATCACGAAGCTGCCAGAAGTGAGTATCAATAGACGGGAGACTCAAGAGCACCTGAATGTAGAGAATCTCTGATATATATTGGTTGGCATAATTTTGCTCCATATTCTGCATATCATGGGATAAATTGACCCATCTAGGTGGATTCGATTGATGAGAAATAAAATCATTGACTTTGGGTCCAAAAAGCTAGTCAGAAATGACTTTAAATCTACTTACAAATATTAGTTATTATTAGTTGTTAGTTGTTGGTGTGATTATTTTATCATTAGCAAAATTATGGGGGATATTGTTTTATTCCTATCTTAGGCTATTCTAGGCCTAAGATTATTGTATTTATACTCATTGATTAATCAATTATCAGCTAATGTTTAAGATCTAATTATTATCACACACACACACTACCCTACTACATATCTACCACACACTACATATGATACTATGACTTCTATATCTATATTCTACATATATGGCCATTATATAGGAATATAAGTTCCTTGGTCAACACTCTATCTAGTTGTACAAATGGACACCTTACACATTACAACTTGCACATTGACACTTGTGCATTTATTACATTGCATGAACTAGATAAGTTTCCCCTAAAGTAACCTAATGTCCTAAGCATTCACCAAGGAAGGTACATTTACATGACCCAAATAATGTAATATACTTTATTTCTAACACATTGCATACATCATACTACCCACAACACTAGCATAAGGAACATGATGCATTTATATAATTTCCTCATTTGTTTTAGGACATTATTTAGAAGATAAATTTTGACCAAATGGATATGGAGTACATACTAGTTTACAATCATGCATCCTAAACCTATGTAGTATCAAATAAACATATTTTCTTTGATTTAACCACAACTTTCTATTTGCATAATCCCTTATTTCCATACCCAAAATAAATTTTGTAGCATCCAAATCCAAATTTAAAAGATAACTAATATTTTAGTAACTTTATCATTTTCTTATTGTTACCAATTAACATCTCATCCACATACAATACAATGACAAGAAAATATTCACCTTCCTTTCTAAAATATACACATGGGTTTTATTTACTTTTTTCCATGCCCAAGTGTAAAAATAAACTTATCAAATTTTTTGTTCTACATCCTTGGAGACTGCTTCAACCCATAAAGAGATTTCTTTAGCTTGCATACCAAGTCCTCCTTACCTTTTACCCTGAAGTATTCTAGTTGTGTATATATATATATATATATATATATATATATGTATATATATATATATGTATATATATATATATATATATATATATATATATATATATATATATATATGTATATATATATATATATATATATATATGTCTTCATCAAATACACCTTGTAGAAAAACTATCGTTACATACATTTTTTCTATTTCAAAATCAAAAGTAGATAAAATAGCCAATAAAACTATAACTGATGTTAGTTTAGCCACATGAGAAAAAATCTCACCAAAGTCAATTCCCTCATCTTGAGAAAATCCTTTCCAGGTGATCTTTTTATTTCTCCAACTTTCCTTCTGCATGGTACTTTTTCTTGAATAACCACTTATAACCAACATTTTTTCTACCAAGGGGTAATTTCACCAAGTCTCATGTCTTATTTTTATCCATGGACTCCATTTATTCTTCCATTTTCCTTTTACAAGACTTATTCTCACTTGATTGAAGTACCTCCTTTATAGTCTTGGGTTCTTCATTAGTAATTGATAAATTAAATGTAAAACAAAAATTTGAAGGGCTATACATTTTTATGAGTCTTCTCACCTGATTTGGTCTCCTCAAAATTGGAGTTCTAGGTTCTGCATCTTTAGCTTCCTCTTCACCTTCTTACTCTAAATATTCCTCTTTAGACCCTCTTTGTAATTCAGATTCTACCATAGGTTCTTCCTTATGTTCCTATTTTACCTCAACTATTTCAGGTCATTTCCTTGGTTGCATTTCCTATTTTGGAATCCCTTTTGTTTCTCTAAATATCACATTACGACTGTAAGTAATATTTTGTGTTTCTAGATTCCACAACTTATATCCTTTCACACCAGTACTATAACCTAGAAATATATATTTCTTAGATTTATAATCTAGCTTAGTCCTTTTATATTTTGGGATATACATATAAGCTTCACAACCAAAAACCTTTATATGACTGAGAGAGGATTTCTTACCAGTCCACACTTTCTGTCGAATTTTATCCACAAAATTTGAGGTAGGATATCTATTGATGAGGTAGCAAACAGTTAACACGACTTCTTCCCAAAATTTATTTTCTAACCCTGCACTGCTTAGCATGCTTCTGGTCTTATTTATCAATGTCCTATTCATTCGTTCTACAACTCCATTCTATTTTGGTGTATATGGAGTTATTCTATACCTTTCTATTCCATAGTCCTTGTAAAATTGATCAAATTCATTAGAGCAATACTCACCACCATTATCACTTCTCAAAACCTTTATCTTTTTCTTTGTCTAATTTTCTATAAGAGCCTTGAACTATTTAAATTTACTGAAAACATCAGATTTATATTGTAAAAGGTATATCCAGGTCTTTCTTAAGAATTCATATATAAATATAACAAAATAGATGAATTTACCTAATGATGGTATTTTTGCAGGTCCAAACACATCACTGTGAACTAGATGCAAATTTCCTTCAAATCTTCTAGAACTACTTGGAAAATTAACTTTGGTTTTCTTTCCAAAAGTACAATGCTCACAAAAATTAAAATTTAATGGGCAATCAAAAATTCCTTCAACCATACCTTTAATTTTCAATGTTCGAATGTCTTTCTCACCAATGTGCCCCATGCATTGATGCGACAACATTGTCTTCACTACAGGAATACTTGGAGCTCCTTCTATCATATTAATTTCCTCTACAACTAAAGAGTTATTGCAATCAATACTTACATTGCCTAAAGTTTGAAAAAACATCCATGAACCATATTGCAATTGTTCTTATTGAATTCCATATTCACACCTGCATCATTCATCTTACTAATGTATATTAGATTCCTTGACAAACCTAGAATATGTAGCACACCGGGAAGAGTTTTAATATTGGAAATTTTGAGTAGTTTTGTTTTCATTGATGTCAAGAGAGTATTGTTTCAATTTCATCATCATTAAGGACATCAAGTGGTTTTTCCAAAAGACAAGGAAATGGCTAAAAGAAATAGGATATAATATTTATTTTGAATATTATATGCCTAAGGTGGCCTAATAGCTTGAAGATCCAAGGAAGGATAATAATATTATAATATTTTATATTATAATATTTCGGGCCAAATAACAAGGTGAAGAAAAACAAAGTTCAAGTTGAAAAGACCCATGAGCAGTTTGCAAAATATTTAATTTAATTTAAAATATTTTAATCCTTGATTAAAATTTTAATTTAAATTAATAAGGAGTGCCAAATGTTTTTAAATTTAATATTTAAAATCTAATTCAAATTTTAAAATTCAAAATTGGTCGACGTGTAAAATACAAGAAGCATGTGTATTTATAAAGGAAATAATTCTCATTTCCTAATATCAAAAAGATATAGCTTCGAATGCAATGCCAAGGAGATAAATCATGCACTACATTACCTAGGAAGAAGAGAAATTTGCATTTTGAAGTATTGGAGGCAGACAAGTGTGTAAGGGAAGTGACATGGATAGAAAGTTTCACCGACAGCGGTAGTGTAGGTGAAAGTTGAGAAAGAGCTAGGGCTTTGCAAGGAAGAGATCATGGGTTCGATCCACACGATTGACATTTTACTAGAGGAAAGAGGTCTTCATTTCATTTGATGTTTTTGTGAGGCAGAATATAGAGGGGATCGTGCGCCTATGGTTTCATGTGGGCACGTAGCCCACTTGGTGACCTATCTTTGGGCTAGGGTGTTGAAGAGGCTACGTCGTGTGTTCGAATTTCACCGAAGATTTTTTTTGTGGGCATAATAAATTAAAGGTATGCTATGCACATTTTTATTTCTCCAAAGGTTTTGAAATTCAGAAATTGCTTAGAGGGTTTCGTGAGTTCTAAAAGGTAGCTATGTGTTTTTGAGGGAGCTATAAGGTAAAGTAAATTAAAATATTTTATTTTAATTTTTGGTGATTGAAATTTATTTTATAAAGTTGGAGTGATAAGGTATGCAAAGAAAATAATATTTTTGCATCTTGAAATAAAAGCTACATTGTGATACTTACTTTTGTGAGTTTGGATATTATAAGGTGTATAAAGGAAATTGTATTTTGTTATAATGAAAATGTTGACTTATATTGTGTAAGTTTGGATATTATAAGGTGTACTAAGAGATTTGATATTTTTGTATGGTAAAATAATTATTGGGAAAATTATTTTGTGGAGATCTTGAGATAGGTTGTGGCTACCTAACCTTAGTATTGGCAAAGAAGATTTGATTGTGGTTAAGACAGGTTTTGAAGACATATCTCCATCAAAACAAAAGGTATGGGCACATCTTCCTATGAGTGAAATATTGTTGGTTGAATGTTGTGAAATGCAAGGTTGGAGTGAAAAGGATTGTTTGATAAGCATTGTTGGAAATATTTGAGTGAGTGTTCATATGCATGATTAGGATTTGTGAAAGATCATGAGTATCATTGTTATGTGAAGTTGAGTACAATATTGAACTAGGGTTTGTGAAAGAACTTGAGTATCATTGTTATGTGAAAATTGGAATTATCTTGAGTCAAGGTTTGTAGTGTGAATTGTTGGAAGTATTGTGAAACACTTGTTTAGGGTTTGTAAGAAAGTTGTGTTTCATTGAGTGAATGGTTGAGTGGAGTTGGATGAGCATTATTGATTGAGAGTGTTGGAGTGATAGTTCAAGTTTTGTGAAATAAATTTTTCTTTATTCTTAATTTATTTGAAAAGAGTTTGGAAGTGATTGAGTGTTTGTGAGTGAAACATATTGAGTCTCTAACAATTCTCTATATGCTTCTATGGATTAACAAGATTCTGAGTGAAACTTGTTTGAGTGATTGAAGAGGTTTTATGGAAGAGATTAAGTTGAGTTTTGTGAGTGTGAAACATATTGAGTCTCTAACCATTCTCTATATGTTTCTGAGGTCAAACAAGATTCTGAGTGAAACTTGTTTGAGTGATTGAAGAGGTTTTTCTGAAAGAGATTGAGTTGAGTTTTTATATGTAAGTTTTATAATTGATTTGAGCAAGATTTTGTGAAATATTGTGAGCTGATTTGAGTAAGTCCTAGAGGGGACTTAAGGACAGAGTTGAGGAAGCTTTTTGTGAAATCTTAAGGACATATTTGTGTGAGATTTTATGGAAGCTTACAATCAGATTTGGACAAGTTCTAGAGAGGACTTGTTGAGCAGTTTTGAGATAAGTCTTAGTGAAGACTTGTGGATAGATTTGTGTGAGCTTTTGTGGAATATTACAAGAAAAGTTGAGGTAAGTCTTGGTGAAGACTTGTTGAGAAGATTGGACAAGTTCTAGTGAGGACTTGTTGAGAAAATTTGAGGTAAGTCTTTGAGAAGACTTGAGAGTAGAGTTGATTGATTGATTTGTTCAAACCTTGAGTTAAGGTTTGGGGTAGATCTAGTAGAGTTGATTTATGATTGGATCAAGATTTGTGTTAAGGCTTGAGGATAGATTTGAGGATAGAGTTTGGTGTAGATTTGAGGATAGGTTTGTGCTAGATCAGAGACAGATATTGAGCAAATTTGTGCTAGATCGAAGGACTATGTTTAGTGCATATTTGAGACAGATATTGAGAATATTTGTGCTAGATCGAAGGACTATGTTTAGTGCAGATTTGAGATAGAGATTGAGCAGATTTATGCTAGATAAAAGGACTATATTTAGTGCATATTTGAGATAGATATTGAGAAGATTTGTGCTAGAACTAAGGACTATTTTTAGTGTAGATTTAAGATAGATATTGAGCAAATTTGTGCTACATCGAAGGACTATGTTTAGTATATATTTGAGACAAATATGAGTATAACTGAGAGTAAGCTTTGGAGGTGATAGAGTAGAGGATAATAGTCTCTAGTGGATAGAGATCCATTAGTCTAGGGTAGTGAGGACAAAGGTCTTCTGAGTGAGGATAGAGGTCTTCAATGGAGAGAGATCCACAAGCCAATGTAGTGGAGGTAGTAGTCTTCTAGAGGATCACCAACCGAGCAGAGGAGAAGGAGTTCTCCTATGGATAGAGATCCACAAACCAACTAAAGGATATTGGTGTCTCCTATGGGTTAGAGATCCATGAAATTGATTAGGGGATTGGTGTCTCCTTTGGATAGAGGTCCATAAACATTGTAATAGGGAAGGATTCCCAAGATATTTTTTGAGAAAATTTTAGTGAAATATTTTCTTCGTGGAGTAGCCCACATTGGGTGAACCACATTAAATTGGTGTCTCTATTGTGTGTGATGATTTATGCATTGCTTTTGTTACTACTGTTGATATTGCCATTGATTATATTGGATAATATTATTTGGGAAAGAAAAGTAAAAAGTGGTCTTATATTTTTCATCCCCCCTCTCAGTATAAGCTTGTGTTCTTCAATTGGTATCAGAGTGGGTTCCTTCAGAAAAGGTCTAACAACTTGAAGGAATATCTTACAAGAACACACATGGCAAAGAAAGGCAAAAGTAGAACCATGAGACCTAAAAGGAAAAGAACACACATGGTCATGAAAGAAAAGGAAGATGAATTTGATTTTGTTTTTCTAAGAGGAGAAGTGGAAATAGATTCAAGAGATGAATCAAGCAGTGGAGAAGAGGCTAAATTGATAAAATTTTGTACCATATGTAGGAAGATAGGTCACCATGCAACTTATTATCCATAATATGGTGAAGAATGTTTTGTTTGTGGTCAACTCGATCATGATGCAGGTTATTGCAATGGGTTTAGTAGTAGTGAAGATGAAATGGAACTCAAGGAAAACAAGCACAATCAAAATAGGTATGAAGAAGAAACTCTACTTTCGACAATAGAAGAAAATGCTCCTATTGAAGACCAAAGAAAAGAGAAAAATTTAGAAAATCAAAAAGAAGAGGAAGATTCAAAAAGAAAAGGAGGAAGCCACACTTAAGGAACTTGTTGAGTTGAAAAGGGAGAACTTAGAATTAAAGGCTCAAATACAAGAGGATGAGAAATGTAAGACAAAGCTTCTACAAGATCTCTTTGACTTGAAAGATAAGGTTGAAAAGGCAAGGAGAGTTGAAAAAGGTATGGTTGAACAATCAAAGGTAAAAGAGCTAGAATGTGAAAGACTTATTGTTGATCTTGAAGAATTAAAAAGGGAGAACTCAAGATTGAGGGT
This sequence comes from Wollemia nobilis, assembly GCA_028583015.1. Classification (NCBI taxonomy): domain Eukaryota; kingdom Viridiplantae; phylum Streptophyta; class Pinopsida; order Araucariales; family Araucariaceae; genus Wollemia; species Wollemia nobilis. The sequence goes on from JAQPPZ010016874.1 coordinate 10,093,871, forward strand.
TCAAGCTCAAGAAGATGAGGAAAGCAAAGGCAAAGTTTCTACAAGAGCTCACTAACTTCAAAATTAAGGTTGAAGAGGCAAGGAAAATTGAAGAAGGTATGGCTAAAAAATTAAAGACAAAAGATCTAGAGTGTGAAATATTAGAACATGAGATAGTTTCACTAAGGATGGAAGTGAAAGACTCTAAGGACAAGCTACACAAGTTTGAGAAAAATTCAAAGACCTTGGATAGGATTATCAATGCACAAAGATCATCAGTCACCAAAATAGGACTTAGTTTTGAAGAAGAACAAGGGAAACAGGAAGCAAAAAAAGGAGAGTCAAGCTCAAGCACCAAAGAAGAAGAAGCTTCAAAAGAAGAGAGTGAAAGAGAGAGTGAGAATTCTGAGGATAAGTTGGACAATAGAAAGTTCAACAAGGAAAGGAACAATGCACAAATGAGGAACAGATGGAACAGGAAACAACATAGGGTAGAAGAGACTAAGAGACCAATGGGGTCAAGGCAAGGTTTCTTCAATGGATGATGCTTCTCATATCATAGGTTTGGGCACAAGGCTACACAGTGCAGGACACATGAAAGATAGGAATATGGAAATTTTAGAAACATGCATCTCTTTCAAGGGTATTGCTACTCTTGTAATCAGTTTGGTCATAAGGTAGTAAATTGCAGGGTTCATGACAGGAATGGATATGGCTTCACTAGGAGGAACTACAAGACATTTGCACCTTCAAGGAATCACAACATTAAGTGTTATAAGTGCAATAATGTTGGGCATATAGCAAGGTGGTGTAGAACAAAATTTCCAAAACTTCCAAGGATAGGCAAGAAAGAGGATTCTCAAAAGGTTCAAAAAGGTATGACCTCAAAGGTATGGAAAAATAAAGTTGAGAAAGGAGAGGAAAATTGTATGTTGGGAGTAGAGATACTCCCACCCCAAAATTAACCACCTCAAGAGAGGAGGTGGGGGAGGGGCTAAGCTAAGAGTCTCATTCTTAGCCCCAAGCCCCAAGGTGGCCCTTTGCCATTGATGTCAAAGGGGGAGAGATTTGAGTTAGGGGGAGAGCATTCGATTAGGGGGAGTAGTTTCTCAAGGAGAGCCAATTGAATAAAAGAAGATTGTTTAAAATTAGGGTTGCCATCAATGACAAAGGGGGAGATTGTTGGAAATTTTGAGTAGTTTTGTTGTCATTGATGTCAAGAGAGTATTGTTTCAATTTCGTCATCATTAAGGACATCAAGTGGTTTTTCCAAAAGACAAGGAAATGGCTAAAATAAATAGGATATAATATTTATTTTGAATATTATATGCCTAAGGTGGCCTAATAGCTTGAATATCCAAGGAAGGATAAAAATATTATAATATTTTATATTACAATATTTTGGGCCAAATAACAAGGTGAAGAAAAACAAAGTTCAAGTTGAAAATACCCATGAACAATTTGCAAAAATATTAAATTTAAATTAAAATATTTTAATTCTTGATTAAAATTTTAATATAAATTAATAAGGAGTGCCAAAGGTTTTTAAATTTAATATTTAAAATCTAATTCAAATTTTAAAATTTGAAATTGGTCGACGTGTAAAATACAAGAAGCATGTGTATTTATAAAGGAAATAATTCTTATTTCCTAAGATCAAAATGATATAATTTCGAATGCAATGCCAAGGAGATAAATCATGTGTTGCATTACCTAGGAAGAAGAGAAATTTGCATTTCAAAGTATTGGAGGCAGACAAGTGTGTAAGGGCAACAACGTGGATAGAAAGTTTCATCGACAGTGGTAGCACAGGTGGCAGTTGAGAAAGATCTAGGGCTTTGCAAGGAAGATATCATGGGTTCAATCCACGCGATTGACGTTTTGCTAGAGGAAAGAGGCCTTCATTTCTTTTGACATTTTTGTGAGGTAGAATATAGAGGGGATCATGCGCCTATGGTTTCATGTGGGCATGTAGCCCACTTGGTGATCTAGCTTTGGGCTAGGGTGTTGGAGAGGCTATGTCGTGTGTTCGAATTTCAGCGAAGACATTTTTGGTGGGAAGAATAAATTAAAGGTATGCTATGCACATTTTTATTTCTCCAAAGGTTTTGAAATTCATAAATTGCTTAGAGGGTTTCTTGAGTTCTAAAAGGTAGCTATGAGTTTTTGAGGGAGCTATAAGGTAAAGTAAATTAAAATATTTTATTTTAATTTTTGGTGATAGAAATCTATTTTATAAAGTTGGAGTGATAAGGTATGCAAAGAAAATAATATTTTGCATCTTGAAATAAAAGCTACATTGTGATACTTACGTTTTGTGAGTTTGGAGATTATAAGGTGTATAAAGGAAATTGTTGTGTATTTTGTTATAATGAAAATGTTGACTTATATTGTGTAATATTGGAGATTATAAGGTGTACTAAGAGATTTGATATTTTTGTATGGTAAACTAATTATTGGGAAAATTATTTTGTGGAGATATTGAGATATGTTGTGGCTACCTAACCTTAGTATTGGCAAAGAAAATTTGATTGTGGTTAAGACAGGTTTTGAAGACATATCTCCATCAAAACAAAAGGTATGGGCACATATTCCTATGAGTGAAATATTGTTGGATTGAATGTTGTGAAATACAAGGTTGGAGTGAAAAGGATTGTTTGATAAGCATTGTTGGAAATATTTGAGTGAGTGTTCATATGCATGATTAGGGTTTGTGAAAGATCATGAGTATCATTGTTATGTGAAGTTGAGTACAATATTGAACTAGGGTTTGTGAAATAACTTGAGTATCATTGTTATGTGAAAATTAAAATTATCTTGAGTCAAGGTTTGTAGTGTGAATTATTGGAAGTATTGTGAAACACTTGATTAGGGTTTGTAAGCAAGTTGTGTTTCATTGAGTGAATGGTTGAGTGAAGTTGGATGAGCATTATTGATTGAGAGTGTTGGAGTGATAGTTCAAGTTCTGTGAAACAAATTGTTCTTTATTCTTAATTTATTTAAAAAGAGTTGGAAGTAATTGAGTGTTTGTGAGTGAAACATATTGAGTCTCTAACAATTCTCTATATGCTTATGTGGATTAACAAGATTATGAGTGAAACTTGTTTGAGTGATTGAAGAGGTTTTTTGAAAGATATTAAGTTGAGTTTTGTGACTGTTTTGTGAGAGTGAAATATATCGAGTCTCTAACCATTCTCGATATGTTTTTGAGGTCAAACAATATTCTGAGTGAAACTTTTTTGAGTAATTGAAGAGGCTTTCTGTGAGATATTGAGTTGAGTTTTTGTATGTAAGTTTTGTAATTGATTTGAGGAAGCTTTGGTGAAAGCTTGTGAGCTAATTTGAGTAATTCCTAGAGGGGAATTAAGGACAAAGTTGAGGAAACATTTTGTGAAATGTTAAGGAAATATTTGTGTGAGCTTTTTTGGAAGCTTATAATCAGATTTGGACAAATTCTATAAAGGACTTGTTGAGAAATTTTGAGATAAGTCTTAGTGAAGACTTGTGGATAGATTTGTGTGAGATTTTGTGTAAGATTACAAGAATAGTTAAGGAAAGTCTTGGTGAAGACTTGTTGATCAGATTGGACAAGTTATAGTGAGGAATTTTTGAGTATTTATAAGATAAGTCTTTGAGAAGGCTTGAGAGTAGAGTTGATTGATTTATTTGTTCAAGCTTTGTGTTAAGGCTTAGGGTAGATCTAGCAGAGTTGATTTGTGATTGGATCAAGATTTTTGTTAAGGCTTGAGGATAGATTTAAGGATAGATTTTGGTATAGATTTGAGGACAGGTTTATGCCAGACCAGAGATAAATATTGATCAAATTTGTGCTAGACCAAAGGACTATGTTTAGTGTAGATTTGAGACAGATATTGAGCAGATTTGTACTAGATCAAAAAATTATGTTTAGTGCATATTTGAGGATAGATATTGAGAAAATTTGTGCTAGACCAAAGGACTATGTTTAGTGTATATTTGAGACAAATATTGAGCATAATTGTGCTATATCGAAGGACTATTTTTAGTTTATATTTGAGGATAAATATTGAGCAAATTTGTGCTAGACCGAAGAACTATGTTTAGTGTAGATTTGAGACATATATTGAGTAGAGCTAAGATCAAGCTTTGGAGGTGATATATCAGAGGATAATAGTCTCAAGTGGATAGATTTCCATAATCCAAGGCAATGAAGACATAGGTATTTCATAGAAAAAGATCCACAATCCAGTGTAGTGGAGGTAGTAGTCTTCTAGAGGATCACCAACCAAAGTAAAGGAGAAGGAGTTCTCCTATGGATAGAGATCCTTAAACTAGATGAGGGGATTGGTTTCTCCTATGGATAGATATCCATAAAATTGATTAGGGTATTGGTGTATCCTTTGGACAGAGGTCCAAAAAATTATAATAAGGAAGGATTCCCAAGAGATTTGTTGAGAAAATTTTAGTGAAATATTTTCTTCGTGGAGTAGACCACATTGGGTGAACCACATTAAATTGGTGTCTCTATTGTGTGTGATGATTTATGCATTGCTTTGGTTACTACTATTTATATTACCATTATTATATTGGATAATACTTTTTGGGAAAGAAAAGTAAAAAGTGATCTTATACTGTTCACCCCCCATCTCAGTATAAGCTTGTGTTCTTCAATTGATATCAGAGTTGGTTCCTTTGAAAAAGGCCTAACAACTTGAAGAAAGGTCTTACAAGAACACACATGGAAAATAAAGGCAAAAGTAGAACCATGAGACCTAAAATGAAAAGGACACACATGGTCATGAAAGAAGAGAGATGAATTTGATTTTTTTATTCTAAGAGGAGAAGTGGAAATAGATTCAAGAGATGAATAAAGTAGTGGAGAAGAGGCTAAATTGACAAAAGTTTGTACTAGATGTATGAAGATAGGTCACCATTGTCCACAAGATGGTGAAGAATGTTTTGTTTATGGTCAACTCGATCATGATGTAGGTTATTGCAATGGGTTTAGTAGTAGGGAATATGAAATGGAACTCAAGGAAAAAAAGCACAATCAAAACACGTATGAAGAAGAAACTCTACTTTCAACAATAGAAGAAGAATATCCTATTGAAGACCAAAGAAAAGAGAAAAATTCAGAAAATCAAGAAAAGAAAGAGGAGGAAGATTCAAGAAAACAAAAGGAGGAAGCCACACTTAAGGAACTTGTTGAGTTGAAAATGGAAAACTTAGAATTAAAGGTTTAAATACAAAAGGATGAGAAAACTAAGACAAATCTTATACAAGATCTCTTTGACTTGAAAGATAAGGTTGAAAAGACAAGAATAACTGAAAAAGGTATGACTGAACAATTAAAGGTAAAATAACTAGAATGTGAAAAACTTGTTGAGCTTGAAGAACTAAAAAAGGAGAACTTTGTTGGACATTTTGAGCTCATTTAATTTTCCTTGATGTCAAGGTGAAAATTTGTCATTAATACCATGGATCACACCATAAACAACACCAGGAACAATGCAAAGAGTTGAAGAAAAAGTTGACAAAATAATGTTTTATGAGGGTTTATGGTAAAACCATGGTGGAATATTAAATGATTTTATTAAAATGATTATGATATAAAAGTCTCCTCACATATTGAGATGTCAGTTAAGGTTTTAAAAAGACCCACGGTGAAAGAATAATTTAAAAGTTAAAGTTTTAAGTTTAAACCCAAGGAAGGCTTTAATATTTTTAAAGCTAAAGTTTATAAATATAATTTATAAATTTTAAATTCCTTAGAATTTAAATAATTTATAAATTATAAAGGTGGGAGCACCGACATCATAAAATAAGTGGAAGAATCGACTTCTAAGAAACAAAGGGATTTCATGTATATATTAATGCCAAGGAGGCATTTAAAAATTACCCCCTCGATATTTGTTTTTACATTCGATATAGTGAAACATTTTCGTGCAATTGTTATTCGTTGAGGAAGAAGACAAGAATTTTGCTTGTCTTTAGTGCCAGGTGAAAATAAAAAAGAGAAAGAGCATATTGGTTGAAATGCAAAGGACATGATGGTCCATTGGTAGTGCATGTTTTGCAAAGGCATTGGGAGTTGAGAAGCCCATGATCGATTCGCGTGGAGTGGTGTGTGTCTTGAGCACCAATGGAAATATTTTGTATATGCCTTGTTTTGTGTGCTATCTGAGGACAAAGAGGAGGAAGAGCATCAAATCTCTTAACCATGCATCTAGCACATGTGATGGTCAAAGCTATAGCTAGAGTGTTTGTGGAGGTAGATATTGAGGGTTCGAAACCCACCATTGGCAAAGGTAATTTTTGATAATTAAAATATTTATTTGCCTAAGGTTTTTTATGGAGTTATAAGGGTTTGTGAAAAGTTGATTATTTTGATTTATATTATTTTGGAGTAATAAGGGTTTGTGAAAGGTTGTTCATTTGAAAATTTATTTTTATTATTGTGGAGTAATAAGGGTTAATGAGAGATTGTGTTATTTATTTTTTTGGTAGATTGATTGTATTAACAGTGGGTTTTTATAGAGGATCCCAAAACCTTATGTACAAAAATAGGGTTGAGCCCATTTTGTCCTTATAGGCCTCAAGGGCTAGGATCAAACAGACTTGCAAAATCTAACTAAACCTTATTCAAAATTGCCCACAAGGCTTACAAAGGGGCCTCTCCGTGAGAGGATCGATAGATAAAAATAAATCTGAAGCAAACAAAAATGGAAGCAATAGAAAACCATGTGAAAAATAAGAAAAAACCACAAGGAAGGCAGCCCTGAATCCTCCGCTACTCCGGATCCTCCTAGTCATCCTTAACATTTTGCTCCTTGAACCTGGTTAGCATCTTGATCAGAGAATTGGTGGCTGAGAGGATGTGCCACCTCTGAATGCCTTCTATTTATGCTTAAGTGTCTTCATGAGGAAACTTTGATCTAGCCATCTTCTCCACCTCATCCAAAAAGGACGACCTCCATACTACCAACACAGAGGTCAAAAGACCTTTATTAGCATGTAATCTGCCAGCCTATTACCCTCCCGATAGATGTGATTGATTTGGGCATCGGTCTGTCTAGATAGGAGGATCCTTGCCTCAGAGACAATATTGAAAACATTCCATGAAGAATCTTTGCCATTCGATAGATACCTTATGATATTCAGAGAGTCACCTTCGATGACCAAAGGGCAAGGATCCTCTAAGAAGAGTTGAAGCCCTCTGAGGATACCATTTGCCTCCACACTATGATTAGATTGGATACCCAGGTTCTCATAGAATGTGAGGATAATACTCTCCCTGTGATATTTGACCACCCCCCCTATAGTTGCTAGTCCTGGGTTGCCACAAGTAACGCCATCAAAGTTCAACTTAAGCCAACCCTCCGGGGGGTTTCTCCATTTTACCTTGATCCTGGGTGAAAATATGTTAGGGTGGTCTAGATCCTCCTTGAGGTTCATCATTTTTAACATAGTTTCCTTCGACCGGATCCTGGGGGGGGACTAGGAGTGAATTTTGAATTTTCTACTGCAAAGGCAAGAGCTCTGAAGGCTGTGGAGGAATACCAAAGACTCTTCCATTCATCTCCAAACAAAGAGCTCTTGGAGGAATATCAAAGACTCTTCCGTTCCTCTCCAACCAAATCTACCAAAGGATGTGATGGAAGGACACATCAAAAAGGAACCAGAGCTTAGGATTTCTGAACAGGTTTGGCCATTGATCAAAGGCTTCCTTGATAGTCCTGGGAGGGCTCCAGGGGACCTGAAAGGAAGATAGGATCACATTGAACACCATGGTGGTGAACAGGAAGTGAAGGAAGAGATGATATACATATTCACAATATGCCATGCATAAATAACACCTACTGGGGAAGGTAAACCCTCTTTTGTGGAGGTTGTCCATGGTTAGAGCTTTATTCTAAAAAACAATCCAAGCAAATAAATTTACCTTTGGGATCACTCCTTTCCACCAGACTATCTACCATGGGAAATCCCCCTCAACCTCCTTGGAAAGGATCTCGTAGGTTGTCCTAACCGAGAAGACACCAGTGTCAGTGCCCATCCAGATCATCTTGTCGGGTCTTCTGGCAGTCGAGATGGTAATGCCCTGGAGGATCTTATCTAGAGAGGAGACTTCAGCTTCATGACCGATGAGGGTCGGGATGTTCCACTGAGGGCTGCCATCCTTCCTCACAATATAGTCTTCTACTTTCTGCTAGGAGTTTGGGTCCACCAAGTATTTGAGGGGGGAAATTTCAGCCTTCTGAGATAGAGGATCTTCTTCGGCCCATCTATCCTTCCAAAAGTTGATTGTCTGCCCATATACTAAAATTCATCGGACTCCCTTGTTGAGAAACTACCTAGATTAGAGGACTACTTTCCAAAAATTGTATTTGTCGGAGGGGGCCTCAACATCCAAGAAGGAGCATTTGGCAAGGTATTTCTTCTTGATGATTTTGACCCACTCCATAGGCTCATTGGTAGGGATCCTCCAAGCATGCTTGGCCATGAGGTCCAGGTTCATCAGACTAGTTCTCCTTAGCCCAAGCCCACATTTTTCTTTTCTTTTACACACCTTGTCCCATGCCACAAAAGGGATCCTAGATTTATCTTCGTTGTCAAACCATAGAAAGTTCCTTTGAATCTGTTCGATCTTGTGGTGGACAAACATTGGGAGGCTAAAGACTAACATGAAGTGGGTCAGGATCCCTTGGAGGTAAGCTTTGGTGAGGGTAGCCTTGCCTTCATGGGACATAAAATTGCCTTTCCAAGAGGCCAGCTTCCTGTGAATTTTCTCCACCACCATGTTCCACATGTTGTCCTTGGCCCTACCACTACAGAATAGGGGGAGCTCGAGGTAGGTGGTAGAGAGGGATTCGATTGTGCATCCCAGAATTCTGGAAATGCAAATCTGTCACCCTTGGGGAGTATTCAGGAAGAAAATCTTGCTCTTGGTGTAGTTTACTTTTTGGCCCGCAACTTTCTCGTAAAGGGAGAGGATCCACTTGATGTGTCTGGCCAGGGCCACAGAGGTGATAGTAGACAATATGGTGTCATCCACAAATTGTTGGTGGGTGACTACTTCCACTCTAGAGTTGGGGATGTTGCCCTAAATCCTCTACCTTTGGAGAATCTCCTTGAGGGTTCTACCCAGAACATTTGCGAGGATGATGAAGAGAATGGGGGATAGGGGATCTCCTTACCTGAGCCCTTTGGCACTCTGGAAGTAGCCTACAGGGGACCCATTGATTAGGATAGATAAGTAAGGTATGGATATGCATCTTTGGATGAGGTTGATCCAAGAGGGAGGGAAACTAAACTTTAGGAGAACAACACGGAGGAAACCCCTATCCACCCTATCGAAGGCTTTGTTCATGTCAAACTTGAGAAATAGGGCAGCCTTATTAGACAAGGATGTAGAGTGGAGAGTCTCATGGATAGAAATGACACCATCAAGGATGTTTTTGCCTTTCACAAAGCTACCTTAGCAAGGTTAAATAACCAAGGGCAATATGGGCTTCAGCCTATTAGCTAAGACTTTGGTTAGGATATTGTAGAAAATATTGTAAAGGTTGATGGGTCTATAGTCCGAGAAGGTCCTGTAGGTAGAGGTTTTTGGAATAAGAGCTAATAAGGTGGCGTTCAGAATGGGGTGGATGGATCCATAGGCTTAGATCTCATGAATGGCATCACAAACATCATTCCCCACAACCTCCCACATGTTCTATAAAAAGTGAGGAGGAAACCCATCTGGACCCAGGGTTTTGTCAAGTTGCATAGAAAACAAGGCCTCCTTGATCTTGAAAGAAGAAAAAGGATCCAAGAACCTGAGGCTAGCCTCCTGGGGTACCAGAGAGGGGATTTTTGACAAAATATATCTTTAGGCCTATAAGTCACTTTTAGGGGAGGATCCCAGCAAATCTTGAAAGAAGCCCACTACTTCAATTCTTATCTCAGTAATTTCCTTGGTAGTCGTACCATCACTTTGCCAAATTTCCCTAATTTTGTTGGAACCTCTATGATGAAGTATAGAAGCATGAAAAAACCCATTGTTGGAGTCTCCTTCCTTCAGCCATAGATCTCTATATTTCTATCTCCAGAAGGTCTCTTCCTTGGCTAGGATAGTGTGAAAGTCTGCCAGGAGGATTCTCTCTTCGTTTCTATCAGATTCACTGAATACACCTGCCTAAAACCTTCTTTACAAGTTTTTGAGGCTTTCAGATATAGCTATCTTGGATTCAAAGATGTTGTTGAAGACTTCCTTATTCCATATCTTGAGGTTTTCTTTGACAGATTTAATCTTCAGGGCTAGGTGTTTTGAGGCAGATCCTTTTGCCTCCTACTTCCACCATCCCGCTACCTGCGCTCTGAAATATTTATGATGGGTCCACATGGATTTGAACCTAAAGGGTGTTTTGAAACTAGGTCCTTCGCCTGATTCAAGAAGGATGGGATTGTGGTCTAATATGATCCTAGGAAGAGCTAGGAGGGTCGCATCCCCCAACAAGGGAATAGCCTCCTGGGAGATAAGGAACCTATCTAGCTTGACCTTGATAAGCCCACTCCCTATTATCCTATTGCTCCAGGTAAAATAGAAACATTTGACCTCTATGTCAACTAGCTCATTGGTGTCGACAAAATATATGAAGTCTTCTATGCTTCTGGAACCAATATCAGATCCTCCATTTTTTCGAAAGGATGTAAAGAGCAGTTGAAGTCCCCCCTATTATCCAGGGGAGGGCATTGAAATTCCTTCACATATGGGTGATGGTCTTCCACATCTCAGCCCTCTCAATGATCGAGTTGGGGGTGTAGATGTTGGATAGGATCCATGACCGATTGCCTATATTAGAATGAAAGAGGATATTAAGAATCCTATTGGATGAAGAAATTAGACTTTCTTCTACAAGGGTCGGGTCCCATAAGACCATGAGACCACCTGAAGATCCTTGAGCTGGATTGAATAGGAGCTTTTCTTTGGCCCAAATAGATTTCACTACTTTTTTAGTAGATACCACATCAACCTTGGTCTCTTGGAGGATAAGGATAGAGGGATTTGATCATTTCTAGAGGTCCACAGCCATCTTGTACTTGGCTGCTCCGATCAGTCCTCTCACATTCCATGAGAAAACATTCATATTGATTATTTGGAGATTTTCTTGCCTCCCTTCACCATCTAGAAGGTGGGTGTGGTTCCTTGTGCTTTGTCCCACTGAGTATCTAAAATCATCCAAAAATAGCAACAGTTGGGTCCCATTCGCCATATACTCCGCTATTTCTTTTTCTCTCTGATATTTGCCAGGAGGTCTTCCTCTTTTCCTCTCATTTCCAAAATCCATCAATTTTTTCCTACTTTTGGTGTTCCTAGGGCTGATCCTTCCTGATAGGGAGGATCCCCTTTTTTCATGATGATGAGAAGGAAACTCCCTCTTTTTCGTATGGGTTGAGGTTTTCTTATTGCCTAGAAAATAATATTCCATGAGGGATTGCGATGATTTAGTGACGGGAGAGATTTGTACCTGGGAATTCGGTTCCTCTTCTTCATATTGGGGTGGAAGGCTTTAACTCACCTCTCGATGCTCATTTTCTTGAAGGGATTTTCCTCCTTGTTGTGAACCTTGCTTCAGTTGTTTGATAGACCCATCCTATTCCTCCTCTTGAGCTTGTTTTCTGCCCGAGTCAGGTTTGGGCTTCACTGGAAGTTGGTCAATGGAAGGAGGATTTATCTTATGTTTCTCTCTCGTCGCTAGCTATGAGTCTCGAGGGTATGTGGATCCTTTGTGAGCTCTTCTGCTCATTGGCCCCTAGCAGCTGGACACTGAGTCTAGAGGTGCCCCTGAGTGTCAGAGTGAGAATAAAAGATAGGTCTATTCTCATACTCGATGGCCTTTCTCTTGATGAAGGTTGATCCTGACCGTAGGTTGATGAAGGATGGGATCTCAGAGTCCAAGTTTGATAGCACACAAAACTGATCCTGGGTTAGTATGGACCGGGGTTTAGTGGGGGATCAATGGATACCAATTCTCCAATGGACCATGTTATCCCTTTAATAACATTTTCATGCCAGCAGTGAAGAGGAAGGCTGGGAAGCCATACCCAAATAGGAGCAATGTTGATGTTTTGGGTATCCAAGTTGAAGTAATTTCCACACTTCTAAAGAAAGAGGCTCCTGCACCCTAGGAACCATGGTCCTCCCACCAGGATTTTGTAGTAATCCTCTCGGTTGTTCAGGACAATGGCAAAGAAACCTTGGGTTAGTGCCGCAATCTCCATGTTTCCAGAGATTCACCACTTGGAGAGAGACCATTTGCAGATGTATTCCATGTCTGGGCATCCTCCTATGAACTTGCCAATTAGGGTAAACTTTTTGAATTCCAAAAAACTATTCAAGACCTCGTCGGGGATGTCCAAATCCTTACCAGATGAAAATACTTCCTTGGTAAAGTAAATGTCTGGGGTTGCATGGATCACCACCATGTGGGTATAGGATCCTCTTGCATTAGTATTGAGGCCCCCCATTTGGCCTCCTTTGTCTATGGGGTCCTTGTATTTCTTCTTTGATTCGTCTTGTTGGCCTTCTTCCACAGGGTGCACTGATTCATCCCCGCTAGATCCCCTCTGACCTCCATTCACCTCGCTAGTATTCTTGCCTCCTATCGACGGGATGGATCCTTTCCCACATTCCACCATGTGGATCCTCTCGCTAGATCCTCCTTCGTTCTCCTTCATTGTTCCCTCCCACTATCTCCACTATCATTGGTGACTCTATGTTATCCCAACGGGTACTATACATTAATTTTCCCAACACATGAGAGGTTGTGTTAATTATGAGTGATTTATATCATTGAGATTATAAATAAAGTAGATTTGATTTTTATCAAAGTTTCTATTGCCATTAATTTAAATCAAAGAGGTTTGAGTTAATTTTTGGTGGATGTTAAGTTTATTTAGTTAGGAGTTTATAAGGTGTTATTGGATAAATATTTTATGTATATTTATGGTTGTTTTTTAAAGTTGAGTGATAAGGTGTAATTGAGTATTTACATTATATTGTGAGAAAGATTTATCTTCTAACCTCTTTGAGCTTGGCATATAAGTGTTTGTGGTTGTGAAAAATTTATGATATCCCTTCATCTTCAATAAAAATGCGTGAGCACGTTCTTCCATAAATTGAGTTGATTGATTAGTTTTATGTAAAATAAGTTTGGAGTTAAAAGGATTTGATTTGGGTTTCCTTTGGAGAGTGTTTGAGTTAATTATTCAAGGTTTTATGGAATAAAGAGTTGTTAAAATCTTGTTTGATAAGCATTGTTGTTGAAGCCATTGGTTGTATGAAGGACTTGAGTTAGAGTTTTGCAAAGATCATGAGTATCATTGTTATATGAATATTGTTTTATAAGCATTGTTGTTGAAGTGAGTTGTTGTACAAAGAACTTGAACACGAGTTTGAAAAGAACATGAGTATCATTGTTATGTGAGAATTATTTTTGAGCATTTTTGGAAACATTTTGAGTTGGTGGTTATATGTTTGGACTCGGGTTTGTGAGAAAAAAGTGTTTCATTGAGTGATTGGTTGAGTAAAGTTGATTGATCCTAGTCAAGTGGATGTGTGAAGTGATTGTTCAAGTTCCATAAAACAAACTATTCTATATTCTGATTTGAGTTGAGAAAGTGATTGAGCATTGAGTGTAGAACATATTGATTCTCTAACAATTCTCTTTATGATTCTATGATATTGGACAAGTTCTATGTGGACTTGTTAAG